>CM055116.1:1013905511-1015247178 GCA_029206835.1 Rana muscosa
ACACGGGCGGGAATCCCGTCTATTTGAAAACCGTCAGTTTTCCTGACGGGATTCCTGTCAAGCTTGTCTTGCCAAGCCCTGTGTACAGACGACCATTCAAAAGAACCGCCATTCTTTTGAATGGCAAGAACGCGGTGACGTCATCGACTATGACGAACCGGCGCTCGTCACATTCAATGCCTTTGCAGCCATCTTTCTACACCCTACACTACCCTTGTATGCTACCGCGCATGCGTCAAAGTCTCATCGAGCATGCGCGGGCTTACCTGGGACAGGTAAGCATACTCACAAACGGTTTTCTCGGCAGGAAACACTCTGCCGAGAATCCAGACGAGAAAAATAGAGAGCAGGTTCTCTATTTTTCTCATCGAGATTCTCTGCAGTTTTCCTGTCGAGAAGCCATACACACAAACAGTTTTCACTGCAAAAAGCTCTCCCAGCAGTTTTCTTGCCGAGAAAACTGGTCGTGTGTATGAGGCTTTAGATTTTGAAAAGCAGCAGTACGTGCCAATAGTGCATATGCATTTACTGTCTCAGTCACTATGCCTCAGACATATACAGCAAGTGGTGAAGGGAAGGTCAGCGTAGGTGCAAATATAAAGGATAGCACAACCAATAGAGGAAGCACATAGAGGTCCATAGACTACCCTGTGTCATGTAATTGACAAATTGGATTTTTATTTGGTGGCATCCATAGGATAACAATGCATGTCTTGCCTTTGAAATAGACCAGGTCACAGTATCTGTTGTTGGTGGGTTAAGCATTTACTACCGAAAGCCCTTGGTAATGATAGGATGATTATAAAGCTATGTAGTCTATGCTATTTAGGAAACTATCCAGTTACTAATGGGAGCTGTAAAGTCATTTATAACCATACAGGGATCCTATCCCTGTAGAAGTGTGGGATCTGCCATTGCTAACTTGTTTTCAAAACTGATAGGACTGTCATGCCTTTCTATTTAATTAGCAACCAATATGACTAGGCATGCAGCCAATAAAGTGTTGGGACACTTTATTTGCTCATGCTTGTTTGGTTCTATGACCCACTAAATACAAAAGCAAGCATATTTATTTATTTTAGGCAATTATATAGCACTGTCAATTTATGCAGCGCTTTATGTATATATTGTACATTCACAACAGTCCCTACCCTCAAGGAGCTTACAACCTAAGGTCCCTAACACACATTCATACATATACTGGGGCCAATTTAGACAGGATCTGATTAACCTATCAGTATGTCTTTAAAATGAGGAAGAAAACCAGAGTACCCAGAGGAAACCCACGCAGGCACAGGGAGAACATGCAAACTCCATTAAGGATGAAGGAGAGAGCAATGCGATGTTCAGCTGCCAAATGTGAGTGTAGGCTAGACAAATGCTCATTAGAATGTGATTTTGTGCCCTTTTTTAAACATTTCCATGTCCTGCCCATGCAGGTGTGGTGACCAAAGTCATCACTTCCATCATTACCGCATGCCTGGACCACTACTTATTTACTGCATGCATTTATTGAATTATTTCCATCTGTATATTGAGTTTAACACCTTTTCAGCAGTATTTACCAAGTGTTTTCAGCGTTTTGCAGTAAATACCACAAGACGCCATAGTGAATTGACAGTTTGCATGCAATATTTAGGGAAAATGTGTCCGGACACCTAAATCACGCATGCAATATGCTTTAGTGAACAGAGCCCCATGTCAGTAACATGCATCCTGGTAAACTCAAAAACAGATTATTAGCAAGGGGTTATAGCCGGTCCTGCTTACGTAAAGCTTATAACCAAACATACGCCAAAACGCGACCTGAATTACTGTTTATACAAAAAACTCAAAAATAATTCTGACCTTGATCCAACTAGGATAATAATGCGCTATTCAAAACAACATAAAGAAATCAAGGAGATAGTCGAAAGATACTGGACTATTCTCACTGCTGACTCCAGAGTAAATACTGTTGTGTCAACTTTTCCCTCAATAACCTACAAATGGGCTACATCCTTAAAAGACAAACTAGTTCAGAGTGAGTTTAGAAATGAACAACGAAGGAAAAAACACTGCCCAATTTTTGTCTCTTTCTCATGTGGACACTGCTCATGTTGCCTCCTCATAAGGAAGGAAAAAACTTTTTGTCTTCCCAATGAAGAAATCTTTAAGCCGTCACACTTTACAAACTGCCAATTTTTTCCCTCTATTTTTCTCTCTTAGATTCCCATGTTTTTCCAAACTACAAAACTTTTCTCGGCGGAGGTCCTTTCCTGTGTGTCTTCCCAGCGGGGGGGGTTTCAGCTGTGTCTTGCTCCCATTATGCTCCACCGGGTGGACGGTCTCTCCTTTTTGGCCACTTGAGGGAGCTTCAACCCTTCCGGACGTTTGGATGCCGCGCACACACGCGTGAGCGATACACTGTGCGTGCACGTGACGTGACGGCGTCTCACTCTTACGGCGGAAGTGATGATAACGATCGGGGTCTTGGACGCCGAGGCAATCACATGAGCTGCATTCGCAGCAGGAGCGCTCAGGACAGGTGAGTGAGGGAATTGATATCCAGCACCTGTGGCTCATTACACCCAATCTATCATCTATTAACACTATATAAAATTCTCATGAGGCTTGAGGATCTTTCATTGATCCCCAGTGCCTGGATGAGGAGGGTCTCACATGTCTCCAATGTATCAAGTACTTTGGCACATGTCTGGTCAGCTTTACATGTTTTATACGTCTTTGTTAGTAAGTTTGTTAACTTATTTCTCACTTGCCTGATATAATTTCGGCAGTGAAATTTATCTAACAGATTCTGACTGATATATTCATAAAATTAATAAAACAGTAATTGGTTTAATCACTGAGCCACAGATCCTCTGTGTAAACCACAATCTGATATTAATCAATACGTTTTCAACAGCGTTCCTTACTACCATTACTATTAAGGTAAATTTAAGTAAATTTTTTTAAATGATAGTATTATGCCGCGTACACACGGCCATTTTTCTCGTTGAAAAAACGACATTTTTCCCATTTGACGAAAAAAACGATAGTCTGTGGGCTCTCTGTCGTTTTTTTCGACGAGAAAACGGCATTAAAAACAACGAGAAAAATTAGAACATGTTCTAATTTTTCTCGTCGTTTTTTTTTACATGTTTTCCGCGGCAGTGTTTCCCATAGGGAAACACTGCCGCGGAGCCCACAGACGTTAGTTTTTCTCGTCAAGAGAAAAAATGACGTGAAAAACGACTGTGTGTGGGGAACAAGCTGTTCCCCCATTTTAAATGACATTATTCAACCGCCGTGAATAATGATCGTGTCTTTTTAACCCACAATGTGCACATAATAGTGCTTTTTTTAAAGTTTTTTTTTTACACCTATGTAAACATTATTTCTATCCCATTATCACCACACCTCTACAATTACTCACACTAATATTCAATCTTGGTCCCGCAAATGTTGACCTGTTCCTCGTTTGTCTTTCACATACATTGTTGGTCCGGTGTTCGATTTTTTATTCATTATCATTTTTTATATTTATTTTTATTTTATTTTGTCTGTTATGGTTTTGTCCCTCCCCATACACTCATTTTTCTAGCATTTATACATTGCACTTTCCCCACACACTTAATTTTTTCCAGCACTTTACACACAGCACCATCCACCACATTACACTATTTTTTCATTTTTTGGTTTTAGTCTCTTCATACTGCATTTTTCTCGCATACTAAATCCATTTTCCTTTCATGGTCGCACACAACAATTTTTTCTTGTTTTCTCATTTGTCATCCTTATCCATTTCCATCCCACCTATGGGCCCTCCTACACCCATTCATCAGTCACTCACATTTCTGCAATCCTCACTCACTCACATCAGCACTTACCTCACTCACACCTCCATCACTTACCCATACATATCATCATATATACACACAAGTATTTCATTGTGACATATGATACCACTGACTCAATGTGCAGTAACTAGCATGATCATGCAAATATTTTTTATAGAATAAACGTGAACATTAGTGACTAGTTTGACTATCTCATTTGATCCTTTTAAAAATAGAAACAAATTAATATTTGAATGATATTATTTGGGGTTTTTCTGCAGGTGCGGGACCCCCCCCCCATCCCAACACTCCCTTGTTGGGTGCTCCTTTGTGTGACTCCTTGTAAGTCACATTAGGCAAAACAGTGTCCCTCCTTGGAACGCGAGTGGATAAAGAACACATGGAATCATATAATTAATTTTAGAGGAACTTTGGTCAGAAGATTCTCTACTTACACCCTTCATTGGTAACTATATTCCATGTACCGTATATACTCGAGTATAAGCCGAGATTTTCAGCCCTTTTTTTGGGGCTGAAAGTCCCCCCCTCGGCTTATACTCGAGTCATATAAATTTTACATTGTAAATATTACCTGTAAAGAAGTTGCGGCTGCGGCGTCCATCGTTCGAATTCCGCGGCGTCCATCGTTCAAAATTCTGCGGTCTCTTCCTGTTCCTTCCTTGATAGGCGAGTCTCAGCAGACACTCTCCGCCTATCACGAACGTTCTCTCATCCTCAGTTTTCCAGCAGACGTCTGTGATTGGCGGAATACCCAACACAGTGTCTGCTGGGAAAAATAAGGATGAGAGAATGATCGTGATAGGCGGAGAGTGTCTGCTGAGACTCGCCTATCAAGTAAGGAACAGGAAGAGACCGCGGAATTCGAATGATGGACGCCGCGGAATTTGAACGATGGACGCCGCGGAATTTGACCGATGGACGCCGCAGCCGCAACTTCTTTACAGGTAATAATTACAATGTAAAAATTTCTTTTTACAGGGAACAGTGGGGCATCGGCTTATACTCGGGTCAGTGAGGTTTCCCAGTTTTTTGGGCAACATTAGGTACCTCGGCTTATACTCGAGTCGGCTTATACTCGAGTATACACGGTAATTCTTTTATTTATATATATAGAAAGCTTTCTCTATTTTCTTTTTGAGATATTTGAAATGCTAAAAATACCAATAAATATTCCTTTAACAGCAAACCAATCCCCTGAGGAAGACCTTGACCATGCAGGTCGAAACGCATTGGTAAATTTGTACAACTGACATTTTTAATACATAATGTTGTGTATAATCTTATGTTTGCACTTTTCTGTATAATTTTGAACGGTGTTATGTCCCCCGACCAGAGCTCATATTTTTACATCAATGTGTTTATGCTATATTGTTAACCTTTCAATAAAGAATCTTTTTTAACAACTTATTCTCCCATATTACTAATTTTGCTGCGAAAAAACCCCCACTGGGGGAACCTTCTCATATTGTATCTTATTTGGGGCAGCAGCACCATTATCACTCATGTCATGTGTCTTTCCCATGCCATGCGTCCTGTTCTAAGCTCGCCCACGGTGCTCTAGGCTCATCTCAGTCCTGATTTGGACTACAGTTCGTTGCAAAATTGATGCCACCACCTCTATCATCATTGCAACTATATATCGTCCGCCAGGATACCACACGGAATTCAACACTGAGATTATTCAATTTTGTTTAGAATTGAACACTATCCTGCAAGGCGACTGTAACCTATGGCTTGAGGACTTACAGGATCCTAAAATACAGGAGTTTTTACAAGATCTTGACGCCCTTGGCTTTGTTCAAAATGTCAACTCCTATACACATGAGAAAGGGCACACACTAGATGCGGTCTTCTCCTCTAATATTACCATCTCTGACATCCAGAACATCGAACTTATATGGACAGATCATAAATTAATTTCATACCAACTCAGAGACTTTAGACCCCCAGCCCCAGACTTGGGTACTCCCATGCAGCAATCCACGCCGTATCGTTCACTTAAAAACCTATGTCCACTCACCTTCATGTCACTAAAGCCCTTGATGCATTTGAACTAAAAATCCATAATACACTTGATAAGCTTGCCCCTCTCAAAACATCACACTTTCGCAAAAAGATTACCAAGGCTAAACCTTGGTACACTAGCAACCTAGCCCTAATTAAAACGAAACGCAGACAGCTTGAAAGAAAATGGCTTAAGACTAACACACACCAAGACAAGCTCACATACCGAATAATTTCTCAGGCATATTTTAAAGCTATTAGCCACAGGAAAAAAGCATATTACGGTGAACAGATCGATAACGCCGGAAACCAGGATAAGAAACTTTTCGAAAATCGTAAACGAAATGCTTAATCCACGTAGGTTAACCAAGACGATAATACCATCACAAGAATTCATCAATAAATTAAAGAACGCTTTCCAAGATAAAATTCATAAAATCCGGTTGGGCATTGCCAAGAACATTCACCTGATTGAACAACCTGGTCCACTACAAGAGGCTATCCAACCTACTCTGTCCAGCTTAAAAAACTTCACACCTACCACGCTGGAGTTACTACACAAAGTAATTCTTAAATTGAAGCACACACACTTTGCGGATGAATTTTGCCCTGCCTGGTTTTTCAAACTCCAGTCAAAGGCATTCCTTCCAGACCTATGTACAATCATCAACTTCAGTTTAAGGCTGGGAGTTATACCAGGGAAACTTAAACACTCATACGTTATTCCAAAAAAAAAAAAACAGAGCTTCAAGACCCGAATAATCTAAGACCCATTTCTAGTATTCATTTTGTGGCAAAGATTATGGAAACCATCGTTCTTGAGCAATTTCAGGAATACTCTGAAGGGGAGGGCCTATTCTACGATGTCCAGTCTGGGTTCCGTCCGGGCAGGGGAATAGAGCTCTCCACGATGGCCATGAGGGAACAGCTGCTGAGGGTCAGAGATGCTGGGAAATCGGCGGCCTTAGTGCTATTGGACCTCTCTGCGGCTTTTGACACCATTGATCACGACATTCTGATCTCACGCCTTCATGACCAGTTTGGAATTCGAGGTGCTGTACTGTTATGGATCCAGTCTTTTCTACAAGATCGTACCCAACAGGTTAGGCTGGGACCTTTCAGGTCAGCCATAAGCCCAGTGCCCTGGGGAGTACCACAGGGCTCTGCCCTCTCTCCATACCTTTTCAATTGTTATATGCACCCCCTACCCGATATGTTTCAGTTACATGGCCTTCAAGGCCAATTATATGCCGATGACATTCAAATCCTAGTCAACACTTCCAAAAATGACAGACATCCCCAGATCCTAGCAGAATGCATGACTCATATCCATTCTTGGATGAATAGAAACTGGTTGAGCCTCAACTGCTCCAAAACAGAAATACTCCAAGTGGGCGAACCTCTAGCCTTTCCCATTCTATCTCGATGGCCATCTGACCTAGGTACCTGCCTAGAACCTAAAAGACAAGTCAAGAACCTTGGAATCATTTTTGATGCAAAGCTTACCTGGATTCCGCAAATTATGAACTGTATGAAAAATGGCTCATTCTATTTGCAAATTATTCGGAAGATCAGACATCTACTTTCATATCGACACCAAATCACACTTACTTTGACTCTAGTACAATCCAGACTAGACTTTGCCAATGGTTTTTGCCTTGGCCTTCCCCTTAAGTGGGTCAAAAAAATCCAAATTATACAGAATCAAGCAGCACGCACTATTACGGGTACACCATATAGACATCACATCACCCCCATGCTGGCACAGCTACATTGGTTACCTATAGTGCATAGAGTACAATTTAAAATCTTGGTTCTGATGTTTATAGCATATTGGGGCCTGGGCCCACTCTATCTCACAGAAATGGCCCCCATTACACACCAATCAGAGCATTGCGGTCAGGGCTTCAAAATAGGATCATCCAAGCACCCGCCCGATTCCAGTCCTTGGGAGGTCGACGAATGCAGACTATGGGCGCGGCCCTTTGGAACCAACTCCCCGACCATCTCCGGCTCCCAATGCCCCAAGCTCTTTTTAAAAGGCAATCAAAAAACCCACCTTTTTAAAATGCTTTTTCCCAACTACGGATGTAGAGACATCTAATTCTGTAATAATTAATGTCAACTTTGTTTTTCGACTCCCCTCGTGAGCCTTCTTTTTTTTTTTTTCTCCCCTCCCTTTTTCTCAAATAGTTTTTTTCTTTCCCAAGGCTGATTGGTGAATTTATGGTACAGCGCGCTTAGTTGCAGTCCTCCAAGACAGTATTTGGCGCGATATAAATTTACATATCATCACAGTAGTTCTCCCTTTCACCTCCATAACATGGGGGGAGGTGTTCTGTAACCATTGAACTAGGCTATTCTCTAACTAGTCCGGAGAACACTGGATTTCTGGCAGGATTAAGCAGTATTTTTTTTTATTGAACAAATATTTCAAAACACTTTCAATTGTATATTTAACAGATGGAAAGGGAGCAAATAAGATATGCCCATTGTTAGGTTTGTATACACTTTAAATTACTCTTCTAATAGAAGTCATTAAATATTATTTTATATTGTAAGCTCTAACAAGCAGGGCCCTCTGATTCCTCCTGTATTGAATTTTATTGTAACTGTACTGTTTGCCCAGACATTGTAAAGCTCTGTGCAAATCATTTTTAATCATACAGTTTAAGACTATATATGGTTATTTATGGTATTGTAAATTAATTTACAATGTTACATATAAGCGCTGCTAAAATGTATCAAAAATAAAACAAAATCATTACATCGTAAATTTATACTTACTGTATGTAGCTACTTAGGCATAAAGAAATACAAGACATGAAAAAGGCATTCTATACAGGACGTAGGTTCCCCTTTCAGTAGAAGCCACGTTAATATTACATAATTTGGCTCATATTTTTGTTTTCCATTGCATGGCTATGAACTCAAACAGCATTGACATCGAATAAGACAGTTTATTTAACTTATAGTATAAATGGAAATTACATTTTATGGTATTGGAAATGTATTTAAATTTTTACATTCTTTTGAAGTACTGATAAGACTTATAAAAGTCAAAAAATTCTTCAGTATAATAACTCCTTATGCCATCCACAGTGCTCTAATATATTTGAGAAATGACTTTTCTATGCATTAAACAAAGGCATCCATTTTCTCTGTCTACTGTCAGCCTGAAGAGTGATGGCATTCATATTTCATCAGAATGACACACATTCTAAATAACTGAAAGCATCTCATCCAGAAACATCACAGGCTTTGAAGTATTGCACACTAATGTAGATGAATTCCAAGATGTATGTAGCAGTTCCTGTGCAGCAGACTTTGCTCCTTGCTGTTATTTATCAAGTTGATTCACTTTTATTTATGTTGAAAGAAAAAAACAAAATACTAAATCAAATATTGATTGCTGTTCACTTATATAGAAGATTAAACAATTTTGTAATTTAAAGGTCAAGGATAGTTTTCATATAGCAGCTTGTGATTGTACATTCATGAAAACCGGCTGTGAGTCATGTCTAATATAATATGTATTCCTTTTACTTTTGCAACTGATTTCAACTGTGAAATCCTGTTTAACTCTATTGAATGCACAGGAAAGTATTGAACATTGTAGAGGAAAAGGTTGTTATAAAAGTAATCTTGCCACAAATATAAAGCTCTCCAAGGAGAACCATTCCCATGTAAAAAGCTACAGACAAAAGAAAATTAGGTAATTTTCCAAGCAATTTGATATATTTACCGTAATTTTATAAAAGAAAAAAAAAAAAAAAAAAGGTAACATAAGCACACATGTAAATTTGTTACAGTGCACCTAAATATAAGGAAAAAAAATTCTCTTCTTGATTGGGTCCAAACAACCAGTTAACCTGTCCCGATGCAACTTGAACTGGACTGATATATGATTAACAAACATTACAGTTCTCATTATATTCTGGTACACTGGTGGGAAAAAATGCAGTATTATAGAGTTCTAAAATAGTTTTTTTTTTCTTTTTTATGGATCTAAACACAGGAACATTGTTGTCTATGGCAGAATGTATACAACTGTGTAAAGATCTGTAATGGAGCAATGTATTCAGAGCCCAAAAAAAATCATGTACATTTCAATGCAGTAAGTTATGCGCATACTGTATGTATATGCGTAAGTTGCAACTCTGGCAGCTAGAAGAGAAAGAAGAAGAATTTTATATGTGTGTTTGCATACGCACGTTTATGCGCCTGTGTGCACCTATCAAATTTTTTAGGCTACATGCACATGGGGGCTTTTGTCCATGCAGTGTAAAGACACGGCATACCTTTGGTGTTCCAGATGTCCTAGAGTTGCATTCAGCTGCCCGTGACTTGCCAGTGCATTTCATCTGTGTTCTACTTTATGCAAATAGTGGTGTACACCTGTCTTCACCCATCATATCTATAGACAGCTGTGCACAGCTCTAGGACATCTGCAACACCAGAGATATGCAGCGTCTTTACTCTGCACTGTGTTTTTTTACTGTGGATCTTTCTGCCAACAAGATCCTGCATATAAACATCAGTAAATTATTACGTCCATGTGCAAGAGGCCTAAAGGAGCACTGCAATGACACTTCACAACAATAAATCATTGCACAGATTACAGTCCAGGGAAAACCTAATGCCGCGTACACACGATCGGACATTCCGACAACAAAACCGTGGATTTTTTTCAGACGGATGTTGGCTCAAACTTGTCTTGCATACACACTTTCGCACAAATGTTGTCGGAAATTACGATCGCCAAGAACGTGGTCACGTACAACATGTACGACGGCACTATAAAAGGGAAGTTCAATATCAAGCGCGCCACCCTTTGGGCTCCCTCTGCTAATCTTGTGTTAGTAGAAGTTTGGTGAGAGACGATTCGCGCTTTTCAGCCTCCTGCTTTTCAGTCCGTTACTGCTCTTTGCAGCATGATGAATGTGCTATCTCCATTACGAACGTTAGTTTTACCAGACCGAGCGCTTCCGTCTCGTACTTGATTCAGAGCATGCGTGGAATTTTGCGCGTCTGAATTGTTTACACACGCTCGGAATTTACGAGAACGGATTTTGTTGTCGGAAAATTTGAGAACCAGCTCTCAAATTTTTGTTGTCGGAAATTCCGACAGCAAATGTCCAATGGAGCCTACACACGGTCGGAATTTCCCATCGAACATTTGTTGTCGGAAATTCCGAGCGTGTGTACGCGGCATTAGGCTCAGAGCTTCAGCAGAAGCTGCTGAAACAAACAGCTTGTGTTGGTTAACAGCCTAATATGGGGCCACTTCATGTGTTCTTTTGTAACAACCATAACCTTTTCACCAAAAAGAACATGGTAGGATGTACAGAGTAAGAGTTGTTGGGTACCTTGAAAAATAGCTTTTTATGAGCAGCTGTCGGTAGACTTGTGCACAACGGAAAAATTTGTTTAGTTTTGGTTTGTTTCTTTTCGGTCCTGTTGATTCGTAATCGTTCGTAATTTTGCTAGATGGGATTTTTCGTGTTCGGACTAATTCGTATTTTCGCAAGCGTCATTTTTCGTTGAATCGGAATGATTCGTATTAATGTAAACCTTATTTTTAGTTGATTTATAATTCGTACTTTGGGTAGAGTACATTGTTTTTCGTTGATTCTGGACACAACTCCTACTTTCGTAACTTTTTTTGGGTTCGTTGATTCGTAATTTTCCGTGTCTCTCTCACAACGACTCTGCCTATTATGTCTAATGTGCTTCGAATGGATTTGTACTTTTCTAAATACATAGCGGTTATTTGTAATGATTCGAAATCTCATATTTATTTTTGTTTTTTACATTCGGCTATAGTCTCCGCCCCTGTACACCATTTTGAGAGGGAGTTCAGCACGGTGAGGGAGGAGCAGAGAGCAGAGTGTTATTGTGCTTCGAATGGATTTGTACATTAGTAACTTTTTTCATAACAAATTATGCCGAAGACATTCGGGCATTCGCTATTTGCGATATAATTTATTTTGGATTCGGTTTTATTCGTAATTGCTTTGTTCGGAAATTCGAATGCTTCCGAATGTCCGAAAATTGCTAAATTCGGACAAATTTCGATTCGTTACGAAACGAATTGCACAAGCCTAGCTGTCGGACTTCATGGCCTACTCATCTTGATAGGATTCAGGGATTGGTGAAATAAAGTCCTCATCAATGGCTTGAACTTCAATATCCAGAAGCAATCTGGCACAATGGGTTAAGTTACAAAGGACGCAGCAGGCCAAAAACATATTGCCAACTTTTTCTGGGCTATAGCGATAGTGAGATACAGCGGAACCTGCTTTTAAGAACCCCAAAGGTCAGCTCAGTGACACATCTTGTATTAGTAATTGCTGCATTGTAGCGAGATTCTGCAGGTGTTGAGCACCTCCAGGGTGATAATGAGAATATTATTATCATAATTTTAACCAAAGATTCTATTATCATCATCATCATCCTTATTCTAAAACAAAATGTGCTTTGCCAATGCACATTCGCTTTAATGCAGACTGATACAAATGCTTAAACTTACCTTTATTTTACTCTCCTGTGGCTCTGTTTAGCCACCAGTAGTAAACCCAAAGTCTTGTGTAAGCTACAGATTGTGGAATCTTATCTCACACAGGACTATGAACTACCCTGTGACAGCAGTTATTAGCTCAACATTGTCCCCTTGAGTGAGTCACGTGCTCCTATAAGTACCTCATATTTACTTTGGCTGTATGTAGCAATCGGGGGGGGGGGGAGAAAAAGTGAGTATATACTGCTTGGTATGATGTGGGGGGATTAAAGCCTTCTTGATTAGGAAAAGCACATGTCCACCCGAAATTGTCTTTGCCATCAGTGTTGATAATATTATAAAAAAAAAGATTTATTTAATTACCTCTGCTTGCTTCTGTATAAAACATTTAAAGTAATTTATTTCATTGCTCAGTTTTACTTTTATTACTAAAGAGTAAGAAGGAAGAGAAGGCACTTGCAAGAACAAACTTTCTTTGGCTTTTAATCAAGTTCTTGTGATTTACAGTCTGCACAAACTCTCCTATTTGATTGGTTGTAATTAGTATTGTGGTAGCAATGTTCTTTTGTCATGACATGAAATGTTATTTGTATATGTTGTTTTGAAGCAAGGAGATTCATTAATTTTGTTGATATTGCTGAAAAGGACACAAGGCAGAGCAGGACATCAAGGTGAAATTGCCCTTTAAATTAATAGAACACTTTTTTTCCAATATAATCTTCAAGTTGGGATTTCATGGTTACACATCATAAATGTATACTTCTGCTTGAATTGCTACATGTGTATATAATACTAATGTTTAAACTATTGTTTAAATATTAATATATCTTTAAGTCGCTTGGCACGTTAAGAAGTACAGATATCATTTTATCTGCTTATTATAGGATCATTATAGGATTAAATTAATTAAATTAGCAGTATTGCTTGCAGGTATAGCATACACGAGACAGTGAGAAAAAACTAATTGAAAGGTAATATATTTCTAGAGACTCGGATTGCATTTGCAGGATTTGTGCAAACTTTTAATCCCTGTACACACGATCGGATTTCCTATGGATTCTAATCCGATGGATTTTTCCATCGGAAATCCAATGAAGCTGACTTCCATCGGTCTTGCCTACACACCATCAGTCAAAAATCCGACCATCCCAAACGCCGTGATGTAAAACACTCAGACGAGCCGAGAAAAATGAAGTTCAATGCTTCTGAGCATGTGTTGACTTGATTCTGAGCATGCGTGGGTTTTTTCTCCGATGGAGTTCCACACAGACGATCGGATTTTACTATCGTTTTTTTTCCCATCGGATAAATTTAAAACATGTTCTATTTTTTCACACCGATGGAAAAAAGAACGATGGGGCCCATACATGATCGGTTCGTCCGATGAAAACAGTCCATCGGACTGTTTTCATCGGTAAAACAGATTGTGTGTACACGACTTTAGTGTTTATGGAAAAAACTATTGCACAGGTAAAAAAAAAAAAAATAGATAGGTGTAAATGACAAAAAAGGCTGCTGGCAATAACACAACAGAACAAATAAAGATATAAATATCCACATAGTGTAAAACCGTGTGATGATTTATTAAGAGAAAGAGCTGCTAAAAACATACACAGATCCTATAAAAAGCCAGCATATAGATACAAATATTCCCGGGCTGGAATACACTGGTACAGAGATCAAACTTGCGTGGTGTTGACAGACATAGACTCCAACCTAAATGTTTTGTCAGATGTGACGTCATCGTGGGCATGTGAGAGGGCCTTAGCCTATACATACTACTTTAGAATTTATGAGGGTAAAGGCAGTCAAATCAAATAGAACCCCCCGATGCCCAGACTACATGGGGGAAGTGGAAAGATAGTGTGGGACTTGTTGTCACCTTTGTTCTGTAAAAGGGTACCATTTGTACATGGACACATTTTATGCAAGCATGGCACTTTTTGGACAGTTGTTCTTTAAAAAAAATTGGCTGCTGAGGCACCATGCAACCTAATTGCAGGGGCTTCCCCCAATGGCTCATTAACACCCTATTTAGAAAGAGGTAGAAAGCATGCTTGTGGAATGAAGAACTACTAGCAGTAAATGGAAGGACAAATGTGAGTTATTCATCCTGTCTTCCATTCAACCAGACACGACGCCTCAAGTTCACATAGCGTCTGCTGTCACTGAAAAGTCTCTCTATTACCACAACTATAATCTAAAAATAGGAGCTGTAGACTTTAATGACCAAACGATGAAGCTGTATTTAGCATCCCCCAGAGCTAGACACTGGTACAAAAAACTGTCTATATATTTATTTCAATTATCTCTTTACAGTTTGTTTGTTATTTACATACAAAGCTACTGGAAGAACTGGATCCTTCCTAAAATGTCAAGAAGCAATTGCCCCAGCCCTTTTGCATCCAGAGGCGCAGTGGCCCAAAGTCCAAATCCAGATGCAGTTATCTGGCTGCATGTCAAGAAGCAGTTAAAAAAAAAGAGAACATGTATGCCCAGCATAAGAAGCGCTGGGTGGTCAGGTGGCAGCAGCTCCTATGCGTGACATATACGTTTTCAATTTTTTCTGGCAGAGGTGTCTTCATCCACATCGATTGATGTGAATGGAGAAATATGTTAGGTTCTTTTTTTTGTTCAGCCCACTGGCTGAGCGAAAAAAAAAACATTACATGTATACCCAACATTTGAAGTGTTGGGGGAAGCATGGCTGAAGCTTCTAATACTGGGCATACACTTTTTTCTGGAAGAGATTTCTTCATCCATATCAATTGGAGTGTGTCAGAATCTCCTAATGCTGGCCATACACATAATGTATTTACATGCCCTAAAATGCCAGAACAGTTCAACTACCCACCCAAATTACGCCTTTTTGGAAAGTAGACACCCCAAGGTATTTGCTGAGAGGCATGTTGAGTAGATGGAAGATTGAATTTTTTGCCACAAGTTTTTGGAATATGCCAACAAATTTTTTATTTTTTATTTACACAACATGATCATTTTAATGATATATGCCTTAGGTATACATGAAATGACATCCCAAAACACCCCAAAACACATTCTATTACTACCACATGTGTAAGAATTTTTGGCAGCCTAGCCATGTACAAGGGCCCAAAAGCCAATAAGCACCTTCAGGCTTTCAAGGGGTGTTAATTACCCATTGGGTTTCCTGACTACTGTACCTATCACATCTTCAGGTGGACCTAAAAAGCCCAGGACAGTATAAACACCCTCCAAATGATTGCTTTTGGAAAGTAGACACCCCAAAATATTTTCTGAAAGGTATGTTGAGTCTTTGGAAGATCTTATTTGTACATAAATTGTACTTAAATGTTTACATTTGTTTATTTATTTCCCCTCTGTACTACTTCAAGGTTTTCAAGATTAAAGAAAACATTCTGAGAATTATTTTTGATCTAGTGCCATATCACTAGGAGATTCAATGTTTGTAAGGTTTTGGCAGTATGAGGACTGTTTTCCTTTTTCTGTTGTATAGCGAGGAAGCCTAGTTAATGAACCCAGCTGAGGTCTGGAAACTCTGAGCTCTATAAAGGTCTGTTCACACACAAATGTGTATTAAAATACATAAAAATGCTTAAAAAATGAATGTGTATTTCCTTCCATTGACGTGCACTGACATTCATTTTAAGCACATTGATACCCGTTTTTTTGTGTGCGTTATATGGCTGTGCATTTTGAAGGTTATTTCCCCTGACAACACATCCTTTTCATCTTTGTGGGTTAAGAGAAGGAGTGAGGAAGAAAAATACATATTTTTCATTTGGAGCGGCATTGGCAAACGGGATGCCTAGCATAACAATCATTGTAAATGCACTAGCTATACTAAGGAAAAGAAAGCCAATGAGGAGATTTAGGCAAGCCAATTGGCGCTATTGAGTTCATCCATTGCTCACACAAAGTGAGAGTAGGGCAGTTTTGGACCTTATACCAGGATTTACAATGTCACTAATCTATTTCTATAAACTCTGGCTCTCAATAGACTTGTATTGCGTTGATGTGCATTGATGCACATACATGTAGCATTTTAACGCAATGCACCTTGCTGCACATGATACTAACAATGGGTCTCATGTACGCTAAGCATCAAAGACTCCACTTTTAAGGGCGTTCGACTTTTTCTGCTTCTTAATGCCCCTTTGTGTTAGCCTACGTGTCCATGCACACATAGGCATTTACATACGTTTAGAGGCTGGGGTGCTTAGAGGCAGAAACAAAAAGCAGGGCCAGTGTGTTCAGGACAGGAGTGTTTTACAGCAAAAAAAACACCCAATGCATGTAAACACATCTAAGTGTGTCTAAGCATGCTTAACTGCCAATTAAATGAATGAATGGCAAAATGCTTGATGTGACTGAACGCATCTGAAAACATGCAGCTTTAAATGTTTTGCTTAAATGCTGCATTCTCCTTCCAGGAAGAGTTTCAGTGAGCATGAGGACTTTTGGTGTGAATAAGACACATATGAAACAATTTTTTTTGTGTCCTTGCTGTGATCTGCATTCTTCCAGTGCAATAAAATGCAGGTTTCTACAGTATGTGTGGATAGGGCATAAAACATTCAGCCTAATTAAGGATGGAACTGCACCCTGGAACCTCTGTGCATGTTAGGGTCCTTTTACATGGGCGTTCCGTTTGTTCCATCACTTCAGTCACATTTTTTTAAAGAAAAAAATTATTCAGTTAACATCAGTTTAACATCAGTATTTCATCAGTATTTACGTCAGTTTTTTTTTTTTTTGCATCAACTGGCAATGTAAAAACTGAACCATGTATCTGTTGCATCCATTTTCCCTTCATTCTGTTTTTTTTAACAGAAAACAAATAGGGCTTTGATCTATTCCAAAAAACGGATGTTGACAGAAGTGGATGTAATCCGATGTAAATGGATGATCATCTGTTTACATCCGTTTTTCCCTAGAGATTAGGGTTGCCACCCCATTCATTTAAAACCAAACACATATTAATTACACAGGTTATGTGGCTGATTAATGTGGTAATTAAACTCACTTGATGCTTTACGGCCATATGGAACATTACAGATTCGAAACAGCCACAGTCATCATGAAGCACATATCTTAGATCCATATACCACCCTGCGATGCAGCAGAAGTATGAATGACTTATCCTCCTACCCATATTCCAATCTCTATACATCAAAAAGACAACATTATCCCACATTCAGTCCCAAAAGACTATCCATAATCAGATCCTCCTGAGTGAGCCCCGGTATCTCCAACCACAGACCCCACATCTTCTCAAATTTTCTGGTGCACCCCCTATGCTGGTAAATAATTTTTTCCATCCTCATTGTATTTCCCACTGCAGTAATCCATTCCTTGACCGTAGGAGGGGATTCAGATTTCCAATGTAACATTATCAGTTTACGGGCTAGAAAAAGGGTCCTCGTAAGGGCTATTCTGGTGTGATTTTCCCATTCAAAATCCTCCAAGAGATTCAGCAGGCAGTGTTTGAGGTCTGACGGGACCGACACCTGGAACACTGCGTTCAAGGTATCGGTCACCCACTTCCAGTATATGTGTAGTTTGGGGCAGCGCCACAGCATGTGTATCAAATCCCTATGGTCCCGCTTGCATCTAGTGCATGTTGGTGTGAGAAGCAGACCCATACCGTGTAGCCGATGAGGTGTGTAGTAGACTCTCATAAGGGTATACAGCTGTGTCAGCTGCTGAGTCACATTTAAAGAGCAAATGGTCACTGTCTGTAGGGCCTCCTCCCATTGGTCCTCATCTAGTGGGCCTACATCAGCCTCCCATTTCATTTTCACTGTCAAGGGGTGTTTTTTAAGGTATCGGTGGAGCAGTATATTATAGCTTTTGGATATAAAGCCCTTAGATGTCTCTGCTACCTTAAGCTGAGAGAACAAGGGTACTGACGCCACATCCCATTCAGACGTTCTAGTCTGGGCTATAATGGCATGCCTGAGTTGCATGTAATTCAGTAGTAGTTCACCATTATGGATGATTTGCCTCAAATATATAATACCATATTTTTTCCATCTAGCTCCATGCTGCAACTTGGCCAGCTCGGGATAAGAGTCATTGGACCAGATGGGACTAAACTCAGTAATGCCTGTCTTCCTTCAGGCATTGCTCCATATAGCCCAGCAAAATCATTGTATCGTCTGCATAGAGCATCACTTTTTCCTGTCTATCTCCGTAGCAGAAGCCGGTAAAACCCAGGTTAACCCTAACCTGAATAGCCAGCGGTTCTATGGCCAGGGCAAACAGCAGGGGCGATAAAGGGCACCCCTGTCTGGTGCCCCGTCCCAACGCAAAGGGCCCGACATCCTACCCGCCCCTCTTATAGCTGCCTGAGGGCGTTAGTACAACAAGCACACCCAAGAGATATATACCTCCCCAAAGCCAAAACGTCTGAACACCTCCCAAAGGTAGGGCCACTCTACACTGTCAAGGGCTTTCATAGTGTCAAGAGACAGCAGAGCTCTGTGACCAACATTTTCAGGTGGGGACTGCATATTAAGAAAGAGCCTTCTTAAGTTAACCGCCGTGGATTTATGGGGCATAAAGCCAGTCTGGTCCGGATGTATAACCAACTTAATGACCTTTTTAGCCTAAGGGCCAGCACTTTAGTTAGTAACTTAATGTCCGATTGTAATAATGAGATAGGACTATATGAGGCCGGGTCTACTGGGTCCTTTCCGGGTTTTAGTATCAAAGCTATGTTATCTTTAGACATAGAGGGCAGTAAGCCTCCCTAGCCGCATTAAACAACCTTAGCAACCGGAGTAGCAATAATTCTGAATAGTGCTTATAAATTTCCATGGGGAGGCCATCTCCCCCCGGAGCTTTACAATTGGGAAAGGCCGCAACCGCTACCTGTAACTCTTCCAGCGTAAGTGGAGAATCAAGTTCCCTGCATTGAGATTCAGTGAGACACGAAAATTTTATCCCAGATAAGTAGTTTGTCAATTCCTCAGGATCATACTCCGAGGCCGAGAGATATAGTTTCTCATAGAATTCCGCCAGTGCCTGTAGTATCAGATCCGGGGAGTGGACAAGGCGACCCCTATTGTTTTTTATCACTCCAATGGCCGGGGATCTCTACTCGGAATTGGCGATTCTAGCCAGGAGATGACCCTTCCTCAAAAAATGCTGTTTTTGAGAAGAACCAAGTGCTCATACGCGGCCAGCAAGTGCTCATACGCGGATTGAGCCGACTGCCAGGCCTCCCTGGTGGAGTCAGTAGGATACTGTACATATTTCAGCTCCAGTGTATGTACTTGTGATTCTAATTCAACTCTGAATCCCTCAGAGTGCTTTTTTACTTTAGTAATCTCAGCAATGGAAAGGCCCCTAAGGTATGTCTTAAATGCCTCCCATTCAATAAGGGTAGATTCCGGAGAACGTTGGGCAGTAAAGAACCCCCGGATGCTCCGCTCCAGTTCCTCAGGAGAGGTAAATAACTTAAGCCAGAAGGCGTTAAATTTCCAGGGGGCTTTAGGTAAAGTGGACAATGGCGCTACAGTGAGGCATAACACCATATAAGAGTGGTCTGAAACACATCTGGGTTCATAGGAAACCTCCGAAACTGAGGGGGAGCATAGCCAAGTTGCCCACTGCCAAATCGATCCTTGAGAGGGATCCATGTGACTTCGAAAAGCAGGAGAGCTGTTTCACTGCAGGGTTTCGAAGTCTCCACAGATCCATCCATCCCACTTCTTGTAGTATTCTTGCCTGGGGGGTCTCCCTGTGTGAAGAGAGCACCCCCGGGAAAGGATGTTTGTCAAGTCTAGGGTTCAGCCAACAGTTGAAATTCCCCAGTGGGATGTCCGGCTCTCCCTTGAAAAATTCTATGAAAAGCCAGAGCACCCGAGCATCAAATAGGGGGTATGTACACACATGCCAAAATACGTTTCAAGAGCCCAATACGGCAGTGTAAAAACACAAACCTTCCGTCAGGGTCTACCTTAACAACATATTCCTGGTAATCCAGGGACCTGTGTATCACATCACTCACCCCCCAAGAAAATGAGGTGTGAGTGGAGTGGTACGCCCAACCTATCCATGAGTATTTCAGACAGCACTTAGTCCCTGCCGTCAGATGCGTCTCCTGAAAACATAAAATAGCAGGGTACATTTTTTTCAAACATGCAAAGATCATTGTACGTTTAAGGGGGGAGTTCATGCACCTAATATTCCAGGAGATCACCGGGATGCCCGCCATTCTATGAGCATAGTTATTATCCAGGTTGGGCAGGTGGTCTTCACCATGCAGCAATACTCGGCAATGGCATAATGGAAAGTGTAGTGGCAGTTTACTGTAGCAGCAGTGTGGCTAAATCTGGAGACAATAGTAGTCAGGTTTTCATACATCTCTACAAGTAGTCTGTAGTATGAATAGTAACCCGGGCACAACGGTGCCAACAGACATAATTGCACTGGTGTAGCAGTATCGACTTTCCGTGTATATACCATCTGCACCAGAAAAATCATTTAAAGGACCAAGAAGAAAAACCAAGCAGTCTAAGGCCGCCAACCGGGCAGGCCTAAAGACACAAATGTAGCCTAATAGTAGGTGGGCGGCTTGCCGTTTCATTGCAAAGAATAGCAAGTAGTGTAGTCACAGTTGAATTCCTAGCGCTTAGAAAAATATAAAGTCCCCCAGCAAAAAAAAAAACGGAACAAAGCACCAGGGAAGAAAAACATTACAGAGGCATCCTATGGGACAGAAGAGCCTAGTGATTCGTCATGTCTTTCTGTGCTTGCCCCCAGAGGAAGCTGCTCGATCAGTCCCCTTCTGCTTCAGCTCGGCGGTGATGCAGGGCCTGCTCGTTGTGGTCTAGCCACTCGGCAGGGAGAGAGGGAGGATGTGAGACATCTGCAGCAGAGTGGCTGGGGATGCTGTCTGTGTTCTGTTCCCACTCTGCCTGTGTATTGTGGCCTGCACCCTCCTCACCATTTGCAGCTTCCCCCCTATCAGCAGCAGCCGCCCCCTGTAACTTTTGGGCATAGTAGAGCATGTCCCTGTATTGCTCTTTACCCTGGGCTTTCAATGTCTTTCTGCTGGTCCCATCCTTGGGCTTATCATGCGATTGCCGCAAGGGCCATGGCGGCGCCATCTTGGGAGTCCGGCCCTGTCATCTCTATCAGGCCTTGGCGGGTCTTCCCCCGTGTGCAGAGGGCCGGCGGTGGGTCCTGAGGGTGCTGCAGGTCGGCAGCCAGCTGGGGAGCCGAAGAGAGCATGTTTGAGGATGCCAGGGAGGATCAATGGACGGATCAGGAATGGAGCTATGAGAAGTGTGTCTTCTCACATGCCGGTCTTGGCCACGCCCCGCTACATTTATGTTTAATTATTTTTTTTTTACTTTAAACTGACACTATGTTCATTTGTTTACACCAATTGTTTTAAAATACCAAGTATATCACGCATACCTCCCAACTTTTTAGGATGGGAATGAGGGACACCTATTAGCAAAAGTATGTAGGCATAGGACACACCCCTGCCATGTCCCCTTAAAGGAGATTTATATAAAAAAATGATTGGTTAAATCCACAAGTGCTTTTTTTTACCACCACTATTCCTTTATATTGGGATAGGATAGCAATTTAGGATTTGGATGAAAGTTTTAGCACTGGGAAACACTTTTTGAAAGATATATAGTGCATTTTATATACAACTATATAGAACAGACCAAAATGAGGGACAAATGAGGACGTTGTTCCAAATCAGGGACAGCCCCTCAAAATCAGGAAAATTTGGGAGCTATGTATTATGGCTTTGTTTCCTTTAAAAAGTCTCATACTGTTGTTTTCAGGCTTCTTTTTTGTCCTGTGCTCACTACCTATCCCCTACTGATGCACCTCACTGTGACTAGTGTACAGCGAACAGTGCTGTTATTTCTGGTGATATGCTTCATGTGTACTACAATTCCAGTAGAGCTGAATGTGTTTGCATGTGAATGTTTGGTCCATCTTGGGATTGAGCAGGAAAGGGAGGCTATGTTCACATACACAAGGGGAGCATGGACAACCGATGTAGCCATCCTAAAGCAGGAAATCTGGGATTAGCACAAAAAAATTACAGTTGAGATATGAAATGAAGTAAGAGGGAGATAGAAGATACACTCTACAAATGTGTTGCATTTATTTTAGTGTCACTGTAACATTTATAAAAAAAAAAAAGAAAAAAAAAGAGACACGTTTAGCCAAGGTCAGCTATTATGCTTATAAGTTAGAGACATTTTCTGTATTGTTAATGTGGGTTTGGCCCCCTCTAGTGTTTGCTGGACTCTATGTGTGAATTCCCTTTCTTCCTGTGTGAGGATATAGAGCAAAGCATCATGGGACGTGTAGTTCAGAATGCTGAAGTGACTCTGCCAGCAGGACTGATCTGAACTACAAGGAACAGAATGCTGAGTGAACAGAACGGACTGCTAGGAGAGAATATTAAAGGGGCTTGCGCAGCCTAGATCAGCCTCTCTGGATGCCGTTTTGACTCTGCCAGCAGGAGGTCTGTGTGACAGGGAGTTTGCTGATGATTTGTGGCATACACAGCGGGGAGCCGGATATTTACACCCAGAGGGATCTCTGTGGACAGCATCGCTTCTTCAGTTCAGTGGACCAGAAGGTGTTCCAGGTCATCCAGAGGTGCCTGCAATTCAGGATCCAATGAGCTGCAGCATGGCACAGCGGCCGCCATTATCCAGAGCAAAGACACAGAGAGAAAGTTACTGCTGAAGTCTTCTCATCATCCACACCGTCATCCAATCCATCTGAGATCCGGAGTGGTGAGCAGGCATAGCCCATGTTATCGTTAAGGACACTGCTGTTTGACATCACCCACACAGTCTAGCTGGTGGTACTTGTAGTTCCACAGAAGTTACATCCTCTGTTATATCGGACACAGCAAGCAGTACACATTACTGATTTCAGTAGTTACATCAGATGAAACCTTTAGGTTCAAAAAAGGAGGAAGTTATAATACTACCAGGATAAATCACAGCTTTGCTAACTTTGCTACAACTTGCCATTTTGGATTACCTAATTTACAATGTAAAGAGGCTAGCTGAAGATATCTGGATTTCAAGAAAAACCTGTTTTCAATTTTCTTTTATAATCCTCTCTCCTCATCTGCTGTATTGCCTTGAACTGCTAAAGGGAGCCACCCTATTGAATATAATATTGTTTATACTGTTTCCATATTGTCCAGGATTTGCTGGCCTGTGGGTTGAGGAGACAGAAGGGAGGCACTTGACACATAAGATATAGTGCCAGGTGTTTACTCTCCTGTTAACCTGTTCAGATAAGTTCCTGTATTGAGGTAATATTTGTGTACATTCACAATAATGGGACCTTTCTGTTAATATATTGTGTTTACTTAATAAGTTTGAGATAAAGGGCGGTGTATACAGGAATGTTTCCATTAAGGAAGTTGATATATATGTATTGTGTGTTTTGATATTACAGTAAACATATTTGAACTGTTACTTTAATATTGTGTGAGTCTCTATTTACTATCACAGCTGGTGACTTGACAGAACCCAGGGTGTCAGAGGTAAGGGAGGATTTTCAGAGTCAAGGTAATCAGTGGGGTACAGAGTCTATTAGCACCCCTTACGGGGATACCACTACAGATGACTCCATAATTCTGGCTTTTGAAGCAGTGTTTGGATAAGGGAGGAGAGTATAATGTGTGTGAGACAAAAAACGAATGAAAGAAGGAGTGTTTGATGTATTCTTTAAAGTATGGTAAATGACATGTAATAGTATGGTGCTGCTTTGATGCTGGTAAGGTGGAAAATTTACAAAGATTGCAAAAAATAATGGATCAGAAAGATAACCTCTCTATTTTACAATGTTATGCCATTTACTGTGTCCAGTGCCTGACTAGTGAAAATTTCAGCACAAAGCAGGACAATGAAACATACCTCTAAGCCATGTAAAACCTATTAGTAAAAAATAGCAGGCCAGATTCTTTGACAGACTGGCTGAAACATTTGTCAGATATCAACTCTATAAGTCCCCTGTGATAATGACTTCACTGTACAGTAAAATACCATGTAAGCCAGTCTCACCTGGAAACAACTACAGTCATGAGTTAAACATTTCTCTGATTATTTTCAACATCTAGGACACCAAAATTCTGCAAAGCTGTAATTGTTGTGGATTCTTTGAAGAATGTAAGGTTTAATGAATAGAATATTCATATGAAATTGAAAGAGTGGTATAATATTTTAGGTTATTGACTATGTTTTCTTAATAATTGAATGCACCTTAGTGAATAAAAGTATTAATTGCTAGCGAACACATGAAAATTAATTTTTAATAATATTTGTTTTCCAATATAAACAGATATGTCTAAATATTCTTCAGCTATAAAAGTACCTCTATAATGTGTTTTCTAAAAGATGAATAGCTGTATTTGCAGACTCTGAGATAGTGAATCTTAAATTAAATCTCAAAGTGACCCTAACAGAACCTAGGTGAAGTACCAATGTAAATCTATCATGATAACAACTAGAGGGCTGCAATTACTGACTGTTGTCTCATATATATATATATATATATATATATATATATATATATATATAATGTGACAGCAGGCAGGTAAAATCACCAGGTTGCATCCAGGATGGAAGGTATATATGTCCTAGATTCAGGCTTTATGCCGATTTATACCACTAGGGAGAGTGCTGGGAGTCTTGCACGGGAAGAGTTAATGAGCCCAGCTGAAGTAAGTGGGCTCATTAGGGCCTCTACAAGAACTCCCAGCATGCTAAGGGAGATGCTCCAACCTGGAACCAGATCTGTGTGGATAGTCTGAGGAGTATGATCTCTGTGCGGTGAGCCAAAGCCTGTGTGGTTATTGCTAAGAACTTCTGAAAGCAGGGAGCTAGGGACTGGGACAGCACAAGGCTGTACCCAGTTGTTAGTTAGGGACACCAACGTGTGTAGTGAGCTGTCAAGTTGACCAGGATTTATTTTCATGTTTCTTTTGTTTTTGCTGTATTTTTTTGTCTGTATATAGTTCAAATAAAACCACACCCTTTTGTTTTCTCCTACCACTGTCTGCTGTGCCTGTTTTTGTGTGGTGAACCCATCCAGGGGGTCACACACACCCGCTGCTGAGCTGACCCCCTCACAATATATATATATATATATACAGTATCTCACAAAAAGTGAGTACACCCCTGACAGTTTTGTAAATATTTCAATAATATCTTTTCATGTGACAACACTGAAGAAACGACACTTTGCTACAATATAAAGTAGTGAGTGTACAGCTTGTATAACAGTGTAAACTAGCTGCCCCCTCAAAATAACTCAACACACAACCAATAATGTCTAAACCACTGGCAACAAAAGTGAGTACACCCCTAAGTGAAAATGTTCAAATTGGGCCCAAGTAGCCATTTTCCCTCCCCGGTGTCATATGACTTGTTAGTGTTACAAGGTCTTAGGTGTGAATGGGGAACAGGTGTGTTAAATTTGGTGTTTTCGCTTTCACTCTCTCATACTGGTCACTGGAAGTTCAACATGGAACCTCATGAGGATCTGAAAAAAATAATTGTTGCTTTACATAAAGATGGCCTAGGTCCTGAAAATGAGCTGCAGCACAGTGGCCAAGATCATACAGTGGTTAAAAAGGACAGGTTCCACTCAGAACATGCCTCACCATGGTCGACCAAAGAAGTTGAGTGCACGTGCTCAGCATCATATCCAGAGGTTGTCTTAGGGAAATAGACATATGAGTGCTGCCATCATTGCTGCAGAGGTTGAAGGGGTGGGGGGTCAGCCTGTCAGTGCTGAGACCATACGCCGCACACTGCATCAAATTGGCCTGCATGGCTGTTGTCCCAGAAGGAAGCCTGTCAGAGAAACAACCAGTTCAGCCACGCCAGCCGCGTCCCCGCATGCATGCGTGGCAGAACGGTGATTCGGCATATGCACGTTCGCGGCCCGATGGAATGTTGCGCACGCATGCGTGCTAGTGCATGCCCAATCAGCATTCTGGCTGGCCTATATAAGGCTGCCCAGGTACTCTGACAGATTGCTGGTTTGTCTTCAGCTTCCTGCTTCCTGCTTCCTGCTTGAGCCTAGTTCCTGTTTCCTGTATCTGAACTCTCGTTGTGACCCGGATTGATACTGACTACTCTGCTCTTCTCCTGGACCTGACCCTCAGCTTACTTAACGGACCTTGCCCTGCTATCTGTGCTTGACCCCCAGCCTGCATCTCGGACCTGCTA
Source organism: Rana muscosa (assembly GCA_029206835.1). Classification (NCBI taxonomy): domain Eukaryota; kingdom Metazoa; phylum Chordata; class Amphibia; order Anura; family Ranidae; genus Rana; species Rana muscosa. The sequence continues at coordinate 1,013,932,121 of CM055116.1, forward strand.
CTTGTCTCCAGCCCCTGACCTTCTGCTTGTGTTTTGGACTAGTTACTTGTCTCCTGTGCTAGACCCTCAGCCTGCACCCTGGACCAGACTTCTGCCTCTATGTTCTGATCCCTGTTTGTGCTCTGGACTTGTATCTCCAGCTAGGGTCCTGCAAAGAGCTGCACCCATCTGTGTTTGACCATCAGCCTGCTCTTGTTGGATTACCTTCTTGTCTTCACACAGATGTTCAGCTCTACCAAGATCACCTTGCAAGACCTACCCATCCTGCTGGTAGCCAGTGCCTCTTCGTGCCATCCACCCCCTGTATCATCTCCAGGGGGCGGAGTGCGCCTAGTCGCAAGGGTGAACCGTTCTCTGCATCTCGGCCTCGGTAAGTACACACCTGACAAAGCCTCTTCTAAAGATGATGCACAAGAAAGCCTGCAAACAGTTTACTGAAGACAAGCAGACTAAGGAAATGAATTACTGGAACCATGTCCTGTGGTCTGATGAAACCAAGATAAACTTATTTGATTTAGATGGTGTCAAGAATGTGTGGCAGCAACCAGGTGAGGAGTACAAAGTCAAGTGTGTCTTGTCTACAGTCAAGCATGGTGGTCGGAGTGTCATGGTCTGGGGCTGCATGAGTGCCACAGGCACTGGGGAGCTACAGTTCATTTAGGGAACCATGAATTCCAACATGTACTGTGACATACTGAAGCAGGAGACTTGGCCGCTGGGCAGTATTCCAATATGATAACGACCCCAAACACACCTCCAAGATAACCACTGCCTTGCTAAAGAAGCTGAGGGTAAAGGTAATGGACTGGCCATGCATGTCTCCAGACCTAAACCCTATTGAGCATCTGTGGGGATTCCTCAAATGGAAGGTGAAGGAGCACAAGGTCTCTAACATATACCAGCTCCGTGATGTCATCATGGAGGAGTGGAAGAGGACTCCAGTGGCAACCGGTGAAGCTCTGTCGAACTCTGTGCCCAAGAGGGTTAAGGCAGTGCTGTAAAAAAATGACAGCCACACAAATTATCGACACTTTGGGCCCAATTTGGACATTTTCACTTAGGGGTTTCCTCACTTTTGTTGCCAGCGGTTAATGCCTATGTGTGGAGTTATTTTGAGGGGACAGCAAATTTACACTGTTATACAAGCTGTACACTCACTACTTTACATTGTAGCAAAGTGTAATTTCTTCAGTGTTGTCACAGGAAAAGATATAATAAAATATTTACAAAATTGTGAGGGATGTACTCACTTTTGTGAGATACGGTATGTATCTATTATTATTATTATTATTATTATTATACACGATTTATATAGCGCCAACAGTTTACGCAACGCTTTACAATGTATAGGGGGGACAGCACAATTACAGTACAGTTCAATACAGAAGGTACAGGAGGTCCCAGCTCATAGAGCTTACATTCTAAAGGGAGGGGTGGTGGTACAAAAGGTAATAGTAAAGGTGGTACAAATAGTACAAATAGTACAAATGGTTCAAATAGTAAAAGTGGTATAAGAGGTAATAATAAAAGGTAATCTGTGCATTTAATAAATATCTCCAAAGCAATTAGGTTATTTACCAGAGTGAGACATTTATTGAATTCCAGAACAGTCCACAAAGTACTTGCAGCAGATGACAAAATCCAGCAGAGTATTTGTAAATATTACTAAAGGTTTGTGATATAACTAACGGTTTGTTGGGCAAGCTATGTCTTTTTACTGATGACACAAAGCTGTGTAATAGGGTTGATATCCCTGGAGGTGTCTGTAACATAAAACATGATTTGGCATTGCTGAAATATTGGTCAAAGCAGTGGAGACTGCAGTTCAATATTTCTACATGTAAAATAATGCACCTACGGAAAAAGAATCCCCTGAGGGAGTACAACATTGGGGGTACAGTGTTAGCCAGCACTACAGAGGAAAAAGATTTGGGGGTGCTTATTTCAGATGGTTGCAAAATGAGCAAACCGTGTGACCAGGCAGTGGGTAAAGTGAATACAATACTAGGATGCATCACTAGAGGTATCACCAGCAGGAGGAAGGAGGTTCTGATTTCCCTATATAGATCTTTAGTGAGACCTCATTTAGAATTACTGTGTCCAGTTCTGGAGACCTCACTTACAGAAAGATATTGATAAGATAGAACCAGTCCAGAGATGGGTAACAAAAATGGGGAAAGGTTTGGGAGATTATTATTATTATACACAATTTATATAGCGCCAACAGTTTACGCAGCGCTTTACAATGTATAGGGGGGACAGCACAATTACAGTACAGTTCAATACAGAAGGTACAGGAGGGCCCTGCTCGTACAGCTTACATTCTAAAGGGTGGGGGTGGTGGTACAAAAGGTATTAGCTGCAGAGAAAAAAGATAAAGTTCAGGCTTCAGGAGCTTAATATGTACAGTCTGGAGAAAAGAAGGGGAAGGTGAGACATGATTGAAACCTTTAAATACATCAATGGGTAAATAATGTTCAGGAAGGTAGTCTTTTCAATTTGAAACCAAAATCAAGAATACGGGGACATGACCTCAAACTAACTGGAGGTAAGTTCAAAATAAATCTTAGAAAGTATTATTTTACTGAAAGGGTAGTTGGTGATTGTAATAAACTACCAATAGAGGTAGTGAGACAGTCAACAGTAAATGGCTTCAAACATGCTTGGGATAAACATAGACCTATAGTCAGACAACAAGGTTAACCACTTCCCGCCCGGCCTATAGCAAAATGACGGCCGGGCGGTGGTTCAGTTATCCTGACTGGGCGTCATATGACGTCCTGCAAGATAACAGCCGCCGCTTCAGTCTGACACACCGCACCACCGATCTCGGTAAAGAGCCTCCGGCGGACGCTCTTTACCACATGATCAGCCGTGTCCAATCACGGCTGATCATGATGTAAACAGGAAGAGCCGTTGATCGGCTCTTCCTCACTCACATCTGACAGACGCGAGAAGAGGAGAGTTGATCAGCGGCTCTCCTGACAGGGGGGGTTCGCGCTGATTGTTTATCAGTGCAGCCCCCCCTCGAATGCCCACACTGGACCACCAGGATGCTGCCCAGGACCACCAGGGAAGCACCTAACATGTGGATGGCCAGGTATGTCCCCCATGGCCATCCACATGTAGAATTGTATGCACAACATATGCCAATCAGTGCCCACAAATGGACACTGACTGGCACCATCATGGCACAAAAAAAATTGTGAGGGGCAGCAATTCCACCCACCAGTGTCATCAGTGCCACCCACCAGTGTCTATCAGTGCCACCTATCAGTGCTAATCCGTGCCCATCTGTGCCCATCAGTGCCCACCTATCAGTGCCCGTCCATGCCACCTATTAGTGCCACCTATGAGTGCTCATCAGTGCTGCCTATGAGTGCCCATCAGTGCCCCCTGTGAGTGCCCATCAGTGCCGCATACCAGTGCCACCTATCAGTGCCGCCTATCAGTGCCCATCAGTGCCGCCTACCAGTGCCCATCATCAGTGCCCATCAGTGCCGCCTTATCAGTTCCCATAATTTCAGCCATATCAGTGCCCATCATTGAAGAAGAAAAGGTACTCATTTACAACAAAAAAATAACAGAAACAAAGAAAAACTTTGTTTTCTTCAAAATTTTTGCTATTTTTTTATTTGTTGCGCAAAAAATAAAAATCACAGAGGTTATCAAATACCACCAAAAGAAAGCTCTATTTGTGGGAACAAAATTATAAAAAAAATGTTTGGGTACAGTGTAGCATGACCGCTACATTTGTTTGGGTACAATTGTCATTCAAATTGCGACAGCGCTAAAAGCTCAAAATTGGCTTGGGCAGGAAGGTGTATAAGTGCCTGGTATTGAAGTGGTTAATGAAAAAAAAAAGAAGCAAACTCAAAAACAAAACAAAAAACAAAAAAAGAAACAAAAGCCAAAAAATAAATAAATAAATAAAATAAAAAATAAAATGGGCAGGCTCGATGGTCTACTCAGTCTTTTTCTACCGTCACTTTTCTATGTTTCTATTAGACATGTGCACACTGAAATATTTTGTTTTGGAATTTAGTTTTCGTCCGAAAAATACATTTATTTAGTTACTCCCAAAATTAGTTTTGATTTATTTTGTTTCGTTAAAAAATGTATTCGTCCGAAAATCCAAATTAAATAAGGTTGAATCTGTCATTGAAGGCTCATGGTGTCCGTCGAATGTTCTAAGAAGATTCGACGAAGCAGCTAAACTGTACGACACCGCAATCGTACATTTCTGGTCGAATGCTCCGCCCACAAGCTATAGTAGAATTCTAATGTTGTATGACTAGTAATAATTATATTTATTAATTATTATTACTAGTCAACCAACATTAGAATTCTTCTATAGCCTATGGGTGGAGCATTTGACCATAAATGTCTGTTTGTGGCGATCGTATGTTTTTAGCTGCTTCGTCAAATCTTCATGTCTCTATAATGTTGATTTTTTTCTCTCTATGTCGAATAATCCTGGACTAATAGAGTTAGGTTAGGCACATTCGACCACAGGTTCGATAGACACAGATCGCTATTGTCACCATCATGTCGAATATTCTATCTATATCGAACTGTTGTCGCAACAAAATGAAAATAAAGCATTTTTTTATGTCGGATCTTTCAGATTTCGGATTCTGCATGTTCGTTATCGTTTGTTAAAACGAACGGGAAAATCCCCGAAATTTGGACGAAAATGCATTCAGACGAAAACTGATTTAGGAGGTCTGCCAGGCAAGAAGATAGGAGAGTGAAAAGACAGAGGAAAAAAGAAGAGATGGGGGGGGGGAGGAGGCGGTATGGGAGACAAGGAAGAAAGAAGAGAAGAAAAAAAAGGGGGGGAGTTATTGTCTAAAGTGCACCTGATAGAATATTAATCTAGTAGTGATATATTCTCTTATATTTCTAGAGAAGAAGAGGAGAAAGAAGGAAAAAAAAAAGGGGAAGGGAGAAAAGAGACGGGAGAGAGGTGGAATCTTATCCCCAAGTTTCTTAGTGTTAGTGCCTAAGGTGCTTTTATTTTAAAACACTTATCTAGTGGTGATATATTCTCTTTTATTTCTCAACAATAGAGAAAAAAAAGAGAAAGAAATAAAAAAAATAAAAATATGTGTTGAACAATCAGGAAGGCAAGCCCTCCTTGCCTAAATAGTGGATCACACAAAAAAAAAATAAAAAAAGGAAAAAGACAAAGTGTGCAAGGGGGTATCTACTCCCTGAGATTTTGTATTAGTGTTGGTGTCGGAAGTGTGCTTATTATATAACAATTATATATATATCTATTCTTTAATAAAAAAAAATAAAAAAAAAAGGAAAGGGGAAAGGGAGAAAAGGGAGGGGGGGGAGAAGAAATCGTATCCCCAAGTTTCTTGGTGTTAGTGCCTGAAGTGCCTTTATTTTAAAACACTTTTCTAGTGGTGGTATATTCTGTTTTATTTCTTGACATTAGAGAAAAAAAAAAACAAGGAGACAAAGTGTACAAGGGGGTATCTACTCCCCAAGATTTTGTGTTGGTGTCGGAAATGTGCTTATTATATAACAATTATCTATATATCTATTAAAAAAAAGGGGATACATCGATAATACTAACAAAGAACTAATCTCTATTTATACAATAATATGTGAGAAAAGAAAAGGAAGAAGAAAAAAATATATATATTAATCAAGAAGGCTTGGTCCCCCCAAGCCTAATAGTGAGTCACAAAAAAAAAAAAAAAAAGTTCATCTCTCCGCATCGCCGGCTACCTCCCCATATACCAGACTGAACTCTCCCCATCCCTTCCAGATCATGTTAAATTTTTTCCTCGACTCGTTGTAGTTTGACATCAACTCTTCCATCAATCGAATTCTGTATATTTCTTTTATCCATTCACCTACTGATAGGGCTTCTTTTTCCTTCCATTTACTTGGTATTAACACCTTAGCCCCATTCAAAAGATATGGCACTAAAGTCCTTCTGTTCTTATTCCTTGTTATCCCCGTGTTATGGAACAGACAGTACCATGGATCATGTTTTACCTCTAGGCCACTTATCCTCTTAATCATACTTAATATCTCCCTCCAGTATTCTTGTATCAGAGGACAGTACCACCAAATGTGGGCGTGAGTTCCCTCCATCCCACACTCTCTCCAGCATAAAGGGGACATCTCCCTATTTATTCTATGTAATTTCATTGGTACAAAATACCATTTAGTTAGAAGTTTGTAATTCATCTCTTTTATTTTTACTTCTACTGATGTAGAGTTGACATATTCTAAGACTTGTCTCTTCTTTTCTATTGTTATGGTTTGATTTAATTCTAATTCCCAACTTTCCAATACTTTAAATGCGTCCGGTCCCCTTGTAGGAGTCAATATCCTATATATAGTTGATATTCCCTGTCTGCCTGTTCCTCCTCGCTCTGTAAGTTTTTCCCATGCATTTAACACACTTATCGATCGCAGGGGTCTTGGTATATTATTTACAAAATGTTGAACTTGTCTGTGCCTTCAGCTATCTCCCCTCTTTAATCCGTATTTCTCTCGTAGTTCTAAGATTGAACATAGAGTATTCCCCTTCAATACATCTTTCAGTACTAATGTGTCCCCTGTTGCCCATCGCAGGAACGCACCACCCTCTTTCCCCGGGGGGAAATAGTCCGTACCCATGAGGGGCAACAGTGGGCTATTATATTGCCACTTCTTTACCTTACACACTCTATCCCAAATTCTAAAAGTTTCTTTTGTTATTGATGGTGTTTCTTGAGTGAGGCCTCTATACTGTTTTGGTATCCATATCAACCTTCCCAATTTTTTCCCACTCAAACTCTCCTCAGCCTCTACCCATTTTTTCCCCTTTTGTTTAAATTAAATACTTTTTGTATGGTAAAATGTATGGTTCTCATTCTTTATCATCCTTAACCACTTAAGGACCAGCTGCCGCAGTTCTACTGAAGCGGGTTGGCTCCCCTGCGCAAAATGAATAAATTATTTTATTTTATATATATTTTTTGGATATGTATTACATCAAAAAGTAAAAAATATATTTTTTTTTTTCAAAATTTTGTCATATGCCATCGCTGCAGGAGTTCCAGGAGAATAATCCTAATGAGTTTAGGAATTATCTTCGGATGATGGACTCCTGCTTTCAGCATTTCTTGTCCTTGATGTCCCCCTATATTAGGAAGCAGGACACCTGCACGAGGACTGCTATTCCAGCAGAGCAAAGGCTCATAGCCAACTTGCGGTACTTGGTAACAGGGAGAAGTCTACAGGATATCAAGTTTACCACTGGGATCTCTCCCCAGGCTCTGGGAGTCATTATTCTCGAGACCTGTTGTGCCATCATTCAAGTCCTGCAGAAGGACTATATTCGGGTAAGTTTTATTCTTTAACCACTTAACGACTGCCCACTGTAAATATACGTCGGCAGAATGGCATGGACAGGCACAATCACGTACCTGTACGTGCCTGCCTTCGTATGGGTGGGGGGTCCGATCGGACCCCCCTCCGGTACAGTGAGAGGCCGGGATTGCTTTGGGAGCGATCCGTGATGAGGGGGCAGCCATTCGATTCTGGCCACCCCCTTGCGATCGCTCCCGGCGAATCAAATGCTTCCTCTGCCTGTGTAATGTTTACACAGGCAGGAGGAAGTGTTGTCATCCCTCATGCGGCGCTCACATATACAGAGCGCCGCATGAGAGAAGACACACAGGTTAGTGCACAAACACTACACTGACACCAGCACACATAGGTACATAAATCGCCCCCCCAGGCCCCCCCAGACACCCCCAGATCACCCCCCAGCCCCCAGTCACAGTGTCACTGATTGCAGTGACCATTTATTTAGTGATCACTGCAATCAGTGACATTTGTGACTGTAAAAGTGTCAGGGCAGTTCGTTTTAGGTCCAGTGTAGCCCCCTAACCCCCCCTAATAAAGGTTTAACCCCTTGATCGCCCCACAGGTAACCCTTTCACCCCCTAGCACCGCTGTCACTAAGCGATCGTTTTTCTGATCGCTGTTTTAGTGTCGGTGATGCCGATAGGTAGGCAGTTATTTTTTTTAGGTTCGCCGCAGGTTTTTATAGCATCGGGTAGCCCCATATATTACCTAATAAAGGTTTAACCCCTTGATCGCCCCCCAGGTAACCCTTTCACCCCCTAGCACCGCCGTCACTAAGCGATCGTTTTTCTGATCGCTGTTTTAGTGTCGGTGATGCCGATAGGTAGCCAGTTATTTTTTTTAGGTTCGCCGCAGGTTTTTATAGCGTCGGGTACCCCCATATATTACCCAATAAAGGTTTAACCCCTTGATCGCCCCCCAGGTAACCCTTTCACCCCCTAGCACCGCTGTCACTAAGCGATCGTTTTTCTGATTGCTGTCTTTGTGTCGGTGATGCCAATAGGTAGCCAGTTATTTTTTTTAGGTTCGCCGCAGGTTTTTATAGCGTCGGGTACCCCCATATATTACCTAATAAAGGTTTAACCCCTTTATCGCCCCCCCAGGTAACCCTTTCACCCCCTTTTGCCAGTGTCACTAAGCGATCGTTTTTCTGATCGCTGTCTTAGTGTCGGTGATGCCGATAGGTAGCCATTTTTTTTAGGTTCGCCGCAGGTTTTTATAGCATCGGGTGCCCCCATATATTACCTAATAAAGGTTTAACCCGCTGATTGCCCCTGGTTAACCCTTTCACCAGTGATCACCATATAAGTGTTACAGGTGACGCTGGTTAGTTAGTTTGCTTTTTATAGTGTCAGGGCACCCGCCGTATATAACCCAATAAAGGTTTAACCCCCTGATCGCCCGGCGGGTGATATCAATTAGGTTTTAGCATCAGAGAGGGTCTGCGTCACACCCCAGGCAGCGTCAGGTTAGTGCCAGTAGCGCTAACACCCACGCGTGAAGCATACACCTCCCTTAGTATTATAGTATCTGAACAGATCAATATCTGATCTGATCAGATCTGTACTAGCATCCCCAGCAATTTAGGGTTCCCAAAAACGCAGTGTTAGCGGGATCAGCCCAGATACCTGCTAGCACCTGCGTTTTGCCCCTCCGTCCAGCCCAGGCCAGCCAAGTGCAGTATTGATCGATCACTGTAACTTACAAAACACAACACACATAACTGCAGCGTTCGCAGAGACAGGCCTGATCCCTGCGACTCCAGTGCTGTAGAAGGTGATTTCACCACCACAGTTAAAAAAAAAAACATATATGCCGAAGCATGGGGGCAGCAGGGGTGGAGGAGCGATTTTGCTCCTAATGCCGCGTACATACGGTCGAAACTCTGACGGAGGCTTGCCCGTGGAAAAGTCCGACCATGTGTGTGCGGCATAACTTTTGCGGGAGGATGCCCCCATGCTTCGGCATATATAAATGGTGCATGTATGCCCATCATTAGAAGTGGGTGAATGAAGGGAGGTATTCTAATGGTGGGCATACCCACCGATCAATCTCTTTTTTCGTTCAGCCAACAGGCTGCATGAAAAAAAAGATTACAATACATGTCCAACAAGGACCAGCAACGTACTGGTATGTTGCTGGACTTTGAATGGTTATACCAGATTGATGCCTGCGGGTTTAGGTATCATCTTGGTATCATTCTTTTCAGCCAGCGGCCGGCTTTCATGTAAAAGCAATCCTAGTGGCTAATTAGCCTCTGGACTGCTTTTACAAGCAGTGGGAGGGAATGTCCCCCCCGGATATAAAAAGCGCCATTGGGAAATTGGGAAAGCATTTTATCACACCGATCTTGGTGTGGTCAGATGATTTGAGGGCAGAGGAAAGATCTAGAGTCTAATAGACCCCAGTTTTTTTCAAAAAAAGAGTAGCTGTCACTACCTATTGCTATCATAGGGGATATTTACATTCCATGAGATAACAATAAAAATGATAAAAAACAAAAAATATGGAAGGAACAGTTTAAAAATAAAAGAAAAAAGAAAAATTAATAATAAAAAAATAAAAAAAATAAAGCACCCCTGTCCTGCCCTGCTCTTGCGCAATGGCGAACGCAAGCGTCGGTCTGGCATCATATGTAAACAGCAATTGCACCACGCATGTGAGGTATCACCACGAAGGTCAGATCGAGGGCAGTCATTTTAGCAGTAGACCTCCTCTGTAAATCTAACGTGGTAACCTGTAAAGGCTTTTAAAGGCTTTTAAAAATGTATGTAGTTTGTCGCCAATGCGCTTTAGTGCGAAATTTTAAAGCATGTCGTGTTTGGTATCTATGTACTCGGCCTAAAATCATCTTTTTTATTTTATCAATCATTTGGGCAATATAGTGTATTTTAGTGCATTAAAATTTAAAAAAGTGTATTTTTTCCCCAAAAGATGCGTTTGAAAAATCGCTGTGCAAATACTGTATGGAAAAAAAAAGCAACACCCACCATTTTAATATGTAGGGCCTTTGCTTTTAAAAAATATATAATGTTTGGGGGTTCAACATAATTTTCTTGCAAAAAAAAAAATGTTTTCATGTAAACAAAAAGTGTCAGAAAGGGCTTTGTCTTCAAGTGGTTAGAAGAGTGGATGTAAGCTTCCTAATGTTGTGTATAAAATGCCAGGACAGTTCAAAACCCCCCCAAATGACCCCATTTTGGAAAGTAGACACCCCAAGCTATATACTGAGAGGCATGTCGAGTCCATTGAATATTTTATATGTTGACACAAGTTGCGGAAAAAAGACAATTTATTTTATTTTTTTTGCACAAAGTTGTCACTAAATGATATATTACTCAAACATGGGCATATGTGGAATTACACCCCAAAATACATTCTGTTGCTTCTCCTGAGTACGGGGATACCACATGTGTGAGACTTTTTGGGAGCCTAGCCGGGTACGGGACCCCAAAAACCAAGCACCGCCTTCAGGCTTTCTAAGGGTGTAAATTTTTGATTTCACTCCTCACTGCCTATCACAGTTTCGGAGGCCATGGAATGCCCAGATGGCACAACCCCCCCCAAATGACCCCATTTTGGAAAGTAGACACCCCAAGCTATTTGCTGAGAGGTATGGTGAGTATTTTGCAGATCTCGCTTTTTGTCACAAAGTTTTGAAAATTGAAAAAAAAAAAAAAATTATTTCCTTTCTTCATTTTCAAAAACAAATGAGAGCTGTAAAATACGCACCGTGCCTCTCAGCAAATAGCTTGGGGTGTCTACTTTCCAAAATGGGGTCATTTGGGGGGGTTTTGGGCTATTTTGGCATTTTATGGCCTTCAAAACTGTGATAGGTAGTGAGGAGTGAAATCAAAAATTTGTGCCCTTAGAAATCCTGATGGCGGTGCTTGGTTTTCGGGGTCCCATACGCAGCTAGGCTCCTAAAAAGTCCCACACATGTGGTATCCCCGTACTCAGGAGAAGCAGCAAAATGTATTTTTGGGTGCAATTTCACATATACCCATGGCATGTGTGAGCAATATATCATTTAGTGACAACTTTTTGTAATTTTTTTTTGTCATTATTCAATCACTTGAGACAAAAAAAAAAATATTAAATGGGCTCAACATGCCTCTCAGCAATTTCCTTGGGATGTCTACTTTTCAAAATGGGGTCATTTGGGGGGGGGGGGTTTGTACTGCCCTGCCATTTTAGCACCTCAAGAAATTAGATAGGCAGTCATAAATTAAAAGCTGTGTAAATTCCAGAAAATGTACCCTAGTTTGTAGACGCTATAACTTTTGCGCAAACCAATAAATATACGCTTATTGACATTTTTTTTTACTAAAAACATGTGGCTGAATACATTTTGGCTTAAATGTATGACTAAAATTGAGTTTATTCGATTTTTCTTATAACAAAAAGTAGAAAATATCATTTTTTTTCAAAATTTTCAGTCTTTTTCCGTTTATATCGCAAAAAATTAAAATCGCAGAGGCAATCAAATACCATTAAAAGAAAGCTCTATTTGTGGGAAGAAAAGGACGCAAATTTCGTTTGGGTACAACATTGCATGTCCGCACAATTTCCAGTTAAAGCAGCGCAGTGCCAAATTCTGAAAACACCTCTGGTCCTTTAGCTACAAAATGGTCCGGGGCTTAAGTGGTTAATATCACATTCTATGTACTTCATGTTTTCTAAAGTTTTATTTATTTTTTCTTTTTATTCCATTATTCCCATTATTGTGATATGCTGTGAATGTCCTCTTTGTCCTCATGTATGCTGTAAGCTTTTTCTTGGCCTACATGCATATTTGCCTTCACTAACCTCCCCAGCATGCTACCCTGGGCCCATACACACCCAGCCTATTAACTTAACAATGTTTTTTGGATGCTTCATTTTTATGTTTACCCTAAACACCCCCTAAAATGTGTCAAAATCTTATTGTTGTCCTCAAATTCATGCAGAGTGCAAGAGACCCTTTTTTGGGGTGCACAGACTCTTTTGTAACCCTATATACAACGAGTGAAGGCGCAAAGATCCAGAAAACATGTATAGTGCCCAGTACAATTAGTAAAATGATATATATGTAGTGTAACATCTACAAATGGAAACAAAAGATCAATCCGTATGATTAGCACAGTCTCTCAAAGTCTGTATGGGTATATGGAGGGTTAAAAAGGGGTTAAAAAAAGTCCACAGTACACAGGGGTGCCTTCATGAGTGAACAGAAACCATGTTCAGGGAGCTGTAGAGAAACAAGGAGAGAAGGCACCTCTGAGTGCAGTAGTTTAGACACAAGCTTTAATTGTAGATACAATGGATAAACTCACATTTCGTAGGTAAAAATAAGGCGTAGCAAGGTGGGTTCAGTATGTCTGGATGGCGGTCTCAGCAGTGGGTCACCATGGAACTCCTGGCTCTGCGATGAAATAGCAGGAGTGTCACTGAAGATGTGAAAGCTGGCTTCTGGGGACAGCAATCCTGGAGAGTTCAGAGTGAGGCATGGAACGCATGGACAGCCAGACTGCAAGAGATGACGTCATTGATGTGGGATGCGTTTCGTGAGCGTGTGCACTTGCAATGTCCTTGCAAGTCGCGCTCCTTTTTCAACAAGACATAAGGGCGGATGTGAGAGGACGCCATATATAGGGGCGGGGAGGTGAGTGGTGGGCTGGATAAGGCGGGGCTGGGGAGTTCCATGGTGACCCACTGCTGAGACCGTCATCCAGACATACTGAACCCACCTTGCTAAGCCTTATTTTTACCTACTAAATGTGAGTTTATCCATTGTATCTACAATTAAAGCTTGTGTCTAAACTACTGCACTCAGAGGTGCCTTCTCTCCTTGTTTCTCTTTTGTAACCCTCCCTCCCCTCCCCAAAATGCTGAGTCAACCGATACAACTACTCTATCTACTCACTTTGCAAAACCCGTACACAGTATACCTCATTTGTTGTGGTAATATTTCTGCATCAATTCTCCAAAGCATGTAGTGCATGTAGTACACTATGAATTTTTGGTCTCCTATTGTTAAGTTGTGTATGTCAAAATGTGCGTAGATTTGGACATTGTGTATTTTTCTTTTTGTATTATGGCACTTCTTACTGTATCTGCCCACTGGGCTGCCAATCTTGAAAAGACGGAGGGGCTTGCAAAATTAACCTTAATTTTTTCGGTATTTTGCTCTCATGAAAGTGGAGAGGGTTACCTGTCCAAAACCTCTACCCATTCAACCCCCCCTAACATTTTTAGAATGTGCCACCAGAGGGGGTGAGGAAGCATATAAGTGGAACTTACCCTTATTAGCGGAAATACTAATTTACATTTTCGAGTTTTATGTTGTCCAAGAATGTATGTGTCAAATATGCTTGCAATTTTATGTGCTCAAGTAGTAATACTGTACATTTTTCTTTTTTTGACTCCACAGTTTCCTTCCAACCCCCAGCAATGGCAGGATGTGGCGGCCCAGTTTGCCAATTTGTGGAATTTCCCCAACTGTGGGGGTGCCATTGATGGAAAGCTGTGAGGATTGTCCCACCACCCAACTCAGGATCGTATTTCTTTAATTATAAAGGCTTTTGCAGCATAGTTATGCTTGCTGTTGTGTCTGCCAACTACGAATTCCTGTACGTGGATGTGGGGAAGAATGGGTGCCACTCTGAAGAAGGTGTCATGATGCATACCGAGTTCTACCATCGGCTACAGAATGGCACATTACGTTTGCCACATGCTCAGGACAATGTGGAAGGCCTCAATTTTGTTTTTGTGGCAGATGAGGCCTTTGCTCTGGGGGATCATCTTCTAAAGCCCTTTCCTATGAGGAACCTCACCCCAGAGCAACGCATTTTCAATTATCAGCTCTCTCATGCAAGAAGGGTGGTGGAAAATGCCTTTGGCCTCCTATCAAATCGATTTAGGCTTTTTTTAACTGCCATAAACTTGGCAGAATATAAGCTCAACCATGTTGTGTTGTGCTGCTGCATCCCACATATTTTTTTAAGGAGGAATGCTAGCGGCTAAATTGCCTCAGGGCAAACAGATGAGCCTTCAGTTTTTCAATCAGCTGAAGAGGCTATGATGCCAACTCTTGAAAGTGTGCGTGCTGTTTTGGGCTCCCAGAATGCCAGTCTTGTCCGTGAACAGTATATGGACTAATTTGTGGGTAGAGGGGCAGTGCCTTGGCAGCAAAATGTACTCGATAATGAGTAAATTTCTGAATTATTCTTCAAAAAATATTTCATTTGAACTACTGTTGTCTGTGTTTATTATGTTAGCAAATGGCCTTAATCTTTGTCATTTTCTCCACTAGGGCAAACCAACCTGATGTGCAACATGAGGTGACAATCTCGCCTTGAGCTAACTACGTATTATGTTGTGCTGTGGCTCTGCTACACACATTTTAGAGTACACTGTCAATGTAACTACACCAACTTAACAAATATACTGGTATTGAGCATAGAAATAAGAAGCCACACATTGTGTATCAAAAATATTTTTACTCCAAGCACATTCACATGTGCGTTTTATGGTTTTACAACAAACCAACATCCTTATTTGTGTATTAATATGTATAATTGCCTTTTTTTGCATTTTTAGTGGCTAAACATGCATGTTTGAAAGCAAAGCATACACATCGCTCTAAAATTGAGAATTTTAACATTTGAAGGCCATATGAGACATTATGATCATTATTCTCAAGTTGTGAATATCTTGACTTCCTCAGGTGAGATGAGCTCATGCCTTTCAAAGATAAATTTTGAAGAACTGTTAAATGTCCCTTATGATACCCTGCCTAAAATGTGTGTAGGTACAAACAGGTTATTAACAAAAGCCACAAAACACAGTGTGTCAACATGTGCTATCTCCCATCACGGGATATCAATGTTTTTGGGGTGCAACCCCTTCCTCAAAACTAAAGTAGGTGAGAGGAAGTGTTTGATCCCCCGAAACACGTACATTGATACCACATGATGGGAGATAGCACATGTTGTCACAGTGGGGGTTATTTTCAAAATCCTAATCCATTTTGCACTACAAGTGCACTTTCCACTGCACTTGTAGTGCACTTGTAGGTCAAAGTTGATTGTCCGTACGTAAATAACCCCCACTGTGTGTTTAGTGGCTTTTGAAAACTCCATGGAGGGAAAGTCACATAATTTAGACATGTGATCATGAGGGAAATTTAATGTTTATGTCCCAATTTGTGTGCTTCTTCAAATTTTTGCTTTTAAACTACAAAAAACACATCACTTCAAAACAAAGCATTATACTTAGGGCAGTGTTTCTCAAATCTCCTTCTCCAGATGCATTACCAGGTCCTGTCTTCTCTATTTGTAACTTTTGCCACAGGTGATGTCGTAATTTTTGTGTTAAATAATTGACACAGTATTTTTTATGCTGCCTAAAATAAATAAAACAGGACGTGGTCGTGCACCTAGAGAAGGGGAGTGGAGAAACACTGACCTCAGACACTAAAAAAGCACAGGTTCACATTTTGTTGGATTTCTCATGCGATTTTAGCAGTCAAATTGCATGAGAAGTCACAGCCTATGGCAGTGTTCCTTGCTACTTTGAAATCGCAGCATCTCTAAGGAAGTAGTGTGATTTTAAAATAGCATCAATCTGAGCCTGTGCTTCAAAGTAGTCAAAAAAGATGTAAAAAAAAAAAAAAAACAAAGACAGGAGGCAACAATTGGAAGAAAAATTAAGGTCATAATATTTTACATTTTTGCTAACAGGTATAAATAATGCTGTATTTGTTTCTTTACACCAGTGGCAGCCTCCTTTATTTTATTGAGCTCAATCATTGCCTGCAGCATATCAGCACTGATACGACCAATAGTGCATCTTGGTAGTTCATGGCCTTGGAAGAAGAGAAAAACTAAAAAAATTGGAATGACGGTCAAGTGGCTGAGTAGTGAATTATGGTCACGTTATTATTATAGGCAAATTGGGAAAATACTTACCTAGCCAGTCTATTATTGCTTGCAACCTGCTTGCCCTTCAGACACCTACACTACTAGGAATATACACACTGCAACTACTCTTTAATCTTGGCCCTAGTGCCTGTGTCTACAAAACTCGGGGACCTAGCAACACTGCCAGCTCCTTCCACCTCTTCCTTCTCCATGCTAATGTTCAAGGCACTACATACTTTGCTCCTGTGTGGTGTGGGTGTTTGGTTTGGACATCTAATCACTAGACATGTCTACACATTTGAAGCCAGATGTCAAAAATACTTAAAAGTATCTTCTTCCACCCTCTGTCTGTCTTGCGTCAGGGGATGTTCTGTCCAGTGGAGGCTCTGTGCTGTGTCCAACTCTCAGATCCCACTCCTGCAAATGTGTGAGCTGACCACACTCATGTTCCTCTAGAAATAAACAATACAACATTCATGAAGCCACCCCAAGTCACATCTGTTCCTGCATCCCTTTTGCTGAATTAGTTGACCGACCTTGCACTGGTGACAATGTTTGCTCCTGACTAGTGGACTACAACATGCTGCGCTATGCATTATTCTAATTTAAAAAATGCATTGGAAAGGGAAGTTGATGTCATTTTCAAAGGGAAAATAAAAGACTATATGCCCACATTGAACAACTCATGCAGTTGCCACCCACCCCTCTTGTCTCCTATGGTATAGGGGATATATGATGATCATTCTAGCAGGCGTGACTTTGTGTGACTGTGATCCCCAGGGCCTCTCCTCTATCCATATCTACCCTGGAAAGGTGGCATTAATGGGCAGTGATGAACCACGCAGCAAACATAAAGTGTTCTTTACCCCTTAAAGTTACGCCCTGAGCCCATGGCCTTTGCCCCACCTAGAAACACCCCTATCGGTGGCTAAATGAGTGTTTTTTAAATTGTCACTTACGATTTTGGGGGGAAGATGGCCCTGTTGTCTCCCCTGTTGTCTCCCCTGTTGGGGCCCGGCCAAGGGAAGCCTCCCTTTGTCCCCTCTGGTGGCTTGTCTGTTGACTTTGTTTTTTACTTTTTCCTGTGGAAAGAATTAAATACACTATAAATTTTTCGAACAAAAAAGGTGTAGCGGGTATATGCTTCCCTATTTTTGAATCTGGTGGGGAAACTGTGATGTATGGTTCCCTGGGGCCCACCAGGTGGCACTGTCGCTTTGGGCCTGGGGTTGAGCCATCGTTGCGGTGGCGTACCTCTTTTTGGCCTCTCTCAGCGGTTGTATGGTGGGGCGGGGAACCCGCTGTGCTTGCTGGGAGGGGATATAAAGGGGCGGCCATTTTTGGTGGGGGGGGGAGTCGAGTCCCGGGCACCTTCGGCCTGAGGGCGGTGGTTCGTGTCGGTCCCCTAGGTAGCCTAGGCCTAGAGGACGTTCGGAGGTCGTGTTCCATCCCAGGCACCTTTAGCCTGGGGTGAGGTACTCGGATGGAGGTCTGGAGCTCAGTGCCCACCACTGAGTTCCGCGAGGGAAGGAGGTCCTAGGGAACCCCAGGAGTGGGTACCCGAATCCGGAAGGTGTAATGGACCGGTGGGAGATACTTGCTTGAAGACCTGGTGCAGCATATTGCCAATGACAGGTGAGCCTTCCATCGGAGACCGCCTGGAAGGAAATCCCCCCCCCTCGCTTGGAGACCGCAACCCACTTTCAGGAAGGAAAGTGGAGAGTTCATTGTGTCTGGGCCTACTCGCATCCTCACCTCCTTGTCTGTTCTGTTCTCTAAGGGAGTCCAACTGATTGTGTTCACTTTGCATTGAGAAGAATAAAGGAGTGTTGGACTTTAATGATGTGGGGCTCGTTTTCTGGCAGACATTGTTCAAGGTAACTCTCTTTGGAGGTTCCAGGTGCAGAACACAGACCCGAAGGTAAAATAAGAACTTTGCTTACACCACACAAACATCTGCGGTGAAGGATTGGCGTGGTGACCCCACACTCTCTCCTCTAAGGTACCCCTAGACAAGAGACAGACGAGCTGATAAAAAGAGGAGAGAGGGGAGGCCGCTACACGTGGGGGCTCGGGTCCGGTATGGTGTTCGTGTTACTATGGAATTGAACGTGTCTGCCGGGAGGAGTTCCGAGTAGGTGGGTCAATTTATTGGCCAAAGTGCATCCCTGTTCGAAGTCGTGGACATGACCCAGTGAAGGGAAAGGCCCGCGCAGAAGAGCGAGAAAAGGGGGGAGCTCAGCCGTGTGAAGGACTACACGTGGGGCTTCTATTTGCACTGCGCCACCAGGCACACAACCACCGCTTAGACTCAGAAAGAAAAAGAAGAAAAGCCCGCAAACTGGAGCAAAGGGGAGGAGTCCAATACGTGTGAAGGACTACACGTGGGACGTTGGCGCAAAACCTTGCAGTGCGCGATGGATCAGCAGCAGGTCACCATGTTCGGACATACATTGTGGATTCGGGTTCACCCTTCCACCATGACCCTGACTGCTGCTGCTCTGGTTACAGATACGGGGATCCGGCTAAAGCCAAGGGGTCGATTCGCCTTGTATTTGTGCATGGACGTTGAGGCCCTGGGTGTGATTTGTCCCGGCTGTTCGGGACTGGTGTGCCAACTGAAGCCATTCGGGTGATGCGAGGCCTGTGGGGAGTTTCTATTTGAAGTGGATCCAGCGGTTGAGAAGCCGAGAACCATTTACCCCGGCCGTGTTGCAGGCAGCACCACTCAGAGAGGAGGAATTACTGCTTTGACAGCCATCCCTGCGCGCACTGCAGCGACCGCGGAGGAGGTCGCGAGTACTCAACGGGAGAAATCCGAGGATGCTGACTCGGTCACCACGGTCTCGCAGCGTCCACCACCGAAGAGAAAGACCGGTATGGTAGCCCCGACCAGCGGTTGTGGTGGACCATCTCGCCCGCTTACGCTCGGCCAGGATGGATCCGTTGAATAAAGTTCCGGACGTCCTGTCTCAAGAAAAGGCCGAGGTAAGCCAGGTGGAGGGACTTGGTGTATGGGCGGAGGTGTCGGGGATCCACAACCCTGTGTGTCCGTGGGGGGTGGTAGTCCCGTTTCCACTACAGGCTACATACCTGCGGAGGAGTGTGACACCTCCGACCTAGAGTTGCTCTCCGATCTGGGAGACGATGTCGCCATAGACAAACTGTTTTCTCAAAAGGGCTGGGACAAAGTACCTCTCGCCTCGTTCCGTAGAACCAGGGACCCACCCATGTCTACAGGGGATAGTACACCCCGGGTGGAGGCACCAGCGCCTGAGGAGGGGTCCCGTCCCCAGCCTACTCTTGCCTTCCCGGTGCCACCTGCACCTAATGCCAGGGAAAAGAGACTGCTGTTGCGGGCACCTATGCCCAGATCAGATGTAATCAAGGTCCCTCGTCACCCGGACTCAATAGTTTTGCCTGGCGAAGGAGACAAAGCGACTATGCCTCCTCTGGCGAGACTACAACGCCTATTTGGCCAGAAGTTTGCTGCTGAGTATGGATGGGAGTATCCATACTTGTCCAAGGAATTGCTGTATGAGGTGGAAGTGTGCCGGGAGCGCTGTTACAATGACTTTGTGTGGACCCACCTTCAGGTTCCACACGCCCGCATGTACCTGGCATGCTCCCCCAAGGCCTCTCAGCGTTTTAAAGATTGCAAGGCAGAATGGATGTTGGGACGGCACATCCACGCGGACAAGGTGCTGGTCCGGCGGAAGGAAGGGGAGGATGTTGAGTATCATCTTGAGACCATGGATCAGCACTTGAAGCCACTTGTTCTGACGCATCCCCGCTTCTATCTGTAGGATGAAAGAGACTCCGTTCCTGTTTCTTTATGCTGCTGAACTTTCTGGGGTTTGTTGTCCTTGTTACCCAAAGGAATGAAGGACTGTTCCTGTTTTTGTTCTTCAATTTTCCAGCAAGAGATCATGGACTCTGGGGTAGATAGGGCTCAGGAGAAGAAGGAAAGTTCCATGAGTGCAGTTACCGTGACGCTGTCACCAAGTGGCAGTGTTGCACATCGTTAACACTTTTCACACACTCACTCTTTGGAGAAAAGGGATTTCTTCACAAAGAAGATTCTTTCCTCTTACACGAATACATGTGTCAGGGTTTATGTGTGTTAATTTTCTTTTTCCCTCTGCAGGAGAGCATCCCATCAAGACCACTGAGTATGGGGTGGGTCTTAGTCAGGATGGGTGGGAAAAAAGTGTAATGTGAATATGTGATTCTAAAGTTATGGTTAAAATGTTGTTGTTTCCCTTCCCTTTCATGTAAGGCTCAGACACAATTGCTTCAGTTGACCAAGTTTTCAAAAGTTTTATTTTATACAATTTGTAGTTGGTTTCTGAACTGGGCTATGCCAGCCGTTGAGAGCATAGTTTGCTCCAGACACTGGGGACCAGTGTCAAATCACCAGGGGGAGAGTGTAGCGGGTATATGCTTCCCTATTTTTGAATCTGGTGGGGAAACTGTGATGTATGGTTCCCTGGGGCCCACCAGGTGGCGCTGTCGCTTTGGGCCGGGGTTGAGCCATCGTTGCGGTGGCGTACCTCTTTTTGGCCTCTCTCAGCGGTTGTATGGTGGGGCGGGGAACCCGCCATGCTTGCTGGGAGGGGGTATAAAGGGGGCGGCAATTTTTGGTGGGGGGAGTCGAGTCCCGGGCACCTTCAGCCTGGGGGCGGTGGTTCGTGTCGGTCCCCTAG
This sequence comes from Rana muscosa, assembly GCA_029206835.1. Lineage (NCBI taxonomy): Eukaryota > Metazoa > Chordata > Amphibia > Anura > Ranidae > Rana > Rana muscosa. Next base: position 1,013,953,113 of record CM055116.1, read on the forward strand.
GCGGCCTAGGCCTAGAGGACGTTCGGAGGTCGTGTTCCATCCCAGGCACCTTTAGCCTGGGGTGAGGTACTCGGATGGAGGTCTGGAGCTCAGTGCCCACCCCTGAGTTCCGCGAGGGAAGGAGGTCCTAGGGAACCCCGGGAGTGGGTACCCGAATCCAGAAGGCGTAATGGACCGGTGGGAGATACTTGCTTGAAGACCTGGTGCAGCATATTGCCAGTGACAGGTGAGCCTTCCATCGGAGACCGCCTGGAAGGAAATCCCCCCTCGCTTGGAGACGGCAACCCACTTTCAGATAGGAAAGTGGAGAGTTCATTGTGTCTGGGCCTACTCGCATCCACACCTCCTTGTCTGTTCTGTTCTCTAAGGGAGTCCAACTGATTGGGGCTGATTTACTAATAACAGTGCGCTGCGCTGCTTCTAACCTTAATTGGTGCGCCAGATAACTCCTTCACTTGGCGCAGGAACCAGCGGCGCACTGTTATAGTAAATACAAATGTCAGCGGAGCTCTATTGAAAATGAATGGTTCCCTATGGGAGCCCATTGATTTGAATAGAGGTCGCCCGGGAAGTCGGATGAAGCGTATCCGACTCGCGGGGTGACTCGTGTGCCGGCTGACACAGGGACAGCGCGACTTTGCCAGGCAACTTGGACACGACCTGAGCGCGTGAAGCAGCCGCTCAAGTCGTGTCCTAGAGGCGACTAGCTGGCCGAGAATGTCTCCAGCGCGATGTCATCGCGCTGGTCCTCGGCAGCCTCGCTGTCCCGTGTTTGATATGAATCATGAAGGGGAACTCCACGCCAAATTTTTATGAAAAAAACAGCGTGGGGGTTCCCCTCCAGGAGCATACCAGGCCCTTAGGTCTGGTATGGATTTTAAGGGGAACCCCCTAAGCCAAAAAAACAGCGTGGGGTCCCCCCGAAATCCATACCAGACCCTTAGGTCTGGTATGGATTTAAAGGGAAACCCCCTAAGCTGAAAAACGGCGTGGGGTCCCCCCAAAATCCATACCAGACCCTTATCTGAGCACGCAACCTGGCAGGCTGCAGGGGAAGAGGGGGGGACGAGAGCGCCCCCCTCCCTCCTGAACCGTACCAGGCCGCATGCCCTCAACATGGGGGGGGGGTGCTTTGGGGCAGGGGGACGACCTGCGGCCCCCCACCCCAAAGCACCCTGCCCCCATGTTGATGGGGACAAGGGCCTCTTCCCGACAACCCTGGCCGTTGGTTGTCGGGGTCTGCAGGCGGCGGGCTTTACGGAATCCGAGAGCCCCCTTTAATAAGGGGGCCCCCAGATCCCGGCCCCCCACCCTATGTGAATGAGTATGGGGTACATCGTACCCCTACCCATTCACCTGGTGGCAAAAAAAGGTAATAAAAAACACAACACAGGTTTTTAAAGTAATTTATTAGGCAGCTCCGGGGGTCTTCCTGCCGGGCGCCCGGCTATCTTCTTCCAGCTCTTTTGCTAGCGGGGTCCCGGGCTTCCTCGTCGTCTTCGGGGGTCTTCCTGCCGAGCGCCCCGCTATCTTCTTCCAGCTCTTTTGCTAGCGGGGCGCCCGGGCTTCATCGTTGCCTTTTTCCGACTTCAGGGGTCTCTTGTTCTGTTCTCCGGTTCTTCTCCCGCTCTCCGGTGCCTTCTCCACGATCTCCGGTTCTTCTCCTGCTCCCCGGTGCCTTCTCCACGATCTCCGGTTCTTCTCCCGCTCTCCAGTGTCTTCTCCACGATCTCCGGTTCTTTCTGCCTTCTGCCGGGTGCCCCGCTATCTTCTGCCAGCTCTTTTGCTAGCGGGGGCCGGTCTTCTTCGTCGCCTTCTTCCCTCTTCTCTTCGCCCGATGTTGCCTCGTCGCTGTCCACCACTGCAATGATCTGTCCGAGCAGCGGTGCCACTTTTATTGGTATGGGGCGTGGTCACCGGCTGATGCCACCGCTGACCCCGCCCCCGTATGATGTCACAGTCCCGGGGAATGATGGGACTGTGACGTGAAACGGGGCGGGGTCAGCGGTGGCATCAGCTGGTGACCACACCCCATGCCAATATAAGTGGCACCATTGCTCGGACAGATCATTGCAGCGGTGGACAGCGATGAGGCAACATCAGGCGAAGAGAAGAGGGAAGAAGGCGACGAAGAAGACCGGCCCCTGCTAGCAAAAGAGCTGGCAGAAGATAGCGGGGCGCCCGGCAGAAGGCAGAAAGAACCGGAGATCGTGGAGAAGACAACGGAGAGCGGGAGAAGAACCGGAGATCGTGGAGAAGGCACTGGAGAGCGGGAGAAGAACCGGACATTGTGGAGAAGACGGCGAGGAAGCCCGGGACCCCCGCAAGCAAAAGAGCTGGCAGAAGATAGTGGGGCGCCCGGCAGAAAGACCCCCGAAGTCGGAAGAAGACGGCGAGGAAGCCCGGAACCCCCGCTAGCAAAAGAGCTGGCATAAGATAGCGGGGCGCCCGGCAGAAAGACCGCCGAAGTCGGAAGAAGACGGAGAGGAAGCCCGGGACCCCCGCTAGCAAAAGAGCTGGCAGAAGATAGCGGGGCGCCCGGCAGAAAGACCCCCGAAGTCGGAAGAAGACCACCGGAGCTGCCCAATAAATTACTTTTCAAACCTGTGTTGTCTTTTTTATTGACTTATTTTGCCACCAGGTGAATGGGTAGGGGTACGATGTACCCCATACTCATTCACATAGGGTGGGGGGCAGGTATCTGGGTCCCCCTTATTAAAGGGGGCTCCTGGATTCCGATAAGCCCCCCGCCCGCAGACCCCGACAACCAACGGCCAGGGTTGTCGGGAAGAGGCCCTTGTCCCCATCAACATGGGGGCACGGTGCTTTGGGGTGGGGGGGCCACAGGTCGCCCCCCTGCCCCGAAGCACCAAACCCCCCATGTTGAGGGCACGTGGCCTGGTACGGTTCAGGAGGGAGGGGGGCCGCTCTTTCGTCCCCCCCTCTTCCCCTGTGGCCTGCCAGGTTGAGTGCTCGGATAAAGGGTCTGGTGTGTATTTTTAGGGGACCCCACGCTAATTTTTTTTTGTTTTTGGCGTGGGGTTCCCCTTAAAATACATGCCAGACCTGAAGGGCCTGGTATGGATTCTGGGGGGACCCCCACGCCATTTTTTTTTTCATTTTGGGGGGGTCCCCTTTGAATCCATACTAGACCCAAGGGCCTGGTATGGACCTGGGGGGGACCCCACGCAGTTTTTTTTCTATTTTTTTTTTAACCGCCATTTTTTTTTTACATTTCCTTTAACAACCACCTATAAACAGGTAAAACAAAAAATCGCAGCAAAATTGCAGTACTTGCGTTTTGGATGCGGGTCCATTGAATTCTATTACATCCAAAACACTGTTTTTGGCCTGGCAAAAAAATCTGCAGTTGCGTTTAAAATCGTTTTTCACAAAGCCTAAAAATGCCTTCAGACGCCAAAGATTTCCACGTTTCAGACGCGGTACCAGCGTTTAGCCGCATTTTAGTTTAGAAGCGTTTTTAAAGGTGACCTATTTTTTTACATTGATAAACTCCAAATTTATGGCAAATGAGGAAAAAACATAAAATATATATATACATATATATATATATATATATATATATATAAAAATGAAATTTCTTCCATTGCATTGTGGACAATCCACAACTTGGGGCAGCTGACGTGGCAAGTGGACAATCCACAACTTGTGGCAAGTGATGTGGCAGGTGACACGCTAAATACAACTACACTGCTGCTCTCAGCTGCTGATATCACTCTGGTCTCACAAAATAGCTAAAATCGTAAATAATACTGTTTTTGGAGCTTAGGGCGGCTCCTTATCATATACACGCAAATGTGGTAAAACACGGCATGCAAACGCCACAAAGCGCGCCTTTCTAAACGCCACTTTCAACCTTAGTTCTGAACACTTTGCACCAGCGTCCCGTCTACATGGGGCCTAAAAACGCCTATGCCATTTACAGCTCAAAAACGCCATGGTGGCCATGAGGCCATAGGCTAACATGGAGAGATGTTTTTAAGCTGCAAAAAATGCTCAAACAAGCGGCTGGAAAAACGTCCGTGTGCATGTAGCCTTATATTAAACACTTGCGCACTGCCCAGACCAAGTTTCACATTTCAGCGCTGATGCACTTTCAATGACAATTGCGCGCTCATACAACACTGTAACCCAATGAAAATTTATTATTTCTTGGCACACAAATAGAGCTTGCTTTTGGTGCTATTTGATTGCCTTTGTGTTTTTTTTTTTGTTTTTTTTTTTATATAAATACAAAAGACCGAGTTTAAAAAAATAAATAAATGGACATTTTAACCACTTCAGCACTGGGCCTATTCTGGCACTTCTCTCCTTAATGTAAAAATCATAAATTTATGGCTATAAAATTACTTCAAAACACCAAACATTATATATGTTTTTGGAGCAGACACCCTAGGGAATAAGATGGCGGTCATTGCAAATTTTTATCTCGCTCGGTATTTGCGCAATAAATTTTCAAACGCCTTTTTTTTGCTAAAAATATTATAAAACAGTAAAGTTAGGCCAATTTTTTGGTATAATGTGAAAGATTTAGAAAAAGTGAAAAGAAACTGCGCTTAAGTATAAAACCTGGTAAATGATTAAATTTACCTAGAAAAAAAGAAATAAAGGAAAGCAGCAACTATTCTGAAAACAATCATCAGTGCATGTAAATAAGAAAAATATATATAGTCGCGCTAACTTATGACCGTGAACATAAGCCCACCACTGACTAATTGAAAAAATCCAAATACCAACAGTGATAAATCATATAGATGCTCAATGAAGAACCATCAAGGATCAGTGAAATATGAATAATGTTAAGGTGAGTGAACTATGATTAAACAGTTAATATGATGATAGTCCACAACTGCTATGTAGGACCCTCAAAGTTCAAGTCTGAAAGTCCATGATAAACAAAACACCCGTGAATAAGTGTCCAAAAAAACCAACGACAGAAAATCTTCTTATAATCCGTGACTTTCACCACCACCAGTAAGAATTCCTGCTTACCAGAAAGCGATGGTCCCCTATGACAGAGGACCTAAAACAGCCTCAAGTGATACTCAGTGGAACCTCCGGATTTCAGCAAATGGTGAACTTCAATGGTTTAGTAGCCCGACAGCTGTTAATAGAAAGTGATGCTACCAGGGCCGGCCCTACCATGGGACCCGATGGTACCCCGGTCCCAGGCGGCACTTTAAGGGGGGCGGCAAATTGCCGCCCATCAGCCAGCGACATTCCGTGTCTCCTACTAATTTTCCTTTCCTGTGTCCCCGATTTTCCAGCCGCCATGTTTAGTGTCCGGCGCCCTGTGATTGGACGAATGGGGGTCATGTGCGGCGTGGGGCTGGCCTGTCAGCGATCGCTCTAGAAGTCCCGCCTCCGCACATGACCGCCATACGCCCAATCACAGTGCGCCGGGAAACACGAACATAGTGGCGGGAGACAAGCACTGGAAGTGTGAGCTGTCTTCCCCTCCGCCTGTCCCTCTGCTTTGTTACGGCGCGGTGGAGATGGGATCATGGAGGTGCAGGCGTGCAGCGTCTGACACCATGGAGCGGGCTGCGGGTGGATGGCGCTGGCGGGAAGTTGGGACGCTGAAGCAGTTCTGCACATCCAGTGCTGAGGTCCTGAGGAGAGTCCTGGTGAAGAGCAGGCAAAGGTAAGGAGTGCTCAAAGGATGGGTTCGCACCGAGCTGTGGGGTGGGGTGTGAGTAGTGCAGGAAGTAGGACTCCTACTGTAGGAGTCAGGTGGGTCTGTGTAGTAGGTCAGTGTAGGTGTAAGGTCGGTGGGTCAGTGTATGTGTCAGTCAGTGTAATAGTCAGTGTTGCTGTCAGGTCAGTGTAATGTGAGTAGTGCAGGAAGTAGGAGTGAGGTAGGTGTCAGGTAGGTCAGTGTACGTGTCAGGTAGGTCAGTGTAGGGGTCAGGGTAATGGTCAGGTAGGTCAGTGTAATGTGAGTAGTGCAGGAAGTAGGAGTCAGGTGAATCAGTGCATGTGTCACGTAGGTGTGTCAGGGGGTCAGTGTAGGGGTCAGATAGGTCACATGTGTTCAAAAAATGTGCAGCGCTATGTGGTTAAAACCATGTGTGAAATAAATGTTAAACCTTGAAATGTGAAAAATTAATATATGAAAAATTAATTAAAAAGAAAACTAATGCAGAGTCCAAAAAGAACACAACATAGTCCGCGAAGAGTTAATTCCAAAAGCAAATCCGTGAAGGGTTAAGGGCTGTAGCCAATAAAGAGACTAGGGTCTAGTGGAGCATAATAAAATAAAAATAAACATTTCTTGATCAGTTTAGGTAGATATGTATTCTTCTACATATGTTTGGTAAAAAAAATGCAATGTGTATATTGATTAGTTTGCGCAAAAGTTATACCGTCTACAAAATAGAGGGTAGATTTATGGCATTTTTATTATTATTATTATTTTTTTTTTACTAGTGTAGCGGGGTCTGGTGATCTGCGATTTTTAGCTAGACTGTGACATTGCGGTGGACAGATCAGACACTTTTGACACTTTTTTTGGGACCAGTGACATTTATACAGCGATCTGTGCTATAAAAATGCACTGATTACTGTGTAAATGTCACTGGCAGGAAAGGGGTTAAATGTGTTCCCTGGGAGGTGTTTCTAACTGGGGGGGAATGGGACTGACTGTAGGAGGAGAGAGATCTCTGTTCCTAATCACTAGGAAGAGCAGATCTGTCTCTCCTCCCCTGTCAGAATAGGGATCTGTCTGTTTACATTAACAGATCCCCGTTCTGGCTCTCTGAAGCGATTGCGGCCACCAGCCACGCACAGGTCCTTTTTATACTCCTTTACATGTATAGAGCCATGACAGGTCCACTTTAGTTATCATGATATAAAATAATGAATGTGGGGTATTTGGTGGGCGTGATTTTTTTTTGGGGGGGGGCAGCATTTAATTCTTGGTACCAGGCAGCACAATGTCTTGGGCCGGCACTGGATGCTACAGATCTAATCAGAGAAGCTACAGCACCGACTTTAGCAGCTTTGGTTGCTCCCCTTGATCTATATTGTACTGTTTCTCAATAGCTGACATATGGCTGGTTGTAAACAACTATCTTCCCTTTGGCTTCTTGTGCTCTGCTCTGCAGCTCAGCAAAAGACGACACTACAATCACTTCTGCTGATATTCCAAGACTGAAAGCAGCACTTAAAGAGCACGCAGAGCTCCTCACACACCTGAGTAAATAGATACCTAACACGTCACGCTTTAAAATTGCGCACACTCATGGAATGACACCAAACTTCAGTAATTAAAAATCTCCCTAGGCGATGCTTTAATTTTTTTTACACGTTACCATTTTGGCATTACAGAGGATGTCTAGTGCTAGAATTGTTGCACTCGTTCTAATGCACGCAGCAATAACTCACATGTGTGGTTTGAATGGCGTTTACATATGTGGGCGGGACTTACGTGTGTGTTCGCTTCTGAGCGCGAGCTACCGGGGACATGGGCATTTTTTCTTATTTTTTTTATTTTGCTTTTTTACTTTTTTGTATTTCTTACTCTTTTTTTAACTTTTTTTTTTTTTGGATCACTTTTATTCCTATTACAAGGAATGTAAACATCCCTTGTAATAGGAATGTGTGTGACAGGTCCTCTTTATGGAGAGATGCGGGGTCAATAAGACCCCACATCTCTCCTCCAGGCTGGAAAGCATGATATTGGTCAAAAAAAATCACCAATTTCATGCTGACAGCCGAGATCACGGCTTGGTTAACATACAGGAACACGGCGTGATGTCATAACGTCGCGCCCGGGCCTCCGACGGTCATAGAGATGACTGGTGACCATCTGGTCACCAGTCATCTCCAAATCGTTCTCCGAGCCCAAGATGGCACGGGAGAGCCCGGAGAAGCACCGGATGGCGGCAAGAGGGGGGGAACGTCCCCTCCCGCCGCCTATAAGAACGATCAAGCGGCGGAACTGCCACTATGATCGTTTTTATTGTACACAGAATCGCCGGCTGAAAAGAATGATATCTGAATGATGCCTGCAGATGTCACCGCACAAAGCCAAGGATGTCATTTGACGGTGAGCGGTAGGAAACTGGTTAATATTTTAAAAAAAGGTAATTTTTCTTCTTCATTGATGTACACTGATGAGACTGCACTGATGGGCACCGGTGGCAAGGGTGGGCACTGAGAGGTGGCATTGCTAGTTGGCACTGGTGGGCAGTAAGAAGTGGCACTGCTAGGTGGCAATGATAGTTGGCAGTGATGGGCACTGATAGGGAGCACTGCTAGGTGCCACTGATTGGCACCAGTGGTGGGCATTGATAGGTGGCACTGGCAGGGGCTACTAATTGTCACAGATGAGGCAGAATTGCCTCTTCCTCTTCGGGCCCCATGTCCCTTGCACATAAGCCGGTGATTGCCTTTTTTTTATGCTCACGCTGTCAGCACAAGGAGAAAACAAAAACCATTACCCAGCTTTTGTTTACATCACGTGATCAGCTGTCATTTGCTGACAGCTGATCACATGGTAAAGGGCAGGGATCGGCCCCTTACTCAAATCTGTCATCACCCGAGTCTCAGTGACCACAGCGCGCGCGCACAAAGGGGAGGACGTTTATTGACGGACTCCCGGCAATTGAGGACCATGCTGTGGCCGTCGATCAGTTATAGCGCTGATCTCAAGTGATTAAAGAGGGTCTAAATGGGCCATTGACATGCATCACAATTCAACTTGGGAATGAGTCTTTGAAAAGTTAAACTAAATAATTTGGCCACTTTATCCTTCCAAATAATTCACTTCCTGTCACATAGCCACACAGGAAGTGTCTAAATACTTTCCCCATTATGCACATTGCACTCCAGCATATTGCGGGGTACACCACAAATTATTAGGTAGTTTGGACTTCAGGGTTTGGGGTTTATTTACTAAAGGCAAATCTACATTGCACTACAAGTGCACTTGCTGTATATCTGAGGGGGACATGCAAGCAAAAAAAAACACCATCTTTGCTTTTACATGATTGTAACATCCAATCACCAGTACTTTCCCTCAGATTTTCAGCAGCTACACTTTTACTGCAGAGTGGATTTGTCTTTACTAAACCCCAAACTATACAATGATTTGGGGTGTACACAACAAAGTGCTAGAGTGCAATTTGCTTAATGGGGACACTAGTTAGATTGATCTGTGTGTCCCCAAGAAAAGACATTGGTAGGGTTTTACCTTCACTTCCTGTTTAGCGGTGTGACAGGAAGTGAAGCCAATTTTAAGAAAAGGAGACACAAATGCCAAACTACCAAAAAAAAAAAAAAAAACACACAGGGGTTCTAACACTTACTTTGTTTCCCTCAAAATGCCCACAATTAGAATTGTATGGCCTTGAGCTATTTTTAAGTGCAGTGCTCTAAATCAGTGCTTCTCAAGCACCCCCAACAGGCCATGTTTGCAGGTTTTCCTTCATCTTGCACATGTGCTTTAAATCACAGTCAATGGTTTTGATTTTTGGACAGCAATTCTCGATAAGATAAATTCACAAAACATGTCCTGTTGGGGGTACTTGAGGACTGAGGCTGAGAACCACTGCAGTAAAAAAAGGAAAATTGAATACTTACCGCTCTGTATTTTTCATTTCCTGGTGACGCTCCATGGCAACACAATTCATGCATATGCTAGCATGAAGGCACCAGGGTAGACAAATCACACCTGTTTTGTTTTGACATGCTAATCAGCTGTCACATTTGTTGCAAAGAAAACACAAAACAAACGTCAAAACTTTGCATCAAATTTTATTGGTCAACAAAACAAAAAAGGGAAGGCAAAATAAAAAACATGGTCAATTTGAAACAGTTACAGACTCAACATCTTGAGAAATTTTTGGCCAAAAAAAATGCAGCACAGACAATTAAATCAAAGTTAACAAACAACACACATTAACAACATCAGAATTATTTCAGGGGAACATTTTCCCCACACAAAAAAAATACAATCCACAAAAGTTAACCAATCACCTGTTTTGCAAAGACATAACAAATAAAATACATGTGTTACAAACTCGATAAGGACACCAACATTTACCTTTTGCCCCCCACACACGCACACACACTTGCCTCTTCTCAGGGCAAGCGAACGAATGTTCCCTCTGAGCTTTATATAACATATGTTTGTGTGCTAATGAGGCAATTGAAAACACATGCACAGTCCATGAAACACCCAAAATGCAAGTTCACTCAATGTAGAGACTGAAATTCAAAGTGGCTACACCTGTTAAGGATGTCCTTCAATTACTAACCCATAAAAACACTCTCTGAGTGAGCATGCCCATAAATATCCAGGTGCTGTTCACACACAAAAAGCACCCAAAAAAAACTAACTGGCTGGGCATGTGCAGAACAACACCAATGCAGCTAGCAAAAAATAACCCTCCCCCCGTCCAAAATTAAGCACATCATCCAGCATGCTACAAAATTAGAGATGGGACAATCACCCCTCCCCACCAACAAATATCATTGCAGTCTATGGGAACTGACTTGTTAATTTTGCTAGTCCCCACTTGGCTGGCTTATCTTCTAGTTATTGAAATAAAATGGGGGCCCAGGTCCCACCCTAAGGGACATATATCAATGTCACCAATTTGGAAAACACCAAAAACAAAACAAAGAGAAGTGCCTTTAAATATGCCAAATTGCTTAAGGGCCATTTCACACCACATGCAGTGCATTGCGTTTTTTATGCATCCAAAATGCATGGAAAGTTGGTTATATGGTTCTAAATGGCAGTGTTTGTTCCAGTGCGTTTCACTTCCCCCAAAAAAGTAGAACATGCTGCATTTTACCTGCACTGGACTGTACTGGAACGCAGCAAAACGCATCATAAACGCACTGGAACGCACCGGAACACACCTAAATGCACCAAAAACGCACTGGAACACACTTGTCCTTATCTATGGTTAATAAAAAAGAGGGGTGAAAAAAAAGCACTGGACTGCATCAAAAACGTACCAAAAATGCACTGGAACGCATGAAAAACGTGCATGCAGAAAAGCACCTGGAACGCATCCGGATTGCGTTTCTATGGTGTGAACTGGCCCTAGTTCACACTATAGAAACGCAGTCTGGGTGTGTTCCAGGTGCTTTTCTGCATGCGCGTTTTTGACACATTCCAGTGCATTTTTGATGCGTTTTTGATGCAGTCCAGTGTTTTTTTCCCCCTCTTTTCACTTAGAACAAGTGTGTTGCAGTGCGTCTTTGGTGCATTTAGGTGCGTTCCAGTGCATTCCAATGCATTTTTGGTACATTCTGTTGCGTTTTTGATGTGTTTTACTGGGGTCCAGTACAGTTTTGTACCTAAAAAATGCAGCATGACCAATTTTTTTTTTGCTTTCTGAAACGCACTGGAACAGACTGCAGTGGTGTGAACTATGCCATTGGCATTAATGGGATCAACTTTCTTTGCGTTTTTCATGCATCAAAAAAACGCACTGCACTGCATCCGGTGTGAACTGGTCCTAAATATCATACCCGGGGGGTGTCTATAGTATGCCTGTAAAGTAGCACATGTTTTCCATGTTTATAACAGTTGGAGAGCAAAATTACATTTCTAAAGTAAAATAATAGTCATTTAAAAGTCCTTGCGGCTGTAATGAATTGCTGGTTCCCGTCAATACAGATAAAAGTCATTGAAAGTCTTTGATTACACAAAAAACAAAAGCGTGGGGGTCCCCCAAATTCCATTACCAGGCCCTTTAGGTCTGGAATGGATATTAAGGGGAACCCCGCTGCAATTTTTTTTTAAATGACGTGGGGTTCTTCCCAAATATCCATACCAGGCCCTTCAGATCTGGCATGGATTTTAAGGGGAACTCCACCCCAAATTTTTAAAAAAATGGCGTGGAGTCCCCCCAAAAATCCACACTAGACCCTTATCCGAGCACATAACCTGGCCGGCCGCAGGGGAAAAGGGGGGATGAGAGAGCGGCCCCCCCTCCCTCCTTGACCGTACCAGGCCACATGCCCTCAACATGGGGAGGATGTCCCCATGTTGATGGGGACAAGGGCCTCATCCCCACAACCCTTGCCCGGTGGTTGTGGGGGTCTGCGGGCGGGGGGCTTATCGGAATCTGGAAGACCCCTTTAACAAAGGGGACCCCCAGATCCCGCCCCCCCTGTGTGAAATGGTAATAGGGTACAAATGTACCCCTACCATTTCACAAAGAAAGTGTAAAAAATGTAAAAAATGACAAGAGCCGGTTTTTGACAATTCCTTTATTAATGTCTTTTCCTTTCTTCCAACTTCTTCCATCTTCTTCTTCCATCTTCTTCCACCTTCTTCTTTTCTCCATTCGGGTTTCTTCCTCCATCTTGTTCTTCATCTTCATCTTCCTCTTTATCTTTATCTTCATCTTCATCTTCCTTCTTCCTTCGGTGTTCTCGTCCGCATCTTACTCCGGCGTCTTCCCTTCTTCTTTCTTCTCCGGCCGCTCCGTTTGAATTGGAGGTTCCCGCTTCCCAGGCAAGGGTTGTGGGGATGAGGCCCTTGCCCCCATCAACATGGGGACATCCTCCCCATGTTGAGGGCATGTGGCCTGGTACGGTTCAGGAGGGAGGGGGGCCGCTCTCATCCCCCCCTCTTCCCCTGCGGCCGGCCAGGTTATGTGCTCGGATAAGGGTTTGGTGTGGATTTTTGGGGGGACTCCACGCCATTTTTTTTTAAATTTGGGGTAGAGTTCCCCTTAAAATCCATGCCAGATCTGAAGGGCCTGGTATGGATATTTGGGGGGAACCCCACGTCATTTTTTTGTAAAATTTGCAGCGGGGTTCCCCTTAATATCCATTCCAGACCTCAAGGGCCTGGTAGTTGAATTTGGGGGAACCCCCACGCTTTTTTTTTTGTTTTTATCAATGACTTTCAATGACTTTTCAGTATATTGCCGGGAGCCGACAATTCATTATAGCCGCGGCTGCTTTTAAATGCCTTTTTTTCCTTTAGAAATGACATTTTGCTGGCGCACTGGGAAGTTCAGAGCTGCGCCTGTTCAACTTATGCAAATTGATTTACGTGACTTGACATTTACTAAGATTTTGCCGGCGCAGTGTCTTGGCGCGTTTGAACCATTGAAATTCCCGCGGTGAGCTCAAAAAAACCTCCCGCAGCTCTAATCGTACTTGCCGGCGCAGCGGGCTGGTTTTAAAAAAGTTACTTTATCACTCAATTTTGCCCATGTTTGTTATTTGGGTAGGTGTCACTACACTTCCTCACATCACCCCACATCACCCCCATTATATTCTCACTTCCAGCTTCTTTATATTTAGTGTTTAACATGCTGTGCGCCAGGTCCATAGTGGCGCACTGAGCGCCTCCTCCCGTCCGCCGACAACACTATAGTAAATGGCAAATAGGGCTTCGCTACCGGTGCTAATGTTTTGTAAATACCAAAACAGTCATTGCGCACGCAGATGCGCCAATACTCAGGGCGCAAACGTTTCGTAAATCAGCCCCATTGTGTTCACTTTGCATTGAGAAGAATAAAGGAGTGTTGGACTTTAATGGTGTGGGGCTCGTTTTCTGGCAGACATTGTTCAAGGTAACTCTCTTTGGAGGTTCCAGTTGCAGAACACCGACCCGAAGGTAAAATAAGAACTTTGCTTACACCACACAAACATCTGCGGTGAAGGCTTGGCGTGGTGACCCCGCACTCTCTCCTCTAAGGTACCCCTAGACAAGAGACAGACGAGCTGATAAAAAGAGGAGAGAGAGGAGGCCGCTACAAAGGGAAATAAAACCAAGTATAGTTCAAAGCTGCTGTAAATTTAACTTCTACTTTACCCAAAATATTCATACCTAGATTAGAGAAAGCATGATGTCTATTTTTGAAGACCTACTTGTATACAGCTAATATACAGACATCTAATTCCAATATCTATATAATGATTTCAGTTATTAATCGGGCTTACTTCTTTTAATGATGCGATGAATGGAGTCCATCTGGTCTTTCTCGCTGTGCTTTAAATCTGACCAGTGCTTGCAGATTTGATTCTTTGTTCGGTGCACCGAATATTCTCTTTCCAATACCACGATGACCTTCTCAAGAATCCAGTCTTTACGGCTGTTGGGCCTATCATAGTTCTGCAGCTTACAGTCGTAGTCATATTTGTCAAATATGCGCACCATCTTCACCATTTCCCCCTTGCCCATGGGGGTGGCCATATGTTTTCGATAAGCTCCACCACCGTGGAGCCTGCTCGATTTCGGTGATTCCGCCATCATGTCGTCCCTCCCGAATATTCCGGCGTGTATGTCGCATGCAGAATAGAGAATGTGTTCACGCCCCAGCGTCATGACGCTCTAAAAGCGGAGTTTCACGCATGCGCAGGGTATATCAATCCATAAGGAGCAGTCAAAAAATTAAGGGACACACATAGAGTTGGAGCTTTGAGCATAAAAACAACTAGGGAATAATGGGGTTGTGCTAACTTGACCCCCTCAAAAAAAAAAATATTGATATCACTAGAACACAAATTCTTAGGAAACACATTTGTTAATACTTCGTCAGTATCACCATCAAAGCAGCTTAATTATTATCCCATTATAAAGAAGAAGAGAATGTGCGCTGCATTTCGAGATTTCATAATTTGCCGCGCCACGATTGTGATATCTCCATTACGAACGCTAGTTTTACAAGACAGAACGCTTCCGGCTGGTCCTTGCTTCTGAGCATGCGTGTTTGTACTTCGGACTAAAGTCTGATGGACTTCTGTACGCACGATAGGATTTTGCAATGTAGGACTTTTGTTGCCGAAAAGTATGTTCATTTGCGTAGCGAACATTTGTCAGATGAAAACTGAAAAAGTTTGTCCGATGGAGCGTACACATGGTCGGATTTAAAAAAAAAAAAACTGGGAATTTAGAAGTTTGTTGTCAAAAAGTCAGATCATGTGTATGGGGCTTTAGAGAACAAACAGCATCATGAAAGCCAAGGAACACACCAGACAGGTCATGGATAAAGTTGTGAAGAAGTTTAAAGCAGGGTTAGCTTATAAAAAACTATTCTGAGCTTTGAAAATCTTACAGAGCACTATTCAATCCATCATCTGAAAATGGAAAGCGTATGGCACAACTGCAAACCTACCAAGACATGGTTGTCCACCTAAACTGACAGGCCAGGCAAGGAGAGCATTAATCAGAGAAGCAGCCAAGAGGCCCATGGTAACTCCAGAGGAGCTGCAGAGATCCTCAGCTTAGGTGGGAGAATCTGTCCACAGGACAACTATTAGTTGTGCACTCCACAAATCTGGCCTTTATGGAAGAGTGGCAAGAAGAAATCCATTGTTGAAAGAAAGCCATAAGAAGTCCCATTTGCAGTTTGCAAGAAGCCATGTGGGGGACACAGCAAACATGTGGAAGAAGGTGCTCTGGTCAGATGAGACCAAAATTTGACTTTTTGGCCTAAAAGCAAAATGCTATGTGTGGCAGAAAACTAACATTGCACATCACCCTGAACACACCATCCCCACCGTGAAACATGGTGGTGGCAGCATCATGTTGTGGGGATGCTTTTCTTCAGCAGGGACAGTCTGCAGTCTGCAAAAGACTTGAGACTGTGGTGGAGGTCCATCTTCCATCAGAACAACAACCCTAAACATACAACCATAGCTACAATGAAATGGTTTAGATCAAAGCATATTCATGTGTTAGAAATGCCTAGTCAAAGTCCAGACCTAAATCCAATTGAGAAGCTGTGACAAAACTTGAAAATTGCTGTTCACAGACACTCTACATCCAATTTGACAGAGCTTGAGCTATTTTGCAAAGAAGAATGGGCAAGAATTTCACCCTCTAGATGTGCAAAGCTGGTAGAGACATCCCCAAAAAGATTTGCAGCTGTAATTGCAGCGAAAGGTGGTTCTACAAAGTATTGACTCAGGGGGGCTGAATACAAATGCATGCCACACTTTTCACATATTTATTTGCAAAAAAAATTTGAAAACTATTTTCCTTCCACTTCCACTTCACAATTATGTGCCACTTTGTGTTGGTCTATCACATAAAATCCCAATAAAATACATTTACTGTATAGAAAATAATTTAATCTAGATGGCTGCACTCTAACAACGATTTACAGCAAAAGATGCAATCAACAGCTGACATGTTTCACACGTAACTACTGGTGCTTACTCATAGCTGAATACATTTACTATTTTGGTTGTAACATGACAAAATGTGGAAAATGTCAAGGGGTAGGAATACTTTTTTAAGGCACTGTGTATGTATAAGTGTGTGTGTATGTATGTATGTATGTATATATATATATATATATATATATATATATATATATATGTAGCGCCCATCCCAAAAGGTTGGGACGCTAGTTAAATTTAGAGGGATGTCTAAACCAGTAGTTGGGCTCAGACGGTTGATTTACTTTGAAATTCGCCTCTGTCTCAGTTATGGTTTGCCTGGTAGTGATTTCCCTTTTTGCTGCTAGGTGGCGTTACCATCTCAGGCACATTTTGGAACACGGGCAGACCATGGTACATTGAGTGGCCCTTCTCGGCAGTGGTATAGTGGGAGTGGTCAACACGCTGTGCCTGCTGGGAGGGGGTACTTAAGGGGCAGACGCCATTGATTGGGTTCTGTCTCGTCCCGCAGCCCTCCGGGCATGAGGTGTGTGTGTGTGTGTAGTCCTGGTCTCAAGGCCACGTTGGCCCGAGGCTGCATCGCTGCTTAGTAGGCCCAGCTAGTCTGGTCGGGGCCTATATCCAGAGAAGGGATTCCAAGCTGTCCGTCCAAATGGGAAGGAAGCATCTTAATGAAGGAGCCTGGGGGAGGATCTGCTCCGGAGGAGACCGGCAAAATGCTGCTGTCTCCGGTGAGGCCTGGCAACTTTATTGAGGGGGGATCCATTACATTACAAGCCCTGCAGTTTGCCGGATTGGCTTAAAGGCCCTTTAACTGTTTGGCTAGAGGTTCGGGACTTTAAAATCCTGTGGCAGAGGATTCCTGGATTATCCAACTACTAAATTTCAAACAGGTCTGTGGCAGAGACTTTGTACAGTTAAACAGGTCTGTGGCAGAGACCTACTTCATCTTGGGCAGTCTGTGGCAGAGACTGCCCTGTTGCTGATTCGTGTGTCATCCCGGCTGCTAGGCCATGTGAGAGGGGACTATCCGGGTGACCAATACCCACTCTGGCATTGAGAGTGGTGAGTGACTTTGTACTTATACCTTTGTCAAATTTTGTGGCGAGTGCCTGAACCTTCCCCTACTCTTCTATGCCTTCTACTTCTCAAAGTTTACTGCATAAGAAAAATAAAGCCTAACTGTTTGAGGTTTTACATCTGTGTGGACATTGCATTACTACAGACTTTCCTTCCCGGGCAACGCAGCTGAAGAGGTAACGTGCAAAACCCAAAACTAACCAACGGCCCTGAAGAGGGTATTGCTACAGAGTCTGGAGCAAAGATGTAGACTAGTAAAGTTAGAGAAAATCCTTTTTGTTCAAGGTCAGTGATTCAAAGCATTACAGTCAGAATGACAGCCAGGCAGTGCTTATTGTCACAAGTAAAAGGGCAGTAATAGTATCCTCAGATTTTCCTCCATGACAACTTTCTATCAGTATTTCAAAGAATTAACTTTATATATTTTGTATCAATACTGGATACTGCATATTTGTTTACTTGTTAGTTTTCATTACATAAACAAGTTATATAAAAAAAATATGTAGGCCAATAGATCATGTCCTGTAGTATATCTTCAAATAGAGAAGAGCAAACTTAACATGTGTTGCCCAGTTTGCTCCTGCTTTCTGTTTTGCTAAATTTAAATCTGTCAGTACTTTCTGCGTTTTTCTTTTCCTTTTTAGCCTTTTTTACATTTTGTTTAATTTAAATAAAAAATGCCTTCTCTAAACAATACAAGTGCAGCACATGAGGTATGGTGTCCCTTTTCTGCAGGGAGCTAAAAGTGAGCGGGCCCCCATGCTATGCTGATACCAGTCCATATGCTCTATAGCATCAGGCAAGTACTTAAAAAAGGATTCATGTGCAGCTTATGTGTAATACGATTTGTTCTGATGTTGCTCTTTACTGCCTCTTTCATGTAAAAAGAAACACTATAACAGTACTATTTACTACCATTTGAATGCAGTAATTAAAGTTGAATTCCAGCAAGTAGTGGTGAGCAAATGTTCTTGGGCTTGATTTGTAGGCCATTCATCAATTCAGTCATAAATTCAGTAAAATGCAAGCTTTAATCCAAATGCCATTGATGACAAGGAGGCAAATCTTATAAAATATTGCTGAAAATTTTCAAAGCTAATAGTCAAGGGGTATAGGCAGCTGGGTACTGCTATGGGGAAATGTGTCAATGCAAAAAAACAAACACAATTTGAAGCAATGTTGTTCAATGGGAAGAGGGCCCATCATTTTATGTTACTTCAAGGGTGACATTAGAAAAGCACAAATTCTTCAAATAACATGCTTTGGAGATTCCCTTAAGCTCTGTCTGGTAGGAGTAGGATTCTCCCAGACAACATCAGAAAACCTGAATACCAACACATAAATCACATTCATTATTCCTTGGTTTACATACAGGAGCAACTCCCCAATCTGATTAATTTCATCTAGAAAAAAACATGGGGGGGAGGGGGCTTTGGGCCAGGGGGGCTCTGCACCCCACTCCAAAGCACTTTGACCCCACCCCAACATAAAAATAAAAACTTTGTGGGGCCCCCCAAAATCCATAGCAGACCCTTATCCAAGCATGGAAACTGGCAGGCCAGGAAAGGGGGGGCGACGATCTGCCCCCCACCCCAAAGCACCTTGTCCCCATGTTGATAGGCACAAGGGCCTCTTCCCGACAACCCTGGCCTAGGGTTTTTGGGGTCTATGGTTGGGGGGCTTATCGGAATCTGGAAGCCCCCTTTAACAAGGGGCTCCCAGATCCCCCCCCCCATTGTGAATGGTTATCGGGTAGATCGTACCCATTCACCAAAAAAAGTGCCAAAGTAAAAGAGACAGTTTTTGACAATTCCTTTATTAAAAAAAATGTAAATCCACCGTCAATCATGCCGCCCCACGGACCTGAAAAAATAGAAAAAAAAAGAAAAACGTTGCCTCCATGCGAGGCCTCCCATCGACTGCTGTCTTTTCGCTGTCTTTCCGCTTTGAAAGCTCTTATATAGGCAAGGGCGGGGCCACTTGCTGATGCAACCGGGTGACCCCGCCCCCCGCTGATGTCACAAGATGTCAGAAGGGGGCAGGGTCACTTGGTTACATCACCAGGTGGTCTCACCCTTGCCTATATAACAACTGTCAAAGCCAAGAGCCAGCAGTCGGCAGGAGGCCTCCCATCGAGGCAGAGCTTTTTTTTTTCCGGGTCCGTTGGGTAGCGTGATTGAAGATGGATGTACATCGCGGGACACATTTTTGCTTTCATTTTTAATAAAAGAACTGTCAAAAACTGTCTCTTGTGGTTTTTACTTTTTCATGGACCATCTTAGCTCTGAGGAAAGGGGTGCGCCCCTGAAACGCGTCAGCTATCTAGATGTTTGAGGTGCTGTCTGACCTTCTCTGTCATCAAGTTCAGTCGGTGGGTGCCAAGAACTTCCAGCTCAATTGTCCGATAAGCTTGTATCTAAGCTCCGTTTGTGAGTAGGATCATTGCTTTTTACTCATATTTTAATAAAACTTTTAAGTGGTAATGCACGAGGTTGGTGCGCCCTCCTTTCTCTTTTCTTTTTGGTTTTTACTTTTTGACACTTTTTTGATGAATTGGTAGGGGTACAATGTACACAATACCCATTCAAATAGGGGTGGTGGGATCTTGGGGCCCCCCTGTTAAAGGGGACTTCCAGATTCCGATAAGCCCCCGATCCGCAGTCTCTGACAACCATCAGCTAGGATTATCGGGAAGAGGCCCTTGTCACCATACACATGGCATTCCAAAGCACCCTCCCCATGTTGAGGGCAAGTGGCCTGGTATGGTTCAAGAGGGGGGCGATCGCTTGTCCTTTCCCTTTCCTGGCCTGCCAGGCTGCATACTCGGATAAGGGTCTGGTATGGATTTTGGGGGGACCCCACACCATTTTTTTTTACATTTTGACGTGGTTCCAGACGGGCTGCTTCTACTCATGCAGAACTGGGGAGGTAGCACCAGTGGCACTGGGGACAGCAATAAGCAGCAGCACAAGCCCAGCAAGGGCCAGCAGGTGCACCATCAACAGCAACATTCTCTGCAGAAGGGATGGGACAAACTCTGACTGGAGGAGAAGGAGGCCAAGAAAGTCAGCAAGAGCATAGATCGGGTACTGAAGGAGCAGAAGAGGGAGTACAAGCAGACCCATAGACTGCTCCTCCTAGGTAAGTGCCTCTCCTTCCATTTCTACACTAACATGGGGGATAGGTGGCCGGCCATGCCTGCTGACACTGCCTGTCTGCTTTATGTTCTCCTTGACATTTTATGGTTGGCCTGCATCCTGGGCATGCCTCTGGACTCTACATGCTCTATATATATATATATATATATCAATATAAGGCTTCACTCCTGCCCAGCACACTAGCTGCATGGAGTTTGCATGTTCTCCCTGTGGGGTTCCTCTCCCACTCCAAACACATGCAGGTAGGTGAATTGTACCCTGTGTACAGACTGGCAGTGTACATGGCTGATCACATTCTACACTGACCCTACAATCCTAGAGGACCCTACACATATCTATGTATACTTCCATTCAGTCCTGTCCAGCTCTTGGCAGATTTTGGGCCAGAGATCATCTTAAATCATTTTTCGGACATGGGGGTGGCATGCAGAATGTGATTGGCCATATACATTGCCACTTCATACAGACAGGGGACCATCACCTACCAACATGGCTTTGGAATGTGCCAGGAAACTGGAGTACCTGGGGGATGTCCACACAAAGAGAACATGAAAACTCCATGCAGATAGCTTCCTGGCCCAGATTCAAACCAAGTGAGGCAAGTGCCAACCACTAACCTACTGTTCTCCCTATATAACTGTATATACTGACAGCATTATCTGAAAGTTGGGTTTCAAATGTTTTAAAAGGGGCGCATTTTCAGTGCTTGCCATAGGCACCATTTTCGCTAGATACGCCTCTGCGGCCATCTGAATAGACAGCGGTGACAATATATAGGTTCATGCAATGCATGAACCTATGTATTGTTTTTCAGTGGCGGTGCAGGAGCAAGAGGGGGCGGCGCTCCGGCGCCCTCTATGGATGCACCGCCACTGAGTCCAAGGTATTTAATAAGAGGCATAGTAATTTTTTTGAGGTTGTAATTTTTTTCCCACAGTTCTTGGGAAAATTAAGAAATCAATTTTTTTTTTTTTTTACACAAAACTGTCAGAATAACAAGTTATTTCTCACACAGCATATGCATACTTCCAATTAAACCTCAAAATACATTCTGCTACTCCTGAGTATGGCGATACCACATGTGTGAGACTTTTTCACAGACTGTCCACATAGAGAGGCCCAACATGCAGGGAGCACCATCAGGCTTTCTAGGAGGATACATTACACATCTAATTTTCATTCCTACCTATCACACTTTTGAAGGTCCTGGATCACCAGGACAGTAGAATTACCCACAAAATTACCCCATTTTGGAAAGAAAACACCCCAACGTATATTCTATGAGGCATGGGCTGCAGACAGGTACTTGGGTACTACGATGGGCTGCAGGAGGGAGGGAGTGTTCCTGCTGGCGTCATTTTACAATGTGCCGGTGGGGAAGTGGTTAAAATCCATATCAGACTCAGAGGGTCCCCCCTACGCCGCTTTTCCCCAATTTTTTTAAATGTAAATTTTTTTTGTACAATAATTATTTTTTCAATTTAGCTCTCAGCTGGAAAGCCTTAACAACCTATTGATTATGCGCCCATCCCAAGTGGTGCCTAAACATTGTAACTCCTCACAGTAACTCTTGTTGGGCGCAGGAATGGGCCCTGCTGTTAAAAATGTGAAAAAAAAATCGAACCTACATGCCCCTATCAAACAGGTGCAGAAAAATTGGGCCTTGGGTGTTGGTGGTGCTGAACACTGTAACCCCTCACAGTTACTCTTGTTGGGTGCAGGAACGGGGTCTGCTGTTAAAAATTTGTAAAAAAAAATTAATTACATAATAGGTGCAGAAAAAATGGGCCTTGGGTGTTGGGGGTGCCCTAAATCAAAAATATTGTAGGAAGCTAGCATCATCAAGCTTCAGGATGGAATAGGTAGCATAGGCAGTCTTCAAGGGATCTCAGATCCCTAGCAAATTCAATCAGTTACATCAGCATCAGGGGCTTGATAGCTGCTGATCCAGGACTGATTCATTTTTATAAATGTGAGCCTATCAACAGAGTCTGTGGACAGGCACACTCTTTGATCCATTACAAACCCTCCAGCAGCACTGAATGTCCATTCAGAAAGCACGCTGGATGCAGGACAGGCCAGTAGCCCATCCTCGAAACCCAGAAACCCAGTAACCCAGTGAATACTCAGTTGGAAAGGTCTCAACTCTGCTCTTGCCCCTAGATATTCCTGCACCATTTAATGCAGACGCTGCTGATGGTTGCTTGAACCTATCAGCCCCGGGGCACTAAGGACTTAAAAATTGTTTAAAAGCACCGGTCAGCAGGCCACCTTCTCCACCGCTCTTCCTCTGACCGAACAAAGCCTCAGAAACACATTATCCAGGAAATGGTAACCTCCCAGGGTCTGGAAAGGTGTTACACAAAATTTTCTTCAAGGCATTCTGATGTTTCATTCTCTGCTCCCTCTGCGAAGGCAAGATGAAATCTGCAACTTTACCCTAGTAACGTGGATCAAGAAGGGTTCCCAGCCAGTAATGATCCCTCTCCTTGATACCATGAATCCTCAGGTCCTTTTGCAGGCTTTTCAAAATCAGGGAGCCCATGCAGTGTAAGCTTGAAGAGGCATGAGTCCTCTGGGTCACTAAGGATGACATTGTCAGGAACTACCTCCTACCAGCCACATACAACTCCTTGGGTTTCTGGGGACTGAAAACCATCCCTTGAAAACTGCTGTATGTTATCCTCCACATCCATGCTGACACAATCCTCCTCCACTTCCTCCTGTGTGTTTGGTGGCCCCGCAGGAATGGTATCTGAATAAAGGGGGCCTTGAGAGGAAAGGACATGAAAGGAAAAATAGAAAAGCGCCTCTTAGCAAAACAGATTTATTATGTAGCAGACAATTTGTATCAAACACTTACATCATGGTAAGTTTCAGGTGTCATCCAGTAGGACCAATGTTTATATTGCGTCCAGGATCTCTGACGCTAGTCCACGGATTTCCCAGGTCCCGGTTATGGCGGCCGCAAGTAGCCGGGATGCAGGCTGGCTTGTCCGTGATAGGAGACAGCAGCGAAAGATGGCAACGGTCGGTCCGGAGAGGAGCGTCTGACGTCAGCTGGATGGTGCAGGGAACCACAACGCGTTTCAGAGCATGCGCAGCTCTCGTACAGGGCATGCGCGCTCCTTTCTCAAGTGTACAAGGAGACAGGAAGGACGGATGTTTTAAAAGTAATTCTGCCCGTCAGCGCAGCAGAATTCAATAATTGCTATGACAAGTGTGTTGCATGGAACAAAACGGGAGTTTTAACCCCACTAACTTGGGATAGCTTAAATAGCAGAAAAATAATAATAAAATAGAAAATAATAAAATTAATAAAAATATATATATATATAATAAAAATAATAATGATAATAAAGGTAATGAATAGTAATGAAATAATATTGCTCATAATAAAATAATTAAAGAAGTAATGAAATAATATTGCTCATAATAAAATAATTATGAAGTAATTAAGGCATAATGTTTATAATAGCAAAAAATTATTATTGTATGATAAAAGCTTTTTAAGGGAATGTCTATATAGACATTTTAGTGTTAAAAAATTTTTTTAAAAAAATTATTAATATATGACAGGGATATGATGCCTGCCAACAAAATATTTGGGTGCAAGCTCTTAAATGTTACGATAAATACAATCAAAGTGATAAAATATAATGAGTATGATATAGGCACAGTGAATAATCATCAATCACTAGTCATTATAGAGGATTATCAGCGTAGCTGTATACAAAACAGAAGGAAATAATAAGAATAAAATATATATATATATATATATATATATATATATACACATATATATATATATATATATGCTCGTGTGCCTATGTGTGCCCACGTGCACACACACGTAGAAAGGGACACACATACACATATATGCTAGTGCACACAAGCGCTCGCCCACACATGCGTGGAGGCTTGCACTGTGTAACAGAAGAGCTAAAATTAAAAAATGATAATGGTAATAATAGTATTGTATAATTATAATAAATGATAATAAATGAAGGGATTATATATATGTAAATATGTAAAAAGAAGAAGCCATAAGATTCCTTAATGGAAAAGCACACACATATAGGTGCTAACACTACAATATGTACATGCACACTTGCAACCGTGCATCATAGGGAGAGGGCAAATAAGAAAAGGGGAACATTTTTTAGAGGATCGTGTTAACCACTAGTTCCTCATTTAACCCATTCGGCACAAGGGTATCCAGAGTAAAGATTCAATAAGTTTCGCGCTCACACAGTCTGGAAAAACGCTCGGCCTCAGATAGGCCTTTAGGTATGGCTTCTATCACCCAAACCTGTAGGCCCACCTGATAAGGGGGGTGGGATCATTATCCAAGATCGAACAGATTATGTGGCTGAGGCCATGAGGCTGCTGTCCGATCAAAACACTTATAGAAAACTTCCATCTGATCCTTTACCTCTGTTTCGTATAGAAGCAGAGACATTGGTTAAGAAAGCTCTAGTAGATCAAGTCATCGACAAAAAAGAAGCAGCCTTTTTACGAAAAAACTACTACAGTACGCCGTACTTTTATCATTTACCTAAAGTACACAAAGATCTAAAGAACCCTCCCGGTAGGCCGATCGTTGCCTCTATGAACAGCGTAACTGGTGGCTTCTCACAATACATTGATTCTTTTCTACAACCGCTCGCTCAGGATCTCCCATCATATATACGGGACTCTATACATCTCATGGAACTTCTGTCTCCATATACTTGGCTTGACAGCTATTCTTGGCTGTCATTAGATGTTAACTCCCTATATACCTCCATCCCCCATAATATAGGCCTTTTGGCCGTACAACATTATCTATCCTCCAACCCTATGCTCAACAATAAACAAGCTGAATTTATTCTGGACGCTACTCTGTTTTGCCTTACGCATAATTATTTCCATTTCGAGGGAGATTTCTACCTACAGACCCATGGTACAGCGATGGGGGCTAATTTTGCCCCCTCCTATGCCAACCTGACCATGGGACTGTGGGAGAATCTACTCATATGGAAAAATAACCCCTTTGCTAGATACATAGTATTCTATGGCAGGTATATCGACGATATTGTCATCATCTGGGATGGCTCCTCCTCCCAGGTTGATGACTTTGTCACATACTGCAATACCAATGACATGGGACTCTCCTTTTCCGCTGTCTGGAATAAGGACAGTTTGGCCTTTCTTGATTTAGAACTCAATCATGAGCTAGATAAGATCTTTACTCGTAATTATACTAAACCCACTGCAGGTAACTCTTACCTCCATTACGATAGCTGTCACCATCCCCTCTGGGTAAAAAATATACCTAAGGGTCAATACTGTAGATTAAGACAGAACTGCACCAGGGACAGTGACTACATACTACAAAGTGCACACTTGAAACAAAAATTTTTGGATAAAGGATACCCAGAAAAAATTATAGACCATGCCCATACCATCTATCTTTCTGGCAAGAAACCCAAGAGAATAAAATCGCCAGAAAAAACGGTTGTTCGATTTGTCACTGGGTTCCATGGACAGTATAGAAAAATGGAACATATCATTCATAAACACTGGAACATCTTGAAGCAAGACCCCCACCTAGCTACAATTGCTTGTGATAAACCTAAAGTTACCTACAGAAGGGCACCGACTCTAAAAAACAAAATAGCGCCTAGCAAGTTAAAACACACTAAACCAATTAGTGCTATTTGTCCGGCCCCCCTTAAAGGGATGTATAGATGCAATAAAGCCCTGTGCAAAACTTGCAATTTTGTCCAACATGGACAAAAAAACTTCTCTCATAGGGATAAGACTTATCAACTTGACAATTTTTTCAACTGTTCAAGTGATTATGTCGTTTATTGCCTAACATGCCCATGCAAAATGCTATATGTGGGTCGCACTATTAACCCACTAAGACAGCATTTTGGCAAACATCGTCGCTTTGTGGAAACTGGTTGTGATGAACACAGTGTACCACGGCACTTCTTGGAATCTCATGGCCAGTCCACGGAGGGCCTACAGGTTTGGGTGATAGAAGCCATACCTAAAGGCCTATCTGAGGCCGAGCGTTTTTCCAGACTGTCTGAGCGCGAAACTTATTGGATCTTTACTCTGGATACCCTTGTGCCGAATGGGTTAAATGAGGAACTAGAGGTTAACACGATCCTCTAAAAAATGTTCCCCTTTTCTTATTTGCCCTCTCCCTATGATGCACGGTTGCAAGTGTGCATGTACATATTGTAGTGTTAGCACCTATATGTGTGTGCTTTTCCATTAAGGAATCTTATGGCTTCTTCTTTTTACATATTTACATATATATAATCCCTTCATTTATTATCATTTATTATAATTATACAATACTATTATTACCATTATCATTTTTTAATTTTAGCTCTTCTGTTACACAGCGCAAGCCTCCACGCATGTGTGGGCGAGCGCTTGTGTGCACTAGCATATATGTGTATGTGTGTCCCTTTCTACGTGTGTGTGCACGTGGGCACACATAGGCACACGAGCATATATATATATATATATATATATATATATATATATATATGTGTATATATATATATATATATATATTTTATTCTTATTATTTCCTTCTGTTTTGTATACAGCTACGCTGATAATCCTCTATAATGACTAGTGATTGATGATTATTCACTGTGCCTATATCATACTCATTATATTTTATCACTTTGATTGTATTTATCGTAACATTTAAGAGCTTGCACCCAAATATTTTGTTGGCAGGCATCATATCCCTGTCATATATTAATAATTTTTTAAAAAAAAAATTTTAACACTAAAATGTCTATATAGACATTCCCTTAAAAAGCTTTTATCATACAATAATAATTTTTTGCTATTATAAACGTTATGCCTTAATTACTTCATAATTATTTTATTATGAGCAATATTATTTCATTACTTCTTTAATTATTTTATTATGAGCAATATTATTTCATTACTATTCATTACCTTTATTATCATTATTATTTTTATTATATATATATATTTTTATTAATTTTATTATTTTCTATTTTATTATTATTTTTCTGCTATTTAAGCTATCCCAACTTAGTGGGGTTAAAACTCCCGTTTTGTTCCATGCAACACACTTGTCATAGCAATTATTGAATTCTGCTGCGCTGACGGGCAGAATTACTTTTAAAACATCCGTCCTTCCTGTCTCCTTGTACACTTGAGAAAGGAGCGCGCATGCCCTGTACGAGAGCTGCGCATGCTCTGAAACGCGTTGTGGTTCCCTGCACCATCCAGCTGACGTCAGACGCTCCTCTCCGGACCGACCGTTGCCATCTTTCGCTGCTGTCTCCTATCACGGACAAGCCAGCCTGTATCCCGGCTACTTGCGGCCGCCATAACCGGGACCTGGGAAATCCGTGGACTAGCGTCAGAGATCCTGGACACAATATAAACATTGGTCCTACTGGATGACACCTGAAACTTACCATGATGTAAGTGTTTGATACAAATTGTCTGCTACATAATAAATCTGTTTTGCTAAGAGGCGCTTTTCTATTTTTCCTTTCATGTCATTTTCCTTGAGTCGGCTTCAACTTGGAGAAGAGCTGCCCTGGGCAACTGAGTTTTTATTAAAGACTTCCTATCCACAATTGTTACTATAGAGTTTTTCAAAACCTTATGCTACCTGCCATCCCTTGGTAACAATAATAACTTTATGTCCACCCGATTGGAATACTTTTTTTGTTTTTTGATTTTCAACCTTTGTATAATATCCTTTACACATTTAGGATTAATAGTGTTTGTCTGTGCAGGCTTCCCAAGCGCTTGCATTTGCTATTGTTTTTCTTGAGAGGAAAGGAAGTCGTCCTCCTCTTCCTCCCACTGTTCTGCCTCAAGTGCCCTGTCCATGATGCCATCAAGCGTGTGCTCCAGCAGGAAGACTAGAGGGAAAGTGTCACGAATGCATGCATTATCACTGCTCACCATCACTGTGGCCTCCTCAATTGGTGACAGGACAGTGCATGCATTCTTTATGAGTAGCCACTGGCGTGGCGAAAAGAAGCCAAGCTCCCCTGAGTCTGTCATTGTGCCATACTCGCACAGGTAATTGATAAAGGTATGCTTTGTTAGAACAACAAAACATTAACAGCGCTTAAAAGGAATCTGAGATCCCAGTGGAGATTTGCATTCATATCCTGCAATAATAAAAATGGAATGAAATCTTTAAAATCCCATCAGTTCAGCATAAAAACAAAACAAAATAGGTTATGTGAAAGAAAATTCAAAGTCCAAAGAAAGCCAAGTAAACAACAGCTATGTCCCCGAGGGTGTCACAGAACAATCCTTCACACTCTGTTGTCTCTGTCAATGAGATAGTAACAGCAATGAATAGCAGACTGTAGTTGCTTGATCTCAGCTGATGATATTCATTGAGCACTTATTCACAGTTCTGTCACTTTAACAACTGATACATTCCCCTTTGGTAATCTACTCACCAGACGCCAGATAAGTATTGCCTGATAGATCCTTTCTGGATGAACCGTCAGTTCCCCTCAGGACACACGGTGGCTCCGGTCAGTGGATGGATGGGTGCAGCAGTGCAGACATGCAAGTAAACAAGGGGAAGCTCCACATAGTGTAAAACCCTTTTATTAATAGCAATAAAACCCCCGCATACAAGAAATGCTTACTCGAAATACTCTTGATAAAAGCGTATCCCATAGAGTGTTGCATCAGCTCACTTCAGTTAGAGGTTCCTTAAAACATTCAAACTATTCGGTGAGTCCCGGGTAGATGCTCCCTCCTGTGAAGCGATAAATCACACAGGTACTAATTAATTTGATTTGATTTGATTTGATATGGGATTTGTACTGCGCTGAATACGCTCCCTTAGGAGCGTGTCTAGGCGCACAGAGACCCTAAAATCAAATTTTGATTACCAAAAATCGATAAAAAGAGCCTAGGGTGCAAAATATGAAAGAGGTAAAGTAAAACAAAGAAACACCGGGGAGGAGAGTGGGGGCTAACCCTCCTGATGGAGGAGGAAAAAGAGCATTCAAAGTCCATGTTTTTTTGCACGATTCCTATTCTTCATCAGATTATCCGTAGGCCTGGATAAAGAGAAAGGTTTTTAAACCCTTCCTGAAACTCAGGAGGGAGGGTAAGGACCTTAGAGACGCTGGAAGGGAATTCCACAGCTCATTGCCCTTTGTAACCAGGCGTCTCTTGCCAGTAGATTGTAGTCTGCTAATTGTCAGTTCTGTGAGAAGTAAGTTGGCCGATTGGAGTGATCTTGACGGTACATGGTGAGAGGCCCATTCAGACAGATAGATTGGGCCCAGTTTCCGGTGTGCCCTATACATGTAGCACATTGCCTTGAATAGTAGTCACTTGGTGATAGGAAGCCATTGCAGTTTTTCCAGCACATGAGTGATGTGGTCTGTTCTGGTGCATCCGGAGACCAGACGAGTAGCTTGATTCTGGGTTACTTGCAATTTTCTTTGCCACTTCGGTGGAAGTCCAAGAAAAAAGATGTTGAAACAGTCCAACCGAGGATGCACAAGGCCCTGTACCAGAGTTAGCCGGTTTTCGTGCGAAAACAGATCTTTAATTTTCCGGAGTCTCTGTATATAGAAGTTGGAATTTTTGATACAGAGTTTTGCGTGAGGTATAAATGACAGGCAGGGATCAAAGATGATACATAGGTTCCTGACCTGTTTTGCCGGCGTTGGGATGGGGCAGAATGAAATGGGCCAGGCCAAGAGAAAATTGGTGGTTGATTGAGGTCCCACCAGCATCACCTTGGTCTTTGCTTCTGTAAGATGGGAAGCAGCTCTCATTGTCTGAACACTGTTTGTTTACAATTAAATATTTAACTGTCATTCTGCTGTTTGGCCACAAGATGCCGCTGGTTTTTCCTGACACAGATAACAGGCTGTAGCCATGGAGACGCTGTACACAAATCAGTGCTGTGCCACACAGGAAAGAAAGTGAGAGGAGAACTGTAGTATAACGGGCTGTTTTGGACAGAGAAACAAGAAAGAGAGAGAGAGAAAGTGTGTAGCGAGGAGGCAGCCATTTTGAGAAGGAGTTTGTTCTGAGGACTGTGTGCAGAGAATCCTACAACATCCAGGTGTGGAAACAGAACTGCAGCTGAGTGAAGTTACTTGTGTCCAAGATCCTGATCCTGTCCAGAGGAACGAGGAATTGCTTGCAGGAAGATGGATGAGACCTGAGGAACAAAACAATATACACTGCAGGACCATATACTTGTTAGAGAGACATTTTGTTCCGGTCAGAGTCACCAGCGGATGCAGAGCAGACCCTGGTCGGTAAGATCGTGCATGCACCCCATTACTTTGTTGGCGCCTAGAGACTGAGACCAGGCCTGTAGATAGTTAGTAGGGTCTCTGTTTGTGTCAGGCCACAAGTGTTGCTACTGTTCACGACAGGGACTCCATAACCTAAAGTGACACTTCACAATTGGAGAGCTGATGAACAACTTTCTACAAACTCAAGATAGACTGGCGTTGTGCTCAGGAGGAACACGCAGACGCATGATACAACACCAGTTAAGGGGGGGGGAAATACGGTAGAGCTTTGTAAGTTTGTAAACCGTTGTGCTGCACCGCAGGCTAGCCCGCACCACACACCCATACAGTTATTCTTGTGTTGTATTTAGGGTATTAACAGGTAAGGCGCATGCTCTTGGACATGGCGGATGTGTAGAGGCTGAGCTCCGGATCCCGCCCGCACTCCTGACCCCTGTAAAGCTTCCACGAAACAACGATCGCCACGGGGGTAAGCGCATTTCCATCCGGTAAGCTTATAGCACCCCATGGGTAAAATCGGGCAGCAAAAACAGTTTTACAAACCGCAAACAGACCCACACACGCTGACCGCGATGGACAGATTCGTCACTAGGCCGCAATCCCCGGCCTTGCCTGCACTAGCGGAACCGCTCGCGGCCACGGATCCCTCGCGGGGGATAGAGGACATGGAGAGTCATGCTGCACAAAGCTCACAGTCTGGGGGCACTTGGACACCCCCCGTAGTGTCTTCCCATACTGTTCAGAACATTCTAACCCCAGAACTCATGGATGAAAAGCTCCAGGCTCTCCTCATGCAGATGACACGCAATATGGCTGCTGAAATGGGAAAACTCTCACAGGAGTTAAGGAGTGAAATAGCTCAAATTGGGGACAGAACTGATGCTCTTGAGTATAAATTTGACGACTTGGTCAATTATGTGCAGGAATTGAAGGAGGAAACTTCCACATTGAAAAACTCTTTCTCACAACTCCAACTGCAACAGGAGGACCAGGAGAATAGGGAGAGGAGACAGAACCTGAGATTCCGAGGAATACCGGAGTCAGTGGGAGACAACAATCTTCGCCAGTACTTGCTGGGGTTGTTTAACACCTTAGCCCCCAGAATTGCAGATATTGATTGGCGCATGGACCGAGCACATCGATCCCTGGGTCCCAAACCGCCCGTTGGTAACAGGCCAAGGGATGTCATAGTACGTTTTAATTACTATGAGAGTAAGGAGGCACTGACCCTTGCTACACGTAACAAATCAGCAACTGAATATAATGGGGCTAAAATACAGATCTACAACGATCTGTCTCCAGTGACCCTGGCAAAACGTAGGAACCTGCGCCCCATCACATCCCATCTGCAAAACCTGCGCGTCCCATACTTCTGGGGTTTCCCCTTTCGTTTGATTGTACCCCTAGATGAAAATCAACACTGTCTCCGTGATATGCATGAGGGTGAAGCATTCATTAAAAGTCTAGGCCTACCTCCCTTGCCTGAAGAGCTGATGCCAATTCCAGCAACCCAGCAAAATCGAATTGCGCCAAATACGCCTTCCAGAGAATGGACCCCAGTCCGCAGAAAGCAGATGAAATCCTTCTCCACTCCACATCGTGGCTCCAGACGCCCCCCTTGAAAGGTCAAGAAGTCAAGGCTGGCTCTAATCTTTTTGTGGCTGAAATAGCCTATACCCTGGTGTCAGATAATTGACCTGTGTTCTATTTGCTGTTTTGTTTTTTGTTTTTGCAGCCACCAATCTGAACAACCAGTGGTCAAGATACCCGACATTTGGAGTTCCAACTCTGCTCACCCATGGGGTAAAGTTTTTTCTTTTTTGGAAGTTTTTGAAAGTCTCTTTCTATCTTTATTGAGATGACACTAGTGGGTTTGATAGCCCTATTATTCTTACTTTCATGAGAGTTTCCTTTTTGTTTTATTTTTGCTGGAGAGCGGGGGGATCCCCCTCTTCACGTCTCCATGTGATGGGAGTTGCCAAGTGGCCCCAATTGGTCCCAGGCTTCGGTATGGGAATCCTGAGTGTTTTCTACTTCTCAGGTGTAACAACTTTGACTCTTATGTTTTTTTTTTGTTCAGAACCCCCCCTGGGTTCATTCGTTAATATTTTTATTTTGCTTTTTTCCAATACATCTCTACTACAACATACCAGTGCTGATTGCTTGTTAAGGTATAGGGCAACTTTATGTTCAAGAGTTATACAGGTGATATGTTTTCAAGGTTTACAATGCAGTAGTTTTAATGATTCATTATGGCTTTGAAGATAGTATCTCACAACGTTAAGGGACTGAACTCAATTTCAAAACGTTGGATTGCTCTTAAAGATTTTCGACGGTCAGGGGCGGACATAATACTAGTTCAGGAAACTCACTTCCGTACCGGGGGTTCGATGAAATTTGCATCTAAATTCTATCCCACATCCTATGTTGCATCTGCTCCTTCTGGCAAAGCTGGAGTGGCTATTTTGATAAAAAAATCATGCCCGGTAAAGGTCAGAGAAAAATACATCGACCCCCAGGGGAGGTTTGTCATCCTGATTTGTGAATATATGTCGTCTACATTTACTTTGGTCAATGTATATGCGCCCAATTCGGGCCAAATGGTATTTCTGAACAATTTTTTTGATAGGCTTCAAAGGTACTCTAATCCATTCATGATATTAGGGGGAGATTTCAATCTGATTATGTCCCACAGGCGCGATCGTCATACGCTCTTTGGGGACACCCCTTCCCAACGGGTGATATCTCAATCCGCCTCCTTTAGGAAACTGGTCAGAGCACACAGACTGCTGGATTCATGGAGAATCAGACATCCGATCCAAAGACAGTACACCTTCTATTCTATGGCGCATAAGATGTACTCAAGACTGGATCATTTCTTTATTACGTCCCCTTTACTCCCTCTCCTAGTAGACTCCAACATTTCTCCTATTACATGGTCGGACCATGCTCCTATTTCACTAGAACTGCTATTGCATGACTCGCCCTCTAGGACTTGCCACTGGAGACTTAATGAACACTTACTCAGTTCACCCCCTATTAGGGATAGACTGACCAAAAGCTTGAATGAATATATTGAACTAAATGTGGGTTCCGTACATAAGGTTTCTACCCTTTGGGAGGCTCATAAGGCTTGTTTCCGTGGTACATGTATTGCCGAGGGCTCTCGTCTGAAGAAGGATGGCGAGAGTCGTCGGATCTCCCTATTAGCTGACTTGAAGCGGGCGGAGCGGGTTCTGCTGGGATCCCCAACAGTTGAGGCTCTCCGTAGGGTTGTAGCTCTTCGCAACCAACTGAAAACGTTAGAGTATAGTAAGGCAACAAAATCTCTTATGTGGGTGAAACTAAAATTCTACGAGTATTCTAACAAGCCACATAGGATGCTAGTGAACAAACTTAGACCACGTCCATTCCATTCCTTCCCTGAATTGTTGATCCAAAGAGATGGCACCCCCACTCATTGTCCCCAAACTATGACCAAAGTTTTTGGTAACTTTTACAAAGAATTATACAATTGTCTTACCCCCGAAAATAATTTTCATTTTACTCAGGATAGGTTTGACCAGTTCGTTCAGACTCTCCCCTTGCCGAAGTTGTCCTCCTCAGATCTGGAAAAGCTTAATGCCCCCATCACCCCTGAGGAGCTTACAAAAATTATCAAAGACCTACCCACGCTTAAATCTCCGGGACCCGACGGCCTCACCTACCTATACTACAAGACCTTTTTACCTACCCTATTGCCACATATGATAAACTTGTATACATCACTTTTATGAGGAGAAATTCCACATAGCCAGTTTACACATTCATATATTTCAGTGATTCCAAAGCCGGGGAAGGATCATTCCTTACCGGACAACTATAGGCCTATAGCCCTATTAAATTCAGACTATAAAATTTTCACGAAACTTCTCTCATCTAGATTGTCCCAGTTCATTCCCAAATTAATTAACAAAGATCAAGTAGGATTTGTTCCTTCCCGACACGCTGGAGACAACACAAGACGTACTGTGGACTTGATTGACCTGATAAACAAATTTCCCCACCCAACGCTTATATTGAGCTTGGATGCACAAAAGGCGTTCGATCGCTTAAGCTTGCCCTATATGTTTTC
This sequence comes from Rana muscosa, assembly GCA_029206835.1. Lineage (NCBI taxonomy): Eukaryota > Metazoa > Chordata > Amphibia > Anura > Ranidae > Rana > Rana muscosa. The sequence continues at coordinate 1,013,987,909 of CM055116.1, forward strand.
TGTACTGCGGAGATTTGGGTTTGACGGTCCTTTCTTTAAAGCTATACAGGCCTTGTACACAGGCACGTCTGCTCAGGTACAAATGGCCTCTTTTCTGTCCCCATATATACCTATGTCCAATGGTACTAAACAGGGGTGCCCGTTGTCCCCCCTCCTTTTTATTCTTTGTTTGGAGCCATTGGCAGAGGCTATTAGATGTCACCTAGATATTAAGGGGGTACTGATGAGACATAGAGAATATAAATTATCCCTTTTTGCAGACGACATCCTCTTGACAATAATGAGCCCTATTACGTCACTCCCCTCTCTACATGCACTCCTTCAGAATTTTGGGTCTATATCAGGCTACAAAATAAACACGACTAAAACGGAAGTACTCCCCATACATGTCCCGCCAGATCTGTTGTTACAATTACAAAACACATACCCTTATAGGTGGTGTTCTCATGCCTTGACATATTTGGGCGTGAAGATTACCCCCTCGTACAGTACAATATAGGCTGCAAATTTTCCCCCTCTGTTCCAGGACATCTATAAAAATTTACGTCAGTGGGCTGCATACCCTATTACTATGCTGGGCAGAATTAATGTACTAAATATGTCTGTATTGCCTAGACTTCTCTATCTTTTTGATACGCTCCCTGTAGCCATTCCTACCAGTCAGCTTAAAGCTCTTCAGAGAGGGTTTTTGAAGTTCATATGGAATAATAGCACACATCGGATAGCCAGCACGGTGGTATTTTCCTTGCGGTCACAGGGGGGAATGGGAGCACCTGACATCATTAGATATTACCTAGCCACTCATTTAAGGGCGGTTGTATCCTGGTCATGTCAGAGCAGCCCTAATAGGTGGTCGGAGATAGAGAAAGGTGCCATCTATCCGGTACATTTGTGCTCTTTAGTGTGGTCTAGACCCTTACACGGCGACCCCATACTGAAGAGAATGTGTCTTGCACCTATGCTATTCACCATTTCCATTTGGAATAAATGCAAATCAAAATTTCCGCTTGCATCATTGTGCCCTCCTCTTACTAACGTACTACTGAATCCAGTATTGCCTGATAGTTTGGTCTATGGCCGTCTGTTACCATGGATGCAGTCTCCATTGTTTCAGTTGCGAAATTTGGTTAACCCGGTCACTCGCAAATTTCTTGATTTCACAACCCTTCAAAACAAATACTATATCCCCCAAAAGTTATTTTATTTCTATCTTCAGGTTAGGCACTTTTTTCAGTCCCTGTCCCCTAATCTTACCCTAGAAAGGCCGACTCCTTTTGAACGTGTGTGTGCGGAAGGCCCTCATCAATTACATCTTATATCATCCATATATCACATTTTACACGAATCTAAAGATTTAACGGCTGACACGCACCTATACATGCGCAAATGGAATCTGCTAATGGAGCGCCCTATCCCTTTGCAAATGTGGACCGCAATATGGTCTTCAACTTTTAAATCCTCTAAATGTGTAACTCAGAGGGAAACAGCAGTGAAGGTTCTGATGTTTTGGTATAAAACCCCTGATAGACTTCATCGAGTTAACCCTACCCTCCCCCCTACATGCTGGAGATGCAAAACTGAGATAGGTTCACTTTTTCACATATTTTGGTCCTGTACACTTATACGGTCATTCTGGACGGAGGTTATGCAAACTCTTCAGTCTGTAACAAGTCTATCTCTCCCTCTAGACCCTATTCACTATTTGCTTGGACTTCCCTTTCCGGGGTCCCAAAATCTGTTAAACGTTTAATCTCATATATACTTTTGGCTGCTAAAAGGGCTATACCGATGTGTTGGTTGTCCACCACCCCCCCTCTCACCTGCAGTTTCTGCAATTAATTGCAGAGATTCGGAGAATGGAATCTCTTACGGCTAGAGTACATGACACAGTGATTCAATTTGACAGGGTTTGGGAACTTTGGGACTCCTCGAGTTATGGGGAACAGATTTAAGATTAGACTTTCTGTACGGATCCCTTCGTTGCGAGTTGCCTTACACTGTCTCTGTAACCTGTAATCGTTCATAATGTCCTATGCAATTTCTATTTGTTAATGACATGTATGCAATTCGTACTGGTATGGTTTTTATATTATCTTGAGTGTATTCTTAAATATGTACCAACTGCCTTTCAAATGTACTAATATCTCTCAGATAATTGCCTTGAGATGTTTATGTTTATTACGTACTGTAACTTTTTTTCTTTTGAACTAATAAAAACGACAATTATAAAAAAAAAAAAACAGGTAAGGTGTGGCGGTTTGATTGTGCCCACCAGTAGGCAAATTACTCCTGCATCCTACGTAGGGTGTCGCGCTGTGCAGCATAAGGGTCTCAGCCTTCGGGCTGGGTGTCTGTAAATATATTGTATGTTCCCAGAAATGGCGGTTGGGTTCAATACCCCCGTCTAAGTAAAATTCAGTTTTAACAAGAGCTGGTGGTGGAGTGGTTTTCCTTGTTCGTGACTTCGCTGTATCCTGGGGAGCCCACCCCGGTACACGTTCTACACTTCGTTGAGGCCTAGCTTGTTGTCGGACATCCATTTTTGTATGTGAAGGAGTCCATTTCTCAGTTGAAGGTGCATATTTGGCCCATCATCAGCGTCAGCCAGGATCTGAGTGTCATCTGCATAGATCTGGCATGCTAGTTTGTGTGTAGCAATGATGTCAGCGAGCGGGCGCATATAGCAATTGAATAGCAGGGGCGACAATGCCGGGCCCTGCGGGACTCCATAGAGAAGGGGTTCAATTGGCGAACTGCATGCGTTCACCCGCACTTGATGGGTCCTGTCCGTGAAAAAGGAGTTAATCCAGCGGAGGACAGTGCCACTACATCCAAAAAGGTATTTCATGCGGTCTTCCAGAATTTGATGGTCGATAGTGTCGAAGGCTGTGGAGAGGTCGAGCAGCACCAAGGCTGCCGACCCCCCCGTATCTTTTACCCTCAACAGGCGTTCACGCATATCAAATGCGGAGTGTTCAGTGCCATGTCCCGGCCTAGTCATGGAACAGATTGTTACCCTCGAAGAAGCTTTGCATTTGTTGAAAGATGACCTGCTCCAGGATCTTCGCCAAAAAGGGAAGAAGAGATATAGGTCTGAAATTAGTGAGCAAAAAAGGGTCGAGTGTGCTTTTTCTTCAACAAGGGGGAGACAATGGCATGCTTCAGTCGTGTTGGAACAGCCCCTATTTTTAAAGATAGGTTCACTATCCTTGTAATTTCTGGGGCCAATGTATCTGCATTTTTCTTCATAAACCATGCGGGACAGATGTCATTCAGTAAGCTTGACGGTTGAAGCTTGGACATAATATTGGATATCTCTGCCACTGAGGTGGATGCAAATGAGCTAAAAGTTGGAGGAGTTTTTATTAGTACCAGAGGGTCAAAGTCATCAGGCAAGATTTTGTCCTGGTTACTGATTTTTTAAATTTTTTTCCCCAAAGGAGGGCTGAAGCGCAGAGCATAGTTCCATAGATGGGACAATCTTAGAATAATTGTTTTTTGGTTTGGTTTTATGGTTTGGTTGATGGCCCTCTGCTGCGTGTGCAGCCGCTGCAGCATTGCCAATGTGGAGTTCCACCTGGTGGGCATGTCACAAATTGAGCGGTGGGTGGGCAGGTTGAATTCCCGTTGAATGTCAGCCAGCCGAGCACTGATATTGTATGATTGTCGAAAATGGCCACAGACTTTTCTGGCCTGCCTTAGAAGATCTTGTAGGCCTGGGTATCTGTTCAAGAAACGTTGCACCACCAAATTCAGGACCAGGGATGAGCTTCGAGTTCGAGTCAAACTCATGTTCGACTCGAACATTGCCTGTTCGCCCGTTCGCCGAACAGCGAACAAATAGGGGTGTTCGCGGCAAATTCGAAAAATCTATGGGAGAAATCTAAAGTGCTAATTATAAAGGCTAATATGCAAGTTATTGTCCTAAAAAGTGTTTGGGGACCGGGGTCCTGCCCCAGGGGACATGTATCAATGCAAAAAGATGTTTTAAAAACGGCCGTTTTTTCGGGAGCAGTGATTTTAATAATGCTTAAAATGAAAAAATAAAAGTGAAATATTCCTTTAAATTTCGTACCTGGGGGGTGTGTATGATATGCATGTGAAGTGGCGCATGTTTCCCGTGCTTAGAACTGTCCCTGCAAAAAATTTCATTTTTGAAAGAAAAAAAGTCTTTTAAAACTGACTCGCGGCTATTAATGAATTGTCGGCTCCCGGCAATACATACAAAAGTTATTGATAAAAAAAAAAAAAAAAGCGTGGGTGTTCCCCAGAATTCAATTACCAGGCCCTTCAGGTCTGGAATGGATATTAAGGGGAACTCCACCCCAAATTTAAAAAAAAAATGGCGTGGAGTCCCCCTAAAAATCCATACCAGACCCCTTTAACAAAGGGGACCACCAGATCCCGGCCCCCCCCCCTATGTGAATTGGTAAGGGGTACGTTGTACCCCTACCATTTCACGAATAAAGCGTAAAAAAATGTTTAAAAAAACACACAAACACCTTGAAAAAGTCCTTTATTAAAAAAAAAAAAAAAAAAACGGTGAAATCCAGTGTCCCGCGGCGATCCCGATGTCCAGCGCTGTCCTTCATTGGTTGTGCCTGAGCGGACCTGATGGGGAACTCCCTCTCAGTATTTTAAATGTATAGACCCGCCCCTTCTAAAGTTCCCCATCAGGTCCGCTCCCTCGGTATGTCGGACCCGCCTACGTCATTGGCTTGAGCGGGGAACTTCCTTCACTGTGTAATTTAAATTTACATAGTGAAGGAAGTTCCCCGCTCAAGCCAATGACGTAGGCGGGTCTGACATACCGAGGGGGCGGACCTGATGGGGGACTGCTCTCACTTTGGTAATACATGTATAGACCCGCCCCTTCTCATGTTCCGCATCTGGTCCGCTGAGCGGACCTGATGGGGAACTTTAGAAGGGGCGGGTCTATACATTTAAAATACTGAGAGGGAGTTCCCCATCAGGTCCGCTCAGGCACAACCAATGAAGGACAGCGCTGGACATCGGGATCGCCGCGGGACACTGGATTTCACCGCTTTTTTTTTTTTTTTTAACCACTTAAGCCCCGGACCATTTCGGGCCATTAGGACCAAGCCTGTTTTTGGGATTCGGCACTGCGCTGCTTTAACTGTAAATTGTGCGGACATGCAATGTTGTACCCAAACGAAATTTGCGTCCTTTTCTTCCCACAAATAGAGCTTTCTTTTAATGGTATTTGATTGCCTCTGCGATTTTTATTTTTTGCGATATAAACAGAAAAAGACCGAAAATTTTGAAAAAAAATGATATTTTCTACTTTTTGTTATAAGAAAAATCGAATAAACTCAATTTTAGTCATACATTTAGGCCAAAATGTATTCAGCCACATGTCTTTAGTAAAAAAAATTTCAATAAGCGTATATTTATTGGTTTGCGCAAAAGTTATAGCGTTTACAAACTAGGGTACATTTTCTGAAATTTACACAGCTTTAAATTTATGACTGCCTATCTCATTTCTTGAGGTGCTAAAATGGCAGGGCAGTACAAAACCCCCCCAAATGACCCCATTTTGGAAAGTAGACACCCCAAGGAAATTGCTGAGAGGCATGTTGAGCCCATTGAATATTTTTTTTTTTGTCCCAAGTGATTGAATAATGACAAAAAAAAAAAATTACAAAAAGTTGTCACTAAATGATATATTGCTCACACATGCCATGGTTATATGTGGAATTGCACCCCAAAATACATTCTGCTGCTTCTCCTGAGTACGGGGATACCACATGTGTGGGACTTTTTAGGAGCCTAGCCACGTACGGGACCCCGGAAACCAAGCACCGCCTTCAGGATTTCTAAGGGCGCAAATTTTTGATTTCACTCCTCACTACCTATCACAGTTTCGAAGGCCATAAAATGCCAAAATAGCACAAAACCCCCCCAAATTACCCCATTTTGGAAAGTAGACACCCCAAGCTATTTGCTGAGAGGCATGTTGAGTCCATGGAATATTTTATATTTTGCCACAGGTTGCGGGAATATGACAAACTGTTTTTTTTTTGCACAAAGTTGTCACTAAATGATATATTGCTCACACATGCCATGGGCATATGTGAAATTACACCCCAAAATACATTCTGCTGCTTCTCCTGAGTACGGGGATACCACATGTGTGGGACTTTTTGGGAGCCTAGCCGCGTACGGGACCCCAAAAACCAAGCACCGCCTTCAAGGTTTCTAAGGGCATAAATTTTTGATTTCGCTCCTCACTACCTATCACAGTTTTGAAGGCCATAAAATGCCAAGATGGCACAAAACCCCCCCAAATGACCCCATTTTGGAAAGTAGACACCCCAAGCTATTTGCTGAGAGGCATGTTGAGCCCATTGAATATTTTTTTTTTGTCCCAAATGATTGAATAATGACAAAAAGAAAAAAAAAATGTACAAAAAGTTGTCACTAAATGATACATTGCTCACACATGCCATGGTTATATGTGAAATTACACCCCAAAATACATTCTGCTGCTTCTCCTGAGTACGGGCATACCACATGTGTGGGACTTTTTGGGAGCCTAGCCGCATACGGGACCCCAAAAACCAAGCACCGCCTTCAAGGTTTCTAAGGGCATACATTTTTGATTTCACTCCTCACTACCTATCACAGTTTTGAAGGCCATAAAATGTCAAAATAGCCCAAAACCCCCACAAATGACCCCATTTTGGAAAGTAGACACCCCAAGCTATTTGCTGAGAGGCATGGTGAGTATTTTACAGCTCTCATTTGTTTTTGAAAATTAAGAAAGACATTTTTTTTTCTTTTTTTTTTTCTTTTTTTACATTTTCAAAACTTTGTGACAAAAAGCGAGATCTGCAAAATACTCAACATACCTCTCAGCAAATAGCTTGGGGTGTCTACTTTCCAAAATGGGGTCATTTGGGGGGGTTTTGTGCCATCTGGGCATTCCATGGCCTCCAAAACTGTGATAGGCAGTGAGGAGTGAAATCAAAAATTTACACCCATAGAAATCCTGAAGGCGGTGCTTGGTTTTTGGGGTCCCGTACGTGACTAGGCTCCCAAAAAGTCCCACACATGTGGTATCCCCGTACTCAGGAGAAGCAACAGAATGTATTTTGGGGTGTAATTCCACATATGCCCATGGCATGTTTGAGCAATATATAATTTAGTGACAACTTTTTGTACATTTTTTTTTTTGGTCATTATTCAATCACTTGGGACAAAAAAAAAATATTCAATGGGCTCAACATGCCTCTCAGCAAATAGCTTGAGGTGTCTACTTTACAAAATGGGGTCATTTGGGGGGGTTTTGAACTGTCCTGGCATTTTATGCACAACATTATGAAGCTTATGTCACACATCATCCACTCTTCTAACCACTTGAAGACAAAGCCCTTTCTGACACTTTTTGTTTACATGAAAAAAAATATTTTTTTGCAAGAAAATTATGTTGAACCCCCAAACATTATATATTTTTTTAAAGCAAAGGCCCTACAGATTAAAATAGTGGGTGTTGCATTTTTTTTTTCCACACAGTATTTGCGCAGCGATTTTTCAAACGCATTTTTGGGGGGGAAAACACACTTTTTTTATTTTTAATGCACTAAAAAACACTATATTGCCCAAATGTTTGATGAAATAAAAAAGATGATCATAGGCCGAGTACATGGATACCAAACACGACATGCTTTAAAATTGCGCACAAATGCGCAGCGGCGACAAACTACATTCATTTTTAAAAGCATTTAAAAGCCTTTACAGGTTACCACGTTAGATTTACAGAGGAGGTCTACTGCTAAAATGACTGCCCTCGATCTGACCTTCGCGGTGATACCTCACATGCATGATGCAATTGCTGTTTACATATGACGCTAGACCGACGCTTGCGTTCGCCTTTGCGCAATAGCAGGGGGGGACAGCGGTGCTTTTTTTTTTTTTTTTTTTATTATTTATTTGGCTTTTTTATTTTATTTTTAAACTGTGCCTTCCATATTTTATTTTTTTACCATTTTTATCGTTATCTCAGGGAATGTAAATATCCCCTATGATAGCAATAGGTAGTGACAGGTACTCTTTTTTTGAAAAAAATTGGGGGGTTAGACCCTAGATCTTTCCTCTGCCCTCAAAGCATCTGACCACACCAAGATCGGTGTGATAAAATGCTTTCCCAATTTCCCAATGGCGCTTTTTATATCCGGGGGGGGACATTCCCTCCCACTGCTTGTAAAAGCAGTCTAGAGGCTAATTATCTGCTAGAATTGCTTTTACATGAAAGCCGGCTGCTGGCTGAAAAGAATGATACCAAGATGATACCTAAACCCGCAGGCATCATTCTGGTATAAACATTCAAAGTCCAGCAACATACCAGTACGTTGCTGGTCCTTGTTGGACATGTATTGTAATCTTTTTTTTCATACAGCCTATTGGCTGAACGAAAAAAAGAGATTGATTGGTGGGTATGCCCACCATTAGAATACCTCCCTTCATCCACCCACTTCTAATGATGGGCATATATGCCGAAGCATGGGGGCATCCTCCCGCAAAAAAGTTATGCCGCGTACACACGGTCAAGCCTTCGTCGGAATTTCGACCGTATGTACGCGGCATATAAGGTTATGCCGCGTACACACGGTCGGACTTTTCCATGGGCAAGCCTCCGTTGGAATTTCGACCGTATATACGCGGCATTAGGAGCAAAATCGCTCCTCCGCCCCTGCTGCCCCCATGCTTCGGCATATATGCTCTTTTTTTTAACTGTGGTGGTGAAATCACCTCCTACAGCGTTGGAGTCACGGCTTTATGTATCGTGGGAGCAAACGCTGTTGCTGTCAAGATAAATAGATCCGCGCTGCAACTGAATGGCGTACCTGCTAAGCAAATGGTGGTTAACATTAAAACAAAGTAACATTACAGTACAACAGTAAGACCTTACCATGCCATACCTGCAAAGCAAATACCAAAACAAAACCTAGTAAAAAATAAAAAAATGTTTTAACGCAACCTGTGCCTAAAATATATATATGCCGAAGCATGGGGGCATCCTCCCGCAAAAAAGTTATGCCGCGTACACACGGTCGGAATTTTCCACGGGCAGGCCTCCGTCGGAATTTCGACCGTATGTACGCGGCATTAGGAGCAAAATCGCTCCTCCGCCCCTGCTGCCCCCATGCTTCGGCATATATGCTCTTTTTTTTAACTGTGGTGGTGAAATCACCTCCTACAGCGTTGGAGTCACGGCTTTATGTATCGTGGGAGCAAATGCTGTTGCTGTCAAGATAAATAGATCCGCGCTGCAACTGAATGGCGTACCTACTAAGCAAATGGTGGTTAACATTAAAACAAAGTAACATTACAGTACAACAGTAAGACCTTACCATGCCATACCTGCAAAGCAAATACCAAAACAAAACCTAGTAAAAAATAAAAAAATGTTTTAACGCAACCTGTGCCTAAAATATATATATGCCGAAGCATGGGGGCATCCTCCCGCAAAAAAGTTATGCCGCGTACACACGGTCGGAATTTCGACCGTATGTACGCGGCATTAGGAGCAAAATCGCTCCTCCGCCCCTGCTGCCCCCATGCTTCGGCATATATGCTCTTTTTTTTAACTGTGGTGGTGAAATCACCTCCTACAGCACTGGAGTCACGGCTTTATGTATCGTGGGAGCAAACGCTGTTGCTGTCAAGATAAATAATTCCGCGCTGCAGTTGAATGGCGCACCTGAAAACTAAAAATGACATACCTGAAAAGCAAGCATGATAAAACATTGCAGAATAGAATACAGTAAAAAAGAGCAGAACAATAGAGAGAAAATAGAGAGAGAGAGAACAATAAAACGACAACTATTTTTGGTTTTTTTATTTTATATTTTTTTGTGTTTTGTTTTTTACGTTTTTTTTTTCTTTTTTACACTTTTTTTTGTAACTTTACAACTGTAATGGTTCGGGTCTCTCAAAATGTAATGGCATCTTGGGAGACCCTGTGTAAGTGTGTCCTTGTCTGTGAAATGCTGTACCCTACGCTAAAACTTCACTTTTGAGTGGTAGCGTTCAAAACATTCACCTTGGCAAAGACCAGGCTTGTCAGGACAGAGTGGACAAAAACTACGGGTGTCACGCCTAAATGCCGGCTTACTGCATTTGGTTGGGGATGGTGAGGTGCAGAACCGCCTGGATACAGGAGTTCTGTGACTATCTCATTCTGGAATTTTAGAAGAGATAACGTCCCGCCTGAAGCTCTGTATAGCACATGAGCGTTCAGCAAAGCCAATTGGAATAATGATAGAGACACTTTTTTGTACCAGCGTCTCGCCTTACGGTCAATTAGATACAGCGCCATCAACTGGTCGTTGAGGTCCACCCCTCCCATATTTTGGTTATATTCGTGGACACAGAGGGGTTTCTCCACAACACCAGTCGCCGTACGAATTTGGACTGTCGTGTCTGCATGAAGGGAGGTAAGAAGGAAAACATTCTTATTGTCCCTCCACTTCATAGCGAGCAAGTTATTACACTTCAAGCAGGCTCTCTCCCCCAGCCTAAGACGGGCATCTACAAGCCGCTGGGGAAAGCCCCGGCGATTAGGTCGCACGGTGCCACATGCTCCAATCTTATGATCAAACAAGTGACTAAACAGTGGCACGCTCGTGTAATAATTGTCCACATACAAGTGGTACCCCTTTCCGAATAAGGGTGACACCAAGTTCCACACTATCTTGCCAGCGCTCCCTATGTAATCCGGGCAGTTGACCGACTCAATCTGACTGTCTTTTCCCTCATAAACCGTAAAGTTCACTACATAGCCTGTTGCCCTGTCACAGAACTTGTAGAGCTTGACCCCGTATCTGGCACGCTTGCTGGGAAGGTACTGCTTGAAAGACAAGCGGCCAGAAAATTTAATCAGGGACTCATCAACGCAGACAACTTGATCGGGAGTAAACAAGGCTGCAAAACGTTCGTTGAAGTGGTTTATGAGGGGCCGAATTTTATAGAGCCGGTCGTATTCAGGGTCCCCACGTGGACGACAAAGTTCATTGTCGTTGAAGTGCATGAACCGCAAAATCTGCTCGTATCGTGCCCTGGACATGGAGGCAGAGAACACGGGCATGTGGTCAATTGGGTGCGTGGACCAATAAGCACGCAATGACGGAAATTTATGTGTGCCCATGTTGAGGGAAAGGCCCAGAAAGGTCTTAAATTCGGAAACCGTAATTGGTTTCCAATTTCTGGCAATTTTAGGCAACTGGGGGTTAGCGGCGATAAATTGACCAGCATATAAATTACTCTGGTCCACAATAGATCTATAGAGATCTTCCGTGAAAAACAGCGAATAAAAATCAATTGGAATAAAATCAGCTGTTTCCACCTGAATACCGGGTTGGGCAGTGAATGGGGGAAGTACGGGTTCTGCAGAAGTGGTGGGGACCCAATCAGGATAGGCGAATTCTGCAGGAAGGGCAGTATGGGCACGACGGGCCTGCCTTTGTCTTCTTGGTGGCAGCGGGACACTACTTGTGCTTGCCACCTCGCCAGCTTGAACTGCACTTATGGGACTCGCCACGTCACCAAGTGTTACTGCAGTGCTGGATGTACGTCCAGGCTGTACTAGGCCGCTGGTGCTTGCCAGTTCACCAGAAGGAATAGCGGCGCTAGTACTACTCTGCTCCATGATACGAGAGACCTGCGGTTCTTGCTCCTCAACAACCTCAGAAGATCGGGATCGGGTACGCCTGACCTTAGCAGGGACCTCAACTTCGTCGTCAGAGCTATCTGACGTGGGGCCGCTGACGTCACTGTCTTCTACGGGAAGATATTCTGAGCCTGAATCTGACAGATACGTGACCTCCTCTTCACTATCTGTCATGCTCAGAATCTCGTAGGCCTCTTTACTAGTGTACCTTCGTCTTGCCATTTTGGGCTCTAAATTTAGGGGTACACTAGTAAGATTCACAGGAAAAAAAGCACCTGACTGTCGTCAGCAAATATATCAAACGCTACAAAAAAACTGTTAGCGATCGCAGGGATCAGGCCTGTCTCTGCGAACGCTGCAGTTATGTGTGTTGTGTTTGGTAAGTGACAGTGATCGATCGATACTGCACTTGGGTGGGCTGGGCTGGGTGGAGGGGCTAAACGCAGGCGCTAGCAGGTATCTGGGCTGATCCCGCTAACACTGCGTTTTTGGGAACCCTAAACCGCTGGGGATGCTAGTATAGATCTGATCAGATACTATACCACTAAGGGGGGTGTATGCTTTGCGCGTGGGTGTTAGCGTTACTGGCACTAACCTAACACTGCCTGGGGCGACGCAGACCCTCTCTGGCGCTAAAACCTAATTGATCTCACCCGCCGGGCGATCAGGGGGGTTAAACCTTTATTGGGTTATATACGGCGGGTGCCCTGATGCTATAAAAAGCAAACTAATCAACCAGCGTCACCCGTAACCTTTATATGGTGATCACTGGTGAAAGGGTTAACTAGGGGCAATCAGGGGGTTAAAACCTTTATTAGGTTAAATATGGGGGTACCTGACACTATATAAAAACCTGACGGGTAACCTAAATAACTAAATAACTTACTGGCTAACCAGTGACACCAGTGACGCTTATACGGCGATCACTGGTGAAAGGGTTAACTCTAGGGGCAATCAGGGGGTTAAATTAATATATGGGGGTACCTGACACCAATAAAAACCTGCGGCGAACCTAAAAAAAAAATAACTGCCTATCTAAAACACCAGCGACACGAATACAGCGATCGGAAAAACAATCGCTTAGTGATGCTGAAGTTAGGGGGTGAAAGGGTTACCTGGGGGGTGATCAAGGGGTTAAACCTTTATTAGGGGGGGTTAGGGGGCTACCCTGGACCTAAAGGGGCCTAATCCTAACTGCCCTGCAACTTTTTACTATCACAGATGACACTAAATGCAGTGATCAGTAAAATAAATGATCACTGCAATCAGTGACACTGTGATTGGGGGCTTTGGGGTGACCTGGGGGGTGATCTGGGGGTGACTGGGGGGTGATTTGTGTGCCTATGTGTACCTACGTGTCAGTGGACTGTTGGAGCACTAACCTCTGTCTTCACTCCTCGGCGCCGGGAACGAAAAGACCGCGGCGAGGGAGATGACATCACTTCCTCCAGCCTGTGTTTACATCACATGGCGGAGGAAGCAATTTCATTGGCCGGGAGCGATCGCGAGGGGGGGGCGGAATCGAGCGGCCGCCCCCTCATGCCTGATCGCTCCCGAACACTTAACGGCCGCTCACTGCAGTGAAGGGGGGTCCGGATGGACCCCCCAACTGCACAAAGGCGATCACGTAGATCTACGTGATTCTGCCTGTCCGTGCCATTCTGCCGACGTAAATCGGCGGTGGGCGGTCGTTAAGTGGTTAATAAAGGACTTTTTCAAGGTGTTTGTGTGTTTTTTTAAACATTTTTTTACGCTTTCTTCGTGAAATGGTAGGGGTACAATGTATCCCTTACCAATTCACATAGGGGGGGGGCGGGATCTGGGGGTCCCCTTTGTTAAAGGGGTCTTCCAGATTCCGATAAGCCCCCCGCCCGCAGACCCCCACAACCACCGGGCAAGGGTTGTGGGGATGAGGCCCTTGTCCCCATCAACATGGGGACATCCTCCCCATGTTGAGGGCATGTGGCTTGGTACGGTTCAGGAGGGAGGGGGGGCCGCTCTCTCGTCCCCCCTTTTCCCCTGCGGCTGGCCAGGTTGCGTGCTCGGATAAGGGGTCTGGTATGGATTTTTAGGGGGACTCCACGCCATTTTTTTTTAAAATTTGGGGTGGAGTTCCCCTTAAAATCCATGCCAGATCTGAAGGGCCTGGAATGGATATTTGGGGGAACCCCACGTCAATTTTTTTTTAAATTTGCGGCTGGGTTCCCCTTAATATCCATTCCAGACCTGAAGGGCCTGGTAATTGAATTCTGGGGAACACCCACGCTTTTTTTTTTTTTTTTATCAATGACTTTTGCATGTATTGCCGGGAGCCGACAATTCATTAATAGCCGCGAGTCAGTTTTAAATGCAATTTTTTCTTTCAAAAATGACATTTTTTGCAGGGACAGTTCTAAGCACGGGAAACATGCGCCACTTTACATGCATATCATACACACCCCCCAGGTACGAAATTTAAAGGAATATTTCACTTTAATTTTTTCATTTTAAGCATTATTAAAATCACTGCTCCCGAAAAAACGGCCGTTTTTAAAACTTCTTTTTGCATTGATTCATGTCCCCTGGGGCAGGACCCGGGTCCCCAAACACTTTTTAGGACAATAACTTGCATATTAGCCTTTATAATTAACACTTTAGATTTCGAACGTTCGAGTCCATTGTATTTAATAGGGTTCTAAAGTTTACACGAACATTTTGTCGGTTCGCAGGTTCTGGTGCGAACCGAACAGGGGGGTGTTCGGCTCATCCCTGTTCAGGACGTGTGCCAAGCATGGAACATGTGTCAAGTGTCTCTGTCGGAGGGCGGAGAGAAGGTTGGTGTCATTGTCACATACAACCATTCCTGGCTCAAGCTGCTGAGGCACAATCACCTCTGAGCCTGCCCCTGCTTAGCTGACATAATCTGACAGTGTGGCTCCTTTCCCCTAGACAGACCAACTGAAGCACCGCATGGCATATTTTAGCCATGTGGTAGCCCCTTGAACGCTTAGGGAGCACTGCTGGTTCAGAGGACAATTCAGCAGAAGAGGCCATAGAGGAAGAAGAAGAGGAGGGGTGGAGCAGACAGATGTGGCAGAATCACCACCAGCATTTTGGAGGCGTGGTGGCAGTACAAGCTCCAACAACACTGAACCATGTCCTGCTTTCTTCTTAGCTGCCAGCAGAGTTACCCAGTGTGCTGTGAAGGAAATAGAACGTCCCTGACCATGCCTGCTGGACCATTAGTCAGCAGTAATGTGAAACCTGCTGCGGACCGCCCTGTCCAACGAGGCCAAAACATTGCCTTCCACATGGTGGTACAGAGCTGGAATGGCCTTGCATGAAAATAAATTTATTTTTGGAACCTGCCACTGTGGTATATCACATTCCACAAATTCACGAAAGGGGGCAGAGTCTACCAGATGGAAAGGCAGCAGTTGTAGTGCTAGTAATTTGGCCAAGCTAGCATTTAGACGTTAAGCCTGTGGATGGCTGGGACAGTATTTTTTTTTACAGTTCAGAAACTGGGGTAGTGAAATTTGCCTGCTGAAATCAACAAGGTGGTGTACTGCTAGCAGATTGGCTGCAAGTACTTGCATACCATCATTCCTCTCAGTGCAGGTTTTTGAGAAGCCTTGAGATATAGTAGGGGTAGAGATCCCAGATGAGGAGCAAGTAAAAGTCTGCATTTTTTTATGATGTGGGTCTTTCAGGTGCTGTTGCCAAGAGACTGCATGGCAGGTCGTCATATGTCTGGTCAAGCATGTGGTGCCCAAGCGGCTGGTATTTTGGCCACACTTGATCCACTTCAGACAGAGATTGCAAACAGCAATGCTGCGGAGCATTCAAATTGCTGCTCATCCTCCAGAAGCATGTAACCGACACTGTGATTAAATAATTCTGGTTACTCCTCCATGCATGATGGTGGGGCTACGGAAGGAGTGACTGTGGACAAGGTGCCGGTTAAATAGGCCGTCTTGGCAGCTGTGGTGGAAGGAAAACTAGTATGAGCCTGGGTGACAGAGGATAAGGAGGATGAGGACAGCTTAGTTATCCACTCTACCAACTCTTCTGCATGTTGTGGCTCAATAACATGGCCAGCAGGGGAAAAAAAGGACAAGCGTGCCCCACCTGCAGAGGTTGTACCATGTCCGCGACCACCACATTTCACTGTAGACACTGTAGCCTCTTTTAGTGGCCTGTAAGCATCTGCCTCTCATTGTTGGCCTTCCAGACATGATGGGGATTTTTTTTGTTGTTGATTGGTGCACTATTAACTGTTTTATTATTGTTAATTACATTATTTTTTTTGGGGGGGGGGGTTGTAACTCTTTATTACAGAGCCTGGGAAGGGAATATGGTGCGTGGGTGCAATACTTTTGTGCTTGGTGCACTATAAACCATTTTATTATATATATATATATATTTTAAAGAAAATAATGATGCAGCAACTGTGGGGAGTTGGGGATTTGTTTTTCACTGCTGCTGCTGCTGCTTCAAAAACCTAAAATAACATAAATGAAAAAAAATAAGAAAGGCCCAAAAAAAAAGAATAAGGGATTCACTGCTGACGCAGAAAAAACACCTGCGACGCAGAAGGGACAGTAATTATTCCCTAAATATTTTTTGTGCTGCTGCGTTACGAAAAAAATAAAAAAATAATTAAAGGTATACCACTGCTGTCCTGACAGAGAAGGAATAACACCTGTGACACAGAAGGGGTTAGTACTAGTAATGCAGCAACAGAACCTAATACTGCAAAAAAAAATAAAAAATGAATGAAAAAATAAATGGGATCAGTGGTGACAAACCGACACTTCAGTAGCATAAAAACACTGTGTTATTCACACTACACTGCACTGTATTATATACACTGCACTATACTGTGTTATTCACATTTACTATCAACAGTGCGCTGCGCCGGTTCATACCTTAATTGGTGCGCCGGATAAATCCTTAATCGAGCGCATGAACTGGCGGTGCACTGCTATAGTAAATAAAAATTTGAGCAGCGCTCTATTGAAAATGAATGGTTCCCTATGGGAGCCCATTGATTTGAATAGAGGTCGCCCGGGAAGTCGGATGAAGACGATCCGACTTGCGGGGCGACTCGTGTGGCGGTTGACAGAGGGACAGCGCGACTTTGCGAGGCAACTTGGACACGACTTGAGCGTGAGACAGCCGCTTAAGTCGTGTCCAAGAGGCGACTAGGACCTGCCAGAGAATGTCTCCAGCGCGATGCCATTGTGCTGGTTCTCGGCGACAGGGTACTGCAAACCTCTTGCTTGCTGTCCCCTGTGTTTGGTATGAATCATGAAGGGGAACTCCACGTCAAATTATAATTGAAAAACCGGCATGGGTTCCCCTCCAGGAGCATACCAGGCCCTTAGGTCTGGTATGGATTTTAAGGGAAACCCCCTATGCCAAAAAACGGCGAGGGGGTCCCCCCAAAACCCATACCAGACCCGTATCCGAGCACACAGCCCGGCAGGTCAGTAAAGGGGGGGCGAGCGAGCACGATCCCTCTCCTGAACCGTACCAGGCCGCATGCCCTCAACATGGGGGGGTGGGTGCTCACCTGCCCCCATGTTGATGGGGACAAGGGCCTCTTCCCGACAACCCTGGCCATTGGTTGTCGGGGGCTGCGGGCGGGGGGCTTTTCGAAATCCGGGAGCCCCCTTTAATAGCAAAAGAGCTGGAAGAAGATAACGGGGCGCTCGGCAGAAGGCAGAAAGAACCGGAGATCGTGGAGAAGGCACCGGAGAGCGGGAGAAGAACCGGAGAGCGCGGAGACGACACCGGAGAACAGAACAAGAGACCCCCGAAGTCGGAAGAAGACGACGATGAAGACCGGGACCCCACTAGCAAAAGAGCTGGAAGAAGATAGCGGGGCGCCCGGCAGAAAGACCCCCGAAGTCGGAAGAAGACGATGATGAAGACCGGGACCCCGCTAGCAAAAGAGCTGGAAGAAGATAGCGGGGCGCCCGGCAGAAAGACCCCCGAAGTTGGAAGAAGATGATGATGAAGACCGGGACCCCGCTAGCAAAAGAGCTGGAAGAAGATAGCGGGGCGCCCGGCAGAAAGACCCCCGAAGTCGGAAGAAGACCCCCGTAGCTGCCTAATAAATTACTTTAAAAACCTGTGTTGTGTTTTTTATTGACTTTTTTTGCCACCAGGTGAATGGGTAGGGGTACGATGTACCCCATACTCATTCACATAGGGTGGGGGGCCGGGATCTGGGGGCCCCATAATTAAAGGGGGCTCCAGGATTCCGATAAGCCCCCCGCCCGCAGACCCCGACAACCAACGGCCAGGGTTGTCAGGAAGAGGCCCTTGTCTCCATCAACATGGGGACATCCTCCCCATGTTGAGGGCATGTGGCCTGGTACGATTCAGGGGGGGGGCGCTCTCTCATCCCCCCTCTTTTCCTGCGGCCTGCCAGGCTGCGTGCTCGGATAAGGGTCTGGTATGGATTTTGGCCTGGAAAAAAAATCTGCAGTTGCGTTTAACCTCGTTTTTCACAAAGTCAAAAAATGCCTTCAGACGCCAAATATTTCCACGTTTCAGACGCGGTATCGGCGTTTAGCCGCATTTTCGTTTAGAAGCGTTTTTAAAGGTGAGCTCTTTTTTTACATTGATAAACTCAAAAATTATGGCAAATAAGGAAAAAACATTAAATATATATATATATATATATATAAAAAATGTAATTGTTTCTATTGCATTGTGGACAATCCACAACTTGTGGCAGGTGACGTGGCAAGTGGACAATCCACAACTTGGGGCAGGTGACGTGGCAAGTGGACAATTTACAACTTGTGGCAAGTGATGTGGCAAGTGACACGCTAAATACAAGTACACTGCTGCTCTCTCAGCTGCTGATACTCACTCTGGTCTCACAAAATAGCTGAAATGGTTAATAATACTGTTTTTGGAGCTTAGGGCGGCTCCTTATGATGTTTCCTAACTACATGCATATAGACGCAAATGTGGTAAAAGGCGGCATGCAAAAGCCACAAAGCGCACCTTTCTAAACGCCGCTTTTAACCTTAGTTCTGAAGACTTTGCACCAGCGTCCCGTGTACATGGGGCCTAAAAACGCCTATGCCATTTACAGCTCAAAAACGCCATGGTGGCCATGAGGCCATAGGCTAACATGGAGAGACGTTTTTAAGCTGCAAAAAACGCTCAAACAAGCGGCTGGAAAAACGTCCGTGTGCATGTAGCCTTATATTAACCACTTGCTTACTGGCCACTTAAACCCCCTTCCTGCCCAGACCAATTTTCAAATTTCAGCGCTGATGCACTTTCAATGACAATTTCGCGCTCATACAACACTGTAACCCAATGAAATTTTTTTATTTTTTTGCACACAAATAGAGCTTTATTTTGGTGCTATTTGATCACCTCTGCGTTTTTTTTCTATAAATACAAAAGAGCGACTAAAAAAAAAAAATTGGATATTTTAAACACTTCAGCACCGGGCCTATTCTGGCACTTCTCTCCTTCATGTAAAAATCATACATTTATGGCTATAAAATTACTTCAAAACCCCAAACATTATATATGTTTTTTTAGCAGACACCCTAGGGAATAAAATGGCAGTCATTGCAAATTTTTATCTTGCTCGGTATTTGAGCAATACATTTTCAAACGCCTTTTTTGGGGGAAAAAATGGTTTCATGAATTAAAAAAAATTACAAAACAGTAAAGTTAGCCCAATTTTTTGGTATAATGTGAAAGATGTTGTTATGCTGAGTAAATAGATACCTAACATGTCACGCTTTAAAATTGCACACACTCATGGAATGACACCAAACTTCAGTACTTAAAAATCTCCCTAGGCGATGTGTGGTTTGAACGGCGTTTACATATGTGGGCGGGACTTACGTGTGTGTTCGCTTCTGAGCGCGAGCTACCGGGGACATGGGCGTTTTTTTTTTATTATTATTTTTTTTCTTTTTTACTTTTTTGTATTTCTTACTCTTTTTTTAACTTTTTCGTTTTTTTTATCACTTTTATTCCTATTACAAGGAATGTAAACATCCCTTGTAATAGGAATCTATTGTGACAGTTCCTCTTTATGGAGAGATGCAGGGTCAATAAGACCCCACATCTCTCCTCCAGGCTGGAAAGCATGAGATCAGTCAAAAAAATTCACCGATCTCATGCTGACAGCCGAGATCATGGCTTTGTTTACATACGGGAAACCGGCGTGATGTCATAACGTCGCGCCAGGGCCTCCGACGGTCATAGAGATGACTGGAGACCATCTGGTCACCAGTCATCTCTATGCTTCCCATCCGGCGCCGGCCAATTCGTTCTCCGAGCCCCAGATGGCACGGGAGAGCCCGGAGAAGAACGTCCCCTCCCGCCGCCTATAAGAACGATCAAGCGGCGGAACTGCCACTATGATCGTTTTTATCGTGCACAGAATCACCGGCTGAAAAGAATGATATCTGAATGATGCCTGCAACTGCAGGCATCATTCAGATGTCACCGCACAAAGCCAAGCACGTCATTTGACGGTGGGCGGTAGGAAAGTGGTTAATATTTCGAAAATTTTGAAAAAAGGTAATTTTTCTCCTTCATTGATGTACACTGATGAGACTGCACTGATGGGCTGCACTGATGGGCACCGATAAGGTGGCAAGGGTGGGCACTGAGAGGTGGCATTGCTAGTTGGCACTGGTGGGCATTGAGAAGTGGCACTGCTAGGTGGCAATGATAGTTGGCAGTGATGGGCACTGATAGGCAGCACTGCTAGGTGGCACTGATTGGCAGCAGTGGTGGGCATTGATAGGTGGCACTGGCAGGGGCTACTGATTGTCACAGATGCCGCAGAATTGCCTCTTCCTCTTCGGGCCCGATGTCCCTTGCACATAAGCCAGTGATTGCCTTTTTTTATGCTCACGCTGTCAGCACAAGGAGAAAACAAAAACCCATTACCCAGCTTTTGTTTATATCACATGGTAAGGGGCAGGGATCGGCCCTTTACTCGGATCTGTCATCACCCGAGTCTCAGTGACTCGGTGACCACAGCGCGCTCGCGAAGGGGAGGACGCCTATTGACAGACTCCCGGCAATTGAGGACCGTGCTGTGGCCGTCGATCAGTTATAGCGCTGATCTCAAGTAATTAAAGAGGGTCTAAATGGGCCATTGGCATACATCACAATTCAACTTAGGAATGTGTCCTTGCAAAGTTAAACTAAATGAAATCCTTTCTTATTTTTGCTTGGGGATAGAGTGCAGAGATATAAGAGTCTAGACAGTTTTTGGGGATGTCTGCACCCCTGATAGGGTGAAGACAACTTCCAAATTTGGCCACTTTATCCTTCCAAATAATTCACTTCCTGTCACTGGAAGGGCATGTGGCCTGGTACCGTTCAGGAGGGAGGGGGGCCGCTCTCTCATCCCCCCCTCTTTTCCTGCGGCCTGCCAGGTTGCGTGCTCAGATAAGGGTCTGGTGTGGATTTTTAGGGGGACCCCCATGCTATTTTTTTTAAGTTTGGCGCGGGGGTTCCCCTTAAAATACATACCAGACCTGAAGGGCCTGTAATGGAATTTGGGGGGACCCCACACATTTTTTTTTTGAGGGGGACCTGCACGTAATTAAA
Organism: Rana muscosa; assembly: GCA_029206835.1. NCBI lineage: Eukaryota > Metazoa > Chordata > Amphibia > Anura > Ranidae > Rana > Rana muscosa. Next base: position 1,014,009,198 of record CM055116.1, read on the forward strand.
AAAAAAAAAATTGGCGCGGAGTTCCCCTTAATATCCATACCAGACCTGAAGGGCCTGGTAATGGAATTTGGGGGGACCCCACGCATTTTTTTTTTTTATCAATGACTTTTCTCTATATTGACGGGAGCCGACAATTCATTACAGCCGTGGGTGCTTTTAAATGCCTTTTTTTTTCCTTTAGACATGTCATTTTGCTGGCGCACTGTTATATAACGGCAAGTTCAGAGCTCCGCCTGTTCAACTTATGCAAATTGATTTACGTGACTTGACATTTACGAAGATTTTGCCGGCGCAGTGTCCTGGTGCATTTGAACAAGTGAAATTCCCGCGCTGAGCTAAAAAAAACCCTTGCAGTTCTAAACGTACTTGCCAGCGCAGCGGGCTGGTTCTGAAAAAGTTACTTTATCATTCTATTTTGGGCATGTTTGTTACTTGGGCAGGTGTCACTACACTTCCTCACATCACCCCACATCACCCCCATTATATTGGCACTTCCAGCTTCTTTATATTTAAATTTTAAGATGCCGTGCGCCAGGTCCATAGTGGCACACTGAGCGCCTCCTTCCGTGCGCCGAGAACACTATAGTAAATAGGGAATAGCGCTGCGCTACCGGTGCAAATGTTTTGTAAATACCAAAACAGCCGTTGCGCACGCAGATGCGCTAATACTCATGGCGCAAACGTTTCGTAAATCAGCCCCACTGTATTATAAACTCTGCACTGCACTATATAATGTGCACTGCACTATATACACTGCACTGCAGTATATACAGACTGCACTGTAGAATATACTATGCACTGCACTATATACTCTGCACTGCAGTATATATAGTCTGTACTGCACTGTAGAATATACTATGCACTGCACTATATACACTGCACAGTATTATATGCACTCTGCACTGTAGAATATACTATACACTGCACTATACACTTCACTGTATTATATACACTCTGCACTGCACCGTAGTATATGCTACGCACTGCACTATATGCACTGTGAAATGAAGGGGAAAATACCACGCTGAGAGTGAGACAGCTGCTAGCACTAAACAAGTAGAAAATGTGTGTGAAAATGCAGCGCTAGTGATTAAAATGTCATTAAGTGCTTAATGAACAAAAAAAAGTGACAAATGTAACATCTATGTAAGATATAAACAAAGGAGGAGTTTATAAAATCCAAGGTGAACAAAAATGCATATAGATGGAAGTGAATCTGAATGAAAGATTCCACTAAGTGATATAAACAAAAAAAGAGTTCATGGATGAATGTCCCCAATGATGTATCTAGGAGGAGATCTTGGTTATGAATGGGATGAACCATAAACAATCAGTCTCTAAAGAGAAAAGTTCATGTAGAAGATACTACAGGGTGGTTAGGACAATATCCAAAGGAAGGAGGGATGGAGTGGAAGGGTGAATGCAGTCCTAGCAATATGAGGAAGAACATGAATCCAATATCAATAAAGTAAAGGTGGGTACTCTTACCATGTGACGTGGACCCATACACCGGTTAAGGGTGGGGCAAAACAGCGAAGGTAAGAGTAACGATACTGTGGCTTCCTCTGATGGACGTCTCCCGATTGTTACCAATCCGATCTGCTCCTTTATACCAGGAACCACTTCCAGGATATAGTGGCTTAGCCTCCTTGCTTCCCAGTCTGGGAGGTCTAGAAATATGTACCGGAGGTATTACCCCTCCAGGGGTTAACAATATAGGATAAACATGAAAACAGACAAAAAAAGAGGCCTCCACGTGGCATAGATCAAAAATACCAAAAAGAGGATTTATTTAAAATATAAATATATAAAAACAAAAAAACAAAAGATGAAGCAGTGTGTAAAAATCCAGCCATTGATACAAATAGGTGATCACAGATAACAGAATATAGGGAGCAGAGTAGGCAGCAAACGTAGGACCCTATGCCTTTCGACCTAAAGGACTTCTACCCTGAACTGCACTGTAGTAGATACACTCTGCACTGTAGTATATACTATGCACTATGTGTTATAAACACTACACTGAATGCACTGTAATTTATATTCACACTGACTGCATTGTAATATATATACTACACTGACTGCACTGTGATATATATTCTATACTGACTGCACTGTAATATATATTCTACACTGACTGCACTGCAGTATATATTCAACACTGCCTGCATGCTATATCTAATACTACACTGACTACACGCTCTATCCACTAACTAACCTGCCTACGCTATCTCCACTCCAACACACTACATATGGCCGCTGTGTAATATATAGTGTGGGGCATGGACTTAGCCCACATTGCACTGTTATTGGCCAAAGAATGCTCGTCAGGTGCATGCTTTGGCCAATCAGCAGCTGTCAATGCACTGCGATCTCGCAGTTCATTATGGGGTGCTCCGCGGTGGGCGGTCTTGCCACGAGCGCCCCATATGTTTGTTTGTTCTAGTAACAAACAAACAGCTGATGTTTAAGTCGTACTTATGTCCGACTCGAACATCTAGCCCACCCCTACTGGCCATACTATACAACCTGACAACAATTCATAGTTCAAGAAACAGCAATTGGACTTTGGTGCAGCTGCAAAGGAAATCAGATAATGTAGAACTAAATGGGAGATTTACTAAAGGGGTACTTCTTATGTTTACAAAGACATTTGTCCAGTCCATTTGTCCAGCCAGGGGTTTGCACAGGCAGGAATTGCATTGGCAACTATTGTAACGGCACCCCAAATACGAAAGGGGGAACGCCGTTTAGATCTCTTCCCTCTCCTAGACACAAATTCACTGCTGATCCTCCTCAGCCAGACAACCACTTCCCATAGGAATTAATCCTTCTGAAAGAACGAGACACACTCTGTATCTTTCAGGGATAGACTTAATTTCCCCAATCCACATCACCACAAACAATGAACAGGTCTTTTAGAAGCTGCGATTCATTAGCATTACACTAGGCAGACAGGTGATTGAGGCTGAACACATCAGTATCTCTCAATTAACCTGTTGAGTTCAGAATCAGTAAATAGTCCTTTACAGATATCCTTGGGAATATGGTGGATAAATATTACATTTTAGGTAGTCCAAGATATATTTCTTAATGTCCATGGTTTCCTGGCTCACCCTGTGTCCAAAGTGACCCCCTTGTCACACATCTCCTCTTTCGGCAGGAGACTAACACAGGAGGTGACCCCAGACGGGTTGACTCCGAAGTTAGTTCATAGGTCCATTCTTCTAATGCCGGTATCCACACAGTACCCCAAATAAATTGCTCCAAACAGAGCATTACTTACCCAGCCAACCTCTGCCTCTCTCAGAGAACATACCCGCCGCTGGGGAGAAGACAGGGTGACTGGGCTCAGTCCGTCATGCTGTTGGGGATCTGGGCCGTCTGCCCAGCATCCCTGGGGTATACAAGTGGAGACTGAAGTCCCATCCACTTGTGGTAGGTGAAAATCCCCCAGTGCTTGCAAAGCAAGGCTGACATCCTCCTGTCTCCGTGTCACACCATTTTCTGGGGTTGGGCCAGTGAAGACCGAAGTCCCATCCAGTACCACAGGAACTCCCTCTTCTGTTAGTTGAGAGCAGAGGCCCGCGGCACTCTGCTCTATTGCCAGCTCTTCCGCTGGGTTGCTGTGACTGGAGACCGTAGTCCCATCCACCGATATCAGCTCAAGTTGCAGTTGTGTGCAGAGGCCAGTAGCATTCTGCCCTGCTGCCAGTGATTCATCTGGGGGTAAAAAATACCACCTCAGCTTGTTGCTGGAGAGAGGGGCCAACTGCCCCGGCTCCCTGAAACTCCACAGTTGTTTCCGGTGTTGGGCAGAGGTTGCTATCACTCTGCCCTGTTGCCAGCACTTCTTGCTGGGGACTCCACACCATCTGCTCTGGCTGACTGTTGGGGAGGGAACAGGGCTGCTTCTCCTCCCTGCATCTCTGAAATCCCCTGGGAAAGAGGAACCATCACCTTCCCACCTCGGGCCTCCAAAACTGCCACGGGTGTAGAGCAGGGGTCTGCAGTACTTTGTCCTGCTGCCAGTACTTGGGCAGGCGATGCAAAATCCATAACATCCTCTGAACAGCCCCTTAAGTCCATACCTTCTGTAATCTGTGGCTGGGGAGATGAGCCAACTGCCCTAGCTCCCTGGAACACCATATCATCCACTTTGGCTTTAGGGATGGCAATCTTCAGATTTTCCACTGCCGATTCTTCAGCCAGGATTTCATAGTTGTCAACTGGTATTTCCTGATAGTCCCAGGCAAAGGTAGCTCCACCCTGCTGCTGAGCAGTTTCTAGCAGCTGTCTGTAGGCGATCTCCGATTGCCGTATTTCCGCTATTCTCCGCTCATGTTGTCGCTCTAGTTCTCTCTTTTGTCGCTCTCGTTCTCTCTCTTGTCGCTCTAGTTCTCTCTTTTGCCGCTGTAGTTTTTTCTCTTGTCGCTCATCCTGCAGCTGGATGCCTCTAATGGCTTCCTGTATGGTGGTCTCTGATGGGTTAGCACCATATAATGCCAACCGCTCATGAACTCGTTGCTGAAACAAATCTTCAATTGACCGGGGTCTTGCATCCCCATGCCTCTGGTCCATCTCGGCTAGCTCCCTGATCAAGGTGGCCTTGTTCTTTGTCCCACCGGTCCCTCCACGGCTCTCAAGTAGGTCTTTCAGCGTGGCTTTCCTGCCGGCTGCATAGCTGGTCATTCACTGTGGTGGTTTGGAGTGTCCCAGGAACTGGAGGAAAAATCCCACAGCTGCCAACCAAAGTAACGACACCCCAAATACGAAAGGGGTTTAATGCTGTTTAGATATCTTCCCTCTCCTGGACACAAATTCACTGCCGATCCTCCACAGCCAGACGACCACTTTCTATAGGAATTAATCCTTCTGAAAGAACGAGACGCACTCTGTATCTTTCAGGGATAGACTTAATTTCCCCAATCCACATCACCACAAACAATGAACAGGTCTTTTAGAAGCTGCGATTCATTAGCATTACACTAGGCAGACAGGTGATTGAGGCTGAACACATCAGTATCTCTCAATTAACCTGTTGAGTTCAGAATCAGTAAATAGTCCTTTACAGATATCCTTGGGAATATGGTGGATAAATATTACATTTTAGGTAGTCCAAGATATATTTCTTAATGTCCATGGTTTCCTGGCTCACCCTGTGTCCAAAGTGACCCCCCTGTCACACTATCATCTTGGATAAAGTATTTATATTGGATTAAGTATTACACTTCGGCTCAGCACTTCAGCAAATGCACAAAGCGAAAATCCACAACAGACTACTGCAGAACACTAAACAGACTACAGGTGACCTGATTCTCCATTGAACTTTTTCATCCCTCATCCAGGCTTCCTCTCAATCTCACCACTCTGTATCATGCACTCCCTACTTTTCCTACTCACAGTTGCATCCTCTCTCCTTCACCCATCTTCTCCACCCCACAGCTTATATATATCACCCTCACTCCTGTCTTCACCTTACTACTGTACGTATCAGCTTCTGCTAATTCTGAACCCATATACCAATAAAACCTGCAGGACACTGGGATGTGTCCCCCCACATAAGTCACACTCCCATATCACCTCTCTCAGCCTTCTGCTTCTCTTAACTTCTGGAGATATTTCCCCAAATCCTGGACCGGCCAACATACCCAGCACCCCCTATCCTCTTATAGCAGCCGCAATCAGAGGATGCAAGTGGTTAAAAAAAATGTTTAAATGGATTATCCAATGTTTAAAGTGAACATAGGAATTCAGGACCAGTATACATTTTCCTCAAATCGGCAGCTTCATGTCTCTGCAACACCTACATATAGGTATCTTTAATGCCGCGTACACACGATCGTTTTTCCCGTCAGAAAAACCTTGGATGGTTTTTCCGACAGAATTGTCTTGCATACACACGGTCACACAAAAGTTCTCTGAACTTTCGACCGTCAAGAACGTGGTGAGGTACAACACTACGACGAGCCGAGAAAAAGAAGTTCAATGCTTCCGAGCATGCGTCGAATTGTTTCCAAGCATGCGTGTTTTTTTCCCTTCGGAATTGCATACAGACGAACGTTTTTTCCGATGAACCTGCTCAAATTTTTGCTGGCGGGAATTCAGAAAAAGTCAAATGGAGCATACACACAGTCGGAATTCCCGTCCAAAAGCTCACATCTGACTTTTTCCAACCGGAAAACCGATCGTGTGTACGCGGCATAAGAGTTTAATTTTAACAGGAAAGGGTTAAAAGCACTGCAAGGTTTTTTATTGCTTTATGGGTGTTTGTTAAAGAGGTCTTGTGTTTGTGAAGGCTCATATTGGAGCAGGAAATAAGAGGAAGTAACTGCAGCTAAGATAGCAACACAAACCTAACAAGGGTTCTACTCCCTTTTTCACTTTATTAGAGCTGACCTCTACTCAAAAGAAAGAAAAAATAATTACAAGGGGATGTCCTTGATTATGTCAGTCTTGTATAGTTGCTTATCTTTTGAAGCAGATCACTAATGCCGCGTACACACGTCCGATGGCAGCTTTTCATCAGATATTCTGACCATGTGTATGCCCCATCGGACTTTTCCCATCGCAATTTCCGACGGACTTAGATAGAGAGCAGGTTCTCTATTTTTCCGTCGGAAATTCCGACAGAGTTTTACCCGTGGCAAAGTCCGGCCGTGTGTACGCGACATAAAGCTTACTCTTCTAGTTTAGCACGTGGACCTTTCATGTTACTGCCTCCTTGAAGTTTTAGTGAAGCAGTGACTTCAGCAGAAAAAATAATTTGTTATCCTAGCCACAGAAGTAAATTCTTGGAAACATTTTTTGGATTGTGGCTGTACACTGGGAAAAGGAGGCTAAAGTGAAAGAAAATATAGATCCGGGGGTTCATGTTTAAAAATAAGTGTTATTATTGCTGTATGATTCACTACTGGAGGGATCTGTTTAAGTGACCATCATCACTGGAGTCATGATTTATTCTCCATAAAATGTAATCTAAAATGCTAGATTTTCATTTGTGGCAATATATTAAATATGACTGAAGTATAACAAGTGCTTTCAATAATTAGTTTTGTATGTTCTAGGCTCTCTCTAACGTTTTCATAAGGGCATTAAAATGTTAGCTTTCATTGAAATGTAATTAGTAATTGAAACTGTTATTTTTACAGTCTCAGGTGGTTACTGGTGTTGATACATTTTATTCTGATTGTAATTCTCCATGAAAAGTTTAATAAGCAACAAATAAAATGGATCTGGGGCAAAAAAAGAAGGGCTCCTACCTGTAGTCTTTGATGTTACAAATTAGTTGTTTCTTTTTCCTATTTGAGTTTTCTTTCTCGGCTGTTTTATATACCATGCTGGGATTATCAACGGAATAATTTCTATGGTACAATTTCTTATTGAGCAGTTTGTAGGAATATAAATTACCTTTCAAACTATAAAGACTGCAGCAGAAGTGTACCCTAACCCTCTCAGGCCTGACACAGAAATGATCTCATCATATAACACATGCACATCAGGAACGTGCAGAATGTACGTTATTGCTGAGGGGGCTTCATGATAGTCTTGAAGAATGTGAATGTAGCACAGGACTTTAGAATTTAATTTCTGACTTTTTTGCCCATGAGAGATACAATGTTCTCTTTCACTTCCAAGGAAGGACACTATATACACTATATTAGCAAAAGTATTGGGATGCCTGCCTTTACATGCACATGAACTTTACCGGCATCCCAGTCCTAGTCCGTAGGGTTCAATATTGAGTTGTCCCACCCTTTGCAGCTATAATAGCTTCATGTCTTCTGGGAAGGCCGTCCCCAAGGTTTAGGAGTGTGTCTATGGGAATGTTCGACCATTCTTCCAGAAGTGCATTTGTGAGGTTAGGCACTGATGTGGACGAGAAGGCCTTCGCTCTAATTCATCTCAAAGGTGTTATATCAGGTTGATGTCAGGACTCTGTGCAGGCCAGTCAAGTTCCTCCACCCCAAACTCGCTTATCCATGTCTTTATGGACCTTGCTTTGTGCACTGGTCCAAATCATTTGGTGGGGGGATTATGGTGTGGGGTTGTTTTTCAGGGGTTAGGCTTGGCCCTTTAGTTACAGTGAAGGGAACTCTTAAGGTGTCAGCATACCAAGACATTTTGGACAATTTAATGCTCCCAACTTTGTGGGAACAGTTTGGGGATGGCCCCTTCCTGTTCCAACATGACTGCGCACCAGTGCACAAAGCAAGCTCCCATCTTCATTGTAGGCAGCTGAAGCCCACTACTATCTAGTTCTGGGTACATCGCTGCTTCTGATCTTGCACATTCACAATTTGCACATAATCAAAGTGTGACAGCAGGTTGCCATAGCGGCGGAGACGCTTTGACTCCTGGGATTGATGACACTCATATCCCCGGAGCCAATGCACAGCCAGATATGACTTACCTCGCCGCGGCGGAGGTACACAGGAAGATGACAATAATGGCAATAAAAACAAGGTAAATAGAATGAAAAATAATGTTAATACATTTTTAGCATGCTAATTATATCTGTATGGGGCAAAGTTTGTAAAGTGGGTGGAACTCTACTTTAAGACACAGAGGTTGATTTCTCAAAACTGGGGAGTGCAAAATCTAGTGCACCTGTGCAATGAAGCCAGTCAGTTTCCAGGTTGCATTGTCAAAGATTAATTGAATAAGCTTAATTTGGAAGCTGTTTGGCACAGCGGCACCAGATTTTGCAAATCATCTCCACAAACATTTAGCAACCTAAATGTTAACCAGTTAGGGTTTACATCTACTTCTTTAGCGTTTCTGCGGCCAAAAATGAAAGAAAAAAAAACGAAATTCTGAAGTAGTTTGACAAGAATGGCAAATGTTTGCTTTGTAAAAGAAAGATATAATTTTTTTACCCCTTCACGCCGACCGTACGCAAATTTGCGTTCATGGCTTGAAGGGGTTATAACGGGATGATGTCTGCAGCTGCATGCATTACCCCAGTACTGTTTTTTAGAGCGGATGGTTGGCTCTTTAGTGATAACAACTGTAGAGGGTGTCTCATAATATAACCCGCAGATCCTGCCAAGTAGGGATGAGCTTCGAGTTCGAGTCAAACTCATGTTCGACTCGAACATTGCCTGTTCGCCCATTCGCCGAACAGCGAACAAATTGGGGTGTTCGCGGCAAATTCGAAAAATCTATGGGAGAAATCTAAAGTGTTAATTATAAAGGCTTATATGCAAGTTATTGTCCTAAAAAGTGTTTGGGGACCGGGGTCCTGCCCCAGGGGGCATGTATCAATGCAAAAAGAAGTTTTAAAAACGTCCGTTTTTTCGGGAGCAGTGATTTTAATAATGCTTAAAATGAAAAAATAAAAGTGAAATATTCCTTTAAATTTCGTACCTGGGGGGTGTGTATGATATGCTTGTGAAGTGGCGCATGTTTCCCGTGCTTAGAACTGTCCCTGCAAAAAATTTCATTTTTGAAAGAAAAAAATGCATTTAAAACTCATTCGCGGCTATTAATGAATTGTCGGCTCCCGGCAATACGTACAAAAGTCATTGATAAAAAAAAAAATAAAAGCGTGGGGGTTCCCCAGAATTCAATTACCAGGCCCTTCAGGTCTGGAATGGATATTAAGGGGAACCCCGCCGCAAATTAAAAAAAAAATTGACGTGGGGTTCCCCCAAATATCCATTCCAGGCCCTTCAGATCTGGCATGGATTTTAAGGGGAACTCCACCCCAAATTTAAAAAAAAAATGGCGTGGAGTCCCCCTAAAAAAACCATACCAGACCCCTTATCCGAGCACGCAACCTGGCCGGCCGCAGGGGAAAAGGGGGGGACAAGAGAGCGGCCCCCCCTCCCTCCTGAACCGTACCAAGCCACATGCCCTCAACATGGGGAGGATGTCCCCATGTTGATGGGGACAAGGGCCTCATCCCCACAACCCTTGCCCGGTGGTTGTGGGGGTCTGCGGGCGGGGGGCTTATCGGAATCTGGAAGACCCCTTTAACAAAGGGGACCCCCAGATCCCGCCCCCCCCTATGTGAATTGGTAAGGGGTACATTGTACCCCTACCATTTCACGAAGAAAGCGTAAAAAAATGTTTAAAAACAGACACAAACACCTTGAAAAAGTCCTTTATTAAAAAAAAAAAACAAAAAAAAACATTCCAGCGGTGAAATTCAGTGTCCCGCGGCGATCCCGATGTCCAGCGCTGTCCTTCATTGGTTGTGCCTGAGCGGACCTGATGGGGAACTCCCTCTCAGTATTTTAAATGTATAGACCCGCCCCTTCTAAAGTTCCCCATCAGGTCCGCTCAGCGGACCAGATGCGGAACATGAGAAAGGGCGGGTCTATACATGTATTACCAAAGTGAGAGCAGTTCCCCATCAGGTCCGCCCCCTCGGTATGTCGGACCCGCCTACGTTATTGGCTTGAGCGGGGAACTTCCTTCACTATGTAAATTTAAATTACACAGTGAAGGAAGTTCCCCGCTCAAGCCACACAGCTCTGGATTGAGTGACCTCTGTTGTGTTCCTATGGCTGGAGAGGAAAACCAATTAAGAGCAAAGTTACAACAGCCAATGGAGGAGATTGTACAGAACTGAGGAGAGCAGCAATGGATTCTGGGACATGAAGTTCTCACACAAAACGGCCCCATAGTCTGGTACACAGGGAGAACTACTAACCCACACTGCACCTGTGCTACCAGGATGCAGTGAGCCACCGCAAAGCCTGCTGGGGGAGAGGATATAACAGTTGAGTAAGGCCTCAGCACCCTCTCTTGGGACGCCATCTGGCAGCGAGGGTGCTTGGGCCAGAAAAGCCTGGGCCTAAAGTGACAGAGGCCAGACCGTCTGTCAGAGGGTTCCCAGCTACATCCCTGCTGATCAGGCCAGAGAGAGGGACAGCTCCACACTCCTGAACATCCAGCGTCACCTATCTACCAACGCTTGGCGATCAGCTGAACGAAGGACCAGGGACAATGACTTGTCGAGAGGATGCAAACCAGGAGGGCCATGACGGAGGATGCCTGCGAAGCAAGGCCTCATGTGGTGAGAGGGCACCTGCCCACGAAAACAATTAACTGTGTTGCAGGAAGGTGACTTCCACAACTGTACTTATTCACTTAGGCTTGCTGGTATCTGCAGTACTGCAAGCCAAGTCACGATGCATCCAGGATTAAGTTAACGCTCTGAGAGGGAACAGCATTCATCTGCCCTTTGCATCACATATGTTAACTGTTCCATCTTCTTTGATTTTCCTTTGGATTACAAATTATTAATGTGCACCAACCAAGGCTAGCAAAGATTACTGTTAACCGGAAGGAACAATTACAGGATTCAGTTTGTCTATCTGAACTAATATAGTAGGACACGTGCATGGGAATTGCCCGCTAGGGGGAACCTAAGAGTATATAGACTCATGCTATGATAGAGCTTGTTGTATTATCTGTTATGCTTCAGAGAGTTGGGTGAGGCCTGGTGGAGAGGTGCTCCAGTGCTAACGTATTGCATTGGGGGAATCCCTCCACTGTGTACTTACTCAGGTCAGGTTTCATTTTGCATCGTTCAAACTGATTGTTCATTCATATACCATTGACTCTCACATGGCCCTGTTTGAATTCAACTGTTAAGTGTTTAACTGTGCCTATTTTTCTTCACCAAGTAAACACTCATTCCTTGGTTAAACTGCATTTGGTGTGGAGTCTTATCTGGTGTCATTGGACAGGTGGCCATTACAAGGTAATAACGCTTAACTGTAATTATACTGCTGCATGGTTTCATTGTGGTTCCCAACTACCAGTGGGTTCCACAATCAGTGTATTGTCCAGTTGTGCCAAGGGGAATTGAGCCAAACTTATAGGGGTTAATAGGCAGAGTACAGGCCCAAAACTAACCAGCAGCTCCTCCGGGGATAGTGCTACACAAACAATGCGGCTAAAAGCCGCTCGGCTGTTATCCTAAAGGAGTGGGAGGGGGTGTTGTTATCCTAAAGGAGGGGGAGGGGGTGTCCCCTCCCCCTCCTGCCACCTTCCGCCGCTCTTCCCAGGCCTCCCGAGCCACCAGCCAGCACATCCGCTTTCTAGGCTGAAACCTGGCTCTGATCGGGTCTCCAATGTAAAATCCAAGAAGCGACGTCACAACGTCACTTCCAGTTTACTCGGTTGCCAATGGCGCTGATTTAAAAAAAATTACAGTATTCAGAATCGCCAATTTTGGCAATCTGTATTCTTTTCAGTGCAAAGGAGGGATTTGGGGTCTTTTACCTGTCACCACCTATTACTGTCACAAGGGATGTTTACATTCCTTGTGACAACAATAAAAGTGATCAGATTTTTTATTTTTTAAGGGGACAATGAAAAAAAAAAATGTAAAGTGCCCCCGTCCCCGCGCAACAAAGAAAATGCATAAGTAAGTTGTGCCCGAAAATGTAAACAGTGTTCAAATCACACATGTGAGGTATTGCCGCGATGGTCAGAGTGAAAGCATTAATTCTAGCTAAAAAAAGACCTCCTCTGTAACTCTAACCTGGTAACCATAAAAAAAATTAAAGTGTCCCCTATGGAGATCTTTAAGTACCGTAGTTGGTCACCATTCCACAAGTGTGCGCAATTTCAAAGCATGACATGTTAGGTTTCTGTTTACTTGGCGTAACATCATCTTTCACATGATACAAAAAAATAGGCTAACTTTACTGTTTAATTTTTTTAATGATTCATGAAAGTGTATTTTTTCCCCCCAAAAAGTGTTTGAAAGACAGCTGTGCAAATACCGTGTGACATAAAATATTGCAACGAACACCATTTTATTCTCTAGGGCAGGGATATGCAATTAGCGGACCTCAAGCTTTTGCAGAACTACAAGTCCCATGAGGCATAGCAAGACTCTGACAGCCACAAGCATGACACCCAAAGGCAGAAGCATGAATGGACTAGTTTTGCAAAGCTGGAGGTTCGCTAATTGCATATCCCTGCACTTAGGGTCTCTGCTAAAAAATATACATAATGTTTGGGGGTTCTAAGCAATTTTCTAGCAAAAAAATACTGATTTTAACTTGTAAGCAACAAATGTCAGAAATAGGCTTAGGCATGAAAGGGTTAAAGTCAACCTGTCATGTGTGAGGTGTGCATACCAACTGTCCTGGATTTTCAGGCATTGCTTAACAGCTCTGAGTGTTGTGTTTGAATGACTTTATCCCCAACACATTCCAAGTACCTCTGTACATCCAGTCCCTCCTCTATTCATACGTACCACATAACATCTATAGTTTTTAGGAAAGCTACAACATTTGCTTTAGCAACAGTCAGATGTGGCTGAAAAGGCACAGTGAACATATCTTATAACAAGGCAACTTTGTTACAAGATTAAAACAATCCCATTGCAGTCATTAAACAATCTATATCAGGGATATGCAATTAGCGGACCTCCAGCTGTTGCCAAACTACAAGTCCCATGAGGCATAGCGAGACTCTGACAGCAGCAAGCATGACACCCAGAGGCAGAGGCATGATGGGACTTGTAGTTTTGCAGCAGCTGGAGGTCCGCTAATTGCATATCCCTGATCTATATGAAGTATAAAAAAAGATTAACAGTGGTGGGTTGAAAAAAGTGTTGCTAACTGTAGTTTTGTTTTGTATTTTCAGGTATTGCTCCTATTCTTATTGATTCAAGTTTCTACATAAATAATAACGTAATTCTTAAAAGCTCTTGTATAGTACTATGTGATTTAAAATTTCTATGTATCTATGTGAATGATGTGGGAGTAGGGGAAGAAAGGAGTGAACATTTGAGCTATAGATAGATAGATAGATAGATAGATAGATAGATAGATAGATAGATAGATAGATAGATAGATAGATAGACTGAGACAACTCAAGTACTTTACTCAGCATTCTCTAAAAAGAGTTACTTTCTTTTAGAGTGGATTGTTTATACAGATAATGAGCAATGCAATCACTAGCCTGAATCCTGCTAAAGTTAGGCTCTGTAAACTCAAATGTAGGAATGGCTGAGCACAACTCTATTGCCAATACAGAATGCTACATTTGTTTTATACCTTGTTTTATTATTTTATTTTTGCAAAGGCAAGCTTTCAGCTAAAGCAAATGAAATCACTAGTGCGTTGCGTTAGAAGAGGCAAGATAATGACTTCGTACCTGGGCATTAAGATTTACATTTTTAAAGTGCATCTTATAGCATTATAATGGCAAAGCAATTTCACTAACCAGAAATGTTACAGGGGAAGCTGCATGGTGATATTTTACACAACAGGAGGCTGTACTTTGGTATGGCTTTCCACGTAGATCCCAAAGAATCCAACTCAGTGTGGTACTAATACTATGTCTAATTATAATGAATTAGATGATAAATCGGCTTAATGAAACAAAAAAAAGATGCTCTAACAAGCTTTAAGATCAACCCTGGACATCTAAATAGGAACAAATATTGATATAGCCTATTGTAGGTTTTATTGCTAATGTGATTTGAGATGTGTCTTCAGAATTCTACTTACCGTAAATTAAATTCTAACTTTTGAAGAGTTACACAAATTTCACAAAGGACCCAGCTAAATAGCAGTGGTATGGACTTGATGTGGCCATACCACTTATTACAAACAAAATAATTAAACTTGGCACATTTATTAACCATCAACACCAATTTATTTCAATGGATGTAAAAAAAAATGTGTCAGGAGGAGAAGAGCCCAGTCACGTGACCTGTAGGAGTATCTTTTTTCCAACTTTATTACAAACTAGTTGTACATTAACTATTAATATCTATAATCCCAGGCCAAATTTTGTTTCAACTAAATAATAACTTTATTAATAATTTTCATACTTACCGTATTTATCAGCGTATAACACGCACAGGCGTATAACACGCACCCTAACTTTAAGAGGGAAGTTTTAGGAAAAAAACTTTCCACAGCCCCCTGCGTATAACACGCAGGCACAGTTTACCCTCTATTTTCAGGGTAAAAAAGTGAGTGTTATACGCCAATAAATACAGTAAGTACTTTGTACAAATTTTAAGGGACATATACATTTTTGTATTTTATATAGCATCAAGAACCCCTTCTCTGCTTTTATTTTAGGTTCACAAATTATATTATTATTTATCTCTCTATCTCTATCTCTCATTTTCTATCTCTATATTTTTAAACTTGCAGTTGAACAATTAAATATATAACAGATGAACATTGCTTTCTGAAGGTGGCAGTTTTTATATGCATGTGAAGACATTTTCTTTTTTTTAATCAATGGAGCTGGAATGTGATCAGTATGTCAGAGCAAAATAATGGCCACATGAAAAGGAACCACTGTGTTCTGTGATTGGTTTCTGATCATCATTTGGCACTTCAGATGTCATCGAGAGTTGCTGGCTCACACGGGGCTGATACTTGTTAATCACTTAGGGTTCATTTACACTTGCTTTGGCTTCAACACACATTAACGGCTAGTTTACACTTGCTTCAAAACAAGGCTTCAGACAGGCTTTGTTAAAGCTCTCTGAATGCTAGTCAAAGCTCCTGTATCTAAATAAAATGGTTAGCTTAAAGCGGAGTTCCGGCGGAATTCGTTTTATTAAAAGTCAGCAGCTACAAATACTGCAGGGCGCCCGTGATGTCGGCACCCAAAGCCGATCTCTCCCTCGGCTCTCAGGTGCTGCCGCCGCCATCTTTGATAAGGGAATCAGGAAGTGAAGCCTTGCGAGTCGCGCTGCGCGATCCCACTGGTCCCTGCTGTCTTCTGGGACCTGTGTGTCTCCCAGAAGACAGCAGGGGTGGACGGAGTAGGCGCCAGACGTGGCGTAGGTCACCGCGGTGATCTATGCCTGGAAGTGGGAGCAAATACCTGTATTACACAGGTATCTGCTCCCTCCTCCCCCTTGAAAGGTGCCAAATGTGACAACGGAGGGGGGAGGATTCCAAAAAGCGGAAGTTACATTTTTGGGTGGAACTCCGCTTTAAGTCCTGTTTACACATTGCTTTTGCTTTGCTTTGTCTTAAAAAATTCTACCCCATGTAGCTTTAGTGGTGCTTCAAAGCATCTTCAAAGCCTCCATAGAAGTCTATGGCAAAGCTCGCTTGAAGCCCCACCAAAACCCCACCAAGGGCTCATTGAATCCCTATCGAAGCTCCACCAAAGCCCCATTGAAGCCCCATCAAAGCCTCATCGAAGCCTCATTGAAGCACCAAGAAAAATCAAGGTGTAAACAGGACTGTAAGCTAACCATTTTATTTAGTGACAGGAGCTTTGACTAGCGTTCAGAGAGCTTTAACAAAGCGTGTCCGAAGCCATGTTTTGAAGCAAGTGTAAACTAGCCCTTACTGTCTGGCTAATGTATATAAATGGCCAGCAGGAAGCAGTGACAATGCGGATGGATGTACATGTACATCCCCCCGCATCAGAAGCTAGTGCACTGCTCATAGAGCATGCACCCGCAAGCCCAGTGATTGCTGTGTGCCCCCGAAAAAGCTGATCACATAACTGGATAGAAAGTAAAACTAAAGATTGGTTCTCTCTCCTCTCACAGAGATTGCCTGTGAGAGGAAAGAGAACGATTACAGTGCCATGAGTATACTTAACCTGTCACACAGAATTTAGACAAGCAAAACCCCATTCCAGCCTGCCCAGTGTCCCTGATCACTACCCCTAGTGTAGTGCAAATAAACAGTGGAACAGGCTTCCTTTTATCTGTCACACCTGCCCCAGTGTCACCAAGGCTGCAAGTAACACTGTACCTTATCACTAGCTACATCAGTCAGTGTCACTAGATCATTGCCACCAGCAAGTGTCCCTGATTGCAGTGATGCCAGACCAATATACCCCATACCAGCATCCTGATCCCCACCATACTCCCTACCAGCATCCTGCTCACTGTCATATGCCATGCCAAGGTCCTGATCACCACTATACCTCTTACCAGCATCCTGATAACCTCCATACTCCATACCAGCATCTTGATTATCGCCATACTCCATATCAGCATTCTGATCATTGCCATACCCCATATCAGCATCCTGATCATCACTATACCTCATACCAGCATCCTGATCAATGTCATACCTCATACTAGCATCTTGATTACTGCCATACCTCATACCAGCGTCCTGATCACCACTATATCCCATATCAGAATCCTGATCACCACCATACCCTATATCAGTGTCTTGATCACCGCCACACCTTATACTAATGTCCTGATTACATCATACCTCATACCAGCATCTTGATCACTGCCAAACCCCATATCAGTGTCCAGATCACCACTGTACATCATAACAGTGTCCTAATCACCACCATACCCTATACCACAGTCCTGATCACCTCCATACCTCATACCAGCATCCTGATCACTGCCATACCCCATACCAGTGTCCTGATCACCAACATACACCATACCAGCATCCTGACCACCGCCATACCTCTTATCAGTGCCCTGATCACTACCATATCCCATACCAACATGCTGGTCACCACCATACATTATACCAGTGTTTTGATCATCTTGATGTTCATAGAGGCACCAACTAGGAATGAAGCTCTGCTGGACCTGGTAATCTCAAACCATACAGCGATGATTACAAATGTTCATATAAAAGAACATCTGGGTACCAGTAACCATGATTTCATTTAATGCTACTTGTAAACAACAAGCACATACTGGAAAGATAAAAAAAATTCCAGGGATGAGGTCTGCTCTCCAAGTCTTAGACTAGAGATTATACCTTGTTTTTTTTTCAGTACAAATTGGATTTTGACTTGGTGATAAATGGTAATGGATATCTCCTGATTGTTTTTATTATCAAAGGAAAACTTGCCCAAAATCTTAGCTGTATATTTCCTGCAACTACCATAACTTACGACCAAACAACAACACAATTTTTTTTTCCTGATCCTCATGATCGAACATATGCATATGTTAGTTGTTGTATATACCCATAGTAGGGCCCAGAAACCATAATGTGCATTTTGCTTTTCTTTATCCTACCTAAAAAATACACTGACACTAACTGACATTAAAACTGTCCAAAATATACTGACCCTTTCACCCTAACCTTGATCTTTGACCCTTACTTGATCCAAACACTAACCCTGAGACTGACCTAGTTCAAACCTTGATCTAAGTATCTTTTCATTATTTTTTATCTTTTTTTTATACACACATTTTTGTTTATTTTTCTATCTGCAAGGAGAGAGAGATACAGTTTAATTACAGGGACGGGCTTCATAATGACTGATCACTGTGATAGCCAATCAGAGGCTATTGTGGTGATCAGGTGACCCAGAGTTTTGGGTCCTGATAGTTAGTATGGGACCCGTGGCTCCTGTTGAGACCCAGGTCTCTGTGTTGCGGACACGACATGCGGCGCATTCCCAGAACAAAGACAGATAAGCATATATTTGACCCCATGGGAAAAAAAAACATGCATATATGCATACTGTCGGCGGGAAAGGAGTTCATGGATTTTTACATTCATAATGTTTTACCTTGAAG
This sequence comes from Rana muscosa, assembly GCA_029206835.1. Classification (NCBI taxonomy): domain Eukaryota; kingdom Metazoa; phylum Chordata; class Amphibia; order Anura; family Ranidae; genus Rana; species Rana muscosa. Next base: position 1,014,027,673 of record CM055116.1, read on the forward strand.
TGGAAGTAAACCCGATTCATGAAATTTGAGCTGGGACATTTATCTGCAGTGTTTTCTAATCTCTCTTCAAATCACTAATGCGGCGTACACACGATCGTTTTTTCATGCCATTTTTTAAACCAACGTTTTTCTCGTCGTTTTTTTTCATGTTTCCTCTCAAGCCTGTCTTGCGTACACATGATCATTTTAAAAAACGTTCAAGCAAAGCGCAGTGACGTACAACACGTACGACGGCACTATAAAGGGGAAGTTCCGTTCGGATGGTGCCACCCTTCATGTTAGTAAAGTTTGTTGAGCGATGATTCGCGCTTTTCAGCCTCCTGCTTTTCAGTCCGTTACAGCGTGACAAATGTGCTATCTCCATTACAAATGCTAGTTTTACCAGAACGTGCGCTCCCGTCTCATACTTGATTCTGAGCATGCGCGTTTTTTTCACCTCGTCAAAGCATACACACCATCGTTTTTCACGTCGTTAAAAAAAACGACATGAAAAACGATGTGAAAAAATAGAGCATGTTCGAAATTTTTAATGCCCGTTTTTCACGTCGTTAAAAATGCTCTGGAGCATACACACGATCGGTTTTAGTGCCCATTTTTAAAAATGGCATTTTTAACGGCATGAAAAACGATCGTGTGTATGGGGCATAAGTCCTGTGGCTTTCTCCTGCTCTGTTCTTCTGTTATGAGCATGATAACTTCTGACAAGTTATCCCTCAAGTGAAATAAAACCAGCCTGAAATTTGTGTCAGGGAGGTTACTATAAATAGATTAGCAGCTTAACTATTCACAGGACAGCTCTGAGAGGCTCTGCCTATGTGGGTTTATGTGCTTTCCCTCCAATTAGCTGTCTTGGCTGTGTGCCAAGACTTAACTTCCAGTGCTAAACAGGAAGAGAAAATCTCTAACACGATCTGAACTTTCTAAAGAATATATAAAGCTGAAGACAGCAGATATACATGTAAAGACCTATGTAGGAGGATTTGTTTAATCTCTGTGTATCATCTGAGGCTGTTCACTTCACTGAGTATATGTGAGGGCTACTATAGGTTACTATAAATAGATTAGCAGCTTAACTATTCACAGGACAGCTCTGAGAGGCTCTGCCTATGTGGGTTTATGTGCTTTCCCTCCAATTAGCTGTCTTGGCTGTGTGCCAAGACTTAACTTCCAGTGCTAAACAGGAAGAGAAAATCTCTAACACGATCTGAACTTTCTAAAGAATATATAAAGCTGAAGACAGCAGATATACATGTAAAGACCTATGTAGGAGGATTTGTTTAATCTCTGTGTATCATCTGAGGCTGTTCACTTCACTGAGTATATGTGAGGATTTACATCCACTTTAGGTGTTACTAAAATCATTGATCCCTGCCAAAATTTAGTTTTTTCCAAAAATGTTTTTGCTTGACAATCCCTTGCACTAGCCTATTAGCTCAGAATATTGCCAGAACTGTTTTAACATTCAGCTCGAATTGACTTAAATGGAGTTGAGGTTTGTTACGCTCATGACTAGTCACAATATTTTTTTTATAAATTTGTGAGTTTTATATTTTTATAGAAATAGAAAGAAAAAAAAAATATAACAAGAATATAACAAGAATTGACATACCAGAAAGTTTGATGTTGGCCAGAGATTCATTGTCACAAACAGTGCTCTACTAAAATGTGTGTAAGGCTGAAGGGAGTCATTGACTTTTTGCCAGGGAGAAGGTGCTGGTTGGACATGGAGAAACTATAAGTGGTTATTCTCTACAGGCTTTTATGGGGTTTCATTTTCTTTAAAACATAGTCTTTTTGTTCATTTATAGCACTCAAATTACCTATTTGTTTTGATTTATATCCCTATAAGAGTTCATCCAGAAAGGCCACTGAATGTCAGTGTGAGGAGAATACATTTTCTATCTTGTATTTGCTCTCTTCAAAATAATCCTAATATGTATTCTGTAAATCTAAGTACTAAAAAGTACATGCTGTCATAGCTTTTGTCTTCTTAAACTGAAAAGAAAAATATTGTATAGAATTAAATCTCATTGCCGTGAGGATGGCAATAATTAAAAGTCTGTAAATATTAAAATACAGTATATTATATATCAGAGAAAGAAGCAACAAAACGTAGCTTAAAATCCTCCAGATTCCTTTCCCTTATATTTGTATCACCTGCTTTCATTTTTACTAATATTTACTTCCGCAAAGAGTAACTCCACTTTTGTTGAGAAAAAAAAAACATTCCTCTCTGGGTGATCTATGTACATTGCAAGAATTTTAACAAACTTTGTTGCAGATTCCTACCATTTGTTATTCTGAAGAAATCACTGTTTGTCTGTATCCATGTCTAATGGCATTGGTTTCATAATTATCAATCAGCTGCTGCACCTGCAGGGCTCTAATGAGGAAAATTGCAGAGCCTGCATCCCTTTATACAGGATTTTCTATTGGTATTGGTATTGTCTTACCAAAAATTAAATTTTTGTTGCAGGGGATGCCAAAAATCTGACTTGTATCTTAGTGCAGACTTCTGGGAAAATCAGTAAGCCAATCACACAAGCAGGAAATTATGTTTCTGGGGGGGCGTTCTGTACACATTCAGTGTACAGAACACCTCCAGGTAGTCATATTGCATTGCATTTTATAGAAAATTCAGAGCTGCACTCACCCCTCCACGGTGATGGTCCCCCCCACCCCACACCCCTCCCTCCACCCCACAACCCTCCCTCCACCGCTTCCTCCACTTCTCTGTTCCCGGCCAACTTGATCCATCCTGATTGGCCAGGAGAAGAAGCCGGAAGACAATAGCTAATATTACTTTGCTATTGTCACAAGTGGGTGGATTCAGGGTGCAATGCTCTGCACCCTGAGCCCAACCTTTTTCAAGCCAATTAGAGCCTTATGCCCCGTACACACAATCGTTTTTAATGTCATTTTTTAAACCGACGTTTTTCTCCTAGTTTTTTTTCATGTTTCCTCTCAAGCCTGCCTTGCGTACACACTATCATTAAAAAAAACGATCAAGCAAAGCGCAGTGACGTTCAACACGTACGACGGCACTATAAAGGGGAAGTTCCGTTCGAATGGCGCCACCCTTCATGTTAGTAAAGTTTGTTGAGCGACGATTCGCGCTTTTCAGTCCGTTACTGTGTAATGAATGTGCTATCTCCATTACGAACGCTAGTTTTACCAGAACGAGCGCTCCCGTCTCATACTTGATTCTGAGCATGCGCGTTTTTTTCACGTCGTGAAAGCATACACACTATCGTTTTTCACGTCGTTAAAAAAAACGACATGAAAAACGACGTGAAAAAAGAGAGCATGTCCGGAATTTTTAATGGCCGTTTTTCACGTCGTTAAAAATGCTCTGGAGCCTACACACGATCATTTTTAATGGCCATTTTTTAAAATGGCATTTTTAACGGCATGAAAAACGATCGTGTGTATGGGGCATTAGGCTCTAATCATGCTACTTGAAAAAAAGAAAATCATACAAACGCCCCTACGCCCCTAATGGACCGGCCGCTCCTGATAAGACCCCTTTCACATGGAGCGGACCCTGTCAAGCAGATCCACCTGCACAGTAGGGGATCTGTCTACTGATCCCTGCTGAGCAGTCAGATGACAGGCCCGTGTCCACTCTGCTGATGCAGAGCAGACATTGACATAGCCCACAATTCTCTATGGTGCGGTCAGATGGAAACGGACCGCCTGTCCATTTCCCTCCGATACCATCCGATTTGATCTGCTAGATGTATGGGGAATAGAATCCCCATCCATCTGTTTTTAGCGGACTGAACTGGATCGGATGCAGGCGGGTGTAAACGGACACATGTCCATTTACATCAGTCTCTCTATAGAGAACAATGGGTGGTCCGATTGGGCCCGCCTGAAAAACAGACAGGCAGACCCAATCGGTCTGCTTGTGTGAAAGGGGCCTAATGCCTTGTTCACACAGGGCATACAAAGCGTACCTTTACGGGGATGCACAGGTGTTCCGTTCAGCTTTATGCTGGCAGTCCCATTGATTTGGGATGTAGCACCTGCAAGAACAGAGCTGTTGCTCCCAATTTTACATCCATGTAGGTCTGCATGCATGTCCCTGAGCTCACACTGTCTGTGTTCGGGGTCATGTACCCACACCCACACACCCACACACCCACACAGCTACGCCTGTGCAGCCGTTGCATCTCAATTTACATAAATGGAACACCTGTGCATTCCTGTGCGGGTAAACATGGCCCTCCATGGGCATAAACTTTAGTATGCCATATGTAAACGATACTTTAGTAGCAATTTAGCAGGAATTTTGTTATGTTGTGTTTATGTACACTATTCTGATTTTAGTGTATTTTTTGCAAAAATATTGATTTGATAAACATTTGCGCAAATATCGCGCTGCCTTAAAAATCAGTAGCACTTTATTTTTATTCCACTGGCCATGTGCTTTCAGAAAATGTATGTTTGGGGGGCCTTTTACAAATTTTGAAAGCTGTAAGTGAAAAATGAAAACCTCCAGATTGTTAGAGAAATTTTGGGTACGTTCGATTTTCACCATTTTGCAAAAAGGCGCAATTTAAAATTTACAAATATTTGTTATTTATTAACTCCATACAGGTTAAGCTTTTATATTTAGTAGGAATATAGCAGGACTTTTGTAAAATTAGCTGTATTTTTATCTGCTAATAATGGTTTTAGTGTATTTCTTGCAAATATATTGGTTTGATAAAAATCTGCGCAATTACCGCGGGGTCTAAAAAATCTGTAGAACCTTTTTTTTATTCTAGAGGTCATATGCTTTCAGAAAATATATGGTTTTGGTGTTTTTTTAACAAATTATGAAAGCTGTAAGGGAAAAATGGAAACCTTCAGATTATTAGAGAAATTTGGATATTTAAATTTTTGCGAACATTCACGATTTTCACCATTTTGCAAAAAAGGCACAATGTAAAAATGTCAAATGTTTGTTATTTATTAACTCAATCCAGGTTAAGCTTTTATATTTAGTAGGAATTTTGTAAAATTTGCTGTGCATTTATCTGCTAATCATGATTTTTGTGGATTTTTTGTAAAAATATTGTTTTGATAAACATTTGCGCAAATATCGTGGGACCTTAGAAATCAGTAGGCCTTCTTTTTATTCTACTGGTCATGTGCTTTCAGAAAATATATGGTTTGGAGACAGCCATTTCTTCAGGAGCTTTCTATGATTAGATGGCTTACAGAAAAGATTGTCATGTAACTATAAGAATAGAAAAAAACATATACATATTATTCATAAAGTACATTTTGTGAGTACACATGGTCATATTTCATATAAACACAAGGACATCTGTTATGAAACACCCAACCTTGATTTAAATGTCTTACCAAAAGGGGCGTCAAAAAATTGGGGACCTGGAAAAGGAGGTGTCCCACCCCGGAGGGCACAGGAGCCCTCAAGAGACACACAAACTAGCTATCATTAATCTAGTTTAAAGGAAAAAGCATGTTATACAGCACCGTGCTTGTGCTGTGTAATTTGGCCCCATGTATCACCTGAAATATCTGACTGATCCTGCCTGGTTCTGCCCCCCCCCCCTGTAAACTGGCCATGGTTTATCATGGCTGCTGAGCCCTGGCCCCATGGTCAGTTTACATGCCTTCATCATCCACAGTTATCTGCAGCTCTCCTCTGTCCTCTCTCCCCCTTCCCCTCCCTGCCTGTCAGCTCTGTGTCAGGGCATGCCCCCCTCCTGCTGCTGAAATAACAGTAAAAAATACATGCAATCCCCTCTGTTAGAAAATGTCCTATGCCCCAGTGTCCGTGCTATGTAAAAAATAAGCATATTACTACCTTATTTCCCAGCACCGCTTGGCGCTCACGTGACTCCTCACTGCTCTCCTCCTCTCCTCCCCTCCTCCCTGCCTGATATCTGGGTTCTATGCTCCTCTTCTCCCCTCCTCTCGACTTATGTCAGCGGAAGATTCTCAGCCGCTGTAGCTGTCAGATTGGGAGAGGGAGCAGTGAGGAGCGGTGCTGTGAAATAAGGTAGTATTAAGAATGTTTTTACAAAGCACAGACACTGGGCCATAGAACATTTTCTAACAGAGAGGATTGCATGTACTTTATACAGTGGCTTAACAACCACTTTAACAACCATTAACCACTTGCCGCCCGCCCTATAGTGGATTGACGTCGGCAAAGTGGTTGCAAAATCCTGACAGGACGTCATATGACGTCCTCAGGATTTTGAGCCGCTGCGCACCCCCGGGGGCGCGCATCGCGGCGATCGTTGCTGCGGGGTGTCAGTCTGACACCCTGCAACTCCGATCTAGGTAAAGAGTCTCCGACGGAGACTCTTTACCACGTGATCAGCCGTGTCCAATCACGGCTGATCACAGTGTAGACAGGAAAAGCCGGTCATCAGCTTTTCCTCACTCGCGTCTGTCAGACGCGAGTAGAGGAGAGCCGATCGGCTGCTCCTCTGACAGGGGGGGGGTTTGTGCTGATCGATTATCAGCACAGCCCCCCGAGGATGCCCCCACTGGACCACCAGGGATGCCACTGGACCACCAGGGATGCCAGCACCAGGTATGCCACCCTAGACCACCAGGGATGCCAGTTAGTGCCCCCTAATGGATGCCAATCAGTGCCCACAATGGATGCCAATCAGTGCCCACAATGGGCATCACTGATTGGCAGGCATTTTTGTTTGGCACTGATTGGCATCCATTACAGTACATCAGTGCCGCCTATCAGTGCCCACCCGTGCCACCTATCAGTGCCCATCCATGCCCATCCATGCCACCTATCAGTGCCCATCCATGCCCATCCGTGCCGCCTATCAGTGCCCATCCGTGCCGCCTATCAGTGCCCATCCGTGTCGTCTATCAGTGCCCATTCGTGCCGCCTATCAGTGCCCATTCGTGCCACCTATCAGTGCCCATACGTGCCGCCTATCAGCGCCCATACGTGCCGCCTATCCGTGCCTATCTGTGCCGCCTATCCGTGGCCGTCTGTGCCGCCTATCCGTGCCCATCTGTGCCGATTATCCGTTCCACCTATCAGTGCCGCATATTAGTGCCCATCATCAGTGCCCATCAATGCCACCTCATCAGTGCCACCTCATTGGTGCCACCTAATCGGTGCCCGTCAGTGCAGCCCCATCAGTGAAGGAGAAAACTTACTTATTTAAAAAGTTTTGTAACTGAAACAAAAAAAATACTTTTTTTTTCAAACTTTTTGGTCTTTTTTTATTTTTTTTAGCAAAAAATAAAAATCCCAGAGGTAATCAAATATGACCAAAAGAAAGCTCTATTTGTGGGGAAAAAATTATAAAAATTTCGTTTGGGTACAGTGTAGCATGACCGCGCAATTGTCATTCAAAGTGCAACAGCGCAGAAAGCTGAAAATTGGTCTGGGCAGGAAGGTGTTTAAGTGCCCAGTATGGAAGTGGTTAAAAGATATGTTTCTGTGTACTTGTTAATGTTTCACTTTCCACTTAATTTCATGAGCTAAGTTTCTGCCCCCTCTGTCTCTAACACACAGGAAATAGGCAGCACACAGAGAATCCTGGTATCCCTGGTATCCCTGTACACCAGCTATATCTTCATCTTTCTTCAGCAGGTCGATCTCAAGATTTCTTCACATCAACAAATATCCATCAATATTGTTCCAACTGACAAAAGAGATGAAAAATGAGTGAGTCTACTTAAGCCCTGTACACACGATCGGATAACCTATGGATTTTCGTCCGATGGATTTGACCATCGGAAATCCGATGAAACTGTTTTTCATCAGTCTTGGCCACACACCATCAGTCAAAAAACCGACCGTTCCAAACGTGGTGACGTAAAACACTCCGATGAGCCGAGAAAAATGAAGTTTAATGCTTCTGAGCATGCGTCGACTTGATTCTGAGCATGCGTGGGTTTTTTAACCGATGGACTTGCCCATAGACGATCGCAAATTACCATTGCTTCTTGATCCATCGGAAAATTTTAAAACAAGTTCTATTTTTTCCATCCGATGGAAAAAAGACCAATGGGTACCATACACGATCGGTTTGTCTGATGAAAACCATCCATCGGACGGTTTTCATCAGTTAAACCGATCGTGTGTACGGGGCTTTAGAGAAAATCTATCAATTTACTAATAAGCAGGAAATACATTTCTAAACAAAAAAAAATCCACATCACTGTTTGTTTTCTTGCCCTCATGGTGTTTTATTCTGAAATAAAGAAGTCTAAGTAAATTAAATGCAAGGCATTGTTCTAAGAAGAGCAGCTGTCATATCTGCTAAATATATTGTACCTACTTTATTTGGAGAGAGATAGCAAATGATATGCAATCCCAATACCTGACTCTATCACAAGACAAGGGGCCAATTCATTAATACAAAACAAACAAAAGGAAATGAACAAAATTAGAATTTTGTCAATTAGAACTAATAAAACATACCCATTCATTTTACAGGAACAATAAAACAAGCAATATAATTGGCTCTAGTTTGGTTCTTACTTTCTTTTCTCCAGTTTAAATGAATGAGCAGCAAGGCAATGCAAAATTGGATTTTGAGACAGATTTAATATAATATTGCAGTATTGCAATATTCATTTCTCAGCTTCTTTATATTTGCACTACAATATAACTAACCTGCTCCTGAGAACTTTTTAATTGTGCACTGGTTTGGAGTTAAAGGGCTCATTTACACTTTGCAATCCTGGAGCACTGTGTTAACACACACATGTAAACAGGTGTTAATGTGTGTTAATGTGAGTTGCGTTAGGACAGCTCATATAAATGTATGGGCTGCCAACATGCCAGAATAAACAGGAAAACAAACATGCAACATTTTTTTTCCTTGCAGCCCACCACAACACATTAGAGGATCACCACTGCTTGTCTCTTTGAGGTGCATAGCCTTAGTGTGTTGGGGAGCTATTCATAAATTAATAACAATGCACCACGCCAATGCATGCAATGTGAGTTACCACAATGCACCCAAATGGAAAAGTGTCAATAGGCCCAAAATCTGTCTGATCCCCAGTGCTACTTTTGTCAAAGACCAGCGCACAATTGTCTCAGTTGGTTGCCCAGCGCTGCAGATGCAGGGGATGCAAATGCACAAATGAGAGGCAGCCTAAGAAGCAGCCTGGTTTAGATATACCGTATACTGTATACTCGAGTATAAGCCAAGTTTTTCAGCACATTTTCTTGTGCTGAAAATGCCCCCCTTGGCTTATACTCAAGTCACCTTTTTGAGCCTGATATCCCGGAATTTGGGGACCTGGTACCGGACGGCCAAGTGTGCAAAGTTTGTTGTCTGGGAGACCTACGGCCGGGGAGCACCGATTTTTCAAACCGGGCACCCCTTCCATAGACTCCCATGTTAAATGGTAATTTCTCTGGTGACTTTGGGGACCCTGTACTGACCGGTCGTAGGTCCCCTGGACTCAAAACGTGGCACACATATAGCCCCATATCTCCTCTATAAGTGTGCGAAGTTTGTTGTCTAGGGGACCTACGGCCGTGGAGCACCGATTTTTCAAACCGGGCAGCCCTTCCATAGACTCCCATGTTAAATGTCAGTCTGGTCATGGACACAGTGAGGCATGGGCACAGTGAGGCATGGGCACAGTGAGGCATGGACAATGTGAGGCATGGGCACAGTGAGGCATGGGCACAGTGAGGCATTAAAACAGAGTGAGGCATGGACACAGTGAGGCACAGTGAGGCACAGTGAGGCATGCAGATGGACACCCTAGGCTTATACTCGAGTCAATAAGTTTTCCCATTTTTTTGTGGTAAAATTAGGTGCCTCGGCTTATATTCGGGTCGGCTTATACTCGAGTATATACGGTATATATATATATATATATATATATATATATATATATATATACATATATATGTTGCTTATTTGCTGGACCCATGCCATCTAGGGCTATGATGAGTAGAGCTCAGTCAGGATGAAAGTGCATGTGCCTGTAAGTTAAAAACTTGGATGCACTTTGTTTGTTTTCTGATATGTTATTATCTTACATAATGTAACCATTATTAGATCATTGTTTAGCATTACTTCACTGATTTGACTCCCAGAATGAGACTGGGCTGGTAGTTAGATGAAGAAGCCTGCGTTGAACTGCTCTACCTGCTGATTCTGTAGAAATTTACTAACAGAAAAAAGGCTGTTAGTTTTGAAAGGGAATCCTTCCTCAGCTTAGTGAATGAGGTCAAATCATGCTGATTTACATTAACCAATCATGTTCAAGAATTCTGTTTTTTTCTTACTTGTGATTGGGAAATCTTTACAAAATACTTTTTCAGCACATTCACTAAACTAAGGAAAAATTATCTTTCAACGTGATGGGTCTATTTACCTTAAATCAACCCTTGCAATTGTCCACTAGAAGGATGCCAACAAGAGCAGATATACAATTTGTACAGCATATAGTAGCGCAGATCAGCCCAGCAATCCTGGAGAAACTGGAAGAACACTCTTCTGTTATAGCAAAAAAAAATAATCACTGCATGAGCTGAAGTGAAATAATAGTTGTTCCTTATCTGACAGGACATTAATCAGGAAATGGGGGCATGAGACAATTTGAAAAATGAGAGGACTGTCCTGAAGAAGGAATACTTGGCAGCTATGGGTGTTGATTTACTAAAGACAAATATACTGTTTGCAAGAAAGTTGCACTTTAAGGTAATATTCCTAGAGCTTTGTGCATGACGTTAAGCTCTGCTGAACTCTGCCATTTAAATATGTCCCAGAGGAGATGCTGTTTTTTTCCTTGCATGCAAGTCCGGCGCTGCCGCTAGGTGAACTAGGCATGCAGCCGCTTAGGGTGCATTGCTGCCTCGGGCACACGGTCAGTGGCGTAGTGTGGGGGGGCAGCCAGACATTTAGAGGGGCGAAAAATTATTGTTGCGCCGTTCCAAGTGTGCTGTGTTGCAGCCTCCCTCTACACCTCCGATGAGGCATATCCCTGTGACCTACATTCCTATGCAGCACCATATTGTCCCTCCCCCTGCCCAAGGATTCCTCCAGTCTAGCCAGCCTGCCCCCTCTAATGCAGCCTGTTTTTAAGAATGTCAGAGGGGGAGAGGCGGTGCATGGTGCAGAAGGTCCTAGGAGAGGTACGGTGGCTGTTGGTGGACCTTTGGCTGTGTTTTTGCTGTATTTGGATGTCTCTTTGCTAAATGAGGATGTCTCTTTGCTCGATGGGGATGTCTCTTTACTGGATTTGGCTATCCCTTTGCTATATGCGGCTGTCTCTTTGCTGCATTGGGCTGTCTCTGGGCTGGATTTGGCTGCCTTTTTGCTATATGTGGATGTTTCTTTGCTGGATTTGCCTGTCCCTTTGGTGGATTTGGCTGTTTTTTTTCCCCCTCAGTGATGAAAAGAAAAAAAAGTCCCATAGAAAACTCCAATTTTTATTTTTTTATTTTTTTTATGAATCTTGCTCAAAAGTGCTGTATTCCAAACAATATACAGTATAAGACACCCAGTGAGATTCTTCACTGATCAATCTAAATTAACTCACCAGAGTTAATAACTGGTCTTATAGAACCAGCTACTGTGCTTATTACTGATCCCTTCAGGATAGATAATTCCAAGATACTGGCTCTCAATACGATCCTCTCTCAGTGGGTCCTCACATGCAGGTCCCAATCAGTCATAGAGGTCGGGTAAAAGGAAGGAAGGCTCCCATAGCGTAAATCTGTAAAATACACAAGTTTTTATTAAAACAGTGAAAACCAAGACAAAATACTGAGCTTGTGATAAACAGTAATTAAAAACTACAGCTGCAACACTATAGTGAGATATTATCACAAAACTGTATATATATATATATATATATATATATATATATATATATATATATATATATATATATATATAACTGTGTTGTGCTAAAAAAAAAAATACATATGAAAAAAACATGAAAGTGAGTCCAAGAGTCACCAGCGTGACATAAATGTGAACAGATTTCTTGATTGTTGTGTCACCAACTGTTTCCACATCATGCACAGACCACCACGAGTGACCTATTATAGGGGGTCAACAAGGGCCTTAGTGTTTAGGATATTCCAGCTCCTTTAAGGGATCCACACTAGGTAGACCAGAAATACAGCTCCAAACGACCGGTGTGAGCAACGAATCCTCTCAATCCGATGGTAACACACAATGAGCTCCAAACTGCCAGTATAAGCAATGAATCCTCTTAATCCAATGGTAACACCCAAATGAGAGATAAAAACGCCAATATAGTGTAAAACCTTTTCCAACAGTATTTATTAAAAGGTAATGCACTTACAGGTATGCAGGTAAAAGACAGCAATTGCCAGACATAAAACTTCCATAGACAGATCCTCTGGTCGCGATGACAGGAAGTGACACCCTTGCCCGACCGGTTTCATCACTATAAGGACTTCTTCCGGGGCATGATTAAAACGGATCAAAAACACTCACATTTCCATAGTGTCAGCCCGACACAAGGGAAGTAAAGCTTGACTATATTACCATTCATCCCTGGCTGAAGATTTGAGCCGTGGGTAGTAACTGGTGAGTGTGATGACGTCAGCGCCCTACGTGTTTCGTCATCCGACATCTTCTCAAAGTGGCTAAATAGTAAAGAAAGGGAAGAAACAATCTTCCACTGTTGACTATCTGTACCTACAAAACGCACCCTTAATTGTGTAAAGTTTTTGACATAGGTTAGGAATTAGTTGCAAATTATATATTATTTATTTTATCTTATGTTGTTAATGATGAAATATGCAGGAAATAGAAACAAAATGGGCAGCACAATGGCACAACATAGTATGTTTTGATTAAACCTTGTCGTGTCATCTTGACAAGTGAGCAAATGCAATGATAAGCACTGTGCATGAGCACAAGGAATGCCTCAACTATTGCTTTGCATATAGACCGCATAGAATCTATGCAGTCCACTAGAAAGAAAACCACTACAGTGTATTGTCCAAATAAGCAGTCTTTTGAAATTGTCCTTTATATCAGCTCTAGTATATTATTTAAAAAAATGTAAACAATTGAGTCACCAGTCAGAGATGGCATTTTCAGGATTATGACTCAAGCTTTTTGTCACTGATAAGGTTGATTATTACACAGTCCTAAATGTTTATAATGAGATATGCTGCTAATCTATGTGTCTACATGAACATATGGTATGAAAGCTCTTTTTCTTATTTCTGCCAAAAAATAATGATTCATTTACATAGTCATTACAATTTAAAAATATTGCACGTTGAAAAAATTGTACATGTTATCTGGTTTTCCCAGCCCTAATAAATGAAGACAGAAATAAATTGATGTATTTACTTTAAAAGGTGCCACATGCAGATGTTGCTAAAGTAGCCATCTGTTATAAGCATTCCATTTGTGAAAGAACTGTGTGTGTGTTTAACAAATGCCTTTTTATCTATCTATCTATCCATCTATCTATCTATCTATCTATCTATCTATCTATCTATCTATCTATCTATCTATCTATCTATCTATCTATCTATCTATCTATCTATCTATCTATCTATCTATCTATCTATCTACCTATCGATCTATCTATCTATCTATCTATCTATCTATCTATCTATCGATCTATCTATCTATCTATCTATCTATCTATCTATCTATCTATCTATCTATCTATCTATCGATCTATCTATCTATCTATCTATCGATCTATCTATCTATCTATCTATCTATCTATCTATCTATCTATCCATTTGTAGCGGCCTCACCCCATCTCTTTTGTCTAGGGGTATCACACATGACAGGGTGAGATGCGCTACGGCCCATGTCCTCCCCATAGCTGTGGGTGAGGTGAAGGCCAGTACCAGATATTTTCCTCGGGCCTGTGTGTTTTAGTCAAGGATTAAGTCCTGCCGTGCCAACACTTCCCTTTGCTCCCATTAACCAGAGTTCCACACACCGATCACAGTCCAACTCTTGTTTTATTGCAAAACTCACAATAAACAGTGCTTCAGTAGCCAACTGGTTGAGACCCAATAACAGTTTGATACGGTGGAATGAGCAGGTCGAGGCACTATCCTGATTGTCAGCTAAACCACTGTGATTTCACCAGCGGTTACTATAGCCTTAGCTAGAGAGAACTTAGAACTTGAGAGTCTCTACCAGCGACTCAAGAGAACGTAGATAGGAGTACCTTCGCTGCGTTGTGGCCCCTGTCAGGGGAAGATGTCCCTCCAAGGGAGTTACCAGAGGCCCATCCGTCACTGGGTTGATGCTGCTCCAGACTCTCCGAATGGGTAACCTCCCCAGCCTCCTCGCCTCAGACATGGGCCCCATCCACTTCAGGGACCCTCAGACTTCTCCACCCTCGCGGGACCCAGTCGAAGTCACTGAGCCCCAGGCCTCCTGATTTAGTACCTCACCCCAGGCTGAAGGTGCCTGGGATGGACTCCAACTCCATTCCGGTCAGGCCTAGGGCACCTGAGCCGGAATTCAGAACCGCCCGCACCCAGGCCTAAGGTGCCTGGGCGCGTGATGAAGGAACTCCAAAAGAGTAAGACCTCGTGACCAGGGTGTCTCCCCCTTTTATCCCCTCCATTGACGTCACGGCAGGTTCCCCGCCCTCGCCGTACCACCTCCGAGAAGGGACAAAAAGGACAGCACTATGGCAGCAAATCTACCTTGAGTCTGCGGGCACCTGCCACCCACAGGCCAAGGAGACTATTACACCGCCCAATCCTCCACGAATACAAATGGTCCAATTACTCCCATAATTTACACACCTGGATCATACTACCACCCAGGTGTACCCCACCTAAATTTAGAGACCCCGCTACATATTAATCCATCTATCCACCTATCTATCTATTCACATCCAGATGGATACATTTACATATATACACTTGTTGTTATCTTTAAAAAAAAGGGGTTTCTTCCTTCTTAAATATAAACCCTCCATCCTTTTGTAACATCTGTGATATGGGCTTGGGTTTATGGGTGGCTTAGGCTATACAGTAAACCCACTGACACCACAAATTTCAGGCAAGCTTTCAATACATCATCGCCAGCTCTTTATGACATATTCTTTCTTCTACTTTCTGCAAGCATTTGTCATCTGGCAATAATATAAAAGACAATCTAGACTTTTTTGTGAAAAGCTAATTAGATTAGTAGAGATATTGGTTAGTATATCTACATACTGTATATATAAAAATACGGTGTCCTGAAAATATCAATCACAAATACCACCCATTATCAAAAAAAGGGTTTTGGGTACTATTCAGTATTTAAACATAACACATTGTGTTAATCATTATGTTACATTAGTTGATAGGAAGCAAAGAAAAACAGTTTTGTCAGTTCCATAAGTCATACAATTATACAATTATATAATGGTATGGTTCACTAATTAAGGATTTAACAGGATTGGGAGGGAATGAAAGGTGGAAGATGACAAGAATGAAATAATAAGGATAGGGAAGAGAATAAGTGCTAGAGAGGGGGAATATGAAGGATAAAAAATAAAAACTCAATTACCGTATTTATCGGCGTATAACACGCACTTTTTTCCCCTGAAAACAGAGGACAAACAGTGCCTGCGTGTTATACGCCGATACTATGTTTTACCAACAGGGGGCGGGGATCAAGCGGTCCGTCCTGGGAGCCACCCATTGGGGGGGGGGTGTCAGGCCGGCCGTCCCGCATCTCCTGGCCCTGGGACAGCACTGCATACATAGTCTAAAGTTAATAAAAAAATCACTTGCCAGCCCCTTCTCCTACACCGCTCCTCCTGTGTCAGTGTCATTGTAAAAATTAAGCTAGTAAATATCTCAATAGCTTCATTTTTCAGGCTGCTCTCCTCCTCCTGCTCCTCCTCCTCCAAGTGTAGCTTTAGATTGGAGGAGGAGAGTGGTCACATGACCATCTATGTAACGTCAGAGGAGAGCAGTCATGTGACCAGGTCAGTGAAAAAAATTGAGCTATTGAGGTATATGGAAGCTTCATTTTACAATAGGAGTGACACAGGAGGAGCAGTGTGGAAGGAGCTGGCAGTGATTTTTTCTAAACTGTAAAGAATTCTGGCAGTGCTGGCCCAGGAGACTGGGTTCTCCTGGGAGTGCAGTGGGCTGTGCACTTTGCAGGGGGAGGGGGCTTATACTGGATGGAGGCTGTGTACTGTGCAGGGGGAGGGCGGCTGTATACTGGATGGGGGCTGTGTACTGTGCAGGAGGAGGGCGGCTGTGTACTGTGCAGGGAGAGGGGAGGGCTGTGTACTGGATGGGGGGCTGTGAAAACATTTTTTCCTTAAAATTCCATCTTAAAATGGGGTTGCGTGTTATACGCATGTGCGTGTTATACGCCGATAAATACGGTAACTAAAGGGCTCACACTTCATTATATGTTGCATATGGTAATCTGAGAGAGGTAAGATGGAAAATATACAAAACTGGCTTTAAAGCGGAGGTGCCGCTGAAAAAAATATATTAAAAGCCAGCAGCTGCAAATACAGCAGCTGCTGACTTTTAATATATGGACACTTACCTGTCCTGGAGTCCAGCGACGTCCGCAGCTGAGGACGAGCAATCGCTCGTCACTCTGCTGCCCCCACCACCATCCTCTGTGAGGGAACCAGGAAGTGAAGCCTTGCGGCTTCATGCCCGGTTCCCTACGAGGCATGCGCGAGTCGCGCTGCGCCGTTCTGAATGGTTCCCTGTGTTCTGGGAGCTGAGTGTCTCCCAGAACACAACGGGGAATCTGCGGGAAGTGACGTGCTCCGGCAGATTTCCCGCAGAGAGGACTCCTGGAAGTGGGTGCAAATACCTGTCTTAGACAGGTATCTGCACCCCCCTAAAAGGTGTCAATTGTGACACCGGAGGGGGGGAGGGTTCCGATTACCGGAAGTTCCACTTTAGGGTGGAGCTCCGCTTTATGGAGGAAAATACGTTTTTCTAATACAGGTGCTGCCATAGAACTGGGTTCTGCCATCTAGATAGCTATGGGTTAGGAGTGACAAACCAGGTAGCCTCATAATAATAGATGAAGTATGTAATACAGTAAGATTTATATCTATCTGAGGAGGGTAGAACTGGAGGTCAAATTTTGGTTTCTTAGTCTTTAACTCATAGAGGTGGAGTTACTAAAACCAGAGAGTGCAAAATCTGGTGCAACTCTGCATAGCCAGATCAGGTTTAGTTTTTGTCAAAAGTTAATTGAACAAGCTGAAGTTAGAAGCTGGCTACCATGCATAGCTGCAACAGATTTAGCACGCTCCAGTTTTTGTAAATCAACCCCATAGGGACTTATATTGGTAAGATGTTTGTGGAAAAAGTCCAGCAATTTCCTGTACCTCCAGTGATCCATCAAAAAATTGACCAAAGACAAATCATAAGTAGAGATAAAACATTAAAAATGCAAAATTATTTTTAATAACGTGCCTACAGTGATTCATACCCATGCCTAACACAATAAACAGTGACCACCAACCCAACAAAACAAAAAGCATAGTAACCCGTCAACACCTGCCAACTGCCACATGCTAATGAAAGCTCCCCAAGCTGTCATCTGGAATGTAAGCAAAGGGGTGGGGATAGTGGCTGATATTATAGGAGTCATAGGCCGGCTTCATCAGGAAAACAAGCAATAACAATGAATTACTGAAATTATAAGAAAATTTGGATCAGAAAATGTAAGAAACAAGGGAGGAGGAAGCCACAGAAAGGGCACATAATGAATATATACACACATACAGTACAGTATATACACTGCATTGAACAAGTATTCATACCCCTTGAAATTTTCCACATTTTATCATGTTACAACCAAAAATGTAAATGTATTTTATTAGGATTTTATGTGATAGGCCAACACAAAGTGACACATAATTGTGAAGTGGAAGGAAAATTACAAATGGTTTTCAATTTTTTTTTACAAAATAAATATGTGCAAAGTGTGGCGTGCATTTGTATTAAGTCCCCCTGAGTCAATACGTTGTAGAACCACCTTTTGCAGCAATTACAGCTGTAAGTCTTTTTAGGTATGACTATACCAGCTTTGCACATCTAGAGAGTAAAATGTTTGTCTATTCTTCTTTGCAAAATAGCTCAAGCTCTGTCAGATTGGATGGGAAGCATATGTGAACAGCAATTTCCAAGTCTTGCTACATATTCTCAATTGGATTTAGGTCTAGATTTTGACTGGGCCATTCTAACACATAAATACAGTATGCTTTGATTTAAACCATTCCATTGTAGCTTTGGCTGTATGTTTAGGGCTGTGGTCCGGCTGGAAGGTAAACCTCTGCCCCAGTCACAAGTCTTTTTCAGACTCTAACGGCATAGCTGCAGCGTAGGGCCATTCCCAAACCGCCACGGCCAGGAAAGCCAAATTATTCAGGTTGCCATTCCCAACACCAGCAGCAGCTGCACCCGGCACCCAGCAAGCATCGCTGCAATTCATCTCCTCAGGTCTCGCCCAGCTGCACACCATGATCATCACGCTGACTGCAGCAGTCTCCGACGTGCAGGCGAGTGTAAGAGTCCTAGAGGTGCGCCCAGCCCTAGACACTGTCGCAGCGCCCGTCTTGGCACTACCACCCACAGGTATGCCAAAAACTAGTTCCAATATTTTTCCTGCACACCTTGTCCCTGCCGGCATTAGGAAGGGCATCCTGGAGGGAAAGGATGTTAACCTGGCCTCCCTGCTCATCTCGGTCCAGGATCTGGCCGAGAACAAGTCCTATGCCTGGGGGACATATCTGTTGTTCTGAAGGCCAAAGACCCCAGGCTCAATCGCAAACTGTCAATCACAGAGTTTGTGCTGGCATTCGGCATGTTTAGGGACGTGTTGTGCTCGGCCAACCCCGGCAGGAGGGAAGAGATGGATTTGTACCTCCATGACTTGGTTGACTTAGGGTACAAATACAGAGGCTCTGCGTTTTTACAACTACACTGAGTTGCTCTGCCGTCACTTTGCAGGTCTGCATTCACCACTTTTCACCATTTTTTAGTCCTTCACATACATGGCAAACTGGTAATCTAACACAGACACCAGGCATTCATTGACCTTCCCCTCTACCGCCGCTCAAGGCATGCCTGCCTCCTATGCAACATCCTCAGGTGGACAGTTACTAGGCAGGATGCCTATCTGCAACAACTTCATCTATGGCACCTGCAGCTTCAACCAATGCAAACTGTCATAGAGCTCACCCCAAGAGCACATGCACCCTCAAGCACCCCAATTCATCTTGACTGAGCCAGATGAACGTACGATGGCTGGAGTTCTATCTTTCCTCTCACCCGTCACCCGCATATGCACTATTCCTGGTGCGTGGGTTTATCTCCAGATTCAACACTGGGCTCATCACCCTACCCCACACCACCCATGAGTGCAGGAACCTCTGCTCAGCCTCCTCTGACAAGCAGGCTATTGACAATATGTTGCAAACAGAGCTGGACCGGAGTTTCATTACCAGCCCATTCGCTGAGTCGCAATTTGAGACATGGAGAGTTAGCCCTATTGGGCTTGTCAAGGGCAGATTCTCGAATAAATTACGTTTGGTGTACAACTTGCCTAATTTCTCCCACATCCTCAGTCTTAACTAACTGATTCCTTCCGAAGAGTTCTGTCTCAAATATGCGTCCGTTGACTTAGCTATACAGTCCATCATTAGCTTAGGCACAGGCGCATGGTTGTCCAAGGCGGACATTTCAGATGCTTTTTGATAGGGAAATTTAGATAGTCAGTCTAGGGATGAGTTTGAATCTTGATAATATTTCTGATAAGATGTGACTTACAATCCCCCCAGGCCTGTGAGATTAGCCCATTGAGACAATGACACAAAACAGCAAGGTCTCTGAGCAAATCTAATCTTTTATT
Organism: Rana muscosa; assembly: GCA_029206835.1. Lineage (NCBI taxonomy): Eukaryota > Metazoa > Chordata > Amphibia > Anura > Ranidae > Rana > Rana muscosa. The sequence goes on from CM055116.1 coordinate 1,014,047,514, forward strand.
CCTTGGTGTGAATATTTAAAGAGGCTTTCAGAAAGTACCGCCCTTTGACAAATTATCCAATCATATACAGAGACATTTCATTACAAAAGTGAAACCAATTATTTCTAAGAAATCACATGCTTAATAAGAAACAAAACTATAACAAGTAGATAACATGAACATGAGAAAACGAAACTAATTTACCAGTAGGCACCTAGTAATATGTGAAATACAGTACAAGCAAAAACACAAAATGGAAACTGATTATAATAACAAAGGAAGCAGTTAAGCTAAATATCCCTTCAATCCCCTCTTAGATCATATAAGATGATCTCTACACTCTATGTTATGTCTTAATACTTCTTTGGGATTGTGGCATAGATTGCCTGATGATTCTTCATGTATGTCATGTAGGATAGAACCTTATCATCAGGAGATTGAAGGCGTGCAATTATGCAAGTACAACACTTAAAACAGAGGTAAAGAATCAGAGCAAGGATAAATACCATAACAATAACAAGGACAATGTCTTTTAACCATGAAAATATACCTCCAAGCCCAAATCCTGCATTGGCAAATGGGCTCCATGTTTTAGCAATGTCCCTAGCTTCCTGCTGGAGCTGGCCTACCTCTTTTCGGTGTTGTGCAATAATAGCATAGTAGTCAGGCACCTTGGCACTTGTATTATGAATCCAAGTACAACACTCATAGTCCTCAGTTACTTCACACAGGCCTGTGAGCGCTGCACTCTTTCTATGGCAAGATCATGTAAATCTAACTGTTTTCTAATTGCTCTAGTTTCTATGTTTAACATGGCAATGTCATCTGAATTCCTCTCCATTATCTCATCCAATATACTTGAATAATTATTCAACCTTTTCATTGTATCTATACCCCTACCACTCCCATGACAGGTACCAAGGATGCAAGGTAACACCATCCCTTAACATGGAGGGGCACCCAGGAATGACACACTTCCCCACAACATACATAGATACTTTTTTTCCAATGCAAAAGGTCTCTTAGCGACAATCTCATGAGTGTACTTGTCCTGTGTTGCGATTATAAATTGGTGCAATATTTCAACTACATTATCAGAGAAAGAGGAAAAGTTATGCAAAGTGCGGTTTAGCCCTGGGTCAGATACTTGGAACAGTGAGCAGGCAGGGGCAGAGTCTCTGGATTCGCACATGGAGATGTTAAATATTGACCTGCTGCAGGAAAAAGGTTAATCTGTGTTTTATTCCCTAAATTAAAACACCAATCAGGGGAATGACTCCTACCTGCTATTGGAAAGGTAACAGTGTTGTTTATGTACAGATTGGATATGTTAGTCAAGAATACGGGAGGAGACATTTAAAGGTACAGCCAAAAGGGGAATTTGGGCAGTGCTAGGATGTAATTTACTACATATCCAACATTCTTCATACCCTGATTTTTTAGCATAAGCATACTTAAATTTTAGCAAAAGCATCTTATCAGTAAAACTATCTCCAATCTCTCTCTTGGTTCTAGCTTGTGTCATTGTAATGTTCTTGTGTGTGTGTGTGTGTGTTCCCACAGATACTTTTAATTGCACCCAAATCTTCAGGGTGGTAGATACAGTTAGTGATGATCCAGGTGGGTAGGAACACTGTCAGAGAGATCAGGATCAGTAGGCAGAATGCCTTCCCAGAAGTCTGTGGTGAAATAAGCGAGGTCATCTTCTCTGGCCGGACCTGCTTTCCCAGGAACTCCTCCTCCGTCTGCTTGGCCTTCTGCTTGAGTGCCTCCTGTATCCAAGATCTCCTTCCTGCTCTTGGGGCTTTGGGCGACCTTTTTCACTCTGTTGGCATGGATCCAGGACTGGCAATTTTCCACTAGGATGGCTGTTCTGGTCACTGAAACCACTGTGGTAGGAGGTCCAAAGGGATACCCTTGCTTCTTATTTCTGTTCAGCTGTTGGACTACCACGGTGTCTCCCACCTTCAAGGGGTGAGTAGCTTCCTGTGAAGAAAAAGGAGAGGTGTGGGCAACATTTCTCTCAACTGTATCCAATGTTTCAACCAATTTCCTTACATATTCTTCCTGTATTAAGTCTAAATCTCCCTTTTCTATCATTTAAAGGTGTTCTGGCCTATGGGGTGGGGAAAGGTCTACCCATCAAGACTTCAAACGGTGAATACCCTGTTGTCTTGGAAGGGGTCATTCTTATTTCTGCCAGGACTGCAGGGAGGACCTTTTTCCAGTTGGCAAAGGTTCCTCCTGTGGCCTTTCTTATTTTGTCTTTTATTGTTCTGTTCATTCTTTCTACTATCCCTGAACTTTGAGGGTGGTATGGAATGTGAAATTTCCATTCTACCTTGAGAGTTTTTACCAGGTCCTGGCAGACCCTGGCCATGAAAGCGGAACCATTGTCTGAGTTTATCTGAAGTGGGCATCCCCATCGAGGAATGATTTACTGAATGAGGATCCTCACCACTTTTTGTGCATCTTCCTCTGTGGTTACAAAAAGTTCAACTCATCTTGAGAACATGTCCACAATTACCAAAACATGGTATTCCTGTCTTTTGCCTAGCTTGGGCATGTGTGTGAAGTCAATCTGCAAATGTTTAAAAGGAGTTGCTGGATATATCAGGTGTTCATGTTTGGCCTTGTGTGGGTTGTTTGGATTGTTCCTGATACATGTGATGCATCTCAATACATAATCTTTAATCAGCCAGGAAAGTTCTGAAATGTAAAAGTCTTTCTCCAATAGTTCACAAGTGGCTTTCCAGCCTCTGTGGCCTATTCCATGGTACTAGGAAGTAAAAAGTGATGCACTAGCTACTGGTATACATGGCTTCCCCTCTTTGCAGAGAAGCCCAGTCTTTGGATCTTTCTGCACACCTATTTCGTCCCAATCTCTGAGATCAGCTTCTTCTGCACATCCCTGCAAATCTGAAAGAACCTGATCAAAAAAAAAAGGACAATCCTGGTGCTAGCATGGGCATTTGGATCTGTGCATTTTGTGAAGTAGCAGCTTGTTTAGCAGCTAAATCAGCGAGAGCATTTCCCTTGGCTATCTCTGTTTGTTGGCCTGTGTGTGCTCTGCAGTGTTGTGGAAGATAAATCAGACCTGGTGAATGAGGTTTATGCAATCATGTTGTGGCACAACCTCATCCTGCTCTCCTTTTAATCCCAAAAGGGCATTTGGATTGCTGCTGGTCCTGCAGTGGGAGAAGCATATGTGATGTGCAATTTTGGATTAGACAGCAAGATCACCTCATAGCCGCTCAACCTCTGAGCAGACATGTGCTGTGTATGTACATTTTTCAACAGGATTGATACATTGTGGGTGGTTTGAAGTGTAGTGTCGTGCCCCAGAGTGAAAGAAGTGGCCATCTCAACCATCATCACACAGGATGCAAAAGCTCTGAGACACTCAGGCATGCCTTGAACCTGCACCGGAACCATCTTTGAAGAAAAAAATAGGGCGCAACTTGCCTCCATGCTCTTGAGCGAGGACACCTGACAAAGTTTTACATTTTCCCTTGCAAACAAATGAAACATCTTTCCATAGTTAGGCCGAGCCCTGGAGCCGTTACCATAACATTTTTCAAATACACAAAAGCATTGCACATTTCATCTGACCATTTTATACAGTCTGGCATGTCTGAACCTGTGGCTTGTCTCAGGAGATTGTAATAGTAGGAACAGTCAGGTATCTGATTGGCGGCAGTAACCAATCGTACCAAGAAGGGTGAGCATGTCCTTCTTAGTAAGTGGGCGGGGCAGACCCACAAGAGCCACAGCTCTTTTGTGACTGACTTTCCTTTCTCTTTTTGAGAGTACAAACCCAAGATATTCAACCGTTTCCTGACACCACTGCAGTTTTTCTTTGACACTTTGTGACCACTTTCAAAAAGACATTGCAAAAGATCTCTCCCATTCTCCAGGGCGGCCACCCGAGTAGAACTGCAGAGGAGGAGAACATCCCCATACTGCAGCAGGGATGAACAGTGTCCTGGTATCCAAGCTCTGAGAGTAGTTTGGAGGACAATGGAATAGACTGCAGAGGAGTCTATATAGCCCTGGGGCATTCTACACCATGTTAGTTGGCGTTTTTTTTTAAAAGCAAAAAGGCAAAGATTGGCTGTGTCTCCTCATCCACAGGGGCGGAAATAAAAATGCATTCAATAAATCAATCACAGTAAAATACTCTGCATCGGATGGTATGGCGGTAAATATTGATGGCACATCAGGCACTATTGGGGCAATCGGTACCACTAGGCTATTGATGGCCCTTAGGTCTTGTACGAACCTATAGTCATCATTTGCCTTCTTTCCTGGGTTAATGGGAATATTGTAGGGCGAGACAATTTCCCTTAAGATTCTTTTCTTTAAGAAATCCTCTTTTTCTTTAGCTATGGGGTATTGCTTGTGTTATACAGGTTGGGCCCCTGGTTTTAAGGTGGCTTTGTAAGGTGTACAAGGGATAAATCCCACATCCAGTGAATTTTCTGCCCAAACTGCTTCCTCTATTCCTCCTTCAATCACATCTTCTGTCAAGGAGATGGACGGAAAAAGGGTGAGGATGTTAATCCTGTCAGATTCCACGTGTAATCCTCCTTGCTTTGTGACTTTCATTGTAATTCCCAGTTTTCCTAGTAAATCTCTGCCCAAGAGATTCACCGGACAGCCAGGCATTATTCTGAAACAGTGTTGAATCACTGATCCCATTCCAGTCGGGTCGATGATTGTGAGGGGTGGTGTTTTAAAAGTTTTGGTCAGTACCCCATTTATTCCCATAAAAGGCTCAGCCTTTATGACCTCTCCTCTTTGTCCTTGTCCCCTCCCTCTGTGTCCTCTTCCTCTCTTTTTATAAAAGGTTCCCCTCTGATTTCCTGAGAAATCAATTTGATAATGTGTCTGCTCTGGTGTTTGCTTAGGAATGTCAAAACATCCTGCAGCATCCTTCACTGTAAGTCTCTTGCAGAAATCACTTGTTATCGGGTTATGGAATGTAAGGGGGAGGAGGCGGGGCGCATGGTACAGGCATAGAGAAGGCTGACTTAACCCTTCAATTCACCATTCCATGACTCTTAAACCCATCGTGGACAATGTTTGGGTTAGGATGCTATAGGGAGCCTCGGTCCAGCCGGGGATCTCCACAGCATTTTTTATTTTCATCTTTCTTAACATTCTAATCAAATTCTTGTAACTTTTTTTTTTCTTGGCAAAATGCCAATAAGCACTCCTTATGGCCAGAGGTTCCCCTGATCACAAGCAAGCTTTGTACGTTATTACTTTTCCTATTTTTATAACCAAACAATTTTTATTTATATTTCAAATTTCTTGGCAGAGTGCCAACAGGTTCAAACAGTACTTTCAATTGCTGTAGTACTAATGCCGCAAACAATTCTCCACTATCTATTACGGTCAGTGAGATATTAACACTTGAACCCTGTTGGCAAAAAGCCAAATGTCCAAATTTTGCACCTGACTTCCCCTGCGCAAGAGATGTCAGTAGCAAAAAGAATTATTCAAATAGCATATTTTGATCAAAAGTTAGCCTCAGAGTATCCTACTGACTATACCAATTTATGTATTACCTTAAGAAAGTGTTATTAACACTGCTACTATGCACACTATCTTATACTTTAGAGTCAAAGCATTCATATATAAATCATTAAAAATAAACGTCAATACATCACCGGATACTGTAGCATCACTGTACGTTTCGATTGGGGAACTTCCATCAATCACTAAAAGGAGCCGGGAGTTCAATTATAACACAGTGCAGTGGAAAGTGTCATCTTACCTCACAACACTCCCACACACACACAGACAGATTACAAATTATCTTACGACTTCTACGAGCAAGCGATAGAAAGATAAGCAAAGAGATCGGGTTTTGTCCGGCACACCTTATCAGACTTGTTCTTATAATTACAGTACTGTATAAATAATTTTCCTGTGGACTTCACGGAGCCCTCCAATAGCTCTCCCAGAGCTTTCTGCTACACGGAGCAGTGTCATAGGCCTCCCGGGGCCTATCTCGCCGTTACCACGGAACAGCGTTTCTTGCTGCAGTCTTTTTATTTGTTCACCCAGAACAAACGCTGCTTCACAGAGCAGTCCTACATACAAGCCCTCCCAAGGCTTGTCTCGCTGTTAACACGGAACAGCGCTTCTTCTTCAGAGCAGTTAACTTATTATCAAGGTTTAAAAACATAAACCACAGGTCCCTTTAAAGGAAACGATTTCTAAATAGATGTCACGGTGAGAGGAGAAGATAAATAGATCAATTCTACTCACCCGACAGGCATATTTTAATCGATACCGGACGACGCCCCCAACTGATAGGGAAATTTAGATAGTCAGTCTAGGGATGAGTTTGAATCTTGATAATATTTCTGATAAGATGTGACTTACAATCCCCCCAGGCCTGTGAGATTAGCCCATTGAGACAATGACACAAAACAGCATGGTCTCTGAGCAAATCTAATCTTTTATTCCTTGGTGTGAATATTTAAAGGGGCTTTCAGAAAGTACCGCCCTTTGACAAATTATCCAATCATATACAGAGACATTTCATTACAAAAGTGAAACCAATTATTTCTAAGAAATCACGTGCTTAATAAGAAACGAAACTATAACAAGTAGATAACATGAACATGAGAAAACTAAACTAATTTACCAGTACGCACCTAGTAATATGTGAAATACAGTACAAGCAAAAACACAAAATGGAAACTGATTATAATAACAAAGGAAGCAGTTAAGCTAAATATCCCTTCACTTTTAAGCTCTAGACATGTGCATTCGTTTTTGTCCGAATGCATTTTCGTCCCAATTTCAGGTATTTTCGTTATCGTTTTAACAAACGAAAACGAAAATGCAGAATCCGAAAACCGAAAGATCCGACATAAACAAATGCTTAATTTTCGTTTTCGTTGCAACAACAGTTCAATATAGATAGGAGATTCGACATGAGGCTGACAATAACAATCTGTATCCATCGAACCTGTGGTCGAATGTGCCTAGCCTTAACTCTATTAGTCCAAGATTATTCTACATAGAGAGAAAAGATTTGACATTATAGAGAGAAAAGATTCGACATAGAGAGAAAAGATTCAACATTATAGAGAGAAAAGATTCGACATAGAGAGAAAAGATCGCTGCTGGAATTGGGTGGGGGAAGTAAAATAAAAAAATGATGATGATGAATGTTATTGGCTGATTGTAACCAAAGAGGAGGAGCAGTAAAATAGCTAGAACTAACTTGACAATTCAACATGAACGACGAAGATTCGACAAAGCATCGAAAAACATACAAACGTCGAATCTGTCATTGAAGGCTTATGGTGTCTGTTGAAAGTTCTAAGAAGATTCGACGGAGCAGATAAACTGTACGACGCTGCAATCGTACATTTCCGGTCAAATGCATCCGCCCATAGGCTATAGAAGAATTCTAATGTTGGTTGACTAGTAATAATAATTAATAAATATAATTATTACTAGTCATACAACATTATAATTCTACTATAGCTAGCTTGTAGGCGGAACATTCGACCGGAAATGTATGATTGCAGCGTCGTACAGTTTCGCTGCTCCGTCGAATCTTCTTTGAACATTCGACAGACACCATAAGCCTTCAATGACAGATTCGACCTTAATTAATTCAGATTTTCGGACGAATGCAATTTCTAACGAAAAACAAAATAAATAAAAATGAATTTCGGGAGTAACTAAATAAATTTATTTTTCTAACGAAAACGAAATTCCGAAACAAAATATTTCAGTGTGCACATGTCTATTAAGCTCTTACCCATTGAACCTTCCTTGTGGCAGTGGCACGGCATCATATGGAGCGATTCATACTACTTTGGCTCAAAGAGCAGTCCATGGCTCTTGGATATGTTTGCTCAGTCCCTCACCTGGATCCTAACTCACCAGGCGCAGTGCCAGAAAGTCACCCATTACCTGGACGACTTCCTGCTGATCAAGCGGCCCGAAGAGCCCCCCTCAGATTTAGACAAATTAAGGGTAGTGTTTGGCAACCTCAACGTGCCCATAGTGGAACATAAAATGGAAGGCCCCGCGCAGCCCATCAGCTTCCTAGGAATCATCCTTGATACCTGCTCTATGCAGGCCAGCCTACCTCCTGACAAGCTGTCCCAGACTAGGGTGGTCATTCATGCCTTCACCACTTCACGAATTTGCACCAAGAGACAGCTGCAGTCCCTGTAAGGCATGCTGAACTTTGCTATAAGGATTGTCCCTCAGGGACATTCCTTCATTTCTCACCTCCTGGTATTCCTTTCCCAAGCACAGGACCCCGATCAAACGATCAGGCTAGACCAAGCAGCTGCTGCAGATCTAGCATTGTGGGACAACTTCCTTGAGAACTGGAGCGTCATCCCAGCAGCTTCAGCCTCCTCACCCCAATAAGGTACATGTCCGTAGGAAATCCCAGGGTTCAGCCAGACATCCTTATCGTTGAGCTTTACCCTATCATCGTGGCAGCTCAGGTCTGGGGACACACCTGGGTGGGGCAGACATTGGCCTTCTCCACTGACAACTTAGCCACAGCTGAGATTGTCAGCAAAGGCAGGTCCAAGTCCCTGGCCATCATGTCCTTCCTGCGCAGGCTGGTGCAGATATCCCTTCCCTACAATTTCAGTGCACTGTTCTTACATACCTGGCAAGTGCAATCTCGCAGCAGACGCACTGTCCCGCCTTAATTTTCTTTTGTATTTCCTCCAGAGACCCGGAGCCGACCCAAGCTCATTTCCTATCCAACCTTGGTCGCAGGTAATGATGGGCTAAGAGACCACCTTCACAATGCTACGCTGCTCATAAACCGGTCACTGATGCCCAAAATGCTGAAGGCCTACTGCACCACCTGGAACGCCTATGGCAAATTCCTAGCCACATGCCCCGGGGACGGGCACAGGTCACATCAAGCACGTCCTGGCCTTCGTGACGTACTGCCACACTCATCTGAGCATGTCCCACAAGGCTGTCAGACTGTACCTAGCTGGCATCCAGCATTTCCTCTCCCTACAAGCCCCTGGGAAACCCTCGTTTTTCGCGACCCATGGGGTCAAAACCTTGCTGCGTGGCAACCAGACCCATCAACCCATAGCCAGTAGAAAACACTTGCCCATATCAAGTTCCATGTTCCGGGACATGTCAGCCATCCAGTCACAGTCCCCTTTTGGGTTGCTTCCCAGCCTGGTCATCCAAGCAGCTATCTACCTGCCCTTCTACGGCTTCCTACGGCCCGGTGAGTTCACTTACAGTGGCCCCGGTTGCCAGGTGCTATGCAGGTGTCATCTGGCCTGCCTTCAAGACCTCTTTGTCCTACAGTGGCAGTGTCTGGCAGTGTCCAAAACACATCAGTCTGGCACTAGGGTCAACATCAAATTCTTCCAGACCCACAACGAATGATGTCCAGTAGCGGTTCTGGACCAGTTGTTATCACACCTGCTGAGCCAGTCTAGCTCCAGCCCATTGTTGCCTTTTCCTTTCAGCCCACTAACAACTAGCCAGTTCATCAGACATGTTTGCATCCTCCTGGCTAATCTAAGTCTCAACCCTAACCAGTTTTCCGAGCACTCCTTTTGGACCGGAGTGGCTTCTGCCACCTCCCAGCAGGGGGTGCCGGTTCATGTCATCAGAAGATTAGGCAGATGAAAATCCACCTGCTTTACCCATTACATTCCGAAAACCCCAGGTTGAGATGTTGCAAACCTTCACCAAGCTTGCCCAATAAATGTCAAATGTATACCAATAAAAAGTTTTTCCTAGTCTAGTATTTTGCCCCCTTTTAGGCGTACCGACAAGCTGACCAAGGCACACCTCAGGTCTATGTTATGTTGTGAGTCTTGTGGCGTCTTTATATGGTTTCAAGTCTATCTCGCTTGGAGGGCTCCAACTATAATTACAAGGCTAGTATGTGGTGGCCTGAATTTATGGGAGGAGCCTGGGGGGAGGGTATTTAAGCAGGCCACTCACCTGTGTTCCTTGTTGGTTCCAGTGCACGATACCCTCCCTCCCATCCCCTTTACAGGACACTTCCTTTACATCCTTCTTCTCCAATCAACCATTACTAATCTTGGGTATGCCCCCTTTTTGGCGTACCGATCAGCTGACCAGGGCACACCTCAGGTCTATGTTATGTTGTGAGTCTTGTGGTGTCTTTATAGTCTTTATATGGTTTCACATCTATCTCGGTTGGAGGACTCAACCATAATATATATATATATATATATATATATATATATATATATATATATATATATGTATATACAGTGCCTTAAAAAAGTATTTATACCCCTTGAAATTTATCACATTTTGTCATGTTACAACCAAAAACTTAAATGTATTTTATTGGGATTTTATGTGGTAGACCAACACAAAGTGGCCCATAATTGTGAAGTGAAAGGAAAATGATAAATGGTTTTCAACATTTTTTACAAATAAATATCTGAAAAGTGTGGCGTGCATTTGTCTTCAGCCCCCTTTACTCTCAAACCCCCAACTTATCTTTAGTGCAACCAATAGCCTTCAGAAGTCACCTAATTAGTTAATAGAGTCCACCTGTGTGTAATTTAAAGACAGGTGTTTAGTGAAGCCCTCTGAGGTTTGTTAGAGAACCTTAGTAAACAAACAGCATCATGAAGGCCAAGGAACACACCAGACAGGTCAGGGATTAAGCTGTGGAGAAATTTAAAGCAGGGTTAGGTTATTAAAAAAATATCCCACGCTTTGAACATCACACGGAGCACTGTTCAATCCATCATCAGAAAATGGAAAGAGTATGGCACAACTGCAACCCTAATAACACATGACCATCCACCTAAACTGACGGGCCGGGCAAGAAGAGCATTAATTAGAGAAGCAGCCAAGAGACCCATGGTAACTCTGGAGGAGCTGCAGAGATCCACAGCTCAGGTGGGAGAATATGTCCACAGGACAACTATTAGTCAAGCACTCCACAAATCTGGCCTTTATGGAAGAGTGGCAAGAAGAAAGCCATTGTTGAAAGAAAGCCATAATAAGTCCCGTTTGCAGTTTGTGAGAAGCCATGTGGGGGACACAGCAAACATGTGGCAGAAGGTGCTCTGGTCAGATGAGACCAAAATTGAACTTTTTGGCATAAAAGCAAAATGCTATGTGTGGCGGAAAACTAACACTTCACATCACCCTGAACACACCATCCCCACCGTGAAAAATGGTGGTGGCAGTATCATGTTGTGGGGATTATTTTCTTCAGCAGGAACAGAGAAGCTCATCAGAATTGATGGGAAGATGGATGGAGCCAAATACCGAGCAATTTTAGAAGAAAACCTTTTAGAGTCTGCAAAACACTTGAGACTGGGGTGGAGGTTCACCTTCCGGCAGGACATTAACCCTAAACATACAGCCAGAGCTACAATGGAATGGTTTATATCAAAGCATATTCATGTGTTTGAATAGCCCAGTCAAAGTCCAGACTTAAATCTAATTGATAATCTGTGGCAGGACTTGAAAATTGCTGTTCACAGATGCTTCCGTCCAATCTGACAGCGCTTGAGCTATTTTGCAAAGAAGAATGGTCAAAAATGTCACTCTCTAGATGTGCAAAACAGACATACCCAAGAATATATGCAGCTGTAACTGCAGCGGGGGGCTGAATACAAATGCACACCACACTTTTCAGATATGTATTTGTAAAGAAATTTGAAAACTATTTATCATTTTTCTACCACTTCACAATTAGTGCCACTTTGTGTTGATCTATCATCATTTACTAATGACTTGTGTCAAGGTAATTTAATGGGGTTAATTTTAAGAGTTAGATTAAAGCTCAATGTTAGGTTGAGAATAAGAGTTGAGTACTAAGGATAATGTTTAGTTGAGTTGTATAATTTAGAATTAGTATTAAAGGCATTAAGTCTCTGCAATACATTCAGATTTCTCTATGTTTTATTTATTTAGAGACTCTGCAAGAACAGAAAAACACCTGTATATCTGCCACCAATGAACTCAAATTCGAAATCCTCTTGTGGGCACACAAGACACGTTGCATTTTTGTGGACCTAATGATGTTATTCTTGCCAAGTTGTCTTTTGCTAAAACACTGAATCCTACCATTCTCCTCACCTCCACAACTAAAACAAATTGCCTTGTAGTCTATTATAAGAACTAGAAGGCATAAATAAACTTTCTGAGATAACACTAAGTGTGCATAGGACAGCTCTGAATGTCTAAAGTCCAACAGAAGCCGGCCATTCGGCCTGTCAAAGAGGCATGAGTGAAAAAAGTATGCCGATCGCCATCTGATGAACACTCTCAGCCATTGGATGACCGATGTGTTCTGGCTGGTGGGGGGGGGGGGAGTCCCCCTGTCAGAACATGATAGCTCAGCGGGGGGGAGATCACTGTACTAACATTGCATAGTTAGCACAGCGGCTCCTACCAAGCTCTGCAGTTATTTTTTTTGTTCAGCCTGTTGGGTTGAACAAAAGAAACTAATAGTGTGTACTAGGCTTAACATAGTTAGCAGGTAATTGTTTGCAATTATTGAACATATATAACAAAATACCTTCAATGATACTATATTCAGCAGATTAAAAGGAAGAAATTGAGGGACGATCACTGTTAAGGTTTACATACATTTTAAATTTCAAAGATGTAGTGAAACATTTCAGATTTAGTGCATTCTGTGAAAATATTGAAAGCCTTGTTCTGTATAATGACGGGGCTGTTGTCACATCTTGCTCTAGACACGTGCCAGCAATGTAAATTGACAATCAGAATTGCCTGCAAAATGCAGCTGCTCTTGTTTGTCCATTAGTACTAAACTCTTTTTGACTGGCCATCGCAATTATCAGCAGATGTAATGAAGATTAGTGCTATCTCCCTCAAAATCCTTGTGAGTATAATAGATATAATATTTTTCTGATTACCTGGAGCCACTTCAAGCCTCTGTCTATTTAGATAAGGAAATGCAGGAGAGCAATTTAAACTGTAGAAAGAAATGATTGTATAAACAGAATTATAAGCTCTGCTGAAATGCCTGGGGTTGTTATACTAACTTCTCATACCAACTATTAATAACATATTGTATTTAGTTAGCACCTCTTTTTCTTTCTTGATAAAGTAAATATATTTAAAACACCTGCACTTCTTCAATACACAAAACAGCCTACTATAATGGTGTATTCACCCACAAATAAAAGAGGAGACGATAGCAGTGCTCTACAAACAACCAAAAATTATAGAGAACAGACACTCTGTATGAAAAAAAAAGTCCATGAAACTCTATATAAAATGCATTATACAATTTCCATAAGCTGGAATTATAATTCTAACAATTAAATTAATGGAGGGATTTAAGAACTTGTTATCAGAAAGGCTGATAAAGGCGGTGGGGTTGTAGTGTACTTGTACTACCTGATAAAGTGGATTACCTTATAGATATAAATCAAATATTAGCATATAGGTAACATATAAAATGTTAGATGGGAATCCCTCAATCAATTGAAAAAATAATTGAGGTGTCTATGAATAAAGGAAATAAAGAGGGCATCATAAATAAAAAGAAAAACAATTTATACCTTCAGTTCACTGCATACCTATTATATACTACTTGCAAAGATGAATAAAGACGTAGTGAAACCTGTTTTAAAAATAATAATAATATATATATATATATATATATATATATATATACATAGTTGTGCTCATAAGTTTACATACCCTGGCACAATTTATGATTTCTTGGCCATTTTTCAGAGAATATGAATGATAACACAAAAACTTTTCTTTCACTCATGGTTAGTGTTTAGCTGAAGCCATTTATTATCAAACTGTGTTTACTCTTTTTAAATCATAATGGCAACAGAAACTACCCAAATGACTCTGATAAAAAAGTTTACATACCCCCGTTCTTAATATTGTGTCTTTTGTGGTATTTGTGGATGAGGCTCTTTATCTTCTCAGATAAATCTCAGATAGATCTCAGATTAGCGGACCTGATGGGGAACTTTAGAAGGGGCGGGTCTAATTCACGTATTACACAGTGAAGGAAGTTCCCATCAGGTCCGCCCCCTCGGTATGTCAGACCCCACCTACGTCATTGGCCTGAGTGGGGAACTTCCTTCAGTGTGTATTTTAAATTTACACAGTGAAGGAAGTTCCCCATCAGGTCCGCTCAGGCCAATGATATAGGCGCGGTCTGACATACCGAGGGGGCGGACCTGATGGGGAACTTCCTTTACTGTGTAATTCTTGTATAGACCCGCCCCTTCTCATGTTCCGCATCTGGTCCGCTGAGCGGAGCTGATGGGGAACTTTAGAAGGGGCGGGTCTATACATTTAAAACACGGCGGAGGAAGTTTCTGATTAGGTCCGCTCAGGCACAACCAATGACGGACAGCGCTGGACATCGGGATCGCCGCGGGACACTGGATTTCATCGCTGGAATGTTTTTTTTTGTATTATTTTTTTTTTAATAAAGGACTTTTCCAAGGTGTTTGTGTGTTTTTATTTACATTTTTTTTACACTTTCTTCGTGAAATGGTAGGGGTACAATGTACCCCTTACCAATTCACATAGGGGGGTGGGATTTGGGGGTCCCCTTTGTTAAAGGGGTCTTCCAGATTCCAATAAGCCCCCCGCCCGCAGACCCCCACAACCACCGGGCAAGGGTTGTGGGGATGAGGCCCTTGTCCCCATCAACATGGGGACATCCTCCCCATGCTGAGGGCATGTGGCCTGGTACGGTTCAGGAGGGAGGGGGGGTGCTCTCTCGTCCCCCCCTCTTCCCCTGCGGCCGGCCAGGTTGCGTGCTCGGATAAGGGTCTGGTATGGATTTTTGGGGGGACTCCACGCCATTTTTTTTTAAATTTGGGGGGGAGTTCCCCTTAAAATCCATGCCAGATCTGAAGGGCCTGGTATGGATATTTAGGGGGAACCCCACGCCATTTTTTTTTTAATTTGCGGCGGGGTTCCCCTTAATATCCATTCCAGACCTGAAGGGCCTGGTAATTGAATTTGGGGGAACCCCACGCTTTTTTTTTTTTTATCAATGACTTTTCTATGTATTGATAAAAGCCGACTATTCATTAATAGCCGCGAGTGAGTTTTAAATGACTTTTTTTCCTTCAAAAATTACACTTTATGCAGGGACAGTTCTAAGCACGGGAAACATGCGGCACTTTACATGCATATCATACACACCCCCCAGGTACGAAATTTAAAGGAATATTTCACTTTTATTGTTTCATTTTAAGCATTATTAAAATCACCGCTCCCGTAAAAACGTCTATTTTTTAAACTTTTTTTTGCATTGATACATGTCCCCTGGGGCAGGACCCGGGTCCCCAAACACTTTTTAGGACAATAAATTGCATACTAGCCTTTATAATTAGCACTTTAGATTTCGAACATTCGAGTCCATTGTATTTAATAGGGTTCTAAAGTTCACGCGAACATTCTGTCTGTTCGCAGGTTCTGGTGCGAACCGAACAGGGGGGTGTTCGGCTCATCCCTGATAAACACACACTAGTTACAAGCAAACAGATCACAGGTGAGAATGGATACCATTAATAGCCATTCAAACCTCTTTGCGTCAACTTGTGTGCATGTTATCAGGCCAAAATCACCAGGGTATGTAAACTTTTTGTAAACTCAACCATGAGTGAAAGAAATGTTTTTGTGTTATCATTCATATTCTCTGAAAAATATTTAAAAAATCATAAATTCTGCTAGGGTATGTAAACCTATGAGCACAACTGGTGTGTGTGTGTATGTGTATATGTATATATATATATATATATATATATATATATATATATATATATATATATATATATATATATATACTATATTGCCAAAAGTATTGGGACATCTGCCTTTACGTGAAAGAATGGGTTGCTTTCAAGAGCTCAGTGAATTCAAGCGTAGTATCGTGATAGGTTTCCACCCGTGCAATAAGTCCATCCATGAAATTTCCTTGCTACTAAATATTCCACGGTAAACTGTTAGTGGTATTATAACAAAGTGGAAGCAACTGGGAACAACAGAAACTCAGCCACAAAGAATTGTCAAACATTCCCATAGACACACTCCTAAACCTCGTGGACAGCCTTCCCAGAACAGTTGAAGCTGTTATAGCTGCAAAGGGTGGGCCAACTCAATATTGAACCCTGCAGACTAGGACTGTGATGCCATTAAAGTTCAAGTGCGTGCAAAGGTATATACTGTATATACTCGAGTATAAGCCGACCCGAATATAAGCCGGGGCACCTAATTTTACCACAAAAAACTGGGAAAACTTGTTGACTCGAGTATGAGCCTAGGGTGTCCATCTGCATGCCTCACTGTGCCTCACTTTGCCTCACTGTGTCCATGTGTATGCCTCACTGTGTTCATGCCTCACTGTGTCCATGCCTCACTGTGTCCATGACTAGACTGACGTTTAACATGGGAGTCTATGGAAGGGGTGCCCAGATTTGAAAAATCTGTGCTCCCCGGCCATATGTCCCCCAGGCAAAAAACTTTGCATACTTATAGAAGAAAAATGGGGCTACATGTTTACCAAGTTTCGGGTCCAGGGGACCTACGACCGGCCGGTACAGGGTCCCCAAAGTCACTAGAGAAATTACTGTTTATCATGGGAGTCTATGGAAGGGGTGCCCGGGTTTGAAAAATCGGTGCTCCCCCGCCATAGGTCCCCCCGGCCAACAAGCTTTGCACACTTATAGAGCAAAAGTGAGGCTACATGTGTGCCAGGTTTGGGGTCATTGTGACCTACGGCCGGTCAGTACCGGGTCCCCAAAGTCCAAGAGATCAGGGGCAAAAAGGTGACTCGAGTATAAGCAGAGGGGGGCATTTTCAGCACAAAAAAATTTGCTGAAAAACTCGGCTTATACTCGAGTATATACGGTATATACATTTCTATAGCCCATTGTAATTTCTACCCCTTTCTACATTAAGGATACCAAGCAAATTATCAACATAGTACAACAAACAGATTTTGAGTGCTTCGATTATACGTGACAGCTGATTTCACTTGTCTAAAGTAATATGGGAGGAGAACAACATTTTCTCCCAAGACATACCATTGATAAAAGTTTGAAACAGATAAATAGTTGATATTATAATTGTTTGGGCTGCAGACAAAACTGAGTTGGAATTAAATAATAGGCACAGGATCAAATTTCCCTTTGATGTCAGACCTAAGTGTTAACCTCATTGGTTTAAAGTGTAAAGGTTCTTTTTTTTGCTTTAAAAATAACAAACATGCTATACTTACCTGCCCTGTGCAGTGGTTTTGCACAGAGCAGCCCAAATCCTCCTCTTCTCAGGTCCCTCTTCGGTGCTTCTGGCCCCTTCCTCCTGTTGAGTGCCCCCACAGCAAGCAGCTGCTATAGGGGCACTCGGGCCAAGCCAAAGCTCCCTGTGTCTATTCAGACACAGAGAATCGTGGCCTGCCCCATCCCCTTTCTCATCTGATTGGCTGACTGATTTTGATTGACAGAAGCAGGAACCAATGGTGCCCCTCTGCTGTCTCAGCCAATGGGGAGGGGAGTCCCGGGCAGCCGAGACACTTGTGTAACATCGCTGGATAGAGATGGGGCTCAGGTAAGTATTAAGGGGGCTTAGGGGTGATGCTGCACGCAGAAGGCTTTTTATCTTAATGCATAGAATGCATTAAGATAAAAAACCTTCTACCTTTACAATCACTTTAACTATTTCTGTAGTAAAAAAAAAGTTACACTAGGTAGCAAAACTCACTGATTGTAGCAGTTATATTTCCATGAAATAGTCATTACTCCAAGTGAGTGGATAATACACCCATGGGACAATTTAAGCAGCATAATTGTAAAAACTTGACAGATTATAAAGTACATTCAAAAACTTGAAAAGAGATTATTTGAAAAAAGTTATAATGAAGACACCCTTGATGAGGACATTTAAAATTTGGCTAAGTTGCGAAGAGATGACTTTAGTATGAATGAAATGATAGATCCAAAGCCTTAATGTAATTATGCTTCACTTCACAGTATAAAGATATTAGGGAAATAATTAACATGGAATGTGTAGAGCTGATCTCTACACATCTCATAACTGTGAAGAAAAATTTACCCCGGAAAGGAAAGGGAAAATATTTTAATCCTAATATCAGCTCACCAAGAGGTAGGAAAGCAAACAAATTTACACCAATATATAGGGGAAATTTGGCGGTGTCTCTACTTTCTGAAAAGTCCTCAATCCAAATCCCTTAGGTGCACATTGGAAATAGATTAAGAAATAATTGGTGCAGTTTGAATAAAAGGCGCAAAGTCTCAAAGATGGAGGCAAGGTGTGTTTATCAACTTCCATTTTATTATTTTTCTTGCTTAATAAAAGTAAAAATTCGCACTATTCAAAGTGCTTCACTTTTTTCCTTATCCTATGGTGTAATTGAGAACGAATAAAAAATAACTGGAGGGGTTTAAATAAAATGAGAGAAGTCTCAAAGTTGGAGACAAGGTTTAACAAATTTGCACTTGAATGTTATTTATTTATTTAGCTTAATAAAAATGATTGTTTTGCACTATTCAGAGTGCTTACCTTTTCCCATGGTGTGAATCACTTGAAGCAACTATACCTCCCAGATGGTGTGGAAATGTATCCCGCAGGGTCTTACTGTCCAATGAGCTGCATGGTGTGATCTTGTGTGGAGGTGGAGATACTTCAGTTCTGAGTAATTACAATTAAGGATGGAGGTTGAAGAAGAAGCTACTCTGCTATAATCAGATTATGCTACAATTAAATGTGACTTGAATCACAATTTTTTTTAGTGGACTTTTATATAGGAATATATTATATATCTATTGTGACAGCAGGAAGGTAAAGTCACCTGGTTGCATCCAGGGGGGTAGATATATTTCGCCCAGATTCAGGCTTTACGCCGACTTATACAACTAGGTGGAGAGTTGTATAAGCCCAGCTGAGTCTAGTGGGCTCATGGATGACTCATACCTCTAGGGAGAGTGTGGGGCGTCGTGCAGACAGGGAGTTGATGAGACCAGCTGAAGCTTGTCAGCTCATTTAGGCCTCTATAAGAACTCCCAGCTTCATTAGATGTTAGCTCATGCCTGGACCCAGACCTGTGTGGACTGTCTAGGGAGAGTGAACCCCTGTGCGGTGAGACAAAGCCTGTGTGGCTATTTGCTTGGACATTTAAAACCAGGGACTTAGGGACTAGGACAGCACTAGGCTGATCCCAGTTGTTAGTTAGGAAACCTGTATGTTTAGTCAGAGGTCAAGTTGACCAGGATTTATTTTGTTTATGTTTCTTTTGCTTTGCTGTGTTTTGTCACTGTAAATAGAAAATAAACCGCACCTTTTTGATTTTGAAAACCACAACCTCCGTTTGCTGGGCCTGTTTTTGTGTGGGGAGCCCATCTCGGGGGTCACACACACCCGCTGCCGAGCTAACCCCCTCACACTATCTATCTATCTATATATATATATATATATATATATATATATATTTCTATATATATCTATATATATAGATATATATCTATATATATATACAGTAGTTTCATGTACAGTTTTTTTCATACAGACTGTCTTTTCTACATTATACAGCTATGAGTAAGCACTCCTAAGTGTGAAACGCGTTAACTGTCCTTGTTACCCCATTGCTGTGACATGTAGTGCCTGTTTTATTTTGTTTTATTTTTCCAATAAAAGCCACGTTGGATTGGATTGCGGCTATCCAGACTTCTTCATTTTTTCCTCATTGCCTTGTGCATTGCCAGCACCCTTGGTTCCTGGAGAGGTATTTGTTGTTGGGGTGAGTCTATTTGGAGCGGCAATTTTTGTTTTGTATCTACATTATTTTAGTTTTTTTATAGAGCACCACTATCTTTAGTTTATACTTTTCTAGAAAAAGTATTACTTTTTTATAGATACCTTAATTTATTTTTATATCCTCTAAACTAAGTCAGTATATTTATCCTTCTGCAATGACACAGTAAAAAGTAAATTACGTTTTTTTTTTTTTTTTAAATGACTCTTCCATTTAAATTAAAACTTATAATTGGCACAGCTTGCACTTATGATATACTTTTTTTTCTTTAATTTGGTAACTGTCAACATACTTAAATCACTTGCAATAGTCTGCCTTGGGGCCCGCTTTCAAATGTTTTTAATCTGAGCTTGTGTGTGCCGATGTGCCATGCAGAGTGAGGTAACATTTTTCTTAGGTTGTTCAAATAACCACATAAATTATATTTTACTTTTCCATATCTGCGAGAGGAAAGATATCATTTTATAGAGCTTCATTTTCACTTAGAAAAGAATCTAAAAGCAAAGTCATTTAAAAAGTTTGTGCTGTGATTCTCCTCTGTAATTGTTGGGAGACAAACATTTTAGACTTATTTTTATATAAGATAGTTACATATGCACATCAAATAGATTCCAAATGCTACTCATAGTTACAGGTCATGTTGTGATAAACAGATCTAGCAGAACAAATACATTCCTCTATTACTTATTATAGCAATATGAAGTGTAAGGGCCTGGAGGAATATCTCACTGTTGCACATGTTATAAAGAATGTGGTGCTGAATTCAAATTGACTTGTGCTGAATATTTCTTGCTACCCAATAAAAATATACAAATTGACGGAAATGCATTAGACTACATAACAAAAAAAAGTTATCACTATTCAGCATTCAAAAACTCCACTCCACACATTACTATCTATATCTAATATGATAGCAAAGTGTTTTTTTTGTCAATGAAAAAACTGGAACTTCCTTCTATAAAATAAAGTAAAATTGTATGGGGTCACAAAGCTAACCCATTGAGGATCAGCTATATAACTTAATGTAATTGTCAACTGAATCATAAGAGCAAGAAATACAGAGGCAAGCAAAGCAACTTTTAAACAGCATACATTTATCAGAGACTACCTTTACTAGAAATTCAGTATTTAGCTCTGCTGGTTTCTGTGAACCCAGTCTACAAATATAAAGCTCTGGAGGCTTGTATGTTTTCAAAGTACTCATATGCTCTTTCAAACATAACTATACTCTCCTAGAAGTACATCTGGCACAGGGGCGGATCCAGAGTCTTTTCTCGGGAGGGGCACTGACAAAAAATATGTTTTTTTTGTGGGAAATTTATCGGGGAAATGGCTGGTGTTGGCGCTTCAATCATCCCGACACCATGGTTGTTATGGTGTCAGGATGATTGAAGTGCATTATTTCTATTATTACATTGTAATATAAAATTAAATAGTTCAATGCAGAATCAGTGGGAGCCCCGAGTGTGTCACTTGCCACCGTCGCCTGCAATTAGTGGGAGCCCTGAGCGTGTCACTTGCCACATGTTGCGGATTGTCACTTGCCACGTCACCTGCCACATCTTGTGGATTGTCACTTGCCACACCTTGCGGATTGTCACTTGCCACGTCACCTGCCACACCTTGCTGATTGTTACTTGCCTGCCACCAGATGCAGATTGTCATTTGCCACGTCACCTGACACAATTTGCGGATTGTCACTTGCCACGTCGCCTGCCACACCTTGCGGATTGTCACTAACTTGCCTGCTAAGGTGTAGTTTTGGTTGTCTCTTGCTGTGTCCCAGACTCCCAGAGTCAGGCAGCAGAGAGATAATGTAATCTCTCTGCTGCCTGCACAGTGAGGGCAGAAATCACTGCAGGAATGCAGGACAGGCACGGGCGGTGAGAGATGATCTCATCTCTCTGCTCCCCCGCTCTCAGCTAGCTGATTGGCCAGCTGCCACACTGAGCCTGCTCTCTCACTCTCACCTGCTCTGCCAACACACTGAGAAGCACGGTCTGCCCACGAACCGTGCCGCCCGCAAACAAACCACGCCGCAAGCAGAGCCGCCCACTTTCTTACCCGTCTGTGGAGCCGCACGCTATCGCACCTGCCCGCAGAGCGGCCCGACGTGACTCACTGACGTCACTCGTTGCTAGACACCAAGCGGCCCAGGCATAAGCAACGAGTGCAGGGAAGAGGCTCCACCCACCTCCTCCTCCGCTCCTGGTATCGTGTCAGTGCGCCGCGTAACTACATTAGACGAGTCTCTCTCTCAGCGCCGCTGATCGGCTGATGTGAGAAACTGAGAGAGAGACTCAGAGAGGCAGCGGCAGCCGCAGAACAAGTACTGTATACAGGGCCGCCATCAGGGGGGTACAGGCAGTACACCTGTAAGGGGCCCAGAGGTCCCTAGGGGCCCGGATGGCCCCCTTTTTTTTGTAAGGGACCCAGAGGTCCCCAGGGCCCTTGAATGTCAACCCCCTTTTTAAAAAAAAAATTATAATTTTTTTTATTATAAATTTTTTTATTACATTTTTTTTCTATTAATTTTTTTTATTATTTTTATTTTTTATTTTTTTGCAAGGGGCCCAGAGGTCCCCCAGAGGCCCGGAGGTCCCTAGGGCCGCAGATGGAAACCTCTCTTTTTTTTATAATTTTTTTTTTGTAAGGGGCCCAGAGGTCCCCAGAGGCCCGGAGGTCCCCAGGGCCCTGGATGGCAACCCCCCTTTTTTTGTTTTTTTGTTCTTCTGTTTTTCTTGTGTTCGTCAGCACCCAAACCCCCTGCTTCTCAATTCGTGGCACCCCCCCGCTTCTGAATTTGCGGCAGCCCCCCGCTTCTCCCCGGCTGTGTAAGGGGCCCCAAAATTCCTGATGGCGGCCCTGACTGTATATACTCGAGTATAAGCCGACCCAAATATAAGCCGAGGCACCTAATTTTACCCCAAAAAACTGGGAAAACTTATTGACTCGAGTATAAGCCTAGGGTGTCCATCTGCATGCCTCACTGTGCCTCACTTTGCCTCACTTTGCCTCACTGTGCCCATGCCTCACTGTGCCCATGACTAGACTGATGTTTAACATGGGAGTCTATGGAAGGAGTGCCCGACTTTGAAAAAGCGGTTCTCCCCGGCCGTAGGTCTCCCAGACACCAAACTTTTTACACTTGTAGAGGAGACATGTGTGCCACTTTTAGGGTCCAGGGGACCTACAGCCGGCCGGTACCGGGTCCGCAAATTCACCAGAGAAATTACCGTTTAACATTGGAGTCTATGGAAGGGGTGCCCGGATTTTAAAAAATCAGTGCTCCCCGGCCGTAGGTCCCCCAGACACCAAACTTTGCACACTTGTAGAGGAGACATGGGGCTACATGGGGTCCAGGGGACCTACAGCCGGCCGGTACTGGGTCCCCAAATTTCGGGAGATCAGGCGCAAAAAAAAAAAAAACAGAGCAAGCAAGTGAGTGTGACAGATGTTCTCGGGGGGGCAATTTCCCTGTTGCCCCCCCCTGGATCCGCCCCTGATCTGGCACACACTAGAGTGCATGGATATTTGATCATAAAAATTACTAGTTTCACCATATTTTCAGCTTGGCAGGGAACCTATTTTTTCTGATAAGGAGCATTATTCAAATGTTGTGTCCTGCTATAGTATACAGTATGTTAGCCTTTAGAAATTCTGTTAATCAGTTACCCTTAATAATTTATAGACTACTGATCTTTTTACTGATTTGGCACTTTACTATGTTTGTTTATGTAGGTATTTCATGCAGGAAAGTCATAGCTTATTGTGTACAAGACCAGACACTTATTGTACTCTGAGCTAAGAGGAGACCATACCTACCACAGAGAGCAAGAAGATCCATGCAAATACATAACTTATCAATTCTCTAATTCTCTCATTCATTTCCAGGACCCTTTTAAAAATATTGAGCAGGAATAAATGTAATTTTTTCTTCTAACTGTCAGGAAAGGCGCATACTCTACATATGCTCAGGTGCACGAATCTGAGGAACTCTTCCTGTGGCTAAATTACGGGTGCGTGCACACAAACGCACACTTTGATGGACAGGTGCGCATGCTCATGCATGAGTTCAAGTGAACATTGGCACCAGGCAGGCTATTTAAGCTGCAGTAGCCCACCATGTCATTGGTTTTTGGTTTACTAAGTTCCCATACATCTGTACCCCTTCCTGTATTGATCTTTTGTTAGCTTCTCCTGACTATGCCTGAACACCACCTGTACCAATCCCTGGCCTGTCTCTGGATTACGCTTCTGCCTGCTCCTTCTGTTCATCTGCCTTGGTGTTACTGACTTTGGCCTGACTCCCGACTACTCTTTTGCCTGCCATCTGTACCTGATCTACTTGCTAGCTGCTTACCTGGACTACCTGACCCTGCCTTTTGTTCTTCATCCTGTATCTGAATCAGGTGATCCGTGTCCGACGATGGCTCCAGTCCTTCTGCCAATGTGCCCTCCACAACTATTCCATCCAAAGCATGTCAGCTATATTTTGCATTGCAGCCCCACACTTTTTCACTGGAAGCCACAAAAGTTGTATTTGTTATCTCTCTGTTACAAGGGGAACCACAGGCGTGGACTCATTGTCTCCTGGAGAAAGAGAACGCCAAGTTGTCTACCCTTAACATCTTCTTTGACACCATGGTACAGTTAAATGATGACCCTCAATGCTCAGTTTCTGCATTGATAGTACCAATGTAAAATGTAAAAATGTTTTTTTCAAACTATTGTTTTTAAAGGAGCAGGGACTTTAATGATGCTTAATTATTTGAAACAATACAAATGAAATATGCCTTTAAATATAGTGCCTGAGGGGGGGTCCCCTTAGTCTGCCTGTAAAGTGGCACATCTGTACCATGTGTAGAACCTGGTGCAGCAAAACTGACATATGTAAAGAAAACAAAATTGACATTCAAATTGAGTTTCCCGGCTGCAAGCCATTGCCGGCAATACAAAAAAAAATGATGTGGGGTCCCCCTCCCATGCATACCAGGCTCTTATCAAAGCATTCAGCCTGGCAGGCCAGGAAAGGGGGGCGAGGGACCGCCCCTCTCCTGGACCATACCAGGCCACATGTTCTCAACGTGGGGGAGTGCTTTAGGGCAGGGGAGGCTCTGCCCGCCTCACAACAAAGCACCTTGTCCCCATGTTGATAGGGACAAGGGCCTTTTCCCGACAACCCTGGGCCATGGTTGTGAGGGTCTGTGGGCAGTGGGCTGATTTGAATCCTGAAGCCCCCTTTAACAAGGGGCCCCCAGATCCCAGCCTCCCCATGTGAATGAGTATGGGGTTCACCAAAAAAGTGTCAAAAATAATTAGGCAGGAGGCAGTTTCTGTTATTAAAAAAATAAAGAAACAATGTCCCCTTGACCTTAAAAAAAGAACAAAAATGCTGAGCTCGCTACTTAGGCTTGATTGTCGAAAGCCTGCTCCTCCATCTGACAGTTCTTAAATTGGTATGAGACGGGGCCACCTAGTGACTTCACCTGGTGAGACTGCCCCTTGTGATGTCACCGGCCCAGCATGCACCACTCAGGGATGTCACGTGGGTCAGTGCCAGCAGGTGATGTCGCTCGGTGGCCACACCCCTTACCTATTTAAGAACTGTCAGACGGAGCAGCAGGCATTCAGTGGTTAGCCTTTATCATGGGTGGAGTGTTTTTTTCCGTGTCTGTCAGTGTGGCGGGCATCGTGATTTTGATGGATCTACATCGGGAGACATTGTTTTTTATTTTTAATAAAGCAATTGTCAAAAACTGTGTATGTGTTTTTATTTATTTTTGACACTTTTTTGGGTGAATGAGTAGGGGTACAATGTACCCCATATTCATTCACATTAGGAGGGGACCAGGATCTGGGGTCCCCCTTGTTAAAAGACACTTCCAGATTCCGATAAGCCCCCTACCCGCAGACCACCACCCAGGGTTTTCAGGAACAGGCCCTTGACATGGTATTCTGTTTTTCATTTTTTTTGTATTGTCAGCAATGGCTTGCAGCCATGATAATCAGTTTAAATATTTTTTTTTCTCTTTACAAATGTCAATTTTGCTGCTGCAGGTTCTATACACGGTAGAGATGCACCGCTTTACATGCAGACTAAGGGGATCCCCTAGGCGCTATATTTAAAGGATTTTTTATTTTATTTTTATTGTTTAACTTTAAGCACCATTAAATATGGATGCCATAAGGACATTCACAGGAGGGAGGAGGAGGGAGTAATAGTTGACATGACAATGACATGACAATGTGTTTGAGGGAGTGCCTCTTCATCATGTCATGTGATAGGTGTTGGCAGTGAGGTTTAACCAGTTACAGCTGGAGATATGCACGTCTCTCGGTGGGTGGGTTTAATGCTGAGAGGTCACATATATGTAAACATATTTCAGTTACCACTTAGAGAACAGTCAGAGATCTTGAAAGATAGTTTTTTGGAAAAGGGTTACAAGTCCCACCACCTGGATAAAGTAGTGGAAGAAATGGCAGCTATTCCCAGGGCTGAGTGTCTGAAAGAAAAACCTTTAGTGGTTGAGAAAAATGCCAATCAGGAATGGGGTTTCATTTCAGATTTTCATTCCCAATACAAAGAGGTGGAGGCGGTGTTCAAAAACCACTGGCACATACTCCGTTTGGACAAAACCCTACAAAGGGATCTCCCACAGAATCCTAGATTTATTTATAGGAAAGCTCAAAATTTGGGAGACCGTATAGTTAAAAAAGTGCTTGATCCCCCCAGACGTCCCCCTACCTTTTGGGATAGGGATGTTTTTTTCTCCTACAGAAAGTGTAAACCATGCAGGGAAGTCTTGTGCCAAATGAGAGGTATAGAGAGGTTCACTGCTACATCTAACAATAATGAATTTCAAATTAAAGAATTCATCACCTGCAATACCACTCATGTTGTTTACGCTTTACAGTGCCCTTGTGGGTTAATGTATATTGGGAGAACTAAGAGAATGCTCGGAATTAGGATTGCAGAACACATTAATAATATCCTTTTAGGCTACAAAGACCATAATGTGTCTCTCCACTTCAAGCTATTTCATGACCAAGACCCTTCAGGTATGATCTTTTGGGGAATAGACCATATTAAACCAAGCTGGAGAGGGTCAAATATAGTAGGGGAGTTGTCACAGAGAGAGACCCAGTGGATCTTTCTAGCCGATACTCTTTCCCCTAAGGGGTTAAATATCGAATTGGATATAAATTGTTTTATAAGCGACATTTGAGCATTTTTTGAATCATTAGTGCCTCCTCTGGCCATTATTAGAAACGTTCTGTTCTGCACATTACAAATTGACCAGCATGCAGGCATATTTGGCAGATACGTGTGTATTTTCCTGTTCCTTATTCCTCACATATATACTTATATGTTTATTTTCAAATACGTTTTGGGAAATGATGGGATACGGATCATAATGGGTCAATTATTATGAGTTGACATGGAAATCACTGTGGTTTGGGTATCGTAATATGTCATTGTCTTTTCTGGCTTTTTTTGAAGATAGAGGTTGTGTGATCTTTTTTTTTTTTACTTGATTTTTGATTCTTTTTAAAGATCAGGTTTTAGTCTATTTCTAATTAGTACATTGTGTCTATTGAATTTTCTGAATACTATAATCTAGACACAATTCAATGAATTATTGGTGTCTTTTTATATAAATTGTGATATGAATTTTATAAGAATGTTACAGTAACTCTAAGATTGTAATGGTCTTAACTTGATGTTTGCTAATGCCAGTCAAGTGTGCTTTAATCAGACATATCCCAGTTATTTCCCAATTATTAGATCGCTGTAGTGTGCATCAGGAAGTATTTTAACTCCTGGCAGCAATCACACAACAGGTTAAATAGCCGTAATTGGCTGTATAATAAAACCGGCCTAGCTGCGCTGTAGGATCACGCCCTTTGACAAAGTTGTGATGACGAAACGCGTCAGGACGTGATTCTGCAGCAAACCAGAAGTGACGAGTGATGCTGTGCATTCCAAGTAACCAACTAGAGAAACCGGAAGTCATCCGGCGAACTGCTGTGCGGTAAGCTGTGTTTGATACACGGTGGGACAAACCATCCACTCTTTGGAAACAATTGATCTAAGTTATTCAAACATCAAGTTTCTGGATCAAATGGAACCCATGCTGTCACAGTCTTTAGACATATGACATTGTCTGTTCATACTGAAAGAAGCTGAACTTAGAGAGAGATATATATATTTTTTAATAAGAAGAAAAATAAATCGTTTTAAAACCAGACTATACTATGTGGAGTTTTTCCTCTCTCCCCATATTATTACCCCTGGAGAAAAACTGAACATCTCTATTAAAAGGACGCCCACAGAAGGCCGCTCTTGGTTTGATTTCCTATTGGGATTTTCGTATGAAGCCCGTTACTTTCTGAAGTCTGGTGAGTGCAATCCCTATGGGGAGTCTCTTTTTTTAAACACCTGTGCACATTTCGCAGACAACATTTAAGAAATCCTGACAAGTGAAAAAAATTGAATTTTTCTTTGGTGATAATATCTATAGACTGGGTGGTCGTTTATACCATTGTCTCTAGGGACAAGGGGAACCTTATCAATTTAATTATTGATAGGAGCGCCGCAAATGACAATTAGAATAACACCTATTGGTGATACTTTTTTATTTTGTCATTATATTAATACATATTTCAGTTACCATCGGGTACCGGAAAGCTTATGATGCATACTTGTGTGATCAGGTGCTTTCCGATCATGTGACCGCTGTGACTGGCAATCACAGTGGTCACATGATCGAAATGGCCGCCTGGGCCTCCCAGCATTAAGAAGATCCTAAAGGGCCAGAAGGCAACAGCGGGAAAGGGTTAACTAGGCCAGAGCCATGAATTCTAAGAGTCCCACGACCAGGTTCTAGAAAAATAAATAAATATATGTATATATATATATATATATATATATATATATATATATATATATATACAAAATATAAACAGTATTTAAATGTTCCTATGCACTTTACATATAAACATATAAATAGTAATTGGTGGTACAGGTGCTAAAAATTAATTAAGACCAGAAATATTAATATCAAATGGATCAAATAATAGAGTGGATTTTGAATTCTTCATTCAAACTATTTGGGGGCATGGTCTCTAATTTATAAATCCAGAGGTTCACACATTTGCATAATTTTGCAAATCTCTCGTTATACATCAGAGACCCTTTCGGTATACTTTCAATCGCCAAATCGGTCACTTCCGGTTACTGACCTGTATCACTTCAGGTGACTTGGTGGCGGTCGGTACTCACATTCAGTCATCCTTTGCTGGGGGACACCAGTGGACACTGTCCCTTTTTCACCATGACCGGGAGCTGAACTGTTCTGACTCTCTTCCCACATTGCCATTGGATTTTCAGGAGACAGAATACTATGTAAGCCTTGTCTATCTGATTGCACAAGTTGATTGTTCATACATGTTTTTCATTCAAGTGACCTGGACCTTAAATGCTTCTTGGCTGTCACAAGGTTAACACCTATGCTGAAACTACCATTAATACCATCATCCATTATGGAGTCCCAATGTGGGTGTGTGCTTTTTTTCAATCATTTTATTTTATCATTATCCCATCCAGTTCAGATGGTCCTGGAGCAGCCACCACTACGTTTGAATTTGATGTAACATCTAGGGTTCATATAATAATACCCACCCAAACGCCTAATTTCTTTTGTATATATGATGCACAGTGTATGTTAAATCTTATACTACCCTGAATATACAGGATGGAAAAGAGTAAAAGATGCCAAATAATGAGCTGATTGTGACTGAAGATTGGTTATCTCATCTATCAATATTTAATCCATACAAGAAAAAAATATATAAATCATTTAAGTGACCAAACTCTGGGGTGAATCTGATTTTGAAAGAAAACATGGCAAACACCTTCTTGAATTGATAAAATCAGTGCAGATTTCTGGGGCTGCTGTCTTCTTAAGAATGCTTCTATTCTTTACAGTGTGACTGCAGAGGTTGGTTTGAGTGTTAAATTATCCATTTATCTATTTTCGTGAACACTGTGAAATCATTATTAAAAAGTCTGTATATTGTATAAAACGGGCAAATATCATGATTCCTGCTGTTTGTCTACCTTACAACTCTTATCCTTCTTACAAAAATTTTGCAATATAAATTGAAAAAACAATGAAGTCTCTTGCTTGGTGCCACTTGTTTTCTAGAAAAATACTTTACTCTGTAATGTGGCAAATACATTTGCTTGAAACTATTTTAAAATGTTTCTGTGTCATCAATAAAACCTGCCAATAACTTACAGGGGGCATATTCCTATTCCGAGCAAATTTCAAAGACATGGATTTTTCATACTGTGACTCGTCCTAGATTCTTTTTTGAATCAATGTTATACAAGAAGGCATGGAAATGAACATCATAATAAGTATTTTGGAAACCTTTCACTATAAATCTTTCTTTTCTGTTCCAGAAGATACATATTATACTGCAATTAAAAAATATGAGGCCTTATGTATAAAACTGAAACAAAGCTTCTTTGTGGGCCAAATACATTAGCAGGCTTTAAGTCATCCTTGCTTCACCACCACAAAATAACCACACCTATTTTGGTCAGCACTATCAAGCAGTGTGTGCAACAACTTAAGGTTTCATTTTTTTTTTTTTTTTTTAAAGAATTCACCTGCTTATAAGCTTTCATGTTTTATCACCATAGAACATGGAAACACAGTAAATCTATTTTTATTTTATTTTTTAACACAGATCAATAGAAATAAATTCTATGATGTCAAAGTGAAAACCGATCTGTGTAAAGTGATTTAAATTAATTACAACAAATAAGTGCAAAATAGGTAAGTAAACACACAAGTCATTACTTAGTTGATGCAACCAATGTCTCGCAGCCTTTACACATCTGCATGCAGATATTATTTTGGCTACAACTTTTTGCAAACCTCATCCAACTCTGTCAGGTTGAGTTTTTTTTTTATTGGATTGGTATTAGAGTCTGATCTGGCCATTGTGGGGCATTAAATGTTGTTTTTAAGTGTAGTCTTGGCTTTACTTTTTGAAATCAATGTTTTACTGCAGTAAAAATAATCTCCCTTGACATGCATTGAATGCAAATAATATTAAAACAATGACATATGTACAGAAGAGTACAATTTTGTTGTTTTGTTAAAGTGAAAAAAAAGAACAAAGAACAGCCAAACATTATAGCTCCAAAGACCTATGTATGCATTTCTGCTGTGAAACAAAAATTTGCATTTGTTCCTATCACAATCAACTCAAAGTCAAACATTTCTTACATTTCCTGCATTTACAGGCAGGATCTCAGGAGCAGGATTATGGTCCCCGGGTTACAAACAAGATAGGGACTGTAGGTTTGTTCTTAAGTTGAATCTGTTTGTAATTTGGAACAGGTACATTTTTTAGGTGTAGCTCCAGCCAAAAAATCTATTTTAAGCTTTTTGGATAACATAGGGAAGGGTTATCACCCCTGTAACATTTGTTTTGCTGTCTGTGCCCCTGTTCAGAAGATTTCAGCTCACTTTCTGTCCCAATAACAATTGGATTTTGAAAAATTTGGGTTATTAGGGAAACAATGATTGGTGATAAACATCAGTGGAGACACCTTTTTCCCATATTAACTCTTACAGGAGAGAATTTCCCTTCCTAGGGGTAGATTTCCTCTCACTTCCTGTTGTCTCCCTACATTTGTAAGTAGGAGTCGTTTGTAAGTCGGATGTCTGTAAGTAGGGGAGCACCTGTATGTATAGTCTAGTAAGCAGGTAGATGACATAAGAAGCCACGTAGCTTCTTCGAACCGGACATAGTGGTGTCAGTCTTCTGGTTGCCAAATCAGGTTGATGGATGAAAACAGGTGAACAGAATTATAAACATTATGTGCTTCAACTATGTTTGACTAGAGTTCAATTTTAAGGCACAAAGAATCTAAGCAGTCTGAATCTGCCCAACAGTAAGCTGTCTGATGTGGCAAATTAACCCCAAAATCTGTTTTTACAGTACAATGTTAAAGAGGATCTTTTAAAAGTACACAAAATTACAAATGCATTAACACGTAATTTTACATTTTAACTTAGAGCATCTGGTAACATTGATTAGAATTGTTTTTCTCCAAATTAAGTCTTAATGTGGCAATAAATCTGACCATAGATGGGTAGATGTATTCCAAAGAATGAGAGATGGGGAGACATACGCCTGTTTCTCATAGATACAGGGGTCACTGCCATTTCTCATTCTACACACGATAGGCTAAAGTGTGTGGTTAATGTGTTTTTCCTTTGGTTTTCAAGAAGAAGGAAAGATCAGCCTGGAAGCAGAAAGATTTCCCCACTAATTGTCACCTCCCAGTGGTTCTCTTAAATAATTCACCAAGTGCTGCATTTGACCATCAGATTGATGTAGAATTCAACAAAAATCTATAGCTAAAACACAGATATGAACTGATAAAACAAAAGCAAACTGGTTATCATTAGGGCAGCCATTGAAGGAGCAAATTTCTTTCTTGCAACCATGGCAACCATTGAGTTCTCGCATCGGAGGGGGGGGGGCAATGAAAAGCTGCCCCCGCTGGGAGAACAGTGATTATTGCTAGCTGCTATAACAGACACCAGCAAAAATCACCTGTAAAATACGGCAGGCTGGTTGTACCCAAGTTGGTCAGTCAATCAACTTGGGTACATTTAGCCTGCCCATAACAGTGGGGGGTTTGGGCATGAAATATTTCCGCCCACCACATATGGGATGCTGGTAGACAAATATTTTACAGTTAAAACCAGTTTATGTCAATTTATTTACTTGCCTATGATTGGCTTATGAAGGTCATCAACAATTTTGGCACGAGCAGTGATCTATATAAATAAAAAAAATGCGTCATTAGCAGTACAGTCGACAGGGATTTGAAGAAAGAGGTACATCCCGCCCTCCCTCCCATGTCGTGGCTCACATTATGAGGTTTTTGTTCTTTTCTTTAGAAAAGGGACTTTAATGCCGCGTACACACGATCGGTTTTTCTGATGAAAAAACACTGATGGACTTTTTTCATCGGACAAACCGATCGTGTGTGGGCCCCATCGGTCTTTTTTCCATCGGTTTAAAATAATAGAACCTGTTAAATTTTACCAATGGAAAAAAAAACGATAGCAAATTACGATCGTCTGTGTGGAACTCCATCGGAGAAAAAACCCACGCATGCTCAGAATCAAGTCGACGCATGCTCAGAAGCATTGAACTTCATTTTTCTTAGCTTGTTGGAGTGTTTTACGTCACAGCGTTTTATTCCATCAGAAATCCGATCGTGTGTACAGGGCATTAGTTATTGTTTTATTAGCTTGAGCTTTAATAGCTAAGCTAAAATGTGTTGTTGTTGATATATTTAATATCGGTATTTGATTATATGCTGTTAATATTATATATTAATATATACCTATAGTAAAAGGCCGTGGCCATTTAAATCCACACGAATATGAGTCCAGTGTTGTATCTTATATTTATAAGTTATGTTTTATTTAAATGTTTTGCCGAGCATACCATACATGGTTTGAACCTTGGCTGGTTAGCAGGATTCAAATTGTCTATGGCTGGCTTTAGTTACATTTTCCTTAATATTTTCCATAACAAATGTCTTTTATGATCAATTCAAACAATTGGCGTGATTAGAAAAAACATTTATTCTATTACACTGCAGACTTTAAAGGATACGTTCAATATGCATTTATTATTTTTTTGGAAAAGACCTGTAAAGCATTGCCCCAATGATCAGCAGATCGTGGGTTTAATGCCACGGTCCTGCAGACTATTTGTGTATCTGTCTTGCCATACCTCCGATACGGCCAGACAGTTACACTGTGATAGAAAGACTTAATAAACAGTGCTCAACAGCACCATGGTAGTTCATTGAGGGGGGGGGATTAAGTATTGCTATAGGATAAAGGTCCATGAGAGTGGGCCCGCTCCCCCAGCTTTGATAATCCAAAGGGTGCTCTAGGTCGAGTACCGACGGTTACCAACTGCCCTCAAGGAGCATAGTGGCGATAGCGATCGGTCGTTTTGAAGTGGGTCCAGCATGTCCACATGGTTGAGAATTTGTGGATCCTTTCTTGGGAGATATGAATTAATTCCTCCATCTACTCTGTTTTGGACAGTCTTGCAAACCATTCTTTAATCATTGGAATGTGTAAACGCCAGTGAATGGGGATGCATAACCTGCCCGCATTCACCATATGCATGGCCAGCGATTTGAAATAGTTATTTTAGGACAAGGATGTGTGGTGTAGGAGGAATTGTGCAGGAGTGTAATCCAGGGAGAATGTAGAGACATGTGTGATGAGGTCATGTACTTCCCTCCAGAAGGGTTGGAGTAGTTCACACTCCCACCATATATGGAGCATAGTACCTTCCATTTTCCCACATCTCCAGCAGGTGTTGGGAATGGTGGGTGAAAATTTATGAAGGCGTGAGGGTGTTCTATACCATCTGGTGATAACCATGTAGCAATTTTTCTGGATGGCAACATAGAGGGAGCCCTTGTGTGCATATTCATGAATGGTGTCCCAGTTCTCTTCGGTAAGAGATTCCTGAAGGTCCCTGTCCCAGGAGGCCTGTGAGGTAGCCAGGGTAGGGGTAGCGATACCTGAGAGGAGGGCATATAAGTATGAAATCAGGTGCCTTTGTGGAGTTTTACGATTGAATAGGGCTTCAAAAGTGTCCAATTGGTTGGGTGTGCATGGGTCGAGAGAAAGTGATGAATTTGCCTATATGTCCAGAATGGGAAGGCAGCGTTCTTAGACATGGTTACCAGGTTTTCAAAGGGAAGGGGGGATCCCTTCGAGAAGAATTGGCATGCTAGCACATCTTCATATGGCCATTCCTGCTTTAAGAAAGAGCAGGACTCACCCAGAGGGAAGGCCAAGTTTTGCCTCAGTGTAGTCTGGGGCCCTGGGACTGGGGCAAATGTTCTAGATGAAGCTGTCCTCTTGAAGGCTTGTAAGGATAGTTAGATAAGTGGATGAGTGGTGAGCATCTTTGGCCAGTATTCAGGGGATAGCCAGGGAAGTAGATGTAAGGATGTGAGCGTAAGAAGGTTTTCTAGGGCCACCCACGTCTTCCTTGAGGTGTGCACATTCCAGTCTACGATCCTCGTAAGTTGACAGGCTATGTAATAGTTATGTAGATCTGGTAGGCCAATCCCCCCTTTAGCTTTGGCCAGAGTAAGGCGAGCGTATTTTATGCATGGCGGGGAATTCCTCCAAAGAAAGGAGGAGCAGGCTCTTCGATATATTGAAAAGAAAGATGGAGGAGATGGATCGGGATGGTTTGCATTAAATAAAGTAGCCGCGGAAGAATGATCATTTTGACCAGTGCGGCACGGCTGAACCACGAGACGTTTAGGCCTATCCAGTCCTTGAACTGATTCTGGACCCTGGTGAGGGCCAAGCAGAGGTTCCGATTGTATAGGTCCTCCAATCGACTTTTAATTTGGATGCCAAGGTATGTAATTGCATCTTTTTTCCATAGAAAAGGAAAGGATTCCTGGCAATGGGTCACTTCCTGTGAGGGAAGAGTGATGTTCAGGGCATGGGATTTTGAGTAATTAATTTTAAGGTTTGACAGGCTTCAAAAGTATTCTATGTCTTTAAGTAGGTTGGGCAGACTTTAGAGAGAGAAGGATGCTATCTGCAAAAGCTGCAACCTTAAATTCCCTATCTCCTATGTTCAGTCCCTGGATATCGGGGTTGGCTCTTATTCTATTAAGAAGGGGTTCCAGGGACAAGATATAGATTAACTGGTGTAGGGGACAGCCATGGCTTGTTCCATTGCTTATTGAAAAGGCGTCCGACAGGTGACCGTTGACTCTCACGCTCGCATTGGGAGTGGAATATAGGGCCATTATATGAGCTAACATGCGTTGCCCGAGGCCAATAGTCTGGATGACCTCTCTAATGTAATCCCAGGCCACTCTGTCGAACGCCTTCTCCGAGTCTAGGGACGGAAAGAAGCCCTGGGCTCTAGTCGTTGTAAGCCAGTGATGGAGGTTCAGTGTGCGGATGGTATTATCTCTGGCTTCTCTACCAGGGACAAAGCCTACCTTGTCTAGAGAGATAAGATTGGGTATAAGGGGGAGCAGTCTATTAGCGAGGATTTTTGCATATACTTTGACGTCTACATTTAGTAGGGATATAGGCTCATAGCTCAAAACCTGAGCGGGATCTTTGCCCTCTTTTGGTATCACGGCTATATGCGCTTCCAGCATTCTGCCTGGCGATGTCTGGGGGTTGGAGAAGGCATTGTATACGGATAGTAGGTTGGGGGAAAGTAGGTCTGAAAACGATTTATAATACTGGGAGGGTGAAAACGTTGGGCTCTGGGCTTTTGCCCGATTTTGTTTGATCGCGGTCTCCTGTTCTCCTAAAGTGAAGGGGATTTCCATTTCCTTGGTTTGCTGGGGTGTAATTGTTTTTGGGCCATACTGGTGTAAGAACTCTCTGATGTTTTTAGAACGAGTTTCTGCTGGGGACGGGCTCGGGCAATCTGACTTCAAGTTATAGAGTTTTGAGTAGAAGCGCTCAAATTCTTTAGCGATATCCTCATTTTTGGGTAGAAGTGAACCTTGAGCATTACGCAAATGATGAATCGGGATTATGGTCTTTATGGGAACCTTTGTAATTTATTTCAGATCACGTGCTTTCTTCTGAAGAGTGGTAATTATCCAGCCACAAAACGAGTCAAACTAATTAGAAGCCGTGTTTAAACCCAATATGTATACGCCCAAATGCCAATATTGATTTCATTACCATGTAATCTTTATGTATTACATTACGGGGTTCTATTCCATTGCAATTTATGTGGAGTAAGTCTGGAGGCTATACAATTTGAGCCATTTTGTAATCGTATTATACCACCCTGTATGTGCATTAGTTTATATATATATATATATGTATTATAATAAGATATTTATCATCATTAATTCTTGTTAATTACCTTGTTGTTTATATATCTTCATGAATTTTTAATATGGTTATATTTACAAACTAAAATATGATATTCATTTATCATTATTATGAACAATTTCGTACCATGTTATATATAGATGATTATGAATTAATAAACATGTTGTTACACAACAATTGTTACAATTTCTACAGCTACGTGCTTCATTTAAAGTCCCAACACGCTGTGTCCCCGCCCCCCCCTCCCATTTTTCACTCTGAATATGGTAGTAACATGTAACATTTTACAAAAGGTGAACTTATCCTTTGCCATATAATGTATTTTTATTTTTAACATTGCTTCTTTTCACAGCATGTGTATACAGACTAGAGGTCGACCAATATATCGGCCGGCTGATATATCGGCAGATTTTTGGCACTTTTTAATTAATCGGCATCGGCTGATAGTGCTGAAAAAAAAGCCGATTTAAAAAACTTCAGCGTGACTTGCAAATAACTTCTTTCATAGAAGTCAATGCAAGTTGCCTGAAGTTTCCTGTGGAGGTGGAGCGATGTGTCTCTGGGCAGCCTGCCAAGTGAGAGAACAGAGATACAATGTTTCTTCTTATCAATGAACTGAACTCCGTGTGTAGAAGTTCTCAGTTTAACCATTTAACCACTTAACGACCGCCCACTGTAAATATACGTTGGCAGAATGGCACCGACAGGCAGAATCACGTATGTCTACGTGATCACCTTTGTATAGTTGGGGGGTCCGATCGGACCCCCCTTCTTTACAGTGAGCGGTGGTTAATTGTTCAGGAGCGATCTGGGATGAGGGGACGGCCGTTTGATTCCGGCCACCCCCTCGCGATCGCTCCCGGCGAATGATATGCTTCCTCTGCCTGTGTAATGTAAACACAGGCAGAGGAAGTGATGTCATCTCTCCTGTGGCGCTCACATATACCGAGCGCCGCACAAGAGAAGATGCCAGGTTAGTGCACAAAACACTAGACTGACACCAGGACACATAGGCACATAAATCGCCCCCCCCGGCCCCCCCAGACACCCCCAGATCACCCCCCAGATCACCCCCAAGCCCCCAGTCACATTGTCACTGATTGCAGTGACCATTTATTTACTGATCACTGCAATCAGTGACATTTGTGACTGTAAAAGTGTCACTAAAGTTAGTTTTAGGTCCAGTGTAGCCCCCTAACCCCCCCTAATAAAGGTTTAACCCCCTGATCGCCCCCCAGATAACCCTTTCACCCCCTATCACCACTGTCGCTAAGCGATAATTTTTCTGATCGCTGTCTTAGCGTCGGTGATGCCGATCGGTAGCCAGTAATTTTTTTTAGGTTCGCCGCAGGTTTTTATAGCGTCAGGTACCCCCATATATTATCTAATAAAGGTTTAACCCCCTTGATCGCCCCCCAGGTAACCCTTTCACCCCCTATCACCACTGTCGCTAAGTGATCGTTTTTCTGATCGCGGTCTTAGTGTCGGTGATGCCAATCGGTAGCCAGTAATTTTTTTTAGGTTCGCCGCAGGTTTTTATAGCGTCAGGTACCCCCATATATTATCTAATAAAGGTTTAACCCCCTTGATCACCCCCGAGGTAACCCTTTCACCCCCTATCACCACTGTCGCTAAGCGATCGTTTTTCTGATCGCTGTCTTAGTGTCGGTAATGCCGATCGGTAGCCAGTAATTTTTTTTAGGTTCCCCGTCAGGTTTTTATATAGCGTCAGGTACCCCCATATATTACCTAATAAAGGTTTTAACCCCCTAATTGCCCCTAGTTAACCCTTTCACCAGTGATCACCATATAAGTGTTATGGGTGACGCTGGTTAGTTAGTTTGCTTTTTATAGTGTCAGGGCACCCGCCGTATATAACCCAATAAAGGTTTAACCCCCTGATCGCCCGGCGGGTGATATCAATTAGGTTTTAGCGTCAGAGAGGGTCTGCGTCACACCCCAGGCAGCGTCAGGTTAGTGCGAGTAACGCCAACATCCACGCGTGAAGCATACACCTCCCTTAGTGGTATAGTATCTGATCAGATCAATATCTGATCTGATCAGATCTATACTAGCGTCCCCAGCAGTTTAGGGTTCCCAAAAAACGCAGTGTTAGCGGGATCAACCCAGATACCTGCTAGCACCTGTGTTTTGCCCTTCCGTTCAGCCCAGGCCACCCAAGTGCAGTATCGATCGATCACTGTCACTTACAAAACACAACACACATAACTGCAGCGTTCGCAGAGACAGGCCAGATCCCTGCGGCTCCAGTGCTGTAGGAGGTGATTTCACCACCACAGTTAAAAAAAAAACATATATGCCGAAGCATGGGGGAAGCAGGGGCGGAGGAGCGGAGGAGCGATTTTGCTCCTAATGCCGCGTACATACGGTCGAAATTCCGACGGAGGCTTGCCCGTGGAAAAGTCTGACCATGTTTGTGCGGCATAACTTTTTTCCGGGAGGATGCCCCCATGCTTCGGCATATATAAATGGTGCGTGTATGCCCATCATTAGAAGTGGGTGGATGAAGGGCGGTATTCTAATGGTGGGCATACCCACCGATCAATCTCTTTTTTCATTCAGCCAACAGGCTGCATGAAAAAAAAAAGATTACAATACATGTCCAACAAGGACCAGCAACGTACTGGTATGTTGCTGGACTTTGAATGTTTATACCAGAATGATGCCTGCGGGTTTAGGTATCATCTTGGTATCATTCTTTTCAGCCAGCGGCCGGCTTTCATGTAAAAGCAATCCTAGTGGCTAATTAGCTTCTGGACTGCTTTTACAAGCAGTGGGAGGGAATGTCCCCCCCCGGATATAAAAAGCGCCATTGGGAAATTGGAAAGCATTTTATCACACCGATCTTGGTGTGGTCAGATGCTTTGAGGGCAGAGGAAAGATCTAGGGTCTAGAAGACCCCAGTTTTTTCAAAAAAAGAGTACCTGTCACTACCTATTGCTATCATAGGGGATATTTACATTCCCTGAGATAACAATAAAAATTATAAAAATAAATAAATATGGAAGGAACAGTTTAAAAATAAAATAAAAAAGCAAAATTAATAATAAAAAAAAAAAAAGCACCCCTGTCCTGCCCTGCTCTTGCCCAATGGCGAACGCAAGCGTCGGTCTGGCGTCATATGTAAACAGCAATTGCACCATGCATGTGAGGTATCACCTCGAAGGTCAGATCGAGGGCAGTAATTTTAGCAGTAGACCTCCTCTGTAAATCTAACGGGGTAACCTGTAAAGGCTCTTAAAGGCTTTTAAAAATGTATGTAGTTTGTCGCCAATGCGCGTTTGTGCGAAATTTTAAAGCATGTCGTGTTTGGTATCTATGTACTTGGCCTAAGATCATCTTTTTTATTTCATCAAACATTTGGGCAATATAGTGTGTTTTAGTGCATTAAAATTAAAAAAAAGTGTATTTTTTCCCCAAAAAATGCGTTTGAAAAATCGCTGCGCAAATACTGTGTAGAAAAAAAAATGCAACACCCACCATTTTAATCTGTAGGGTCTTTGCTTTAAAAATATATATAATGTTTGGGGGTTCAACATAATTTTCTTTCAAAAAAAATATATGTTTTCATGAAAACAAAAAGTTTCAAAAAGGGCTTTGTCTTCAAGTGGTTAGAAGAGTGGATGTAAGCTTCCTAATGTTGTGTATAAAATGCCAGAACAGTCCAAAACCCCCCCAAATGACCCCATTTTGGAAAGTAGACACCCCAAGCTATATACTGAGAGGCATGTCGAGTCCATGGAATATTTTATATGTTGACACAAGTTGTGGAAAAAAGACAATTTTTTTTTTTTTTTTGCACAAAGTTGTCACTAAATGATATATTGCTCAAACATGCCATGGGCATATGTGGAATTACACCCCAAAATACATTCTGTTGCTTCTCCTGAGTACGGGGATACCACATGTGTGAGACTTTTTGGGAGCCTAGCCGCGTACGGGACCCCAAAATCCAAGCACCGCCTTCAGGCTTTCTAAGGGTGTAAATTTTTGATTTCACTTCTCACTGCCTATCACAGTTTCGGAGGCCATGGAATGCCCAGATGGCACAAAAACCCCCCCAAATGACCCCATTTTGGAAAGTAGACACCCCAAGCTATTTGCTGAGAGGTATTGTGAGTATTTTGCAGATCTTAGTTTTTGTCACAAAGTTTTCAAAATTGAAAAAAAATATATATATATTTTCTTTCTTCATTTTCAAAAACTGTAAAATACTCACCATGCCTCTCAGCAAATAGCTTGGGGTGTCTACTTTCCAAAATGGGGTCATTTGGGGGGGTTTTGTGCTATTTTGGCATTTTATGGCCTTCGAAACTGTGATAGGTAGTGAGGAGTGAAATCAAAAATTTGTGCCTAGAAATCCTGAAGGCGGTGCTTGGTTTTCGGGGTCCCGTACGCGGCTAGGCTCCTAAAAAGTCCTGCACATGTGGTATCCCCGTACTCAGGAGAAGCAGCAAAATGTATTTTGGGGTGCAATTCCACATATAACCATGGCATGTGTGAGCAATATATCATTTAGTGACAACTTTTTGTAATTTTTTTTATAGTTTTTTGTCATTATTCAATCACTTGGGACAAAAAAAAAATATTCAGTGGGCCTCACCATGCCTCTCAGCAATTTCCTTGGGATGTCTACTTTCCAAAATGTGGTCATTTGGGGGGGTTTTGTACTGCCCTGCCATTTTAGCACCTCAAGAAATGAGATTGGCAGTCATAAATTAAAAGCTGTGTAAATTCCAGAAAATGTACCCTAGTTTGTAGACGCTATGACTTTTGCGCAAACCAATAAATATACGCTTATTGACATTTTTTTACTAAAGACATGTGGCTGAATACATTTTGGCCTAAATGTATGACTAAAATTGAGTTTATTCGATTTTTCTTATAACAAAAAGTAGAAATTATCATTTGTTTTCAAAATTTTCGGTCTTTTTCCGTTTATATCGCAAAAAATAAAAATCGCAGAGGCAATCAAATACCATTAAAAGAAAGCTCTATTTGTGGGAAGAAAAGGATGCAAATTTTGTTTGGGTACAACATTGCATGTCCGCACAATTTACAGTTAAAGCAGCGCAGTGCAAAATTCTGAAAACAGCTCTGGTCCTTTAGCTACCAAATGGTCCGGGGCTTAAGTGGTTAAAGACAAAATCTTTTCTGACACTTGTAGCTTACAACTAAAAATCCTATATTTTCTGCTAGAAAATCACTTGGAACCCCCAAACATTATATATTTTTTTTTAGCAGAGACCCCAGGAAATAACATGGCGGTTGTTGCAATATTTTATGTCACACGGTATTTGCGCAGCGGTCTTTCAAACACAATTTTTTGGGAAAAAATACACTTTAATGAATTTTAAATAAAACTAAACATTAAAGTTAGCCGTTTTTATTTATTTTTTTTGTCTAAAAATTGTGATTACCTGTTTTTGTGCCTGCTTCCTGATTCCCTTACCGAAGATGGCGGCGGCAGCACCCGAGAGCCGAGGGAGAGATCGGCTTCGTGTGCCGACATCGCGGGCGCCCAGGACAGGTAAGTGTCCATATAATTAAAAGTCAGCAGCTGCAGTATTTGTAGCTGCTGACTTTTAATATTTATTTTTTTCGGCGGAACTCTGCTTTTACACTGGAGCGGGTAGGCGTTGACGGTAAAACGCTGCTAGTTTTAGCGGCGCTTTACCATCATTTTAGCAACGCTATTCGGCTGCTAGCGGGGCGCTTATAACCCAGCTAGCGGCTGATGAAGAGGTTAAATGCACCCGTGTAGCACCGCTGCAGAAGCGCTTTGCAGGCGCTTCGGCAGCAGTGCCCATTCATTTCAATGGGCAGGAGTGGTGGAGGAGCAGTATACACCGCTCCAAAGATGCTGCTTGCAGGACTTTTTTTTAACGTCCTGCCAGTGCACCGCCTCAGTGTGAGACTGCAGGGGAGCTGTTTTGCAGCCACTTTTACGGGTGCTATTTTTAGCCCAAAAGTGCCTGAAAAACGCCCCAGTGTGAAAGGGGTCCAACTGTTAGATTTTATGAGATGAAGGGAAAAAAAATGAAAAAAATCGGCCTAACATATCGGCCCAAAAAAAAAAATCGGCATCATATATCGGCCATCGGCCGCCGCAATTTCTAAATATCGGCATCGGCCAGAGAAAAACCCATATCGGTCGACCTCTAATACAGACTAAATGCATGTCACATGTGTAATATAGTTGTGGATCTGATATAATTTGTTGATACCACCTGTATTTAGGCAGAAACTCTACAGGACTGTTTACATAAAAAATGCATGGATATGCAGAGATTTTATTTCTAAACCAAAGTAAAGTAATCATAACATATTTGCTGGTAAATATATTCTTCTGCATTCAGTTTGCTAGAGTCGCATTGCTCCTAGAAAGTAAAACATATTTTTTCAACTTTTAATATTTTTTAGCCATTTTCATCATCATCATGAATGAAATACTGTATTTATTGTCGTATAACACTCACTTTTTTACCCTGAAAATAGAGGGTAAACTGTGCCTGCGTGTTATACGCAGGGGGCTGTGGAAAGTTTTTTTACTGAAACTTCCCTCTTAAAGTTAGGGTGCGTGTTATACGCCTGTGCGTGTTATACGCCGATAAATACGGTAAATTGTCATTTTAATTAAAACAATAAATACTTCCCAGTGTCTGTACACATGTTTAGTTACAGTATTTTCCAGAGCACCCAGATATGCTGAAAGCAGGCTGTTTTATATTGGAAAAAGTGACCAGATTTTTCGTAATTACACTGTGGCCATGCTACCTGCATCGTTATTGGCCAGAGCCTTTTAGAACAGTGGCTCCACTGGCCAATAGCCGAGGGTTGGGCCACTGTGGATAACTAGAAGCTATGTTCATGGTATATTGGCATGAATTTTTTGAGTTTCTAAAGTAAATTGGACTTGTAATCTTGGAGTAAACTAAGAAGCATACCTGCTTAATTATCTAGTTGACAGATTACATCTATGCAAATCCTCCAAGCACATGGTGTGAACATTTCTGACCTTCTAAAAAGCTAGTTCCTGCCTACTATGTAGATCTATTTAAAGTGGAATTATACTCACCTTGGATCCAGCAATGCAATGTTCTTGTAGAGCTCTCCGTTCGGCCAGTGACATCTTTGAGCAGCGGCTTCTGGGACTTGATCGCCCAGCTGCTTTCATTGGCTGGGCAGGGTTGCTGTCACTCCAGCCATTGGCTGCAAAGGCTGATCAGTGTATTCTAGTGGAGAGAAGTAGCCTTGTTAGAATACAAAGACACTGGGGTCGATTGCCACACCAACATTGCTCGTGTTGGTATGGCGTTCTGTCAGTTTTTTTTTTGTTCAGCCAGCTGAGTTGAACAAAAAAAACGAAATTCTTGCAGTGTGAACTAGGCTTTAGATAAATTAAATAAGGGAATTAGTATTCTATTGGGTAACAAGCATAAAAGAACAAAATTAAAACCTATGTGGCTAAATTCTAGTGTAAAAAACAAATAAATGACAGGCCTTTAAAAAGTACAAATTAGAAGGGACATGCTCAGCATTCCAAATTTGCAAGAAATGCAAAGGAGCAACCAGGACAGCTAAAATAGAATACAAGAAACATATTGCTACAGCAAACACATTTTTTTTATAATATACCAATAGTAAAAAGGTTATGAAAGAACAGATTAACTCAGGAAGTTGGTCACAAATGACAGATAAAAGACAGTTGTATTAAAAAAAAATCTCTTCAGTTTTTACAGATGCAAAAGATGGGTTTAATAGTTGCACAAGTAATACTAATAACATTTCACTGAAGGTACCTCTGTGACAGAAAACCAGATAAAAAAACTAGACTGGAGAAACCTAATGTGAACCAATCATTAGGTCAAAATTGCTTATATTTGCAAGTCCTTTGTGAACTTACCTCAATTATGGCCAAGCTGCTATTTCTAATTTTTAAAGACACCTGGCTATTTGGAATGTTACCAACTGATTGACGTGGAGAAAATATGG
Source organism: Rana muscosa (assembly GCA_029206835.1). NCBI lineage: Eukaryota > Metazoa > Chordata > Amphibia > Anura > Ranidae > Rana > Rana muscosa. Next base: position 1,014,092,301 of record CM055116.1, read on the forward strand.
TACAAATTTACAAAAAAGGATCAAAATATATACCAAGAAACTACAGACCAGTCAGCCTAACATCAATAGTATGTAAGGTATTTGGGGTAATGGTAACACACTCTATTCAGAAATCTTTCTGCGATAAAGGTATCATAAGTGACAACCAGCATGGATTTATGAAAGACCGTTCTTGTTAGACCTACCTATTATCCTTCTTTAAGGAAGTACATGAGGAAATAGATGGTGGTAGTCCTGTGAATGTAGTTTATCTAGATTTTATGAAATCATATGGTAGTGTACCTTATAAACATTTTGTCTATGAAATAAGGTAGTTGATGAAATTGTATAAAATTGTATGTACATGAATATGAAACTGATTTCAAGAATGGGTTCACAAAGTAGTGATAAATGGCTCATCCTCTAAATGGCCTAAAGTTGTAAGTGGTGTGCCCAGATTTCTGCATACAGAAAAGAGAATCTAAAGGGTGGCAGGGATTTTTAGGGCACCAAAACAACCAATTGTGTCATGCCCACAAGCATATGATGAGTTTTCGAGATTTGCTCTTCCTCTGGCTAAATCTGATGGACCTTTAAATGAGAGATAAGAAAAAAAGAATACTCCACACATGCAGTATATATGTTTCCACCTCAATACAGAATGGATCCACGTCCAAAATCACTTACAAGGATTTGCAGTCAGCAAATAACACAAGACCTATAGGAGAAAATGGCCTGTAACTATAGTTATATGTTTGAAGCATAGCAGTCCATGTGCTCAATCTGGTCTGAGTTAGGGGAATGCAGGACAATCCAGGCAAAACAATGCAGAGATCCCAAAAGTGCTGTAAGGATACATCAATTAACCCAAAACACTAAACACAATAAAAAAAAAAACGAGCAATAGAAACCAAAAACCAAACCAAAAAATAAAAAGTAATATAAAAAAAATATATATATATATATTTTTTTAGTTTAGATGCATATACATGTATCTATAAAGAATACCAACTACAAAAACAAAATGGTTTATAATAATGTATAATAAAAGAAAAAATTCAGCAAACAAGTAAGGGAGGCTATTATTATTTTAACCAATTCAACCCCAGAAGATTTGGCTGCTCAATGACCAGGCCATTTTTTGCGATACGGCACTGCGTCACTTTAACTGACAATTGCACGGTCGTGTGACGCTGTACCCAAACAAAATTGACGTCCTTTTTTCCCACAAATAGAGATTTCATTTGGTGGTATTTGATCATCTCTGCGGTTTTTATCTTTTGCGCTATAAACAAAAAAAGAGCGACAATTTTGAAAAAAACACAATATTTTGTAATTTTTTTTTAAAAAAGCTAATTTTTTTCCTCAGTTTAGGCCGATATGTATTCTACATATTTTTGGTAATAGAAATCACAAAAAAGCGTATATTGATTGGTTTGCGCAAAAGTTATAGGGTTTACAAAATAGGGGATAGATTTATGGCATTTTTATTATTATTATTTTTTTACCAGTAATGGCGGTGATCAGCGATTTTTATCAGGACTGCGACATTATGGCGGACAGATCGGACACTTTTGACACCTTTTTGGGATAATTGACAATTATACAGCGATCAGTGCTATAAAAATGCATTGATTACTGTGTAAATGTCACTGGCAGGGAAGGAGGTAACACTAGGGGGGCAATAAAGGGGTTAACTGTGTTCCCTAGTGTGTTTTCTAACTGTAGGGGGATGGGACTGACTAGAGGAGATAACAGATTGCTGTTCCTAGCTAGTAGGAACTCACGATCTGCCTCTCCTTTCCTCACAGAACAGGGATTTTTGTGTTTACACACACACGTCCCGGTTCTGGCTCTCGTGCCTGCTATCGCGCGCGGCCGGCGTCATCGCGACCGCCGGCCACGCGAATCGACACCCCCGCAGTGCAGCGGGCGCAAGCGCGTGCCTGCTATCCCACTTAAAGGTGCCAACATACAGCTACAATGGCTCGTGGTATCGTGCCGACCTGCCACAGTATAATGACGGTGGCTGGTCGGCAAGCGGTTAAACCATTCAGTTGTCGGGTACCTTAAAATGTCCTTTCTTGTTTGCTTGTAATATATTATTTAGGATGTGGTACTCCTAATTACTCTGGACCTATTTTACCTAAATTCTGTTAACTCTTATATACAGTATACACAGTATACACATATACAATACTGTATATATAAAAAAAATCAAAAACAAATTCCTTAGTATAAAAAATAAATAAATAAAAAAGGCAACAAATCCGCATTACTTTAAAATCAATTCATTAGTATGGAAATAAAAAGGGCCACTACCTAACCACGTTTCTTTTTCCGGTTGGGGGTCACTTCACATCCTCCCAGTCATGCCACTTATGCGTGCCCCCCGTGGGCACGCAATGCGGCGATCTGTGGTGAGCCATGTCCTTTGGACACAGCGCATCTAGGATAGGGGTAAAGAACCAATGACATTGGCTTGTTACCATGTGATCAGCTGCATCCAATCACAGCTGATCCCATGTAAACAAATGCCGGTTATCTGCATTTCCTTTCATCAGCGCTGTCGCTCTGTGAGGAAAGGAAAGTCGATAACCGGCTTTCCTGTGACAGGAGACATTTACACTGATCAGAGCACTGTTTATGAGTGCCCTGATGATCAGTGCAGCCCCATCAGTGTGGCATATCAGGCCCATCAGTGCATCATATCAGTGCCCATCAGTGCAACATATCAGTGGGCATCAGTGTCATTTTTACTTTTCAGTTTTGAGAAGTTATACTGTATATAATCTACTAAACATTCTTGTGTTTGATTTCCATGAGGTTATCTCTTACTAATGATATATATTTAAACAAAAAAGTAGCTAAAAGCAAGTAGGTTAGATACATGTATATTTTTTACATTTAATAAATGTTATTTAAGTAAAACAACTGCAGGATAGATACAAGTCAGACTAGGGAACAAAATAATACACTGAGATTACGTTTATTTTCATGACAGGGCTTTGGTGTCTTGGTGTACTACAAAGCAGATTATTATGTCAAAAATATTATCAAAATATAGTTTATTTAGGATCCAGAAAATCATTGTGTAGCGGTGCCCCCGTGGGGTCGCTGAGTATAGCAGTTCCACCTGTCACCCTACTCTGCCAGGCATTCACTTCCAGTCACACGTTGCCAGACAATGAACAGTCCTTCAGCTTGTTTTTGTTGTTTTTTATTGAGGAGATTTAACTTGGATGGGGTAAAGGGACATGGGATGCCCAGATAATTGATCTTGTTAGTTTGAACTAAAGATTATTGAATCTATATTGGCAGTCTCTAAAGCTCCATACTCCTCCAGCACATTTCTTTTCATCAACTCCACCTTCTCTACTGCACAATCCTAGATTCCTGTCATAGTTAGCACATGGTTAGGCCTCACTCTGAATAAGTCCTAACTGTTCAATATCTGCCATTTGCTGGCAGGGATCTGCAGTCTCCTTTGGTGTAGCAACCAATATCGATGAAACAGTACTTTTGTGCTAGCTGCATCTTGGTGGACTACTGATCCCAGAAAGTCCTGCGCAAGTCCAGCCAACCCTCCTTGCTGCAGCAACTTGACTCTCACACCAGCGACATCACAGTCTCTCCCTCTGGCTCTACATCCACTCCTGGCATGTCTCTCCCAGAGCTTCTCACTGTGCCTGTCACTCACCGACCATGGAACGGATCTCTCCTAGTGACTTGCCTGGCAATGCTCCCCGCTGTCCTCTTCCTGATCCTGTTCAGGACACCCCCGTAGCATCAGAGGGGGCGGGGTCACCCGTGTACATCACCGGGTGGCCCCACCCTCAGCTATATAAGAGCTGTCAGAGCGAGAGACAGGTCATTCGGCGGGAATCTCCTATTGAGGCGCATCTGTTGCGGCTTTTTTTTTTTTCAGTCGTCGGGTCGAGATGTATTACATCGCTGGACATTTTTCTTTTTTTCTTTTTTAATAAAGGACTTGTCCCAAGCTGTCTCTTGTTTTTTTTTTTGTTTTTTTTTACCATTTTTGACAATTTATTTAGTGAAATCATAGGGATACAATGTACCTTTTACCAATTTGCATAGGGGTGACGGGATCTGGGGGTCCCCTTGTTAAAAGAGGCTTCCAGATTCCGATAAGCCCTCCGCCCGCAGACCCCCACAACCACCGGGCAAGGGTTGTGGGGATGAGGCCCTTGTCCCCATCAACATGGGGACAAGGTGCTTTGGGGTCCAGACCCCAAAGCATCCTCCCCATGTTGAGGGCATGATGCCTGGTACGGTTCAGGAGGGGCGCTCTCTCTTACCCTCTCTTTTCCTGCGGCCTGCCAGGTTGATTTTTGGGGGGACCCCTACGTATTTTTTTTATTTTGGCGTGGGGTTCCCCTTAAAATCCATACCAGACCTAAAGGGTCTGGTATGGATTTTAAGGGTACCCCTACGCCATTTAAAAAAAAAAATTGGCGCAGGGTTCCCCTTAATATCCATACCAAACCTGAAGGGCCTGGTATGGAATTTGGGAGACCCCTACGCAATTTTTTTTCAATTTGGGTTTGGGGTTCCCCTTAATATTCATACCAGACCCAAAGGGCCTGGTAATGGACTGGGGGGAACCCATGCCATTTTTTCAATGACTTTTATCTGTATTCCCGAGACCCGATAATTCATTACAGCCGTGATCAGTTTTAAATTACTTTTTTTCCTTTAGAAATGTAATTTTGCTGTGGAACTGTTCTAAACATAGGAAAAATGTGCCACTTTACAAGCATACTATAGACACCCCCAGGTATGAAATTTAAAGGAATATTTCACTTTTATTGTTTCACTTTAAGCATTATTAAAATCACTGCTCCAAAAAACCCCGCTGTTTTTAAAACTTTTTTTTGCATTGATATATGTCCCCTGGGGCAGGACCCAGGTCCCCAAACACTTTTTATGACAATACCATGCATATAAGCCTTTAAAATGATCACTTTTGATTTCTCCCATAGACTTTTAAAGGGTGTACCGCGGCTTTCGAATTTGCCGCGAACACCGCAAATTGTTTGCTATTCGGCAAACAGGCGATGTTACGGCAATGTTACAGGCGAACTTACGTTCGACTCGAACATCGGGCTCATCCCTACTTGCCAGCAATGTAAACTGTATTTTTTTAATGTCACTTTTGCTGTAGCACATCCTACAGCAAGAATGAAAAAAAAATGTGTAGAGTCTCTCCAAAATGAAAAGCAGACCTTTTGATTCTGGTATGGATTTTAAGGGGGGGACCTCACACATACAAAAAAAAAATGAGGTCCCCCTTAATATCCATACCAAAGCCTGTCATGCAGCCTGGCTGCCCAGGAAACCTCCTGAAACATACAAGGCCACATGCCCTCAACATAGAAGGTGCCTTGCCAGGGGGACACTATTGGCAAAGCACCTTGTCCCCACGTTGATGAAAACAAGGACCTCTTCCCTACAACACTGGCCCAGTTGTTTTGGGTGTCTGAGGGTGGGGGGCTTATTGAAATCTTGAAGCAACTTCAAAATTAAGGGGCCACAAGGTATCACCCCTCGCATGAATGAGTAAGGTGTGCTAATACCCCTATGCATTCACAAAAAAAGTGTAACCTGGAATTAATGACACTCAAAAAATTCTTAAAGCGGAGTTCCATCCGTTTTTTTCGTTTATTAAAAGTCAGCAGCTACAAAAAGCATAGCTGCTGACTTTTAATAAACCGACACTTACCTGCACCACGCTCCAGTGATGCGGCCGCCCGGGGGCTCGCTCCTCTCCTCCTCCTCTCCTCTGCACCATCATAGCAACTGTGGGCATTCGGCCGTGACAGCTTATGGCTTCACGGCTGGGCGCGCACTGCGCATGCGTGAGTCGCACTGCATTCTGCTATTGGCCAGTCGATCTTCTGGGACCTGTGTTGTGTTCCAGAAGATCGCTGGCAGGGAGGGATTGCTGGCAGATCGCTGGCAGGGAGGGGCCACCTAGGGCGAGAGGAGGAGTCGCCTAGGCGGCCAAAAAAAGAAAGCAGGAAGTGGGACAGGAAGTCCCACTAAAAATAAGGTAAACACTCCCCCTCAAAAAAAAATCATGCCAAATGTGGCATGTCAGGGGGCGAGGAGTGCTTAAAGTGGAAGTTCCACTTTTGGGTGGAACTCCGCTTTAAAAAAGTTCCTTGTTGTAAATACATTGTCAATCACAATGACTGCTGTCCAAGATAAAAATGCAGATGGACCTGGAAAACATGACCAATACCGCTGGAACTCATAGCTCCCCAAGCTATCATCAGCTGCAGGAGGAAAGCGTGTGAATAATAGTTACATAATTGACCAAATATAGCCATGGTCAAAATAAATAAAAAAAAATCCTTTTCCATATTAGACAATTTTGGAGGCAGTGAGTCAGTATATTTCAACTAAAAATACTAAATTAAAAAGTATTGTTCACGAAAGCATGAATATAAATTACATTGAAATATTTGCTGAACTGAATATGGAATTTTAGAGGCAGAGAGTAAGCATACAGTATTTCACCCAGAAATTTTTCCAAAGATGCTGCACAAACGTACATATTTTAGGCACTAAATCTTATCCTGGTTAATAGGATGAAATCTGGGAGGCAGGGATTAGGCATTTTTAGTCAGAAATTTGAAACACAAATGTAGTTCCTGAACGATTATCTTGCAATTGAAAATAGTGGATGCATGGAAACATATCTTTTTTAATGCAAGGAAATTTCAGAAGCAGGAAGTAGTTATATTTCAGCCAAAAATTAATAATTATGTTTGTTGAAAACGCTGTATTATAATAGCTTTTCTTTTTTAATAGAATAGACTATTCATGAGACATTCATACAGTTGTATATTTTTTGAGAAATTTCAAAAATGTTAAACATTTAAAGGATGGAATTTAACTTATTTAAATATGATTACATTTTGGAATCATATTTCAATATTTAATTGTAGTGTTATTTTTGTACTGTTATTTTGGATACATTGTTTTAGAACTTATACAGATCAGCTGTACAAAATCAGATTATTTTACATAGAAGGCAACTGAAGAGGGAGAGAGCAGACAGACTGCAACTTTATTTAAAAATAAATAAATAAAAAATTCAACTTTGTAAAAAGGAGAAAAGAAATGAAAAGTATATTTTCTGGGTACATAATCCAGAGTTAGGGAATGTGCGTGGTGTGTGGCAGTGTACTCACGTATGGTCAAATATCAATGCAACCAGCATATATACGGTAGTACAATATAATATAAAAGACAAAATAGCCTGCATGGAAGCCAAAAATGTTACAAACTGAAGAGAATTATTCAGAAACATTAAGTATTGTCCATTTTAATGACAAAACGGTAAAGGTCATCATAGTACCCAGCCAAAAAATATGTTAACATTTACATCTTTGGGAAACAGTTGTCCAAAAATTTGATTTAGAGCTTTACTGTTAGTACTAACACACCACACAGCAACACAAAAATCTTTGCAAAGTACAGGATGTTACTTTCCCCAGAATTTTAATTCTTTGCAACTCTGAAAAAGCTGAAGAAAAATTGGGTTTGGGTTGATAGACTTTTGCAAGTGCAGTTGCTCCAGAGCTTAGTAAATGAGGGAGAGCACTTTTTATTTTCCTTGCATGTGATTTGGTGTTCTTTGTCCCTCATTTACTAAGCACTTTAAAAGTTAACAGTCCATTTGCCTTTAATAAATCAACCCCTATCATGTAGGGCTGTTACCTGAGTTTAAATATGTAATATTGTTTGCAACTATGAAACAGCTATGGACAAATTGGGTTTGTGGTGTTGATGGTGCTAAAACACATCAACCCTTCATAAATTTTTGCGCAGAGCACAGGATCTTTGCTTGGCAAAATGTTTTACTTCTTTGCAACTGTTAAACAACCACAAAAAAAAATTGGTGGTTCCAAAAGAAAAGTTTTCTTTCAGCGAACAACAGCAATAGCCTGTTCCAGGACTAATCTAGGACTGGCTAATTTTACCAAATTTCAGCTGGTCAATGGTGTCTGGGGACAGACAAACTCTTTATTCTTTCACAAAGCCTCTCACAGCACTAAATGTATGTTAAGAGAGGACACTAGCTGCATGGCAACCTAGCCATTCAAATGCATTTTGGGCAAGCTCTGACCAGTGGTCCATTCTTGATACCCAATAATCAAGGGGGTCATCCATGGGAAGAGCGACAACATCCGCCTTGATCCCGTTTACTGCTCACAAACTGCTCTGATGAAGAGGGTTCACCCTTGAAATGTGTCAGCCACTACGGATGCCACATGGTCTTCCCAGACTATTGCTAGATCACAGGAGACCTGAAGGTGATCCCACTTGCTATGATATGCCTACATATGTTATGCATTTTTGAGTATAATAATTGTTGTTTTTAATTTCAAATAGATTTTTTGTGTTATTGCACTAGGTTGGTGCACCCTTGTTTTGCAGTCCATAAGGCTACCCATTGTCTTGAGGGAACACTGGCACTGGCGATGAGGAAAAATTCCTACACTGCACAACTCTTAGTTCACCATTTGAGCTCAGGAGAGTGGCTTTTGAATATGCTCACCATATGATGCAGCCATTGCCAATCACTACTGGCAGTGGACAGCTCTTACCAAGGTAGAGTTCCACCAAGTGGGTATGTCACATTTAAGGTGGTGTGCAGGCAGATAGAGTTCCCATTGAATTTCACCCAGCTGCTCTTCCTACAAAAGGGGGAAATCAGGTCAATTAATTTGTCACACGTGACCTTTCCTGGCACAAAATGCACAACTGGTAGCATCTCTGACCTAGTGTCGCTACTGTCCCTTAAGCCCCGTACACACGATCGGTTTGACTGATGAAAACCGTCCGATGGATGGTTTTCATCAGACCAACCGATCGTGTATGATACCCATCGGTCTTTTTTCCATCGGTTGGAAAAAATAGAACTTGTTTTAAAATTTTCCGATGGATAAAAAACCGATGGGAATTTCCGATCGTCTATGGGCAAGTCCATCGGTTAAAAAACCCACGCATGCTCAGACTGAATTAGGAGACGGGAGCGCTCGTTCTGGTAAAACTAGCGTTCCTAATGGAGAGAGCACATTCGTCATTCTGCAAGTTATTGCTTTGTTTAATGCAGCGCATGTTTTTTTGCTTTAGAACGGTCTTTAAAATGTCATTTTGGCAGCAGATCTTTCTCATGAGTTCTGACAAACGTATGTCTTTCTTCTTTCTTGTGATCTTAGGAATAATTAGTTTAATTCTTCAAGGCCGACCTCACAAATTACACCTTTTTTTTGGTTTTTGTATTAAAATTTGTGGTGCATTTTTTGGTGTGTCAATTTCTCAGAAGAACATATTTTTTTTTATTTTTTACTCATGGAGGTTGGTGTCCCTTGTTATTAATTACACATTGTATTTATGAAATCCTATTGCTACTTCAAAAAAAAAAACACATCAGGCATGTATTTTGGCTGAAATCAAATTTCCCTTTATTTCGTAAAAAAAAAAAAAAAACGAAGCAACTATTCAGAAATTAGCAGAGAATATGAAGTCATTAGATCCCAAATGCAGACCTGACTATGATCAATAATAAAATCAACAACAGCATGAAATCAGGAGCAGCAGCCAAAGACATACATCATCCCAAGCTGTGGTACTCCATCAACCTTCAATTTCTGGATGAGCAGCTCGAGGCCCGGGAATCACCTCCTGCTCTTCCCTGTAGCCTTCCTTCCACGCCTCTCTGCAGCGTTCTCTCCACGGCCCCGTCCACGCACCCTTGCAGGCTGGGCCACTGTGGGTGGTGATGTGGCAGGAGGAGGAGGAGAAGGAGGAGAGGGATTGGCCTGCTGCGAGATATGGGTGGCCTCAGTCAGCAGCCCCCTCGCCCCCATGTGTACGGCCATATATATGAGGTGCTCACAAAGGGCCCGTTGTCCCACCTCCATTCTGAGCAACTTATCCGCCAGATAGGTGCTAAAGCCCTCCGTAGGGTTGAGGGGGGTGCCTCATAATGGCAGCAGCCTCCTGAATCATCTTTAGTGACTCCTCCTCCACTTGTGTCATCCGCCGTTGTTTTGGCGGTCTGACGTGGAGGGGAGCCACTTGGGAGACGGTGCTGCCACTAGGCCTGGGGACCTGCTGAGTCCCACTTGGCCCTGCCTCCTCCTGCCTGCCACACTCCTGACCCTCTTCCTCCTGGCTTGCCTCATCCTGTTTTTAAAATGAAATGAAAAATTTTATTATTTGGGGAATCTATCACACACAATTTTGATCTCATTACTGTTTTTTTTTTGGGGGGGGGGATGATATCATTTATGGCTAATCCAAACAGTTCAACAAAATATTACTTAGTGGACAATAATTATGATCAAAAATACTATACCTGGCTGAAGATGCGAAGATCTGGCTCTTCTAGCTCGGGAGGCTCCTCCTCCACCTTTGCAGGGGTGGAGGGAAGGGTGGAAGGAACGCTGGAGGGAAGGGTGGAAGGAAGGGTTGAGGGAAGGCTGGAAATAGATTCCCTGGCCTCGATCTGGTCATCCAGAAATTGAAGATGTCTGTAGTACCACAGCTTGGGCTTTACTACATCGTCGGCTGCTGCTCCTGATCTCTTTGACTGGCGCACTTCCTTGTATTTTTTTTTATACGAATTACGCAGGTTGTTTATTTTATTATTGATCATAGTGTAGTCTGCATCTGGGATCCATGGCTTCATATCCTCTGCTAATTTGGTAATAGTTGCCCGACGTACATCACTTTTGTGGTATGCAGGGTGTTTCAGTTCCCACAGGTTGCGCTGTTCCTTATATTTTTCAATAAAAGTCAGCATCACCTCCGGCTCTCGTAGTTTATGCATCTTTTTGGATCATCAAGTAAAAAAAAAAGTAAAAAAAAAAAAGGATCAGAATTGATTCTCCTCAACTTATCACAATATTGCCCTTTACAATCATGAACCATTATAGGCCACTGCAGGCCCGAGTTCCCTTCTTACCTTAGTTCACTTCGTTGGTTCACTTCTGGTCGTCCTTACTCCGCGCATCCCTAATAACTTCTTTCCCCTTTTTATACCCTGCGCATGCGTGTAACTCCGCCCTCGTCGCCCGCCCATGACGGACTTTTTCAGCATTTCCCCGCCCGGGGAAACGGCGCACAGTGTGAGACGGCGACATGTCGCAGACACAGGTGGCTTCTTTATTAGAAATTACCGACGAAGAAAGCCAGGGGGCGGAAACGTCCCGATCCTGTAAAAAAAGATACAAGGCGACTAATATGTCTTTTTCTGAGATGGCGGAGCTGGTGGACATTCTGCGGAGGAAGGATTACGACGGCAAGCATGGCCCATACGACACCCCTAATCTCCGGAAGTCACAAATTATGGACAAAGTGGCGAAGACTCTCTATAAAAAATATGGGGTCAGGAGATCCAAGGAACAACTCCGTAAAAGGTGGTCAGACCTGAAGCTCAGGGAGCCGGAGCAGTATAGGAAGCTTATAAAAAGCATTGAAAAAAGTAAGTATATTTTACTGTGTTCTTTCACATTGTAATATGTATTGTTCCATGTTTTGCAACATGTGCTTGGCTTGACTGGTTTCACATTTTAAAATCTCAACTTTTATGTTAAGTGGAGAGTCCACTTATTTGCTAAATGTGTTGTAAAAATAATTGCTGCTCTTCCCCCAAACATGGCACATATCCACGTAAACTACATGTGGGCATGCCTCATTTTACTTCAACAATGTTTATCTACACATTGTTGGCTAGATGATGTGTTGTAAGGAAATGTAGAATGTGAATGAAAGGATAAACTGTATTCTGGGTAAAGGAGATGACACTCCAGCAGTTGTGTACTCTTTTTTGTTATTCATCAAGATACTATACTCTGGGCCACATGACCAAATTTCTTAACGGTGTCACACACAGGTGGTCCAGTGGATACCTTGGTGGTTATCCAAGTGTATTTGTGAGTGTCCTCCAAAATAACATGTTGCTTTGTTGAGTTTGCAAGATCTCATATGTTCATCTTGAAACTCAGGGCCAAATATCAATTGGACCCCACTTTAAAACTTTGAGAATCCATTTTCAGGCCTAAAAAGTCTGTGTGCTAAAGGCTACATTTTTTTTGCTATTCCCATAGGGGAGAGGAGAGTGGGAGGACACCATGCTCATGAGACGAGGAACCCAACACCACAGAAACTCCCCGAAGATCCCAAAGCAGACCAAGTTTAGCAGGTTCAGGAAGCGGAGGGGGAGAAAGTGGAGGTGGAGGAAGGGGAGGTGGAGGAAGGAGAGGTGGAGCTTATCAGCACAACAGGTCAGTGTCTGTCACCACAACTTCAAGGTAAATACTAGGGATGAGCTTCGTGTTCGAGTCGAACATACGTTCGACTCGAACATCGGCTGTTCGATCGTTCGACGAAGATCGAGCGATTTGGGCCGTTCGCGCCAAATTCGAGTGACGCGAACGGCCCACAATGCACTACGCCATCGCAGTGTCATCCAGGCGCTGTGATTGGCCAAGCATGCACTGTGACCCCGCATGCTTGGCCAATCACAGCGCCGGCAGCGAGGAGAGCAATGATTGGCCACAGGCAGGATGCCTGTGGCCAATTATTGCTGAGGGTGTTTAGTACACGCCCCACACTATAAAAGGCCACCAGCACGGCGGCCTAGTGTAGTGTGTTCAGGAGCAGGGAAAGAGAAGCATAGGCAGGGACAGTGACATTTATTTTTTTCTTGCTTAACCTGGATTCCTTTAGTTTAGGGAAAGAGAAGGATAGGTAGGGAGAGTGTCAGTGTGTTTTACTGTGCAAATCCTTGTTTCTAGGGACAGGGAAGGACAGTGAGGGAATTCTCCTTGTGCTATAGTGTGCTTTAAAAAAACATTTTTTCTAGGGACAGAAAACTATAGGTAGGGAGAGTGTCAGTGTGTTTTACTGTGCGAATCCTTGTTTCTAGGGACAGGGAAGGACAGTGAGGGAATTCTCCTTGTGCTATAGTGTGCTTTAAAAAAACATTTTTTCTAGGGACAGAAAACTATAGGTAGGGAGAGTGTCAGTGTGTTTTACTGTGCGAATCCTTGTTTCTAGGGACAGGGAAGGACAGTGAGGGAATTCTCCTTGTGCTATAGTGTGCTTTAAAAAAACATTTTTTCTAGGGACAGAAAACTATAGGTAGGGAGAGTGTCAGTGTGTTTTACTGTGCGAATCCTTGTTTCTAGGGACAGGGAAGGACAGTGAGGGAATTCTCCTTGTGCTATAGTGTGCTTTAAAAAAACATTTTTTCTAGGGACAGAAAACTATAGGTAGGGAGAGTGTCAGTGTGCTTTACTGTGCGAATCCTTGTTTCTAGGGACAGGGAAGGACAGTGAGGGAATTCTCCTTGTGCTATAGTGTGCTTTAAAAAAACATTTTTTCTAGGGACAGAAAACTATAGGTAGGGAGAGTGTCAGTGTGTTTTACTGTGCGAATCCTTGTTTCTAGGGACAGGGAAGGACAGTGAGGGAATTCTCCTTGTGCTATAGTGTGCTTTAAAAAAACATTTTTTCTAGGGACAGAAAACTATAGGTAGGGAGAGTGTCAGTGTGTTTTACTGTGCGAATCCTTGTTTCTAGGGACAGGGAAGGACAGTGAGGGAATTCTCCTTGTGCTATAGTGTGCTTTAAAAAAACATTTTTTCTAGGGACAGAAAACTATAGGTAGGGAGAGTGTCAGTGTGTTTTACTGTGCGAATCCTTGTTTCTAGGGACAGGGAAGGACAGTGAGGGAATTCTCCTTGTGCTATAGTGTGCTTTAAAAAAACATTTTTTCTAGGGACAGAAAACTATAGGTAGGAAGAGTGTCAGTTTCTTTCACTGTGATAATCCTTGTTTCTAGGGACAAAGAAGGAAAGTGAGGGAAATTCTCCTTGTGCTATAGTGTGCTTTAAAAAAACATTTTTTCTAGGGACAGAAAACTATAGGTAGGGAGAGTGTCAGTGTGTTTTACTGTGCAAATCCTTGTTTCTAGGGACAGGGAAGGACAGTGAGGGAATTCTCCTTGTGCTATAGTGTGTTTTAAAAAAAGATTTTTTCTAGGGACAGAAAACTATAGGTAGGGAGAGTGTCAGTGTGTTTTACTGTGCGAATCCTTGTTTCTAGGGACAGGGAAGGACAGTGAGGGAATTCTCCTTGTGCTATAGTGTGCTTTAAAAAAACATTTTTTCTAGGGACAGAAAACTATAGGTAGGGAGAGTGTCAGTGTGTTTTACTGTGCAAATCCTTGTTTCTAGGGACAGGGAAGGGCAGTGAGGGAATTCTCCTTGTGCTATAGTGTGCTTTAAAAAAACATTTTTTCTAGAGACAGAAAACTATAGGTAGGGAGAGTGTCAGTGTGTTTTACTGTGCGAATCCTTGTTTCTAGGGACAGGGAAGGACAGTGAGGGAATTCTCCTTGTGCTATAGTGTGCTTTAAAAAAACATTTTTTCTAGGGACAGAAAACTATAGGTAGGGAGAGTGTCAGTGTGTTTTACTGTGCGAATCCTTGTTTCTAGGGACAGGGAAGGACAGTGAGGGAATTCTCCTTGTGCTATAGTGTGCTTTAAAAAAACATTTTTTCTAGGGACAGAAAACTATAGGTAGGAAGAGTGTCAGTTTCTTTCACTGTGATAATCCTTGTTTCTAGGGACAAAGAAGGAAAGTGAGGGAAATTCTCCTTGTGCTATAGTGTGCTTTAAAAAAACATTTTTTCTAGGGACAGAAAACTATAGGTAGGGAGAGTGTCAGTGTGTTTTACTGTGCAAATCCTTGTTTCTAGGGACAGGGAAGGACAGTGAGGGAATTCTCCTTGTGCTATAGTGTGCTTTAAAAAAACATTTTTTCTAGGGACAGAAAACTATAGGTAGGGAGAGTGTCAGTGTGTTTTACTGTGCGAATCCTTGTTTCTAGGGACAGGGAAGGACAGTGAGGGAATTCTCCTTGTGCTATAGTGTGCTTTAAAAAAACATTTTTTCTAGGGACAGAAAACTATAGGTAGGAAGAGTGTCAGTTTCTTTCACTGTGATAATCCTTGTTTCTAGGGACAAAGAAGGAAAGTGAGGGAAATTCTCCTTGTGCTATAGTGTGCTTTAAAAAAACATTTTTTCTAGGGACAGAAAACTATAGGTAGGGAGAGTGTCAGTGTGTTTTACTGTGCGAATCCTTGTTTCTAGGGACAGGGAAGGACAGTGAGGGAATTCTCCTTGTGCTATAGTGTGCTTTAAAAAAACATTTTTTCTAGGGACAGAAAACTATAGGTAGGAAGAGTGTCAGTTTCTTTCACTGTGATAATCCTTGTTTCTAGGGACAAAGAAGGAAAGTGAGGGAAATTCTCCTTGTGCTATAGTGTGCTTTAAAAAAACATTTTTTCTAGGGACAGAAAACTATAGGTAGGGAGAGTGTCAGTGTCTTTTACTGTGCGAATCCTTGTTTCTAGGGACAGGGAAGGACAGTGAGGGAATTCTCCTTGTGCTATAGTGTGCTTTAAAAAAACATTTTTTCTAGGGACAGAAAACTATAGGTAGGGAGAGTGTCAGTGTGTTTTACTGTGCGAATCCTTGTTTCTAGGGACAGGGAAGGACAGTGAGGGAATTCTCCTTGTGCTATAGTGTGCTTTAAAAAAACATTTTTTCTAGGGACAGAAAACTATAGGTAGGGAGAGTGTCAGTTTGTTTTACAGTGCGAATCCTTGTTTCTAGGGACAGGGAAGGACAGTGAGGGAATTCTCCTTGTGCTATAGTGTGCTTTAAAAAAACATTTTTTCTAGGGACAGAAAACTATAGGTAGGAAGAGTGTCAGTTTCTTTCACTGTGATAATCCTTGTTTCTAGGGACAAAGAAGGAAAGTGAAGGAAATTCTCCTTGTGCTATAGTGTGCTTTAAAAAAACTTTTTTTCTAGGGACAGAAAACTATAGGTAGGGAGAGTGTCAGTGTGTTTTACTGTGCGAATCCTTGTTTCTAGGGACAGGGAAGGACAGTGAGGGAATTCTCCTTGTGCTATAGTGTACTTTAAAAAAACATTTTTTCTAGGGACAGAAAACTATAGGTAGGGAGAGTGTCAGTGTGTTTTACTGTGCGAATCCTTGTTTCTAGGGACAGGGAAGGACAGTGAGGGAATTCTCCTTGTGCTATAGTGTGCTTTAAAAAAACATTTTTTCTAGGGACAGAAAACTATAGGTAGGGAGAGTGTCAGTGTGTTTTACTGTGCGAATCCTTGTTTCTAGGGACAGGGAAGGACAGTGAGGGAATTCTCCTTGTGCTATAGTGTGCTTTAAAAAAACATTTTTTCTAGGGACAGAAAACTATAGGTAGGGAGAGTGTCAGTGTGTTTTACTGTGCGAATCCTTGTTTCTAGGGACAGGGAAGGACAGTGAGGGAATTCTCCTTGTGCTATAGTGTGCTTTAAAAAAACATTTTTTCTAGGGACAGAAAACTATAGGTAGGAAGAGTGTCAGTTTCTTTCACTGTGATAATCCTTGTTTCTAGGGACAAAGAAGGAAAGTGAGGGAAATTCTCCTTGTGCTATAGTGTGCTTTAAAAAAACATTTTTTCTAGGGACAGAAAACTATAGGTAGGGAGAGTGTCAGTGTGTTTTACTGTGCAAATCCTTGTTTCTAGGGACAGGGAAGGACAGTGAGGGAATTCTCCTTGTGCTATAGTGTGTTTTAAAAAAAGATTTTTTCTAGGGACAGAAAACTATAGGTAGGGAGAGTGTCAGTGTGTTTTACTGTGCGAATCCTTGTTTCTAGGGACAGGGAAGGACAGTGAGGGAATTCTCCTTGTGCTATAGTGTGCTTTAAAAAAACATTTTTTCTAGGGACAGAAAACTATAGGTAGGGAGAGTGTCAGTGTGTTTTACTGTGCAAATCCTTGTTTCTAGGGACAGGGAAGGGCAGTGAGGGAATTCTCCTTGTGCTATAGTGTGCTTTAAAAAAACATTTTTTCTAGAGACAGAAAACTATAGGTAGGGAGAGTGTCAGTGTGTTTTACTGTGCGAATCCTTGTTTCTAGGGACAGGGAAGGACAGTGAGGGAATTCTCCTTGTGCTATAGTGTGCTTTAAAAAAACATTTTTTCTAGGGACAGAAAACTATAGGTAGGGAGAGTGTCAGTGTGTTTTACTGTGCGAATCCTTGTTTCTAGGGACAGGGAAGGACAGTGAGGGAATTCTCCTTGTGCTATAGTGTGCTTTAAAAAAACATTTTTTCTAGGGACAGAAAACTATAGGTAGGAAGAGTGTCAGTTTCTTTCACTGTGATAATCCTTGTTTCTAGGGACAAAGAAGGAAAGTGAGGGAAATTCTCCTTGTGCTATAGTGTGCTTTAAAAAAACATTTTTTCTAGGGACAGAAAACTATAGGTAGGGAGAGTGTCAGTGTGTTTTACTGTGCAAATCCTTGTTTCTAGGGACAGGGAAGGACAGTGAGGGAATTCTCCTTGTGCTATAGTGTGCTTTAAAAAAACATTTTTTCTAGGGACAGAAAACTATAGGTAGGGAGAGTGTCAGTGTGTTTTACTGTGCGAATCCTTGTTTCTAGGGACAGGGAAGGACAGTGAGGGAATTCTCCTTGTGCTATAGTGTGCTTTAAAAAAACATTTTTTCTAGGGACAGAAAACTATAGGTAGGAAGAGTGTCAGTTTCTTTCACTGTGATAATCCTTGTTTCTAGGGACAAAGAAGGAAAGTGAGGGAAATTCTCCTTGTGCTATAGTGTGCTTTAAAAAAACATTTTTTCTAGGGACAGAAAACTATAGGTAGGGAGAGTGTCAGTGTCTTTTACTGTGCGAATCCTTGTTTCTAGGGACAGGGAAGGACAGTGAGGGAATTCTCCTTGTGCTATAGTGTGCTTTAAAAAAACATTTTTTCTAGGGACTGTGAGGGGGTTAGCTCGGCAGCGGGTGTGTGTGACCCCCGAGATGGGCTCCCCACACAAAAACAGGCCCAGCAAACGGAGGTTGTGGTTTTCAAAATCAAAAAGGTGCGGTTTATTTTCTATTTACAGTGACAAAACACAGCAAAGCAAAAGAAACATAAACAAAATAAATCCTGGTCAACTTGACCTCTGACTAAACATACAGGTTTCCTAACTAACAACTGGGATCAGCCTAGTGCTGTCCTAGTCCCTAAGTCCCTGGTTTTAAATATCCAAGCAAATAGCCACACAGGCTTTGTCTCACCGCACAGGGGTTCACTCTCCCTAGACAGTCCACACAGGTCTGGTTCCAGGCATGAGCTAACATCTAATGAAGCTGGGAGTTCTTATAGAGGCCTAAATGAGCTGACAAGGTTCAGCTGGTCTCCTCATCTCTGTCTGCACGACGCCCCACACTCTCCCTAGAGGTATGAGTCATCCATGAGCCCACTAGCCTTATACAACTCTCCACCTAGTTGTATAAGTCGGCGTAAAGCCTGAATCTGGGTGAAATATATCTACCCCCCTGGATGCAACCAGGTGACTTTACCTTCCTGCTGTCACATACCCCCCCCTCTTGTTTTAACCTCGGGGTTGGAACACCAGCAATCAGGCATTCATGTACTCGAGACAAAGCATCCACATTCCCCATTTGAACGCCAGGGCGATGCTTTACTGTGAAGTTGAATTCCTGGAGGGCCAGGAACCACCTATTCACTCTTCTATTTGTTTCCTTGTTTTGAGCCATCCACTTTAACGGAGCGTGATCCGTAACCATGTCAAAGTGCCTACCTAGCAGGTAGTACCGAAGGGAATCTAGAGCCCACTTCACCGCTAAACACTCCTTTTCAACGGTGGCGTAATTTACCTCATGGGACTTCAACTTCCTGCTGAGGTAAATGACTGGGTGCTCTTCCCCGTTCCAGACCTGGGACAATACTGCTCCTAACCCCACATCTGACGCATCACTTTGTACGACAAAGTCTTTAGAGAAGTCGGGTGAGTACAACACTGGCTGGCTACATAAGGCTTGTTTCAAGAATTGGAATGCTGCCTCAGCCTCGGGGGTCCATTTAATCATGACCGACCCTTTCCCCTTCGTCAGGTTGGTTAGGGGCACAGCCTTAGAAGCAAAGTGGGGAATGAATCGCCGATAATACCCAGCGATTCCCAGAAAGGCTCGTACCTGCTTCTTGCTGTTGGGACGTGGCCAACTCTGGATGGCCTCGACTTTGTTGAGTTGGGGTTTTATTACTCCCCTCCCAATGGTGTACCCAAGATATTTGGCCTCCTCCTGCCCAATGGTACACTTCTTGGGGTTAGCCGTAAACCCCGCTTTCCGAACAGAGTCCAGGACTGCTTGCACTTTTGGCAGATGTGAGGCCCAATCTGTGCTATGGACAATTATGTCATCCAGGTAAGCCGCAGCATACTTCCGATGGGGCCTCAGCATCTGGTCCATTTTCCGCTGGAATGTGGCCGGCGCATTCTGTAACCCGAACGGCATTCTTTTATATTGGAACGCCCCGTCTGGGGTTACAAATGCGGTTTTCTCTTTGGCCGACTTGGCCAGGGGGATTTGCCAATACCCTTTTGTGAGGTCAAGAGTCGTCATGTATCGGGCTGTTCCCAGCCGGTCGATCAACTCATCTATACGTGGCATGGGGTAGGTGTCAAATTTTGTAACTTTGTTCAACTGACGAAAATCGTTACAAAATCGCCAGCTCCCATCCGGTTTAGGCACCAACACAATGGGACTAGACCAATCACTTTGGGACTCCTCTATCACCCCTAAGTTCAGCATTTTCTGTACTTCCTCCCGTATTGCCTCCCGTCGGGCCTCTGGGATCCGATAGGGTTTTAACTTCACCCTTTCACCGGGCGGGGTAATGATGTCATGCTCTACCCCAGATGTTTGTCCCGGCAGCTCAGAGAATACCTCCTTGTTGCGAAGCACAAACTCCTTAACCTCCTGTTGTTGGGGTTGTGACAAGGTGGCTGCTATTCCAACCTCAGGAATCACGCAACCAGTTTGAGCTGGTGACCAAGTGTCTGCGACTAGGGACTCTCTATCCCTCCAGGCTTTCAACAGATTAACGTGATAGATCTGTTCGGGCTTTCGCCTTCCTGGTTGTCTGACCTTGTAATTCACTTCGCTCACTTTTTCCATTATCTCGTAGGGGCCTTGCCATTTGGCAAGGAATTTACTTTCAACCGTAGGGACAAGTACCAGTATCCTATCCCCCGGGGAAAAGGTACGGGTCTTGGCTCCACGGTTGTACACTCTCTGCTGTGCTAACTGCGCTTGGGCCAAATGTTCCTTCACGATGGGCATTACCTGTGCAATTCGGTCTTGCATCAGGGCGACATGCTCAATCACACTCCTGTGGGGAGAACTCTCACTTTCCCAAGTTTCCTTGGCAATATCCAACAGCCCTCTTGGGTGTCTCCCATACAGTAACTCAAAGGGGGAGAATCCCGTAGAGGATTGGGGCACCTCCCTAATAGCAAACATCAGATAAGGAAGTAGACAGTCCCAATCCTTTCCATCTCTATCCACCACTTTCTTCAACATTTGTTTTAGGGTTTTGTTGAACCTTTCAACCAGCCCATCGGTTTGGGGGTGATACACAGATGTACGTAATTGCGTCACTTTGAACAATTTACACAGCTCCTTCATAACCCGGGACATAAAGGGTGTACCTTGGTCCGTAAGCAGTTCTTTACAAATACCCACCCGGCTAAACACAAGAGATAGCTCTTTGGCTATGGTTTTGGCCGAGGTATTTCGGAGAGGGATCGCTTCTGGATAACGGGTGGCATAGTCCATTATAACTAATATGTACTGGTGCCCCCTAGCGGACTTGATTATAGGACCTACCAAATCCATGGCGATCCTCTCAAACGGGACCTCAATGATGGGTAGAGGGACCAGCGGGCTACGGAAATGTGGCATCGGGGCCGACCTCTGACACACAGGGCAGGAGGAACAATAATTTTCTATGTCCTTCATCACCCCCGGCCAATAGAATCTCTGTAATACCCTCTCTCGGGTTTTCTCTGTCCCCAGATGACCTCCAAGAATGTGCCCATGGGCCAACTCCAACACCAACTTCCTGTAAGGTTTGGGCACCACAAGCTGCTCAACGGTTTCTTCTGCCCTTTTTGCCACCCGATACAGTAGGTCCTTCTCTACGCTGAAGTATGGGTAAGTGCAGGTATTATCTGGGTTCACTAACTCGCCATCTATTTTCACTACGTTTTCCCGTGCCTTTATTAGGGCGGGGTCTTTCAACTGTTCTGTGGCAAAGTTTTCCCTGTGAACCTCAAGATCAGAAAACTCCACAGACGGTAGGTTTTCGTCTGAGGAGGTGGGCTCCTCTCCAGTTTCTTGAGTCTCCCCTGCCAATACTGATAAGGGAAATTCCGGAGAGTCCTCACCACTCTCAGGGGAGTTCTGGCTATCACATTCCTGGTACATAGGGGCACCAGTGGGGGGCTCAGGATCATCCCACAGTTCCCAGAACTTCGGAAAATCCCTTCCCACAATGGCGTCATGCGGTAACTGAGATACTAAGCCCACTGGATGAGAGAGGGTACCTTTGGGGGTCTCGAAACACACTGTAGTCACTGGATACTCTCGGGTGTCCCCATGCACACAAATAACAGCTACCTTGCTATTCCCAGAGACCTCTGTTTTAACTAACTCAGCCTTTATCAGGGTCACAAGGCTACCTGAATCCAACAATACCACAACATTTCTACCATTAACACACATTTTGCATAAATGTTTCTCAGTTCCTCGAATGGCAGTGCATGCGACTGTCGCACACAGCGACTGACGTCTGCCCGTCAGAAAGTCACACTGCATGGGTTCCTCCACAACCGGGCAATTGGCTGCAATATGTCCCGCTTGCCGGCAGCGGTAGCAAACGATCCTTCTTGCGGCCTCTTGAGCCGCTGATTTCCCAGGCTGTTCTCGCCAAACTTGGGGTAGAGCTCCCACCCTCTCACTCTCTCCACCCTCACCCCTTGGAATCCTCTTATCTGCCCCTGGGGATGGTCTGGTCTTAGGGTGGAAAGTCCGAGTGTCTCTGGAAGAGGCCGTCAGGTTCTCTGTAGCCAAGTATTTCTCCACACGATCCACAAGACCATCGGCCGTCTCTGGGTCTCCATGGCTTACCCACTTTTGGATGGCAGTAGGAAGAGCTCTCAAAAACCGATCCATTACAACACGTTCCACAATCTTTGGTGCGGACAAAGTCTCTGGCTGTAGCCACTTTCTGCTCAGGTGAATGAGATCATACATTTGAGACCTGGGGGGTTTTCCAAGCTGGAAAGTCCAGTTATGCACACGCTGAGCCCGGACAGCCTGGGTGACACCCAGCCTTGCCAATATTTCAGCTTTTAGCATCACATAGTCTTTTGCTTGGTTAGGCTCTAGGTCATAGTAAGCTTTCTGCGATTCACCAGTTAACAGAGGAGCCACCAGTCCAGCCCACTGCTCCTCAGGCCACTTTTCTCTTTCAGCGGTCCTTTCAAATGTGGTCAAAAATACCTCTGGATCATCCTCTCCAGTCATTTTTGTCAATAAACGACTCACCCCAAAGGACGCGGTATTAGCGGGACGGCTTTCCTCACTGGTCTGCGGACGTTGCTGCATTACTGCTTCCATCTGTTGTTGTAGTCTCTGCTCTTGCTTCTGCAACAGGTCTATGAAGCGGGCCTCAGATTGCTGCTGGGCTTGTTGCTGAGCCTCCAGACTCTGTTGCAAAGTTGCGTTTGTCTGCTGCTGGGCTGCAAGGCTCTGTTGATGAGCTTGCTGCTGGGCTGCGAAGTTCTTTTGCAAACCTGCATTTGTCTGCTGTTGATTGGCATTTGCTAGAGCCAGCTGCTTCAGTATCTCCTCCATGCTGGCTTAAAAAAAAAACTGCCACTGGTTCTCCACCAACTGTGAGGGGGTTAGCTCGGCAGCGGGTGTGTGTGACCCCCGAGATGGGCTCCCCACACAAAAACAGGCCCAGCAAACGGAGGTTGTGGTTTTCAAAATCAAAAAGGTGCGGTTTATTTTCTATTTACAGTGACAAAACACAGCAAAGCAAAAGAAACATAAACAAAATAAATCCTGGTCAACTTGACCTCTGACTAAACATACAGGTTTCCTAACTAACAACTGGGATCAGCCTAGTGCTGTCCTAGTCCCTAAGTCCCTGGTTTTAAATATCCAAGCAAATAGCCACACAGGCTTTGTCTCACCGCACAGGGGTTCACTCTCCCTAGACAGTCCACACAGGTCTGGTTCCAGGCATGAGCTAACATCTAATGAAGCTGGGAGTTCTTATAGAGGCCTAAATGAGCTGACAAGGTTCAGCTGGTCTCCTCATCTCTGTCTGCACGACGCCCCACACTCTCCCTAGAGGTATGAGTCATCCATGAGCCCACTAGCCTTATACAACTCTCCACCTAGTTGTATAAGTCGGCGTAAAGCCTGAATCTGGGTGAAATATTATATCTACCCCCCTGGATGCAACCAGGTGACTTTACCTTCCTGCTGTCACAGGACATAAAACTATAGGAAGGAAGAGTGTCAGTTTCTTTCACTGTGATAATCCTTGTTTCTAGGGACAAAGAAGGAAAGTGAGGGAAATTCTCCTTGTGCTATAGTGTGCTTTAAAAAAACATTTTTTCTAGGGACAGAAAACTATAGGTAGGAAGAGTGTCAGTTTCTTTCACTGTGTGAATCCTTGTTTCTAGGGACAGGGAAGGACAGTGAGGGAATTCTCCTTGTGCTATAGTGTGCTTTAAAAAAACATTTTTTCTAGGGACAGAAAACTATAGGAAGGAAGAGTGTCAGTTTCTTTCACTGTGATAATCCTTGTTTCTAGGGACAAAGAAGGAAAGTGAGGGAAATTCTCCTTGTGCTATAGTGTGCTTTAAAAAAACATTTTTTCTAGGGACAGAAAACTATAGGTAGGGAGAGTGTCAGTGTGTTTTACTGTGCGAATCCTTGTTTCTAGGGACAGGGAAGGACAGTGAGGGAATTCTCCTTGTGCTATAGTGTGCTTTAAAAAAACATTTTTTCTAGGGACAGAAAACTATAGGTAGGAAGAGTGTCAGTTTCTTTCACTGTGATAATCCTTGTTTCTAGGGACAGGGAAGGACAGTGAGGGAATTCTCCTTGTGCTATAGTGTGCTTTAAAAAAACATTTTTTCTAGGGACAGAAAACTATAGGTAGGGAGAGTGTCAGTGTCTTTTACTGTGCGAATCCTTGTTTCTAGGGACAGGGAAGGACAGTGAGGGAATTCTCCCTGTGCTATAGTGTGCTTTAAAAAAACATTTTTTCTAGGGACAGAAAACTATAGGAAGGAAGAGTGTCAGTTTCTTTCACTGTGATAATCCTTGTTTCTAGGGACAAAGAAGGAAAGTGAGGGAAATTCTCCTTGTGCTATAGTGTGCTTTAAAAAAACATTTTTTCTAGGGACAGAAAACTATAGGTAGGAAGAGTGTCAGTTTCTTTCACTGTGATAATCCTTGTTTCTAGTGACAGGGAAGGACAGTGAGGAAAATTCTCCTTCTGCTATAGTGTGCTTTAAAAAAACATTTTTTCTAGGGACAGAAAACTATAGGTAGGAAGAGTGTCAGTTTCTTTCACTGTGATAATCCTTGTTTCTAGGGACAGGGAAGGACAGTGAGGGAAATTCTCCTTGTGCTATAGTGTGCTAAAGCATTCCTCATCAACCATCTTTGAAATCCTTGTTTTTTTGGACAGTCAGGGAAATTGTCGTTGTGCTATTCTGTGCAAAAGCAATCATCCTCAACCATATTTAGAAATCCTTAAGTAAAGGGACAGAGAAGGACACCTGAAGGTAGCCCTTATTGCTTTTTTCCCATCTCCCTGCAGGCCATCTATTAGAATGTCTGGAAGGCAAACAAGGAGAGGCAGACAGTCAGGAGGCAATAAAAGAGGGCAAGCAGGCTCTGTGTCTGGGGGCAACAGTGCTGGTCGTGGACGCGGTGCATTGTCATCAGCACATGGCCATGGGACACACTTGTCCTTCTTTTCGGCAGCTGGACATGTTGAGCCACATCATGCCGAAGACTTGGTAGAGTGGATGACCAAGCCCTCCTCCTCCTCCTCATCCTCTCTCACCCAGGCTCAGGGTACTGGAAAAGCAGCTGCCAAAGCGTCCTCTTCCCTGGTATCAATGTCAGACTCATCATCAGTCACTCCTTCCCTAGACCCACCATGTCCTCCTCCTGAGGAGTCCCCCGAACTGTTTCAGCACAGTGTTGGGTACATGCTCCAGGAGGATGCCCAGCGTTTCGAAGGGTCTGATGATGAAACCCAGCTACAGGAAGGCAGTAGCGTGAGAGCAGACAGAGGGGATGCTCAAGAAGGACACCAATCTGGCAGTCATGTTCCAGCAGCTGCAGCATACTGCCAGATTGGCTCCAGTGATGAGGAGGGAGGGGATGATGAGGTCACTGACTCCACGTGGGTGCCTAATAGGAGAGAGGAGGAGGAGGAGGATGAGGAGGAGGCACATCTCCAACGAGGCAGGATGCCCTTTGGTGGCCAGCGTAAGGGCAGTACACCGACGGAATCACACCGCAGAGCTCCGCCTGTGCAGGGCGCTGCCTCTGCCCGTCATTCAAAAAGTTCTTTGGTGTGGGCCTTTTTTGAGGCTAGTGCATCAGATCGCACAGCTGCTGTTTGCAACATATGTCTCAAGCGTATATCGCGTGGCCAAAACATCAGCCGCTTGGGTACCACATGCCTGACCAGACATATGTTGACCTGCCATGCAGCTCGTTGGCAAGCCTACCTCAAAGACCCACACCAAAGAACAAAGCGGACCTCTCCTTGCACCGCATCAGCTGGGATCTCCAACCCCACTATAACTTCAGTCCTCTCTGAAACATGCACTGAGAGGAATGAAGGTGTAGAATTAGGTGTGTCACAGCCAAGTACTTGCGGCCACTCTGCTAGCAGTACACCGACGTCCGATTCTAGCAGGCAAATTTCCCTGCCCCAGCTGCTGGACCGTCGAAAGAAGTTCACTCCCAGCCATCCACATGCCCAGCGGTTGAATGCTAGCTTGGCTAAATTGCTAGCGCTTCAACTGCTGCCTTTTCAGTTGGTAGACTCGGCCCCCTTCCGTGAGTTTGTGCAATGTGCGGTTCCTCAGTGGCAGGTTCCCAAACGCCACTTTTTCTCACGGAAGGCTATTCCGGCTCTCTACCGGCATGTGGAAGGCAATGTCTTGGCCTCGCTGGACAGGGCGGTCAGCGGTAAGGTGCATATTACCGCTGACTCATGGTCCAGCAGGCATGGACAGGGACGTTACCTTTCTTTCACGGCCCATTGGGTCACTCTTTTGGCAGCTGGGAAGGATGCAGGACAAGGTGCAGTAGTGTTGGAGCTTGTTCCACCGCCACGCCTCCAAAATGCTACTACTGGTTGTGACACACCTCTCTCCTCCACCCCCTCCTCTTCTTCTTCCTCCATGGCCTCTTCCTGTGGTTTGTCCTCGGAACCAGCGGTGCTCCGTAGGCGTTCAAGGGGCTACGCAAGTACGCAGGCAAAAAGATGCCATGCCGTGCTTGCGCTGGTGTGTTTGGGGGACAGAAGCCACACTGGGGCAGAGGTCCTGTCTGCTCTGCAGGGCCAGGCCGAGAGGTGGTTGACGCCACGCCAGCTTAAGCCAGGAATGGTGGTTTGCGACAATGGCACCAACCTCCTCTCCGCGCTCCGACAGGGACAACCGACCCATGTGCCCTGTGTGGCTCACGTCCTTAACCTGGTGGTGCAGCGGTTCTTGGGCAGGTACCCGGGCTTACAGGATGTCCTGAGGCAGGCCAGGAAAGTCTGTGTGCATTTCCGCAGATCTTATAATGCCAGTGCTCGCCTGGCTGAGCTGCAAAAGGAGTTGAACCTGCCCAAGAACCGCCTTATATGTGACATGCCCACCAGGTGGAACTCAACGTTGGCCATGCTGCAGCGGCTGCACACGCAGCAGAGGGCCATCAATGAGTACCTGTGCGACTACGGCACCAGGACAGGGTCAGGGGAGCTTGTTTTTTTTTCTCCACGCCAGTGGGGCATGATCAGGGATGCATGCACTGTCCTGGCACCATTTGAGGAGGCCACGAGGATGGTGAGCAGTGACAGTGCATGCATCAGTGACACTGTACCTCTTGTCCACCTGTTGGAGCACACGCTGCGTGGAATAATGGACAGGGCACTTGAGGCAGAACAGAGGCAGGAAGAGGAGGACTTCCTTGCCTCTCAAGGCCCCCTTTACCCAGAAAGTGTTCCTTCTGTCCCACCCATCGCACAGGAAGAGGAGGAGGAGGAGGAGGAGGAGGATTGTGTCAGCATGGAGGTGGAGGCTGGCACTCAGAATCATCAGCAGCAGTCTTTTAGGGATGATTTACAGTCCCAAGAAACCAGTGGACTTGTACGTGGCTGGGAGGAGGTGGCTGCGGATCATGTCGTCCTTAGTGACCCAGAGGACTCCGGAGCGAATGCCTCAGCAAACCTACGCTGCATGGCCTCCCTGATCCTGCAAAGTCTGCGGAAGGATCCTCGTATTCTTCGGATCAAGGAGAGGGACCATTACTGGCTGGCCACTCTCCTTGATCCACGGTACAAGGGTAAGGTTGCGGACCTTATGTTACCGTCGCAGAGGGAGCAGAGGATGAGACAACTCCGGGAGGCCTTGCAGAAAGGTCTGTACAACGCGTTCCCAGAGACTGGGAGGTTACAAACTCCTGGTCCTGGACAACGAGTTGCTGAGGCTTCGGCCAGTCAAAGAAGGAGCGGTGGGGAAGGTGGCTGTCTGACCGATGCGTTCAGACAATTCTTTAGTCCGCAGCCCCAAAGTATGATCGGTTCCAGCAACCATCGCCAGCGTCTGATAAACATGGTGCAGGAATATCTAGGGGCAAGGTCAGACTTGGACACCTTCCCCACCGAAAATCCTCTGGCTTACTGGGTCTTGAGGATGGATCACTGGCCAGAGCTTGCACAGTATGCAATTGAGCTACTGGCCTGTCCTGCATCCAGCGTTCTTTCGGAACGCACATTCAGTGCTGCTGGAGGATTTGTCACGGATCACAGGGTGCGCCTGTCCACCGACTCTGTTGATCGACTGACTTTCATCAAGATGAACCAGTCTTGGATCACCACCAGCTACCACACACCTGATGCTGATATAACAGACTAATTGATTTTAACATGTCACATCCCTTCAAGACTGATGCTGAGTGCCTGTGCTGTTATGTTGACTGGCTATCCTCCTCCTCCGAGTCCTCAATGATACGATTGATGATGATAGCTTGGAAGATCATTTTTGTTTATGGGTGCCGCCACCAGTGGCTAAGGCCCAATTTTTCAGCCCCTGTTTTACAGGGGCGTGTAATTACAATTTTTTTAGCAATAATTTGCCATAGGGCTCATTGCTGTGCTCCAAGTACAGTATCTGTGAGGGGTTGGAGTGTTGTGGCACCAGTGCCTAAGGCCCAATTTTTCAGCCCCTGTTTAACAGGGGCGTGTCATTACAATTTTTGAAGCAATACTTTGCAACAGGGCTCATTGCTGTGCTCCAAGTACAGTATCTGTGAGGGGTTGTAGTGTTGTGCCACCAGTGCCTAAGGCCCAATTTTTCAGCCCCAGTTCAACAGGGGCATGCAATTACAATTCTTGATCTAATAATTCACAGCAGGGCCCATTGCTGCACCCACCAAGAGTAACTCTGAGGGCTTACAGTGTTGTGGCAACGCCACCACCACCACCACCACGAAAGGCCCAATTTTTCAGCCCCTGTTCAAAAGGGGCATGTAATTACAATTCTTGATCTAATAATTCACAGCAGGGCCCATTCCTGCACCCACCAAGAGTAACTCTGAGGGCTTACAGTGTTGTGGCAACACCACCACCACCACCACCACCACGAAAGGCCCAATTTTTCAGCCCCTGTTCAACAGGGGCATGCAATTACAATTCTTGATCTAATAATTCACAGCAGGGCCCATTCCTGCACCCACCAAGAGTAACTCTGAGGGCTTACAGTGTTGTGGCAACACCACCACCACCACCACGAAAGGCCCAATTTTTCAGCCCCTGTTCAACAGGGGCATGCAATTACAATTCTTGATCTAATAATTCACAGCAGGGCCCATTGCTGCACCCACCAAGAGTAACTGTCAGGGCTTACAGTGTTGTGGCACCAGCACCACCATCAAAGGCCCAATTTTTACTACCACTGTTCAACAATTATATGTAATTAAAATTCCTGATATAATAGTTGACAGCAGGGCGTTCCAGCACCAACCAAGAGTAACTGTGAGTGCTTACAGTGTTGTGCCAACACCAACAACTAAGGGGCCTATTTCTGCAGAGTATATACGGCAGGTCCCTACTTTCAAACATCCAACTTACAAACGACTCCTACTTGCAAACGCAAGAAGACAACAGGAAGTGAGAGGAAATCTACCACTAGGAAGGAAAATTCTCTCCTGTAAGAATAAATATGGGAGAAAGGTGTCTCCTCTGTACTGATGCTTTATCAGCAATCCTTGTTTCAAGAAAAACACCACATTTCAAAAACAGTTGTCATTGGGACGGAAAGTGAGGTGAAATGTTCTGAACAGGGGCACAGACAGCAAAACAAATGTTACAGGGGTGATAACCCTTACGTATGTTTTCCAAAAAGTTTAAAAATAGATTTTTGGGCTGGAGCTACACTTCAACAATGTACCTGTTCAAAATTACAAACAGATTCTACATAAGAACAAACCTACAGTCCCTGTCTTGTATGCACCGCCTGTATACGGCTGTTCAGAGTATATAGGGCCTTTTTTATTTTATGTGCGGGGTTCCCCTTAATATCCATACAAGACCCAAAGGGGCTGGTAATGGGCTGGGGTAGGGGGGGGGGGTCATGGGGTAGCTATGCAATTTTTCTTAAAGATTTTCATCCATATTACCGGGACCAGACATTACATTAAAGCCGCAAGCAGTTTTAAATGGCTTTTTTTTCCTTTAGAAGTGTCATTTTGTGCAGGGACAGTTCTAAACACGGGAAACACGTGGCACTTCACAGGCATACTTTAGACACCCCCCAGGTACGATATTTAAAGGAATATTTGACTTTTTTTTTTCACTTTATGCATCATTAAAATGACTGCTCCCGAAAAACGACCGTTTTTAAAACTTCTTTTTGCATTGATACATGTCCCCTGGTGCAGAACCCGGGTTCCCAAACCCTTTTTAGGACAATAACATGCATAATAGTTGTTATAATTAGCACTTTAGAATTCGAACGTTCGCATCCATTGTATTTAATAGGGTTCTAATGTTCGTACGAACTTTCGGTCCGTTCGCGGGTTCTGGTGCGAACCGAACCCGGGGGTGTTCGGCTCATCACTAGTAAATACAGATGTAGGCCTGCATAGTTTTAAAATATTTGTTTATTTTGAGGGACTGAACGTGGGGGTGTGTCAGGAAGTCCAAATCCTCCATTCTCGAGTGGCAGCGCCAAAATAATCATTCAGGAAATCATGGAATGCAGTAGCGAAATGGACATTATGAGAAAGAGAATGATTGTGATTGAGCAAAAATATAAAAACATGATAGATATTTTGGGGAGAATAGTGTGAACCCCCCCTTTTTGTGTGTTTTGTTATGTGTCGGAATTTTTCTATGGGATTTCCACCAGCCCAAATGTGAGGATGCACACACTGAAGACTCAACATGTGCTATCTGCCGTCACAGGATATCTATGTCCCTGTTTTGGGGGTGCAACCTCTTCCTCCCTCCTCAAGTAGGGGAGAGGAAGGGTTTTCACCCCCAAAGCACGTCCATTGATCCCCCATGATGGCAGATAGCACATGTTTACCCTAGCCATGGGATCATGTTGAAGATACCCATTTGAGCCCCAAAAAGAAAGTGTGGTTCTTCACATTTGGGATGGATCAGGGGTAACATCACCCCATCTCCTGTTTGTATTTTTCACTGTGTTATTTTATTACTTTTTCTTAAAAAAAAATGTGGCTTTTGACCCATGCATGTTTCTGCTAAAAAAGCCGCACAAAAACCCCCAAAAAAATATTTAGAAAAAAAACCAGAACTGTGGTGCAATCAAAAAAAACATTTTGGAAGTCAAAAAAAGGTGTGCCTTGTTCTTTCTATGTTCAATAGCAGTTCTGAAGATACAAAACAAGTGTTTTTTCCTCTGAGATTGGAGGCTATTTACTAAGGAGAAATACACTTGGCACTACTAGAACCTGGGAGACACAAACCCCAAATACAAGAATGACAACACAAGTTTGTAGTAAATCAAATATTTTTGTTTATTTTAAAATGGTAAAGGTCAGATGTGGTCTGGCATTGCGATGGCCCCCCTACCCGTGAAGTACTCTACGTATTTCTGACGTACTTCACGGGCACTTTGGGGGGCCAAGCCAGTACGGGCAGTGCTGAGGCCGGTCAGATTTATCAGTTCAGAGGGACCGGCCTCAGGCCCAACTGATGACACATAATTTGTGGAGAATTTCCTTAAAAAATTGTGCAACAAGCAGCAGCAGTAGACAATGTTGTTGAGTTTATAATCCGCCAAATTTATAGCTGTCTGGAACAGGCGGAACCGGCTGGCCATTATCCCGAAGGCATTCTCCACAACTCTCCGGGCTCGGGCCAGCCGGTAATTAAAAACCCTCCTCTCCGGGGTGAGGGTGCGTTGGGGAAACGGCCGCATGAGGTGTGGTCCTAGTCCAAAAGCTTCATCCGCAATAAAAACGAACGGTAGCCCTTCCACGTTCTCTGCATCTGGAGGCAGTGCAAGACCCCCAGCCTGCAGACGGTGAGCGAACTCCGTCTCTGCGAATGCTCCGCCATCGGACATCCGGCCGTTCTTCCCCACGTCCACATACAGGAACTCGTACCGTGCTGACACCACCGCCATTAACACTATGCTATTAAAACCTTTATAGTTAAAATAGTATGACCCCGAACGGGGTGGCGGCAATATGTGTACGTGCTTCCCATCAATTGCCCCTCTGCAGTTGGGGAAATCCCACCGCTGGGCAAATTGGGAGGCCACAGTCAGCCATTCCTGTGATGTGCTAGGGAACTGTGGAGTCAAACAAAAAGAAGACATTAGTACGGTTTATGTTTACAGTGCAAGCAGATTACACACAAAAACAGTGTTGACCAACATCATTCTAACATTATTATTTAAGGGAGTTTTTCCTACCAATAAACAAAGGCCCACTTAGCAAATGCCTCACCCTGCCTCACCCCCGCTGAGTGGACATTCTAAAATAATGTAAGGGGGGGCCTAAGGTGATTGTGGGGGATCCAAAAAAAGGCTCTACCACTCTGCTGAGCTTGATTGAGAACTAAATTTTTTTTAACATCTTTAGGGGGGGGAGGGAGGGTTGTCAAACTACGCGGACAATGACCCCAAAAAAAGGAAAAGGAAAATAGAAGGCTAGCTGGGTTTGCGCCCACGATAGCATGCTGGAGAGGTTAGTGAAGGGAAATAGGCATGTAGGGCCCAAATAGGCCTTTACAGGTAAAAAAATGCATGGGGAAAATGGGGACATTACCAGGATATTACAAACAGGCAAATTTGGGTTAGGAGGAAAAAAAAAGAAGATTCTAAAACAATCAAAACATATAATGTGAGGTTAAAGGAGCAAAATTACCTTCATATAGTCCTTCTGCAGGACCTGAATGATGGCCGAACACGTCTCAGGGATAATGATCCCGAGAGCCTGGGGGGAGATGCCTGTTGAGAACTTGAGGTCCTGCAAGCTTCTCCCAGTCGCCAGGTATCTCAACGTGGCAATAAGCCTCTGCTCGGCAGTGATGGCCTGGCGCATCACAGTGTCCTGCCTCGTGATATAGGGGGACAGCAAATCCAACAGACGGTGAAATACGGGGTCCGTCATCCTAAGATAATTCCTGAAATCATCAGGATTATTCTCATGGATTTCCCGCAGCAGAGGCATATGAGAGAATTGGTCCCGCTGGAGCAACCAATTCTTAGTCCATGAACTCCTCCTCACCCTGTTCACAGACTGAACTCGGGTTACAGTGTTAACTGCAACACCAAGCCCAAAGCCAGCACGAGCTCGAGAACGAGAATGCACTTCAAACATGGTTTTAAACCGGTCGGCTGGTCAGAACGCACTCAAACAGAACGCACCGTGGAACAGCAAGGCCTGAGAAGAACGACCTGAAAAACAGTAAACGAACGGCCAAGAAGGCACTGCAAGGCAGTAATGACCTGACTGCATGCACTGAATCACAAATACAAACCCACAAGCACAAACTGAACACCAGGAAACGATCTGCAAAGCACGGAGACTGAAAAGCGCGAATCGGCTCTCACCAAACTTTTACTAACACGCGGTAACACGAAATCAGCAAAAGCAGCCCAAGGGGTGGCGCCATTAGATTTGTTCGGCCCTTTTATAGCGCGTCGTACGTTTTGTACGTGCTGTCGTTTTCTTGCCGTCGGTTTTTTAACTGATGGTGTGTGGCCAAGACTGATGAAAAACAGTTTCATCGGATTTCCGATGGTCAAATCCATCGGACGAAAATCCATAGGTTATCCGATCGTGTGTACAGGGCTTTAGAGATATCAGCTGCAACATTGCATTCTCTTGAATCCTTGTGGAGCTGTAAGGACATGGGGTGCTACAATCAGCTACAATCGTGTGCCCTATCCATCATTCTTCCTGGCTGCCAGCAAAGTTTCCCAGTGGGCCATGAAATATACAGTAAAAGGTTTCAGCTTACACTTACCCTTTCTCTGTATAGCACCATGCTGACCCCCTTCTGACATTCCTTTAAAATACTTCCATCCCTATTGCTAAATTCTGCTGATGGGGAACCTTGTATCATGGGGGAGGAGATGAAAGGGAGAAAATGCAAGGAGGAGGAGGAGGTGTTGGTCTATTTTCTTGCCAACGGCTAGAATTCAGGTGCTGTTCTCATGAACTGTGTGGTGAGAAGTCATGTGTTTCTTAACGCATGTGGTACCCAAATGACTGATGATATTCCCACACCTGATACACTAAGCAGAAACTGTAAATTAATAGGATGCAGTCTACACCATATGTGTTGAAAAAGGCCTACACAGTTGAGCTCTGATGAGTGGACAGGGGATAACAGCGCCTTGCATCTGTGGAGTTCTGCCATCTGGTGGAATAAAGCAGATGCTTCCTCCAGTCTCCTGCCACCTGTCCCTGGATAACATCATGCTTCATTGATGTTGTGCCTCTATCTCACTTTTCTCCTCTGCTATATCTAGCACTCAAGTAGATGGTCAAAAGTTAGAGGAACGTTTAAAAGGTGAGGAGGGGTGGGATCAGAGGAAGCTATTTCAGGCTGTGAATGAGGGGCAGAAGGTGATACTTTGATTCCTCCATGCCAGTTGATGGGGCAATTGCAAGAGTAGCTGTGAATGAGGAAGCGGAACAAGGTGCTTTAGCAGCTGCTGAAGACATCAAGCAATTATGCACCTGGGAGACAGAGAAGAAAGACGATGATGAAGGATTGCTTAGCTATACCACAAACTTCACCATGTGTGCTGGGTATATAGCACTCTCACTGCTAGAAAAGAAAGACACATGTGACCTGCCACAAGATGCTTCACCTCCACCACCACCTTGGCCTGATAATGATAGCTGCATGGAAATCACTACTACCTCTCCCTTTGAGAATCTGTCAGCAGAGCGCGCTGTGATGGGCCAGAGCATGCAGGTCAGATGCATGCTTTGGCCAATCATCATACAGCAATGCACTGAGATCTCGAATTTCCCATGAACACCCCATAACTTACGTTTGACTAGAGCATCGGGCTCATCCCTAATGGTAAAATGTGGGCCACCCAGGCCCCAGTCTGCGATGGAACAACTGGCTAGGTTCTGCAGACAAGATGGCGCCGATCCCTCGGCCATGCCTGAAGCCATGCTGCAGCCCTCTCTCCACAGATCTCTACTCTACTCCTGGGGAGTGACTATATTCCTGCTGCCTTTTCTACCCGGCTGGATCCTCTTCTGCCTCCCTGTTCAGAGGACAGCCATGCTTCTGACCCCTCTCAGGCAGAGCCTACACTAGCACAAATCATGCTGGATATACAGGATTGCAAAGCTTCCCTAACAGCCCAAATGTACACTATCCATATTGATTTTTCCCTGCTAAATAAGATGTGCAAAACCTGCGGGAGAGAACAGGGGCAGCTGAGGAACGCATTATCCTCTCAAGTGTGATTCTTATCGCTCGATATCCCTTATCAATGTGGATGTTAAGATCCTAGCTAAAGTATTGCCCAACCGTCCAGGGTGGTTTTATACCCGGCCGATCCACCAGGATGAATATCCGTAGATTGTTACACAATTTGCAATATCCCCACGATTGTTCCCCCACACGTGTCATTGTGTCTTTGGATACATGCAAAGCTTTCCATAGTGTAGAGCAGGGGTCCTCAAACTACGGCCCGCGGGCCGCATCCGGCCCGCCAGTGTGATTTACCCAGCCCGCGGACTGCCCCTTTAACATTGCAGCAATCCCCCTCCCCTTTGCTACCTTTATCCCACAAGATGAGAAACATGACCGGTCTGGACAAAGGGCAGGACCCAGTGGCGGAACTACCGCCATAGTGACCCACGCGGGCGCTATGGGGCCTGCAGCCGAGAGGGGCCTGGTAACGGTCATAGTTGCCAATAGGTACAACCTTTTTTCACAATTTTTTGCCGCCCACTGCCGCCGCTAGAGGTCCGCGGTGGGCGGAGTTAGTGTCTTCGCCGGCGGCCATTTTCCAGAAGACCACAGACGAGTTATAAACAAGAAGGGAGCCTGCCAAGTGGCTACAATAGAAATAGAGCTGCGGCACCTACCACCCCCTGCCCCCGGTCTGTCTGTCATCTGTGACCTGTTGTGGAAAGGGGTGACGGATGGGCGGTGCCGCAGCTCAATTTCTCTGCTGGCTGGGGACAGTGACACCTGAGATGTAAGGAAGCACTTCGCTGGCTGGGGACAGTGACACCTGAGATGAGATGTAAAGAAACACTCCGCTGGGGACACCTGAGATGTAAGGAAACACTCCGCTGGGGACACCTGAGATGTAAGGAAGCACTCCGCTGGCTGGGGACAGTGACACCTGAGATGTAATGAAGCACTCCGCTGGCTGGGGACATTGACATCAGAGCTCCCACTGATTCTGATTCTGCATTATGGTGAGGTGAACTATTTAATTTTATATTACAATGTAATAATAGAAATAATGCGCTTCAATCACCCTGACACCATAAAAACCCTGATGCCGGGATGAGTGAAGCGCTAACACCAGATGTTTGGAGTATCTTTAGCTGCTGATTGTTAAACTTTCTGGAATACACATATTTCTATTGTGGTTGGTGGAAGACTGTGATGGGGGGAGTCTGTGATGGGGGAGTCTGTTATGGGGGGAATCTTATAGGGGGATCTGTAAGGGGGGAGTCTGTTATAGGTGATCTGTTATGGGGGGCTCTGTGATGGGGGTGTCTGTTACGGGGGGGCTTTGTGATGGAGAGGAGTTTGTGTTGGGGGCTTTGTGATGGGGAGATTTGTGATGGGGGGGTCTATGATGGTGGATCTTTTATGGGGGGCTTTGTGATGGATGACCTTATATGGGGGCTTTTTGATGAGGGGGTTCTGTGATGCAGAGGGGGTTCTGTGATGGGGGAAGGGGATCTGTGATGAGGGGAGTCTGTGAAATACTAATGAGTTTATGTTGATTAAAATGTTTTTTATTTTAAATATTAAATAGTTGTTTCCTGTTTTTTTGCACTACAAATAAGATGTGTGCATAGGAATTTGTTCATATTTTTAAACTATAGTCCTGCCCCCCAACAGTCTGAGGGACCACAAACTGGCCCCCTGTTTAAACAGTTTGAGGACCCCTGGTGTAGAGTGTCCCTATCTATTTCAAGTGCTACAGCTATTCGGGTTTGGTCCTCATATCATAGCATGGATACGACTCCTCTATGCTTCACTAGGGTAAACTGTCATGTTACTGAGGCCTTCCCGATAACCAGGGGCACTAGGCAGGGGTGTCCTTTATTGCCCCTCCTATTTGCCCTAGCTATGGATCCCCTTGCTATAAGGGTTTGTAGCTCCCTCTTAATTAGAGGCCTCCCCATTAATACTATAGAGGAGCATATTTATTTATATGCAGATGACACTTTAGTATACCTGGCTGACCCCCATGACGCTCTTAAAAACCTTCTGTCCGAAATTAACTTCTTTGGAGATTTTTGTGGGTTCCAGGTGAACTGGGACAAGTCCATCCTTTTTCCTTTAGATCAAGCTGATATACCCCTGATCCACCCGGACTTCAGACTACAGATTGCCCATTACTTTTGATATTTGGGTATTATAGTTCAACTACCTTTATCCTTGTATATTACTAACAATGTGTCCACCACTGTCGCAGTTACAAGTACAAACCAAACATTGGGTGGATCTACCCCTGGATCCTATAGGAAGGGCCAATGTCATTAAAGTGATTTATCTATCCAAACTGCTTTATGTTATGGCCAATTCCCCCTGTAGGATCCCAAGATCAATTTTCAAACGTATTGCTACAATATGCACTGTGTTCCTATGGAACAGTCGACCTCCTAGAGTAGCACCTCAAATACTAAGACTCCTGTCCCATTTGGCAGGCCTGGCTTTCCCTAATTTCTACCTATACTACCTGGCATCCCAACTGGTTTATATTCACGACTGGCTGCATCCAACTACTAATCCCTGTACCACTACAGAGGGGTCTATTGCCTCCTCATTAGAAGCCCTCCACAGTGTATTCTATACAGGTTGTGTACCGACCCATCCAGGTACGTTAATCACATGCACCTCTCTCTCCCTCTTTCAATCTGTAGTCGCAAAGAACTCTAAAGACTCTTGGTTAACATCCCCCAATAATCCCTTGTGGTTCAACCCTA
The DNA here is from genome assembly GCA_029206835.1 of Rana muscosa. Taxonomy (NCBI): domain Eukaryota; kingdom Metazoa; phylum Chordata; class Amphibia; order Anura; family Ranidae; genus Rana; species Rana muscosa. The sequence goes on from CM055116.1 coordinate 1,014,130,218, forward strand.
GCCTTAAGGAGGTATATTCCCTACTCGACCCCCTAAGGTGGTCCTCTAAAGGGGTTAAATATTTACGCCACATTTATACTCCACAGAGTTTTAAGTCTTTTTATCAAATGCGTATAGACTTTGACCTGCCACGTACTTACTTATTTTACTATTATCAGCTCCGACATGCTATACGTGCGTAATTCAGCTCCCTAGATAACCCTATCTGGATGCCAACTGTTAAGAAATCCAGACCCTACAAAGCTTATCTCCACTTGTTACTTTGCCCTCATAGCGAACACTAACCCTAGATGTAAAATGGGCTTCCCCAGGATATACCATTTACAGAGGAGGACTGGTCTGAGTTTAGTGACACATTTAAGACCTCTGTCATTTCCTCCAGAGACCGGGGTATTCAGCTTAAGATCGTCCACCACTCTCACCTTACTCCTGCTAAAATGTATAAATGGGATTGTCCCCCTCTGCTGAATGTTTCAGGGGATGCGGTCAAACTGCTTATTTCTTACATTGTTTTTGGACCTGTCCCAAAGTTCAGAATTTCTGGGTGAACATAGGCTCCTTTATATCTTCAGTGTTGGGCCTCCCAAAATATGTACATCCCAAAAACTGTATTTTGGGCATCTTTGGTGACTTAATTATCTCTTCCCTGACCAAGAGACTGCTTCGCATCCTTTACTTTTATGCAAGGAAGTCTCTTTTACTGACCTAGAAGTGATCAGTGACCCCAACACGAACCCTATGGCTGAAATTGGTTAATGACACTTTGCCCCTATAAAAGATCACTTTTGATATTCGAAAGAGAAGTAAAACATTTCATAAAATATGGGGTAGATGGTTGGCCAGTCCCCTAACACTATCTCCTGTACCACCGTGATTGGATGTACCACTGTAATACATAAATTATTAGACTGAGTTAAGTTGTTATTTAGAACTCTGTTACATTGCATAATTAATAACCACATGAGACGTGTGTCACAATTGTCAAAATAATGTTTATTTCATACAAAGTTTTTTTATGTACATTTGATTAGGTATATGTTTTTCTTTATGTATGTTTGTGCTTTTAAGGCTGGGTTCACACTAGTGCGACACGACAGCCGTCCTACTTTGGATCCGACTTTGCCCCGCGACATGAAGCCGACATATGTCCGACTTTCAATGAACGGGGATCCGACTTGGATCCCCGCCAACACCAGGCACTGTGTTTGGTATGAATCTTGAGGGGGAACTTCAGGCCAAATTTTAAATAAAAAACCGGCATGGGTTTCCCCTTCAGGAGCATACCAGGCCCTTGGGTCTGGTCTGATTTTGAAGGGGAACCCCAACACCGAAAAAACGGCGTGGGGGTCCCCCCCAGGATCCAAATCAGACCCTTATCCGAGCACGCAACCTAGCAGGCTGCAGGGAAAGAGGGGGGGGGACGAGAGAGCGACCCCCCTCCCTCCTGAACCGTACCAGGCCGCATGCCCTCAACATGGGGGTTTTGGTACTCTGGGGCAGGGGGGCAACCTGCGGCCCCCCCACCCCAAAGCACCCTGTCCCCATGTTGACGAGGACAGGGCCTCTTCCCGACAACCCTGGCCGTTGGTTGTCGGGGTCTGCGGGCGGGGGGCTTATTGGAATCTGGGAGCCCCCTTTAATAAGGGGGCCCCCAGATCCCGACCCCCCACCCTATGTGAATGAGTATGGGGTACATCGTACCCCTACCCATTCACCTGGTGGAAAAAAATGGCAACAAAAAACACACACAGCTTTTTAAATTAATTTATTGCACAGCTCCGGGGGTCTCCGCGCTCTCCGGTTCTTTCTTCTGCCGGGCCTCCGCTATCTTCTTCTAGCTCTTTTGCTAGCGGGGCCCGGTCTTCTCCGTCGCCTTCTTCTTCTCCCGCTCTCCGGTTCTTTCTTCCGCCGGGCCTCCGCTATCTTCTTCCAGCTCTTTTGCTAGCGGAGAGGCCCGGTCTTCCCGTTGTCTCGTCCGGCTCTCCGTTGTCCTTCTGCCGGCCCCTCCACTATCTTCTTCCAGCTCTTTTGCTAGAGGAGGGGCTGGTCTTCCCATCGCCGTCGCCGTCGCCATCTTCTTCTCTCTTCTCCTCCTCGATGTTGACGCGTCGCTTCCTCCCGCTGTAATACTGGCTGTTCACTCCGCTCCGAATTAATATAGGCTTCCCATGACGTCACAGTCACATGCTCCCATGACGTCACAGTCACATGCTCCGGGGCCACCCGGAGCATGTGACTGTGACGTCATGAGAAGTCTATATTAATTCGGAGCGGAGTGAACAGCCAGTATTACAGCGGGAGGAAGCGAAACGTCAACATCGAGGAGGAGAAGAGAGAAGAAGACGGCGACGGGAAGACCGGCCCCTCCACTAGCAAAAGAGCTGGAAGAAGATAGTGGAGGGGCCGGCAGAAGGACAACAAAGAGCCGGACGAGACGACGGGAAGACCGGGCCTCTCCGCTAGCAAAAGAGCTGTAAGAAGATAGCGGAGGCCCGGCGGAAGAAAGAACCGGAGAGCGGGAGAAGAACCGGAGATCGGGAGAAGAAGAAGGCGACGCAGAAGACTGGGCCCCGCTAGCAAAAGAGCTGGAAGAAGATATCGGAGGCCCGGCAGAAGAAAGAACCGGAGAGCGCGGAGACCCCCGGAGCTGTGCAATAAATTAATTTAAAAAGCTGTGTTGTGTTTTTTATTGAAATTTTTTTTCCACCAGGTGAATGGGTAGGGGTACGATGTACCCCATACTCATTCACATAGGGTGGGGGGCCGGGATCTGGGGGCCCCCTTATTAAAGGGGGCTCCCGGATTCCGATAAGCCCCCCGCCCGCAGACCCCGACAACCAACGGCCAGGGTTGTCGGGAAAAGGCCCTGTCCTCATCAACATGGGGGCAGGGTGCTTTGGGGTGGGGGGCCGCAGGTCTCCCCCCTGCCCCAGAGCACCAAAACCCCCATGTTGAGGGCATGCGGCCTGGTACGGTTCAGGAGGGAGGGGGGGCCGCTCTCTCGTCCCCCCCTCTTCCCCTGCGGCCTGCCAGGTTGTGTGCTCAGATAAGGGTCTGGTTTGGATCTTCGGGGGGACCCCCACGCCGTTTTTTCAGCGTTGGGGTTCCCCTTCAAATCCAGACCAGACCCAGGGGCCTGGTATGCTCCTGAAGGGGAAACCCATGCCGGTTTTTTATTTTAAATTTGGCCTGGAGTTCCCCCTCAAGAGCAGCACAGCACAAGTCGCATGCCAAAGTCGGATCATGCAAGACTGCGGTCCGACTTTGATCCGACTTCAATGATAGTCAATGGGCTGAAGTCGGATCAAAGTCGGACAGAAGTAGTACAGGGAGCATTTTCAAAGTCGGACCGACATGTGTCGGACCAGTTAAGACGGCTCCCATAGGGAAACATTGATTTTCACATGTCATGCGACATGAGCTCCCAATGTCAGAGCGTTTGTCGCCCCAGTGTGAACCCGGCCTTAAACGCAATAAACATATCCTTAAAGATAAAAAAAGGTTCTCTAACAAACCTCTGAGGTCTTTATAGAACAGCTGTATTATACTGAGATTAAATTACACACAGATGGACTCTATTTACTAATTAGGTGACTTCTGAAGGCAATTGGTTCCACTAGATTTTAGTTAGGGGTATCAGAGTAAAGGGGGCTGAATACAAAATGCACGCCACACTTTTCAGATATTTATTTGTAAAAGATTTTAAAAAACGATATATTATTTTCCTTCCACTTCACAATCATGTGCCACTTTGTGTTGGTCTATATAACATACAATCCCAATAAAATTAATTTACCTTTTTGGTTGTAACATAACAAAATGTGGAAAAATTCAGGGGGTATGAATATTTTTTCAAGGCAAAAAATTATTATACCACACAGCACAATGTATTGATATACCTGGAAAAATGGAAAAGTGCATAGGATACATTAAGGTGAAAAAACACAAGGGTTTACAACCCCTTTAAGTGCATAAAAGATGCAAATAAATGTGATAAAAGGGATTATTATATGAGACTTTAGGAGATTTTAGATACAAATATCCAGATACTAGAAAGATCAATAGAACATATGGTAATAGATAAGCTATTTTTTAATTTGCCTAAAGACATTCTTAATGCTTGCATGTTTGTAACCTTATCAAATTAATCTGTCTTTCTGTTATTTTTTTCAAAATGTTATAAAGTAAGTGTGCCATTTAAAGCAGAATTACGGGATTTTTTTTCAGTCAAGTTACATCTAATGATGATTACCTAAATCTGAATTGTTTTTGCTTACTGTAAAAAAAAAAAAAATCTAAGCCTCATTGATACTACAGACAGCTTTCTTCTTCTAGCATTGCAGTTGAGGTCTTTGGCTCGCATACAGTACCATGACTTCATTGTGTACACAGTATTTTTGTGGAAATATTATGATCTGACTTCAGAACCAAGGCAAGTTAAGTGGTTCAAAAGATGCACATAATATAATAAAAGGGATTATCCTCTGATATTTTCATTTTAGTATAGATGAAAACATCCAAGTTACTATGCATGAATATCACACTAGAAAGGTCAATAGCAGATATGGTAATATATATGCTTTTTGTTGATTTGCCTAAAAAGATTCTTGATGCTTGCATTCTTGTAACTTTATCAAATTCATCTGCTATTCATATATTGTGTATTATATTAGTTCATGCAAAATAAATATAAATCTATAAGGAAACATAAATAAGTGTCCTAGCTGCTGTATAGATATCAATGATATACATAGATATGAAAAGATTAATGTAATGCAGAAAAAAAATAAACAAGAGAAACTGAGTGCAAAATATATGCATCTGATAAATAAATATGTGCTAACAATACCCAAAAAGTATAAAGTGCATGGACATTAAGTGAAAAACACCCATAAAAAAATCACAGTGCTGTACCCCCTCCCAACTAGTTTCATCACAGATGAACTTTTTCAGGAGTACTCACTCCTGAAATTCAAGGGAAATTCAAGTCCAATTTACTTTTGATTGGATCCACCCAATGCTGCGTGATATCATTAAAAAGTAGAGTAGTCCTGATGGGGAACTGGTCTCCCAGTTCCCCATCAGACACTGCCCCCCCAGTGCAAAACTCCCTGGCCATGCACCTACCAGTGTGCTAGGTGCAGTGGTCAGGGAGGTAGGACGTGAGTTTACTAAGAGAGGAGTGTCCAATGTGGACACTTTTCCCCAGTGCAGATAATTACAGATTCATGTACCTGGCTCTGACATACATTAATTGGGCACAAGCACCGACACTTTCTGTCCTGTGCTCCAACAGAATTCTAAAGGGTGTCTACAACACCCTTTATGAATTCTCCTGACTGTATCTTAAGTAGGGATGAGCCGAACACCACCTGGTTCGATTCGCACCAGAACCTGCGAACGGACCGAAAGTGCACATGAACTTTAGAACCTTATTAAATACAATGGACGCGAACAGTCGAAATCAAAAGTGCTAATTATAACGGCTAATATGTAAGTTATTGTCCTAAAAAGGGTTTGGGGACCCGGGTCCTGCCCCAGGGGACATGTATCAATGCAAAAAGAAGTTTTAAAAAAACTTTTTTTTTCGGGAGCAGTGATTTTAATGATGCATAAAGTGAAAAAAAAAAAGTTAAATATTCCTTTAAATATCGTACATGGGGGGTGTCTAAAATATGCCTGTGAAGTAGCACGTGTTTCCCGTGTTTAGAACTGTCCCCGCACAAAATCACATTTCTAAAGGAAAAAAAAAAGTAATTTAAAACTGCTTGCGGCTTTAATGTAATGTCTGGTACCGGCCCACTACCAGCCCCTTTGGGTCTTGTATGGATATTAGGGGAACCCCGCACCCAAATTAAAAAAAGCCCTATATACTCTGAACAGCAGTATACAGGCGGTGCAAACAAGACAGGGACTGTAAGTTTGTTTTTAAGTAGAATCTGTTTGTAATTTGGAACAGGTACATTTTTTAAGTGTAGCTCCAGCCCAAAAATCTATTTTTAAGCTTTTTGGAAAACATAGGGAAGGGTTATCACCCCTGTAACATTTGTTTTGCTGTCTGTGCACCTGTTCAGAACATTTCACCTCACTTTCCATCCCAATGACAAATATTTTTTGAAAATTTGTTTTTTTTATTAAAACAAGGATTGGTGATAAAGCATCAGTGGAGAGGAGACACCTCTTTCCCATATTAACTCTTACAGGAGAGAATTTCCCTTCCTAGGGGTAGACTTCCTCTCACTTCCTGTTGTCTCCTTCCGTTTGCAAGTAGGAGTCGTTTGTAAGTTGGATGTTTTAAAGTAGGGGCCTGCCATATATACTCTGCAGAAATTTGGCCCTTAGGTGTTGGTGTTGCCACAACACTGTAAGCCCTCACAGTTACTCTTGGTGGGCGCTGGAACACCCTGCTGTGAACTATTATATCAAGAATTGTAATTACATGCCATTGTTGAACAGTGGTAGGAAAAACTGGGCCTTTGGTAGTGGTGGTGGTGCCACAACACTGTAAGTCCTCACAGTTACTCTTGGTGGGCGCAGGAATTGGCCCAGCTTTGAAATATTAGATAAAACATTTTAATCACATGTCCCTGTTGAAGAGGGGCAGAAAAATTGGGCCTTTGGTGGTGGTGGTGTTGCCACAACACTGTAGGCCCTCAAAGTTACTCTTGGTGGGCGCAGGAATGGCCCAGCTGTGAAATGTTAGATCAAGAATTGTAATCACATGCCCCTGTTGAACAGGGGCAGAAAAATTGGGCCTTTGGTGGTGGTGGTGGTGGTGTTGCCACAACACTGTAAGCTCTCACAGTTACTCTTGGTGGGCGCAGGAATAGGCCCTGCTGTGAATTATTAGATCAAGAATTGTAATTACATGCCCCTGTTGAACAGGGGCAGAAAAATTGGACCATAGGCACTGGTGCTGGTGCCACAACACTGCAATCCCTCACAGATACTGTAGTTGGAGCGCAGCAATGAGCCCTGTTGCAAAGTATTGCATCAAAAATTTTAATTACACGCCCCTGTTAAACAGGGGCAGAAAAATTGGGCCTTAGCCACTGGTGGCGGTGCCCAGAACCAAAAATGTTCTTTCAAGCTATCAGCATGATTATTGAGGAGGAAGAGGATAGTCACTCAGCATAACAGGATAGTCACTCGGCATCAGGGATGAGCCGAACACCCCCCTGTTCGGTTCGCACCAGAACCTGCGAACAGACAGAATGTTCGTGTGAACTTTAGAACCCTATTAAATACAATGGACTCGAACGTTCAAAATCTAAAGTGCTAATTATAAAGGCTAATATGCAATTTATTGTCCTAAAAAGTGTTTGGGGACCCGGGTCCTGCCCCAGGGGACATGTATCAATGCAGAAAAAGGTTTAAAAAATAGACGTTTTTACGGGAGCGGTGATTTTAATAATGCTTAAAATGAAAAAATAAAAGTGAAATATTCCTTTAAATTTCGTACCTGGGGGGTGTGTATGATATGCATGTAAAGTGGCGCATGTTTCTCGTGCTTAGAACTGTCTCTGCACTAAGTGTCATTTTTGAAGGAAAAAAAGTCATTTAAAACTCACTCGCGGCTATTAATGAATTGTCGGCTTTTAACAATACATAGAAAAGTCATTGATAAAAAAAGCGTGGGGGTTCCCCCAAATTCAATTACCAGGCCCTTTAGGTCTGGAATGGATATTAGGGGGAACCCCGCCGCAAATTAAAAAAAATATGGCGTGGGGTTCCCCCTAAATATCCATACCAGGCCCTTGAGATCTGGCATGGATTTTAAGGGGAACTCCACCCCAAATTTAAAAAAAAATGGCGTGGAGTCCCCCCAAAAATCCATACCAGACCCTTATCCGAGTACGCAACCTGGCCGGCCGCAGGGGAAGAGGGGGGGACGAGAGAGCGGCCCCCCTCCCTCCTGAACCGTTCCAGGCCACATGCCCTCAACATGGGGAGGATGTCCCCATGTTGATGGGGACAAGGGCCTCATCCCCACAACCCTTGCCCGGTGGTTGTGGGGGTCTGCGGGTGGGGGGCTTATCGGAATCTGTAAGACCCCTTTAACAAAGGGGACCCCCAGATCCCGGCCCCCCCTATGTGAATTGGTAAGGGGTACATTGTACCCCTACCATTTCACGAAGAAAGTGTCAAAAAATGTAAATAAAAACACACAAACACCTTGAAAAAGTCCTTTATTAAAAAAATTAAAAAAAAAAAAAAAAACATTCCAGCGGTGAAATCCAGTGTCCCGCGGCGATCCCGATGTCCAGCACTGTCCGTCATTGGTTGTGCCTGTGCGGACCTGATGGGGAACTTCCTCGCTGTGTTTTAAATGTATAGACCCGCCCCTTCTAAAGTTCCCCATCAGGTCCGCTCAGCGGACCAGATGCGGAACATGAGAAGGGGCGGGTCTATACATGTATTACACAGCGAATGAAGTTCCCCATCAGGTCCGCCCCCTCGGTATGTCCGACCCCGCCTACGTCATTGGCCTGAGCGGGGAACTTCCTTCACTGTGTAATTTAAATTTACACAGTGAAGGAAGTTTCCCGCTCAGGCCAATGACGTAGGCGGGGTCTGACATACCGAGGGGGCGGACCTGACGGGGAACTTCGTTCGCTGTGTAATACATGAATAGAACCGCCCCTTCTCTCGTTCCCTATCAGGTCCGCTCAGCGGACCAGATGCTGAACATGAGAAGGGGCGGGTCTATACATGTATTACAAAGTGAGAGAAGTTCCCCATCAGGTCCGCCCCCTCGGTATGTCGGACCCCGCCTACGTCATTGGCCTGAGCGGGAAACTTCCTTCACTGTGTAAATTTAAATTACACAGTGAAGGAAGTTCCCCGCTCAGGCCAATGACGTAGGCGGGGTCGGACATACCGAGGGGGCGGACCTGATGGGGAACTTCATTCGCTGTGTAATACATGTATAGACCCGCCCCTTCTCATGTTCCGCATCTGGTCCGCTGAGCGGACCTGATGGGGAACTTTAGAAGGGGCGGGTCTATACATTTAAAACACAGCAGGGGAAGTTCCCCATCAGGTCCGCTCAGGCACAACCAATGACGGGCAGCGCTGGACATAGGGATCGCCGCGGGACACTGGATTTCATCGCTGGAGTGTTTTTTTTTTTTTATTATTATTTTTTTTTAAATAAAGGACTTTTCCAAGGTGTGTGTGTTTTTATTTACATTTTTTGACATTTTATTCGTGAAATGGTAGGGGTACAATGTACCCCTTACCAATTCACATAGGGGGGCGGGATCTGGGGGTCCCCTTTGTTAAAGGGGTCTTCCAGATTCCGATAAGCCCCCCGCCCGCAGACCCCCACAACCACCGGGCAAGGGTTGTGGGGATGAGACCCTTGTCCCCATCAACATGGGGACATCCTCCCCATGTTGAGGGCATGTGGCCTGGTACGGTTCAGGAGGGAGGGGGGCCGCTCTCTCGTCCCCCCCTCTTCCCCTGCGGCCGGCCAGGTTGCGTGCTCGGATAAGGGTCTGGTATGGATTTTTGGGGGGACTCCACGCCATTTTTTTTTAAATTTGGGGTGGAGTTCCCCTTAAAATCCATGCCAGATCTCAAGGGCCTGGTATGGATATTTAGGGGGAACCCCACGCCATTTTTTTTAAATTTGCGTCGGGGTTCCCCTTAATATCCATTCCAGACCTAAAGGGCCTGGTAATTGAATTTGGGGAAACCCCCACGCTTTTTTTTTTTTTTTATCAATGACTTTTCTATGTATTGATAAAAGCCGACAATTCATTATAGCCGCGAGTGAGTTTTAAATGACTTTTTTTCCTTCAAAAATGACACTTTGTGCAGAGACAGTTCTAAGCACGAGAAACATGCGCCACTTTACATGCATATCATACACACCCCCCAGGTACGAAATTTAAAGGAATATTTCACTTATATTTTTTCATTTTAAGCATTATTAAAATCACTGCTCCTAAAAAAACGGCCGTTTTTGAAACTTTTTTTGCATTGATACATGTCCCCTAGGGCAGGACCCAGGTCCCCAAACACTTTTTGGGACAATAACTTGCATATAAGCCTTTATAATTAGCACTTTAGATTTCTCCCATAGACTTTTCGAATTTGCCGCGAACACCCCAAATTGTTCGTTGTTCGGCGAACGGGCGAACAGGCAATGTTCGAGTCGAACATGAGTTCGACTCGAACTCGAAGCTCATCCCTACTCGGCATCAGCATAGGCAGTCTTGAAGGGATCTGACATTTCCAAAAAAATTATTCGGTTACATCAGCATCAGGTGCTTGGTAGCTGGTGGTGATCCAAGACTGAGTCATTTTTATAAAGGTCAGTCGATCGAACGAGTTGGTGGACAGGCACAGCCTGTGATCGGTTACAAAGCCTCCAGCAGCACTGAATGTGTGTTCCGAAAGAACGCTGGATGCAGGACAGGCCAGTACCTCAATTGCATACCGTGCAAGCTCTGGCCAGTGATCCATCCTCAAGACCCAGTAACCCAGAGGGTTTTTGGTGGGAAAAGTGTCCAAGTCTGATCTTGCCCCTAGGTATTCCTGCACCATGTAAACCAGACGCTGGCGATGGTTGCTGGAAGCGATCATACCTTGGGGCTGCATACTAAAAAAATTGTCTGAACGCATCGGTCAGACGGCCACCTTCTCCACCGCTCCTTCTTTGACTGACCGGAGCCTCAGCAACACATTGTCCAGGACCAGGAATTTGTAACCTCCCAGTCTCTGGGAACGCGTTGCACAGATCTTTCTGCAATGCCTCCCGAAGATGCTTCATCCTCTGCTCCCTCTGCAACGGCAAGATAAGGTCCGCAACCTTAGCCTTGTAACGTGGATCAAGGAGGGTTGCCACCCAGTAATGATCCCTCTCCTTGATCGCACGAATACGAGGATCCTTCCGCAGGCTTTGCAGGATCAGGGAGGTCATGCAGTGTAGGTTTGCTGAGGCATTCGGTGCGGAGTCCTCTGGGTCACTGAGTACGACATGATCCGCAGCCACCTCCTCCCAGCCACGTACAAGTCCATGGGTGTCTTGGGACTGTAATTGATCCCTTGAAGACTGCTGCTGATGCTGAGTGCTAGGCTCCACCTCCATGCTGACACAATAATCCTCCTCCTCCTCCTCCTCTTCCTGTGTGATAGCCGGGCCAGCAGGAACACTGTCTGGATAAAGGGGGCCTTGGGAGGTAAGGAAGTCCTCCTCTTCCTGCCTCTGTTCTGCCTCAAGTGCCCTGTCCATTATTCCATGCAGCGTATGCTCCAACAGGTGGACAAGAGGTACAGTGTCACTGATGCATGCACTGTCACTGCTCACCATCCTCGTGGCCTCCTCAAATATTTCCAGGACAGTGCATGCATCCCTGATCATGGCCCACTGGTGTGGGGGAAAAAATTCCAAGCTCCCCTGACCCTGTCCTGGTGCCATATTGCAACAGATACTCATTGATGGCCCTCTGCTGCGTGTCCATCCGCTGCAGCATGGCCAACGTAGAGTTCCACCTGGTGGGCATGTCACAGATTAGACGGTTCTTGGGCAGATTGTAATCCTTTTGCAGGTCAGCCAGCCGAGCACTGGCATTATATGAATGTTGGAAATGCCCACAGAGTTTCCTGGCCTGATCAGGACCTCCTGTAAGCCTGGGTATCTGCCCAAGAACCGCTGCACCACCAAGTTAAGGACGTGACAGGGCACATGGGTCAGTTGTCCCTGTCGGAGGGCGGAGAGGAGGTTGGTGCCATTGTCGCAAACCACCTTTCCTGGCGTAAGCTGGCGTGTCGTCAACCACCTCTGAGCCTGCCCCTGCAGAGCTGACAGAATCTCTGCCCCAGTGTGGCTCCTGTCCCCAAGCACACCAGCTCAAGCACGGCATGACATCTTTTTGCCTGTGTACTTGCCTAGCCCCTTGAGCACCTACGGAGCACTGCTGGTTCGAAGGACAAAGCACAGGTAGAGGCCATGGAGGAAGAAGAAGAGGAGGGGGTGGAGGAGAGAAGTGTGTCAGAATCACCAGTAGTAACATTTTGGAGGCATGGTGGTGGAACAACCTCCAACACTACTGCACCTTGTACTGCATCCTTCCCAGCTGCCAGCAGAGTCACCCAATGCGCCGTGAAAGATCGGTAACATCCCTGTCCATGCCTGCTGGACCATGAGTCAGCGGTAATATGCACCTTACTGCTGACCGCCCTGTCCAGCAAGGCCAAGACATTGCCTTCCACATGCCAGTAGAGAGCCGCTATCGCCTTCCGTGAGAAAAAGTGGCATTTGGGAACCTGCCACTGAGGAACCACACATTCCACAAACTCACGGAAGGGGGCAGTGTCTACCAACTGAAAAGGCAGCAGTTGAATTGCTAGAAATTTTGCCAAGCTAGCATTCAACCGCTGGGCATGTGGATGGCTGGGAGCGAACATCTTTCGGTGGTGCAGCAGCTGAGGCAGGGAAATTTGCCTGGTACAATCGGACGTTGGTGTACCGATAGCAGATTGTCCGCAAGTACTTGGCTGTGACACACCTAATTCTACACCTTCGTTCCTCTCAGTGCAGGTTTCAGAGAGGACTGAAGGTATAGTGAGGTTGGAGATCCCAGCTGATGAGGAGCAAGGAGAGGTTCGCTTTGTTCTTTGGTGTGGGTCTTTTAGGTAAGCTTGCCAACAGACTGCATGGCAGATCGACATATGTCTGGTCAAGCACGTGGTGCCCAAGCGGCTGGTGTTTTGGCCACGCGAGATACGCTTTAGACATATGTTGCAAATGGCAATGGTGCGATCTTCTGCACACGTCTGAAAAAAGGCCCACACCAAAGAACTTTTGGAATAACGCGCAGAGACAGCAGCGCCCTGCACATGCGGAGCTCTGCGGTGTGATGCAGTCGGTGTGCTGCCCTTAATCTTGCCCCCTGCATCCTGCCTCAATGGAGATGTGCCTCCTCCTCCTCCTCCTCTCTCCTATCAGGCACCCACGTGGAATCAGTGACCCCATCATCCCCTCCCTCCTCATCACTGGAGCAAATCTGGCAGTATGCTGCAGCTGGGGGAACATGACTGCCAGATATCTGTCCTTGTTGGGCACCCCCTCTCTCTGGGCTCACATTACTGCCCCCTCTCTCTGGGCTCACGTTACTGCCTTCCTCCAGCTGTGTACCCAACACTGTGCTCAAACAGTTTGGGGGACTCCTCAAGAGGACATGGTGGGGCTAGGGAAGGAGTTACTGATGACATTGAGCCGAGGGAAGAGGCCGCTTTGGCAGCTGCTTTGCCAGACAAATTACCCTGAGCCCGTCAGAACGGGCTCGTGCTGATGACGCGTTTCAATGCTTCCACATTTTCCTCAGAGATCTGAAAATGCGGAAGCATTGAAACGCGTCATCAGCACGAGCCCATTCTGACGTCACTTCCTGTCGCAGATAGCCGCTTGCTCTCCAGGGTGAAACGCACACCGTTTTGCAAATAATTCCGGCGCTGGCGGCTGCTATACAGACATCACGCTCCCTTCATTACAGCCGCAGATACCCCCCACCAGATTACCCCTACACTGGAGCCGATACCATCGCAGGCGACTCCAGACAGATGTGCGACATCCCTTTGTATAACCCCATGTACACCACTCTGTGCGCAGTTTTATCCACTATCTTGTGAGTAGCCATTTGGCTGAACTTTTTATCAATTAAATTTTTTTACTTACATACTGCACTTAGTAGGTGCATTTTTTATTTTCTTTCTTTGCCATTACAGAGTTGCTTCACTCTCCAAAGTGCTGCCAACAGTGCATATGTAATTTTATCATCATCAGCATCATCACTATTATTATGGACTCTATCATTATTTCTCTATTGGGACTTTGTTATTATCATTGTTACCATTATTAGTATGCTCTATACATTTTATACCCTCCCCCACTAGTACCATTATTATCATCTATGATGACTGCTGTTGTTGTTTTATCCCATATTTAGTATACATTTCTACTTGTGTTTTTTTTGGCTTGCTCATCGCGCCGTCATCTTGTTTGTTATTCTTTTTACAGCTTTCAACTGATCTTTCAAGCCCTTAAGATGGTATTTTAGTGGGTCTTGTAGCAACCATGGCAACCACAGATCTAAATAGAGGCCAAAATAGCATTGGTCTCAGTAGATAGTGGGGTTTAGTTCCACTTCAACAGTCAGCAGGCAGTTATTCAAATACAACTTAAACTTGAAGGGTCTTGTGAAGTGAATGCACACTTAAATAGCTTGCCGGTAGGGATAAGAGAATCTTCATTGGTTTGGTTCATGAATGTGGGAAAAAGGGGGGTAAGAGCCTTTTACAGCCCCCTCCCTTTACTCATGGGATCTGAGGCAGCGGCCTTAAATTATTAGATTAACAGTTTTGAAATTGCTATATTTCAATTGGTCAAAATAAGAAAGCCATAATAAAATAACATTTTAAATTAGAGTACGATTGGTCCTTTAAATCAGATTATCAACCAATAAATGATTTGAACAGCAAGGTACCCCTATAAATAAAAGTAGTTAATAACGGTTGTTTGACAGTTGACAGGAAGAACTGAAGAAGACAGCTCTGCAGCTCCAGCTCTCCTTCTGCCTACTATGGCTTCTGACAACTCTTCCAGCACCGTCCGATCCCTTATGCAACAATTGCTTGATAAGGCCGGTGCGGAGGATGTGGCTTGGTTTAAATCTTGCCTTTCCCTACATTCATGTACGGCTGACCGAGTGATTGAGGGTGTTGGATCATCTGCTGCCCCCACTTCTATGGAGGATTCCATGGTTCGTCGGCAGGATGCCGATCTGAGTCCGGATTTACCTGAAGATAAGGTATCAGCTGACCTGATACCGTCATTGCGAGATATGAATGACCGAGTGGGCGGGGCTTCCTTCCGAGGTCTCGGAAAACTGAGACGCGTGCAGCGACGGAGCTACAGCCCTCCCCCACATAGAGCTGCATCATGTCGGCCAGCTGTGCCATTGTCATGGAAACCCTGTCAGGAACAGACGCCCTGGACTTCCTGGTTCCCGCCCCCGCAGGTGACGCCCGAAGGGCTATTTAAACTCCTCACTTGCAGACAGTCCCTGCTGTCTGCTCTACAGCGTTTATCCCAAGTGACCTGATCTGCCTTGTTTACCTGTATCTGACCCGGCTTCCTGTGACCCTCCTGCTATCTGCCTGTACCGGACCATCGGCCTGTTTTCTGACTTCGGTATTGCCTGATCCTTTTGTGCCTCGCTGCCTGCCAGTTTACCCGAACCCGGCTTGTCTGACGATCCTGCCTGACCTTGGCTCTTGTTCACCTGCTGCTGCCTAGTGGTTCCAGTTTACCTGCTGTGCCTCCCGGTCCGGGTCATCTGCTGAGTTCCTGGTTCCTGTCTGCTCATCTGCTGGTTCCTGTCTGCTCATCTGCTGGTTCCTGTTCACCTGCTGCTGCCTAGTGGTTCCAGTTTACCTGCTGTGCCTCCCGGTCCAGGTCATCTGCAGAGTTCCTGGTTCCTGTCTGCTCATCTGCTGGTTCCTGTCTGCTCATCTGCTGGTTCCTGTCTGCTCATCTGCTGGTTCCTGTTCACCTGCTGCTGCCCAGTGGTTCCAGTCTACCTGCTGTGCCTCCCGGTCCGGGTCATCTGCTGAGTTCCTGGTTCCTGTCTACTCACCTGCTGCAGTTCCTGGTTCCTGTCTGCTCATCTGCTGGTTCCTGTCTGCTCATCTGCTGGTTCCTGTTCATCTGCTGCTGCCCAGTGGTTCCAGTCTACCTGCTGTGCCTCCCGGTCCGGGTCATCTTCTGAGTTCCTGGTTCCTGTCTACTCACCTGCTGTAGTTCCTGGTTCCTGTCCACTCACCTTGCTGTAGTTCCTGGTTCCTGCCTCCTCACCTGCTGGTTCCTGATCACCTGCGGTAGTTCTTGATCCTGCCAGGCACTCGTACCCCTTCCACCTCCGTGCTTCCTGTTATACCACCAGGGGCCGCCGGTGGGAGCCGTAAGGGAGGCCTCCCTCTGCTAACCGGGCTTGTCACCGTCAGGTACGTGACAGTAGCAGACAGCCATGTCTGAGCCCGAGCAGGGAGCCTCACCTATGGAGGAACTATGCCGACACCTGGCGGGACTGACCGAGGCCGTTAAGAGCCTCCAGCAAGGCTACACTCACCTTGAAGGACAAGTGCGGGCCCTCACCAACCCCGATGGAGCTCAAGGGGGTCCACGTGCCTCCACTTCTTCCGCCGGGGCAGGAGCTGTGCCCACGGTGGTCATGCTTCCCCCTGAACCCAGGGTCCCTACACCCGAAAGATTCTCCGGGGATCGGAGCAAGTTCAGGGCTTTCCGGAACTCTTGTGAGTTGTACTTTGCCTTACAGCCCCGCACCTTTTCCTTAGAAGCTACCAAGGTGGGCTTTGTAATTTTGCTGCTTTCCGGAGACCCACAGAACTGGGCCCACCGCCTGCTAGAACGCAAAGATGCGTCCTTGGACAGCCTTACACTTTTTTTTGACGCCATTGCCCAATTGTACGAAGACCCTCAGCTCTCGGTCACTGCAGAGAACGCCCTGCGGACCCTTCAGCAGGGACGCAGAGCAGCGGAAGATTATGTAGCTGAATTCAGGCGCTGGAGCGCAGACACCAGCTGGAATGACGCTGCCCTCCGTCACCAGTTTCGCATAGGCCTTTCTGACCCATTGAAGGACGAACTGGCTAGGGTAGGAATACCAGAAAATTTTAACCTACTGATCGATCTGACAATTCAGATCGACCGACGCCTGAGGGAACGGAGGGTTGAGAGGGCCACGGGCTTCACCCGGCCGACCTGGATGCTTCCCCGGGTCCCCAGTCATCCGCACCCAGCTTCTGCAGCACCCTTGACCCCCTCGTACGATGCTCCTGAACCCATGCAGCTTGGGGTCCTCCGCCCTTCCCTTACTCCGGAGGAACGCCAACGCCGACGCGCGCACAACCTGTGCCTGTACTGCGGGGAGCCCGGTCACTTCGTTAGGAACTGTCCCCTGAAGTTCCGTAAGTGCTTGTCAGTATTCCCTGCTGTGATCAACCCTCAGACTAAATCCTCCTCTCACTTCGCTCTTTCTATCTCCCTGCAGCTCCCAGGAAGGACCCTGCAAGTCGTCGCAATTATTGACTCTGGGGCTTGTAGTTGCTTCATGGACTCAACTTTTGCCCGTACTCAACTTATTCCTCTACTTCCCAAGACCCATGGACTACGGGTTCACCTGGCTGATGGGTCCCTTATCAAGTCGGGGCCCGTGGTCGAAGAGACGGCTCCCCTACCTGTCACTGTCTTCTCCTCTACCGGGGTGCACCGAGAATATCTACGGCTGGATATTATCTCCTCTCCACTGTTCCCCATAATTCTCGGTATGCCCTGGCTACAAGCCCATAATCCTACCATTAACTGAGTCACGGGGGTGATCACATTTCCTTCCTCCTACTGCCAACGGTCCTGTGGCTCACACAAACCCCCTGGGCCTGCCACCTTAATGTGTACCGACACTGAGGCCGGAATACGTCAGGCCATCCCTGACGCTTACCTGGACTTTCTCGAAGTGTTTAGTAAACAGGGGGCAGAGACACTACCACCCCACCGAGCCTACGACTGCCCCATTGATCTACTTCCCGGAGCAGCTATTCCTTTCGGTAGGATTTTCCCTTTAACAGAGGTGAAACAGGGGGCCCTGAAGGACTACATCGATGAGAACCTTTTAAAGGGGTTCATTCGCCCCTCTACGTCGCCAGCAGGCGCAGGCATTTTCTTTGTAGAAAAGAAGGACCATACCCTCAGGCCATGTGTGGACTACCGTGAACTAAATAAGGTCACCATTAAAAATCGTTATCCTCTTCCTCTGGTACCAGAGTTGTTCCAAAGATTGGGAGCTGCCGTTATTTTTACTAAGCTTGACCTCCGGGGAGCCTATAACCTGGTCCGAATCAAGGAGGGCGATGAGTGGAAAACCGCCTTCCGCTCCCGGTTCGGACATTTCGAATATTTAGTGATGCCTTTCGGGCAGTGCAATGCCCCTGCCACCTTCCAGTATTTAATTAATGATGTTCTTCAGGACTTTTTAGATCTCTTTGTGATTGCTTATTTAGATGACATACTAATCTTCTCTTCCTCCCTTGACTCTCATCGCAGGCATGTCAGAAGTGTGTTAGACCGGCTTCGGCAGCATAAACTATATGCGAAGGCTGAGAAATGCGAGTTTGAGCGGGAGAGCATAGCATTTCTGGGATTAATCATCTCTGGCGAAGGCATCAGGATGGACCCACAGAAGATCACCGCAATCTTGGACTGGCCAGCGCCAGTGGATAAGAAGGGAATCCAACGGTTCGTTGGATTCGCCAACTTTTATCGTAAATTCATCTGGGGGTTCTCCGCCATCATTGCACCCATTACTCAGCTAACCAAGCAAGGTACCCGCTTCCACTGGTCCCCTGAGGCCCAAAAAGCCTTTGAGTATCTCAAAGGGCTCTTCACCTCTGCATCCATCTTAAAACACCCAGATTCCTCCCTACCATTTGTACTTGAGGTAGATGCTTCTGAGGTTGCAGTAGGGGCAATATTGTCACAGAGGCAAGGAACCAAGGCTTTGCTTCATCCGGTGGCTTTCTTTTCTCGCAAATTATCTGCGGCAGAAAAGAACTATGACGTGGGAGACCGGGAACTCTTGGCGATTAAGTCCGCCCTGGAAGAATGGAGGTACTTACTTGAAGGTGCTGCTCACCCGATCTTAGTATTCACCGACCATAAGAACTTAGAGTACCTGAAAACTGCAAAAAGACTAAAACCACGACAAGCCAGATGGGCCCCGTTTTTTTCCCGGTTCTCCTTCCATGTGACATACCGCCCCAGTGCCAAGAACACTAAACCTGACGCCTTGTCCCGAATGTTCCATGGATCCAAAGAACTCTCCTCACCCGATACAATCCTCGCTCCTGGGAATTTTCTCCTACTTCAGGAGGACCTACTCTCCCGGATCAGACAAGCCACCACTAGACAGGAACACTCTCCTGAACTGGATCTGCAAACCAAGGATGGATTACTCTGGCACCAAGACAGGATATTCATACCAGAAGAACTAAAGATAACCGTGCTAGAGCTCTGCCACGATCATGCCCTTGCTGGGCACTTTGGCGTAGCTAAGACCACTGAGTTGGTACAACGTACCTTCTGGTGGCCTCGACTATGCGAGGATTGCAGGAGGTTCGTGGAGTCCTGTACTACATGTACCCGGAATAAAGGGTCCAGATCCAAAGCCTGGGGACTACTGAAGCCCTTACCCGTTCCAGAGAGACCGTGGAAAATGCTTTCTATCGACTTCATAGTTGAACTCCCCCCGGCTGAGAATCACACCACCATCTTTGTGATTGTGGACCGTCTGTCCAAGATGGCACATTTTGTTCCTATGAGAGGGACCCCCTCGGCCCCGGAAACTGCACAAATGTTCATTAAAGAAGTCGTCAGGCTCCACGGTGTACCTGCTAATATAGTCTCCGATCGGGGGGTACAATTTACCTCCCGGTTCTGGAGGTCCCTCTGCAAGACTCTGGGAATAGAGCTATCATTCTCTTCGGCTTACCACCCTCAAACCAACGGACAGACTGAGAGAACAAATCAGACCCTCGAGCAATATTTGCGTTGTTTCTCCTCCTTTGCTCAGAATGACTGTCTCTCCCTGCTTCCGCTAGCGGAGTTCTCCTACAATAACTCCATCCACTCCGCAACTAACCAGACCCCATTTTTTGCGAACTTCGGGTTTCACCCCACATTTCTGCCCAACACTCTCCCTGAGTGCTCAGTGCCCGCAGTTCTGGAAAAAGTGAATTTCTTCTCCTCTAACAACCAGCTTCTACCTGAAGCCATGGCAAGAACTCAGGAGTATAACAAGACGGTCTACGACAGGAGGAGACGGGGTGAATTAGCGCTGGCACCGGGCGACCAAGTATGGCTTTCCACCATCAATCTAAGATTGGCTTGCCCGTCCAAGAAATTGGGCCCCAAGTTTCTAGGGCCTTTTCCTATCAAAAGGAAAATCAACGAGGTGGCCTACGAGCTGGAGCTCCCCGACTCCCTGAGGGTCCACCCTGTTTTTCATGTTTCTCTATTGAAACCGTCAGTCTCCAACCCATTCCCAGGTCGGACCCCGACTCGCCCTGATCCCGTCATCATAGACGGGGAACAGGAATTCGAGGTAGAAGCTATTTTAGACGCACGAAGAAGAAATAGCCAGAGTAAATTTTTAATAAAATGGAAGGGTTACGGACCAGAGGAGAACTCCTGGGAACCAGAAGAGAACATTCACGCCAAAGACCTGATACAAGCCTTCAGGAGGTCTCACCCCGAGAAGTTTGCTCCTAGGGGCATCCAGAGGCTGCCCCTTGGGGGGGGGCAATGTCATGGAAACCCTGTCAGGAACAGACGCCCTGGACTTCCTGGTTCCCGCCCCCGCAGGTGACACCCGAAGGGCTATATAAACTCCTCACTTGCAGACAGTCCCTGCTGTCTGCTCTACAGCGTTTATCCCAAGTGACCTGATCTGTCTTGTTTACCTGTATCTGACCCGGCTTCCTGTGACCCTCCTGCTATCTGCCTGTACCTGACCATCGGCCTGTTTTCTGACTTCGGTATTGCCTGATCCTTTTGTGCCTCGCTGCCTGCCAGTTTACCCGAACCCGGCTTGTCTGACGATCCTGCCTGACCTTGGCTCTTGTTCACCTGCTGCTGCCTAGTGGTTCCAGTTTACCT
Organism: Rana muscosa; assembly: GCA_029206835.1. Classification (NCBI taxonomy): domain Eukaryota; kingdom Metazoa; phylum Chordata; class Amphibia; order Anura; family Ranidae; genus Rana; species Rana muscosa. Next base: position 1,014,150,958 of record CM055116.1, read on the forward strand.
GCTGTGCCTCCCGGTCCGGGTCATCTGCTGAGTTCCTGGTTCCTGTCTGCTCATCTGCTGGTTCCTGTCTGCTCATCTGCTGGTTCCTGTCTGCTCATCTGCTGGTTCCTGTTCACCTGCTGCTGCCTAGTGGTTCCAGTTTACCTGCTGTGCCTCCCGGTCCGGGTCATCTGCTGAGTTCCTGGTTCCTGTCTGCTCATCTGCTGGTTCCTGTCTGCTCATCTGCTGGTTCCTGTCTGCTCATCTGCTGGTTCCTGTTCACCTGCTGCTGCCCAGTGGTTCCAGTCTACCTGCTGTGCCTCCCGGTCCGGGTCATCTGCTGAGTTCCTGATTCCTGTCTACTCACCTGCTGCAGTTCCTGGTTCCTGTCTGCTCATCTGCTGGTTCCTGTCTGCTCATCTGCTGGTTCCTGTTCATCTGCTGCTGCCCAGTGGTTCCAGTCTACCTGCTGTGCCTCCCGGTCCGGGTCATCTTCTGAGTTCCTGGTTCCTGTCTACTCACCTGCTGTAGTTCCTGGTTCCTGTCCACTCACCTTGCTGTAGTTCCTGGTTCCTGCCTCCTCACCTGCTGGTTCCTGATCACCTGCGGTAGTTCTTGATCCTGCCAGGCACTCGTACCCCTTCCACCTCCGTGCTTCCTGTTATACCACCAGGGGCCGCCGGTGGGAGCCGTAAGGGAGGCCTCCCTCTGCTAACCGGGCTCGTCACCGTCAGGTACGTGACAGCCATCCTCCTCTAGGGGTAAGCAAATACGGGACAGCTCGGCGGTAGTGTCTGACGGTCGAAATGCCCTCGAGCAACAGTGCAGGTGTGACACAAATTCATCAGCCAGGATTTCCAGGAGGGACATTAATGTTGACTCTGCTCCCCCTCTTTCATCTAGCAGCACTGCTACTGCTCCTTCACATCCTTCTACATTGTCCCAGTCTATACGAGTTGTAGTATTGCAACAGTAGTCTGTGCCCACTGATGTTTCTTCTGCTGATTTGCGAGGTGAGTCTACTACTGTTCATTTATTGACCAAGCTTTCTTCTTTTTCTTCTTTGAGTAATATTATTGCAGGTGTTACTGTTCCTGGAAGTTCATCTACGGTTGGTATTACTTCTGTATGGTCTGCTGTGCATGATCCACAATCTCCAGTGCTTGTATGTACTAATGTTGAGAATTTTAATGTTGATATTGATGTCCGCAGTCCGACTGATCCTTCTGCTTTGAATAGAATTACATCTTCTAATCGATCGAATTTGTATGGTAAGGAAGTGATGCATTGTGTTTTATCGCCATTGGGATTTCATTTATCTTTGGGTGTTAAACAAAAAATATGGAACGGTGACTACGTTGATTTGTTCAAATTGTTGCCTTCCTCAAAGGAATTTGCATATAAAATTGTTAAAAGTGATGATAAAATGATGATGATGAAATTTTTTTTTTCTAAAGCTATTTATAATTGGCTTCAAGCGTTCTTCATATTTTCTAGCGTTCTTTGTGAAAAGTTCCCAGAAAAAAATCCTGGACTTTTCCAACATATGGACATTATTTTAGAAGCTTATCGTAATTTTGGGGGTTATTCTTGGTTTACTTACGATGAAGCTTTCAGACACAAGTTGAGTATTCACCCCACCTTACAATGAATGGGGTGTAAAAATGTTGGTTTGTGGTTGAATTTATTCCTCCCGCCTAGATCTTTTTCTGCTCGTCCAACCACTAGTTCTTTTTCTGATACCACTAACCTGCCATATAAAAAGGGAATTTGCTTTTCATTTAATGACAACCAGTTATACTCATGCAGATACAAATATGAATGCGCATTTTGCTCTGGAGCACATCCAGTGACAAAATGTTTTCGTAAATTATCATCCCACTCCCATCAATACTCTAGGGAGTCTACAGGTAAAAGCCCACTCCCCAGTGGAAAGCACGTTGCCTTGGCTAACAATTTATCCAGATTGACAGAAGGCAGTTCTTTTAATTGAAGGTTTTTTGCATGGTTTTCAACTTCCTCAATTTCCAGGTTTTGTTGTCAGCTGGTAAAGAATGTGCCTTCAGTGGCAGTGGCACTTCTATTGTTGCTACTACACTGTAAGTTGCTTAAGGAAGTTTCTAAAGGGTAGGATGGCGGGCCCCTTTGATTGTCCTCCTTTTGTTAGTCCGCAAATTTCCCCATTAGGTATTGTTCCAAAGAAAGAACCTCAGACATATAGACTGATCCATCGTTTGTCTTATCCGTATGGTTTTTCCTTGAATGATCAAATTGATCAGACATTATCTTCTGTTTCTTATGTGTCTTTTCAGACTGCGATTGATCGACTTCGCTCTTTAGGTGAAGGAGCTTTGTTAGCTAAAGCGGACATTAAATCTGCTTTTCGACTTCTTCCCATCCATCCTGATTGTTTTTGTTCTTTAGGTATTTATTTACAAGGTAAGTATTATATTGATAAGTGTTTGCCCATGGGGTGCTCTCTGGCTTGTTTTTATTTTGAGGCGTTTTCTACTTTTTTGGAATGGGTAGTTAGGAGAGTGACTGGTTCTGATTTTATACTGCATTATTTGGATGACTTTCTATTTATGGGTAATAAGGATTCGGATGAATGTAAATTTTTGTTGAATGCATTTTTTGATGTCTGTACTTATTTTAATATTCCTTTAGCTGATGAAAAAAACAGTGGGTCCAGTTTCGTGTTTGGATTTCATAGGTGTTACCATTGATTCTTAACATATGGAATTTCGGCTTCCTTTGGATAAGATTGAAAAGATTTCTGATTTATTGCTTTGTTTTATTAGGCGTAAAAAAATTACGTTAAAAGAAATGCAATCTTTACTTGGGATGTTGGCTTTTGCTACGAGAGTTCTTACAATTGGATGGATTTTTTCTAGACGATTTTACACTGTTATTTCTGGTTTGAAGAATCCTTCCTCTCATATTAGATTGTCCAGCTATATTAACCACTTGGAGCTCCGGCCATTGTAAAAAGATGGCCACAAGGTGGCTCTACAATGCCGGGAGGACGTCTCTTGACGTCCTCGGCTCCTCCGGCCACTGGGGGGCGCGAGTGCCCGCCGCATCACTGAGGTGCCGATGCATGTGCCTGGCGGCCGCGATGTCCGCCAGGTACCCGCGATCGGCCGTTACACAGCCAAGGACGTGGATCTGTGTGTGTAAACACACAGATCCATGTCTTGTCAGGGAGAGGAGACCGATGCTGTGTCCCTTGTACATAGGGACACAGATCAGTCACTTCCCCCAGTCAGTCCCCCTCCCCCCACATTTAGAATCACTCCTAGGACACACATTTAACCCCTTCCTCGTCCCCTAGTGTTAACTCCTTACCTGCCAGTCACATTTATACAGTAATCAGTGCATATTTATAGCACTGTTGGCTGTATAAATGTGAATGGTCCCAAAAATGTGTCAAAAGTGTCCGATGTGTCCGCCATAATGTCACGGTCCCAATAAAAATCACAGATCGCTGCCATTACTAGTAAAAAAAAAAAAATTGTAATTCTGTCCTCTATTTTGTAGGCGCTATAACTTTTGTGCAAACCAATCACTATACGCTTATTGCGATTTTTTTTACCAAAAATATGTAGAAGAATACGTATCAGCCTAAACTGAGAAAAAAAATATTTATTATAGCAAAAAGTAAAAAATATTGTGTTTTTTCAAAATTGTCGCTCTTTTTTTGTTTATAGCGCAAAAAATAAGAACAGCAGAGGTGATTAAATACCACCAAAAGAGAGCTCTATTTGTGGGAAAAAAAGGACGTCAATTTTGTTTTGGAGCCATGTCGCACGACTGCGTAATTGTCAGTTAAAGTGACGCAGTGCCAAAAGCTGAAATTTCGCCTGGGCAGGAAGGGGGTATATGTGCCCAGTAAGCAAGTGGTTAAAGAAGATATGCTTGTTTGGTTACAATTTTTACATCATTTTAATGGTAAGTCTATTTGGCAATTTGATTTTATTTCCAGTGATGATTTTGCCCTCTTTACTGACGCTGCGGGCTCTATTGGTTTTTCTGCTATTTGGAGGACTATTGGTGTGCTTCTCGTTGGGCCTTTAAAATGTGTGGTTCAAGGTTTTTGTAAAAATGTGGTATTGTTGGAATTTTTCCCTATCATTGTGACCATTGAATTGTGGGGTCAGTTTTTCTAAAATAGACGTTTGCTTGTTAATACTGACAATAGAGGTGTTGTTTATGCAATTAATTGTCTTTCCTCTAATGCCCTGTACACACGATCGGTTTTACCGATGAAAACAGTCCGATGGACTTTTTTCATCGGACAAACCGATCGTGTATGGGCCCCATCGGTCTTTTTTCCATCGGTGAGAAAAAATAGAACATGTTTTAAATTTATCCAATGGAAAAAAAACGATAGCAAATTTTGATCGTCTATGTGGAACTCCATCGGAGAAAAAACCCACGCATGCTCAGAATCAAGTCGACACATGCTCAGAAGCATTGAACTTAATTTTTCTCGGCTCATCGGAGTGTTTTACGTCACAGCGTTTGGGACGGTTGGATTTTTGACTGATGGTGTGTAGGCAAGACTGATGGAAGTCAGCTGCATCGGAATTCCGATGGAAAAATCCATCGGATTTGAATCCATAGGAAATCCGATCGTGTGTACAGGGCTTAAGTCACTTCCGGTGAATAGACTTTTGCGGTATTTGTTTTTTAAATGTCTTTATTTCAATATATGGATTAAAGTAAGGTTTATTCCTGGTAAACAGAATCCTTTGGCAGATTCCCTTTCTCGGTTCCAGATGGATCGTTTTTATCATCTGATGCAGATCTGACTGGACTTCCATGCCCCCCTCACTTATGGGACCTGATATAGTTTTTGACCATATTCAACATTCGCTGGCTACTTCTGCGTGGTTGAATTATATTTCATTGTGGAGGTTATGGATTTCATTTTTAAATTCAAATGTTTTGAACAATTCTTCTTTTGAGGAAGTTGTTTTATTATGTTTTAGACAATTGATGACACGTGGATATTCTTGGTCTCATATCAATAAGACTTTATCTGGGGTTTCATTTTTTCTGAAATAAAATTCATTACCTCATTGTTTTAGTTTCTTTTCAGTGCGGCAAGCATTGAAAGGTTATAGGAAATCCTTGTTTAGTAAGGACAAATGCCTTCCTATCACAATGGAATTGTTGGGAAATTTATGTTCTGGTTCTTCGAAAGTTTGTTTATCTGCATATGAAGCTATTCTTTTTCAATCTGTTTTTTCTTTGCTTTTCTTTGGAGCTTTTCGTATATCTGAGATTGTCTCCCTGCAAAGCATAAGCCCTCGATGTTGCAAATTCAAAATGTCATTGTCGAGGATGGGCGTTTACGGGTTTTTCTTCCTTGCAGCAAAACAGACATTTATGGCAAAGGTCATTGGATTTATTTTAATCAATGTCCTTTGCATGATGTTTGTCTGATTTGACTTTGGACACAATATTTAGTCGTTCACCCTTATCTTAATGATATTTTCTTTTTTCACAGTGACGGTTCTCTACTGACCAAATATCATTTTAACTGTGTTTTTCAAAAATGTTTGGAGTCTCTAATTTTGGGCCATGTGCAATTCACATTGCATTCTTTTAGAACCGGTGCTGCCACTGCTGCTGCTAAAATTAGGTAGATGGCGGTCTGATTCTTACAAATTATATATTATACGTCCCAACTCTTTTGTTTAATTTTATTTTAGATAATCGTCCATCTATTGTTTGGATACTCGGCCACTCTTTTGTGTATTGGGCCCAGAAGAGGGCTCCCGCGGTAACTTATACTTGTACAAATTTGAACCTGGGTTCTTCTTTTATTATTTTTTGGAGTGACTGGAGAGGAATGAGGTGAGATGACTTGAATTTTGAATTTTACAGATTGCTTAACTGTTGGCCTCAGCCTAATATTCTCATTCTCCATTTGGGTGGCCACGATATCGGTCAAGTTAGAACTTTAGATTAAATTTTTAGCATTCAACGCACCATTACAATTCTTAAATTGTCCTTTCCTGATTTAATTATAGTTTTTCGGGAAATAATTCCTCGGCTTAGATGGCTGGAATTTTTCTTTTTGCATTCTTTCGAGAAATTTTGAAAGCGCATAAGTAGAAAAATTCATAAATTCTTAGTTAAGTCTTATGGGTTTTCTTTTGTCACTTAGATTTGGAGGGTGGTTTGCAAGGACTTTACCGTGCTGACGGTATTCATTTATTGGATATTGGGCTTAACATTTTGAACAACGATTTCCAGACTTGCATTGAAAAAGCCGCTGGCTGGGGTTAGGTGATAGTAAGTATGCTTTACATACTTCCTGTCGGTTGGGTTAAATGGTTTTTATTATTGGAATAATACAATATCATTCAGCCTGAGCCGTAGTGGCTAGGTTGTATTTTGTACAGTGATATTATAATATGTTTTTAATTTATTTTAGTAAAGGTTATATATTAATCTATTAATTTATGCCAATAAAATAGCCGCGGCCTATATATTATCCAATAAAATGTTTATTAAATCTTACAATGCTTGTCTGGAATGAATTTATTAAAAAAAATATATGTATTGCCTGCTGCCTTCTATCCCATGTGGGAAAAAGGGGGTTAAGAGCCTTTTATAGCCCCCCTTTCCTCATGGGATCTAAGGCAGCGGCTTTAAATTATTAGATTAACAGTTTTGAAATTTCTATATTTCAATTGGTCAAAATAAGATAGCCAGTTATAATAAAAAACATTTTTAAATTAGAGTACGATTGGTCCTTTAAATAGGAATATCAACAAATAAATAATTTGAACAGCAAGGTACCGCTAGAAATAAAGGTAGTTAATAAGGGTCAATTGACAGTTGGCAGGAAGAACTGAAGAAGACAGCTCCCCACCCCCCACTCCCTTGTCGTGGCTTTTTATGTGGTTCTATCTCTCTCCTTGTATGGGGTAAATGGTTTTTGTTATTGGAATAATACAATGTCATTCAGCCTGAGCCGTAGAGGCTAGGTTGTATTTTGTACAGTGATATTAAAAGATGTTTTTAATATATTTTAGTAAAGGTTATATACTAATTAGGGTTGAGCGAACCCGAACTGTAAAGTTCGGGTCCGTACCGAACTTTAGCTTTTTCCCGAACCCGAACCCGGACTTTGCGCGAAAGTCCGGGTTCGGGTTCGGGTTCGCAATCTAATGGCGCAGTTAGAAATGCTTCAGGGGCCAGCCAATCACCTTTTGATTAGCTGGTGTGCCCTTAGAAGCCATCATAGCCATGCCTACTAATGGCATGGCTGTGATTGGTCAGTGCAACATGTGACCCAGCTTCTATATAAGCTAGAGGCACACAGCACACACGTCACTCTGCTTCAGAATAGATAGGGAGAGGATCTTGTCTGCTGCTGCTGCTTTTAGGGAGAGATTGAAAAATACATGAGTTAGTCCTGATTCTGGAATCTGAGGGAAAAGATAGAGAGACAGTGTAGTGTAGGGCCAGGTTCCTGTTGGTGCTTTCAGGGAGAGAGATATATTATATAGGAATAGGAGTCCAGATTCAGAGATATAACTCAGCGATCTGCATAGGTTTACCTGTTTGTGTTGCAGTGCAGTGTTTTTACACAGCCATGAGCCCAGTGTCAGAGAAAATCTACTTTTTATCTGCAAGCTCAGTGCACCAGCACTGCATATATTACGTTGAGAGATACACCGTTTCCATACTGTGGGTGTATTCTGCTCTTGGAAAAAGATCCATTTAGGGCAAAAAAAAAGGGCACTTTATTGTGCTCTTTTCCAAAAGACCCATTAAGGGCAAAAAAAATAAAAAAATTGCATTTTATTTTGCTTGTGCAAAAAAAGACCCGTTTAGGGCAAAAAAAAAATTTGCACTTTAATGTACGCTTGCAAAAAGACCCATTTAGGGCCACAAAAAATATTTTGCAGTGTGTTATACATATGTGGAGGCATGTGAAATAAACCATTTCTATATATTTATCTTCTACTGTGCTATACTAAAAAAAAAACATTTTTTTTTTATAGCATTTTCTGCAGTTCTGTAGCTGTGCGATTCAGCGGTTACGTACTGTGTTGTGGTCTTCCAAAAAACGCCATTTAGGGCCACAAAAAATATTTTGCAGTGTGTTATACATATGTGGAGGTGTGTGAAATAAACAATTTCTATATAGTTTTCTTCTACTGTGCTATACTAAAAAAACAACATTTTTTTTAATAGCATTTTATGCAGTTCTGTAGCTGTGCGATTCAGTGGTTACGTACTGTGGGTGTGTTGTGGTCTTCCAAAAAACGCCATTTAGGGCCACAAAAAATATTTTGCAGTGTGTTATACATATGTGGAGGTGTGTGAAATAAACAATTTCTATATAGTTTTCTTCTACTGTGCTATACTAAAAAAACAACATTTTTTTTGAATAGCATTTTCTGCAGTTCTGTAGCTGTGCGATTCAGCGGTTACGTACTGTGGGTGTGTTGTGGTCTTCCAAAAAACGCCATTTAGGGCCACAAAAAATATTTTGCAGTGTGTTATACATATGTGGAGGTGTGTGAAATAAACAATTTCTATATAGTTTTCTTCTACTGTGCTATACTAAAAAATAAAAAAAATTTTTTGAATAGCATTTTCTGCAGTTCTGGAGCTGTGCGATTCAGCGGTTACGTACTGTGGGTGTGTTGTGGTCTTCCAAAAAATGCCATTTAGGGCCACAAAAAATATTTTGCAGTGTGTTATACATATGTGGAGGTGTGTGAAATAAACAATTTCTATATAGTTTTCTTCTACTGTGCTATACTAAAAAAAACCATTTTTTTTTTAATAGCATTTTCTGCAGTTCTGTAGCTGTGCGATTCAGCGGTTACGTACTGTGGGTGTGTTGTGGTCTTCTAAAAAACGCCATTTAGGGCCACAAAAAATATTTTGCAGTGTGTTATACATATGTGGAGGTGTGTGAAATAAACAATTTCTATATAGTTTTCTTCTACTGTGCTATACTAAAAAAAAAACTTTTTTTTGGATAGCATTTTCTGCAGTTCTGTAGCTGTGCGATTCAGCAGTTACGTACTGTGGGTGTGTTCTGCTCTTCCAAAAACACCCATTTAGGGCAAGATCCTAAATTTGGAAAATATGAGGAGAAGGTCAAAGGGACGTGGTGGCCCCGGTCGTGGTAGTGCTGGTGGAGCTCCTGTTGCAGGGAGAGGACGTGGTGGATCTGTGCCAGATACACGCACAAGTGAAACACCTTCCTCAGATGCGAGTAGGCGACCGAGCCTGCGGCAGTATTTTGTCGCGCCTAATGAGGCTGTACTAATGTTTAGGCCAGGACAAGAACAGGCGATAGTAGATTGGGTTGCTGACAGTGCCTCAGGTTCCTTCACATTGTCTCCCACCCACTCTTCTGATGAAAGATCAGAGTTGGCACCTGAAACCCATGTCCATCAGTCTTTCACCTCACCCCCTTGCAAATCAGCCAAGCAGTCTGAGCCCCAAATCATGCAGCAGTCTCTTCTGCTTTTTGATGACTCTGTTAGCAGGGTTTCCCAGGGCCATCCACCTAGCCCTGCCCCAGAAGTGGAAGAGATTGAGTGCACCGATGCCCAACCACTTATGTTTCATGATGAGTACATGGGAGGACCATCGCAGCACGTCTCGGATGATGACGAAACACAGGTGCCAACTGCTGCTGCTTTCGCAATTGTGCAGACAGACAAGGAGGGCAGGGGTGAAGACTGGGTGGAAGATGATGTCCTAGACCCCACATGGAATCAACGTTATGCAGGTGACCAGTGTAGTTTGGAGGAAGAGGCGGTGGTCGCACAGAGCCACCAGCACAGCAGAAGAGGGAGCAGAGTGCAAAAGCGGAGCGTCCGTCCCCTAGACAGTATGTCTGCTACTGCCCAACGCAGCAAGGGACCGAGCACACCAAAGCCAGGTCCAAGGAGTTCCCTAGCGTGGCAGTTCTTCACACAATGTGCTGATGACAAGACATGAGTGGTTTGCATGCTGTGCAATCAGAGCCTGAAGCGAGGCATAAACGTTCTCAACCTGAGCACAACCTGCATGACCAGGCATCTAAGTGCAAAGCACGAGCTGCAGTGGAGTAGACACCTCAAAAACCAAGAAAGGTCTCTGGCTCCTCCTGCTTCCTCTTCTGCTGCAGTCTCGGCCTCTTCATCCACCTCTGTAGTGACAGTGGCACCTGCCATCCCGCAAACAGAGGATCTGCCAGCAACACTACCACCTGGGTCACCAACCATCTCCACAATGTCCCATGGAAGCATTCAGCTCTCTATCTCCCAAACATTGGAGCGGAAGAGGAAGTACCCCCCTAGCCACCCGCGATCCCTGGCCCTGAATGCCAGCATTTCAAAACTCCTGGCCTTTGAAATGCTGTCATTCCATCTGGTGGAGACGCAGAGTTTTAAAACCCTAAAGGCATTGGCTGTCCCACAGTACGTCGTGCCCAGCCGCCACTACTTTTCCAGGCGAGCCATCCCTTCCCTGCACAACCAAGTGGGGGACAAAATCAGGTGTGCACTGCGCAACGCCATCTGTGGCAAGGTCCACCTAACTACGGATGCGTGGACCAGTAAGCACGGTCAGGGACGTTATATCTCCCTAACAGCACACTGGGTAAATGCAGTGGCGGCTGGGCCTGAGGCAGATAGCAGTTTGGCGCATGTCCTTCCACCACCGAGGATTGCAGGGCGCTTCAGTTTGCCTCCTGTTGCTAACTCCTCCTACTCCGCTTCCTCATCCTCTACCGCCTCCTCATCCGGTCAGCGTAACACCTTCACCACCAACTTCAGCACAGCCAGGGGTAAACGACAACAGGCAGTTTTAAAACTTTCCTGTTTGGGGGAAAAACCCCAAACCGCGCAGGAGTTGTGGAGGGACATGGAACAACAGACCAATGAGTGGTTGCTGTCAGTGAGCCTCAAGCCCGGCCTGGTGGTGTGCGATAATGGGCGAAATCTCGTAGCAGCTCTGGGCCTAGCCGGTTTGACGCACATCCCTTGCCTGGCGTATGTGCTGAACTTGGTGGTCCAGAGGTTCCTTAAAAATTACCCCAATATGCCAGAGCTGCTGCAGAAAGTGCGGGCTGTGTGTGCGCACTTTCGGCGTTCTCACCCTGCTGCTGCTCGCCTGTCAGCGCTGCAGCGTAACTTCAGCCTTCCCGCTCACCGCCTCATATGTGACGTGCCCAAAAGGTGGAACTCCACCTTGCACATGCTGGCCAGACTGTGCGAGCAGCAGCAGGCGATAGTGGAGTTTCAGCTGCAGCAATCACGCGTGAGTCACTCTGCGGAACAGCACCACTTCACCACCAATAACTGGGCCTCCATGCGAGACCTGTGTGCCTTGTTGCGCTGTTTCGAGTACTCCACCAACATGTCCAGTGCCAATGACGCCGTTCTCAGCGTTACTATCCCAGTTCTATGCCTCCTTGAAAAAACGCTTTGGGCGATGATGGAAGAGGATGTGGCACAGGAGGATGAGGAGGAGGAGGAGGAGGAAGCGGGATCATTTCAAAGGTTTTCAGGTCAGTCTTTCACAAGTGGCTACGAGGGTGGGTTCCTGCACCAACAAACGCCAGGTACACAATTGTCCGACAGAAAGGGCACAGTTCTGGAGGATGACGAGGTGGAGGAGGAGGAGGAGGAGGAGCCATTTTCAAAGCAGGGTGGCACCCAGACCAGCTCGTGGCCATCACTGGTGCGTTGCTGGGGGGATACAGAGGACACAGACAATACACCTCCCACAGAGGACAGCTTTTCTTTGCCTCTGGGCAGCCTGACACACATGAGCGATTACATGCTGCAGTGTTTCCGCAATGACCGCCGAGTTGCCCACATTTTAACTGGTGCTGATTACTGGGTGGCCACCCTGCTGGATCCCCGTTACAAGGACAACGTACCGTCCTTAATTCCCTCACTGGAGCGGGATCGTATGATGCGTGAGTACAAGCGCACGCTGGTAGACGCGCTGCTGGTGGCATTCCCACCTGACAGCGGGTGTACGGTGGAAGCACAAGGCGAAGGCAGAGGAGGAGGAAGAGGTCGCCAACGCAGCCGGGGCACCGGCAGCACCTCAGAAGGCAGGGTTAGCATGGCTGAAATGTGGAAAAGCTTTGTCAGCACGCCACAACAACCAGCACCACCAGCTGAGATGGAACGTCTTAGCAGGAGGCAGCATTTCACCAACATGGTTGAGCAGTATGTGTCCACAGGCCTACACGTACTGGATGACGGGTCTGCCCCCTTTAACTTCTGGGTCTCCAAATTGGGCACATGGCCTGAGCTTGCCATTTATGCCTTGGAGGTGCTGGCCTGCCCTGCAGCCAGTGAATTATCTGAACGTGTATTTAGACATGTATACCGGTGTTGTGACAAAAACTGTCCTGCCATCGGATTGTGTCCGGCCCATACTGCGAAGGCGCAGCTTTTGCGCAGTACAGAGGACAAGGAGATTCACAAAATCTCCGAAGATGAACGGCGCCTGCGCAGTGAGTGCAGCTTCAAGCCCCACCATCCAAGTGGACATACGGTAGCACATAGTAACAGGGCCCCTCACGGGCTCGGTTCGATCGCCATGCTTCGGGCACGGCCTCACTTGGCTCGGCTTGAACCACGGATGGTGTGGCCTTCACCTGAACTCACCACGCAGGCGCCGTTTGTCTTGGGAGATTTTCGAAATCCCCTTGTCCTACATACTGAGCAAGCGCAGTACAAGGTGGACACTATTTGACGGGGGACAGAATTCGACACATCACCGGCCTTACCCAGTCATTGTTGTATTTTTGAACCAGTGTTGGCTACCTCGTCCTCCTCCACCGCCGCTTCCACCTACACAGCCACATCCACCGCCACCTCAACCTCCTACTCCATATGGACCTCGTCCTCCTAGGTCAAGATTATAATTTTTATTTTATTTTTTTGTAGCGCACAGATCCTTTCCCCCTTACCTGCCTTTATGTTGTTGGCTCCTCGCAGGAGGGAGAAAGGCACACCGCACTACCAGCCCGTACCCTCCTATATAAAGAGGTTGAGCGGTGTACTTGACGGGCTGTGTCCACAGACGGAGTCAAAACTCCTCCAGAGGATGATTCTCACCTCTACTGTAGGTAGAGGCAAGTCCTTTAATTCCCAGTAAAGTCAATGTCCACACCAGCTGAAATTACAACTCTTATTCTCTCATGGCAAAATAAACTCTACTCGGATAGAAAATGTTAGAGCAAAGAAACAGGACAGCTTAAGGTGTGGAGGAGGTCCAGGCACAAACGTAGCACATTCACTTCACTGCTTAGGTTTCTCAAACAGTTTTAGGTGCACGGTCTCTGCCACAGACCTTGAGGTTGGTCTCTGCCACAGACAGGGTGTACAAGGCCCCTGCCACAGACCTGGAGAACTTTGGTCTCTGCCACAGACCAGGGTGTATAAGGCCCCTGCCACGGGCCGGGTGAATAAGGCCTCTGATACAGTCAAGATGACCTTGAGCTTCTCCTTCTACCAACCTAGCCCATATCAAGGGGAAGACATCTCTCCAGGGAGTCAACAGACCCTTCCTTCACCGTGACTCCCGCATCGGTCCATCAGAATGATCCTCCCTTCCCTGGAACATGGTCCCCTACACGAGGCGGCACCCTAAGACTCCTCGACCCTTAGCGGACTCCAGACGAAGGCTCTGGACTCCAGGCTTTACTCCCGCACCTAGGCCTCCATACCCAGGGCAGCAGGAACTCCAGAATAGTACCTCACCCCGGGCTAAAGGTACCCAAGATGGAACAGGAACACATGCACCCAGGCCGAAGGCACCTGGGCGTGGACCCCACTGGACATCAGCCCCCAGGCCAAAGGTCTGCCCCTTTTATATGCTCTCCCGGCATGCACAGCAGGTTCCCCGCCCCGCTGTACTACTGCCAAGAGGGGACACAAAAGGCACAGCACTGTATCGGCGGTTCAACCCTAGCCTACCATGGCAGTGCCACCTGTAGGCCGCAGGGAACTGCACACCAATACTGTCCCCCGAGGACAAAATGGTCCATGAATCCTACAGAAATAGGGTGTTTGAGCCTATTTACCACTCAAACACTTCCCTTAAATTTAGCACCCCGCTACATTTTTATTTCAAAGTATTTTATTTTCCCACTAGCTTATCCATTAAATTGAATAATTTATTCCAGAAAGGGCTTATTCTGGGGCATTCCCACCATATGTGTGGCATTGTGCCGTTGAGTTTCTGAGGTTCTTAATGACTTCCCGTACCTCTTCTGCTGAAAAGGGGGCCTCCAGCATATTTTTTTATTTTTTTTAATGTTATTTTAAGTTATTTCCCTATCCACATTTGTTTGCAGAGCACTTGCCATGCTCTTAACAACATTTTGCTGCCATTTGCAGCCCTCTAGCCCTTTCCATTACTTTTTTAGAGCCTTTTTAGTCCTTAGAAGTCCGGGTCCCCATTGACTTCAATGGGGTTCGGGTTCGGGTTAAAGTTCGGTCCCGAACCCGAACTTTTTTCCGAAGTTCGGCCGAACCCGTCGAACCCGAACATCCAGGTGTCCGCTCAACTCTACTGGTTATGACTAAAGTCGTGTTGGCTGAAACATGTCAACTGTATTTGCAATTTGTACACTGTGGCTTTCCAAAAAAAATTTAAATTGCAAGATTCTAAGAGCAGCAACGGTTGTGCGGATCTTTCTAATGAAATATCCTATACAGCGGAGCAACTGTGGCTCAGGCACCCGTAAGCTCTTTGAATGTGGGATTGTTTGGTTAGTAGCACCAATTTTCTTTTACACTCTGTAAGTTTTGTCCAGCTCTAAGATAGATACAGACACTGGAGGTTTTCTCATTACAACTGACTTTGCTTAAATCATTATAATAAATGCAGATCCTCCCATTCAGAAATCAGTTTTAGAAAAGACATAGTAAAGCATCCTCAAAAAAAAAGCTTTGAATCTACCAAAATAGGTTAACAAAAATTCTTACAATGTTTATACTAAATGATGAACCAAATGGGGTTACACTTTCACTTCTAATGTATGCATTTATTTAATGGAACTGGAGAAGTGAAACCACTCAGGAAATCCAACAGGGTCTTACCAAGGAAAACTCACTGCTATGCACCCAGACCAAAAAAATCGAAATATCAAAATGTCAATGACGAATTCCTTCAGTCATTAAAAATGAAACTGTACTAAGATATTTTTTCTTGATAGAATGTATTTATAGACACGTGAAATTGTTAGAAGTATTGAACTTGAGAAATAGTGAGAAAAATTGGATTTTACATTAAATACATAATTGAAATGAATTGTGCAGTGAATTAGTAAAAAGCTACAGGATACTAATTGCATTATATATTTAAACATTATGGTCCCCACAGATGTTAGAATAACAGACTGACAACTACTCTGTGATTTTTAGATTAATTTCTGTACATTTTATTTTGTATAACATCTGATAATAAATATGCATTAGTTTTCAGATGTCTGCAACAAATTAAATCTTTTCAAATATAAACATAACTTTGCAAAGTACTTAAATATTATTTCTATGTTTTACATACATTATTGGGCAAGATAACAGAATCAGTACAGCAAAGAGGAATTTGAACCTTAAAGTAATTAAATTATTAAGGTTAATTATCGATCAGCAGTTTTCAAAAAAGTATATCTTTAAGCACTTTATTTAATGCCATTTTAAATAAAATTGAGGCAACTAACAGAATTTCACGTATCCAGTTGTAGCCATGGTTGAGATATCCAATGCACCGATTAACCACTTTCTTACTGGGCACTTATACCCCTTTCCAGGCCAAATTTTCAGCTTTCATCTCTGTCACACTTTGAATGACAATTGCACAGTCGTGCAGCACTGTACCTACTGTATATGAAATTTTTATAATTTTTTTCACACAAATACAGCTTTCTTTTGGTGGTATTTAATCACCACTGGTATTTTTATTTTTTGGTAAACAAACAAAAAAAAGTTTTCCATATTTTGCTATAAAATATTGCAAACAGGTAATTTTTCTGCTTCACTGATGGGCACTGATAAGACAGCACTGATGGGCACTGATAGGCTGCACTGATGGGCACTGATGAGACGGCACTGACAGGCACTGATAGGTGGCACCAATGGGCACTAGTGGACACTGATGAGGCTGCACTGATATGTTGCACTGATGGCCACTGATATCTGTCACTGATGGGCACTAATAGTCAGCACAGAGAGGTGGCACTGATAGGCAGCACTGATGGCCACTGATAGGTGGCACGCATAGGGGGCACTGATAGGCACTGGTAGGCAGCACTAATAGGGGACATTGATGATGAGGCACTGATGGGCACTGATTAGCAGCACTGATGGGCTCTGATAGGTGGCACTGGTGGGCACTGATTAGCAATACTGATGGGCACTGATAGATGGCGCAGGTGGGCACTGATTAGCAGCACTGCAGGGCACTGGAGGACACTGAAGAATAGTGGCACTGATCTACATTGGGCAGGATCGATGTCCCTCTAACAGAAGCCGGTTAACCACTTGCCGACCAGCCACAGTACATATACTGCGGCAGTCGGCACTATTGCGCAAAACCTGTACGTCGCTTCTTGCAATAGATACTGTGGGCGCGTGCAGGTCCGGCGGACTCAATATCCGACGGCCATTCCACAATCGCTCCACAGAGAGGCAGAATGGGGATCTGCCTATGTAAACAAAGTGGATCCTCGTTCTGACAGGGCACAACATGGAGATCTGCTGTTCCTAGTGATCAGGAAGAGCGATTTCTGTGTTGTCCCAGTGAGCCCATCCCCCACACAGTTAGAACACACCCAGGGAACACAGTTAACCCATTGATTGACTCCTAATGTTAACCCCTTCCCTGCCAGTGTCATTTATACATTGATCAGTGCATTCTTTTAGCACTGATCAATGTAATAATGTCACTGGTCCCCAAAAAGTGTCACTAGGGGTCAGATTTGTCCGCCGCAATGTCGCAGTCCCGCTAAAAAACGCAGCTTACTGCCATTACCAGTAAAAACATAAAAAAAAATAATCCATGAATCTATCACCTATTTTGTAGATGTCATAACTTTTGCGCAAACCAATCAATATACACTTATTGCATTTTTTTTTTAATAAAAATATGTAGAACAATACATATGGCCTAAACTGATGAATACATTTTTTTTTGGATATGTATTATATCAGAAAGTAAAAAAATATTGTATTATTTAAAAATTGTAGGTCTTTTTTTGTTTATAGAGCTAAAAATAAAAACCGTGATCAAATACCACCAAATGAAAGCTCTATTTGTGGGTAAAAAGGAAATCAATTTTGTTTAAGTACAACGTCGCACGAGCAATTGTCATTTAAAGCGATGCAGTGCCGTATTGTAAAAAATGGCCTGGCCATTAAGGCGGTAAATCCTTCTGGGGCTGAAGTGGTTAAAGGCTTTCATCTGTTCTTTACGCTGACAGAGTGAGGGGGGAAAAAAGCTGATAACCAGCTTCTGTTTACTTCCGTGACCAGCTGTCATTGGCTGACAGCCGATCACGTGGTAAAAGGCTCGCTGTGATAGGCCCTTTACCCGATATGTGATCAGCCGAGCCCCAAGGTGCCAAGCAGCTAGGAAAACTGTTAAGGGAGACTGCATTTGCATGGAGCAGTCTTTTTCAATCAGGGTGCTGAGACACCCAAGGTACCTTCTGTGTTTTTTAGAAGTGCCATGGCAAAATGCCTAAAGGTTGCTTAAGAATTGTGTACAAGCCAGCAGGTGCATCAAAACCAACCTTGGGCACGATGTGGGACAGCCACTAGTTTACTAGTCTTTAGTTGCTAAAAAGGATGATGGCATTTGCACAGCATCCTTGTTTGACCCCCCCCCCCCACCCCTGTCAGCACTAGGGTCACATTAGCTGTGTGGGGGAGGGAAAATTAGGTAGTCAATACCAGTTAGCAAATGCATATTTAGTGGATGCTGCTGCGACAAGTAAAACTTTTTGTTTACTTTTTGAATATTAGAATGGAGTGCCTCGTGATTGTATGGAGTTTTAAAGGGGGCTTGACTGAAAAAAGGTTGAGAAACTGGGGCATAGAAAAACAATTGTCACAAGTCAAAAATCCACAATAAATATAGAAAAAAGCTGGTGCTTTGTGGAAATAAAATAGCTGCTGTCACTATAAGGTGAATAAGCCCAAACCTTTGTGGAAAAACTAAATTAAAAAGTGCAGCGCTTGGAAACAAAACTATGATAGTGTCCAAATGTACCCATTAGATAAACCTATGTGTATACAGTATCTCACAAAAGTGAGTACACCCCTCACATTATTGTAAATATATATTTTTTCATATTCTTTATTTATACAAAGATGTCAAGAATCCATTGAATACAATATCAACTTAAGTATACCACAACATAGGTATCAAATTCACCAATTTCATAACTTCATAATATTATATGGTGGATCAATGCATCCTGACAAACTCCAATGGATATCTCATTCCCCCTTTTCTCTTTTTCCCTCCAAAAAAATCTACCTATAGTTCCCCCCTCCCCTCCCCTCCCCCCAGGTAGAGGGACACGTGTATATATAATCTCTGGAGATAGGAATACCACGTTATCCCAATCAACTTTCCAGGAGTAACCTCCCTTCATCTGAATATATAAATTTTACCCAGTGTGACCATGTTTTAATATATTGTTCTCTTCTGTCCCAGGCCACGTGCACTAGGTCCTCCATTGCTTCAATATTCCTAACCTTGTTAAGCCACATAGCGATAGTGGGAGGATTAGGATCTTTCAAGCGTAAAGTGATACATGCTTTAGCGACATTAATCAGATGGCACAAGACTGATTCCCTATATGTCTGGGGTGGCATTTGTGAGCAATGTAACAGGAAGAAAGCAGGGTCTTCCCATAATAGGCAGTCCGTAAATTTTTGTGTGATCCTCTGTACCTCAGACCAATACTGTTTAATCTTGGGGCATAGCCAGAAGATATGAAATAAGGTACTATGTTCCTCCTGGCATTGCCAACAACAGTCTGCTACTTCTGGGAAGATCTTACAGAGTACTGACGGTGTACGATACCATTGCGTCAGTAGTTTGTAATTCATCTCCTGAATGCTTGTACAAATCGATGTATTCAATGAAAGGTAAATGATGTTATGATGCTGAACAGAGGTAAATGTCCTATTCAGGTCTCTTTACCATTTACTGAGACGCGGTAAAAAAAAATCTCCTGGGGTGCGACCAACAAGGAATATATCTTGGAAAGAGTATTACCAAGAGGCTCTCCCCCTTCACAATATATTTCATACTGTGTCTGCTGTTGTCTGTAATTTTTCGGAGGTCCTAATGATCTAAAATAATGACATAGCTGCAATGCTTGCCAGAACCTTAATACAGATCAACCCTCTGGTTGCATCAATATAGCGATCGTGGGCCAGCTGTCTGCCTCCAAGAAGTTAGAGGCTTGAAAAAGTCCCCTCTCTAATAAGCTGCTGAATGGTCCCGTCGCTACTCCTGGGGGGAAACCTGGGTTTCCCAATATAGGAAACAATGGTGATTGTATGGACGAGAGTCTAGAAGTCCTACAGACCATGTATCCTATTCTAAGTGTGGGGCCTACAATAGGATGTTTCTTAAGGGAGGTTGGTAGATCTGCGTAACACCACATTGCCCTGGATAGGCGGATCGAACTAAACTGTTGCTCAATAACTGTCCATAATTTAAGATCTCTATGTCTGCACCAATCAACTATTCTACCAAGGTGAGCAGCTTGATAGTATTTAATTGCATTCGGTACCGCTATTCCACCCGAACATTTTGGCATTGTCAAAAGTCGTCTACAAAGCCTAGGTAAATATTTTATTATATCTTTTCATATGACAACACTGAAGAATTTACACTTTGCTACAATATAAAGTAGTGAGTGTACAACTTGTATAACAGTGTAAATTTGCTGTCCCCTCAAAATAACTCAACACCAGGGATGAGCCGAACACACCCCTGTTCGGTTCGCACCAGAACCTGCGAACAGACAAAATGTTCGTGTAAACTTTAGAACCCTATTAAATACAATGGACTCGAACGTTCAAAATCTAAAGTGTTAATTATAAAGGCTAATATGCAAGTTATTGTCCTAAAAAGTGTTTGGGGACCCGGGTCCTGCCCCAGGGGACATGTATCAATGCAAAAAGAAGTTTTAAAAACGGCCGTTTTTTCAGGAGCAGTGATTTTAATAATGCTTAAAATGAAAAAATAAAAGTGAAATATTCCTTTAAATTTCGTACCTGGGGGGTGTGTATGATATGCATGTGAAGTGGCGCATGTTTCCCGTGCTTAGAACTGTCCCTGCAAAAAATGTCATTTTTGAAAGAAAAAAAATGCATTTAAAACTCACTCGCGGCTATTAATGAATTGTCGGCTCCCGGCAATACATACAAAAGTCATTGAGAAAAAAAAAAAAAAAAAAGCGTGGGGGTTCCCCAGAATTCAATTACCAGGCCCTTCAGATCTGGCATGGATTTTAAGGGGAACTCCACCCCAAGTTTAAAAAAAAAATGGCGTGGAGTCCCCCTAAAAATCCATACCAGACCCCTTATCCGAGCACGCAACCTGGCCGGCCGCAGGGGAAAAGGGGGGGACGAGAGAGCGGCCCCACCTCCCTCCTGAACCGTACCAAGCCACATGCCCTCAACATGGGGAGGATGTCCCCATGTTGATGGGGACAAGGGCCTCATCCCCACAACCCTTGCCCGGTGGTTGTGGGGGTCTGCGGGCGGGGGGCTTATCGGAATCTGGAAGACCCCTTTAACAAACAGGACCCCCAGATCCCGGCACCCCCCCTATGTGAATTGGTAAGGGGTACATTGTACCCCTACCATTTCACGAAGAAAGCGTAAAAAAATGTTTAAAAAAACACACAAACACCTTGAAAAAGTCCTTTATTTAAAAAAAAAAAACATTCCAGCGGTGAAATCCAGTGTCCCGCGGCGATCCCGATGTCCAGCGCTGTCCGTCATTGGTTGTGCCTGAGCGGACCTGATGGGGAACTCCCTCTCAGTATTTTAAATGTATAGACCCGCCCCTTCTAAAGTTCCCCATCAGGTCCGCTCAGCGGACGAGATGCGGAACATGAGAAGGGGCGGGTCTATACATGTATTACCAAAGTGAGAGCAGTTCCCCATCAGGTCCGCCCCCTCGGTATGTCAGACCCGCCTACATCATTGGCTTGAGCGGGGAACTTCCTTCACTATGTAAATTTAAATTTACCATACCAGACCCCTTATCCGAGCAAGCAACCTGTAAATTTAAATTTACATAGTGAAGGAAGTTCCCCGCTCAAGCCAATGACGTAGGCGGGTCTGACATACTGAGGGGGCGGACCTGATGGGGAACTGCTCTCACTTTGGTAATACATGTATAGACCCGCCCCTTCTCATGTTCCGCATCTGGTCCGCTGAGCGGACCTGATGGGGAACTTTAGAAGGGGCGGGTCTATACATTTAAAATACTGAGAGGGAGTTCCCCATCAGGTCCGCTCAGGCACAACCAATGACGGACAGCGCTGGACATCGGGATCGCCGCGGGACACTGGATTTCACCGCTGGAATGTTTTGCTTTTTTTTTTTAAATAAAGGACTTTTTCAAGGTGTTTGTGTGTTTTTTTAAACATTTTTTTACGCTTTCTTCGTGAAATGGTAGGGGTACAATGTACCCCTTACCAATTCACATAGGGGGGGGCCGGGATCTGGGGGTCCTCTTTGTTAAAGGGGTCTTCCAGATTCCGATAAGCCCCCCGCCCGCAGACCCCCACAACCACCGGGCAAGGGTTGTGGGGATGAGGCCCTTGTCCCCATCAACATGGGGACATCCTCCCCATGTTGAGGGCATGTGGCTTGGTACGGTTCAGGAGGGAGGGGGGCCGCTCTCTCGTCCCCCCCTTTTCCCCTGCGGCCGGCCAGGTTGCATGCTCGGATAAGGGGTCTGGTATGGATTTTTAGGGGGACTCCACGCCATTTTTTTTTTAATTTGGGGTGGAGTTCCCCTTAAAATCCATGCCAGATCTGAAGGGCCTGGAATGGATATTTGGGGGAACCCCACGTCAATTTTTTTTTTATTTGCGGCGGGGTTCCCCTTAATATCCATTCCAGACCTGAAGGGCCTGGTAATTGAATTCTGGGGAACCCCCACGCTTTTTTTTTTTTTTTTATCAATGACTTTTGTATGTATTGCCGGGAGCCGACAATTCATTAATAGCCGCGAGTCAGTTTTAAATGCATTTTTTTCTTTCAAAAATGACACTTTTTGCAGGGACAGTTCTAAGCACGGGAAACATGCGCCACTTTACATGCATATCATACACACCCCCCAGGTACGAAATTTAAAGGAATATTTCACTTTTATTTTTTCATTTTAAGCATTATTAAAATCACTGCTCCCGAAAAAACGGCCGTTTTTAAAACTTCTTTTTGCATTGATACATGTCCCCTGGGGCAGGACCCAGGTCCCCAAACACTTTTTAGGACAATAACTTGCATATAAGCCTTTATAATTAGCACTTTAGATTTCTCCCATAGATTTTTCGAATTTGCCGCGAACACCCCAATTTGTTCGCTGTTCGGCGAACGGGCGAACAGGCAATGTTCGAGTCGAACATGAGTTCAACTCGAACTCGAAGCTCATCCCTACTCAACACACAGCCATTAATGTCTAAACCGCTGGCGACAAAAGTGAGTACACCCCTAAGTGAATATTTCCAAATTGGGCCCAAAGTGTCAATATTTTGTGTGGCCACCATTATTTTCCAGCACTGGCTTAACCCTCTTGGGCATGGAGTTCACCAAAGCTTCATAGGTTGCCACTGGTGTCCTCTTCCACTCCTGCATGATAACATCATGATAACATCAGAGAGTTAGTGGATGTTAGAGACCTTGCACTCCTCTGCCTTCTATTTGAGGATGCCCCACAGATGTTCAATAGGGTTTAGGTCAGGAGACATGCTTGGCCAGTCCATCACCTTTACCCTCAGCTTCTTTAGCAAGGCAGTGGTCGTCTTGGAGGTGTGTTTGGGGTCGTTATCATGTTGGAATACTGCCCTGCGGCCCAGTCTCCGAAGGGAGGGGATCATGCTTTGCTTCAGTATGTCACAGTACATGTTGGCATTCATGGTTCCTTTAATGAACTGTAACTCCCCAGTGCCGGCAGCACTCATGCAGCCGCAGACCATGACACTCGCACCACCATGATTGACTGTAGGCAAGACACACTTGTTTTTGTACTCCTCACCTGGTTGCAGCCACACACGCTTGACATCATCTGAACCAAATAAGTTTATCTTGGTCTCATCAGACCACAGGACATGGTTCCAGTAATCCATGCCCTTAGTCTGCTTGTCTTCAACAAACTGTTTGCGGGCTTTCTTCTGCATCATCTTTAGAAAAGGCTGCTTTCTGGGATGACAGCAATGCAGACAAATTTGATGCAATGTGCGGTGTATGGTCTGAGCACTGAAAGGCTGACCCCCCCACCCCTTCAACCTCTGCAGAAATGCTGGCAGCACTCATACGTCTATTTCCCAAAGACAACCTCTGGATATGATGCTGAACACATGCACTCAACTTCTTTGGTCAACCATGGCGAGGCCTGTTCTGAGTGGAACCTGTCCTGTTAAATTGCTGCATAGTCTTGGCCAGCTCAGTTTCAGGGTCTTGGTAATCTTCTCGTCAAGACAAATAGAGAGAATGATTATCTTTAAACTTTATTTAATTGGAGGTAAAATCTGTTTATTATAGGGAAGCCACACTTTGAGCATTGTATTAGGTTTATTTTTGTACTTTTTTCAATTAGTTCATATGTGTATTTTGTTTAGGCCTACAAAACCCATCTGAGATAATTTTGTTCACCTAAATTACCTAAATTTACTGATTTATTAAAATGATCACCTCATAAAATATACAACACTATGCATCAGGCATATCATACCGATATGAAAACGAAATCATCAACAGGGTCACATTATGGCTGCTGTGGGCTGTGTTATGCCTGATGAGGGCTGCACCCCTAGTAAATAACTAGTAAATAACATTATAGAATTTTTTTTAACTTATGATATTTATTCCCAGAAAAGGGGACCTTATGTAACTCATCAACTGGAAAACAGTTGGGGTTCATTGATTTTTCTTTATATTTAAACCACTGTGGCCACAAAAAGAAGTGAGGGGGCCACAAAACACTAGTGTCAGGTCACCTGAGGCCAGGTGACGGATGCACACCATTGGAGTCAGGAGTGCACCACTAAGGTAGTGGACCCTACGGCTGACTGCTGCAAATGGACCTCTGGGTGGTTCAGGAAAGCAGGTCCACTGGAGCATCAACACAGAACCCACATGGGAGCTGGAACATAAGATTCCCCAGGGCGTGGAGTCTAAGAGCCAGCATGTGTTCACCAGAGCCTCTAGTGGTGGGGATGGACTGCGCTGCAACTGGCTCCAGGTCGTGGCCCCCAGGGTCTCCCAGCTCACGCTCACGGTAGGCTACTGGAGGCTAGAGAGGAAGCAGCAGTCCAGGACAACAAGTGATAGTCAGAAGATAAGCCAAAGGTCGGGGCAACTAGCAGACAAGGATTAGACAAAGAACACACCAAGATCGGTGAACAGAAACAGACGTAGAGCACACAGCAAGAAACACACAGGAAGCAAAACACACAATATTGATCAGCATTGCTTGGCTTGCAGTGCACATGTTAATATACTGTAGTGTTCCTGGTTAGAGGCTGGGGTGGAGCCATGCTTGAGGGAAGATTACTTAAGCATACAGGTGAACAGCAACTGGCCTCTAAGCTGAACACAACAGAAAGGTGAGCAAACAGACATGAACACTACTGCAGAGTCATGACAACTAAATGTGGAGGTTGTCCAAAATAGCTGAAGGTAGAGCATAGAAAAGGATTAGATGCATTGGGAGAGATTTGACTGAATGTAGTAGAAGTTATGAAACAATATAAAAAGTAGAGGGGTCAATAATGTGTATTTGTCAGGTTGCACAAGGTCCAAGAAGGGATCAAACAACCTGCAATTGAAGCTTATGAAGAATACTATCTGTTACTATACAGAATGTGGTTGCACTCAATGCCTTATGGGGTGGTCTAGAGATTTCTGCAATGTGTGATGATTGGATATGATGGATTGTTTGGTCGCTGACAAGAATAAATGGTGAATTTAACACACTACCAGAATTTCATTGATGATGTCCTTTAGATTGCCTCTATAACCAATGAATATCTATCTTCTGAACATTCAACTAACCAGTATCTAGTTTTAAATACAGACATGTCAGCAAGCTTAACCCTTTGTTTCTTTTGGGGATCAAAAACCCAACTCCTCAAAACACTAGATTGGCATGCCTGCTATACATAAAAGAGGGATTGCTCATTTATTCCACACCATATAATACACACAATAAAAGTCATATTCATTCTAGATAAATGCCATAACAGTTCCTTTAATAGCCTAGTTTGTTAACAGGAAAAAGGGCCCTGATTTATGGATTGGTTTATGATTAATGTGAAAGCAGCAGAAAACAAGGAAACACTTAGATAAGTTCATTAACATTGTGACTTTGATATTTCAATGTAGTTTCCCTTTGCTATTTTATAGATCTTAAATCCATCATATTACACTGTAAAAGGCATCTCGTGTTTCCATTTGATTGCTTTCACAACATTTACATGACAACAATAAATGTTACACTATTAAAGTATCTGCCATTCTGCACTGTTTAATAGATTAAGTAAAAAGAAGAGACATATCATTTATTAGGAGTTTTTATTTAAAAACTATATATATATATATATATATATATATATATTATATTCTAATTCATTTAAAAAAAATGTAAAACCAACTTTATATCATGGGGATTTTGAAAAGTGTACTGCAAATTAATCTTGTTCTTATCAGTAACTCATAAGACTATGATAAGACTTAAAAAGGGAATTGTAAATGAGCAAACATTTCAAAATGAAAATACCAAGTCATCATGATCTGAGGATTAATTTCTTTCAATTAAGTGAACTAAATGTCCCTTCTCCACTCTCGGTGTAAATTGGAGCAATCCAGGTTAAATCAGAGCATTTCAAAGTCTCATTGTCACCTCTCTCAGGCACTGCACAAAATGCTACACTGGAGTCCTGTATCAGTTCAGGTAGCTGTGGATATCCTTAGGTTACTTGCCACTTTTGCAGTTTTCAGCTAGGTGAACATAGATTTTGCAGAAGCTGCAGTGACATTGCATTGTATGGTGCAGTTCCCCCTTTTACAGTTTGTTTGGCTATCTTGTATTGCAGATTTATACAAGATTGAAATAGCAGAGGAAACACACATTTTACAATATATATGGGCAGAAGTCTGCAGTGCACAATATTCAAAGCATGCACAGCTTAAAAGAAAAGCTGGGAGTAAAGAAAATACATATTGCAAGGTAATAGATTGCACTGTTATAATTTTCTCCCAAAAGTAAATCTTCATTCACAATTATGTTCAAACATGGGCTAAACTCACCAGAATCCCATGACCCTCAACTTCAGGTAGGGGATTGGGTTCACAGCTTACATGTGTTGCCAAATAATCCAGAGGATTTCTGAGGTTCATGAATTTCAAACTTTTGGCCAAAAAGTTTGCAGGCTCACAACCAAAAATAAGGAACAACCTATCATTTAGTGAACAGCCTTGGGCATCTAGGTCACAAGAGCCAATAATTTGGAGGAAAAGGAAGGAGAGCTGACAATTCTGTGTTGTAAGAGATATGTTGTGTTTTTTGTCTGCATTGGTACAAGCCCCCATGGTAGTGAATAGCTTCTCTTGCATTTTTGATCAACAATATATTGCTTATTAGTCCAACAAATGGCCAAAATTGAATAACAAGATTCACCTACACCCTCCCTCCTCCCCCATGGACTTCGATATGGTTCACAGCAAAGTTTTCAAACTTGGAGCAAAATTTGAAAAGCTATGGGATAGAAGGCAGCAGGCAATACTTTTTTTTCTAAATAAGTTAATTCCAGACAAGCATTGTAAGATTTCATAAACATTTTATTGGATAATATATAGGCCGCGGCTGTTTTATGGGTATAAATTAATAGATTAATATTAGAGTTGAGCGGACACCTGGATGTTCGGGTTCGATGGGTTCGGCCGAACTTCGGAAAAAAGTTCGGGTTCGGGACCGAACTTTAACCCGAACCCGAACCCGATTAAAGTCAATGGGGACCCGGACTTCTAAGGACTAAAAAGGCTCTAAAAAAGTAATGGAAAGGGCTAGAGGGCTGCAAATGGCAGCAAAATGTTGTTAAGAGCATGGCAAGTGCTCTGCAAACAAATGTGGATAGGGAAATAACTTAAAATAACATAAAAAAAATAAAAAAATAAAAAAATATGCTGGAGGCCCCCTTTTCAGCAGAAGAGGTACGGGAAGACATTAAGAACCTCAGAAACTCAACGGCACGATGCCACACATATGGTGGGAATGCCCCAGAATACGCCCTTTCTGGAATAAATTATTCAATTTAATGGATAAGCTAGTGGGAAAATAAAATACTTTGAAATAAAAATGTAGCGGGGTGCTAAATTTAAGGGAAGTGTTTGAGTGGTAAATAGGCTCAAACACCCTAATTCTGTAGGATTCATGGACCATTTTGTCCTCGGGGGACAGTATTGGTGTGCAGTTCCCAGCGGCCTACAGGTGGCGCTGCCATGTTAGGCTAGGGTTGAACCGCCGATACAGTGCTGTGCCTTTTGTGTCCCCTCTTGGCAGTAGTACAGCGGGGCAGGGAACCTGCTGTGCATGCCGGGAGAGCATATAAAAGGGGCAGACCTTTGGCCTGGGGGCTGATGTCCAGTGGGGTCCACGCCCAGGTGCCTTCGGCCTGGGTGCATGTGTTCCTGTTCCATCTTGGGTACCTTTAGCCCGGGGTGAGGTACTATCCTGGAGTTCCTGCTGCCCTGGGTATGGAGGCCTAGGTGCGGGAGTAAAGCCTGGAGTCCAGAGCCTTCGTCTGGAGTCCGCTAAGGGTCGAGGAGTCTTAGGGTGCCGCCTCGTGTAGGGGACCATGTTCCAGGGAAGGGAGGATCATTCTGATGGACCGATGCGGGAGTCACGGTGAAGGAAGGGTCTGTTGACTCCCTGGAGAGATGTCTTCCCCTTGATATGGGCTAGGTTCGTAGAAGGAGAAGCTCAAGGTTATCTTGACTGTATCAGAGGCCTTATTCACCCGGCCTGTGGCAGGGGCCTTATACACCCTGGTCTGTGGCAGAGACCAAAGTTCTCCAGGTCCGTGGCAGGGGCCTTGTACACCCGGTCTGTGGCAGAGACCAACCTCAAGGTCTGTGGCAGAGACCGTGCACCTAAAACTGTTTGAGAAACCTAAGCAGTGAAGTGAATGTGCTACATTTGTGCCTGGACCTCCTCCACACCTTAAGCTGTCCTGTTTCTTTGCTCTAACATTTTCTATCCGAGTAGAGTTTATTTTGCCATGAGAGAATAAGAGTTGTAATTTCAGCTGGTGTGGACATTGACTTTACTGGGAATTAAAGGACTTGCCTCTACCTACAGTAGAGGTGAGAATCATCCTCTGGAGGAGTTTTGACTCCGGCTGTGGACACGGCCCGTCAAGTACACCGCTCAACCTCTTTATATAGGAGGGTACGGGCTGGTAGTGCGGTGTGCCTTTCTCCCTCCTGCGAGGAGCCAACAACATAAAGGCAGGTAAGGGGGAAAGGATCTGTGCGCTACAAAAAAATAAAATAAAAATTATAATCTTGACCTAGGAGGACGAGGTCCATATGGAGTAGAAGGTTGAGGTGGCGGTGGATGTGGCTGTGTAGGTGGAAGCGGTGGTGGAGGAGGACGAGGTAGCCAACACTGGTTCAAAAATACAACAATGGCTGGGTAAGGCCGGTGATGTGTCGAATTCTGTCCCCCGTCAAATAGTGTCCACCCTGTACTGCGCTTGCTCAGTATGAAGGACAAGGGGATTTCGAAAATCTCCCAAGACAAACGGCACCTGCGTGGTGAGTTCAGGTGAAGGCCACACCATCCGTGGTTCAAGCCGAGCCAAGTGCTCAACCATGTTGGTGAAATGCTGCCTCCTGCTAAGATGTTCCATCTCAGCTGGTGGTGCTGGTTGTTGTGGCGTGCTGACAAAGCTTTTCCACATTTCAGCCATGCTAACCCTGCCTTCTGAGGTGCTGCCGGTGCTCTGGCTGCGTTGGCGACCTCTTCCTCCTCCTTTGCCTTCGCCTTGTGCTTCCACCGTATGCCCGCTGTCAGGTGGGAATTCCACCAGCAGTGCGTCTACCAGCGTGCGCTTGTACTCGCGCATTTTATGATCCCGCTCCAGTGAGGGAATTAAGGACGGTACGTTGTCCTTGTAATGGGGATCCAGCAGGGTGGCCACCCAGTAATCAGCACCAGTTAAAATGTGGGCAACTCGGCGGTCATTGCGGAAACACTGCAGCATGTAATCGCTCATGTGTGCCAGGCTGCCCAGAGGCAAAGAAAAGCTGTCCTCTGTGGTATGTGTATCGTCTGTGTCCTCTGTATCCCCCCAGCCACGCACCAGTGATGGCCACGAGCTGGTCTGGGTGCCACCCTGCTGTGAAAATGGCTCCTCCTCCTCCTCCTCCTCCTCCATCTCCTCCTCCACCTCGTCATCCTCCAGAACTGTGCCCTTTCTGCCGGACAATTGTGTACCTGGCGTTTGTTGGTGCAGGAACCCACCCTCGTAGCCACTTGTGAAAGACTGCCCTGAAAGCCTTTGAAATGACCCGCTTCCTCCTCCTGTGCCACATCCTCTTCCATCATCGCCCGAAGCGTTTTTTCAAGGAGGCAAAAAAATAAAATAAAAATTATAATCTTGACCTAGGAGGACGAGGTCCATATGGAGTAGGAGGTTGAGGTGGCGGTGGATGTGGCTGTGTAGGTGGAAGCGGCGGTGGAGGAGGACGAGGTAGCCAACACTGGTTCAAAAATACAACAATGGCTGGGTAAGGCCGGTGATGTGTCGAATTCTGTCCCCCGTCAAATAGTGTCCACCCTGTACTGCGCTTGCTCAGTATGAAGGACAAGGGGATTTCGAAAATCTCCCAAGACAAACGGCACCTGCGTGGTGAGTTCAGGTGAAGGCCACACCATCCGTGGTTCAAGCCGAGCCAAGTGAGGCCGTGCCCGAAGCGTGGCGATCGAACCGAGCCCGTGAGGGGCCCTGTTACTATGTGCTACCGTATGTCCACTTGGATGGTGGGGCTTGAAGCTGCACTCACTGCGCAGGCGCCGTTCATCTTCGGAAATTTTGTAAATCTCCTTGTCCTCTGTACTGCGCAAGCGCTGCGCCTTCGCAGTATGGGCCGGACACAATCCGATGGCCGGACAGTTTTTGTCACAACACCGGTATACATGTCTATTCTGCAGAAGGTACGGACAAGTCCTGTGGGATCCATGCCTGGTTCATTTTAATGAACGTGAGCTTGTCCACATTGGCTCTGGACAGGCGGCTGCGCTTGTCTGTGATAACGCCCCCTGCCGTGCTAAATACATGTTCAGATAATACACTGGCTGCAGGGCAGGCCAGCACCTCCAAGGCATAAAGGGCAAGCTCAGGCCATGTGCCCAATTTGGAGACCCAGAAGTTAAAGGGGGCAGACCCGTCATCCAGTATGTGTAGGCCTGTGGACACATACTGCTCAACCATGTTGGTGAAATGCTGCCTCCTGCTAAGATGTTCCATCTCAGCTGGTGGTGCTGGTTGTTGTGGCGTGCTGACAAAGCTTTTCCACATTTCAGCCATGCTAACCCTGCCTTCTGAGGTGCTGCCGGTGCTCTGGCTGCGTTGGCGACCTCTTCCTCCTCCTTTGCCTTCGCCTTGTGCTTCCACCGTATGCCCGCTGTCAGGTGGGAATTCCACCAGCAGTGCGTCTACCAGCGTGCGCTTGTACTCGCGCATTTTATGATCCCGCTCCAGTGAGGGAATTAAGGACGGTACGTTGTCCTTGTAATGGGGATCCAGCAGGGTGGCCACCCAGTAATCAGCACCAGTTAAAATGTGGGCAACTCGGCGGTCATTGCGGAAACACTGCAGCATGTAATCGCTCATGTGTGCCAGGCTGCCCAGAGGCAAAGAAAAGCTGTCCTCTGTGGTATGTGTATCGTCTGTGTCCTCTGTATCCCCCCAGCCACGCACCAGTGATGGCCACGAGCTGGTCTGGGTGCCACCCTGCTGTGAAAATGGCTCCTCCTCCTCCTCCATCTCCTCCTCCACCTCGTCATCCTCCAGAACTGTGCCCTTTCTGCCGGACAATTGTGTACCTGGCGTTTGTTGGTGCAGGAACCCACCCTCGTAGCCACTTGTGAAAGACTGCCCTGAAAGCCTTTGAAATGACCCGCTTCCTCCTCCTCCTCCTCCTCCTGTGCCACATCCTCTTCCATCATCGCCCGAAGCGTTTTTTCAAGGAGGCATAGAACTGGGATAGTAACGCTGAGAACGGCGTCATTGGCACTGGACATGTTGGTGGAGTACTCGAAACAGCGCAACAAGGCACACAGGTCTCGCATGGAGGCCCAGTTATTGGTGGTGAAGTGGTGCTGTTCCGCAGAGCGACTCACGCGTGATTGCTACAGCTGAAACTCCACTATCGCCTGCTGCTGCTCACACAGTCTGGCCAGCATGTGCAAGGTGGAGTTCCACCTTGTGGGCACGTCACATATGAGGCGGTGAGCGGGAAGGCCGAAGTTATGCTGCAGCGCTGATAGGCGAGCAGCAGCAGGGTGAGAACGCCGAAAGTGCGCACACACAGCCCGCACTTTCTGCAGCAGCTCTGGCATATTGGGGTAATTTTTAAGGAACCTCTGGACCACCAAGTTCAGCACATGCGCCAGGCAAGGGATGTGCGTGAAACCGGCTAGGCCCAGAGCTGCTACGAGATTTCGGCCATTATCGCACACCACCAGGCCGGGCTTGAGGCTCACTGACAGCAACCACTCATTGGTCTGTTGTTCCATGTCCCTCCACAACTCCTGCACGGTGTGGGGTTTTTCCCCCAAACAGGAAAGTTTTAAAACTGCCTGCTGTCGTTTACCCCTGGCTGTGCTGAAGTTGGTGGTGAAGGTGTTACGCTGACCGGATGAGGAGGCGGTAGAGGATGAGGAAGCGGAGTAGGAGGAGTTAGCAACAGGAGGCAAACTGAAGCGCCCTGCAATCCTCGGTGGTGGAAGGACATGCGCCAAACTGCTATCTGCCTCAGGCCCAGCCGCCACTGCATTTACCCAGTGTGCTGTTAGGGAGATATAACGTCCCTGACCGTGCTTACTGGTTCACGCATCCGTAGTTAGGTGGACCTTGCCACAGATGGCGTTGCGCAGTGCACACCTGATTTTGTCCCCCACTTGGTTGTGCAGGGAAGGGATGGCTCGCCTGGAAAAGTAGTGGAGGCTGGGCACGACGTACTGTGGGACAGCCAATGCCATCAGGCTTTTAAAACCCTGCGTCTCCACCAGACGGAATGACAGCATTTCAAAGGCCAGGAGTGTTTGGGAGATAGAGAGCTGAACGCTTCCATGGGACATTGTGGAGATGGTTGGTGACCCAGGTGGTAGTGTTGCTGGCAGATCCTCTGTTTGCGGGGTGGCAGGTGCCACTGTCACTACAGAGGTGGATGAAGAGGCCGAGACTGCAGCAGAAGAGGAAGCAGGAGGAGCCAGAGACCTTTCTTGGTTTTTGAGGTGTCTACTCCACTGCAGCTCGTGCTTTGCACTTAGATGCCTGGTCATGCAGGTTGTGCTCAGGTTGAGAATGTTTATGCCTCGCTTCAGGCTCTGATTGCACAGCGTGCAAACCACTCGTGTCTTGTCATCAACACATTGTGTGAAGAACTGCCACGCTAGGGAACTCCTTGGACCTGGCTTTGGTGTGCTCGGTCCCTTGCTGCGTTGGGCAGTAGCAGACATACTGTCTAGGGGACGGACGCTCCGCTTTTGCACCCTGCTCCCTCTTCTGCTGTGCTGGTGGCTCTGTGCGACGACCGCCTCTTCCTCCAAACTACACTGGTCACCTGCATAACGTTGATTCCATGTGGGGTCGAGGACCTCATCGTCCTCCATATCATCTTCCACCCAGTCTTCACCCCTGCCCTCCTTGTCTGTCTGCACAATTGCGAAAGCAGCAGCAGTTGGCACCTGTGTTTCGTCATCATCCGAGACATACTGCGATGGTCCTCCCATGTACTCATCATGAAACATAAGTGGTTGGGCATCGGTGCACTCAATCTCTTCTACTTCTGGGGCAGGGCTAGGTGGATGGCCCTGGGAAACCCTGCTAACAGAGTCATCGAAAAGCAGAAGAGACTGCTGCATGATTTGGGGCTCAGACTGCTTGGCTGATTTGCAAGGGGGTGAGGTGAAAGACTGATGGACATGGGTTTCAGGTGCCAACTCTGATCTTTCATCAGAAGAGTGGGTGGGAGACAATGTGAAGGAACCCGAGGCACTGTCAGCAACCCAATCTACTATCGCCTGTACTTGTCCTGGCCTAAACATTCGTACAGCCTCATTAGGCGCGACAAAATACCGCCGCAGGCTCGGTCGCCTACTCGCACCTGAGGAAGGTGTTTCACTTGTGCGTGTATCTGGCACAGATCCACCACATCCTCTCCCTGCAACAGGAGCGCCACCAGCAGCACCACGACCAGGGCCACCACGTCCCTTTGACCTTCTCCTCATATTTTCCAAATTTAGGATGTTGCCCTAAATGGGTGTTTTTGGAAGAGCAGAACACACCCACAGTACGTAACAGCTGAATCGCACAGCTACAGAACTGCAGAAAATGCTATTCAAAAAAAAATTTGTTTTTTTAGTATAGCACAGTAGAAGAAAACTATTTAGAAATTGTTTATTTCACACACCTCCACATATGTATAACACACTGCAAAATATTTTTTGTGGCCCTAAATTGCGTTTTTTGGAAGACCACAATACACCCACAGTACGTAACCGCTGAATCGCACAGCTACAGAACTGCAGAAAATGCTATTAAAAAAAAATGTTGTTTTTTTAGTATAGCACAGTAGAAGAAAACTATTTAGAAATTGTTTATTTCACACACCTCCACATATGTATAACACACTGCAAAATATTTTTTGTGGCCCTAAATTGCGTTTTTTGGAAGACCACAATACACCCACAGTACGTAACCGCTGAATCGCACAGCTACAGAACTGCAGAAAATGCTATTAAAAAAACATTTTGTTTTTTTAGTATAGCACAGTAGAAGAAAACTATATATAAATTGTTTATTTCACACACCTCCACATATGTATAACACACTGCAAAATATTTTTTGTGGCCCTAAATGGCTCTTTTTGCAAGCATACATTAAAGTGCAAATTATTATTTATTTTTTTTTTTTTGCCCTAAACGGGTCTTTTTTTGCACGAGCAAAATAAAATGGAATTATTTTTATTTTTTTACCCAATGGGTCTTTTGGAAAAGAGCACAATAAAGTGCCTTTTTTTTTGTCCTAAATGGATCTTTTTCCAAGAGCAGAATACACCCACAGTATGGAAATGGTGTATCTCTCAACGTAATATATGCAGTGCTGGTGCACTGAGCTTGCAGATAAAAGGTAGATTTTCTCTGACACTGGGCTCATAGCAGTGTAAAAAGACTGCACTGCAACACAAACAGGTAAACCTATGCAGATCGCTGAGTTATATCTCTGAATCTGGACTCCAATTCCTATATAATATATCTCTCTCCCTAAAATCAAAAAACAGGAACCTGGCCCTACACTACACTGTCTCTATCTTTTCCCTCAGATTCCAGAATCAGGACTAACTCATGTATTTTTCTATCTCTCCCTAAAAGCAGCAGCAGCAGACTAGATCCTCTCCCTATCTATTCTGAAGCAGAGTGATGTGTGTGCTGTGTGCCTCTAGCTTATATAGAAGCTGGGTCACATGTTGCACTGACCAATCACAGCCATGCCATTAGTAGGCATGGCTATGATGGCCTCTAAGGGCACACCAACTAATCAAAAGGTGATTGGCTGGCCCCTGAAGCATTTCTAAATGCGTAATTAGATTGCCGAACCCGAACCCGAACCCGGACTTTTGCGCAAAGTCCGGGTTCGGGTTCGGGTTCGGGAAAAAGCTAAAGTTCGGTACGGACCCGAACTTTAAAGTTCGGGTTCGCTCAACACTACATATTGTAATGATTCGAGTATAACTGCAAACATTTTTTATAAATTAATAAAGGGTAATTGAAAATTATTGGACCAAAATTGTCCTTGGAAACAGGCTTTTTCTGCTGAAGTTTTGTGTAAGATAAAGGGTCAAAAGTATGTAAGATGTAAACAAAAATGTTCTGTACTGAAAGTGAAGTTGAAAAGGCACTGCCTTTTTATCACTTTAAAAACAGTAAAACAGCAGTCTCACCCAAACTAACTGAACAAAGGGACAGAGATAACACTTGAAACAGTATTTTTTTTTTGTTTAGTGGTTAAGGAGAGCCTTACCACAAAAAAGCAACGTGAAGGAATTAATTTTCAATAATAATAATGCTCAAAGACAGATACAGTTTTTAACAAGATAACATCTTCAAGGACTAATTTAATGTCAAAATGACCCTATTTCATAGAAAATATGACATTTTTCTTGGTCTCGGGATAGACATTTTGCAACAAAAATCAACAGCTGCTGCAAGGTATACTACATAGAGAAGAATGCTATACAATACAAGGGCAACTGTACCAGCTTTTCTGGAGAAACAGTCTAATCTGTCTTCAGTAGAAAATACATTGTAGCTGTTCTAAATAGAAATCTTTACAATTCAACTGTACCATCATTAATTGCCAACTTACTACTAGGGATGGGCCCGGTGCTCGATTCGAACCCATGTTCGAATCGAGCATCGGGCGTTCGCTCGCTCGTCGAGCCCAGAACTATTTGGGCCGTTCGCATCACATTCGTGTGATGCGAGCGGCCCCGCAATGCATTGCGGCCGGCGCGGCCGGCGCAGTGCATTGCTGGCTGATGATTGGCCAAGCATGCACTGTGACCCCGCATGCTTGGCCAATCACAGCGCCCGAAACTCGGAGAGCAATAATTGGCTACAGGCAGGACGCCTGTAGCCAATTACAGCTCAGGGGCTTTAGTACACGCCCCACCATTTAAAAGGCCGCCACGCCATCGGCCCCGGTCACATGAGTTCCGGCTTTAGGAGAGATTAGTCTGCTGATTCAGTCTTTGCTTGATACTGAAAGATTTGCTCTTCTTTGCTAAACCATTGGCTATTTCTTTGCTAAACCATTGCTACCTAAGTCATTGATCGTTCATTGCTGCTGATTGCACAGTTAGTGTGTTATTAGCTGCTGCTGGGGATTAGTCTGGTGCGTGCTTACTGTTAGTACAGTATTGCAGTAGTACCAACCGCAGTGCTGTTAGCACAGCATTGCACCCCAACAGCACCCATAGGACTTCTAGTGTGTTAGTGGCAGCAAACAGAGCTCCTATATTTTCTTCTCAGCAGCACCCATAGGACTTCTAGTGTGTTAGTGGCAGCAAACAGAGCTCCTATATTTTCTTCTCAGCAGCACCCATAGGACTTCTAGTGTGTTAGTGGCAGCAAACAGAGCTCCTATATTTTCTTCTCAGCAGCACCCATAGGACTTCTAGTGTGTTAGTGGCAGCAAACAGAGCTCCTATATTTTCTTCTCAGCAGCACCCATAGGACTTCTAGTGTGTTAGTGGCAGCAAACAGAGCTCCTATATTTTCTTCTCAGCAGCACCCATAGGACTTCTAGTGTGTTAGTGGCAGCAAACAGAGCTCCTATATTTTCTTCTCAGCAGCACCCATAGGACTTCTAGTGTGTTAGTGGCAGCAAACAGAGCTCCTATATTTTCTTCTCAGCAGCACCCATAGGAATTCTAGTGTGTTAGTGGCATCACACAGAGCTCCTATATTTTCTTCTCAGCAGCACCCATAGGACTTCTAGTGTGTTAGTGGCAGCAAACAGAGCTCCTATATTTTCTTCTCAGCAGCACCCATAGGACTTCTAGTGTGTTAGTGGCAGCAAACAGAGCTCCTATATTTTCTTCTCAGCAGCACCCATAGGACTTCTAGTGTGTTAGTGGCATCACACAGAGCTCCTATATTTTCTTCTCAGCAGCACCCATAGGACTTCTAGTGTGTTAGTGGCAGCAAACAGAGCTCCTATATTTTCTTCTCAGCAGCACCCATAGGACTTCTAGTGTGTTAGTGGCAGCAAACAGAGCTCCTATATTTTCTTCTCAGCAGCACCCATAGGACTTCTAGTGTGTTAGTGGCAGCAAACAGAGCTCCTATATTTTCTTCTCAGCAGCACCCATAGGACTTCTAGTGTGTTAGTGGCAGCAAACAGAGCTCCTATATTTTCTTCTCAGCAGCACCCATAGGACTTCTAGTGTGTTAGTGGCAGCAAACAGAGCTCCTATATTTTCTTCTCAGCAGCACCCATAGGACTTCTAGTGTGTTAGTGGCAGCAAACAGAGCTCCTATATTTTCTTCTCAGCAGCACCCATAGGACTTCTAGTGTGTTAGTGGCAGCAAACAGAGCTCCTATATTTTCTTCTCAGCAGCACCCATAGGACTTCTAGTGTGTTAGTGGCAGCAAACAGAGCTCCTATATTTTCTTCTCGGCAGCACCCATAGGACTTCTAGTGTGTTAGTGGCAGCAAACAGAGCTCCTATATTTTCTTCTCGGCAGCACCCATAGGACTTCTAGTGTGTTAGTGGCAGCAAACAGAGCTCCTATATTTTCTTCTCAGCAGCACCCATAGGACTTCTAGTGTGTTAGTGGCAGCAAACAGAGCTCCTATATTTTCTTCTCAGCAGCACCCATAGGACTTCTAGTGTGTTAGTGGCAGCAAACAGAGCTCCTATATTTTCTTCTCAGCAGCACCCATAGGACTTCTAGTGTGTTAGTGGCAGCAAACAGAGCTCCTATATTTTCTTCTCAGCAGCACCCATAGGACTTCTAGTGTGTTAGTGGCAGCAAACAGAGCTCCTATATTTTCTTCTCAGCAGCACCCATAGGAATTCTAGTGTGTTAGTGGCATCACACAGAGCTCCTATATTTTCTTCTCAGCAGCACCCATAGGACTTCTAGTGTGTTAGTGGCAGCAAACAGAGCTCCTATATTTTCTTCTCAGCAGCACCCATAGGACTTCTAGTGTGTTAGTGGCAGCAAACAGAGCTCCTATATTTTCTTCTCAGCAGCACCCATAGGACTTCTAGTGTGTTAGTGGCATCACACAGAGCTCCTATATTTTCTTCTCAGCAGCACCCATAGGACTTCTAGTGTGTTAGTGGCAGCAAACAGAGCTCCTATATTTTCTTCTCAGCAGCACCCATAGGACTTCTAGTGTGTTAGTGGCAGCAAACAGAGCTCCTATATTTTCTTCTCAGCAGCACCCATAGGACTTCTAGTGTGTTAGTGGCATCACACAGAGCTCCTATATTTTCTTCTCAGCAGCACCCATAGGACTTCTAGTGTGTTAGTGGCAGCAAACAGAGCTCCTATATTTTCTTCTCAGCAGCACCCATAGGACTTCTAGTGTGTTAGTGGCAGCAAACAGAGCTCCTATATTTTCTTCTCAGCAGCACCCATAGGACTTCTAGTGTGTTAGTGGCATCACACAGAGCTCCTATATTTTCTTCTCAGCAGCACCCATAGGACTTCTAGTGTGTTAGTGGCAGCAAACAGAGCTCCTATATTTTCTTCTCAGCAGCACCCATAGGACTTCTAGTGTGTTAGTGGCAGCAAACAGAGCTCCTATATTTTCTTCTCAGCAGCACCCATAGGACTTCTAGTGTGTTAGTGGCAGCAAACAGAGCTCCTATATTTTCTTCTCAGCAGCACCCATAGGACTTCTAGTGTGTTAGTGGCAGCAAACAGAGCTCCTATATTTTCTTCTCAGCAGCACCCATAGGACTTCTAGTGTGTTAGTGGCAGCAAACAGAGCTCCTATATTTTCTTCTCAGCAGCACCCATAGGACTTCTAGTGTGTTAGTGGCAGCAAACAGAGCTCCTATATTTTCTTCTCAGCAGCACCCATAGGACTTCTAGTGTGTTAGTGGCAGCAAACAGAGCTCCTATATTTTCTTCTCAGCAGCACCCATAGGACTTCTAGTGTGTTAGTGGCAGCAAACAGAGCTCCTATATTTTCTTGTCAGCAGCACACATAGTACCTATAGTGTGTTAGTGTCAGCACCCATAGGACCTACAGTGTGTTGTGAGCACACATAGGAGTTCTATTTTTTATACTATATACACTACCGACTACAATGGCTGGAAGACCGCCAAGGAGAGGCAGAGCGTGCCGAGGCAAGAACACAGGGCAGGCAGGCTCTGTTTCTAGAGACAACAGTGCTGGCCGTGGACGTGGTCGTGCATCGTCATCAGCACGTGGCCATGGGACACGCTTGTCTTTGTTTTCGGCAGCTGGACATGTGGAGCCGCATCATGCCGAAGGCTTGGTAGAATGGATGACCAAGCCCTCCTCATCCTCCTCATCCTCTCTCACCCAGGCTCAGGGTACTGGCAGAGCAGCTGCCAACGCGTACTCAATGGCATCATCAGCCACCCCTTCCCTAGACCCACCATGTCCTCCTGAGGAGTCCCCCGAACTGTTTGAGCACAGTGTTGGGTACATGCTCCAGGAGGATGCCCAACGATTCGAAGGCTCGGATGATGATACCCAGCTTGAGGAAGTCAGTAGTGTGCGCGCAGAGAAAGGGGATGCTGAAGGACAGCAATCTGGCAGTAGTGTTCCACCAGCTGCAGCTTACTGCCAGGTTTGCTCTAGTGGTGAAGAGGGAGGGGATGATGAGGTCACTGACTCCACGTGGGTGCCTGAAGGGAGAGAGGAGGAGGAGGAGGAGGATGCAGCGTCACATGTCCAACGAGGCAGGATGCCCCCTGGAGGCCAGCTAGAGGCCAGCACAGCAACTGTACCACACCGCAGAGCTCCGCCTGTGCAGGGCGCTGCCTCTGCACGTTATCACAAAA
Source organism: Rana muscosa (assembly GCA_029206835.1). Classification (NCBI taxonomy): domain Eukaryota; kingdom Metazoa; phylum Chordata; class Amphibia; order Anura; family Ranidae; genus Rana; species Rana muscosa. The sequence continues at coordinate 1,014,191,042 of CM055116.1, forward strand.
GTTCTTTGGTGTGGGCCTTTTTTGAGACGAGTGCATCAGATCGCACCACTGCTATTTGCAATATTTGTCTCAAGCGTATCTCGCGTGGCCAAAACATCAGCCGCTTGGGCACCACAAGCATGAGCAGACATATGTCGACCTGCCATGCAGCTCGTTGGCAAGCACACATAAAAGACCCACACCAAAGAACAAAGCGGACCTCTCCTTGCTCCTCATCAGCTGGGATCTCCATCCCCACTATATCTTCAGTCCTCTCTGAAAGCTGCTCTGAGAGGACTGAAGGTGTAGAATTAGGTGTGTCACAACCAAGTACTTGCAGTACACCGACGTCCGATTGTAGCAGGCAAATTTCCCTGCCCCAGCTGCTGGACCGTCGAAAGAAGTATACTCCCAGCCATCCACATGCCCAGCGGTTGAATGCTAGCTTGGCTAAATTGCTAGCACTTCAACTGCTGCCTTTTCAGTTGATAGACTCGGCCCCCTTCCGTGAGTTTGTTCAATGTGCGGTTCCTCAGTGGCAGGTTCCCAAACGCCACTTTTTCTCACGGAAGGCAATTCCGTCTCTCTACTGGCATGTGGAAGGCAATGTCCATGCCTCGCTGGACAGGGCGGTCAGCGGTAAGGTGCATATTACCGCTGACTCATGGTCCAGCAGGCATGGACAGGGACGTTATCTTTCTTTCACGGCCCATTGGGTCACTCTATTGGTAGCTGGGAGGGATGCAGGACAAGGTGCAGTAGTGTTGGAGGTTGTTCCGCCACCACGCCTCCAAAATGCTACTACTGGTTGTGACACACCTCTCTCCTCCACCCCCTCCTCTTCTTCTTCCTCCATGTCCTCTTCGAGTGCTCTGTCCTCGGAACCAGCGGTGCTCCGTAGGCGTACAAGGGGCTACGCGAGTACGCAGGCAAAAAGATGCCATGCCGTGCTTGCGCTGGTGTGTTTGGGGGACAGGAGCCACACTGGGCCAGAGGTTCTGGCAGCTCTGCAGGGGCAGGCCGAGAGGTGGTTGACGCCACGCCAGCTTAAGCCAGGAATGGTCGTTTCTGATAATGGCACCAACCTCCTCTCCGCCCTGCGACAGGGGCAGCTCACCCATGTGCCCTGTATGGCTCACGTCCTCAACCTGGTGGTGCAGCGGTTCTTGGGCAGGTTCCCAGGCTTACAGGATGTCCTGAGGCAGGCCAGGAAAGTCTGTGTGCATTTCCGCCGATCTTATAATGCCAGTGCTCGGCTGACTGAGCTGCAAAAGGAGCTGAACCTGCCCAAGAACCGCCTAATATGTGACATGCCCACCAGGTGGAACTCAACGTTGGCCATGCTGCAGCGACTGCACACGCAGCAGAGGGCCATCAATGAGTACCTTTGCGACTACGGCACCAGGACAGGGTCAGGGGAGCTTGGCTTTTTTTCCCCACGCCAGTGGAGCATGATCAGGGATGCATGCACTGTCCTCTCACCATTTGAGGAGGCCACGAGGATGGTGAGCAGTGACAGTGCATGCATCAGTGACACTGTACCTCTTGTCCACCTGTTGGAGCATACGCTGCGTGGGATAATGGACAGGACACTTGAGGCAGAACAGAGGCAGGAAGAGGAGGACTTCCTTGTCTCTCAAGGCCCCCTTTATCCAGACAATGTTCCTTCTGTCCCACCCATCACACAGGAAGAGGAGGAGGAGGAGGAGGAGGAGGAGGATTGTGTGAGCATGGAGGTGGAGCCTGGCACTCAGCATCAGCAGCAGCAGTCTTTTAGGGATGATGTACAGTCCCAACAAACCAGTGGACTTGTACGTGGCTGGGAGGAGGTGGCTGGCGATCATGTCATCCTCAGTGACCCAGAAGACTCCGGACCGAATGCCTCAGCTAACCTACGCTGCATGGCCTCCCTGATCCTGCAAAGCCTGCGGAAGGATCCTCGTGTTCTTCGGATCAAGGAGAGTGACCATTACTGGCTGGCCACTCTCCTTGATCCACGGTACAAGGGTAAGGTTGCGGACCTTATCTTGCCGTCGCAGAGGGAGCAGAGGATGAGACATCTCAGGGAGGCCTTGCAGAAAGGTCTGTGCAACGCGTTCCCAGAAACTGGGAGGTTACAAACTCCTGGTCCTGGACGACGAGTTGCTGAGGCTTCGGTCAGTAGCAGAAGGAGCGGTGGGGAAGGTGGACGTCTGACCGATGCGTTCAGACAATTTTTTAGTCCGCAGCCCCAAGGTATGATCGGTTCCAGCAACCATCGCCAGCGTCTGATATACATGGTGCAGGAATACCTAGGGGCAAGGTCAGACTTGGACACCTTTCCCACCGAAAATCCTCTGGCTTACTGGGTCCTGAGGATGGATCACTGGCCAGAGCTTGCACAGTATGCAATTGAGCTACTGGCCTGTCCTGCATCCAGCGTTCTTTCCGAACGCACATTCAGTGCTGCTGGAGGATTTGTCACCGATCATAGGGTGCGCCTGTCCACCGACTCGGTTGATCGACTGACCTTCATAAAAATGAATCAGTCTTGGATCACCACCAGCTACCAGACACCTGAAGCGGATATAACGGAATAATTTATAATGTCACATCCCTTCAAGACTGCCTATGCTGATGCTGAGTGACTGTCCTGTTATGTTCACTGACTATCCTCTTCCTCCTCCTCAATGATCCATGCCACCACACCAGTGCCTAAGGCACAATTTTTCAGCCCCTGTATAACAGGGGCGTGTAATTACAATTTTTTAAAAAGATGCTTCGCAACAGGTGTGACTGCTGTGCTCAGAGTACAGTATCTGTGAGGGGTTGCAGTGTTGTGGCACCAGCACCAGTGCCTAAGGCACAATTTTTCAGCCCCTGTTGGGGCGTGTAATTACAATTTTTAGGCAATGCTTTGCAACAGGTCTCATTGCTGTGCTCAGAGTACAGTATCTGTGAGGGGTTGCAGTGTTGTGGCACCAGCACCAGTGCCTAAGGCACAATTTTTCAGCCCCTGTATAACAGGGGCGTGTAATTACAATTTTTTAAAAAGATGCTTCGCAACAGGTGTGACTGCTGTGCTCAGAGTACAGTATCTGTGAGGGGTTGCAGTGTTGTGGCACCAGCACCAGTGCCTAAGGCACAATTTTTCAGCCCCTGTTGGGGCGTGTAATTACAATTTTTAGGCAATGCTTTGCAACAGGTCTCATTGCTGTGCTCAGAGTACAGTATCTGTGAGGGGTTGCAGTGTTGTGGCACCAGCACCAGTGCCTAAGGCACAATTTTTCAGCCCCTGTATAACAGGGGCGTGTAATTACAATTTTTTAAAAAGATGCTTCGCAACAGGTGTGACTGCTGTGCTCCAAGTACAGTATCTGTGAGGGGTTGCAGTGTTGTGGCACCAGCACCAATGCCTAAGGCACAATTTTTCAGCCCCTGTTTAACAGGGGCGTGTAATTACAAATCTTGATCTAATAGTTCACAGCAGGGCCCATTCCTGCGCCCACCAAGAGTAACTATGAGGGCCTACAGTCTTGTGGCAACACCGTCCACCACCACCACCACCACCAAAGGCCCAATTTTTCTGCCCTGTTCAACAGGTGCATGCAATTACAAATCTTGATCTAATAACTCACAGCAGGGCCCATTCCTGCACCCACCAAGAGTAACTGTGAGGGCTTACAGTCTTGTGGCAACACCGTCCACCACCACCACCACCACCACCAAAGGCCCAATTTTTCTGCCCGGTTCAACAGGTGCATGCAAGTACAAATCTTGATCTATTAACTCACAGCAGGGCCCATTCCTGTGCCCACCAGTCTTGTGGCTACACCAATATCTAATAGGGAAAATTTCTGCAGAGTATATACGGCAGGCCCCTACTTTCAAACATCCAACTTACAAACGACTCCTACTTGCAAACGGCAAGAGAAAACAGGAAGTGAGAGGAAATCTACCCCTAGGAAGGAAAATTCTATCCTGTTAGATTTAATTTGGGAAAAAGGTATCTCCTCTCTACTGATGCTTTATCACCAATCCTTGTTTCAATTAAAACCCCACTTTTCCAAAAACATTTGTCATTGGGACGGAAAGTGAGGTGACATGTTCTGAACAGATGTGCAAAGACAGCAAATGTTACAGGGGTGATAACCCCTCCCTATGTTCTCCAAAAAGCTTAAAAATTGATTTTTTTGGGATGTAGCTACACTTCATAATGTACCTGTTCAGATTCTACTTAAGAACAAACCTACAGTCCATGTCTTGTTTGCACCACCTATATACTGCTGTTCAGAGTATATAGGGTTGTAGGTATAGGGTTTTATTTTGGGTGCGGGGTCCCCCTTAGTATCCATACAAGACCCAAAGGGGCTGGGGTGGGGGGAGGGGGTGATGGGGTAGCCATGCCATTTTTCTCAAGGATTTACAGCCATATGGCGGCCAGGACAAGACATGACATTAAAGCCGCAAGTGGTTTTAAATGGCTTCTTTTTTTCCTTTACAAATGTCATTTTGTGCAAGGACAGTTCTAAACACGGGAAACACATGCCACTTCACAGGCATACTTTAGACACCCCCCAGGTACCGTATTTAAAGGAAAATTTCACTTTTTTTTTTTCACTTTATGCATCATTAAAATGACTGCTCCCGAAAAAACTTTAGTTTTTAAAATTTCTTTTTGCATTGATATATGTCCCCTGGGGCAGGACCCGGGTCCCCAAACCTGTTTTATAACATTAACATGCATATTGGCCGTTGTAATTAGCAATTTTGATTTCGAACGTTCGCGTCCATTATAACGAATAGGGTTCGAAAATTCGCGCGAACTTTCGGTCCGTTCGAAGGTTCTGGTGCGAACCGAACCCGGGGGTGTTCGGCTCATCCCTACTTACTACGTATAGAAATATATTACAAATATGTTTAATACTGTGGTACCACATACGCTCATATAGATAAGATCTCTTCTATATGCACATATGTAGTTATACAGTAAAAAAAGAAAAAGAAAATGGAATAAAATGTCAGCTTTTATGTGTCTGTCCACTATCTTCTACTATTAACTGCAAAGTGAAGGATGGCGTATATATGATTGGCTACTTTAGCACTACATACCCCGCCTATGCCGACCATGGACATGCAGTAAGGTGCCGCTCAGCCCCAGACTATTACACATTACGACATAAGGGTGGTGGTGGAACATCTGTTGGATACCCTCTTTGGGATATTGTTTTATACATTGGAAGAGTTGACAGAAGTGAAGTGAACTTTTGAGCATATACAGTATATACACAGACTCACGTGAGACAGTATGCAGTATTTTATCATTTTAGATTAAAAATTTGGACTTACAGCAACAAGGTTATGGTATCAGGATGGGTTCCCACTCTATTGCGAATTGGATGCAGGTATCCCCATGTCCAATTCGCATAGCAGGAGATTGTGGCCGGCTCTCTATGGAGCCGGTTCACACACTCCGCAGCGGCTCCCGTGCGAATTGTACAAGAGCCCTGTGCATCTTTTGGTCCGAATTCAGTCCAAAATTCGGGCTGAAATCGGACCTGATACGGTGAATGAAAATGCACCAGACTCCTGCTGTGAGCCGCTGTGTTCTATAGTGTGAGGCCAGCCTTAAAGCGTTTGTTAACCCAAAAAAAAAGGATCCTGCCCCTTTAAAGCATGTTACATGACACAGTACTTGTCCTGTGTCATTTGCCCCCCTGTAACACCTAAAAAACCTGTCTGATCCTGCCAGTTTCTCCCCACCCCTCTGTAAACTGACCACATTTTATCATGGCTGTTGAGACCAGAAACTGTGGTCAGTTTACATGCCTCTGTCATCAGAAGCCTGCTATCTGCTCTCCTCTCTGCTCCTATGTCCTCCTCCCCCCCCCCTCTCTGTCTGTGTGTCAGCTGCCCCTCCCCCTCCTGCTAATCTCATAACACTAACCTGTATACACCTGCACTGCCTCTTATTTCAGTGTCCCCCTCTGTGAATGATTTATAAATATAAATGCTGTAAATACCTAATTTAAGAGCTCTCTCCTCCTCTCCTCCTCCCCACCTCCAGACTGACATTAGCAGAGTAATCTCAGCCCTGCATGCTGCATCTCTCAGCAGTAAAATTAGGTATTTGCAGAATTTCTTTTTATAAATCACACACAGAGGAGGATACTACAATAGGAGGCAGTGCTGATGATGTATACAGGTTAGAGTGGCTTAACAACCACTTTAATGTCTAGCACAATCATTGGAAGAATATCATTTGTGAAGATTTATTCATCACATTTTGTATTGTGTTTTACAAGTGCACATATAGCGTTGCAGCACTGGGATTGTAGTATCACACTAATCTGATTTACTAAAATTATTGTCAAAGCCTAATTGAATAAGCTGAAGAATCTGATTGGCTACCATGCGCCAAATTTTGCACTCTCCAGTTTTAGTAAATCAACCCCAGAGTGATTTAATTTTGGATTGCATAATTTTCTCAGAGCACTAGTTAATACAGTTTGTTGAGAGGTACAAAGGAGTACTGTAATTATTGGTTATAGAATTATTTATTTAACCAGTTGCCGCCAAACCACGTACCAGGTATGTCATTTGACTTCAGGTGGTTGTACGGGGATGATGCAGCTGCAGGCAATACCCGGTACCGTTTTTCTTTAGAGCCGGCGGTTGGCTCTCTTGTAATAACAACCAGCCAAAAGCAGCAGGAGGAGACATCCCCCCTCCTGCCGCCTTCCACGGCCTCGCTCGGGCTCTCTCATCCCACCGGGACACCCAAACTACTAGCCAACATTTCCACTGGCTAGTCAGAGACCCGAAGAAAGCCAGGATCAGCTTTAATTGGATCTCTGCTATGGTTACATGGAAGAGATGACATAATATCACTTCTGGTTTACTGGCATCTTAACGGTGCCATTTTTTGAAAATCCAAAGTATTCAATAACAGCGATCTTGGCATTTTGAATGCTTTCAAGTGCAAAGGAGGGATTTGGGGTTTTTATAGACCACAGATCCCTCCATAAAGAGTACCTGTCACATGCTTATTGCTGTCACAAGGATGTTTACATTCCTTGTGACAGCAATAACAGTGATATAAAAAATAAATAAAAGCAACAGTTTAAAAAAAAAAAATTATTAAGAAATTATTAATAATAAAAAGTAAAGTGCCCTCATCCCCCTGTGCTAGCACGCAAAAGCGAACGAGTGCGCCACATGCACGCAAACCATGATCGTCCCTCACATGTGAGGTATCACCGCAAACGTCAGATCATGGGCAGTAATTCTAGCACTAGACCTCCTCTGTACAGTGGTAACCTGTAAAGGCTTTTAAAGGGTCACCTATGGATTGTAAAGCTTACGCCATTTATCGTCATTATGCGGGCATGCGCAATTTTAAAGCATGACGTGTTTGGTATCTATTTACTCAGCGTGACATCATATTGTATATGTTACAAAAAAGTGGGCTATGTATTGTGTTTTTTGCATTAAAATTTAAAAAAGTGTATTTTTTCCCCAAAATTGCATTTGAAAAACCACTGCGCAAATTACAAGTGACATAAATAATTGCAAAGCCCACTAATTTATTCTCTAGGGCCTCTGCTTTAAAAAAATGTTTGGGGGTTCTAAATAGATTTTCACACGTAAACAAAACGTGCCAGAAAATGCCTGGTCCATAAGTGGTTTATTATTTTATTTATTTATTTGTCACAGTAAGGCCCCTTTCACACGACAGACGGTCCGTGTTCATCCGATCCCCCCATAGAGGAGAGCGGAGATCTGACAGGGCGGTATCTTCTTATGATTTAAAAAACACTCAGTATCTTCTTATGATTTACCCTATAAATCAGATTTAATATTTTTATAGTGCTATATCTCTTTCCTCTCTTGTCGGGATGAATCCTACTTGGTCAAGATGTACTATTTCTGAAGCTGAGACTGTGCTTGGGATGCTAAGATCTTTGTCAATATTTTTTAATCCACATTTAACAAGGATATTGGTCTGTAGCTACTACAATTTGCTGGGTCCTTCCCCTCTTTTGGAATAACTGTGATATGTGCTGTTACGGCCTCAGGTGGTAACACCACTGTTTGTCCAACTTCATTAAACACCTTAGTCATATATGGTCCCAGATATGCAATGAAACTTTTGTAATATTGTATAGTTAACCCGTCCGGGCCTGGTGCTTTACCATGTTTTATTGTTTTCATTATTGTTTGAACTTCCTCTAAAGTAATTGGTCTCTCTAATTCCCTACGAACTGGTGATGTTAATCTAGACAGTCGTGAGGAAGACACGTATTTTTCAAGAGACAGAGGGGGGGCCGATGTCTCCGACAAATTATATAACGAAGAGTAATATTCCCCAAACTCTTACGCTATTTCTTTTGGAAATTAGATTTTTTATTGTCTGATTTTGTTTTAATAAACGGTATATATGACCGTGTCTGTTGTTTTTTAAATTTTTTTGCTAATAGTTTACCAAATTTGTCTCCTGAGTCATACTCTATCCTCCTCCCATACTGTAGAATCGCATCAGCCTTATATCTGAGGAGGTCTGCTACTTGTCTTCTCATATGTGCTAATTCTATTCCTATACCTATTTCTGTTCTTTTTTTGTGTCGTGTCTCAAGTTCTTGTATCTTTTCTAATAAGTATTTTATTTGTTCTTCTCTAGCCTTTTTCACTCGGGATCCATGTTTAATTAGGTTACCTAGCATCACTGCTTTATGGGCCTCCCATACTATACCCACATCGCTTTCTTCATTATCATTTATCTGAAAATACCACTTAATTTCATTGATCAAGTCGTCTGTAATTTGGGGGATCTGTAATAAGCTTTCATTCAAACGCCATCTCCATTCTGTCGATAGGATCCTTCCCTTTAAAGTTAACTCCATCGTAACTGGTGCGTGATCTGTCCATGTTATATTTCCTATTGATATATCTTGTATCAACTGGAGTAACTGGTGGGGTACCAAAAAAATATCTATTCAAGAGTATTTTTGGTGAGGAATCATGAAGTAAGTATAATCCCTCTCCTCTGGATGTATAATACGCCATCGATCAACCAATTGAAATTCATGTAGCTTACGCAAGATACGTCTTCTCGGTCCACTGGGTACCGATGAGGTCCCCCCAGATGTATCTACTTTTGGATCTAGGGGCATATTTAGATCTCCTCCACATATCAGCTTTCCCTCTCTAAAATCCGTCAGTTTTGAGTACTTTAGTTGAAAAATTCTCTTGATGTATGTTTGGTGTGTACATAGTGGCTAGAGTTACCTTCTCACGTCCTATAGCCCCTTTAAGGAAAAGATATCTTCCCCCTGGATCCAAACATTTATCTATAAGTGTCCATGGTATTCTATTTGAAATTAAAATCGCCACTCCTTTACTTTTAGCCTCTTGATTCGAAGATAAATATACATTTGGAAAATATCTATTTTGAAGGCAGGGAAAGTCACCTTCCTTAAAATGTGCCTCCTGTATGAATCCTACATCAGTATTTAAGTGTTTTAAATCATTCAATAACATCTTGCACTTTTCGAGGGTTTTTTGAGCCCCCTCGCATTTAGTGATGTAATCCGTATTATATCCATCTTCCAATCCAGAGGCTACCTGACCTAAAAGTCTACACCAATTAAAAAAAAAAAAGAAAGGGGGTCAAGGGTCCGGGGACTGTTGAACGGCTCCTACTTAGGGATTCTATTTTCCCGTGGATGCCGAAATTGGGGTATTAGTCAACAATTGTATATGTGACTGAGCCCGCCCCTCAAGCTTATTCTTACTTTATTTAGCCCTCTAATGCAGCCCCTCCCAAACCCTCTATTTTGTCTCTTCACCTATCTCCTATCCCCTCCTTATCCAGTCCTATTTCTATGATGCAGATCTAATCCTTCATCTTTATATGAATATGTTTATCTACCCTCTTAATCTCTATAATATTTTTATACATATTTTTTCCCCACCATATATCCATATTATTTCTTTCATCGATAATATTAGACTCCTACTACTTCATACGGCAATATCTCTCCTCCTAAGTAATAATATCTTTAAACTTTATATACTATATTATCTTCATATATTATCTATACAAATTCTATCCATCCTATCTCGTGGAAATATTCATATTATATATCATATAACCGATTATTACTTTCTTTCTCCAAATCATATCCCCCTTCATACCTGCAGTTATGGGGATCTGTAATTTTAGGATTTGTGACATTAATTGGAAGACCTTGGTTCAAAAGGCATGTATAGCTGGGCAGGACCATAATATATGATGTAACGTGCCTTTAGTTCCACACTTCCTCCAACAAAGTGGAGAAGTCCGGGCATCAAATTTTTAAATTCTAAATGATGTCAAATACCAACGAAGTACTATTTTATGGGTTAATTCCCACAGGTTTACACTTTTTGTCACCACATAAGTTGTATGGAGTGCCTTTTGTTCTTAGGTATAGGAAGTGTCTAGGTTTTGTTCCCATGCTTTAATATCAGAGTATTTAGTAAATACTAGACTTGTGCACAACGGAAAAATTCGTTCCGTTTCGGTTCGTTTCTTTCCGGTCCTGTTGATTCGTAATCATTCGTAATTTTGCTAGACGGGATTTTTCGTGTTCGGACTCATTCGTATTTTTGCAAGCGACATTTTTCGTTGAATTTTTTGTTGCTTTATAATTCGTACTTTCGGTAGAGTACGTTGTTTTTCGTTGATTCTGGACACAACTCCTACTTTCGTAACTTTTTTTGGGTTCGTACTTTCGGTAGAGTACGTTGTTTTTCGTTGATTCTGGACACAACTCCTACTTTCGTAACTTTTTTTGGGTTCGTTGATTCGTAATTTTCCGTGTCTCTCTCACAACGACGCTGCCTATTATGCCTAATGTGCTTCGAATGGATTTGTACTTTTCTAAATACATTGCGGTTATTTGTAACGATTCGAAATCTCGTATTTTACTTTCGTTTTTTACATGCGGCTATAGCCTCTGCCCCTGTACACCATTTTGAGAGGGTTCAGCACGGTGAGGGAGAAGCAGAGAGCAGAGCAGAGTGAGTGTTATTGTGCTTCGAATGGATTCGAAATCTCGTATTTTACTTTCGTTTTTTACATGCGGCTATAACCTCCGCCCCTGTACACCATTTTGAGAGGGAGTTCAGCACGGTGTGGGAGAAGCAGAGAGCAGAGCAGAGTGAGTGTTATTGTGCTTCGTATGGATTCGTACATTCGTAACTTTTTCATAACGAATTATGCCGAAGACATTCGGGCATTCGCTATTTGCGGTATAATTTATTTCGGATTCGGTCTTATTCGTAATTGCTTTGTTCGGAAATTCGAATGCTTCCGAATGTCCGAAAGTTGCTAAATTCGGACGAATTTCAATTCGTTACGAAACTAATTGCACAAGCCTAGTAAATACCATTTTATTGTTCAGTGTATTATAGAATAGAGAGATACCTTTGATATTAGTGGAGGGTTTAGTGAAATACAAGGCAATTCTCCATGGTAGTAATGTAGCGGTATGAGGGTTGGAATGAAGAAAATTATCAATCTGGAGAAACCGAATCTTCTAGGCCATATTCAATTTGTACAGCACTGAATGTTTTTAGGGTAGGTCCTACCATAAGGTCGGCTGGAGCAGCTTTGATTTAATTCAATTTAATATAATTTTTTTAGGGGGTAGGTATTTTTTGTTATTATTTATGAGTGATTAAATGCCTAATGCATTCTGCATCTCTCTATTTGTTGGAACCCCTGCTGGGATTCTTGCATCTAATCGCTGAGCGGGCGCATATGCAAGTCGGAATGCACGCTTAAAAAAATTGCCTAGTCCTGCTACACTGTACCCAAACACATTTTTTATCATTTTCTTCACACAAATCGAGCTTTCTTTTGTTGGTATTTAATCACTGCTGGGTTTTTTATTTTTTACAAAAAAAAATAAAAAAATTTGAAAAAAATAGGATTTTTATTACAGCTTACCTGTAAAATCCTTTTCTTGGAGTACATCATGGGACACAGAGCTTTAAGTAATTACTTAACCACTTGAGGCCCAGATGTCCATATGACATCCTGGGCTTTGTGGGACTTTGTGGGGCCATATCTGAATGATGCCTGCAGCTACAGGCGTCATTCGGATATCGGCATTTTCTGACGGCGATTCCCTACACCATAAGAATGATCATAGCAGTGGTTCCACCGCTTGATTGTTCTTATGGGCGGCGAAAGGGGACGCCCCCCTCCCGCCGCCCTCCGGTGCTTCTACCGACTCACCTGTGCGATCGGTGAGTCGGAGGAACGGAACCCGCAGCCCCGGATGCTGATCATAGAGATTTCCGGCGGACTACATGGTCGCCGGAATCTCTATGATCGTCGGAGGCCGGGCGCGATGTTATGACGTCATGCCCGGCCTCTGCATTCAAAAAAACGGCACCGCCTCGGCTAGGAAGCGGTGATCTTTTTCTTTTTTTTTTCTTTTTTTTAGACGTCCCAGCCTAGTGGTGAGATGTGGGGTCTTATTGACCCCATATCTCACTGTAAAGAGGTCCTGTCATGTCATATTCCTATTACAAGGGATGTTTACATTCCTTTTAATAGGAATAAAAGTGATCAAAATTTTTATTTTTTTTTTTAAAGTGTAAAAATATATTTTTTTAAGTGAAATAAACAATAAAAATATAAAATAAAATTTTAAAGTGCCCCTCTCCCCACGCAGAAGTGAACGCATACGTAAGTCCCGCCCACATATGAAAACGGTGTTCAAACCACACATGTGAGATATCGCTGCGAATGTTAGAGCGAGAGCAATAATTCTAGACCTAGACCTCCTCTGTAACTCAAAACATGTAACCAGTAAAAAAAAAAAAATCGTCGCCTATGGGAATTTTTAAGTACCGAAGTTTGGCGCCATTCCACGAGCGTGTGCAATTTTGAAGCGTGACATGTTAGGTATCGATTTACTCGGCATAACTTCATCTTTCACATTATGCAAAAAAATTGGGCTAACTTTACTGTTTTGCTTTTTTTAAAGCATGAAACAGTTCGTTTTTTTGAAAAATTGCTGCGCAAATACGGTGCGAGATAAAAAGTTGCAATGACTGCCATTGTATCCTCTAGGGTCTTTGCTAAAAAAACTTATATAGTTTTTGGGGGTTCCATGTAATTTTCTAGCAAAAAAAATATGATTTTTACATGATTTTACATGACATTTACAAGTGTCAGAATTGGCCTGGGCCTGAAGTGGTTAATGGGTTATAGGCCACCTTCAGGTGATGGACGCTGGTTAAACCCAATCCAGGAAGTTCACTCCCTATATAACCCCTCCTCCTTCCAGGAGCACATCAGTTTTTTGTAGCAAAGCAATATACTTAAATCCCAAAAAAGAGGGGAGAGACCTCTGTGTCCCATGATGTACTCCAAGAAAAGGATTTTACAGGTAAGCTGTACTAAAATCCTATTTTCTTTATTGTACATTATGGGACACAGAGCCTTAAGTAATTACTTAATGGGACGTCCCATAGCAATGCCACTTGAGGGGTGGGAGAAACAACCCGCAGGGTACACCCAGACTTGAGGATCTATACTGCTGCTTGCAGCACACTGCACCCGAAGGCGATATCCTCATACCTCCTTACATCCACCTGATAAAATGTTGTGAATGTATGCACTGAAGACCAAGTTGCGGCCTTACAGATCTGAGCCATGGAGGCCTGATGAAGCACTGCCCAAGAAGCACTAACCGACCTGGTAGAATGTGCCTTAATTTGAAACGGGGGAATCTTACCCCTTAAAACATAAGTTTGAATTATCACTTGCCGAATCCACTTAGCGACAGTGGATTTCAACGCTGCCTGTCCTTTCTTAGGACCCTCCGGCAGAATAAATAAGACATCAGTCTTACGAATATGAGCAATTTTCTTTAAATAGATTTTCACTGCTCTCACCACATCAAAACAATGTAGTGACTTTTCTTCCCTGGAACATGGTTTTGGAAAAAGCTATGGTAGAACAATATCTTGGTTCAGGTGAAAACCGGAAATTACTTTTGGCAAAAAGCCTGGACAAGGGCGTAACACCACTCTGTCCTCATGACAAATCAAATATGGCTCTTTACAAGAAAGAGCAGCCAATTCCGAACCCCTCCTTGCTGAGTATATAGCAACCAAAAATACCAACTTCCTTGTCAGAAGGACTAGGGGAATATGTTGTATCGGTTCAAATGGCTGTTTTTGTAACACAGACAAAACTAAGTTTAAGTCCCAAGGATTCAAGTGGGGTTTGACGGGTGGATTAAGCCACGTCACCCCTTGTATAAAGCCCCTTGTATAAAGATTAAACAAGTTTGGAACCCCAAAATTATTCTCTGGAGACTGGAAACTGAAAAAAAAAAAGACTGTCGTGTACCAGAAGACCAAAACTGGCAAGGTGGAGCCTCAAATGCGGTGAGTAAAATATTTCCTTTTTTTAATTATTAGTAATATAGTCAAAATGCTTACTCAGTGTGAAGCTAGTGTCAGTTCTGATAAAGTTAACAGATGGGTAATAAAATGTATTAAGCGTCATGGCGGTCCTTATGAAATTCCAGAAAAATGTAAGCAGACGTGGACAATGATGAAGGAATTTTTAGAGAAAAATGTTTTTGATAGCAAAATTTCAGAAAGTAAAAGAAAAGGTTGTATTGTGCAGGGCTTGTTATCTTGCTGTTTAACAATGGGAAGTTCTTTGAATGATAAGGTTGAGGAAATTGCGCAGTTACAGAGTGCAATTGATAATAGCCATAAGGATTTCAGAGGTTACAAAATCAGAAACTGAGACAGTAAATTTAAAATTTCATGCAGTTACCATTGGGGGAGCTTTGCTTGAGAAATCGAATGCCCTGTACACACAATCGTCTTTTCCATCTGACTTTTTTCATCGGAAAAACCGATTGTGTGTGGGCCCCATCGGACTTTTTTCCATCGGTGTAAAAAAATAGAACTTGTTTATAAATTTTTCCGGTGGAAAAAAAAACGATAGGAAATTCCGATCGTCTGTGTGGAACTCCATCTGAGAAAAATCCACGCATGCTAAGACTAAATTACAAGACGGGAGCACTCGTTCTGGTAAAACTAGCGTTCGTAATGGAGAAAGCACATTCGTCATGCTGTAACGGACTGAAAAGCACAGAGACTGAAAAGCGCAAATCGGCTAACACCAAACTTTTACTAACACACGGTAACACGAAATCAGCAAAAGCAGCCCAAAGGGTGGCGCCATTGGATTTGAACTTCCCATTTATAGTGCCATCGTACGTGTTGTACATCACAGCGTTTTGGACAGTCGGAATTTTGTCTGATGGTGTGTAGGCAAGACTGATGAAAGTCAGCTTCATCGGAATTCCGACGGAAAATTACATCGGATTTTATTCCATCGGAAATCCGATCGTGTGTACAGGGCATTAACGTTGTGATGAATTATCAGAGGAAAATTAAAGATTAAAATTAAGAATTATGTAATTAGAGTAGAGATCTCAGGAATGCAGATATGCATCAAATCTTGGATTATGCAATCTGCAGCAAAATACAAACACAAATTTTCTATCAAAAGAAACAGAACCTCATATCAAATCTGATCATTCATTGCTAGCCGCACCCACTGTGACATCCACAGTTTACAACAATAATAATAATACAGGTGAAGTTCAGCTTGTAATGAAGCCTTTGAAAACAAAAGAACAAGACACAATTCTTAAAGAAATAGGAATGGTTCCCTGCCATTAATTAAACTGATTTTTAAAATGGTTTTGTGACTTGCAGAATGTCAGAGATATGTACAGTCTAAACCCATCTGACTTAGAAAGAGTTTTGCAACGTTCTATAGGAAATGGTCTTTGGATGAGAATTAACCAACTCGCGCCCGCCGTACGACTATGTACGGCCGCAAGGTGGCTCTACAATGCCGGGAGGCCGTCTTTTTATGGCCTCCGCTCCTCCGGCCACTGGGGGGCGCACGCGCCCGGCGCGTCACTGTGATGCCGATACGCGTGCCTGGCGGCCGCGATGTCCGCCAGGTACCCGCGATCGGCCGGTACACAGACAAGGACGTGGATCTCTGTGTGTAAACACAGAGATCCACGTCCTGTCAGGGAGAGAGGAGACCGATGCTGTGTCCCTTGTACATAGGGACACAGATCGGTCACCTCCCCCAGTCAGTCCCCTCCCCCCACAGTAATAATCACTCCCAGGGCACACATTTAACCCCTTCATCGCCCCCTAGTGTTAACCCCTTCCCTGACAGTGACATTTATACAGTAATCAGTGCATATTTATAGCACTTTTCGCTGTATAAATGTGAATGGTCCCAAAATAGTGTCAAAAGTGTCCGATGTGTCCGCCATAATGTCGCAGTCATGAAAAAAATCACTGATCGCCACCATTACTAGTAAAAAAAATCCATTTTATAAAATGCCATAAAACTACCCCCTATTTTGTAAACGCTATTACTTTTGCGCAAACCAATCAATAAACGGCGATTACGTTTTTTCTTTTTTACCAAAAATATGTAGAAGAATACATATCGGCCTAAACTGAGGAAAAAAATATTTTTTAAAAAAAATTGGGATATTTATTATAGCAAATATCTAAAAATATTGTTTTTTGTTCAAAATTGTCACTCTATTTTTGTTTATAGCGCAAAAAATAAAAACTGCAGAGGTGATCAAATACCACCAAAAGAAAGCTCTATTTGTGGTAAAAAAAGAACGTCAATTTTGTTTGGGAGCCACGTCGCACGACCGCGCAATTTTCATTCAAAGCGTGACAGTGCCGAAAGCTGAAATTTCACCTGGGCACGAAGGGGGTGTATGTGCCCAGTAAGCAAGTGGTTAAACAGATCTGTATTCAGCCTCTGAGGACAAGGGACATATTACTGGAATTATTATGTGTTTTGTATGGTGTACGTTCTGATGTTACTATTCATGGGAAGTTCCAACAAATGCAAAGTGAATCTCCCTATGAATTGTCACACAGGATATATACCATTACGGTAATAATCTTGCATTTGAGCATGGAGGCTTGATACATATGAGTATATTTCTAGATGCTTTGCATAAAGATATCAAACAAAATATTTTATTAGTTACCCCAAATCCTCATGATTTAAAAGACATATTATTGAGAGCAGATCATTTATGGAGAAAGTAAAAATGAGCAGGCTGTCAAAATTGATTTAGCCACATTGTTTAGGACAAACACTGAACAGAAAGTTTAGAAGATAATATCTTATGATCACAACAAGAGAGGAAACTCTGGGTCAAACATATGTGATATTAATATGAAAAACAAAGCTGACCAAAATAATAATAAGAAAAAGACCTGGATACCATTTTCTCAGTTAAAACAGAAATATGACCACCTGAAAATTGAGTGTGATAAGATGAAAATAGAATATTACACATTACTAGAACAGTTGAAGGATCCAGATCTGTTTTTGAATGCAAATGACACTTCTCTAGCAGTGGTGGTGAATTAGCTTCAAACTGTAAACTGTAAATAGTAGTTTGTTTTAACTTCAAAAAATGTTTAAGGACTTTGCTAATGAGTTTTGTCTGAGAGTTTTTGTCTTTCAGAAATTCCCGGAAATACTTGTTTGAATGTGAATAGCGGAAGCACAGAAGTTGGCTAATGGGGGGAGAAATGCTGAACAGACAATAGATCACTAATAATTCATGGACACTCTCTATATTCATCAAGCAATGGACTTTTTTTTTTTTGAACATTCAAATTTCCTTTTTTTTTTCAATGGACTTCCCCAACGCCCTATTTTTTCATTTTCTCCCTTTCCCTGATATATTTTGCTTTTTTATTTTTATTATGTTTTATTTCTTGAACTTCATCTTAAAACCAGAGCGAAACATTTAAACCTAAAATAGTTTTAGAACATCTGTACATATGACATAATGCATATTAATATTAATATATTTGACATCCGAGGTGATGCTGCACAATGGCTTGGCATAACATAAATTATTGTAGGTTGGGTGGTTTTCCTAAATTTATAAGAGGGGTGAGTGAAATTCATCACTCTAGTCATGAGTTGAAACATTGTTCAATCAGTTGTTTATAATATGCTGAAGGCTATGAATGACAAAGACCTTTCATAAAAAAAGAATACTGTCAAGAATTTCCACTGCCGCTTTGTCGGGATAGAAGATCTGATAGACACTGATGTCAAGCTGATTCTATCTGAACCATCGTGTGGGGGTATATATGTATATATATGTTGGTATACCATTCTGGTGGAATTATGGACTGAATGATACAAGTAACTGCTCTATTAAAGGCAATGAGGGGTCGGCCTACAGCAAATTAAAGCAAATGGTGGCTGGCAATCAACAAATTACTTGACAGGTACACGAAAGGTCATCATTGCTCGAATGGGAAATGGAAAGAAGCAGATGTGAATTGTAAAATGCTTACAAGATGGACTCATGAATGTCAAGTGCAAGGAAATAGTTTGAAGCACAGAGTTTTTACTGCAGTATCCAAACCTTTTTGACCTTGAAAGGGACTGCTGGTACATTGATGGTTCTTCTTACTATAAAGATGGAAGTAGAATTTCAGGATTTGCTGTTGTTTGTGTAAAAGCATCTTTAAAAATGAAAACGTTGAGCCTGGAGATGAGAGAATCCTGGACTTATGTGGATTGGACCTCCCAAAGCATACCAAGCTTTACTTTCAGTGAGATAGTGAGAGATGTGATGAAGTCAGACCGAACAATGGACTGTGACTTCAGCTAGTTTTTGCACAATATTCAAGATCGTGATGTGATATACTCAAGAAAGAGCAAGCTTTGAAATAAGGCCTAACAGCTATACGGGCCATGGATGTTTACCGAATCCTTTTACAGTCATGGTCTAAAGTTATATTATCTAATAACTGTTTCATGGGATATTTCAAAGGTTGGTGAAGAGAGAGTAACCAGTCTCAACTTCATATTTCATATGAGCCATTGTAAAGCATCCAGTACCTCATACCATATTGATGTTTGTTGCTTGATTTATGGGTCAGTTCTAGTAGTTAGAACCGACTCAAGTGGGGGTATATGTTGTAATATGTTGGCCGATTTATGTGGGATATTATATTATTATATATATGTAGCGATACCCCCAGCTAAGAGGGCTGCCAGTATAATTTTTGGGCCCTGTAGTGCACCGCTATCAACCCCAAGTAATTAGCCCTAACCTCTCTTGGCACAGTTAGTAGAGGATAATAGGATTGTGTGGCCTGCAACTCACGGATACACAATCCTGTAATAAAACACACAGCAATAAAGTATAGCTATCCTTAACCGTCTCTTCTGCAAAGTAAATGACACAAACACCAGTATACTTAACCCATGCACTTTTACTCAGATTTGTTGGGTAAGCATGTAATCAACAGTGTACATATCATGTGCAGAGCCCTGCAATAAAAGAGTATTTCAACAAACAGATAGGTATACAGTACTATGCAGAACTCTAGGGGGCCCCGCTGCAGCTATCCTCCCTCGTGGACATAATGGCACCCAGAAATGTCTACGCTAAGTCAGGCCTGACTGTACTGTGTAGAAGTTCTGTAGGGGAAAATTTTCACTAGCAAAACGGTGGTGCACTTGTTGAAGAAATAAACTGTAATCCACAGGGTAAAAGGGGTTTGAATAACTTGGTGAATTTAGAACAAATCTCTAAAGTAACTCTGATGCACTGTCTCTCTGGCGTGCAGCAGCAAACACTAGTGATAACTCCGGATAACAGTTATTGGGCCTAGAGATCCTATATAGTTCTCTGAGCAGGTGCTCTCTACCCCAACCGGACCAGTCCGTGTCCGTATCTTCCGCTGCTGTGTCTTGGTACACAGATCTCATGACCTCCGGGTCTTCGGTCCTCCTGATGATGATACAGCAACAGCAGGAAAAGATGTCCCTCAGGTTCCTCAGCGAGAGTGGAAGGCTCTTTAGAAAAAGGCCCAGGCTTCAGGCCTTGTATCTCAGCAGGCTCGGAAAAGAGTTCCACTTGGCTCGGAAAAGAGTTCCACTTGCTGGTCCAAAGAGACCGAACTCAGCCCCGCCCCTCGGTTAAATAACTCACCCCAGCAGTCCTTGCGCGGGGCAATGCACCCTGGATGTCCCGTTGCTCAATGGGTACTGTAGTCTCTGGGGGATTAAAGGGCAATACCCCGCTACATACAGTAGGTGCCGCCGATATTGTGTCAATATCGCCGCTTCCAGCGGCGATATTGACACCCTATGAGCTCCGTCGCGAGAGCCAGCGCCGAGCTGTCTCGTCATCGGGAAAGGAAAAAATTTTCCTTTCACGATGAGCGACACGCATTGCCGATAGGCGGGGATCCGACACGGATTCCCGCCAATACCAGGCACTGCGTTTGGTATGAATCCTGAGCGGGAACTCCACGCCAATTTTTAAAGAAAAAAACGGCGTGGGTTCCCCCTCCATTGGCATACCAGGCCCTTGGGTCTGGTCTGGATTTAAAGGGGAACCCTACGCCAAAAAAACGGCGTGGGGGTCCCCCTCAAGATCCAAACTAGACCCTTATCCGAGCACGCAACCTGGCAGGCCGCAGGGGAAGAGGGGGGGACGAGAGCGGCCCCCCCTCCCTCCTGAACCGTACCAGGCCACATGCCCTCAACATGGGGGGTTTGGTGCTCTGGGGCAGGGGGGCGACCTGTGGCCCCCCCACCCCAGAGCACCCTGCCCCCATGTTGATGAGGACAGGGCCTCTTCCCGACAACCCTGCCCGTTGGTTGTCGGGGTCTGCGGGCGGGAGGCTTATCGGAATCCGGGAGCCCCCTTTAATAAGGGGGTCCCCAGATACCGGCCCCCCACCCTATGTGAATGAGTATGGGGTACATCGTACCCCTACCCATTCACCTGGTGGAAAATAAATGGAAATAAAAACACAACACAGTTTTTAAAAGTATTTTATTGCACCGCTCCGGAGGTCTTCTTCCGACTTCGGGGGTCTCCGGTGTCATCGCCGCGTTCTCCGGTTCTTTCTTCTGCCGGGCCTCCGCTAACTTCTTTTTAGCTCTTTTGCTAACGGAGGCCCGGTCTTCTCCGTCGTCTTCTTCTTCTTCTCCCGCTCTCCGGTTCTTCTCCCGCTCTCCGGTGTCGTCGCCGCGTTCTCCGGTTCTTTCTTCCGCCGGGCCTCCGCTAACTTCTTTTTAGCTCTTTTGCTAGCAGAGGCCCGGTCTTCTCCATCGTCACCGTCGGCGTCTTCTTCCCTCTTCTCTTCCTCGATGTTGACTCGTCGCTTCCTCTCGTAGTAATGGTAAATCTTCGGTCCGCAGAGATTAATCTATTCTTCACATGACGTCACAGTCACATGCTCCGGGGCACATGTGCCCTGGAGCATGTGACTGTGACGTCATGTGCACATGTGCCCTGGAGCATGTGACCGTGACGTCATGTGCACATGTGCCCCGGAGCATGTGACTGTGACGTCATGTGAAGAATAGATTAATCTCTGCGGACCGAAGATTTACCATTACTGCGAGAGGAAGCGACGAGTCAACATCGAGGAGGAGAAGAGGGAAGAAAACACCGGCGACGACGGAGAAGACTGGGCCTCTGCTAGAAAAAGAGCTAAAAAGAAGTTAGCGGAGGCCCGGCGGAAGAAAGAACCGGAGAACGCGGTGACGACACCGGAGAGCGGGAGAAGAACCGGAGAGCGGGAGAAGAAGAAGAAGGCGACGGAGAAGACCGGGCCTCCGTTAGCAAAAGAGCCAAAAAGAAGTTAGTGGAGGCCCGGCAGAAGAAAGAACCGGAGAACGCGGCGACGACGCCGGAGACCCCCGAAGTCGGAAGAAGACCTCCGGAGCGATGCAATAAAATACTTTTAAAAACTGTGTTGTGTTTTTATTTCCATTTATTTTCCACCAGGTGAATGGGTAGGGGTACGATGTACCCCATACTCATTCACATAGGGTGGGGGGGCCGGTATCTGGGGGCCCCCTTATTAAAGGGGGCTCTCGGATTCCGATAAGCCCCCCGCCCGCAGACCCCGACAACCAACGGCCAGGGTTGTCGGGAAGAGGCCCTGTCCTCATCAACATGGGGGCAGGGTGCTCTGGGGTGGGGGGGCCGCAGGTCACCCCCCTGCCCCAGAGCACCAAACCCCCCATGTTGAGGGCATGTGGCCTGGTACGGTTCAGGAGGGAGGGGGGGCCGCTCTCGTCCCCCCTCTTCCCCTGCGGCCTGCCAGGTTGCGTGCTCGGATAAGGGTCTGGTTTCGATCTTGAGGGGACCCCCACGCCGTTTTTTTCGGCGTAGGGTTCCCCTTCAAATCCAGACCAGACCCAAGGGCCTGGTATGCCCCTGGAGGGGGAACCCACGCCGGTTTTTTCTTTAAAAATTGGCGTGGAGTTCCCGCTCAGGATTCATACCAAACGCAGTGCCTGGTATTGGTGGGAATCCGCGTCGGATCCCCGCTCAATACAATGTCGTGTCTCCTCGCCATTGCAGCGAGCGCGACACGTGTCGCCACCCTGCTGCCGACATCTCGGCACTCCTTTCGCCGAGAATCTCGGCGATGGGAGCGCAATAGAAACACAATATCGGCGGCACCTACTGTATATATGTATAAGTCCAAAATTGACCAGCCCAGATTTCAGTTGACATTGGCATCTGTAATCTAATTGCACATATCAAAGGAGGCTTGTTGATGTTAAGATGCAAGAATCCAGGATAAGTCTATTTTACACATCAAAAATGTGCTCAGGCCACCTTTGGAATCTGTAATCTAATTGCATATATCAAAGGGTACTTGTTGATGTTAATATGCAAGAATGCAAATTAGGGCATGTGATGACTACAGCCGTCTCCGGCTAGGGGTCATTCTCTGTCATTCTGAAAGACAGAGCGTTGATCAAAGACAGCCAATCAAATTGCTCAGCCATTCAGTAGATAGGCAATATAAGCTGGCATTCAGTCTACTCTAGTCATATTCTCTCTATGGATATGAAGGCACTGGTCTAGAATTGATCTAGAAAACATGGGACTCTGAATTATATTTTACTCTGTTGGATTTGTATCATCTGTGGACTTTGGACTTTGTTCTGTGTTGGAAGTCAAATAAATTGCACTCTCTGGAGAACTTGGGTGTTGCTGTGGAAATTAATCATCATCATACTAATACCTAAATATCAATTATCTAAACGGACTAGGTACGACTTCACTACACTGTGGTGAGCAGGAAATATAGGGACATGCAGATATGCATCCCTGATGGCAATGGAAGTTCTCCTCCTAGAAGGGTAGAAACTACTGACTTGATCGTCTCCATGCGAAAGGAGCAGATCTTCAGGAAATGATTTAGATTTTTTATATCCAAAATTGGTCTGATATCTCCATTTGGTTTTGGTACCATAAAATGTTTGAATAAAACCCCAAACCTTGTTCTTTTGCGGGGATCTGTATGATCACCCCTTAAAATATTAATCGGTCTAGTGCCTGAAACAGAGATTGTCTTTTCTCTGGATCTCTGGGAACGCTTGACCTCAGGAAACGAGACAGTGGAAAGTCCCAAAATTCCAGCTTGTACCCCAGCGTTACCGTGGAGATGTCCTGAATTTCCTCTTTCCAGACTTCTGAAGATAGCAGAAGTCCCCCCCCCCCACCACCTTGGTGAGGGGGGTTGCCTCTTCATGAGGCTTTAGGATTCTGCTTTGCAGGTTTCCGACCCCAGGACTTCTTTTGAGCCTGGGTCTGACTCTGGGATTTCCTTCTAGAGTCTGATGGCGGAGGCCGTCGCCACTGCCTAGAGGCAGAAGACCCTGGTGTGGGGGAAAGAGCCCGTTTAAATAAAGGGCGTTTATACTTCCTTTTGACTGGCAAAAGAGTACTTTTCCCACTAGAAATTGTTTGGATATATTTGTCCAAGTCCTCTCTAAATAGTCGCTCCCCATGAAAAGGTTTTTACATGGTGCTTCAGCTGACCAATTTTTTAACCACAGGATTCTACGCATATGCACAAGCATAAGCGTAAGGCGGGACGCCTGGTGAATAGAATCTTTAATAGCATCTATGGCAAAACATAATGCTTTTGGTAGTTCAGCCAAATCCTGAGCTTGTTGTGCAGGAATCTCTCTAAGGGCCTGTTTAAATTGGTCCTTTAGGGATTAACAGATGCCTATTGCAGCGACTGCAAGCTGAGTAATGGCACCTGCCATGGAAAAGGTAGCCTTTAACAGGGATTCCAACTTTTTATCTGTTGGATCCTTAAGCATTTGTGCATTGTCTACAGGACAAGTTGGGCCTTTATTCACACTGGAAATCGCAGCGTCAACTGCTGGTACTTTCCATTTTTTGGAGAATTTCTCCTCCAGAGGATAGAGAATTGAAAATCTCTTAGGAGGGAGAAAATGTTTATCCAGGTGATCCCATTCAGCAAAAATAAGCTGTTCTAGTAATACATGTGCAGGAAAAGCATGCAAAGGCTGAGAAGGTTTTAAGGAACCCAAGGAAGAGACCGAGCTTTCAGGAAACTCTGTTAGAGGCAGCTTGAAAGTAGAATGAACCATCTCTGTAAGAGATTGTATCTGCAATTTCTCAGATTGAGATGCTGAAAAAGGTTCATCTACTGTTGTTTCCTCCGCAGAGGAATCCTCGGTTTGCTTTTCCTCCTGATCGCCTGAGGGTAACACCTCATCCTCTACCCACTGTCCCCTTTGCAAAGGTTCTTCAGTGGGAGGGGGATCTAGCACGCTTCCTATCCATTTGAATGGAGGATGCGATTAAAGCCACTAATCTCTCTTCCAGACCCTTCAGGGAGGGGGGCAGAGACCTGTTTAGTAGCAGGCATACAACAACAGTAACAGCAGTCAATACCATTAGCAGTACCAGCGGGACCTCCGCACCCCCCGCATCGGGGGGTAATGTAAGTGGGGTACACCGCTAATGTCCCCCTATCCTCTGGTCCCTTCTGGGAGGAAAAAAGAAAGACATTTGGCAGACTTCTTTTACCTGAGAGGAATCCCCTTGCACACGCTGCTGTGGCCACACACAGATTGAGCTTTATAGGGAAGACAACAGAATAAGGTATGTGCATAGACTCCCTCTAGTGAAGACTTAAGGCATGACAACACTTTTCCCATAATGGAAGAATACATAGGTGTTTTTAATACCTACGTTTCTTTCCTTACCTTATCCTCGCCGCAGGATTTGCTGAATTAACAGACAATCCAACCTTCACCCATCACGGCGAGTTTCGTTTTAGCAAAGCTTCAAGGACTGGGTCCCTTGTCGGGGTTCCAACTGCCTTGGACCTGTAGAAAGCACTCCACCAGGAGACTCGGTAATGTAGCAAGACCAAAGCCCTGGGTTCCTGGGGTCCAGCCCTTCAAAGAGAGGCGTTACAGGTAAAACCTTGTGCTTTGGATATGAGGCCCCAGGTACCATCCTTTTAGGCCTTAGTGGCACTTTGGATGGATCTGGTCTTTATGGAGGCTATTTAAATCCAGCATGGATGAGCTCCTCAGAGCACATCTTCACTCGTGACCAACACCTTAGACTGGCGAAAAAACTGATGTGCTCCTGGAAGGAGGAGGGGTTATATAGGGAGTGAACTTCCTGTATTGGGTTTAACCAGTGTCCATCACCTGAAGGCTCTGAGTCCCATGATGTACGATAAAGAAAAAAGTTTTTTACTTAGTTTCTGTCAGTAACTTTTGTAACTAAGTAATTTTTCGCCTTCACCGATGTGCGCTGATGAGGCGGCACTGATAGGCTGAACTGGTGGGCATTGATGAGGTGGCACTTATGAGCACTGATGAGGTGACACTTATGGGCACTAATTAGGTGGCACTGATGAGGAGGCACTAATATTCTGCACTTATGGGCACTGATATGTGGCACTGATGAGCACTGATAGGCGGCACTGATGGGCACTGTTAGGTGGTACTGATGGGCACTGATAGGTGGCACTGGTGGGCACTGATAGGCGGAACTGGTGGGCACTGATTGCTGGCACTGGTGGGCAATGGTAGTCACTGATTGGTGACACTATATTGCTGTACTGTAATCAGGGCACTGATGATCAGTGCCCTGATTACATTCCTAGATGCTCCTCCTGCGTGGAGATGCCGCTGATCGGATCTCCTTGCCACACACTCTGTCAGTGTGAGGCGAAGAGAGACGATTACCGGCATCTCCATGTTTACATGTAACCGGCTGTGATTGGACACAGCTGATCACACAGCATGATCGCGGACGAGGCTCTTTACACAGATCAGCAACATGGCGCGGCCGCGATCACCTTACTGCGCGCCCCCGCGTTGAAATTATCTGAGATTTTAGTGATTTGGTTTACATAAACTTTAACCACTTGTCTACCAAGGTACATTTATAATGGTCCTGGTAGTGAAGGGGTGAAAACAAGCTCTAATAGACACTTTATATCTCAAAAAATAAGACCTGTCACCTGCCCAACGCTATCACTTGTGATAGCAGTAAAGTTAAATAAAACAATGCATAAAATTGTGTCAAAAAATGTTGAATGCATATGCACAGATAGAGCACACATATGTACCGTATGAAAGTGGTGATTGCCTCACACAGACATCACCATGAACATTGGAGTGAGAGCAATAATTCTAGGGCCATAATTTCTGGTTAGGTCTAAATTTAAAACCTGCAAAGTCTTTTAAAGCGTTGCTTATAGACCATTGTGGGTGCCATTGGTTTTTTTTTTCATTTCATGGGTGTGAAATGAAAAAAGGCTTGAAATGTTTGGTATCTATCTACTCAATGCAACCCCATCTGTTATATTTTATAAAAGAATACGTATCTGTATTGTGTATATGTTCACTAAAACCATAGTTTCCTGAAAATATGAGTTTGATTAAACAATTGCCCAAAATCAACACTATTTTATTCTCCAGGGCTTTTGCTTTCAAAAAATATATTATTATTTATGGGTTTAAAGCAATTTTCTAGCAAAAATGCAGATTTTAAATGTGTGCAAAAAAAAAAAGAAAGAAAAATTGCCTGGTGGAAAAGTGGTAAAAAACAAAACACAAGACACAAGTGGGTGATCACTCCTACACAAAGTTGTAAATAGCTGTTTTCTGGTTATTGTAAGTAAGCCTGTCCTGCCATATACAGTATAAGCCTATCCTATTGAGCATTATCACTCTTACCTGGAACACACAAACCTATCATGAAACAGAAAATTTTCAGTCAATGACTGGTGGTAAAATATGTATTTTGATCCAACATCAGCAGAAATCTGAATTCAGACAGGAGCAGTCTTTCCATCATCAACATTGTGCCTGCAATGTGTCTGTATAAGAAAAACAGTTATTCTCACGTATTACAGCTGCAAGTTCTCCATATGCAGTGCTACAATTAATAATGTTGAACTTTGAGGCTGTAAGAGACATGTTGATATAAATGTAAATTAGGCGATTTTGTACCTTGGAACATTTGGGTTTGCTATTGCACAAAGGTACTATATAATTTATAAATAAATAACTTCTGTTTATCTGTATTCCAACAATTTCAGGATTATAAAAATATGAATTAATAAAAAAAAAAAAAAAAAAAAAAAACACCAATATATTCCTAAGCAAAATCATTGTTATATGGGTTACACCTGTCCAAGGTCTCCTGGAAAACATGGAGACTGGATATATGAAAGATCTGTCACTTTAAGAAAAGGGTTACTGCAAGGTTGGTTTTGAAGATTTGATGAATAGTACCATGGTAATTTATTTAAGCAGACTTTAGGGATCATTTAACCTTTTCAATCATTAAATGACTCAGAGGTTCTGATCTATATCAGTATTCAAGGATTTTGATTTTCTTTTTTTCTCTTCACAGCTTAGTGAAGCTCAAAATATTAATCTACGCTACTGTATTTCAACAGTTTCAAGATGTACAGAATTTGCAGCTCAGCTGTTTTTCATTTACATTAGCAAGCTGAAAAAAAAATCAATTCTTTCCTTTTCTGCTGTTTATATTTAGTCATAAAGGTTTACAGGTGTAAATACAGTACATGCATAGGAGTTAACTTTTAGGTTTAAACCTTGTACCAAAGTAAAATTAATTTGATTTCTTCATTATATGTTACTGGAGGTTCTATTTGCTGATATCTAATGGAAATGGTTACAGTAAAGGTTCTCCTTGTACAAAAAGAAATTAGCGCCTACGTGGGTCTCTGCAGAAGATGGTATAGGATCTTGGTACACCATCCTCTTGTCCCATTCTGATAACTCAGACAGTGATAGGAGACTGCAAATAATGGTATAGTATCTGATTCAGCCAGCAAATAGTAGATACTCAAGCCTCGTACACACGGCTGGTTTTCTTGTCGTTGCTTGCCGAGAAAACCGTGCCTGTGTACGAGGCTTTCAGGTTTCTCATCGGGAAATCTGCCCAGAATCTTGACGAGAAAAATAGAGATCCTGCTCTCTATTTTCTCGTCTGGATTCTTGTCGGCCTGTTTCCCGACGAGAAACCCGAGCGCGTGTATACTTACCTGCCTCCATGAAAACCCGCTCATGCTTGAAATGACTTTGACGCATGCGCAGTAGCTTCCAAGGCATAGGTAGGGTGAAGCAAGATGGCGGCGCCGGCATCGAATGTGACGAGCGCATGCTTGTCGTAGTCAATGACGCCACGGCGGTTCTTTTGAATCGTACGTGTGTACACTCGGCCGGCACAAGATTCTTGTCAAGAATCTCGTCAGGAAAAACAACAGTTTTTTTCCTGACGAGATTCTCGGCCATGTGTACTAGGCTTCAGAGTCTGATTTAATAAACTCAAACATTTGTTGCCAGCAAGGGTGATCACTGATCTCTTGCTAGCAAATTAAACTAATTGTCCTTTGTGTTCCTTCATATGTAGGTCACGTGGTTGTGCTGATGCTCAGAGTATGATCTTTATGATATTGATATCTAAGGTTTAATTTTTTTTTAAATGGGAACATGCTGGAAACATTTGTTGAATGGCACATAAAACCAACAAATGTAAATTATCCATATAAATCTAATATTATAGCTTCCGTTATCCACTTTGAATCCCTTAACCACTTCAGCCCTGGAAGGATTTACCCCATTAATGACCAAGCCATTTTGTACGTCACTGTGTTACCTGCACGGTCCTGCAAGGTTGTATGCAAACCGAATGTATGTCCTTTTTTTCCCCACAAATAGAGCTTTCTTTTGGTGGTATTTGATCACCTTTGCGGTTTTTATGTTTTGCAAAATGGGCAACAATTTTGAAAAAATAAATAAATATTTTTTTACGTTCTGCTATAAAACATATCCAATAAAAATATGTAAAAAATCAGATTCCTTCATAAATTTAGATCAATTTGCATTCTGCTACATATTTTTGGTAAAAAAGATTTGTTAACAGGGTCTAAATTTGTATTATAAAATGTAAGTCTTACATAGCCAGGATGTAATCTTTAGGCAGAAGTGACTGTGATAATATAAAAACGTAAAAAACAAAAAAAATTGAAAAGTATGCAAATGAGGAGCTGTCTCTCCAGCAGGGGGCACTCTGGAGACACTCAGCCTGGAATAAGGAATGTGTCTGAACATATGAGGAATAGACACATTAGGACTGATTCCAGCATGCGATTCAACAATCCTCTGGTGGAGAGGAGTTCTCGGCACCCAGGACAGTGCCAGCCTGAGCCACACAGATCCCTGCAATGATGTGCACACTGGGGAGGGGGAGAAGCCTACCTCAAAGCTGAGCCCAATTACTGTGCAGATATTGAAGAAGCTGATCCACTGCTCCACTGATGTCTGACCCCACCCCTCCTCCCCAGGAGAGCCCCACCTTCCCCAGGACCACTCTGCCCAATTAACTTGCCACTGTCCGCCTGTAAATGCTGGACCCGCTGAGAGTGATTACAATGCAGGCGCTGGTCCTCTCTTTCCTGTATGCCTGTTCTGATGGATGATGAGCAGCGCCCCTTCACACCTTATGAGAGCACTGCGCTGTTGATAGCTGCCTCACCCAGTACAGGCCTGGTTACTGCCCCCTATACCAGTGCCCTAAGGCAGCTGCCTAGGCTGCCTTATGTTGGTGCTGGCCCTGTATATATCCATATTTATGCATGTGAGCAGAGCACTGTGTTATCAACATTAAAGTGTTACTAAGCCCACAACAGTAAAATCAGTCTGTATATGCACTAAAGCATGCTTTTTATAGTCACTGTGGAACCTAAGGGGTTAATCCCCTGCATTTTGTAAAAAGGCTGCTTCATATTGTATGCACAGATCCTCCTCTTCGTCCACTGACTCCAAAACATGTCCGGTTAAGACATGCTCAGTTTGATGTGTGTTGCTAGAGAGTTTTTTTTTTTGAGAGAGAGTGTGCATGTGTTCAGCACAGGGCCAATCAGCACTGCCCAGACAGAGGGTCAGGTGTCATTGATCCTGATAACATGTATAGATTTAGCTAAAAACTAAGGAAGTTTGGACTTTTAGAAGCACACGGGTAAATATTGTAAAACACTAGGGGTTTTTATTCTAGAAAACAATTATACATATAAAATTGTTTATATCAACATTCTTGACTGGCCCACATATAGGTTATCATAGCATTTCCAACCGTATTTCCAAAAGTGCATCGTTATAATATAGAAACTCAAATGAGTACAATAAAATAAAAAATTGGAGATACAACTGTAGAGTGGGTAACCATCCTGATAACACAGCTCAGTGCAGTATGCAAACTCCTCATACAAGCTTTAACCAGGAACTGATAAAAGTAACAAGACTGCTATACCTGCTGATGAGAAAAGGTATTTAGCAGTTTATATTTACTAGAATGATTGCATTTCCATGTTCTGTGTACCGTGGGAGACCTGATATTAGTGAATGCAGGGTCCTGGGTTTAGTGGGTTTAGTAACACTTTAAAGCCCATTTGAAGTCTTATGCCCTGTACACACAATGGATTTTTCCATCTGAATTCCGATGAAGCTGACTTTCATCAGTCTTGCCTACACAACATCAGTCAAAATTCCGACCGTCCAAAACGCCGTGACGTACAACATGTACGATGGCACTATAAAGGGGAAGTTCAAATCCAACGGCGCCACCCTTTGGGCTGCTTTTGCTGATTTCGTGTTACCGCGTGTTAGTAAAAGTTTGGTGAGAGCCGATTTGCGCTTTTCAGTCTCCGTGCTTTCAGATCATTTTCTGGTGTTCAGTTTGTGCTTGTGGGTTCGTATTTGTCTTTCAGTGCGTGTAGTCAGGTCGTATCTGTTTTTCAGTGCGTTCTTGTCCGCTCGTTTACTGGTTTTCAGGTCGTTCTTCATAGGACTTGCTGTTCCTCAGTGCATTCTGTTTAAGTTCGTTCTGACCAGCCGACCGGTTTAAAGCCATGTTGGAAGTACGTTCTCATTGTAGAGCTCATGCTGCGTATGCGCTTGGTTTTGCAGTTAATACTTTGACCCAAGCTCAGTCCATGAACAGGGTGAGGAGGAGGAGTTCATGGACCAAGAATTGGTTGCTCCAGCGGGACCAATTCTGTCCTATGCCTCTGCTGCGGGAAATCCAGGAGAATAATCCTGATGACTACAGGAATTATCTCCGGATGACGGACCCCGTTTTTCACTGTCTGTTGGATTTGGTGTCCCCCTATATCACCAGGCAGGACACTGTGATGCGCCAGGCCATCACTGCCGAGCAGAGGCTCATCGCCACCTTGAGATACCTGGCAACTGGGAGAAGCCTGCAGGACCTCAAGTTCACGACAGGCATCTCCCCCCAGGCTCTGGGGGGGTCATTATTCCAGAGACCTGTTCTGCTATCATACCAGTTATGCAGAGGGACTATATTAATTTTTCTCCTTTAACATCACATTCTATGTACATAATGCTTGCTAATGTATTGTATTTCTTTCATCCTTCCCTAATTCCCCTAATTCCCTAATTACCCTGATTGTAATATGCTGTGAGTGTCCCCTGCGTCCTCATGCATGCTGTACCCTTTTTTTGGCCTACATGCATATTTGCCTTCACTAACCTCTCCAGCATTCTATCCTGGGCCCAAACAACCCTAGCCTAGTCACTTAACAATGTATTTTGTCAACTCCATTGTATTGCTTTACCCCTCCCCCCTCCAATGTGTCAAAATGTTTTGTTTCTCATTACAATAAGGCAGAGTGGTGTAGTGTTTTTTTTGTAGGCCCAAACTCAGCTAGAACCCCCCACCCCCTAAAATGTGTACAAATGTTTTGCTTCTCATTACAATCAGGCAGAGTGGTGTAGTTTTTTTTGTAGGCCCGAACTCAGCTAGAACCCCCCCAACCCCCCTAAAATGTGTACAAATGTTTTGCTTCTCATTACAATCAGGCAGCATGGTGTAGTGTTTTTATTTGTAGGCCCAAACTCAGCTAGAACCCCCCCCCTAAAATGTGTGCAATGAGCCATCAGAGGGGGTGAGGAATGTCATAATTGTGCCTTCTATTTGTGTCTATAACTACTCCCCAAAAAACAAATGTTATACTGATGTTGGGCAAGAATGTATTTGTGTAATCTGCTTGCAATGTTATGTGCAAAAGTCCTAATTATTTTTCTTGTTTGACTCCACAGTTTGCTTCATCGCCACAGGAATGGCAGACTGTGGCATCTCATTTTGCCGAACGGTGGGACTTTCCTAACTGCAGAGGGGCAATCGATGGGAAACACGTCCGCATAGTGCCACCACCCCATTCGGGGTCATACTATTACAACTACAAGGGGTTTAATAGTATTGTGTTGATGGCGGTGGTGTCGGCACACTATGAGTTCATGTATGTGGACGTGGGGAAGAATGGCCGGATGTCGGATGGGGGAGTCTTCGCACAGATGGAATTTGCCAGACGTCTCCAGAGTGGTGGCCTGGCACTACCACATGATGAGGAGAACGTTGAGGGCCTTCCGTTTGTTTCTATTGCGGATGAAGCTTTTGGGCTGGGACCCCACCTGATGAGGCCATTCCCCCAGAGGACCCTCACCCCGGAGAGGAGGGTTTTTAATTACCGGCTGCCCGGAGCCCAGAGGGTTGTTGAGAATGCCTTCAGGATAATGGCCAGCCGGTTCCGCCTGTTTCTTACCTCTATCCATATGGCGGAATACAAGATCAATCATATTGTTTTTACCTGCTGCATACTGCACAACTATTTATCCAGAAATACATCCACTTATGTGAGTTCTGTTGGGCCAGAGGCCGGACTTGCAGACAATGCCCTGACGGTCCTGGATACTGGCCGCATTGGCTTGGCCCCCCAAAGTGCCCGTGAAGTGAGGGATAAATATGTCGATTACTTTACGGGTAGGGGGGCCATTGCTATGCCAGACAATCTCTGATTTTATAACTTTTAAAAATAAAAAAAGTAAAATGTGTAAAAAACTTGATTTCTCATTATTGCTTGTGTTTCTTGAATCTGTCTCCCAGGTTCTCCTAGTACACGTGTAGTGCCAAGTGGCTTTGTCTTTAGTAAATAACCACAATTGTCACGGTTAACATATTTTTCAAAATGGTATTGAGCATAGAAAGAAGAAGCCACACATTTTTGAGTAGAAACATATTTTTACTCTGTGCACAACTTGTGCATTCTAAATTTTTTCTAAACAGTGTCCCCCCCCCCCCAAAAAAAAAAGTTTTGGTTTTGGTGTTAAATTTTTTTTTTTTTTATAAAAACAATGGAACTTACAAAGTTCAACCTTATAGAAATAATGAAGGCAATATCAGACATTATATAATATTTCAAAATGTGTTGCTGTTGCCTTCATGAGATGGGGTGATGTCACCCCTGAACAGGGCAAATTTGGAAGATGCACACAAATTGTGCATCAGAATGGGGATTTTCCTCCTGATCCCATGCCAAATGTCAACATGTGCTATCTCCCATCATGGGGGATCAATGGACGTGTTTTGGGGGTGCAAACCCTTCCTCTCACCTACTTGAGTTGCGAGGAAGGGGTTGCACCCTCAAAACACGTCCATTGATTTTGCCTGATGGGAGATAGCACATGTTGACACACTGTGTGCATCTACCAAATTTGGCTTGTTAAATCACACAAAAATGTAAAAAAATTTAGGCCAAAAAAACTTGAAATGGTGGCAAGAAAAACATCTTTATACTCTCCCCGAAACATCAATCATGTTTTTAATTTGTTGGTCAAAACGATACAGTTTGTGCGTTATAACGTTGATTTCTCGACTCATAATCATGAGATCCTGTATTATGATTTGTGCGCTCCCACTGGAGAAAGGAGGAGATTGATCTTCCACAAGCAGAACATCACCTAAAAAAACAAAAAAAACTCATGTCTTAAAAATATGCATGCATGCATGCATCTATTCCCTGAATCTGTGGTGTATGGCACTGACCTGTTGTGGTGACAATCTCGCACACTTCCTCCACATCTCCTTTCTCCACCTCTTCTTCCTCCACCTCTCCTTCCTCTACCTCTTCTTCCTCCACATCCTGAGGTTGGGGTTCTCTCTGGTCCCCTTCTTTCTGAGGTTGGGGTTCCCTATGTTCTTTCCGAGGTGTGGGGTTCCTGGCCTCCTCAGAGTGGTGTGCTCCAAGTCTCCGCTCCCCTATGAGAATGAAACAAAAGGTATACTTAGCACACAGATATTTGAGGTCAGAAATAGGAATATGAAACATTGCTTGGAAGTGGGGTACAATTGCCGTTTTGGCAGAGTTACAAGCTGAAGACATGTTTTAAAATGTATTTCTAAACTGGAATCCTGACCTTTTTTGACCAAGTTACACACATGGAGACACCCCCAAAGTATCCACTCTAGCACCTGTGTGGGACACCCTAAAAAAGGTTGTTCTGGTGTCCCACACTAGTGCTCCAAAGTACAGCTGTGGAAACAGCTGCTGAGTGTCCTCTCCTTTACACTGAATCAAGTTTGCATTTCACATTCTAGTTCAAAACATATCATCTAGACCAGTGGTTTCCAAACTGTGGCCCAGGGGCCAGATGCGGCACCTTGCTTCCTTTTATCAGGCCCTTGGGGCACTATTTCATAAACTGATACCAACAATTCAGGATAATGCCCCCCACTGACACCAATGAAAGAACACAATTCCTCCTAATGACAACAGCAATGGGGCACGTATACTCCCAATGACACCAATGATGGGACACAATTCCTTTCAATGACACCAATGATGAGGCCCAATGACACCAATGATGGGACGTAATTTCTCCCAATAACACCAAAGATGGGGCTTTGTTTTTCCCACTGACATCTTTTCTACTCCTACTGGCCACAGTCCGGCCCCCCTAAAGTCAGAAGGACAGTAAACTGGCCCTTTGTTTAGAAAGTTTGGAGACCCCTGATCTAGACAACAATGTTTCTAAACGTTGTTTTAATAGAAATAGGCATGACCAATTGTGGTTTACCTGTATCTGTGCAAAGTATCAAATTTTGAGGATGATTGATGTTTACTACGAACAATTATACTTTGGCCACTACCCTGAAAGTGGCCATTTTCAAATATCCAACCAGTCAATCAAAGCACATGGCGCAAAACATGCAAGTATAATAATATTTTTTTTTAATAACACAGGAGAAAAACTTACTTTTTACTAGCATTCTTTTGATCTTCCTGTATTGCCCCGGCTCCCTCAGCTTCAGGTCAGACCACCTTTTACGGAGCTGCTCCTTGGATCTCCGGACCCCAAATTTATGGTACAGACTCCTCACCACTTTGCCCATTATTTTGGCCTTCCTGAGATTAGGGGTGTTGTATGGCCCATGCTTCCCATCATAATCTCTCCTCCACAAGATGTCCACCATCTCCGCCATCTCAGCAAAGAACATATTACTGGCCTTGTATCTTGTCCTGGATCGGGACATTT
Organism: Rana muscosa; assembly: GCA_029206835.1. Lineage (NCBI taxonomy): Eukaryota > Metazoa > Chordata > Amphibia > Anura > Ranidae > Rana > Rana muscosa. Next base: position 1,014,226,875 of record CM055116.1, read on the forward strand.
CCGGCTCCGGGCTTTCCTCGTCGGAAGTTAAAACAACCCGCACCTGCTGTGTCACCGCCATGTCGTCTCCCACTGGGCGTCGAACGAGAAGGGGCGGGGAATATCCGAGGAAGAACGTCAGGGGCGGGAACGTCAGGGGCGGCTGATGTGGGCGGAGTTACACGCATGCCCAGGGAATATAATGATAACACGCATGTGTCGTAATGACATTGTGTGCGCGGAGTAAGGAGGACCGGAAGTTCCGAACGTCACTGACAAAGGTAAAAATTAAAGTTGGGGCATCAGTGGCCTATACTGATTCATTATTTTAAAGGGCTAGATTGGGATAATATTAGGACAGTTAGGCTTACCTAGTGTTTTTGTCTTGTGTTTTATCTTGCAGAAAATATGCAGAGTTTCAAAGATCCTGTCAAATTCAGAGCTTTCATAGATAAATATAGAGAGCTCACCAATTTATGGGAGCTTAAAAACCCATTATACCACAATCGTGATGTTAGGAGGGCAACAATTGAAAAATGAGTGGAATATATGAAGATCTGGATCCCAGAGGCAGACTATAACATGATTAACAATAAAATCAATAATATGAGGAACAGCTACAAAAAACAATACAAAGAAGTCAGCGCATCCCGGAGATCAGGAGCAGCAGCAGACCAAGTACATGTCCCCAAGCTGTGGTATTACAAACACCTGCGATTTCTGGATGACCAGATAGAAGCCAGGGATTCACTTTCCAGCCTTCCCTTCCGCCTTCCCTCCCGCCTTCGCTCCACCCTTCCCTCCAGCGTTCCCTCCAACCTTCCCTCCAGCGTTCCCTCCAACCTTCCCTCAACCCCTGCAGAGGGTGCCGAGGAGCTAGCTGACCTCGAAGAGCTGGATCTTCACATCTATAGTCAGGTATAGTATTTTTCAACATATTTATTGTCCTAGAATAATTGTTGGAAATTAGATGTTATTATTCAAAAAGAAAATAAATAAACAAAAAAATATATATATAGTGGGCATAATTGTTTGGGATAAGAATGAAAAATGCTGGGGTCAGAATGAGAGTCTTTTCTATTTATTAACATTTAATTTGCAACAGTCATGAGCTGGAAATTGTGTGTTGATTGATGAACCAAAAACTCAAACTATGTCCCTTTTTTATACACAGGATGAGGTCAGCCAGGAGGACGAGGCTCTGGAGTGTGGCACAGAGGAGGAGGCAGGGCCAAGTGGCAGCCAGGAGGAGGCAGGGCCAAGTGGCAGGCAGCAGGTGCCCAGGCCAAGTGGCAGCACACAGTCACAGGTGCTTCCCCTCCAGATGAGACCGAAAAGGCCCAGGAGGTTGACTCAGGTGGAGGAGGAATCCCTGAAAATAATAAGGGAAGCAGCAGAGATCATGAGGGCCCCCCTCAACCCAGTCGAGTCCTATGGGTGCTATGTGGCCGATAAACTCCTTAAACTAGAGGAGGGCCAACGTGCCCTCTGTGAGGAGCTTATATCTACGGCCCTTCACAGGGCGGGGAGGGGCAGGCTGACAGAGGCCACACATCTTTGCGATCTGGCCCATCCTTCTCCTCCTTCTCCTCCTCCTCCTCCTCCTGCCACATTCCCACCACCAGAGCCACAGCCTGCAAGCGGGCGTGGAGGGAGCTATGGAAGGAACGCTGCAGGAAAGCGTGGAGGGAAGGCTACAAGGAAGACCAGAAAGTGATTCCCTGGCTTCAAGCTGCTCTGCCAGAAGACGCCTTTTTTTGGAGTACCACAGCTTGGGGACATGTATGACATCTGCTGCTGCTCCTGATTTCTGCAATTCGGGGACCAGATTGAGATCCCAATTCGAGGGACTCCTCATGTTATTGATTTTATTTGCCTTCATGTCTGCCTTTGGGGTCCAAAGTCTGCATATATTCCACTAATTTCTCAATTGTTGCCCTTCATCTTTATTTGTTTTCCAGAATAAATGGATATTTGATTTAATTAAAATAGTTGCCTATGTGTTTATTTTGTGAGTAGGAAGGTATATTTCATAAATACAATGTGTAATTAACAAGGGACACCAACACCAACCTCCTTGAGGGAAAAAAAAATAGAGATAATAATGTTGTTGTGATAACTTGACCATAAAAAAATATGGACATCACTATAAAATATTAAAAGGTCAGAAAAAGTTAGGAGATCTTGATTCAAAACAACAACAACAAAAAAAATACATTTTTGGAATCCTGACTTTAAAATAAAATACAAAGATTCATGAGATCTCAAAGAAATAATTTTGTCCGAACTCTGTGTGAATATCCGCAACACATTTTTTGTTGGGGAAAACCGTTTAGAAAGAAGAAAAGAATGCGCTACATTTACCGATGCAAAAATTTGCAGCATGACGAATGTGCTATGTCCATTACGAACGCTAGTTTTACCAGAACGAGCGCTCCCGTCTTGTAATTTAGTCTGAGCATGCGTGGATTTTTCTCTGATGGAGTTCCCCACAGACGATTGGAATTTGCTATCGTCTTTTTTTTAAAACAGGTTCTATTTTTTTATACCGATGGAAAAAAGGGGCCCACACACGATCGGTTTGTCCGATGAAAAAAGTTCATCATAAAAAAAAAATTCTCTTTTTATAGCAATGTATATATAATGTTTTATATATATATATATATATATATATATATATATATATATATATATATATACATATGTGTATATGTATGTTGTGATCTTTGACTGATACTTTGCAAGCCAATACCTAAAAATTGCTAAGTAACAGCCACACCTCTAAGGACAAATGTACTGACACAGACTTGTATTTCAGATAGGGAAAGGGGTGTGTGTGATCAGGTCTGTGCAAGGGTATATTGAACTGCATTATTAAATTTAGACATAATGTGTAATTGTTGTAACAGTAAAGTGGAGGTAAGACTAGGAAAATAATGGTTGTTAGTGTTAAGTCTACCTGACATAATACATATTTCTGTGCCTTCAAGTGGGCTTTAATGAGTGCTGTCATTAGAATATATATGGTTTCACACAAAAAATGTAATACATAAAAATGTGGCTTAGTTTATGCAGCTGAAGAATTAAAGCGGAGTTCCGCCGAAAAAAAAAAAAATTAAAAGTCAGCAGCTACAAATACTGCAGCTGCTGACTTTTAATATATGGACAGTTACCTGTCCTGGGCGCCCGCGATGTTGGGTCCCAAAGCCGATTTGTCCCTCAGCTCTCGGGTGCTGCCGCCGCCATCTTCGGTAAGGGAATCAAGAAGTGAAACATTGCGGCTTCACTTCCTGGTTTCCTACTGCGCATGCGTGAGTCGCGCTGCTTGATCCCACTGGTCCCTGCTGTCTTCTGGGACCTGTGTGTCTCCCAGAAGACAGCAGGGGGGACGTGGCTTAGATCACGTGGTGATCTATGCCCAAAAGTGGGAGCAAATACCTGTATAGGGATGAGCCGAACACCCCCCCCCCGTTCGGTTCGCACCAGAACCTTCGAACGGACCGAACGTTCGCACAAACTTTAGAACCCTATTTAATACAACGGACGCGAACGTTCGAAATCTAAAGTGCTAATTATAACGCCTAATATGCATGTTATTGTCCTAAAAAGGGTTTGGGGACCCGGGTCCTGCCCGAGAGGACATGTATCAATGTAAAAATAATCTTTTAAAACTGTCGTTTTTTCGGGAGCAGTGATTTTAATGATGCATAAAGTGAAAAAAAAAGTGAAATATTCCTTTAAATATCCTACCTGGGGGATGTCTAAAGTATGCCTGTGAAGTGGCATGTGTTTCCCGTGTTTAGAACTGTCCCTGCACAAAATGACATTTCTAAAGGAAAAAAAGCCATTTAAAACTGCTTGCGGCTTTAATGTAATGTCTGGTCCCGGCAATATGGATGAAAATCATTGAGAAAAATGGCATGGCTACCCCAGCACACAGTAGTACACTAAGTGAAACACTGACTGTCTGCGGCTAGCACAATCACCGGCCGGCCTGTCACAGTATAGAGAATAACTGTATCCAGGTGAGCTTTAGGTGAATGCTATGCAAAGCACACAGTAGTACACTAAGGCCCCTTTCACATGATCCGTGTCCGTGTGCGGGCTCCGCTTTGCTCAGCGGGGATCGCTCCGTCGATCCCCGCTGAGCAGGAAGATGACAGGTCTGTCTCCGCACACTGTGCAGGGACCGACCTGTCAGAGCGCCGCTCTCCCCTATGGGGGATCGGATGACGACAGACCGTAGAGTCCGTTGTCATCCGATCCGATCCACAGACGGATGGAAAAGTAGGGTTTTCCTCCGTCACACTTTGGCGGATCGGTGCGGGTCGGATGTTAGCGGACATGTCACCGTTGACATCCGTGGCTCCATAGGGGTACATGGAGCATCCGTTCAGGTCTGCCTAAAAAACTGACAGGCAGACCTGAATGGTCCGTCCGTGTGAAAGAGCCCTAAGTGAAAAACTGACTGTCTGCAGCTAGCACAATCACCGGCCTGCCTGTCACAGTATAGAGCAGGGATATGCAATTAGCGGACCTCCAGCTGTTGCAAAACTACAAGTCCCATCATGCCTCTGCCTCTGGGTGTCATGCTTGCTGCTCTCAGAGTCTCGCTATGCCTCATGGGACTTGTAGCTTGGCAACAGCTGGAGGTCCGCTAATTGCATATCCCTGGTATAGAGAATAACTGTATCCAGGTGAGCTTTAGGTGATCGCTATGCAAAGCACACAGTAGTACACTAAGTGAAACACTGACTGTCTGCAGCTAGCACAATCACCTGCCTGCCTGTCACAGTATAGAGACTAACAGGAACGGATCTTGCTAAACTCAATACAGTGTATAAATATATATACAACACCTAGGATGCATATATATCCTCTACACACTGTAACAGCAGCTAACTGACTCGCCTGCCTGCTCTATCTAACTCAATATAAATGACACTGTCTATCTCTCTGAAACTGCCTCTTTCACAAACGCCAACACACTACACAAGGCCGACTTCCAGGCGGCCTTATATAGTGTGGGGCGTGTACTAAACCCCCTGAGCCATAATTGGCCAAAGCCACCCTGGCTTTGGCCAATTACGGCTCTCCGTTTTTTCCGTGCTGTGATTGGCCAAGCATGTGGGTCATAGTGCATGCTTGGCCAATCATCAGCCAGCAATGCACTGCGATGCCGCAGTGAATTATGGGCCGTGTTGCGCAACACGAATTTAGCGCGAACAGACCATAACGTTTGTTCTTCGCTGAATGATCGAACGGCCGATGTTCGAGTCGAACGTGTGTTTGACGCGAACACAAAGCTCATCCCTATACCTAAAAGCGGAAGTTCCATTTTTGGGTGGAACTCCGCTTTAATCTTTGATTAACAAATGTATGTTTTTAAGTAGCACACCTGTTAGGCAGCTTTGTATCTCTACAATTAAAAATATATCACATTTTGAATTTCCTAAACTACAGTCAGGTCCATAAATATTGGGACATCGACACAATTCTAATCTTTTTGGCTCTATACACCACCACAATGGATTTGAAATGAAACAAACAAGATGTGCTTTAACTGCAAATTTTCAGCTTTAATTTGAGGGTATTTACATCCAAATCAAGTGAACGGTGTAGGAATTACCACAGTTTGTATAATAATATTTAATTTTAACCTTGTAATGTGAGTGTCTAAACCAAAATTGTTCATAATAATTATGTTAAAAAATGATGGTATGCATTAAAACCTTGCAAATATTACTTTAAACAGTTGGATAGAGTTGTTGAGGATTAGAACATGCTTCAGGTTTTTATTGCTGTCTGTGTTCCCATGTGGGAGATTTGTCCTCTCTATTTGTCCTATTTACAGTTATCACTGAGAATAAAAGTGAAAGAAAATCCCAAGTTTTGGGTTGTCGCTAGAACAGAAACAGAGGGTAAATCTTCCAAAGACTTGTTCTTGTGAACTTAATTACCTTTTATTAGAGATTTCTCTCCCACTTCCTGTTCTTTTTACGGGACAGGAAGTGAAAGGGAAATCTTTCCAATGGGACACAGATGGAAAAACTGAAAGTAGTCATAACTCTTCCTTATTTTATCTAAAATGAAAATTTTTTTGCCTGTAGTTATACTTTCAATTATTTTTAACTGATTCTGTTTGGGACAGAGATGTATGCTAGGACTTGGTAGTGACAAATTATGGGGGATTTCTACTTGACTCTGAACCTGCACATACTGTACATAAAAAATGAACAATAAAATGTATGGATTAGCATGTGCATATTGTGTTACCTTTTGTTAAATTCATTAGGAATCGCTACTCTTTTGCTTATTGGACTTGGAATTTTCAACAGTCGGTGCGTGATATATTAGGGTGAGGTGATGGGTGGGGCAAGGGGAGAAACTAATGGTTTAATAGCAATGTATGTAATGCATGGTGGCCAAATATGGGGCTGTAGTTTGATAGTGACAGGCCTGCAGGCAAATAATTTAGTTTAGTAATATTGTCTTCTAAACTAACAGCATTGACTAAAGCTGGCCATAGATGGATCTTTTTTTTTTTTTCATTCAGCCATCAGGCTGTAGGATAAAAATGAACGGATTCTTCCATCCACACAATTGAGGCGGATAGAGGAATCCCCCACTGGATAGAGAGGACTCTCCACTGTCATAATACACTTCTAGACTATTGGCTGCAGCCACTGATTGAAAAACAATTACCAACAGGCTAGTTGGACATAAATTAACAATTAGATCGACCTCTTTTAAGCGGGGGGCTGCCGTACATGAATTTAAATTTGTCTGGTCCGTGCCGAACTGGCCAAACTTTGATTTATCAATGGCCAGCTTAACCACTTGCTTACGGGGCACATATACCCCCTTCCTGCCCAGGCGAAATTTCAGCTTTCGGCACTGTCATGTTTTGAATAAAAATTGCGCGGTTGTGGGACGTGGCTCCCAAACAAAATTGACGTCCTTTTTTTCCCACAAATAGAGCTTTCTTTTGGTGGTATTTGATCACCTCTGCGGTTTTTATTTTTTGTGCTATAAACAAAAAAAGAGCGACAATTTTGAAAAAAACACAATATTTTTTTACTTTTTGCTATAATAAATATCCCAATTTTTTATTTTAAAAACTATTTTTTTTTCTCAGTTTAGGCCGTTATGTATTCTTCTACATATTTTTGGTAAAAAAAATTGCAATAAGTGTATAGTGATTGGTTTGCGCAAAAGTTATAGCGCCTAAAAAATAGGGGATAGAATTATGACATTTTTTTTATTATTTTTTCTTTACTAGTAATGGCGGTTATCTGCGATTTTTGTCAGGACTGCGATATTACGGCGGACAGATCGGACACTTTTGACACATTTTTGGGACCATTCACATTTATACAGCAAAGAGTGCAATAAATATGCACTGATTACTGTATAAATGTGACCGGCAGGGAAGGGGTTAACACTAGGGGGCGAGGAAGGGGTTAAATGTGTTCCCTAGGAGTGATTCTTACTGTGGGGGAGGGGAATGACTGGGGTAGGTGACCGATCTATGTCCCTATGTACAAGGGACACAGCATCGGTCTCCTCTCGTTGAGTGGCGCGTCACGGCCCATAATTCACTGCGGCATCGCAGTGCATTGCTGGCTGATGATTGGCCAAGCATGCACTATGACCCGCAAGCTTGGCCAATCACAGCGCTGTCTGAGCAGAGAGCCATAATTGGCCAAAGCCAGGGTGGCTTTGGCCAATTATGGCTCAGGGGGTTTAGTACACGCCCCACACTATATAAGGCTGCCTCCGTGGCGGCCTTGTTTAGTGTGTTGCGGTGTTGGTTAAAGAGAGAGCTTACAGAGAGAGAGAGACAGTGTCATTTATATTGAGTTAGAGCAGGCAAGCGAGTCAGTTAGCTGCAGTTACAGTGTGTAGAGGATATATATGTATCCTAGGTGTTGTATATATATTTATACACTATATTCAGTTTAGCTAGATCCGTTCCTGTTATTGTCTATACTGTGACAGGCAGGCAGGTGATTGTGCTAGCTGCAGTCAGTGTTTCACTTAGTGTACTGTGTGCTTTGCATAGCATTCACCTAAAGCTTACCTGAATACAGTTAGTGACTAATAGTGGTGTTCTCATAATAAAACCACAGGCAGAGAGCTGCAAGTATTTTCAGTTAGTGTACTGTGGCCTCTGCACAGTTTTCACCTAAAACTAACTGAAGACAATTGCTGCTTTCCCCATACTAATACCACAGCAGGCAGTTGATTCTGATAGCTGCATTATAAGTACATATATATATATATATATATATATATATATATATATATATATATAATATATATATATATATATATATATATATATATATATATATATATATATATATACATATATATATATATAAATATATATACATATATATATATATATATATATATATATATACACATCCCACCTTTGTGCATCTACATCTCACTACAGGCCATTAGTATGTCTGGAAGGCAACAAGGAGAGGCAGACAGTCACGAGACAATAAAAGAGGGCAAGCAGGCTCTGTGTCTAGAGGCAACAGTGCTGGTCGTGGACACGGTGCATGCTCATCAGCACGTGGCCATGGGAACGCTTGTCCTTCTTTTCGGCAGCTGGCCATGTTGAGCCGCAACATGCCCAAGACTTGGTAGAGTGGATGACCAAGCCGTCCTTCTCCTCCTCATGCTCTCTCACCCAGGCTAAGGGTACTTTGTCTGGCAAAGCAGCTGCCAAAGCGGCCTCTTCCCTCGGCTCAATGGCATCAGTCACTCCTTCCCTAGCCCCACTATGTCCTCCTGAGGTGTCCTCTGAACTGTTTGACCACAGTGTTGGGTACATGCTCCAGGAGGATGCCCAGCGTTTTGAAGGCTCAGATGATGAAACCTAGCTAGAGGAAGGCAGTAACATGAGCCCAGAGAGAGGGGGTAGTAACGTGAGCCCAGAGAGAGGGGGTGCCCAACAAGGACAGCTATCTGGCAGTCATGTGCCCCCAGCTGCAGCATACTGCCAGATTGGCTCCAGTGATGAGGAAGGAGGGGATGATGAGGTCACTGACTCCACGTGGGTGCCTGATAGGAGAGAGGAGGAGGAGGAGGAGGAGGCACATCTCCAATGAGGCAGGATGCCCTCCAAGGGCCAGCTTAAGGGCAGCACACCGACTGCATCACACCGCAGAGCTCCGCATGTGCAGGCGCTGCTGTCTCTGCGCATTATTCCAAAAGATCTTTGGTGTGGGCCTTTTTTCAGACGTGTGCAGCAGATCACACCGTTGCCATTTGCAACATATGTCTCAGGAGTATCTCGCGTGACCAAAACATCAGCCCCTTGGCCACCACGTGCTTGACCAGACATATGTCGACCTGCCATGCAGTTCGTTGGCAAACCTAACTAAAAGACCCACACCAAAGAACAATGCGGACCTCTCCTTGCTCCTCATCAGCTGGGATCTCCAACCCCACTATACCTTCAGTCCTCTCTGAAACCTGCACTGAGAGGAATGAAGGTGTAGAATTAGGTGTGTCACAGGCAAGTACTTGCGGGCAATCTGCTATTGCTACACCGACATCAGATTGTACCAGGCAAATTTCCCTGCAAATTTCCCTGCCCCAGCTGCAGCACCGCCGAAATAAGTTCGCTCCCAGCCATCCACATGCCCAGCGGTTGAATGCTAGCTTGGCTAAATTGCTAGCACCTCAACTTCTGCCTTTTCAGTTGGTAGACTCTGCCCCCTTCCGATTCCGGCTCTCTACCGCCATGTGGAAGGCAATGTCTTGGCCTCGCTGGACAGGGCGGTCAGCGGTAAGGTGCATATTACCGCTGACTCATGGTCCAGCAGGCATGGACAAGGACGTTACCTATCTTTCACGGCACATTGGGTGACTCTGCTGGCAGCTGGGAAGGATGCAGGACAAGGTGCAGTAGTGTTGGAGGTTGTTCCGCCTCCAAAATGTTACTACTGGTGATTCTGACACACCTCTCTCCTCCACCCCCTCCTCTTCTTCTTTCAACATGGCCTCTACCTGTGCTTTGTCCTTGGAACCACCGGTGCTCCATAGGCGTTCAAGGGGCTACGCAAGTACACAGGCAAAAAGATGCCATGCGGTGCTTGAGATGGTGTGCTTGGGGGACAGGAGCCACACTGGGGCAGAGATTCTGTCAGCTCTGCAGGGGCAGGTCAGAGGTGGTTGACGCCACGCCAGCTTAAGCCAGGAAAGGTGGTTTGCAACAATGGCTCCATCCTCCTTTCCGCCCTCCAACAGGGACAACTGACCCATGTGCCCTGTTTGGCTCACGTCCTTAACTTGGTGGTGCATCGGTTCCCTGGGCAGGTACCCGGGCTTACAGGAGGTCCTGAAGCAGACCAGGAAACTCTGTGGGCATTTCCGCCGGTCATATAATGCCAGTGCTTGGCTGGCTGACTTGCAAAAGGAATCCAACCTGCCCAAGAACCGCCTAATCTGTGACATGCCCACCAGGTGGAACTCTACGCTGGCCATGCTGCAGCAGCTGCACACGCAGCAGAGGGCCATCAATGGGTATCTGTTGCAATATGGCACCAGGACAGGGTCAGGGGAGCTTGGATTTTTTTTCCCACACCAGTGGGCCATGATCAGGGATGCATGCACTGTCCTGGCACCAATTGAGGAGGCCACGAGGATGGTGAGCAGTGACAGTGCATGCATCAGTGACACTGTCCCTCTTGTCCACCTGTTGGAGCACACGCTGTGTGGAATAATGGACAGGGCACTTGAGGCAGAACAGAGGCAGGAAGAGGAGGACTTCCTTACCTCTCAAGGCCCCCTTTATCCAGACAGTGTTCCTGCTGGCCCGGCTACAGTAGGTGCCGCCGATATTGTGTTTCTATCGCACTCCCATCGCCGAGATTCTCGGCGACAGGAGTGCCGAGATGTCGGCAGCAGGGTGGCGACACGTGTCGCGCTCGCTGCAATGGCGAGGAGACGCGACACTGTATTGAGCGGGGATCCGACGCGGATTCCCGCCAATACCAGGCACTGCGTTTGGTATGAATCCTGAGCGGGAACTCCACGCCAATTTTTAAAGAAAAAACCGGTGTGGGTTCCCCCTCCAGGGGCATACCAGGCCCTTGGGTCTGGTCTGGATTTGAAGGGGAACCCTACGCCAAAAAAATGGCGTGGGGGTCCCCCTCAAGATCCAAACCAGACCCTTATCCGAGCACGCAACCTGGCAGGCCGCAGGGGAGGAGGGGGGGATGAGAGCGGCCCCCCTCCCTCCTGAACCGTACCAGGCCACATGCCCTCAACATGGGGGGTTTGGTGCTCTGGGGCAGGGGGGCGACCTGCGCCCCCCCACCCCAGAGCACCCTGCCCCCATGTTGATGAGGACAGGGCCTCTTCCCGACAACCCTGGCCGTTGGTTGTCGGGGTCTGCGGGCGGGGGGCTTATCGGAATCCGGGAGCCCCTTTTAATAAGGGGGCCCCCAGATACCGGCCCCCCCACCCTATGTGAATGAGTATGGGGTACATCGTACCCCTACCCATTCACCTGGTGGAAAATAAATGGAAATAAAAACACAACACAGTTTTTAAAAGTATTTTATTGCACCGCTCCGGAGGTCTTCTTCCGATTTCGGGTCTCCGGTGTCGTCGCCGCGTTCTCCGGTTCTTTCATCTGCCGGGCCTCTGCTAACTTCTTTTTAGCTCTTTTGCTAACAGAGGCCCGGTCTTCTCCGTCGTCTTCTTCTTCTCCCGCTCTCCGGTTCTTCTCCCACTCTCTGGTGTCGTCGCCGCGTTCTCCGGTTCTTTCTTCTGCCGGGCCTCCGCTAACTTCTTTTTAGCTCTTTTGCTAACGGAGGCCCGGTCTTCTCCGTCGTCTTCTTCTTCTTCTCCCGCTCTCCGGTTCTTCTCCCGCTCTCCAGTGTCGTCGCCGCGTTCTCCGGTTCTTTCTTCCGCCGGGCCTCCGCTAACTTCTTTTTAGCTCTTTTGCTAGCAGAGGCCCGGTCTTCTCCGTCGTCGCCGTCGGCGTCTTCTTCCCTCTTCTCCTCCTCGATGTTGACTTGTCGCTTCCTCTCGCAGTAATGGTAAATCTTCGGTGCACATGACGTCACAGTCACATGCTCCAGGGCACATGTGCACATGACGTCACAGTCACATGCTCCAGGGCACATGTGCCCCGGAGCATGTGACTGTGATGTCATGTGAAGAATAGATTAATCTCTGCGGACCGAAGATTTACCATTACTGCGAGAGGAAGCGACGAGTCAACATCGAGGAGGATAAGAGGGAAGAAGACGCCGACGGCGACGACGGAGAAGACCGGGCCTCTGCTAGCAAAAGAGCTAAAAAGAAGTTAGCGGAGGCCCGGCAGAAGAAAGAACCGGAGAACGCGGCGACGACACCGGAGAGCGGGAGAAGAACCGGAGAGCGGGAGAAGAAGAAGAAGACGACGGAGAAGACCGGGCCTCCGTTAGCAAAAGAGCTAAAAAGAAGTTAGTGGAGGCCCGGCAGAAGAAAGAACCGGAGAACGCGGCGACGACACCGGAGACCCCCGAAGTCGGAAGAAGACCTCCGGAGCGGTGCAATAAAATACTTTTAAAAACTGTGTTGTGTTTTTATTTCCATTTATTTTCCACCAGGTGAATGGGTAGAGGTATGATGTACCCCATACTCATTCACATAGGGTGGGGGGGCCGGTATCTGGGGGCCCCCTTATTAAAGGAGGCTCCCGGATTCCGATAAGCCCCCCGCCCGCAGACCCCGACAAACAACGGCCAGGGTTCTCGGGAAGAGGCCCTGTCCTCATCAACATGGGGGCAGGGTGCTCTGGAGTGGGGGAGCCGCAGGTCGCCCCCCTGCCCCAGAGCACCAACCCCCCCCATGTTGAGGGCATGTGGCCTGGTACGGTTCAGGAGGGAGGGGGGGCGCTATCATCCCCCCTCTTCCCCTGCGGCCTGCCAGGTTGTGTGCTCAGGTAAGGGTCTGGTTTGGATCTTGAGGGGGACCCCCACGCCGTTTTTTCGGCGTAGGGTTCCCCTTCAAATCCAGATCAGACCCAAGGGCCTGGTATGTCCCTGGAGGGGGAACCCACGCCGTTTTTTTCTTTAAAAATTGGCGTGCAGTTCCCGCTCAGGATTCATACCAAACGCAGTGCCTGGTATTGGCGGGAATCCGCGTCGGATCCCTGCCTCTCGGCAATGCGTGTCGCTCATTGTGAAAGGAACATTTTTTCCTTTCCCGATGACGAGACAGCTCGGCGCTGGCTCTCGCGACAGAGCTCATAGGGTGTCAATATCGGCGGCACCTACTGTATCACACAGGAAGAGGAGGAGGAGAAGGATTATTGTGTCAGCATGGAGGTGGAGCCTAGCACTCAGCATCAGCAGCAGTCTTCAAGGGATCAATTACAGTCCCAAGACACCCATGGACTTGTACGTGGCTGGGAGGAGGTGGCTGCGGATCATGTCGTCCTGAGTGACCCAGAGGACTCCGGACCAAATGCCTCAGCAAACCTATGCTGCATGGCCTCCCTGATCCTGCAAAGCCTGCGGAGGGATCCTCGTATTCGTGCGATCAAGGAGAGGGATCATTACTGGCTGGCAAGCCTCCTTGATCCACGTTACAAGGGTAAGGTTGTGTACCTTATCTTGCCATCGCAGAGGGAGCAGAGGATGAAGCATCTTCGGGAGGCCTAGCAGAAAGGTCTGTGCAAGGCGTTCCAAGAGACTGGGAGGTTACAAATTCCTGGTCCTGAACAACGTGTTACTGAGGCTTCGGTCAGTCAATGAAGGAGCGGTGGAGAAGGTGGCCGTCTGACTGATGCGTTCAGACAATTTTTTAGTACGCAGCCCCAAGGTATGATCGATTCCAGCAACCATCGCCAGCGTCTGGTTTACATGGTGCAGGAATAACTAGGGGCAAGATCAGACTTGGACACCTTTCCCACCGAAAATCCTCTGGGTTACTGGGTCTTGAGGATGGATCACTGGCCAGAGCTTGCACAGTATGCAATTGAGGTACTGGCCTGTCCTGCATCCAGCGTTCTTTAGGAACGCACATTCAGTGCTGCTGGAGGCTTTGCAACCAATCACAGGGTGCGCCTGTCCACCGACTCGGTCGATCGACTGACCTTCATAAAAATGAATCAGTCTTGGATCACCACCAGCTACCAAGCACCTGATGCTGATGTAACCGAATATTTTTTTTGGAAATGTCAGATCCCTTCAAGACCGCCTATGCTGATGCTGAGTGACTATCCTGTTATGCTGAGTGACTATCCTCTTCCTCCTCAATGATCATGTTGATAGCTTGTAAGAAAATTTTTGGTTCTGGGCACCGCCATCAGTGGCTAAGGCCCAATTTTTTAGCCCATGTTTAACAGGGGCGTGTAATTACAATTTTTGATGCAATACTTTGCAGCAGGGCTCATTGCTGCGCTCCAACTATAGTATCTGTGAGGGGTTGCAATGTTGTGGCACCAGCACCAGTGCCTAAGGCCCAATTTTTCAGCCCCTGTTTAACAGGGGCGTGTAATTACAATTTTTGATGCAATACTTTGCAGCAGGGCTCATTGCTGCGCTCCAAGTACAGTATCTGTGAGGGGTTGCAGTGTTGTGGCACCAGTGCCTAAGGCCCAATAATTTTTATGCCCCTTTTTAACAGGGGCATGTAATTACAATTCTTGAGCTAATAATTCAAAGCAGGGCCCATTCCTGTGCCCACCAAGAGTAACTGTGAGGGCTTACAGTGTTGTGGCAACACCACCACCACCACCAAAGGCCCAATTTTTCTGCCCCTGTTCAACAGGGGCATGTAATTACAATTCTTGATCTAATATTTCACAGCTGGGCCCATTCCTGCACCCACCAAGAGGAACTGTGAGGACTTACAGTGTTGTGGCACCAGCACCACCATCAAAGGCCCAATTTTTCCTACCACTGTTCAACAATGGCATGTAATTACAATTCTTGACATAATAGTTGACAGCAGGGTGTTCCAGCGCCCACCAAGAGTACCGGTGAGGGCTTACAGTGTTGTGGCAACACCAACATCTAGGGGACAAATTTCTGCAGAGTATATACGGCAGGCCCCTACTTTCAAATATCCAACTTACAAACGACTCCTACTTGCAAATGGAAGGAGACAACAGGAAGTGAGAGGAAATCTACCCCTAGGAAGGGAAATTCTCTCCTGTAAGAGTTAATATGGGAAAAAAGTGTCTCCTCTCCACTCATGCTTTATCACCAATCCTTGTTTCAATAAAAACCCCAAATTTTCAAAAAACATTTGTCATTGGGACGGAAAGTGAGGTGAAATGTTCTGAACAGTCCCTGTCTTGTTTGCACCGCCTGTATACTGCTGTTCAGAGTATATAGGGCCTTTTTTAAATTTGGGTGCGGGGTTCCCCTTAATATCCATACAACACTCAAAGGGGCTGGTAGTGGGCTGGGGGGGTACCCATGCCATTTTCTCAATGATTTTCATCCATATTGCCGGGACCAGACATTCCTTTAAAGCCGCAAGCAGTTTTAAATTACTTTTTTTCCTTTAGAAATGTAATTTTGTGCAGGGACAGTTCTAAACACGGGAAACACGTGCCACTTCACAGGCATACTTTAGACACCCCCCAGGTACGATATTTAAAGGAATGTTTCATTTTTTTTCACTTTAAGCATTATTAAAATCACTGCTCCTGAAAAAACTGCAGTTTTTAAAACGTTTTTTTGCATTGATGCATGTCCCCTGGGGCAGAACCTGGGTCCCCAAACACTTTTTAGGACAATAACTTGAATATTAGCCTTGATAATTAGCACTTTTGATTTTGAACGTTCACATCCATTGTATTTAATAGGGTTCTAAAGTTTGCACGAACTTTTGGTCCGTTCGCAGGTTCTAGTGCAAACCGAACCGGGGGGTGTTCGGCTCATCCCTAATCTCGACTAAGGGAAACCGGCAGTGCAGCCTTGCAGCGTCACAGCCATTTTTCTACTGACCATGCACTTTGTGAATGGGTCAGCTACGGGGAAAGGATGGGGGGCTGAACTTCCGGCTCAGTTCGCCATGGCAAGCTGAGCCAGAAGTGGGAGCGGGTACCTGTCAAAATCAGGTACGGCTCCTCCCCAAAGGTGCCAAATGTGGTAGCGAACAAGCCGAAACAAGCGGAGCTTCCCCTTTTGGATGGATCTCTGCTTTAAAGAGGAAGTACAATGCGTCTGAGCACCACAAACCAAAACCATAATTTGCCTAGGCATGGAAACCAGGAAGTAACTGAAGAAATGTCAAAAAAAAGTTTAACACAAGTAAATATGATATACTTTCCTATTTATTTATTATTGCTAGCAGCATAAGGATTAAAAATAGTCAGTGTTGATTGAGAGAGTGAAGTTCCGCTTAAAATACCACATATGACACCATAGAACTAAACTGGTAAACAGTAAACACTGGTAAATGTAATAATTGAGTAAGCACTCCAGCTTTCATAACCCCCCATCCATTTATTGTCCACTAAAAGTAGAGACCTTCTATAGTCACAAACATTTTATATAGACAGCAAGAGAAGCTCCCCCCTATTTTAAAAATCAATGATATTTGCTTGCCTGTGCTGGGACGCAATCCTGATAAAAGGTGTCCCTCTGTATACATACCTATTTTGCTTATCACACAAGATAACTACCCTGTAGTGCCACTCCCTGCCATCCAGGATCTGCAATGTTTTGAAAAACATGACAGTTATTAAATGCCAGCTGGAACCAGAGAGCACTCAACCAAGGATTACTGAAAGTATGTTCTCCCAGGTCATTTACAGTTGTGTGAAAAAGTATTTGCCTCCTTCCTGATTTTTATTTTTTTTGCATATTTCTCACACTTAAATGATTCATATCATCAAACAAATTTGACTATTACACAAAGATAACCCAAATAAATCCAAGATGCAGTTTTTAAATGATTATTTCATTTATTACGGGAGAAAGGCTGTTCAAACCTGCCTGGCTCTATGTGAAAAAGTAATTGCCCCCTCCCATGCTGAATCATGAATGAACTGTGATTAACCACAATTTTCTGGAAAGCTGAGTTAAATTTCACTTGCTACACCCAGGCCTGATTACTGCCAGACCTGTTGAATCAAGAAATCACATAAATAGAAGCTGTCTGACAAAGTGAAGCACGTTAACAGATCACAAAAAGCCACACATCATGCCACAATTAAAAAAAAATCCAAAACAGATTTAAAAACAAAGTATTGTACATGTATAGGTCTAGGAAGGGTTTCAAAGTAATTTCCAAGACTTTGGAACTCCAGTGAACCACGGGGAGAGACATTCACAAATGGAGATATCTTGGAACAACGGTGAACCTTCTCAGGAGTGGCCGGCCTACAAAAATTACTCCAAGAGCATGACGACGACTCATCCAGGAGGTCATAAAAGAACCCAGAACAACATCTAAAGAGCTGCATGCCTCACTTGCCTCAGGTAAGATCAGTGTTCATGATTCAACAATAAGAAAGACACTGGGCAAAAATGGCATCCATGGGAGAGTTCCAAGGCCAAAGCCACTGCTGACCAAAAAGAACACAAAGGCTCATCTCACATTTACCAAAAAACATCTTGATTATCCCCAAGACTTTTATATTGCGTACACACGATCGAGTTTCTCTGCGGTGAAAACACTGCCGTGAAACCCGACGGGAAAAATGAGGACCGGCTTGGTCCCCTTTTCCCTGTATACACACGGCTGTTTTTCACAACAGGCTTTCTCTTGGTCGAGAAAACCTGCCATGTGTAGGCTCCCTAGCAGTGTTTCCCTATGGGTAAACTGCAGAGGAAAAAAACGCTGCGATTCGCGTCGAGAAAAATTTAGTGCATGTTCTAAATTTTCTCGTTGTGATTCTCTGCGGTTTTCTCGTTGGGAAAACTGCTGGAGAGCCTACACACTGCCGTTTTTCTTGTCCAAGAGAAAACATGACAGTTTTCCCAATGAGAAAACTGATCGTGTGTACGCGGCATAAGGCAAATATTCTGTGGACTGATAAGACAAAAGTTAACATCATACCAAAAGTCAGACATGGTGGTGTTAGCGTGATGGTCTGGGGATGCTTTGCAGCTTCAGGACCTGGACGACTTACCATAATTGATGGAACCATGAATTCTGAGCTCTACCAGAAAATCTTAAAGGAGAATGTCCAGCCATCAGTTTGTGACCTCAAGCTCAAGTGCACTTGGGTTATGCTGCAGGACAATGATCCGAAGCACAACAGCAAGTTCACCTCCAAATGGTTCAAATAAAGTACAATTTAGGTTTTGGAGTGGCCTAGTCAAAGCCCGGACCTAAATCCAATTGAGATACTGTATCATGACCTTACACAGTCTGTTCATGCTGGAAAACCCTCCAATGTGGCTAAATTAAAACAATTCTGCAAAGAAGAGTGGGCCAAAATTGCTCCACAACAATGTGAAACACTCATTGTAAGTTATCACAAACGCTTGATTGCAGTTATTGCCGCCAAGGGTGGCACAACCAGTTATTAGGTTTAGGGGGCAATTACTTTTTCACATAAAGCCAGGCAGGTTTGGACAGCATTTTTGACCTAATAAATGAAACAATCATTTAAAAACTGCATTTTGTATTTACTCTGGTTATGATTGTGTAATAATAAAATTTAAAGTGTGACAAATATGCAAAAAAAATTAAAAATCAGAAAGGGGGAAAATACTTTTTCACACAACTGTATTTACACACAATCCCTGCAGTACCTGCTTCTTCACAGTCAGTTTTTTTTTTGTTTGTGCCACAGGGCACTGAGAGAACACACACTGTCTAATTGCCATTCCTGCTGTAAAAAGGCAGATAATGGGAAGAGACTGAGCTTTAGGGAAGATAAACTGTGTACTCTGCTGTCTGTGTGGAATGAGAGAGCGACACAGAAATTGGTGTCGGGGCTCCAGTAATTGCTCCAACTAGTTGACTCCCTGGCCAAATTCTGGAAAGTTCCTAAATGTGCCAATTAGTGAGTAAATCTGGTAATAGTAGGAAATTTGAAATGGTAAAATAATAATTTCTTTACAAATCTTAAAAGACTGCATACAAAATAAAAGCTTAAAGTCTCTAACTGCAATCTTATCATGATATTTTTTTTTAAAGCAGAGGTGCATTCAAACACTAGTTTTGGAAGCATATGCCTATGGAATAATTTGGATCTAAGGCTCATTTCCATTTATATGTTGTCTACTTATGTTTCAAAACTGTGAGAATGCCTGTACGTAAACCTTTCATTGCAAACCTGAACTTGCACATGTTTTAATGTTTTTTTTTTGATTTGTATGAGATAAGTACCCTTAGATTGTAAACATAAATAACAGGAGAAAGAAAAAGGTATCTCGCGCCAATTAGAATAAGAAAAAAATGTGTGTTGATTAAAATGATATAAAAGCTGCTCCCCAGAATACTAAGTGGAGATACCAATAGTGCAATGTGTAGAAATATATGTGTGTGGGCGCTAGAATACTGCTAGCAAACGCTAAACAAAATACAAATCGTGAAACCCTATTCACAATGGTGATAGTGCACCAGTCAAAAATTAAATTGACTAAATGAGTGAATATTATACATCAACAGTGCAATAAATTGAATCAAATATAAACTGGTGCTAATTTACACAATAGTAATTGAAAATACAGTAGAAATCTTGAAGTACGTACGTTTCGTCTAACATGTCATCAGGAAGCGTCTAGGGGTCAACATCTTGTGGTAAGCGGCCATCTATTCATTGAGCACTTCGGGTGTCACATATTGGTGGTTAAGGTGTCGCTTCAAGATTCCTACTGGATTTTCAATTACTATTGTGTATGGACTTGTTATACAGCTCACAAAGGAATTTACTTTACATTCTAAGCACTTTATTGATTATGGACTCATGTTGCTAAACATTAGCACCAGTTTATATTTGATTCAATTTATTGCACTGTTGATGTATAATATTCACTCATTTAGTCAATTTAATTTTTGACTGGTGCACTATCACCATTGTGAATAGGGTTCCACGATTTGTATTTTGTTAGTTTAGAGTTTGCTAGCAGTATTCTAGCGCCCCCACACATATATATTTTTTTTCTGTTCATATATATTTCTATAAATAACAGGAACCTGACTGAACCTGATAATCCTAACAAAGAGAATATCTTTACATTATATGGTAGATTTTTGATGTGCAACAGAAAGATGTTTCCTTTTATTCTGTGAGAGCATGCAGAGATTTATAATGTTCTTTCTTTCTTTTATTTCAAAAGCAGTTTATTGTATTTGTGTTGTCTATCATTGTATTTTCCAACGTGCCTATGTGCATCACAATATTGTGTATCCCTTTATGTTTAGATGACATTCATTGTCTTTATGAGAGTAATATGGTATAGCGTATAGTATATGAAATCCTTATTGTTGGGTGAAATGATTGATACCATTAGCCACAGAAGTGAAGTGATTGCTAATGTACAATGACAGATTTATTTCCTATGAGCGAAGTCTGTTCTGGCTAAAGGTTTGTCGATATTTAATTGTCTGATGAAGTACACAGTTGATACAAATCTTTTGTTAAAGTGTTTATTGCACATACCCTTTCGAATGCATGATTTAGAATAAACTGTACTATAATGTAAATACTTATTTATGTCTATAGATGTATTTATCTATCTATCTATCTAGCTATCTATCTGCAGGACGGTAGGTGGCAGCATGCGGTGAGAAGCAAGATTTCTGCCCCACCGGTTTCTGGGACTAGCAAGATGTCATGCTGCCTCTGTTCTTAAGTATGAATCATATTTAAGTCGAACGTTTGTAACTCAGTGACTGCCTCTATCTATCCTTCCTTTCCTAGCAAATTGCGGCCTTTCATCAATTCAGAACAATGTTATTTTCAGAAACAAGAGTGTAAATATTGTGTTTTATTTATGGTTTTAGAGTATTTTTTTTTTTTAGCTGTGCAATATTTTGAAATAAGCAATATGTTAAAATAGTTCAGTATTTTAGGAACATATGTGCATTGTGGTATCAGGATAGTAACAGGCAGAGGCTGAGGGTGCATTGAAACACACAGGAGCTCTTAATCATGGATCAGTGGATATGATAAAGTAAAACTGACATAGAAATCTAGAGGTAGAAGCTGGCATGTGGGGCTATATGTCTCTGGCCCGCCCGCTCCAGCCGCTAGCTTCTGTCTCTGAGAACCCTCTTTCACAATATTTTTATTGAATAAAGACAAACTCGCAAAACAGTGAAGAGATGCTGGGGGGCCAGTGACGGAAAGCAATTTGAAAATGATAACAAATATATCACAGATAAGTAGGCCTCATATATGGTGTAGACGGTAACTACAAATAAAAGGGAAAGGTAACCAGGCGAGGATGTCCTGGTACCCTCACAGTCTGTAGGAACATAATGAACCATGGTACTCCCTATAATCAAAGCCTAGAAAGTACTCCAAACAAATGGTATTTCAAGAATCATCATACATTAAATATTATACAATACCTGAGATTGACCTATATTTTTATATAAAAACAGATAAAATCTCAGGGTCCTGTCAAGGACTTAAAGATAAGAAATTTGTATATGAGAATAATAAATAAAAAATAAAAAGGGAGAAGGGAGGAGGGGGAACTATCCCATAAGCTTTCTAATGTACAGGAGGGCTTCACCCCCATCCAGAGGCCAAAGCCATACCATCAAGATAAGGGGGGGGGGGGAAGTGACCCCAAAAGTATTGTGCTAGGGAGCTATTAACAGACTCTGCACACTGGCCTTCAGTGGTAAATGGCTAAAAATAAGAAATAAAGAGAAAATAGAGAAAGAAGGAAAAAAAGAGGAAGAAGGTCGAAAGTAAGAGTAGAAAGTCAAAGAAAAAGAGAATCATGGAGAAGAAAGTAAACCCCACCCCAGGGGATCCAAGGCCAGCACCGGCAGGCTCGTTAGAATTTCCTATAAGTCCAAAAAGTGAGAAGACGCACTCATCGCCAGAAACTGGTCCAACCAGGGTTGCCAAATCTTACAAAATGTCTCCCTAGTGTCTGTGAGTATCACCGTAAGCTGCTCGTTCGTCAACGTACCGTGCACCCCTCGCTTCATCTCCTCAAAAGACAGGAGAGGTGTTTTCCACGCCTTTGCGATGGTTTGTTTAGTTGCCATAAAAATATGTGTTGCCAAAGCACGTTCTTGTTTTGTTAATTCCAAGATGGGCTTATGAAGTAGAGCTTCCCTCATCAGTGCCCCCCCAGTGCAGCCTATCAGTGTCAATCAGTGCGACCTCATCAGTGCCCATCAGTGCAGCCTATCAGTGTCCACCAGTGCAGCCTATCGGTGCCACCTCATCAGTGACCATCAGTGCAGCTTATCAGTGCAGCCTATCATGTCCCATCAGTTTCCATCAGTGCCCACCAGTGCAGCCTATCAGTGCCCACCAGTGCCATCTCATCAATGCCCACCAGTGCAGCCTATCAGTGCCCACCAGTGCCATATCATCAATGCCCACCAGTGCAGCCTATCAGTGTCCATCAGTGCCACCTCATCAGGGCCCACAAGTGCAGCATAACAGTGCCCATCAGTGCCACCTCATCAGTGTCCAGCAGTGCAGCCTATCAGTGTCCATCAGTGCAGCCTATCCATGCCCATAAGTGCCCATCAGTACTACCTCATCAGTGCCCACCAGTGCAGCCCATCAGTGCCCATAAGTTTTCATCCATGTCACCTCATCAGTGCCCATCAGTACTACCTCATCAGTGCCCACCAGTGCCCATAAGTTTTCATCCATGTCACCTCATCAGTGCCCACCAGTGCAACTTATCAGTGTCCATAAGTGCCACCTCATCAGTGCCCCCGAGTGCAGCCTATCAGTGTCAATCAGTGCCACCTCATCAGTGCCCATCAGTGCAGCCTATCAGTGTCCACCAGCGCAGCCTATCAGTGCCACCTCATCAGTGCCCATCAGTGCAGCGTATCAGTGCAGCCTATCATTGCCCATCAGTTTCCATCTGTGCCACCTCATTAGTGTCCACCAGTGCAACTTATCAGTGCCCATCAGTTTCAATGAGTGTCACCTTATCAGTGCCCACCAGTGCAGCCTATCAGTATCCATCAGTGCCACCTCATCAGTGCCCCCAGTGCAGCCTATCAATGTAAATCAGTGCCACCTCATCAGTGCCCATCAGTGCAGCCTATCAGTGTCCATCAGTGCAGCCTATCGGTGTCACCTCATCAGTGCCCATCAGTGCAGCTTATCGGTGCAGCCTATCATTTCCCATCAGTTTCCATCTGTGCCACCTCATCAGTGGGTCCACTGATGGGTCCCAAAATAGTGTCAAAAGTGTCCGATGTGTCCGCCAAAATGTCGCAGTCACGATAAAAATCGCTGATTTCCGCCATTACTAATAAAAAAATAATAATAATAAAAAAAATAACATAAAACTATCCCCTATTTTGTAGACGCTATAACTTTAACGCAAACCAATCAATATACGCTTATTGAGATTTTTTTACCAAAAATATGTAGAAGAATACATATCGGCCTAAACTGAGGAAATTTTTTTTTTTCATATATTTTTGGGGGATATTTATTATAGCAAAATGTAAAAAATATTTATTTTTTTTCAAAATTGTCGTTTTTTTTTTGTTTATAGCACAAAAAATTAAAACTGCACAGGTGATCAAATACCACCAAAAGAAAGCTCCATTTGTGGGGAAAAAAGGACGTCATTTTTATTTGGGTGCAATCTCTCACGACTGCACAATTATCAGTTAAAGCAATGCAGTGCCGAACCGCAAAAAGTGCTCTGTTTAGGAAGTGGGTAAATTCTTCCAGGGCTGAAGTAGTTAAAGTTGTTCAAGCTAAAAGAAACATAATAAAAAAAAAAAAAAGGAAAAAAAATGTGGGCAAGATAAGGACAGTTAAGGGTTGTCTTTCACGAATCGCTAGCATTCAAAGATGAATAATGTAACCAAGGTGTCCACGTATTTTCAAAAATAGTTAGGCGTTTATGTAAAATGCAAGTCAATTTATCAATTTATAGATTGATTCCAACAACGCGCAATGGTTAATATAGCGGCTAGGAATATATAAGAAATTAAGCGTTTGGTGTGTTTAGGTAAATTCATATCAAATTTTTGATAATACCTGATTGGTCCTTATGAATATAATGTTTGAAAAAAGAATTGTGACAGCGCTGAAAGCTAAAAATTTGCCTGGGTAGGAAGGGGGTTTAAGTGCTCAGTAGGCAAGTGGTTATTATATATTGTAACAAGTTAACAACATCTGGGCTCAGCGGTATCCATGACCAAGCCGTATTTCCAAAGCACCTCTGCATATTCATATTTTTATTGCCTGCAATACTGCACAAAATTACTTAGACTAGCAAGTCTACTAGCAAGGTAAAAGACACAGATTTTCTTTTATATGGTATAACATAAGATATTTTATATGTTTTACATGCCTGCAAAAAAAAAGGAAGAAATGTGTCCGCACATAGATGTAAAAGAAAAAGATGACATGCAGCTTAAGCACCTTACAACATCCCCTGGGGATGTGCTATAAATAAACATTTGTTGGCACAAAAAGGCGTGGCTTATCATTTCTTGCTTGCTAATCTGTTTTTTTTATACATAAACATTTTGCTATTTGGACATGGTGTCAATTTAATTTCTGATTTAACTTGAAATCATATTTTGGCATAGACTGATTGATAAATACATACAAATAAAGAGAGTTGACATATGTAAACAAATGCCCATATTGAGAAATACAGTTAGAGTATGTATAAAAATAAAATGTTTAGCGAAATATCAGAGGATATAGTGAAATCCTATCATAGTTAATGTATAAATTCAATATTTTAGCTAATTTTCAACATTCCACACATTTTTCTCTCTCTCTCTATATATATATATATATATATATATATATATATATATATATTAGTCATAGAGGGAGAGACAACAGTAGAGAAATATATATATATATATATATATATATATATATTGTGACAGCAGGAAGGTAAAGTCACCTGGTTGCATCCAGGGGGGTAGATATATTTCGCCCAGATTCAGGCTTTACGCTGACTTATACAGCTAGGTGGAGAGTTGTATAAGCCCAGCTGAGGCTAGTGGGCTCATGGATGACTCATACCTCTAGGGAGAGGGCTGGGCGTCGTGCAGACAGGGAGTTGATGAGGCCAGCTGAAGCTTGTCAGCTCATTTAGGCCTCTATAAAAAACTCCCAGATTCATTAGATGTTAGCTCATGCCTGGAAGCAGACCTGTGTGGACTGTCTAGGGAGAGTGAACCCCTGTGCGGTGAGAGAAAGCCTGTGTGGCTATATTTTGCTTGGACATTTAAAACCAGGGACTAGGACAGCACTAGGCTGATCCCAGTCGTTAGTTAGGAAACCTGTAAGTTTAGTCAGAGGTCAAGTTGACCAGGATTTATTTTGTTTATGTTTTTTTTGCCTTGCTGTGTTTTTGTCACTGTAAATAGAAAATAAACCGCACCTTTTTGATTTTGAAAACCACAACCTCCGTCTGCTGGGCCTGTTTTGGGTGGGGAGCCCATCCCGGGGGTCACACATACCCGCTGCCGAGCTAGCCCCCTCACAGTTGGTGGAGAACCAGTGGCAGTTTTTTTTTAAGCCAGCATGGAGGAGATACTGAAACAGCTGGCTCTAGCAAATGCCAATCAACAGCAGACAAATGCAGGTTTGCAAAGGAGCCTTGCAGCCCAGCAGCAAGCTCATCAACAGAGCCTTGCAACTTTACAACAGAGTCTGGAGGCTCAGCAACAAGCCCAACAGCAATCTGAGGCCCGCTTCATAGACCTGTTGCAGAAGCAAGAGCAGAGACTACAACAACAGATGGAAGCAGTAATGCAGCAACGTCCGCAGACCAGTGAGGAAAGCCGTCCCACTAATACCGCGTCCTTTGGGGTGAGTCGTTTATTGACAAAAATGACTGGAGAGGATGATCCAGAGGTATTTTTGACCACATTTGAAAGGACCGCTGAAAGAGAAAAGTGGCCTGAGGAGCAGTGGGCTGGACTAGTGGCTCCTCTGTTAACTGGTGAATCGCAGAAAGCTTACTATGACCTAGAGCCTAACCAAGCAAAAGACTATGTGATGCTAAAAGCTGAAATATTGGCAAGGCTGGGTGTCACCCTGGCTGTCCGGGCTCAGCGTGTGCATAACTGGACTTTCCAGCTTGGAAAACCCCCCAGGTCTCAAATGTATGATCTCATTCACCTGAGCAGAAAGTGGCTACAGCCAGAGACTTTGTCCGCACCAAAGATTGTGGAACGTGTTGTAATGGATCGGTTTTTGAGAGCTCTTCCTACTGCCATCCAAAAGTGGGTAAGCCATGGAGACCCAGAGACGGCCGATGGTCTTGTGGATCGTGTGGAGAAATACTTGGCTACAGAGAACCTGACGGCCTCTTCCAGAGACACTCGGACTTTCCACCCTAAGACCAGACCATCCCCAGGGGCGGATAAGAGGATTCCAAGGGGTGAGGGTGGAGAGAGTGAGAGGGTGGGAGCTCTACCCCAAGTTTGGCGAGAACAGCCTGGGAAATCAGCGGCTCAAGAGGCCGCAAGAAGGATCGTTTGCTACCGCTGCCGGCAAGCGGGACATATTGCAGCAAATTGCCCGGTTGTGGAGGAACCCATGCAGTGTGACTTTCTGACGGGCAGACGTCAGTCGCTGTGTGCGACAGTCGCATGCACTGCCATTCGGGGAACTGAGAAACATTTATGCAAAATGTGTATTAATGGTAGAAATGTTGTGGTATTGCTGGATTCAGGTAGCCTTGTGACCCTGATAAAGGCTGAGTTAGTTAAAACAGAGGTCTCTGGGAATAGCAAGGTAGCCGTTATTTGTGTGCATGGGGACACCCGAGAGTATCCAGTGACTACGGTGTGTTTCGAGACCCCCAAAGGTACCCTCTCTCATCCAGTGGGCTTAGTATCTCAGTTACCGCATGACGCCATTGTGGGAAGGGATTTTCCGAAGTTCTGGGAACTGTGGGATGATCCTGAGCCCCCCACTGGTGCCCCTATGTACCAGGAATGTGATAGCCAGAACTCCCCTGAGAGTGGTGAGGACTCTCCGGAATTTCCCTTGTCAGTATTGGCAGGGGAGACTCAAGAAACTGGAGAGGAGCCCACCTCCTCAGACGAAAACCTACCGTCTGTGGACTTTTCTGATCTTGAGGTTCACAGGGAAAACTTTGCCACAGAACAGTTGAAAGACCCCGCCCTAATAAAGGCACGGGAAAACGTAGTGAAAATAGATGGCGAGTTAGTGAACCCAGATAATACTGGCACTTACCCATACTTCAGCGTAGAGAAGGACCTACTGTATCGGGTGGCAAAAAGGGCAGAAGAAACCGTTGAGCAGCTTGTGGTGCCCAAACCTTACAGGAAGTTGGTGTTGGAGTTGGCCCATGGGCACATTCTTGGAGGTCATCTGGGGACAGAGAAAACCCGAGAGAGGGTATTACAGAGATTCTATTGGCCTGGGGTGATGAAGGACATAGAAAATTATTGTTCCTCCTGCCCTGTGTGTCAGAGGTCGGCCCCGATGCCACATTTCCGTAGCCCGCTGGTCCCTCTACCCATCATTGAGGTCCCGTTTGAGAGAATCGCAATGGATTTGGTAGGTCCTATAATCAAGTCCGCTAGGGGGCACCAGTACATATTGGTTATAATGGACTATGCCACCCGTTATCCAGAAGCGATCCCTCTCAGAAATACCTCGGCCAAAACCATAGCCAAAGAGCTATCTCTTGTTTTTAGCCGGGTGGGTATTTGTAAAGAACTGCTTACGGACCAAGGTACACCCTTTATGTCCCGGGTTATGAAAGAGCTGTGTAAATTGTTCAAAGTGACGCAATTGCGTACATCTGTGTATCACCCCCAAACCGATGGGCTGGTTGAAAGATTCAACAAAACCCTAAAACAAATGTTGAAGAAAGTGGTGGATAGAGATGGAAGGGATTGGGACTGTCTACTTCCTTATTTGATGTTTGCTATTAGGGAGGTGCCCCAATCCTCTACGGGATTCTCCCCCTTTGAGTTACTGTATGGGAGACACCCAAGAGGGCTGTTGGATATTGCCAAGGAAACTTGGGAAAGTGAGAGTTCTCCCCACAGGAGTGTGATTGAGCATGTCGCCCTGATGCAAGATCGAATTGCACAGGTAATGCCCATCGTGAAGGAACATTTGGCCCAAGCGCAGTTGGCACAGCAGAGAGTGTACAACCGTGGAGCCAAGACCCGTACCTTTTCCCCGGGGGATAGGATATTGGTACTTGTCCCTACGGTTGAAAGTAAATTCCTTGCCAAATGGCAAGGCCCCTACGAGATAATGGAAAAAGTGAGCGAAGTGAATTACAAGGTCAGACAACCAGGAAGGCGAAAGCCCGAACAGATCTATCACGTTAATCTGTTGAAAGCCTGGAGGGATAGAGAGTCCCTAGTCGCAGACACTTGGTCACCAGCTCAAACTGGTTGCGTGATTCCTGAGGTTGGAATCGCAGCCACCTTGTCACAACCCCAACAACAGGAGGTTAAGGAGTTTGTACTTCGCAACAAGGAGGTATTCTCTGAGCTGCCGGGACAAACATCTGGGGTAGAGCATGACATTATTACCCCGCCCGGTGAAAGGGTGAAGTTAAAACCCTATCGGATCCCAGAGGCCCGACGGGAGGCAATACGGGAGGAAGTACAGAGAATGCTGAACTTAGGGGTGATAGAGGAGTCCCAAAGTGATTGGTCTAGTCCCATTGTGTTGGTGCCTAAACCGGATGGGAGCTGGCGATTTTGTAACGATTTTCGTCAGTTGAACAAAGTTACAAAATTTGACACCTACCCCATGCCACGTATAGATGAGTTGATCGACCGGCTGGGAACAGCCCGATACATGACGACTCTTGACCTCACAAAAGGGTATTGGCAAATCCCCCTGGCCAAGTCGGCCAAAGAGAAAACCGCATTTGTAACCCCAGACGGGGCGTTCCAATATAAAAGAATGCCGTTCGGGTTACAGAATGCGCCGGCCACATTCCAGCGGAAAATGGACCAGATGCTGAGGCCCCATCGGAAGTATGCTGCGGCTTACCTGGATGACATAATTGTCCATAGCACAGATTGGGCCTCACATCTGCCAAAAGTGCAAGCAGTCCTGGACTCTGTTCGGGAAGCAGGGTTTACGGCTAACCCCAAGAAGTGTACCATTGGGCAGGAGGAGGCCAAATATCTTGGGTACACCATTGGGAGGGGAGTAATAAAACCCCAACTCAACAAAGTCGAGGCCATCCAGAGTTGGCCACGTCCCAACAGCAAGAAGCAGGTACGAGCCTTTCTGGGAATCGCTGGGTATTATCGGCGATTCATTCCCCACTTTGCTTCTAAGGCTGTGCCCCTAACCAACCTGACGAAGGGGAAAGGGTCGGTCATGATTAAATGGACCCCCGAGGCTGAGGCAGCATTCCAATTCTTGAAACAAGCCTTATGTAGCCAGCCAGTGTTGTACTCACCCGACTTCTCTAGAGACTTTGTCGTACAAAGTGATGCGTCAGATGTGGGGTTAGGAGCAGTATTGTCCCAGGTCTGGAACGGGGAAGAGCACCCAGTCATTTACCTCAGCAGGAAGTTGAAGTCCCATGAGGTAAATTACGCCACCGTTGAAAAGGAGTGTTTAGCGGTGAAGTGGGCTCTAGATTCCCTTCGGTACTACCTGCTAGGTAGGCACTTTGACATGGTTACGGATCACGCTCCGTTAAAGTGGATGGCTCAAAACAAGGAAACAAATAGAAGAGTGAATAGGTGGTTCCTGGCCCTCCAGGAATTCAACTTCACAGTAAAGCATCGCCCTGGCGTTCAAATGGGGAATGTGGATGCTTTGTCTCGAGTACATGAATGCCTGATTGCTGGTGTTCCAACCCCGAGGTTAAAACAAGAGGGGGGGGTATGTGACAGCAGGAAGGTAAAGTCACCTGGTTGCATCCAGGGGGGTAGATATATTTCGCCCAGATTCAGGCTTTACGCTGACTTATACAGCTAGGTGGAGAGTTGTATAAGCCCAGCTGAGGCTAGTGGGCTCATGGATGACTCATACCTCTAGGGAGAGGGCTGGGCGTCGTGCAGACAGGGAGTTGATGAGGCCAGCTGAAGCTTGTCAGCTCATTTAGGCCTCTATAAAAAACTCCCAGATTCATTAGATGTTAGCTCATGCCTGGAAGCAGACCTGTGTGGACTGTCTAGGGAGAGTGAACCCCTGTGCGGTGAGAGAAAGCCTGTGTGGCTATATTTTGCTTGGACATTTAAAACCAGGGACTAGGACAGCACTAGGCTGATCCCAGTCGTTAGTTAGGAAACCTGTAAGTTTAGTCAGAGGTCAAGTTGACCAGGATTTATTTTGTTTATGTTTTTTTTGCCTTGCTGTGTTTTTGTCACTGTAAATAGAAAATAAACCGCACCTTTTTGATTTTGAAAACCACAACCTCCGTCTGCTGGGCCTGTTTTGGGTGGGGAGCCCATCCCGGGGGTCACACATACCCGCTGCCGAGCTAGCCCCCTCACAATATATATATATATATATATATAAATACAGCTGTACACTAACATGTAGTAATCCAAACATTTAGCCTTTGGAAAATATAGAATTACAAAAGCAGCATCAAATACAACATCAATTTGTAACAGAAGCACAAAAAGGCAAACAGATTTGTATCATCATCTATATGAATTCCTGCCAAGAGAGACTGCCCCCTCCCAACAAAATAATCAATATATTTATTATGGACTTCCCTGGAATTTTGGGTGGGCAATCCAGCACGGCCAATTCCAATGGGCATCAGCCCCTCAACAGCCTCACGACCTTCTACCACTACACTAGTCCCTGGCACGGCAGGGTCACTGTTAAATGGCAGTGTGCTGAGATACCTGTCTACTAGGGATGAGCTTCATGTTCGAGTCGAACCCATGTTTGACTCGAACATTGGCTGTTCGGGTGTTCGCCGAATTGCGAACATTATGGGCCGTTCGCGCCAAATTCGAGTGGCGCGTCACGGCCCATAATTCACTGCGGCATCGCAGTGCATTGCTGGCTGATGATTGGCCAAGCATGCACTATGACCCGCAAGCCAGGGCCAATTGTGTAGTGTGTTGGAGTTGTTTAATGAGAGATTACAGAGATAGGCAGTGTCCTTTATACTCAGTTAGCTGCAGTTACAGTGTGTAGAGAATATATATATGCATCCTAGGTGTTGTATATATATTTATGCACTGTATTCAGTTAACTAGATCTGTTCCTGTTATTCTCTATACTGTGACAGGCAGGCAGGTGATTGTGCTAGCTGCAGACAGTCAGTGTTTCACTTAGTGTACTGTGTGCTTTGCATAGCGTTCACCTAAAGCTTACCTGAATACAGTTAGTGACTAATAGTGGTGTACTCATAATTAAACCACAGACAGAGAGCTGCAAGTATTTTCAGTTAGTGTACTGTGTCCCTCTCTGCACAGTTTACACCTAAAACTGACTGAAGACAATTGCTGCCTTCCCCATACTAATACCACAGCAGGCAGTTGATTCTGATAGCTGCATTATCAGTACATATATATATATATATATATATATATATATATATATATATACATTAGACCTTTGTGCAGCTACATCTCACTGCAGGCCATTAGTATGTCTGGAAGGCAAACAAGGAGAGGCAGACAGTCACAAGGCAATAAAAGAGGGCAAGCAGGCTCTGTGTCTAGAGGCAACAGTGCTGCTGGTCATGGACATGGTGCATCATCATCAACACGTGACCGTGGGACACGCTTGTCCTTCTTTTCGGCAGCTGGCCATGTTGAGCCGCAACATGCCCAAGACTTGGTAGAGTGGATGACCAAGCCATCCTCATCCTCCTCGTCCTCTCTCACCCAGGCTCAGGGTACTTTGTCTGGCAAAGCAGCTGCCAAAGCGGCCTCTTCCCTCGTCTCAATTGCATCATTCACTCCTTCCCTAGTCCCACCATGTCCTCTTGAGGAGTCCCCCGAACTGTTTGAGCACAGTGTTGGGTACATGCTCCTGGAGGATGCCCAGAGTTTTGAAGGCTCCGATGATGGAACCCAGCTGGAAGAAGGCAGTAACGGGAGCCCAGAGAGAGGGGGTAATAACGTGAGCCCAGAGAGAGGGGGTGCTCAACAAGGACAGCTATTTGGCAGTCATGTTCCCCTAGCTGCAGCATACTGCCAGATTTGCTCCAGTGATGAGGAGGGAGGGGATGATGAGGTCACTGACTCCACGTGGGTGCCTGATAGGAGAGAGGAGGAGGTGGAGGAGGAGGCGGCACATCTCCAACGAGGCAGGATGCCCTCCAGGGGCCAGCTTAAGGGCAGCACACCGACTGCATCACACTGCAGAGCTCCGCATGTGCAGGGCGCTGCTGTCTCTGCGCGTTATTCCAAAAGTTCTTTGGTGTGAGCCTTTTTTCGATGTGTGTAGCAGATAGCAGCATTTGCCATTTGCAACATATGTCTAAAGCGTATTTCACGTGGCCAAAACATCAGCCGCTTGGGCACCACGTGCTTGACCAGACATATGTCGACCTGCCATGCAGTCCGTTGGCAAGCTTAACTAAAATACCCACACCAAAGAACAAAGCTTGCTCCTCATCAGCTGGGATCTCCAACCCCACTATACCTTCAGTCCTCTGTGAAACCTGCACTTGTGTAGAATTCGGTGTGTCACAGCCAAGTACTTGCGGACAATCTGCTATCGGTACACCGACGTTCGATTGTATTAGGCAAATTTCTCTGCCCCAGCTGCTGCACCGCCAAAAGAAGTTCGCTCCCAGCCATTCACATGCCCAGCAGTTGAATGCTAGCTTGGCTAAATTGCTAGCACTTCAACTGATGCCTTTTCAGTTGGTAGACTCTGCCCCCCTTCCGTGAGTTTGTGGAATGTGTGGTTCCTCAGTGGCAGGTTCCCAAACGCCAATTTTTCTCACGGAAGGCTATTCCGGCTCTCTACCGGCATGTGGAAGGCAATGTCTTGGCCTCGCTGGACAGGGCAGTCAGCGGTAAGGTGCATATTACTGCTGACTCATGGTCCAGCAGGCATGGACAGGGACGTTACCTATCTTTCATGGCGCTTTGGGTGACTCTGCTGGCAGCTGGGAAGGATGCAGGACAAGGTGCAGTAGGGTTGGAGGTTGTTCCGCCACCACGCCTCCAAAATGTTACTACTGGTGATTCTGACACACCTCTCTCCTCCACCCCCTCCTCTTCTTCTTCCTCCATGGCCTCTACCTGTGCTTTGTCCTTGGAACCAGCGGTGCTCTGTAGGCGTTCAAGGGGCTACGCAAGTATGCAGGCAAAAAGATGCCATGCGGTGCTTGAGCTGGTGTGCTTGGGGGACAGGAGCCACACTGGGGCAGAGATTCTGTCAGCTCTGCTGGGGCAGGCTCAGAGGTGGTTGACGCCACGCCAGCTTAAGACAGGAAAGGTGGTATCCGACAATGGCACCAACCTCCTCTCCGCCCTCCAACAGGGGCAACTGACCCATGTGCCCTGTTTGGCTCACGTCCTTAACTTGGTGGTGCAGCGGTTCTTGGGAAGGTACCCGGGCTTACAGAAGGTCCTGAAGCAGGCCAGGAAACTCCGGTCATATAATGCCAGTGCTCGGCATGCTGACCTGCAAAAGGATTACAGTCTGCCCAAGAACCGCCTAATCTGTGACATGCCCACCAGGTGGAACTCTACGTTGGCCACGCTGCAGCGGCTGCACACGCAGCAGAGGGCCATCAATGAGTATCTGTTTCAATATGGCACCAGGACAGGGTCAGGGGAGCTTGGATTTTTTTCCCCACACCAGTGGGCCATGATCAGGGATGCATGCACTGTCTTGGCACCATTTGGGATGGTGAGCAGTGACAGTGCATGCATCAGTGAAACTGTCCCTCTTGTCCACCTGTTGGAGCACACGCTGCTTGGAAAAATGGACAGGGCACTTGAGGCAGAACAGAGGCAGGAAGAGAAGGACTTCCTTACCTCTCAAGGCCCTCTTTATCCAGACAGTGTTCCTGCTGGCCCGGCTATCACACAGGAAGAGGACGAGGAGGGGGAGGAGGAGATGGAGGATTATTGTGTCAGCATGGAGGTGGAGTCTAGCACTCAGCATCAGCAGCAGTCTTCAAGGGATCAATTACAGTACCAAGACACCCATGGACTTGTACGTGGCTGGGAGGAGGTGGCTGCGGATCATGTCGTCCTCAGTGACCTAGAGGACTCCGCACCGAATGCCTCAGAAAACCTACGCTGCATGGCCTCCCTGATCCTGCAAAGCCTGCGGAAGGATCCTCGTATTCGTGCGATCAAGGAGAGGAATAATTACTGGCTGGCAACCCTCCTTGATCCACGTTACAAGGCTAAGGTTGCAGACCTTATCTTGCCGTCGCAAAGGGAGCAGAGGATGAAGCATCTTCGGGAGGCCTTGCAGAAAGGTCTGTGCAACGCGTTCCCAGAGACTGGGAGGTTACAAATTCCTGGTCCTGGACAACGTGTTGCTGAGGCTCCGGTCAGTCAAAGATGGAGTGGTGGAGAAGGTGGCCGCCTGACCGATGCGTTCAGACAATTTTTTAGTACGCAGCCCCAAGGTATGATCGCTTCCAGCAATCATCGCCAGCGTCTGGTTTACATGGTGCAGGAATACCTAGGGGCAAGATCAGACTTGTACACCTTTCCCACCGAAAATCCTCTGGGTTACTGGGTCTTGAGGATGGATCACTGGCCAGAGCTTGCACAGCATGCAATTGAGGTACTGGCCTGTTCTGCATCCAGCGTTCTTTCAGAACGTGCATTCAGTGCTGCTGGAGGCTTTGTAACCGATCACAGGGTGTGCCTGTCCACCGACTCGGTCGATCGACTGACCTTCATAAAAAATTAATCAGTCTTGGATCACCACCAGCTACCAAGCACCTGATGCTGATGTAACCGAATAATTTTTTTGGAAATGTCAGATCCCTTCAAGACTGCCTATGCTGATGCTGAGTGACTATCCTGTTATGCTGAGTGACTATCCTCTTCCTCCTCAATAATCATGCTGATAGCTTGAAAGAACATTTTTGGTTCTGGGCACCGCCACCAGTGGCTAAGGCCCAATTTTTCAGCCCCTGTTTAACACGGGCGTGTATTTACAATTTTTGATGCAATGCTTTGCAGCAGGGCTCATTGCTGTGCTCCAACTACAGTATCTGTGAGGGGTTGCAGTGTTGTGGCACCAGCACCAGTGCCTAAGGCCCAATTTTTCTGCCCCTGTTTAACAGGGGCGTGTAATTACAATTTTTGATGCAATACTTTGCAACAGGGCTCATTGCTGCGCTCCAACTACAGTATGTGTGAGGGGTTGCAGTGTTGTGGCACCAGTGACTAGGCCCAATTGTTCTGCCCCTGTTCAACAGGGGCATGTAAATACAATTCTTGATCTAATAATTCACAGCTGGGCCCATTCCTGCGCCCACCAAGAGTAACTGTGAGGACTTACAGTGTTGTGGCACCAGCACTACCACCACCACCAAAGGCCCAATTTTTCCTATCACTGTTTAACAATGTCATGTAATTACAATTATTGATCTAATATTTCATACAGCTGGGCCCATTCCTGCGCCCACCAAGAGTAACTGTGAGGGCTTACAGTGTTGTGGCAACACCAACACCTAAGGGCCAAATTTCTGCAGAGTATATACGGAAGGCCCCTATTTTCAAACATCCAACTTACAAATGACTCCTACTTGCAAATGGAAGGAGATAACAGGAAGTGAGAGGAAATCTACCCCTAGGAAGGGAAATTCTCTCCTGTAAGAGTTAATATGGGAAAGATGTGTCTCCTCTCCACTGATGCTTTATCACCAATCCTTGTTTCAATAAAAAAAACAAATTTTCAAAAAACATTTGTCATTGGGACAAAAAGTGAGGTGAAATGTTCTGAACAGGTGCACAGACAGCAAAACAAATGTTACAGGGGTGATAACCCTTCCCTATGTTTTCCAAAAAGCTTAAAAATATATTTTTTGGCTGGAGCTACACTTACAAAATTTACCTGTTCCAAATTACAAACAGATTCTACTTAAGAACAAACCTACAGTCCCTGTCTTGTTTGCACCACCTGTATACTGATGTTCAGAGTATATAGGCCCTTTTTTTTAATTTGGGTGCAGGGTTTTCCTTAATATCCATACAAGACCCAAAGGGGCTGGGGGGGTGGGGTGGGGGGGTACCCATGCCATTTTTCTCAATGATTTTCATCCATATTGCTGGGACCAGACATTACATTGAAGCCGCAAGCAGTTTTAAATTACTTTTTTTCCTTTAGAAATGTCATTTTGTGCAGGGACAGTTCTAAACACGGGAAACACGTGC
Organism: Rana muscosa; assembly: GCA_029206835.1. Lineage (NCBI taxonomy): Eukaryota > Metazoa > Chordata > Amphibia > Anura > Ranidae > Rana > Rana muscosa. Next base: position 1,014,263,283 of record CM055116.1, read on the forward strand.
TACTTCACAGGCATACTTTAGACACCCCCAGGTATGATATTTTAAGGAATAATTTACTTTTTTTTTCACTTTATGCATCATTAAAATCACTGCTCCCGAAAAAACGGACGTTTTTAAAACTTTTTTTTGCATTGATACATGTCCCCTGGGGCAGGACCCGGGTCCCCAAACCCTTTTTAGGACAATAACTTGCATATTAGCCATTATAATTAGCACTTTTGATTTCAAAACATTTGCGTCCATTTTATTTAATAGGGTTCTAAAGTTCACGCAAACTTTCGGTCCGTTCGCAGGTTCTTGTGCGAACCAAACTGGGGGGGGGGGTGTTCGGCTCATCCCTACTGTCTACATGCCTGCATAAATAGTTGTGCAGGATGCAGCAGAAGCACAATGCTGTTGACCTTCTCCAAACCAAATTTATGAAGGTTAAAAAGAGCCAAAACCTGTTGGCCAGAATACCAAATGCATTTTCCACTACTCTTCTGGCCCAGGAGAGCCAATAATTAAAAATGTGTTGCTCGGGGGGGGGGGGGCAGAGTAGATGCTCCCCGAGCGCAAAGGCCTCAGCAACACAAATACAAAAAAATCATAACTAGCATTAACAACTTCAAAGATTACAATGCTAAAAAAGCTCTTGTAATAAAAAAACAGATCCAAAGTTGGGTGGTGGGACAATTCAGTTGTGCTTTCCATCTATAGTGCTGCCACAGTTGGGGAAATCCCATTGCTCCATAAACTGGACAGCTTCTTTTCACTGCTCAGGGTTTGATGGAAATTGTATTAAAAAAACATATTAAGGACTTGTGCAGATAACATTGCTAACATATTTGGCACACAAATGCATATGCAACATAGGGATAAGCAAAACATATTTATAAAGCTGACATATAAAAGGAGAATAAAAATCTACAATTTTTTAAAAACAAAATAAGTAACTTAAGCAGCAAATGAATGTACACATTTACTGTTTACATGACAAACATACTGTATATATATATATATAGTGAGATTTAGGCCATTGTAACATACCTTGATACCTTCTGCAGCACTTTAACCACCTCTATACTTAAACCATTAAACCCCCTTCCTGCCCAAGCCATTTTATAGCTTTCAGCACTGTCACACTTCAGTGCGGTCATGCAACATTGTACCCAAATTAAACTTTTATTTAAAAAAAATCCCACAAATAGAGCTTTCTGTTGGTGGTATTTTATCACCTCTGCGATTTTTATTTCTTGCGCTATAAACAAAAGAAGAGTGACAAGTTTAAAAAAAACACAATATTTTTAACTTTTTGCTATAATAAATATGCCAATTTAAAAATAAAAAATAAATTCCTCAGTTTAGGCCGATATGTATTCTTCGCAATAAGCGTATATTGATTGGTTTGTGCAAAAGTTATAGCGTCTACAAAATAGGGGATAGATTTATGGCATTTTTTTTTTTACTAGTAATGGCGGCAATTTTATCGTGACTGCGATATTGTGGCGGACATATCGGACACTTTTGACACTATTTTGGGACCATTCACATTTATACAGCGATCAGTGCTATAAAAATGCATTGATTACTGTCTAAATGTCACTGGCAGGGAAGGGGTTAACACTAGGGGGTGATCAAGGGGTTAAATGTGTTACCTAGGGAGTGATTCTAACTGTAGGGGGAGGGGACTCACAAGGGGAGGAGACCGATCGGTGTTCCTTTGTACTGGGAACACACCATTGGTCTCCTCTCACCTGACAGGACATGGATCTGTGTGTTTACACACACAGATCTACGGTCCCGCTCTGTTACTGGGCAATCGCGGGTACCTGGCCAACATCGCTGGCGCCAGGCACGCGCACCGGCTCCTGAGTGACGCGGCGGGTGCATGCACCCCCTAGAGGTCCGGGAAGCCATAGACGTCATATGATGCAGCAAGTGGTTAATTATGGCAGAGCAGGTCTCAGGAATGATGACGTAAGCACGTCTGTGTGAAACGCCTCCAGTGAGCACCTTTTTTGGATTGATGTTTGTCATGTTCGCTTGATTTTATGGACTTTCAATAAATTCTTTTGATTTTACTTCTGGATGTGCCACCGTTCTTCTTTGTTTCCATTGGATTTCCATGGCTGCGGACCAGGCAGGCACCCGGATCTCTTCAGAAGCTCATCAGATACTCACAGGTGGCTTTGAGCAGTGTGTTCCCAGCTCTTTCCAACACAGAATCAATATTACACTTCTGAATGGAAACAATAATATATTTTAATATCAGTACAAGCTATTTTATTATGATATCTGATTTATAATTTCAAATGTTTTAAAAAGGAAATGAAAGAACCATAACTTTAGCAATGTTGCACTGGACATTGGTTATTTCTTGATGATAATTCCATTTCTGCAATTTACTGTGTTTTTCAACTCCTGAACAAACAGAAAGAGGCTTTCCTATAGAGAAGTTATTATTATCACCATTTGAAGTTTCAGTTAATGGCACACAGCACTCAATCCTTTCAGATGCTCATGTACTGGCAGTAGATGCAGAGCAATAACTCATGGCAGAAAGCTAGAAGAAATAACTTCTCTGTGGTGGTGAATTATTTTTCAGAAGAGCTATTTCTGTTCACATTTATAATTTGGTATAGCAAAGGACTTTATCCTGGTGTGACAAAAAGGCATTAAATGTGACAGCTTGCCCCTTGGGTTTTAATGTATAATGTTTTAGAAATCATAAGTTGCTTTGGTTTGTTTATTTTAACATATTCTCTCTATCAATATTATTAATATTATTATTATGTAATAAAACCTTTCAGAGGCTCCCAAATAGGTTTAAAAATATCTTAACATGGGCGTCTGCTCCATAGGGAAAGGGGGGGTCATTGCCCCCCCCCCCCCTGGAAGTCAGAGTGAAGACACACACTTGCCCCCTGTGTTGCAATGGCTGCCGCGGCCGCCTCCGCGGCAGCCGTGGACTTTTTTTTCTAAGGTTGCAGACTGCTGCTGGCCTGGGGGCTGGGGCTGCTCTCAGTCTTTTCCGACTATCCGTCCCTCCCTCCTCACCCCCGGCCCGAGCATCTGATTGGCTTAATATCACCGTGACCCTGACCCGGCTGTTCTGTGATTGGCTACTGCCTCAGCCTGCCTCTGCCTGTGTAAATGTGCCTATGCCGATCCGGCCGGCGCTGGCTCCTCCCATAGGTGCGTGGCGTGCAGTGGCCAAGACAAGAGACTGAATACGCTGCCAGTGCCTGCCCTATCGCTGAAGAACTACAGGTAACAGCAGTGCCACGACACCACTGTGTATATCTTTTTGTATTGCAATGTATTGCAATACATCTGTGTTGTGGGCGGCCATATTTTGATCTTGATGAAAACAACCTATACATACAGTATAGGCTGTATTCATCAAGATCAAAATATGGCCACAACAGATGTATTGCAATACATTGCAATATAGAAAGATGTATATTCTCTAGGCTATATTTAAATGGACATGGTGTAGTGAAGTTGAATTATCCTCAAGACCTATTTCACACTGCCAGCTGGCATTGCGTTACCGGTAAAGCGCCGCTAATTTTAGCGGCGCTTCACCATCGTTTTAGTGGCGCTATTCGGCCGCTGGGGGGGGGGGGGGGTAAGAAAACATAGAAATTGCTAATCAGACAATGGCAGCTTGATCCTTTTATTAAGCTTTTGCCTCAGGTTTCTCAAACCTTTGCATGCATGTCATAATGACTAAGCCCCTCCCCTTCATAACATTGTCAAAAAGGGACCGAGCATGGATGACCTTAAAATGATGCCCCCCCCCCCCTGAAAAAAGTTCAGCGGACACCCATGTATCTTAACACAATTAAATGTGGAACTACACCATGCACAGTTGTATATGGAGAATTTAGTTTACACTCAGTGACCTTTCATTTGCTTGTAGCACTGACTCCCTAAAGAGCTGCTGAGATGTTTAGGTCCTCCTGCTGCCACCAGTGATGACCCCCTACCTCTTGTACCGGGACACAAGAATCACAGACATACCAGTAGTAATGTAAATAGATTTAGTAGGGCTCGAACAAGGCCTAGAATGAAAGATCTGTATTGTCAGAATCAGAAATAACAGAATTAACCAATTACCAGTTGACCAATTACCAGTTGCTGAACAGCTGTACATACATCCAAGCACATGCCATTCATTTCACCTTTCCCTAAACAAGAGACTGAAAATAAGCCAATGAACACCATCTAGAACAGCTTCAAAAAAATAACAGTAGATATGGTTAGCAAACTCTAATTTGGCCTGTGAATCCCAGAGACCACTGGTCAGTTTAAATAATAAGTCTGCTGGTGCTGGGGCCTTTTAACTCTTTGTTGAACACTCATTCTCAAATAGGAGTATTTGTAATAAACAGAAATAAATAAATGGGGTGATCCCCTTATACAGAATTCTGTTGGTGGCATCAAACTCCAAAGGCAGTAGCAAATAAGCTACACATACTGTATACACCATTCTGGTGAAGTGTGATTGTGCTTTGATTAGCAGACCATCTCCCAATGATCACTTCGGTGGGCTAGATGGAGGTGGATTGAAGGTAGGCTATGGTACCCTTGACAGGAAGATGGTGGATGAGGAATGTAGGTTGCACTGTTCACAAAATAACTCTGCAATGCTGCTGCCTCTGGGGCAAGGTCAGGTAAAAGGTAGCCTGTTATTCATTGAGTCTTCCTCACAAACCTGAACCTTCCATTGATTTGTGGGTCCTTGTTTCCTCTATTCATTTGGCAGCCTTCTTCCCTTGATATTTGGCAGCTCTCTCTCATTCTACACAGTGCCCTGCCAGTACCCCGCCAGGCTCTGCTAGTCTTCTGGTTCCTGGTACATGTTCCCAGGGTTCTCTCTTCTCTGTCTTTTTCTCCTTTCCTCTCCAGTCTTTCAGTCTCTGCCAGGGCTAAAGGGTTACAGCTACATGAATATGCAAGCATTGTGCCGCAGGGGTAGGGATGAGCTCTTGCTGGACTTTTACCTTGTTTGATATGAGCCGAAAATCATGTATAGTAGCAATTTTTCTATGGCTACTATCTTGACAGCTTCCTCTGTCAATAGTTGTTAAGGAAACACGTCCGTAGCAACCACTGATCGCCTCACCCCATTCTTTTGCTGGCCCAAAATCCCCCAAAATGTAAGCAAAGGGGCAAGGATAGCACTCACACCATTGACCAGATATGGCCACATAGACATTTTTGGGCAATGACTTTGGCCAAATATGGCTATTGCCATATTTGATCACTCAAATCACTGGGTATTCTCTGCTGCTTTGCTTACAGGTATCATTTTGTCTTCAAGTTGTTTTTGGTGAAATAACCAGTGCCATTTACCATGATTGACATGAATCTGCATCACTGGAAAATGTGGTTAATGAAGGATTTTACATTGTGGGACTTTTTTAAAGCAATGGAATGTGTATTACACACTTTACACTTTTTTGTAAATACGTAAAGGTATTATGTACCCCTTACTCATTTATGTAGGGGTTTCCAGATTCCAATAAGTCCCCAGTCTGCAGACCCCCACAACCACTGGTGCAAGGTTGTGAGATGGAGAATCTTGTCCACATCAACATAGGGACAAGGTGGCTTGTCAGGGTTTTTCTATTAGCTTAGAAAATGATGATTACTTTTATTTAAAATTGGGTTCAGCACTTAAACTTTAGTAATGTTTGGGGAATTTTCCTCGAACCAAACTCGAACCGGAAGATTTGGCTGCCCAATGACCTGGCCATTTTTTGCGATACAGCACTGCAGCGCTTTACCTGACAATTGTGCGGTCATGCAACCCTGTACCTAAACAAAATTTATGTCCTTTTTTTTACCACAAATAGAGCTTTCCTTTGGTGGTATTTGATCATCTCTGCGTTGTTGTTTTTTTACGCTATAAACAAAAAAAAGGGATTTTTATAACAGCTTACCTGTAAAATCCTTTTCTTGGAGTACATCACGGGACACAGAGCGACTTAGTCATTACTAATGGGTTATATAGATTACCTTCAGGTGTTGGCACTGGCCAATTCCAAACCGGAAGTACCCTCCCCTATATAAGCCCCTCCCACCCGGGAGCACCTCAGTTTTGTAGCCAAGCAATAAGTGTCCCAAAAAGAGGGGTGGGAGCTCTGTGTCCCGTGATGTACTCCAAGAAAAGGATTTTACAGGTAAGCTGTTATAAAAATCCCTTTTTCTTTTTCGTACATCACGGGACACAGAGCGACTTAGTCATTACTAATGGGACGTCCCAAAGCAATGCCAAATGAGGGGAGGGATACATAAGCTGGGCGCCATCAGGCATGAGGATCTTTTGCGGCCTGCAACACACTGCGCCCAAAGGCGACATCCTCCTGACTTCTAACGTCTACCTGGTAGAATCTAGTAAACGTGTGTACCGAAGACCATGTTGCGGCCTTACATACTTGAGCCAGGGAGGCCTGGTGATGCACTGCCCATGAAGTTCCAACTGCTCTTGTGGAGTGCGCCCTAACTTTGAACGGAGGCGGTCTCTTTCTCAAGCCATAGGCTTGTATTATGACCTGTCGAATCCACTTGGCTAAAGTGGATTTTGATGCTGCCTGACCCTTTTTAGGGCCTTCCGGCAGAATAAACAAAGTATCCGTTCTGCGAATCTGAGCAGTGGCTTTTAGATAAGCTTTAACTGCTCTTACTACATCCAAGGAATGTAATAACTTTTCCTCTACCGAGCTAGGTTTGGGGAAAAAAGAAGGAAGAACCACATCTTGGTTCAAATGAAACCTCGATACCACCTTAGGAAGAAAGGCTGGATGAGGACGTAATACTACTCTGTCCTTATGGACAACCAGATATGGCTCCTTACAGGACAAGGCGGCTAATTCCGATACTCTTTTAGCCGAACAAACGGCTACTAAGAAAATCAATTTCCTGGTGAGAAGAACCAAGGAAATGTGTTGCAATGGTTCAAACGGTTGTTTCTGTAGAACTGACAGAACCAGGTTTAAGTCCCAAGGACATATGGGAATACTAACCGGAGGGCTAATACGCATCACTCCTTGTATGAAAGCTTTGACTAGTGAATGCGAAGCCAAGGGCCTTTGAAAAAATATTGACAAGGCCGAAATCTGACCCTTGATAGTACTCAAGGCCAGCTTCCTATCTACAGCCCACTGTAGGAAGTCCAAAATCCTCCCTATCACGTACTTACGTGGATGCCATTTCTTGGCCTCACACCACTTAATGTACGCTTTCCAGATCCTATAATAGATCTGCCTGGATACCGGCTTCCTGGCATTGATCATGGTAGATACCACAGAATTAGAGAGCCCTCTCTTTTTCAGAATGTGGGCTTCAATAGCCAGGCCGTCAAACCTAGGGCTGGTAAGGAAGGGTGGTATATCGGTCCCTGCGACAGCAGGTCCGGACGATGTGGGAGGGTCCAAGGACTCCTCACTGACATTTTTACAATCTCCACGTACCATGCCCTTTGGGGCCACGCTGGAGCCACCAGAATCACTGGTTTCTTTCCTACCCTGATTCTGCGGAGTAATCGCGGTAACAATTGTGGCGGTGGGAATGCATATATCAGCTTGAACTGATTCCAAGGGAACACTAGGGCATCCGAGCCGCAAGCTAGAGGATCCCTTGTGCGAGACACAAATCTGTCCACCTTTGCGTTGAATCTGGATGCTAGCAGATCTACATCCGGTGTTCCCCACCGCTGGCATATTGCCTGGAAAACCTCGGGGTGAAGAGACCATTCCCCCGGGCATAATTGTTGGCGACTTAAAAAGTCCGCTCTCCAATTTTCCACTCCTGGGATAAAAACCGCGGATATGGCTGGGACATATTTTTCTGCCCACTCCAGGATGCAATTTGCTTCCCTCTGGGCTGCACGACTCCTGGTGCCACCCTGGTGATTGATATATGCCACTGCTGTGGCATTGTCTGATTGAATTCTGACAGGGGACCCTTGGAGTTTGGATGTCCATGCTACTAGGGCATACCGGGCTGCTCGTATCTCTAAGAGATTGATGGGCAGGGCCTTTTCTGCTTCTGACCACTTGCCCTGGAGAGACCATTGCTCCAGTACTGCCCCCCAGCCTATGAGGCTGGCATCTGTAGTGACTACCTTCCAAGAAACCGGACTGAAGGGGACAGGGACATTGGTAAGTCTAAAGCCTGAACTTTTTTGTTCCAGGCTGACAGTATGGCCCTTTGCAAATTCCTTGAATGGAATTGACCGTAGGGTACCGCTTCGAATGAAGCCACCATTTTTCCCAGCAGCCTCATGCAGAGGCGTATGGATGGTTTTCTTTTTGTACCCACTAAGTGGGTCAAATCTTTTAAAGACGACACCTTCTCTGGAGGTAAGAAAATCTTTCTCTGATTTGAATCCAGCCTTAGCCCTAAGTATTCCAGACTTTTGACTGGTCTTAGAGCTGACTTGTCCCGGTTGATAATCCAACCGTGATATTCCAGATACTTGATTGTCTTGTGAATAGCTACTTCCAGCTTTTCCACTGAGTGGTCTATTAGTAGCAGGTTGTCTAGATATGCCATTATCGTTACACCCTGTGTTCTTAGATTGGCCAATAATGGGGCCAGAATTTTTGTGAACACTCGTGGTGCTGTGGCCAGACCGAAAGGTAAGGCTCTGAACTGAAAATGGCGCCCTTCTACTGCAAAGCGTAGAAATTTCTGGTGGGCCGGAAAGATGGGAATATGCAGATAAGCATCCTTTATGTCGATCGAGGCTAACCATTCCTGCCCTTGTAGGGTGGTGGCCACCGATCGGATCGACTCCATCCGAAAAGTCCTGATATTTAGGAACTTGTTTAGCCCTTTTAGATTTAATATGGGCCTCACGTCCCCATTTGGTTTGGGGACTGTGAAAAGGTTCGAGTAAAACCCGAATCCGCTTTCTTCCAGGGGAACCTTCATGATTACACCTTGGAGCAATAGTTGTTCTAGTGCCAGAAGGAGGGATCCTCCCTTTTGGGGATCTCTTGGCACGTTTGACCTCATAAATTGGGCAGGAGGAGTGCCTTTTAACTCCAGCTTGTATCCCAGACTTACTGCGGAGAGCACCCATCTGTCTCTGATGGGGTCCCGCCAGGTCTCTGTGAACAACTGAAGTCTTCCCCCCACCCGATTGAGTGGGGGCAACGCTTCATGCCTTGGGGGGAGGTTTTGTACCTCTCTTGATCCAGGGCTTCTTGTTACCCTGTGATTGTCCCTGATTTCTGCCCCCTGAATTTGACCGCGGAGGCCGTCGGAACTGCTTCACAGCCGATGTGCCCGGGACTGGAGAAGTAGGCCTCTTAAAAGAAGGACTTCTACCCTTGTTCTTAACCGGTAAGAGTGAACTTTTACCGGCAGAAATTTTCTGGATATATTTGTCCAGATCTTCTCCAAATAAGCGTTCTCCATGAAATGGGAAGCTAACCAGCAGTTTTTTACAGGGAGCTTCAGCAGACCAGTTTTTGAGCCACAGCAGCCTACGCATATGTACTATAGACAGCGTAAAGTGGGAGGCCTGTTGGATTGTATCCTTTATGGCGTCCACCGCAAAACACAAGGCTCTAGGCAGGTCAGCTAGGGCAAGAGCCTGCTGATCTGGTAAGTCCCTTAAGACTTGTTTCAACTGATCTTTCACTGCTTGGCAGACTCCAATCGCTGCTACCGCAGGTTGTGTCACCATGCTTGCTGTAGAGAAAGCAGATTTTAGTAAAGACTCCAATTTTTTATCTATTGGGTCTTTGAACATTGGAACATTATCTACTGGACATGTCAGTGATTTGTTAACAGAAGAGATGGCTGCGTCCACTGTAGGGACCCTCCATTTTCTTATGAACTTATCCTCCATGGGATAGATCACCGGAAATCTCTTAGGGGGAGCAAATATTTTATCAGGATGCTCCCAATCCTGGTAAATAAGCCCTTCTAATAAAGGGTGGATTGGGAAGGAACAGACAGCCTGGGGAGCTTTTAGCGACCCCAGTGAGGAAACCGTAGTGGATGGTGGTTCCGCCAGAGGCATTTTAAATGCTGATCGGACCATATTAGTCAGAGACTGAACCCATAATCTTTCAGCCTGAGATGCTGAGAAAGGTTCTTCCACTGTTGATTCCTCCATAACTGAATCAACCTCATCCTGATCCCCTTCAGGTAGGTCGATCTCTGTGTGGGGCTGTTCCTCCACTAACAGGCACTCTGAAGGAGGAGACGGAGATCGGACGCGCTTTTCCTGTGACAGGGAAGCAGTGATCAATGCTGTTAATCTCTCTTCCAATCCTCCCAGAGTTGAGGATAAAACCTCCTCTGTTATATATACAGGAGCAGGTGGACTGGGGACAGCCGCAGCACCAGGCATTCCTGCGGGGTTTCTACGGCTACTGACCTCTGAATTCTCAGGGGAGATTGGTGCAGTACAAGCATGCCCAATATCCTCAGAGCCCGATGGAGACCCCTTTGGCTTCCTGGAAGATCTATTTCCGGAGCGTCTGGACGACATATCCTTTAAGCACAAAGCTGAGGTATTCCCGTCGTCATACACCAATTTTGCTGGTAATAGTCTAACAAAGTTGCTGCTATATACCAGCTGGTGTCCACTAAAGTGCCTTTCTATGGGGATGCCTGCATCAACCGCCTCTGTGTGCCACTGTTTGTTGCTAGCTCTGTTTGCATCCAGCTGACACTTGTACTGTGACTTTTAACCATGCTGGGATGCCCGCACATGCGCAGAAGCGCCGTGGCGCGCATCGAGCGTCATCCACCCGCCCCGCCCCTTTTTTTTCATAGGAGGCGCGTGCACGCGCCCGCGCGCGCGCCCGTGCGCCATTGGCGCCCTTTTCGAAATCAACAGGGGACTAGGAGCCAGGGCCCTTTTCTGCCGGAGGGCCTGTGCGGTGGATGAGCGCAGCAACAGGGCAGAGGAAGTGGATTCCCACAGAGAAACTTACCAGCTGCCTGGATCTTTTGACTTGAGAAAACCAAAGATCCACATGACAAGAAAAATGGACTACAGCGGCCTCTAGTGGTTTAACACAGGTACCGCGGTCCCTTTTTTTTTTTTTCTTGACTACTATTAAAATTTTACATTTTCAGTAGTTACAGGCAAACACAGATATTTAGCGGGAATACCGTTAGGTAACAGACAGAAAGACAAATTAGGCTTGGGGGTCCCCCAATAGAACCAAGTTCCTGGGGGCCCCCACTTACCTGATCCCCGCCGCAGGACTTTGTTTGGTCCACAGAAGTCCAAACTTCACCTATCACGGCAGGCATTGTAATTAAACCTTCAAGGACCGGGTTCCCAAGGATTCTACTCCCCTGGACCTGTATAGCACCCTGCACAGACAACATCTTGGTCGTGGGTATGACCAGAGCTCTGGATCCCAGGGTCCAGCCCTCCTAAGAGAAGCATTACAGGCAAAACCTTGCTCTTCTGCTGCAAGGCCCGGGTACCGACCGTTTAGCTATGAAGCTTTTTTGGTGGGATCCGGAACAGCTTACTAAGGCCCAAAAGAACCTGTACGCAAGCCCAGTGAAAACACATGTTACTCTTTGGCCAACACCTTAGACACTGGCAAAAAACTGAGGTGCTCCCAGGTGGGAGGAGCTTATATAGGGGAGGGTACTTCCAGTTTGGAATTGGCCAGTGCCAACACCTGAAGGTAATCTATATAACCCATTAGTAATGACTAAGTCGCTCTGTGTCCCGTGATGTACGAAAAAGAAAAGAGCGTAAATTTTGAAAAAAAACACAATAATTTGTACTTTTTGCTATAATAAATACCCCCAAATACGCTCAGTTTAGGCCGATATGTATTTCTCTACATATTTTTGGTAATAAAAATCGCAATAAGCATATATTTCTATTGCTGCGATTCAGCGCCAATTAATATATACAAAATTATGTGAAAAAGAAATTATATATAAATAAATATACAAATTAAATATAACGGCTGCTCCCCTGCGGATGGAGTCTTAGGCTCCTATCTGAATGAGTGTATATATAAGAAAATAGGATTTTTTACTCACCGTAAAATCCTTTTCTCTGAGTCCATGGACCGACACAGCTTCTCTATTGACAAAGTGGGTATTATCCGTTAATTAGGAGTGGCAGAAAAACTTGTAAAAAGTGTTGCATCACACCTTCTACAGTACCGCCCAGGGGGCGGACCCTCTGGGTATACCCTCTCAGTCTGCATCTTCGCAGATCAGTTAGTCAAAAAGCAGTACAAACTTAAAAGGAGGGGTGGGTGCTGTGTCGGTCCATGGACTCAGAGAAAAGGATTTTACGGTGAGTAAAAAATCCTATTTACTCTTTCGTCCATGGACCGACACAGCTTCTCTATTGACAAAGTGGGACGTCCCAAAGCAGTGTCAGAGAAAAAACGAGGGGTGGTAACAGCATAAAAATAAACTTCACCCCAAACACAAAACAGCACTCCTCCAACGGAGGAGTTGCAACTCTAAACAGCCGCTTGCAAAACCTTGGGGCCAAAAGAGGCATCCGAAGATGCACCTACATCAATTTTGTAGAATTTTGTGAAAGTGTGAGCGGACGACCAAGTCGCCGCTTTACATAATTGGGAAACAGACGCTTGATGTCGGAAAGCCCAAGAGGCACCTATTGCCCTGGTCGAATGCGCCGTGACAGGAAAGGGGGGCGCCTGACCCTTTAAGGCGTAAGCCTGGATTACTATCTGTCGGATCCACCTAGAGATGGTGGCCGATGAGACTGCTTGGCCCTTCTTGGGACCAGCCACCGAAACAAACAGTGAGTCTGACTTCTGGAACAGGGAAGTAGCAGATAGGTATACTCTCAAAGCTCGGACAACGTCCAAGGAATGCAACGCCGACTCCTTAGGATTCGACGGCTGAGGACACAAGGATGGAAGTACAATGTCTTCGTTGAGATGAAAAGCCGAAACGACTTTCGGAAGAAAGGAAGGCTGCGGCCGCAGCACCACCTTATCCTTGTGGAAAATCAAATAGGGAGCCTTGCAGGACAAGGCTGCCAGCTCAGAGACTCGTCTAACTGACGTAACAGCCACCAAAAAGACCACTTTCTGAGAAAGTGTCAACAGGGGAATATCTCTAATATTCTCAAACTGTGCCTTCTGAAGCACCGAGAGGACCAGGTTCAAGTCCCACGGAGGTAACGGGGGACGGACCGGAGGGGCCACATGTCGGACCCCCTGCACAAAATGTACTCACGAGAGAGTGAGTCGCCAGGGGTCGCTGAAAAAAGACAGCCAGGGCAGATATCTGTCCCTTAAATCGTACTTAGGGCAAGCCCTTGGTCCACCCCATGCTGTAAAAACAGCAGGATTCTGGAAACCAAATAGGTACGCGGATGCCATTTCATTTCCTCACACATGGAGATGTAGGCCCTCCAAGTGCGGTGATAGACCTTCCTAGAGGACGGTTTTCGAGCACTTCTCATAGTAGAGATTACTGAGTCTGACAGGCCCCGGTCTCTCAGTACCTGGTTCTCAACAGCCATGCCATTAAAGCCAATGACTGTAAAGCAGGAATATGGGACCTTGCGATAGCAGGTCCTTCCGTAGTGGTAGGCGCCAGGGGACGTCTGCTACCAGACGTACTAGATCGGCGTACCAAGGACGCTGAGGCCAATCTGGAGCGAATAGGATCATTGGAATTCCCTCTGCCTCCACTCTGCGGAGCAGAAGAGGAAGAAGCCTTAAGGGAGGGAAGGCATAGATTAGCCGATACTGACCCCACGATGCTACCAACGCGTCCGTTGCGTCTGCCCATGGGTCTCTTGACCGGGCCACAAATCTCAATACCTTCCGATTGAGTCGGGAAGCCAGAAGATCTACGTCTGGTGTGCCCCATCTTTGGCAGAGGAGTTGGAACACCTCCGGGTGTAAGGACCCTTCTCCCTGGTCCAGCATCTGGCGGCTCAGGTAGTCCGCCTGCCAGTTTTCCACACCCGGAATGTACACGGCCGACAGTGCCGGTACGCTCCTCTCTGCCCACTTCAGGATGCGAGCGATCTCCGATGTTGCAGCTGAGCTTCTTGTTCCTCCTTGATGATTGACATATGCCACTGCTGTGGCGTTGTCTGACTGGATCCTGACTGGACGCCCTTGCAGCCTCTGAGACCATTTGAAGAGGCACAGCCTGATCGCCCGGATTACCAGGACATTGATCGGCAGGAGGGCTTCCTCTGGGGTCCAGCGACCTTGCGCCGACTGAACACCCCAGACTCCCCCCCAACCTGTAAGGCTGGCGTCCGTCGTGATCACTATCCAGTAAACCGGAAGAAATTACTTCCCGGCCATTAGAGCCGGTGCTGTCAGCCACCATACCAGGGATCTCCTGACTATGTGGCTCACTCGGATTTGATAATCCAGAGATGATGGACATCTGTTCCATCTGGACAGAACTTCCTTCTGTAACACTCGAGTGTGGTACTGAGCATATGGAACCGCCTCGAAGGAGGCTACCCTGAGGCCCAACACTCGCATGCAAAAAACGGAGTGACGACCAATTCCTGGAAGTCAGCTGCCGTACTGCAGCCCGGAGGGTCTGCAACTTCTCCACAGGGAGGAATACCTTTGCCTCTGAAGAATCCAGAATCAACCCCAGGTACCCTAGGCGTTGAGTGGGCACCAATACTGACTTTTGCGTGTTTAGTATCCAACCACAGTCTCGAAGAGTCTGACAGGTAATGGACACGTTTACCTCTAATTCTGAGCTTGAAGGGGCCTTCAGCAGAAGGTCGTATAAGTAGCCTGTGATAGCGATACCCCGCTGTCTTAGAAGTGCCAGAATCGGAGCGAGCACTTTGGTGAACGTCCTGGGTGCTGAGGCAAGGCCCAACGGGAGGGCCACAAACTGGTAGTGGTCCTTCCCGATAGCAAATCGCAGAAACCTCTGGTGTCTGGAGTATATGGGGACATGCAGGTATGCGTCCTTAATGTCCAAGGAGGCCAGAAAGTCCCCTGGATGGAGAGCCGTGACTACAGATCGAACCGACTCCATCCAAAAACTTTGTACCTTCACAAAGCAATTGAGGGCTCTGAGATCCAAGCTTGGACGAACCCCCTCCTTCTTCGGCACAATGAACAGATTTGAGTAAAAACCCCGTTCTAGTTCTGTAACTGGAATAACTACCCCGCGTTCCAGTAGACCCTGGACCGCCCCATACAGGGCCTCCCGACGGGTCGGTAGTAGCTGGAGATTGGAGGTGTTGAATCTGTCCGGTGGACAAGAGAGAAACTCTGTCTTGTAGCCTGAGGAGATTACTTCGCAAACCCACCTGTCGGAGATTAGTGCTGTCCACTGAGTCGCGAATTTGCAAAGACGTCTCCCCACCCGAGAGCTGGGTGGGGGTGGACCTTCATGCGGACGCAAATTTGTCCGCAGGCTTATTGGGTATGCGGGACCAGGGACGCTTTTGTCCTTGGGCAGGCGCTTTATCGGCCTGGGGTCTTTTCCCTGTCGCCCTAGGGGGACGAAAAAACCACTTGTGTGCAGTAAAGGAGGGCCCTTGCCCTTGGCGTGGCCCATTACCCTTGCAAATTTGGGGAAGCAAAGTGCTTTTACTTCCTGTGGCATCCTTGATGATGTCATCCAGAGAAGCCCCAAAAAAAGTCTGTCGCCCTTAAAAGGCAGATCCATCAGGGCTTTCTTGGAAGTCTGGTCCGCAGACCAGCCTTTTAGCCAGATCAGGCGGCGTATTGCTACTGCATAAACCAAAGTTTTTAGACAGCAGGGGAATAGTATTCATGTCTGACTCGCAGACAAACCTAAGGCCCTGGACCAACAGGTCGGCCAATGTTATCTCATCAGGAGGAGCATCTCGCTCCTTAACCCCTAGAGTAGCAATCTTGCCCATTCAGTAAGTGTGTGAGACACTAGGGCCCCCGCCAATGCCGGGCGTACTGCCGAGCCTACCACTGAGTATAGGTAGCAAGCGAGTGCTTCAGCCTTCTTATCCACAGGGTCCTTGAAAACAGGAGCCCCTTCTACAGGAATTGTGGTGGCTCTATTAAGTCTGGACACCGGAGGGTCCACTATAGGGGGGAGAGGTCCATTTCTTCAGAAAACTCTCCTCAAAAGGGGTACCGTACCGAAAACCTCTTTGGGGCTGTAAAGACCCTCAGTGGGTTCTCCCATTCCTTGTATAAGAGTTTATCAAAAGACACACAAGGGAACACCTTAGCAGTGCGGGCAGGTCTATGAAACCCAAGTGGACCGGAGTCTCTGCTGCTTCTGCAGTATTTTCCAATTTTAGCATATCCCGCACTGCAGTAATAAGGTCAGATACCAAAGCCGTCTCGCGTACTGATCTGGACTTTGAGTCATTCTCACTGTCCGGTCACGGTCTGCAGTCTCTGATGCGTCAGAATCTGGGCCCCGAGCCGTAGCTGGACCTGGTTCTGCACCAGAATTATCCCCAGAAGCTTGCAGGGGATGGGGCGTTTACTACCCCCTGTATTTCCGTGTGCTGCTTCCACCCTGGCAGCAAACGCCTCTAGGGTTGCAGTCATAGCGTTCATAGACACCTCAGGGGCACCAGCTGCTAAATCTGGTGTTTCAGGGGAGAAGACATCTGGCTCAGATGCCATGCTGACCACACGCTGACACTCACAGGGCTCCAGGCAAGATATCAATAGGCCACCCTCCTGTGCTGCAGAGAGGCCGGGTCACCCAGAGGACTCACCACCCTGGATAGGTACTGCTATGCTGCACCTGTGATGCTGTCCCTCTGCTGCTGTGTCAGTCTGCTTCTTTTATCAGCACTTCCTGTGTGAATTTTCGCGCCAGTGTAATGCACCCTAGAGGCCGGAGGCTCTCGAAAAATGGTTGCCAAAAACGTCTGTATGGAAGATAATGTGGGCTCTAAGAAAATGGCCGCCGACAGAAGATAGAGGTCAAGCAGCCATAGCCCACAAAAAGATGGCAGCCGAACGGCAATATCTGCATACAGGGTGGACAAACATGGCCGCCGATCAGCTGATAGGGGCCAGTGGGTGTGGCTGAACCACAGGAAGATGGCCGCCGGGCAGTCACAAGAGGCCAAACTTGGTATGGACCGCCTCAAAATGGCCGCCGACAGCATGGAGGAGGAAGGACACAAACACAGGTAAGAAAAAATGACATTTCTTTTAAATGTTAGTTACAGCCAGCCCCGCTCCAGTGGGACCCCCTAGGTGACCCCCAGCACCCAGCAACCTTTAGCTAGAAGCCCAGGGAGGAGGGAAAGGCAGGGAGAGAGGGAAGAAAGGGGCCACAACCACTTACTTGATCTCTCCAGGAATGTCCAGCTAAATCACCCAGCCGAGGCAGGGGAGTTTTACTTACCTATCCTGCATGTATTCTGCTGGAAGACATTCCAAACAGATCATCGTCCGCGCACGGAAGGTGACTGTTGGCCAGGCATGCTGTGATTGGACCCAGAAGGGACGATCATATGTATGCCCTGGAGCATGACGCTCACCGGACAGGCTGCTGCGACTCGGCCGTAAGGTCAGCCGAAGCTGAGCGGTCCGATGCAAGCCTTGGAGCGTAAGCTCACCGGCCAGGCTGCTGCGACTCGGCCGTAAGGTCAGCCGAAGCTGAGCGGTCTGATGCAGGCCCTGGAGCGTAAGCTCACCGGCCACCCACGGAGCGACGGGCATGTCGTGGAAAACCCAGCGCGTAGCTAGGGTCAGCACACGCTCGATGGCTGAAACTGGGGAGACTACAAGGATCGAGGATCCAGCCTGTCACCCAGTCGGCAGTTGATCGAAGATCGCAGGAAACAACAAATGTAGCAAAAAAAAATATATATATATATATATATATATATCTTTTTTCCCCGGACCAATGGGCCCGAAGGGAGCCATGTCCTACTCCTTGCTAGACAGAAAAAAACTGATCTGCGAAGATGCAGACTGAGAGGGTATACCCAGAGGGTCCGCCCCCTGGGCGGTACTGTAGAAGGTGTGATGCAACACTTTTTACAAGTTTTTCTGCCTAGTCACTCCTAATTAACGGATAATACCCACTTTGTCAATAGAGAAGCTGTGTCGGTCCATGGACGAAAGAGTAAAAGGGGGCGCTCAAATACTCTTACCAAACTTAATTAATAAGTGATAACTTATCTAATAAATTATTGTGTGAATAATTCTTAAATATAAACACCAACACAATCCTGTGATGCCTATATACAAAAAGGTGAATTGAAAGTCACCATATATAAATCGATTAGTCCCAATCGTAATAAAAGCGCGCTGTCAAGCCCACAACAATCAAAGAAATCTATAACACTCAATTAAGGTCATGTGGTATACACACGCAGCGCTCCATCCTGGGTCCCTGACTGCAGCGAACGGCGGCCATCGGTGCACGCCGCTTCTAGGAGTCCATGAGCCGTGAGCTCCCTATTGTCTGCCTGCAGCCCCAGTGCCGGGATGGGCACTTTTTAATGTAAGAGGCCACCTAGGCCACATACGTTTTTTACATTATTTTTATTGCCTTTTTATAAATAAATACGGGTTACACTATGGAGTTCTTTTGCTTGTATTTCACATGTTCCGCCTAATTAACCGAGGGAGGAGTTTCCAACATTTCTCTACCAGCATTGTCCATATGTGTGCAGGCACAATCCTGCTCAAGCTGTTAAAGACCTTCTTTTTAACTAAAGAGGTCCACATCCTTTGGCAAGCGCAATCTACTATTTGTGCACTTCGGGTGTTAGCTTCATATGAAGATTTGGTGAAGGATTAACTCTTTGCACTACTTTGAAGAAAACAATCACAATATATCATGAACATTATTTGTTGAAGATTTGTTCTAGCTTCACATGAAGATTTGGTGAAGGATTAACTCTTTGCACTATTCTGAAGAAATTAACCTCAATATATTATGAACATTATTTGTTGAAATAATTTTTCACTTTTTGGATTTGTTACACATTTGATTTTTCATTAACTTAACCTTAATTGAGTGTTATAGATTTCTTTGATTGTTGTGGGCTTGACAGCACGCTTTTATTACGATTGGGACTAATCGATTTATATATGGTGACTTTCAATTCACCTTTTTGTATATAGGCATCACAGGATTGTGTTGGTGTTTATATTTAAGAATTATTCACACAATAATTTATTAGATAAGTTATCACTTATTAATTAAGTTTGGTAAGAGTATTTGAGCGCCCCCTTTTTCTTAAATAAGCATATATTGATTGGTTTGTGCAAAAGTTATAGCGTCTACAAAATAGGGGAAAGATTTATAGCATTTTTTTTATTATTTAGTTTTTTACTAGTAATGGCGGCGATTAGCGATTTTTGACGGGACTGCAACCGTATGGCAGACAGATCTGACACTTTTGAGACATTTTTGGGACCATTGAAAATTATACAGCGATCAGTGCTATTAAAATGCACTGACTACTGTGCTAGTAGGAACACACAATCTGTCTCTCCTCTCCTCACAGAACTGGGATGTGTGTGTTTACACACACATATCCTTGTTCTGGCTCTCGTGCCACGAACGCCCGTGGCCGGCGGTCATTGCGACCGTCGGCCACATGCATCCCCGCTTATAGGGCTGACGTACAGCTATGATGGTTCGTGGGAACGTGCCGTCCTGCCGCTGTATAATGACGGCGGCTGGTTGGCAAGCGGTTAACCACTTCGCACCTAAGGACGTCCATGGATGTCCTGGCCTTTCAGCCGTGATATACATGAATGATGCCTGCAGCTACACATCTGCAATCTTCTGCTTCATCTGCCGAAAATAGACTCTGGGGGAAAGACGACCCCTCAGATGCTCATGATGTTCCTGTATGGTGTTACACTGATGGCAGGTTGGTTGCACCCAGGTCTCTCCTTCTCTACCTTGCCATCATGTCACATGGCCTCATCCATGTGCCATAAGAATAGATCTTATCCAGTGATATTGGTACTCCCCTGGTTTCACGTCTGTTGCTGCAAATCACTGCCAATCATGTCTGACATGTTTGAGGTACAATGTCGGGAAACCAGTTAAGGCTCCACAAAAACACTTGCCAAGAGCACTGTATCCTTTCTAGAGGATACAGATAGATTACATCCAGATGCCAAAAAGTTATCTGTTTGAATATGTGTTGGTGTGTGGATGTGGATGTGTTTTTTGGGGTGGGTGGCCAGGCTAGTAAGAAAGGCAACAGCAAAGGCTACTGCAAAAAACTGATGGCAGAAATCGTTTGTAGGTATAGATTACTAAAACATGTGAGCGATTTCTTGTATTTTGTAGTTAGGAGATGCTAGCATACAATGCTGTTTATAACACCTTTCACGTCTACGGGTGACAGTTTATTAAATGCCCACTAGAGGGGATATGTTCCTTTTTTATATAGTTGGTTCATTTTAATATGATGTTTTTTTAAATGTATTTTTAAATGTAATAGAGTTTTAACATGTTTGATATACATTAAGGCTTTCAGGGTGCCTCCAACAAATTAGCTTTGTACCCCTAAGCCATATGTATATACAGTACCTCACAAAAGTGAGTACACCCCTCACATTTTTGTAAATATTTTATTATATCTTTTCATGTGACATCACTGAAGAAATTACACTTTGCTACAATGTAAAGTAGGGAGTGTACAGCTTGTATAACAGTGAAAATTTGCTGTCCCCTCAAAATAACTCAACACACAGCCATTAATGTCTAAACTGCTGGTAACAAAAGTGAGTACACCCCTAAGTGAAAATGTCCAAATTGGGCCCAATTAGCCATTTTCTCTCCCTGGTGTCATGTGACTCCTTAGTGTTACAAGGTCCCAGGTGTGAATGGGGAGCAGGTGTGTTAAATTTGGTGTTATCACTCTCACTCTCTCAAACTGGTCACTGGAAGTTCAACATGGCACCTCATGGCAAAGAACTCTCTGAGGATCTGAAAAAAAATATTATTTTCCGCATAATTTCCGAAGGTTGATTCTTGTGGGATTTGCGTCACCCGTGATACATGTAAAAAGGGCGTGCTTGTGCCCGATAGCCATGCCTCTGATGACATCCAATAGGATGAAACATGTCAGGGGGGCCAGGACGCAAGCATGCTGAATGCCGTGGCTGTTTTGTACTTTGAAGATCGCTACTACTGACTGTATTTGTGAGTTTTTAATAAATCTGTTTTCTAGCCATACAGGCTTCACTATATGCTGCTTTTTTTCTGTCTGGTGACGCTGTTCCCTTGATTGGGTGAGACTACCATTGACTGCTGGAGGCTCGCTGTAGTGTGCTGTTTGGAAACAAGTGAACAGATACAAGGTTGCAGTGTGTTAAGCCATCCACTTACCAGGGATTGAGGGGCTGAGCCTTTATTCCTTGAGGAGTTCATGTATTGTCTAATATATGCTGAGTTCTGGTAAGCAGATTGGATTCTCACGTGGTGTTGTGTGCTTTATCTTACGCACAGAAAACTGGTAAAGGGATTACATCTCTCCTTCTTCAACACTCTAAAGACTGTTGCTTTATATTAGCGCTGCATGTGGACTTTTTATATTTTTATTATTTGGTTACCAACAAATAGTGCTGGCTGCTTTTATTAGATTTCTACCAATATTATTCAACAGTAGCACAGATACCAACCCTCCTATTGATAACGTCTGCGTAATGATGAAACGCGTCTAGGAGGACGCTCAGTGACGTCACCACGCCCGAGGAGTGAGGCTCCTGATATGCCGGCCGGCAATACAGTGTATTTTTATCTACAAGCTGTTTTTATCTTCTCATCTGTAAGTAGAACTTACGTTTTTTAAATAAATTGGTTTCAAACGGAGTCACACTATTGTTTTGCCCTTTCTATTCATTTATGTTTGGGGCCCATGGTGCAAATGTATGCGGAACATATTGGATGGATCACCGCTATTGACTGAGGGACGATTATTGCTGCAACTTAAAAAGGCCGCGGCTGGGTGACAGTCGGATGCCCCAAACCGCTTGCCTTCTGGTGAGCTGCTCCTCTTGTCTCTGGTGGTGGATATCTCACAATAAGTTTTGAACAAGTCACGGTGGTGCTGTGCCTCTTCATTTTGAGGAGGAGTGGATGTCCTTCTCACTTACTGTGTCTTTTTGGATCTAAGGAGAAGTGGACTTGTTGTTCAATTAGACCATTTACTGCAGATTGCCTGTTGGACTCTCATCTGTTTCAACTAGCTGTAACCACTAGTTACCTGTTGTGTTAATATCCTACTATTGTCGTTTTTGGGTTAAGTGGGTGGGCGCAGTTTTTTTCTTTTACTTATCTAACATTGCCCTAACACTGGGTGTAGAAGCATCAATGAATGTCCAAAATTGTGCTGTGATGAGTCGAGTTATAATTATAGAATAGGGCAAGTACCTGTTGGGGACTGCATTCATTTGGGTTTCCGAGAAATACATCAGCTGGGGTGTTTAATTATATCAATAGTACCTATCAGGAAGCTGTCACATAATCTGCAAAAAAAAAACAATATTTTTGAAACAGAGGCTTTAGATTATTTAACCCCAATCTTTAATCCCTCCTGAAAACATATACTTCCTCTGTGGGAAAAGCGCAAATAAATGGCCCCCTTTTAATTCTTCTGCTAATTGTACCTGGGGCTATGTTGTGCCTGCTATCCACATAAAAGAAAAATTGAGTCCCTCCGTACCCTATTCTAGCCTCTGGTTTAAAAAAGATAGTTTCTCAAATGATGAAAAGGCTTGGGCCTGGACTCCCTCCTCAACACGGTGGGTGTTGATGATGGAAAAATCATGATGTAAAAATGTAGTCTATATTCCAGGATAATAGATCAAATTATAAAGGAGACCACTAGTGCTTTTACAGAACTAGTAGCAGAAGTAGCTCAGATGCACAAGTAGTGTTGCAGAACCGTCTAACGGATGATTTTCCCTTTGATGTGCAAGAGAATTATGTAAGGTAATTGATACTGAGTGTTGTACATTTATTTCAAATACTGGGGATTTTTATCTTTTATTTCCTTCTCAAAGTCTCCATGTTTTGTATAAACAAATGCATTGCCTCCTAAATGTATTTTTTTGATTATGGAGTAAATACATTTCCCCTCTGGCATTTGCTCTGCTACTTTAGCAAGACTTTGGGTAGGTAAGAAGGTATGTCTTTCCATAGAAGGAGATTGCCAGAACCACACCTTTACAAATTGTGGGACCAGGGAAATCTGGTCTGCTACCCACAATTGGCAAACTCAGGAAAGGTATGAAAAGCGTTGATGTGTGAATGAACATTAGGTGTTTTCTGACACAAACAAAGGGGGAAAGGTCAAGGAAGTAGGCCTTAGTTATCAAATAAATAAACAACAATACTATAACTGTGACTTAAAGGAGAAGTATAGCCAAAGCTTGTTTGACTGTACTTTTCATATAGGTCACAGAAGTGCAATTCATTTTGCACTCCTGTGACCCGTTTTCAGCAGAGAGCGGGCTGAAGTACATTCTCTGATGACTTCACAGAAGTCAGTCCAGGCACTGTGTCATCACGGCAATGGAAGTTAGGATCCGCCAGATCCCTGCACTGACACCCGGCTCATCCTCTCAGGAAGCCGGTGAGAGACTGGGCTGGCCACCCCTCCACAGCCCAGCGCTCCAGTAAGCGAGGAGGGGGCAGAGCAGAGAGCTGTGACTGACAGTCTGCAGCTCTCTGCTCATGGAGCTCTGAAAACCGAGTGATCTGCGATGTTCGAGCGCTCGGTTCTCAGTGCAGAGACACTGGGGGAACGATGCAGCATCGTACCGATGCTGCATCCACTGGGGTAAGTATGATTCCGAAAAAAATAATCCTTTACTTCTCTTTTATTACATTATGGATAAGGCCTATGACATGAACTTCTGGAGACCTTGGTCTCTGAGAACTTATTACATGGCATGGCAACAGGATAGTGTGAATGTTTTAGGACCATAACCATATGGCCAGGAGCTATTGTGTGACTTGTTTTTGTTTATCTGTAGTGCAACTTCCCACATTTGGAAATCTGTTTTCATTAGTTCATGTGTGTAAATACTGTTGAACATTTATGTGCTTGCTCCTCCATATAAAAAGGGCACACTGAAGCCAAGGAGACAGCACTCTTTCTAAAAAATAAAGGTGTTCCACACGTGTGTCAGAATTCTCTGTTCTACCATAAGTCTTTGGCTGAATTCCCATGCCAAGGCATTTAAAGATGCGTATGTTCATCATTTAGATAAGTATGGTGAGCAAACTGATGAGAATCATGTCAGTTACAGGTGCTAGGACTGTATCTGCACCTGTATCTATAATTACTGTCAAATTCAATAATGCTAATAGTAATTGTTCAGATCACATGGGAGATAAATTAATCTAATTATACTGCATACACTGTACATGGGGTTGATTTGCTATGGGGAAAATTTCCTTGCAAAGTTTACATTCTATGTTCCCTTAGTAAATCAACGCCATATATGAACTGCCTATTTGCCTTTAATAAATCAATCCCATGAAGTAAACTGGCCCTTGTGATCATCTTTTATCCAAACATCTATCATTTCAAAGACTCTATATATACTACCTTCCAAGGCTTCCATCAGGCTCCACTCCAATGTGCCCATGTGTCAGTTTGGCTTGTTGTATGCTGGCAAATCAGTCAGAAAAGGAAATTAATTACCACACTCCAGGCTACAGAAACTTTTTTTTTTTTTTTTTAAGCACAACTCACCTCACATTTCACAGTAAAAAAAAAAAAAATTTTTAAAGAGTGTCTCTTTTTGTAAATGCTGTTGAAAACATGTCAGAGGGTGAGCCCTGTGCTATTTAAAAAACAAACATTTGCTGATGTTTTTTGATGGTCCGTGAGAAAATTTTGGTGGTCCCGAAGGGGTTCTGCTGCAAATCAACATTGTGGCTGATGTATACCGCCCAATGTTGTTTCCAGCGTTGATCTCAATGTGCACTGACAATATTGTCAGTGCACATTGATACGTGATGCCTCCTATGTAGAAATCAGAGGGAGGCGCTGGGAGTGGTGCAGAGAATGGGAGATGAAGAAGGAGGGGAACTTCTAATGGCAGCGCTGACCACAGACTGTAGGAGGGAGCACAGAGCTCCAGCAAATGACTTGATAAGGAGTTGAGTTCCAATGATGAGTCTGTGTAAGGCAGCAGTGTGATGCAGAATGTGGGGGAGAAGGGGCAGAGAGCCAAAGTATTGTGTATATAAGGCAGTAGTGTAATCCAGGGGGAGGGGGACAGAGAGTCTCAAGCATTGTATGTATAAGGCATGTAAAATTCATGTTAGTGGTCCGCAGGATCCAAAACAGTATGTTTAGTGGTCCATGGGGTCCAAAAGGTTGGCGACCACTGGTTTAAAACACAAAAATTTATTTTCTTTTCAGATTGATCTATCTTTTGAACTTATGGGTCGCTGGTGGGTCATACACATACCACTTATCCGTGTATAAGTTGCTGAGCCACGCCCTGTCTGATAATCATGAAGTATTTGGGCAACTTTTGACCTTAGAGTTTCAAATAGTAAATTTTGATTCTACATTAAATCTTTCAATTATGCAAAAAAGCTAATACCTTTGTCTCCTTGCAATTGGTCTAAATTCACTGCTATGACTGTGAAATCACCCTTATGTACATGTTTTGCTAAACTTTAACTTCTGTGCAGATTTTATTTAATTATTCATTATGGCATGCGTATTTAAGATTTGGTCATTTCTAAGAAGTTTGAAATTGGTTTTGTAATGAATGCGTATTTGACTATGTTTGATTAAAGTCCTGGTGTGAGAAGTAATATTATTTCAGTACAAGAGATAGATTTGCTTAGCAATAAAATAGATGAAAGAAAGCAGTCAAAAAGGTGTAGTGTTAAGTGAGAGTTTTTTTATTCAGCTGACTTCAAGAGCAATTACCACAAGTAACATAGAAGAGAAGGCTTTGAAGGTCAATTAACCTCAGGTGACTGCAGAAATAAAAAAAACATCTATATTAAGTAGTGACAGATAACTTATTTAAGTACACGTCAGAGACTACCTAGAAAGAACAAAGCTAATCTATAATGTACAGCTACATCTATATTTAGACTGGGAAAAAAAGAATGTTGTGTCTTTGTGGATAAAACAGAAACAGCTTCATAACATGTTTTTACTAACACAAATTTAGATCTGATGCAATTTAAAGTGTATGCAACAATGGAAATGTACTTATGTTTTTAGGCACATACATGCATTTTACATGTCATATCATTTATTGCTAAAGAAAATGTGCCTAATGGTAACTAACAGCTCAGAAACACATTGTTGAGAACTTAAAATCAATGGATGAGAATTCTCCTTGTGCTTCAACTGCAGTTTTATATGCACAAAAGCACGGATGTTTAAATGAGCCCTTGGCAATGATTTTGTAAGGCTAATATAGATTGCTAATAACTTTTCTTCTTTTTTGTTACCTCTCGTCAGCTGATGTATTCTCTGAGGTTGTATGCAGGCCAATGTGGGTAACTGCCTAAGGTGATAAAACGATATTAGATAGGTATCTCAATAATGCCTTGGTTTTCTGAAGGCCGTCTTTCCCCCGAATTTCCTATAATAGGTACAGTTGTGGGAGACATCATTTAAGAAAGAAGAAAGAAGGAACTACCACTTTGAATACCTATACTACCATAAAAAAGCCCTATATCCACTGACTTTTACACTTCTGACATTGTCTCTCAATAGTTATTTTAGCATTCCAATGTTAATCAGATACTGCCTTTAGGTCCATTTATTCATTTTATTATACTTTGGTTATTATTAAAAAAGATTTTTGATAATGTAAATTAGTTTATTGTTCAGGCTACCATCTATCTTACCTGCAATGTCAGACCAGATAGCACTTGGGATCCTGAATTTCTGAAGGATGGTGGAGAACAGTGTAGTATTTTTTTTTAACTGTTTATCGTCAAATCAGCACACCAGCAAACAATATAACCACAAAGTAAATTAACAAACTAATATTGATAGTGTTGGGACTGGGCCATTTAAATCACCACTGATGTTGCATTAGATTTATACTGAATGATTTCATGTGAGCCATTTGTTAAAGACCTAGTACCTTCCTTGTGAAAGAGGCATTGCTCTCCCAACATTAACAGAAATAACTGACAGAAGCCTAAGAAGCAGTACTATTCATTATATTATTATTTTAACTTTAATTCTGGTTTAAAACTGTTAAAATGTTTTTTTTTAACTGTTTTAATTTTGCTGGTTTGTACTACAAACTACCTCTCGATAGGACTGAATCAGACTGCATCCAAATGGATGTTTATAAAGATTTCACAGACTTCAATGTGATTGGGGCATTGCAAAGACCAAAAGGCCTAAGGAGAAATTTGAAATAACTACATCTGGTATGGAAAGCTATCTTCCATGTTTCTCCCTCCTGGATACTTATCAGGTTGCAGGCTCCTTATAGATCCAGTTTGGTGAAGATTTTGGTGGAGCAAAGGTTCTGAAACACTTCAAGGATGAGGGGAAGTGGGTTTTGATTTTTGATGATAACATTGTTGAGTGACCCATAGTTGATAAGATGTGATCCTTCTTTTCCACAAGGAAGATACCTATTTTTTCAGGAAAAGTGGTTGGCCAGATGAATGCCTTATGCCTCGTACACATGACCGGTTTTCCCGGCAGGAAAACTGCCATGAGAGCTTTTGGCCGGGAATCCCGGCCGTGTGTATGCTCCATCGCCGACAGGAAAACTGCCGGAAATCCCGGTGGGAAAAATGGGAACATGTTTTCTCTTTTCCCGCCGGGATTCCCGGCGTTTTTTAACCCGGCAGTTTTCCTATGGGAAACACTGCGATGGAGCATACACATGGCCGGGATTCCCGACCAAAGCTCTCATGGCAGTTTTCCTGTCGGGAAATCCGGTCGTGTGTAGGGGGAAAAAGTTACTGAGTAGGTTCTCGGTTTTCCCTTCGGTTTTCCAGTCGGACTTTTTACCGCCGGGAAAACCAATCGTGTGTACAAGCCATTATTCAAGTTTTGTCAGTCTGTTCCATGAGGGTAGCCATTTTGAGTTCTGAAAAGGGATACATTTGTCCGTTCAGGATATCACCACCAGGGCAGATATAGATACAATATTCAGGGATTGTGCCTGCTCCTTTCTTATAAAAGACATCTAGGAAGTCAAAATAGGCACAAGGCATCTTATGTAATGGTTAAGGGCCAGACAGATGGGTAGTTCATGTGATCTTGTATAGAAAGGAAGACCAATATATTGGGCATGCACCAGAGTCTACTGTAAAATTATTGTTACTTAGTGATCCCTTCAGGATCCTATAAAGATAAAGGAAGAAAGACATGAGAAAGAAACCAGCAGAACCAGAGAGAGCTGACTAGGAGCCATGGTCTCCTTGCTGGAGGATTAACAGGATGGTTATAGAGGAAATGACTGGTGATGAACAGAATGCCTGGGGGTTGGATTGTGGGAAGATTTGCAAACGAATGTTCAGATGAATCCCAATCTGAACTATATTGAAGTCAATAGGAGCTAAACCTTGCAAATCTGTAATGGCCATTTTTTGGGATAATAGGCAAGGTATTGACAAATAAAGGGCATGGGGGGTTGGACAGTGCCCTAGGGGCAATGTACCATTGCAAAAAAGTTATGAAAAATTATCATTCAGCAGACAGAGGGTATTTTAGGTTGCTTAACATTACAAAATGCACAATCCCTTTAAATTACATGCTTGGGAGATGCCTCAAGCAGGGGCGGATCCAGAGTCTTTTCTCGGGAGGGGCACTGCCAAAAAATATGTTTTTTTGTGGGAAATTTATCGGGGAAATGGCTGGTGTCGGTGCTTCAATCATCCCGGCACCATGGTTGTTATGGTGTCAGGATGATTGAAGTGCATTATTTCTGTTATTACATTGTAATATAAAATTAAATAGTTCAATGCAGAATCAGTGGGAGCCCCGAGTGTGTCACTTGCCACCGTCGCCTGCAATTAGTGGGAGCCCTGAGCGTGTCACTTGCCACATCTTGTGGATTGTCACTTGCCACACGTTGCGGATTGTCACTTGCCACATCTTGCGGATTGTCACTAGCCACACCTTGCGTATTGTCACTTGCCACGTCACCTGCCACACCTTGCTGATTGTCACTTGCCTGCCACCAGATGCAGATTGTCATTTGCCACGTCACCTGACACAATTTGTGGATTGTCACTTGCCATGTTGCCTGCCACACCTTGCGGATTGTCACTAACTTGCCTGCTAAGGTGTAGTTTTGTTTGTCTATTGCTGTGTCCCAGACTCCCAGAGTCAGGCAGCAGAGAGATAATGTAATCTCTCTGCTGCCTGCACAGTGAGGGCGGAAGTCACTGCAGGAATGCAGGGCAGGCACGGGCGGTGAGAGATGATCTCATCTCTCTGCTCCCCTGCTCCCGGCTAGCTTATTGGCCAGCTGCCACACTAAGCCTGCTCTCTCACTCTCACCTGCGCTGCCAACACACTGAGCAGCACGGTCTGCCCACGAACCGCGCCGCCTGCCCACAAACTGCGACGCAAGCGGAGCCTCCCGCTTTCTTACCCGTCTGTGGAGCCGCACGCTATCGCACCTGCCTGCAGAGTGGCCCGACATGACTCACTGACGTCACTCGTTGCTAGACGCCAAGCGGCCCAGGCGTTAGCAACGAGTGCAGGGAAGAGGCTCCACCCACCTCCTCTTCCGCTCCTGGTATCGTGTCAGTGCGCCGCGTAATTACATTAGACGAGTCTCTCTCTCTCTGCGCTGCTGATCGGCTGATGTGAGAAACTGAGAGAGAGACTCAGAGAGGCAGCGGCAGCCGCAGAACAAGTACTGTATATACTCGAGTATAAGCCGACCCGAATATAAGCCGAGGCACCTAATTTTACCCCAAAAAACTGGGAAAACTTATTGACTCGAGTATAAGCCTAGGGTGTCCATCTGCATGCCTCACTGTGCCTCACTTTGCCTCACTTTGCCTCACTGTGCCCATGACTAGACTGATGTTTAACATGGGAGTCTATGGAAGGAGTGCCCGGCTTTGAAAAATCGGTAATCCCCGGCCGTAGGTCTTCCAGACACCAAACTTTACACACTTATAGAGGAGACATGGGGATATATGTGTGCCAAGTTTGGGGTCCAGGGGACCTACGACTGGCCGGTACCGGGTCCGCAAAATCACCAGAGAAATTACCGTTTAACATTGGAGTCTATGGAAGGGGTGCCCGGGTTTAAAAAATCAGTGCTCCCCGACCGTAAGTCCCCCAGACACCAAACTTTTCACACTTGTAGAGGAGACATGGGGCTATATGTGTGCCGCGTTTGGGGTCAAGAGGACCTATGGCCGGCCAGTACTGGGTCCCCAAGTTCAGGCGCAAAAAAAAAAACAGAGCAAGCAAGTGAGTGTGACAGATGGTCTCGGGGGGGGGGGCAATTGCCCTGTTGCCCCCCCCTGGATCTGCCCCTGGCCTCAAGGCTCTGCGTGGTTTTACAGAACATTACAATTCTTAGAGACAGCATCAGTGAAACCATATTGGGGCATTACATACATTGCATTTGTAATCATTTAGTTTACTTTTACATTATTTATTGGCTTACATACAGCAGCAGCATCTCAATGTAATCAATTTCCACTCCTTATTATGTCGTTTTTTTTTTAAAGAAAAAACATTTTCGTGTAGCAGTTACGGTTACGAGTCATAATTGAGCACTGGAAGTAGCAGAGATTATATAGCTAAAATTGATCACAAATTATCAAAATAAAGCTGATGCAAACTGCCAAACAGTGTCAAAACAAGTCACAAAACATAGCTTGTGGTCTTCTTTTAGTGTCACACTGTATTATGTTCAAAGTTTAACAAAATGTTAACTTAAAAAACACTCAAAAACTACAAACGCACATTTTTATAAATGAGCCAGTTGTTAAGGTGAACTATAAAAAATACAGTTTGATTGGGGCCATACATATTGTTTAGACTTGCTGCACATTACACAAGCAATTGCACTTAGGCACTATATTACAGTAAGAGATGAAACATATTTTATTGAAAAAATAAATAAAATATGATTTCACAATCCTCAGCTAGACATATTTCATATTTCATGGACATGTTACATACCATGTAAACATTTTTCCAATGGAAGTTGGAGAAATTAGACAGGTTTTACAATGAAATAAAAAAATTTCAGTGTAATTTTTCCGAGCCACAGGCCAGAAAAACTCAACTGATTTGCTGGGCAATATGTATTTCTATTTTAACCACTTCTCACCTACCGTATAGTAAAATGAAGGTGGGTGGAATGCACTCTCGTTTTGGGATGACGTCATATGACGGCGCACCAGAACCGCCACTCTCGCGTGGCCGTGATTGTGGTCGCGCCGTGTTCCTAGGACACAACGCAACCTCGTTCTCGGTAAAGAGCCAATGACGGAGCTCTTTATCAAAGTGATCAGCTGTGTCCAATCATAGCTGGTCACATGTAAACAAGGAAGTGCAGTCTCCTAAGCTCACACTGACAGAGTGCATGGTAAGGAGAGCTGATCAGCGGCATCTTCTTGCAGGGGAGACCTGTACAGGTAATCAGAGCACTGATCATTAGTGCCCTGATTACTGTACAGCCTCAGCTGTGCCCATCAGTGACACCTATCACTGCCCATCAGTGACACCAAATAGTGCCCATTAGTGATGCCCATCAGTGTTGCCCATCAGTGCCGCCTATTCATGCTGCCTATCCATGCCCATCAGTGCCACATATCAGTGCCACCTATCAGTGCCCGTCAGTGGGGTATATTGGTACCTCCTCATTAGTGCCACCTAATCAGTGTCCTTCAGTGCCACCCCATCAGTGCCCATGAGTGCCACCTCATCAGCGCACATCAGTGAAGGAGAAAAAACACGTATTTTTTATATATTTTTTCCAATTTTTTTTTAGCAAAAATAAAAAAAACAAGCAGTGAAAAAATTGAAAGCTCTATTTGTGTGAAAAAAATCAGTTGGATACAATGTTGCAGCGTTGCGCAATTGTCATTTAAAATGTGATAGCGCTGAAAGCTAAAAAATGGCCTGGGAAGGAAGGGGGTGAAAGTGCCCAGTAGGCAAGTGGTTAAAGAAATAACAGATAGATTTAATGTAAAAAATTAAGTATTGGCTATTTTATAATACTGAAGGCTGAAAATTGTGCTGATTTTAAGCATACCTTTTTACCCTTTTAATTATAGGTCCCGCTTTTTAACCACTTCAGTCCTGGACCATTTGGCTGCCAAATGACTGGGCTACTTTTTGCGATTCAGCACTGTGTCACTTTAACTGACAATTGCGTGGTCGTGCGATTTGGCTCCCAAACAAAATGGACGTCCTTTTTTCCCCACAAATAGAGCTTTCTTTTGGCGATTGAGCGGGCATATTACATCTGAAAAGGGAAGTCTTAATTCAGAGACAGTAATGGTCTCTCTCCTTGATTCCATAAGTCCTGGGGTCCTTTCACAGACATTAGAGCATGAAGAGCAGAGCATGAAGGAGCCAATCCACCACAAATTACCAGAAAGAGAGGAACCTGAGTCTTTGGGGTCACTGAGGACAACATTGTCCTTAGGTATCTCCCCCAAGCCAGATAAAACTCCCATGGTTTGTGAGGAATGAAACGCCCCCCTGGAAACCTGCCCCAAATCCTTCTCAGCTACAACTCTGCCACTGCAACCATACTCCCCCTCTTCTTCCTCCTTCTCTTTGTGTTCCTCCTGGGCTAATCAGAGAGTTTGAATATTTCAGACCCTAAAACATCAAAAAGTCCTGTTATTCCTCCTGAAGCTGTGTATCAAGTGGAAATGTTTATTATTCTAGGAAACTGTGAATGAATGATGTGGGTATAATCGTGCACGGCTGTGCTGTTTTTGAATTGTGACAGAAAATGCAGGGAGAAGATCTTCCGCCTGCTGTCACACTGAGGTGGGGATTAATCTGAGAGGCTTGAGGAGCTGGATCATGTTATATGTTCCACCCTAAATACAGTTGGAACATGTAACATGCTCTGAAAGGTGAATGTACAGTATATCTTTTAATACTGCTCCCACCCCCTTCTAACTCCTATTCTGACTCCTATTCTAACTACTCGGTAGGAGGAAGATGCTTACACTCATATATTCTCAGTGATTCAGTCACAGGAACTCCCCAGTGACCAGCTTCAGGGGGGAGGAGAGAATAGGGACAACTGCTGCAATGCTTTGGTGGTGATATCACCCATAGGCTAACTATAGGGGAAACGTTGTTGGCTGTCCCTCCTCTCCCCTAAAGCTGGCTGCTGGAAGCTGATCACATGACTGGACTGGACAGGACTTCTTCTAGGTTGAGGTGGTTGCCATTTGTTTGTAGAGTATAAGCATGTTCCTTCTACAGGGTAGTTTTCAAACACTGACAGCTAGTATGGTGAAATTATTCCTGTACTTCTGCCACAGAAAGGGGGGGTGGGGGTAGAGGGCAGCGGCAGGTCCAGATTAAGAACATCATGGGTCTGATGCTGAGGATTTTGGTGGGGCTTTTTATAAAATAAATAAATATTTTTTTTTTGTTTTACAAATTTAATAGAGAGAGGAAGAATGACAGAGAAGAGAGGATGCACATGAGCATGCGTGGGAGTGACATCAACGCAGCCTGGCCAAGGCAAGTGACCACAGATCCCGGAAGGAAGACCGGGTGAAGATTGAAGTGACCGGGACCAGCCGGATTAATCACAATGCAGCGTTGGAGGGCTCAGTCTGACAGGTAAGTGTACCCTAATGTGTTAATATGCTGTGCATACTAGTACATTATGGCATAACCTACCTCAGGGCCTCTAAAAAGTAGAAAATGTTACCAAAGTTTACTACCGCTTTAATATCACAAGATCCCAGGAGCCTCTCAATGGGCCCCCTACTGACCCGGTGGCACTAGGGCACTGCCCAAGTGCATAGTTGCCAACATTTCAAAAATATTTTCAGGGACACTTTTTTTACCAGTAAAATATATAGAGTAGCTGACATTCCCTATGTTCCTCTACACATTAGAATAGTAATGACAAAAATAAATGAGTACTAATAATGGGCAGAACAATAATGAGGACTGAGAAGATTTCCTTTAGCTGAACTAACAAAAGTCTGCCATTCTAGAGCTGGTAACATTGAGGATATTCAATATAATTTTAAAGAACTGTTTTTGTGGGTAAGAGGCATAGGGGTTGAGTATGGATGGAATAAAAGTGGGAAGTATGTGCAGGTGAGGGAGAGGAATGTGGAGTGTATAACAGTGGGCACTATGTACAGGAGATGAGTTTCCATGGTATGACAGTGGGCACTATGTACAGGAGAGGAGTGTGGAGGGTATGACACTGGGAGGTATGTACAGGAGAGGAGTGTGGAGGGTATGACAGTGGGCAGTATGCAGAGTAGAGGAGTGTGGAGGGTTGACAGTGGGCATTATGTACAGGAGAAGAGCGTGGAGGGGATGACAGTGGGCAGTATGTCCAGGAGAGGAGTGTGGAGGGTGTGATGGGGGCAGTATGTACAGGAGAGGAATGTGGAATGTATTATGGAGGCAGTATGTACAGGAGAGGAGTGTAGAGAGAAAGACAGTTGGCAGTATGTATAGGATAGGAGTGTGGAGGGTATGACAGTTGGCAGGTTGTACAGGAGAGGAGTGTGGAGGGCATGACAGTGGGCAGTATGTACAGGAGAGAAGTGTGGAGGGTATGACAGTGGGCAGTATGTACAGGAAAGAAGTGTGGATGGTATGACAGTGGGCGGTATGTAAGTTGCGCACCCCCTCTGGCGGTGGACGTCTCACTGACGTTTATTAGTCACCACCCGTACATGACGCTGGGGGCGGAGCCTTCGGGCCCTTGTGGGCATATTTGGACATTCATCACGGCTGGAACTATATGTACATATGTACAGGAGATTAAGAACATCATGGCCCTGGTGCTGAGGATTTTGGTGGGGCTTTTATAAAAGAAATAAATAAATAAAAATGCAAACAATTTTTTGTTATAACAAATTAAATTAACCACTTGCCGAACCCCTTCACGGAGATATACGTCGGCAGAATGGCACGTACAGGCACAATCACGTACATGTACGTGGCCCCTTTAACTGCCGACGTCAGGGTCGCGCACACGCCGCTGGCGGCGTGCTCGCGACCCCCCTGCCTTCCCCGTGAGTGGGACCGCTGGTCCCGCGGACTGAATCGCCGCGGGGATCCCCGCGATCGTCTTACGGAGGCTCGGAGCGGGGAGATGTGTGTGTAAACACAACATCTCCCCGCTCCTCTACTGACAATGTCAGCGATCTCCGCTCTGTGTAATCAGAGCGGAGATCAGTGACGTGTCAGTCGTAGCCACGCCCCCCCTCAGTTAGTAACACGCCCCTAGGCACACGGTTTTTTAACCGCCGTGAATAATGATCGTGTGTACGCGGCATCACAGCCAAGTATACCCTAATGTTCTAATATGTTGTGCTTACTAGTACATTGTGGCATAACCGACCTCAGGGCCTCTAAATAGTAGACATTTTAGCAAAGTTTACTACCGCTTTAATATCACAGGATCAGAGGAGCCTCTCATGGGACCCCCTACTGACCCGGTGGCCCTAGGGGAGTGCCCAAGTGCATAGTTGCCAACATTTCAAAAATATTTACAGGGACACCTTTTTTTTTACCAGTGGTAGAGTAGCTGACATCCTCTATGTTCCTCTATACATTACAATAGTAATCACAAAATTAAATGAGTACTAATAATGGGCAGAACATATATGAGGACTGAGAAGATTTCATTTAGTTGAACAAACAAAAGTGTGCCCAATCTAGAGCTGGTAACATTGAGGATATTCAATATCATTTTAAAGAACAGTTTTTGTGGGTAAGAGGCATAGGGGAGGAGTATGGAAGAGAAAAGTGTGAAGGATATGACAGTGGGCAGTATGTACAGGAGAGGAGTGTGGGTGGTATGATACTGAGCAGTATGAACATGAGAGGAGTGTGGAGGGTATGACAGTGGGCAGTATGTACAGGAGAGGAGTGTGGAGGGTATGACAGCCGGCACTATGTACAGTAGAGGAGTTTATGAAAGTGGGCAGTATGTACAGGAGAAGAGTGTGGAGGATATGACAGTGCGCAGTATGTACAGGAGAGAAGTGTGGACGGTATGATACTGAGCAGTATGAACAGGAGACAAGTGTGGAGGGTAAGACAGTGGGCAGTATGTACAGGAAAAGAGTGTGGAGGATATGACAGTGGGCAGTATGTACAGGAGAGGAGTGTGGGCAGTATGATACTGAGCAGTATGTACAGGAGACGAGTGTGGAGGGTAAGACAGTGGGCAGTATGTACAGGAGAACAGTGTGGAGGATATGACAGTGGGCGGTATGTAAGTTGCGCACCCCCTCTGGCGGTGGACGTCTCACTGACGTCTATGAGCCACCACCCGTACATGACGCTGGGGGCGGAGCCTTCGGGCCCTTGTGGGCATATCTAGACGTTCATCACGGCTGGGACTTTGATTCACAACTTGATGGTTGGATAGAGCGGTCACATCCTTAAGAACAAACTAAGATATTTTCTTGACACGATTTCAAGGGGCTTAGTGGAGACTGCAGTGAGAAATACTCCTATCCAGACCATGCTGATCCTCCGGATGTTCCCCTGTTGTGGCTTTTGTTTGCTCCATCTCCTCAGCTCCATCTTGATATCCAGCGTTTGGCAATTCATTTCAGCTCGTCGATACATCATTCATGCATCCGTCCCTGAAGAAGCGAGCAGGGTCTCGCGAAACTAGTAGTGCTTCATTGATGCTTGTTTTATGCCTGTACATGCTGGGTATTATCGATGTCTGCATTATGTCTACATACTGTATTTCCCTGTTTATATGTATGCACATTTTATTTCCTTACTGTATATGTGTATCAACTGGCCCAGCAACTTTCAAGTTTTACTGTTGCTCATTGATGTATAACATTTGTAATAAACCTTTATATATTTACTTTCATCTGTGCTGTGTACATTGGCTATTATGCCGGGTAACTCACAATCATTGTTGTTGCCGCTTCGTTACATAACCCTTTGAAACAAATAAATTGATTTTGTATCATTGTTCGCTGTGAACATTGGCTAAACCTCTCTCACCTCATTCAAAGTCCCAGGGCTACCTCTTTTGTCTTTTTGTGTACCACTAGGGATGGAGGTGTCAGAGGGGTCACACCAGACCTTTATTTTAATTTTATATATGTACAGGAGAGGAGTGTGGAGGGTATGACAGTGGGCAATATGTACAGGAGAGGAGTGTGACGCGTATGATGGGGGCAGTATGTACAGGAGAGGAGTGTGGAGGGTATGACAGCAGGCAATATGTACAGTGGAGGAGTGTGGAGGGTATGACAGTGGGCACTATGTACAGGAGAGAAGTGTATGACAGTGGGCAGTATGTACAGGAGAGGATTGTGGGGGGTATGACAGCGGGCACTATGTACAGGAGATAAATGTATGACAGCGAGCAGTATGTACAGGAGAGGAGTTTGGAGGGTATGACAGTGAGAAGAATGTACAGGGGAGGAGTGTGGAGGGTATGACAATGTGCACTATGTACAGGAGATAAATGTATGACAGCGAGCAGTATGTACAGGAGAGGAGTGTGGAGGGTATGACAGTGAGCAGTATGTAAAGGAGAGGAGTATGGAGGGTATGACAGGGGACATTATGCAATAGGAAAAGAAAATGCTGCTCCCGGTGAGTGATGGAACCAGGTAGACTGGGGAATGGACTCCTCCCAGCAGTGCTAGCCTCGGCTCACCAGCTGTTCAATATAGATAAAAGGAATAGATGGCTGCACACCAAGGTAGTGATGAATCTCAGTCTTGTAAAATCTGTAACATGAATGACACCACAGGACAGGCAAACAGGTGCAGGTAGATGCGTTTCACACAGCGACGCTCCACTTATTCATTACCCTGAAATGTTCCACTGACATTCCCTAAATAGGGCTCCCCTCTCGTGTAAAACACAGGTAAAGACGACATCAGTGGAACAGCTAAAATCACTCTCAGCTGTGCACCGTGTTAGAACAATGGAATTACATAAGGTCAATCAGAACTTTGGCTACTACATGCTGAGAGCAACAACGACATAGACATACACAGACATCATAGCCAGTCAAAAGAAGGAAAAGGGAACATGGGAGGGACCAAGAGAAAACAATCTATGTCTAAATAAACATCCCATCTAACGTCTCTGTCTTTTTTTTTTTTTTTTTTTCGTTTAATATCTTTATTTTTCTTTTATACCAACAAGAAAAAGAAAACAAAAAAAAAGGGACATTCCAACCAGACATTTTCATAGGTACAATTGTATACGTAATACCTCATGTTCACTTTATCCAAATATACATCTACATATCTGTTTTGTCCCAAACTTCCTTCATTCTTGAAGTCTACCATATCTGAATCATTGTATCTACCCAGATTAACCTTTATTCCCCTCTTTCATCTTTAACACCCTCTTAATTTATCTAGGATCCTCCTTTTCTCGTTTCCTTCTTCATTACAACCCCATATCTACCTCCCCCTTCCCCCCTCAAAAAAAAAAAAACCCCAACCTCTACCAAGAGACGGAGAGAA
Source organism: Rana muscosa (assembly GCA_029206835.1). Classification (NCBI taxonomy): domain Eukaryota; kingdom Metazoa; phylum Chordata; class Amphibia; order Anura; family Ranidae; genus Rana; species Rana muscosa. Next base: position 1,014,301,881 of record CM055116.1, read on the forward strand.
CAAGTTTCCATTTTCTCTCATGTGCAGGTTCGCATCTCATATTAGACCCTCCTCACTCCTCACTTACCTCATCTAACATTCTCTTTCCTTCCTCAGAGTACATGTATAAATTCCATACTGTCCAAGTTTTAATATACTGTTCTCGCTTATTTTGGGCGGAGAGAACCAAGTCCTCCATTGCTCCTATTTCTCGCACTCTATTAAGCCATCCTGCTATAGAGGGTGGTCTAGAGTCTCTCCACCGTAGCGTCACTCCCACTTTTGCTGCATTATTTAAGTGACAAATCATTGATTTCCTATACTTCTGCACTGGGATCTGTGAACAATGTAAAAAAAAAACGCAGGGTCATCTGGTATCTGAAATTCTGTAAATTTTTGAGATATTCTCTGCACTTCCTGCCAATAATATCGCATTTTTTCACAGGACCAGAATATATGTAATAATGTTCCTTTTTCCTCCCCACATCTCCAACAGGTCTCCGGATACTCCATAGACATCCTATGAAGCCTTACCGGTGTGTAGTACCATTGAGTCAGGAGTTTAAAGTTGGACTCCTGGGTCCGTGTACAGACCGAGGAGTTCAATGCTAAGAAGATAATCTGTTTTCGCTGAGTTACAGTAAAGGTCCTTCCCAGGTCTCTTTCCCATTTACTGACCCCTGGCAACACAAAATCCTCCGTGGGGGTAATCAACAGCCTATACATCTTGGAAATCACTTGAAAAAGTGGTTCCTTATCTTCACAATAGACTTCGAATGTTGTTAATTGCCGTTGAAAATCTGATGGAGACCCCAAGGTTCTCAAAAACTTGTTTATTTGAAATGCCTGCCAGAGGCTTAATCCGAAATTGCCCTCAGTTTCTGTCAACACATTGATAGTCAGGTTTACGACTGTAGAAAATGTGAGACCTGGGTAAGGCCCTTCTCTTTAAGCTTCTTGAAAGTTCCCGTCTCTCTACCTGGTACAAACCTATAGTTTCCCAATATGGGGTACAGGGGCGAATGACCCGAAGAAAACTTCGGGTTTTGACATGTCTTTGCGGAGATTCGTAATGTCGGTCCGATCGTAGGGTGTTTCTTCAAAAATGTTGGTAATGTTGTATAGCACCAAGGTGCTCGACATAAAGAAACCAGACTGATTTGTTGCTCCATGTCCACCCATCTTTTAAAATCTATATGTCTACACCAATCCACCAACCTTGCCAGGTGGACCGCTCGGTAGTATTTTCCAATATCTGGCACTCCCATCCCGCCAAAATTCTTGGGCATCATCAAAATCTCTTTCTTAATTCTTGGCTTCTTCCCAGCCCATATAAATTTCATGAAAAGAGAGCTCATTCGATGGAGAAAGTCCGTTGGAATAGTAATCGGTAAGGCCTGCAGCAAGTACAACATTTTTGGTACAATACTCATCTTCACTATATTGCTCCGGCCAAACCAGGAGTGTAACCCGTGTTGCCATTTATCTAGCAGTATTCTTATTGAGTTGTATAATGGTGGGAAATTTATCTTGAAAGTGTTTTTTAAATTTGATGGTATATGCGTACCCAGATACTTTAACTTGGTTTCCCATTTAAACCTAAAGTTTGATTGTATAATTTTACACATCGTGGCGGGTACTGCCACACTCATTGCTTCAGATTTATTATGGTTTATTTTCAAATTTGAAAGCCTACTATATCTATCGATCTCCCTCACAAGGCTGGGAAGTGAAATATGTGGATTGGACATGGAAAACAACAAATCATCTGCATATGCCGATACTTTATGGATTTGATCTCCTATTGGAACACCCTGTATATCCGGGTTCTGCCGTATTTTATTCAATAGTGGCTCTAATGAGAGTGCAAATAGTAGGGGCGAGAGGGGACATCCCTGTCGTGTTCCATTTATGATCTTAAAAGGTTTTGAATACACTCCATTTACCCTTACTGCTGCGCGTGGGGTCGTATAAACACCCATAATCCAACTGAGCATACGTTCCCCTAAGCCCACGTGTCGCAGCACCTCAAAAAGAAAGCACCAATTCACTCTGTCGAATGCTTTCTCCGCATCCGTATTTAGGAACACGCAAGGGATGTCCCTCTCGTTGACAAAGTGGACCAAGTTAAGTACTTTTATCGTGTTATCCCTTGCTTCCCGTGTAGGGATGAATCCCACCTGGTCTAAATCTACTAGCTGAGGAAGCCATAGCTGGAGTCTTGATGCCAATATTTTCGTGAACAATTTTAAATCCGAGTTCAATAATGAAATCGGCCTATAGCTGCCGCATTCCCCCGGATCTTTCCCCTCCTTTGGGATCACCGTGATATGTGCTAGTAGAGCATCCGGTGGGAATGCCGTTGTCTGGCCCAATGCATTAAAGAACTTCACCATCTGACCACTCAATAGTATAGCAAATTCTTTATAATATGTTATAGTATATCCATCTGGGCCTGGAGCTTTTCCTGCTTTAATCTTTTTTAGTGCTGTATTCAATTCCTCCATAGAGATAGAGGTCTCTAAACTACATCGGGCTGGTGATGGGAGCCTTAGAAAATCTACCGCCGAAAGATATTCCTCTATAACTGACTGTGAGACTGGTTCTTTTGCCAGGTTATATAGCGAAGTATAGTATTCTCCAAATTCCTCAGCTATCTCTTTTGGTTTCCGTAATAGGTGTCCTTCTTTCCCTCTAATTTGTGGGATATATGTTGACCGATTTTTTTCTTTTAATTTCCCAGCTAGCAATTTGCTACACTTATCTCCCAGTTCATAATTTATTTTCCTTCCTCTTTGTATTGTTGCATGCGCTTTGAAGCGCAGGACCTCTGCAAGCTGTCTTCTCAACTGACCAAGTTCCCTTCCCACGGAAGGTACTTGTGTCTTTTTATGCTGAAGTTCCAATTTCTGGATCTCTTCTAGCAATTCCCTAGTCTGCTTTTCTCTCTTCTTCTTCAGTATTGATCCCTGTTTAATCAGGACTCCCCTAATCACTGTCTTGTGGGCCTCCCACACCATTCCCGGGTCGCTTCCGGGCGTATCATTAATTTGGAAATATGCTGTGATTTCTTTAGCCACATCTTCCCTGACTTCAGGGTTCTGTAGCAAACTCTCATTTAACCGCCATCTTCTTTCTTGAGAAAGAACCGTATTGGATAGAGAGAGGCACAAGCTGATTGGGGCGTGATCCGATCACGTTATATTTCCAATCATCACTTCTGATACTAAGGAAATCATATAATGAGGGATCAGAAAGAGGTCTATGCGGGAATATACTTGGTGCGGATTAGAGAAAAAGGTGTAGTCCCGTTCCTCCGCATGCGTTATCCTCCAGATATCCACTAATTGCCCTTCATGTAATTTCCGCAGTATACCCCTTCTGACCCCCCCTGGTGTTGATGATGTCCCTTGGGAGGTATCTAATTTAGGGTCCAGAGAGATATTAAAATCTCCCCCCAAGATCAATTTACCCTCTGCAAACTCTGATAGCTCCGAAAGGACCTTCTTCATAAATGAATCTTGATGTACATTTGGTGCATACAGCGTGGCCAGTGTCACCTTAGTTCCTCCAATACTCCCTTTCAAAAAAAGGAATCTACCTTTTGAGTCCAAGCGTTTATCATGTAATGACCAGGAAAGTCGATTAGAAATCAAAATTGATACTCCTTTGGATTTTGCTTCCTGGTTTCCTGCATGATAGACGCATGGATAGAATCTGTTCTGGAGGAGTGGGAGTCCCCCGGTCCTGAAATGCATTTCCTGCACATAAGCTACATCTGTCCCCATGCGCCGTAAGTCATTCAACAACATCCTACGTTTCTCTGGGACATTAAGTCCCTTGGCGTTTAGGGAAGTTATTTTTATTCCCTCCATCTCTAAAAAAAAAAGAAAAAAAAACACACCTCCCTCCCTCTTTCCCTTCCTAAACCCCTAAGGGAAAACACCCATTTCTGAACCCTTCCCCAATGGTTCTCGTGGATGCAAACCTAAATTGGGGGTGTTAGTGCGAGCCGGCTAAGAAGCTCCAACTCCCCCCCCCCTTCCACCCAGCTATTGTCCTGAATTTCCCAAATATCAACATCCGCATTTTACCTATCTTTATTTACTTTCACCATCCTCTTATCAGACCTCCTAATTTTTTTCTCATATCTCACCTTGCTTATTACTATTACCTCTGCCCTCTTTTACACCTGACTTTTAAGAGGGTATCCCATATAAAAAGTCAAGGCCCCTTTCCTCTCCCCCTCTTCCTCCTATTCTCTCTTCCCCCTTTCGCTTTCCCTCTCATCTTCACGTTCCCAACCCCCCCCCTTAAACCCCTCTCCTCCGTCATGTTTCCCTCTACCTTCCACCTTCCACCCCTCCCTCCCCATCCCCCATTCTCCTGAGTATAGGCTATGTTATATCCCTTCTCTCCCCTACTATATTAATTCCAACAGTTCCCCTGCAGTTGCATCTTATATCTTATATAGATCTACATATACTCTTCTCAACATCTTTATTCTGTACCTGAAAAATTATACTGCTATATATACAGGGGTATTCCATATTTAACTTCACTATCTAATTCTCTTTATACCGTAACCTCTCTTCTCACCAGTTCCCTACTCCCCCATCCCCTCCCATAGCCTCCTCCCCCCCGGCCCCCCATCCCCCCCATCCCCCCCATCTCCGACCCATATTTCAACTAATACGTGAGTATTTTTAATATTTTAATACTACTAATGTGCTTCTCTTGTGAGAAAAAAAGGAAGAGAAAAATAAATAAATAAAAAAAATCTATATACATATCTCTACATTTTCCTACCTACACCCTATATGTACGTAACACAAAACCGTGTACACCTACGTACTTCTGTGTTTACCTACACAAAATAAAAAAAATATACATAATCACATAATCAAAATAAGATAAAATGGATAGTAGGGGACATATAATATCTCTGTTTCCCTACTCCATTTCTTGTGCTTCCCTGTGCTTTTTGTGTTCATAATAATAATAATAATAATAATAAATCATGTGCCTCCTATCACTTATGATCACTTCTATTACCATACTCCAAAATTTTCATTCAAATACACTTACATAAACCGTCCCACTCCCCAAAAAAAAAAAAACGTAGACTAGGGGCCCCTCCAAAAAAAAAGTAGGAGGGGCCTGCCGATCTCATACAAGCACATATACATATATATATATATATATATATATATATACACACATATATACATATATATACATACATATATATATACATGCCAAATGAATAAGTAAATTCCTATGATTGTGCAGTCTATGAGGGTCTTATTGGTGGGGGTCTGGAGGAGGTAGGGGCAGGGGCCGGTGGCGGAGGAGACCAAAAAAAAAGGGGGGGAAGGGAGCCTACAAAAAAAAAAAGGGGGAGGGGAGAGAAGAAAAAAAATGAGAAAGGGGAAAAAAGAGTACTGCGTGGAGGGGGGAGATTGAGCCCCATCTTCCAATTCCCCAGTCTCCAAAAGGGGATCAGGCTATTGAATTCCCTCCTCCATCTTCTCAATGTCTATTTTCTAGGGGTCCTCTTCTCTTAAAGGCATTTGGGTCTTTATTCCCGCTGATTTTGTTGCTCTTCTTGTTGGGCCTGGAAGATGTTGTAACCAATCTGGTACCTCCATTATTTCCATCCCCAAAAAATCAAACAGTTCAGGGAGATCTAAAGGTCGGTATACGACAAATGTTTGCGTATCTTTCTTTATTATTAAAGAGATTGGGTACCCCCATCGGTAAGTTCCCCCTGCTTTCCTGATCTTGTCCAATAAAGGGCGTAACATCGCCCTCCTTTGTAAAGTGGCCCGGGAAAGATCCGGCAGGATTTTTATTTGAGACCCATTGTATATAATATCTCCTGCTTCCCATGCTTCGCGGCTTATCACTTCTTTATGGGCATAATGGTGGAAGCAACAGATAACATCTCTGGGTCTATTCAAATTAACTGAGCGGGGGCCTAGTGCTCTATGTAATCTTTCAAATTCAAACGCTTGGGAGGGGGGTGAGGTTACTAGCTGATGGCATATTGCTGTAATAGTTGACTGTAACACCTCCCTCCCTACCTCTTCCGGGACCCCCCTGAACCTCAGGTTCTTCCGCCTACTACGATCCTCAATTTCTTCCAGCTTAAGCTGGATATAGTCTGCCCCGGGGGTCTGTAAAGTCTGTGTCTGTTCTAAACATTTAACCCGGTCCTCCAATAGCACTAAAGACGTTTCATCATGTTTCAACTTATCTGCTAGTTGCTGAACCTCTTCCCGGACAACCTCCAAGTCTCTGCGGTGACCCTCTTCAAATCGGGCGAACATTGACTCCATATCAGCCCGTGTAGGGAGAGCCTGCATTATGGCTCTCATCGCTCTGAGCTCTGACTCCAGCTCCAGCTCTCCTGATATAGCAGGTGGCGGACTCCGTTCCTCTTGAGGAATCTGGTGCTCCATCTTGTCCTCTCCCACTCTATCTGCTGCGGCCGAGATAGCAGGCAATACGGGCGGCACTGAGCTTACAATGCTCAGCTCCCCGCAAGTCAGTGTACCACGTGACTTCGACTTGCGGCTTCGATTGACGGCCGCTCTAGTGAGGGGAAAAAACTGCTGAATCTCAGGCTGGGACGGGGCTTTTAGTATTTTCGCCTCCCGTCTCCTCATTCCAAGAAGTGCGCTGTCCGCTCGTATCTTCTACGTCCTCACGTATCTCCCGGCGGGTACAAGGTGAGTTGCTGCTGATAGTTAACAAACTGGGCTATGGGTGCATCCCCATCTATGTTGCTTAGCCGGGTGGAAAGACGGAGGAGACCGAGTCCTGGAGCGTGTGTCTCTCTACTCCGCCATGCTCAAGCCACACCCCCCTGTTTTTCACTCGCTGCAAATGACGTCTCTGTCTGGCCCTATAAACACTCTATATAAATTACAGAAATAAGAAGGACACATATGATGAAGGCAAACAATTATTGAATAAAATGCTAAATGCATAGAATTTAATTATATTGTTGAAAACCACAAACAAAATGTGTCAACATAAAAACATGAAAGAAAAAGGAAAAAGATTTGTGGACAAAGAAATAAAAATAGAAAAAACACACACACAAAGTATGTCTCAATCACTAAATTATCATAAATTAATTTTTAACCTATGTGTGTATAGAAACAAACCTTGTCTGAATGGACAAGTGTACATATCAAAATATGAAAATAAATGTTGATTTAATATAATTTAATTTAATTCAAATTCAATTTGATTTGAGAACTGAATAGAAACAGAGCTACCATGAAACATGATGTCTACATAGAAGCATGCATAAGGCTATGAATATGGACCGATATATACACAAAAAAGGGGACAGTATGTACAGGAGAGGAGTGTGGAGGGTATGACAGTGGGCGGTATGTTCAGAAGAGGAGTGTGAAAGGTATGACAGTGAGCAGTATGTACAGAAGAGAGGTGTGGAGGGTATGACAGTGGGCACTATGTAGAGGAAAAGTGTATGACAGTGGGTAGTATGCACAGGAGAGGAATGTGGAGGGTGTGACAGTGGGCACTATGTACAGGAGAGAAGTATATGACAGCGAGCACTATGTATAGGAGAGAAGTGTGGAGGGTATGACAGTGAGCAGTATGTACAGAAGAGGAGTGTGGAGGGTATGACCGTGGGCACTATGTACAGGAAAAGTGTATCACAGTGGGTAGTATGCACAGGAGAGGAATGTGGAGGGTGTGAAAGTGGGTACTATGTATAGGAGAGAAGTGTGGATGGTATGACAGTGAGTACAGGAGAGGAGTGTGGAGGGTATAACAGCGGGCACTATGTATAGGAGAGAAGTGTGGAGGATATGATAATGGGCACTATGTATAGGAGAGAAGTGTGGAGGGTATGACAGTGAGCAGTATGTACAGGAGAGGAGTGTGGAGGGTATCACAGCGGGCACTATGTACAGGTAAAGAGGATGAAGGAATCTGTGAAGGAAAAATGGGACTGCGTAGTGGTTAAGTTAAGTGGGCCATACATGGATTGAAATTAAGCCAATTAAGCAGAGACCAGACATAGTGGATCTATGTATGGGCTAGCTGGTTGTACACAAGTAAATATATTAATCGACTTGAGCACAACCAGCCTGTCAGGTTTTTCCCAGAACAATCAGTGCTGCCAGCTATAGTTAGCAACACTGATCATTGCATTCTGTGGGTAGGGAAGGCTACCCACTGGAAGAACACAATAGCACTGCGGGAGTGATTCCCCCATCCACTGGTCAGCAGGTGAGAGGGTGTGTGGGGAATGGCTGGGGAGAGAGGTCTGTCAGCAGGGGGGTGTGAGGTGGTCATGGAGGGATATCAATCTGCGGGTGGGGGAAGTAACTGGGAGTGATATCTTTTGGAGTAGGGTCTATCATCTGCAGGTTGGGAAATGGTCACCTGTGATATAAATTGAAGGGAGGTGGCCAACATGGGAAGTGCCTGGGGAGTAGGGATGAGCCGAACACCACCCGGTTTGGTTCGCACAAGAACATGCGAACGGACCGAAAGTTTGCGCGAACTTTAGAACCCCGTTAAAGTCTATGGGACTCGAACGTTCGAAATCAAAAGTGCTAATTATGAAGGCTAAAATGCAAGTTATTGTACTAAAAAGGGTTTGGGGACCCGAGTCATGCCCCAGGGTACATGTATCAATGCAAAAAAAAGTTTTAAAAACTCATGTTTTTTCGGGAGCAGTGATTTTAATGATGCTTAAAGTGAAAAAAAAGTGAATTATTCCTTTAAATATCATACCTGGGGGGTGTCTATAGTATGCCTGTGAAGTGGCACGTGTTTCCCGTGTTTAGAACTGTCCCTGCACAAAATGACATTTCTAAAGGAAGAAAAGTCATTTAAAATTGCTTGCGGCTTTAATGTAATGTCTGGTCCCGGAAAAACGGATGAAAATCATTGAGAAAAATGGCATGGGTACCCTCCTCCCCCCAGCCCATTACCAGCCCCTTTGGGTCTAGTATGGATATTAAGGGGAACCCTGCACCCAAATTAAAAAGAGGAAAGGTGTGGGGCCCCCACGCCCTATATACTCTGAACAGCAGTATACAGGCGGTGCGAACAAGACAGGGACTGTAGGTTTGTTATTAAGCAGAATCTGTTTGTAATTTTGAACTGGTACATTTTTAAAGTGTAGCTCCAGCCAAAAAATCTATTGTTAAGCTTTTTGGAAAACATAGGGAAGGGTTATCACCCCTGTAACATTTTTTTTGCTGCCTGTGCACCTCTTCAAAACATTTCACCTCACTTTCTGTCCCAATGACAACAGTTTTTTGAAAATTTGGGTTTTTTAGTGAAACAGGGATTGGTGATAAAGCATCAGTGGAGAGGAGACACCTTTTTCCCATATTAACTCTTACAGGAGAGAATTTCCCTTCCTAGGGGTAGATTTCCTCTCACTTCCTGTTGTCTTATTCCGTTTGCAAGTAGGAGTCGTTTGTAAGTTGGATGATTGAAAGTAGGGGCCTGCCGTATATACTCTGCAGAAATTTGCCTTAGGTGTTAGTGTTGCCACAACACTGTAAGCCCTCACAGTTACTCTTGGTGGGCGCTGGAATGGGCCCTGCTGTGAACTATTATATCAAGAATTGTAATTACATGCCATTGTTGAACAGGGGTAGAAAAATTGGGTCTTTGGTGGTGGTGGTGGTATTGCCACAACACTGTAAGCCCTCACAGTTACTCTTGGTGGGTGAAGGAATGGGCCCTGCTGGGAAATATTAGATCAAGAATTGTAATTACATGCACCTGTTGAACAGGGGCAGAAAAATTGGGCCTTTGGTGGTGGTGGTGTTGCCACAACACTGTAAGCCCTCACAGTTACCCTTGGTGGGCGCAGGAATGGGCCCTGCTGTGAAATATTAGATCAAGAACTGTAATTACATGCCCTTGTTGAACAGGGGCAGAAAAATTGGGCCTTAGGCACTGGTGCCACAGCACTACAACACCTCACAGATACTCACGTTGGAGCGCAAGAATGAGCCCTGCTGCAAAGTATTGCATCAAAAATTGTAATTACACGCCCATGTTAAACAGGGCCTGAAAATTGGGCCTTAGGCACTGGTGCTGGTCCCACAACACTGCAACCCCTCACAGATACTCTAGTTGGAGCGCAGGAATGAGCCCTGCTGCAAGCTATTGCATCAAAAATTTTAATTACACGCCCCTGTTAAACAGGGGCTGAAAAATTGGGCCTTAGCCACTGGTGGCGGTGCCCAGAACCAAAAATGTTCTTACAAGCTATCAGCATGATCATTGAGGAGGAAGAGGATAGTCACTCAGCATAACAGGATAGTCACTCAGCATCAGCATAGGCAGTCTTGAAGGGATTTGACATTTCTAAAAAATTACTCGGTTACATCAGCATTAGGTGCTTGATAGCTGGTGGTGATCCAAGACTGATTAATTTTTGTGAATGTCAGTCGATCGATCAAATTGGTGGACAGGCGCACCCTTTGATCAGTTACAAAGCCTCCAGCAGCACTGAATGTGCGTTCCGAAAGAACACTGGATGCAGGACCGGCCAGTAACTCAATTGCATACTGTGCAAGCTCTGACCAGTGATCCATCCTCAAGACCCAGTAACCCAGAGGATTTTCGGTGGGAAAGGTGTCCAAGTCTGATCTTGCCCCTAGGTATTCCTGCACCATGTAAACCAGACGCTGGCGATGGTTGCTGGAACCGATCATACCTTGGGGCTGCGGACTAAAAAATTGTCTGAACGCATCGGTCAGACGGCCACATTCTCCACCGCTCCTTCTTTGACTGACCGAAGCCTCAGCAACACGTTGTCCAGGACCAGGAACTTGTAACCTCCCAGTCTCTGGGAACACGTTGCACAGACCTTTCTACAAGGCCTTCCGAAGATGTTTCATCCTCTGCTCCCTCTGTGACGGCAAGATAAGGTCCGCAACCTTACCCTTGTAACGTGGATCAAGGAGGGTTGCCAGCCAGTAATGATCCCTCTCCTTGATAGCACCAATACGAGGATCCTTCCACAGGCTTTTCAGGATCAGGGAGGCCATGCAGCATAGGTTTGCTGAGGCATTCGGTCCGGAGTCCTCTTGGTCACACAGGACGACATGATCCGCAGCCACCTCCTCCCAGCCAGGTACAAGTCCATGGGTGTCTTGGGACTGTAATTGATCCCTTGAAGACTGCTGCTGATGCTGAGTGCTAGGCTCCACCTCCATGCTGACACAATCCTCCTCCTCCTCTGTCTGGATAAAGGGGGCCTTGAGAGGTAAGGAAGTCCTCCTCTTCCTCCCTCTGTTCTGCCTCAAGTGCCCTGTCCATTATTCCACGCAGCGTGTTCTCCAACAGGTGGACAAGAGGGACAGTCTCACTGATGCATGCACTGTCACTGCTCACCATCCTCGTGGCCTCCTCAAATGGTGACAGGACAGTGCATGCATCCCTGATCATTGCCCACTGGCGTGGGGAAAAAAACAAGCTCCCCTGACCCTGTCCTGGTGCCATATTGCAACAGATACTCATTGATGGCCCTCTGCTGCATGTGCAGCCGCTGCAGCATGGCCAATGTAGAGTTCCACCTGGTGGGCATGTCACAGATTAGGTGGTTCTTGGGCAGGTTGTATTCCTTTTGGAGGTCAGCCAGCCGAGCACTGATATTATATGACCGGTGGAAATGCCCACAGAGTTTCCTGGCCTGCTTCAGGACATCCTGTATGCCCGAGTACCTGCCCAAGAACCGCTGCACCACTAAGTTAAGGACGTGAGCCAAACAGGGCACATGGGTGAGTTGTCCCTGTCGGAGGGCGGAGAGGAGGTTGGTGCCATTGTCGCAAACCACCTTTCCTGGCTTAAGCTGGCGTGGCATCAACCACCTCTGAACCTGCCCCTGCAGAGCTGACATAATCTCTGCCCCAGTATGGCTTCTGTCCCTCAAGCACACCAGCTCAAGCACTGCATGGCATCTTTTGGCCTGCGTACTTGCGTAGCCCCTTGAATGCCTACAGAGCACCGCTGGTTCCGAGGACAAATCAGCACAGGAAGAGGCCCTGGAGGAAGAAGAAGAGGAGGGGGTGGAGGAGAGAGGTGTGTCAGAATCACCACTAGTAGCATTTTGGAGACGTGGTGGCGCAACAACCTCCAACACTTCTGCACCTTGTCCTGCATCCTTCCCAGCTGCCAGCTGAGTCACCCAATGCGCAGTGAAAGATAGGTAACGTCCCTGTCCATGCCTGCTGGACCATGAGTCAGCGGTAATATGCACCTTACCACTGACTGCCCTGTCCAGTGAGGCCAAGACATTGCCCTCCACATGCCGGTAGAGAGCCGGAATCGCCTTACGTGAGAAAAAGTGGCGTTTGAGAACCTGCCACTGAGGAACCGCACATTCCACAAACTCACGGTGAAGTGCTAGCAATTTAGCCAAGCTAGCATTCAACCGCTGGGCATGTGGATGGCTAGGACCGAACTTCTTTCGACGGTGCAGCAGCTGGGGCAGGGAAATTTGCCTGGTACAATCTGACATCGGTGTACCGATAGCAGATTGCCTGCAAGTACTTGGCTGTGACACACCTAATTCTACACCGTCATTCCTCTCAGTGCAGGTTTCAGAGAGGACTGAAGGTATAGTGGGGTTGGAGATCCCAGCTGATGAGGAGCAAGGAGAGGTCCGCTTTGTTCTTTGGTGTGGGTCTTTTAGGTGTGCTTGCCAACGAACTGCATGGCAGGTCGACATATGTCTGATCAAGCATGTGGTGCCCAAGCGGGTGATGTTTTGGCCACGTGAGATACGCCTGAGACATATGTTGCAAATAGCAGCGCTGCAATCTGATGCACTCGTCTCAAAAAAGGCCCACACCAAAGAACTTTTGGAATAACGCGCAGAGACAGCAGCGCTCTGCACATGCGGAGCTCTGCGGTGTGATGCAGTCAGTGTGCTGCCCCATAAGCTGGCCCCTGGAGGGCATTCTGCCTCGTTGGAGATGTGTCTCCTCCTCCTCCTCTCTCCTATCAGGCACCCACGTGGAGTCAGTGACCTCATCATCCCCTCCCTCCTCATCACTGGAGCAAACCTGGCAGTATGCTGCAGCTGGGGGAACATGACTGCCAGATTGCTGTCCTTGTTGGGCACCCCCTCTCTTTGGACTCACGTTACTACCCCCTCTCTCTGGGCTCATGTTACTGCCTTCCTCTAGTTGGGTTCCATCATTGGAGCCTTCAAAACGCTGGGCATCCTCCTGGAGCATGTACCCAACACTGTGGTCAAACAGTTCGGGGGACTCCTCAGGAGGACATGGTGGGGCTAGGGAAGGGGTAGCTGATGCCATTGAGCCAAGGGAAGAGGCCGTGTTGGCAGCTGCTTTGCTAGACAAAGTACCCTGAGCCTGGGTGAGAGAGGATGAGGAGGATGAGGACGGCTTGGTCATCCACTCTACCAAGTCTTCGGCATGTTGCGGCTCAACATGGCCAGCTGCCGAAAAGAAGGACAAGCGTGTCCCACGGCCACATGCTGATGAGGATGCACCGTGTTCACAACCAGCACTGTTGCCTCTAGACACAGAGCCTGCTTGCCCTCTTTTATTGGCTCGTGACTGTCTGCCTCTCCTTGTTTGCCTTCCAGACATACTAATGGCCTGCAGTGAGATGTAGCTGCACAAAGGTGGGATGTATATATATATATATATATATATATATATATATATATACTGATTATAGTGCGGCTAGCAGAATCAAGTGCCTGCTGTGGTATTAGTATGAGAACACCAGCAATTGTCTTCAGTTAGTTTTAGGTGCACACTGTGCTGAGGACACAGTACACTAACTGAAAATACTTGCAGCTCCCTGCCTGTGGTATTAGCATGAGAACACCACCAATTGTATTCAGGTACCTTTAGGTGCACGCTGTTCAAAGGACACAGTACACTAAATGAAAATAAAGCAGCTCCCTGCCTGTGGTATTGGTCTGAGAACACCACCAATTGTATTCAGGTACCTTTAGGTGCACGCTGTGCAAAGGACACAGTACACTAAGTGAAAATAAAGCAGCTCCCTGCCTGTGGTATTGGTATGAGAACACCACCAATTGTATTCAGGTACCTTTAGGTGCACGCTGTGCAAAGGACAGATTACACTAAGTGAAAATAAAGCCGGTCCCTGCCTGTGGTATTGGCATGGGAACACCACCAATTGTATTCAGGTACCTTTAGGTGCACGCTGTGCAAAGGACACAGTACACTAAGTGAAAATAAAGCAGCTCCCTGCCTGTGGTATTGGTATGAGAACACCACCAATTGTATTCAGGTACCTTTAGGTGCACGCTGTGCAAAGGACACAGTACACTAAGTGAAAATAAAGCAGCTCCCTGCCTGTGGTATTGGCATGGGAACACCACCAATTGTATTCAGGTACCTTTAGGTGCACGCTGTGCAAAGGACACAGTACACTAAGTGAAAATGAAGCAGCTCCCTGCCTGTGGTATTGGCATGGGAACACCACCAATTGTATTCAGGTACCTTTAGGTACACGCTGTGCAAAGGACACAGTACAATAAGTGAAAATAAAGCAGCTCCCTGCCTGTGGTATTGGTATGAGAACACCACCAATTGTATTCAGGTACCTTTAGGTGCACGCTGTGCAAAGGACACAGTACACTAAGTGAAAATAAAGCAGCTCCCTGCCTGTGGTATTGGCATGGGAACACCACCAATTGTATTCAGGTACCTTTAGGTGCACGCTGTGCAAAGGACACAGTACACTAAGTGAAAATGAAGCAGCTCCCTGCCTGTGGTATTGGTATGAGAACACCACCAATTGTATTCAGGTACCTTTAGGTGCACGCTGTGCAAAGGACACAGTACATTAAGTGAAAATAAAGCAGCTAACTGCCTGTGGTATTGGTATGAGAACACCACCAATTGTATTCAGGTACCTTTAGATGCACGCTGTGCAAAGGACACAGTACACTAAGTGAAAATAAAGCAGCTCCCTGCCTGTGGTATTGGCATGGGAACACCACCAATTGTATTCAGGTACCTTTAGGTGCACGCTGTGCAAAGGACACAGTACATTAAGTGAAAATAAAGCAGCTAACTGGCTGTGGTATTGGTATGAGAACACCACCAATTGTATTCAGGTACCTTTAGGTGCACGCTGTGCAAAGGACACAGTACACTAAGTGAAAATAATGCAGCTAGCACAATCACCTGCCTGCCTGTCAGTATAGAAAATAACAGGAACGGATCTAGCTAAACTGATGACAGTGTGTAAATATATATACAACACCTAGGATTTATATATATCCTCTACACACTGTAACTGCAACTAACTGACTCGCCTGCCTGCTCTATCTAACTCAAATCAAATTACTCTGTCTCTCTCTCTGTCTTCTAAGTTAACCAACGCCGCAACACACTACACAAGGCCGCCACGCCGGCGGCCTTATATAGTGTGGGACGTGTACCTACTCCTCTGAGCCATGATTGGCCAAAGCCACCCTGGCTTTGGCCAATTACGGCTCTCTGTACTTACAACGCTATGATTGGCCAAGCATGCGGATCATAGTGCATGCTTGGCCAATCATCAGCCAGCAATGCACTGCGATGCCGCAGTGAATTATGGGCCGTGACGCGCCAAATTCGGCCCATAATGTTCGAAATTCGGCGAACAGCCGAACAGGTGATGTTCGAGTCGAACATGGGTTCGTCTCAAACTCGCAGCTCATCCCTACTGGGGAGTGACCTGGTTGGTGGTGAGTGTGAAATGAATGATGTGTTTCAAGTTTCTTTCACATTTGCGGTAATGCTTGCTGCCCTCCGAAAAGTGATCTGTGGTGGTATAGCAGCAACTGACAAACGTTCATGAGGTGCTACTGCCGCCTCCTTGTTTTTTTTTTACATTGCTGAATGATAGCTTTACATTGTTGGACTATGCTGCTACTGCAAGCAAGTTTGGCTTGCAGTTGTAGAATGGCCCCATTGAAATCAATAGGCGAGTTTGACTGGTGGTGCTGCCTGTCAAACTCTGCATCCTGAGTTAAAGATGCTGCAGCTAAAGAAAATACAAAAGAAAAAGTTGCAGCAGTGCAGTAAAGAATTACAGCTACGGCATTTGTACAGCCCTGTCCAAATGTATTTTTAAGATTTGGGTCAGGGACGTGCGGTGAGGTCAGTGGCTAGTGAGGCACTGGCTAGCATCAGAGCCAGATACACACAGGTTACATACGCCGTGAATGTTGGAGTGAGAGCAAGAAATTCTAGCACTAGACCTGCTCTGTAACTCTAAAAATATAACCTGTAAAAAAAAAATTGTACTGTAGTTTAGCGCCATTCCACAAGTGTGTGCAATTGTAAAGCGTGACATGTTAGGTATTTATTTACGTAACATCATCTTTCACATTATAAAAAAAAATCTGACTAACTTTAGTGTTATTTTTTTTTTTTTTTATACGTGAAACAGTTTCTTTCCAAAAAAAAAACATTTGAAAAATTGCTGCGTAAATACAGTGTAACATAAAAAGTTGAAACTACTGCTATTTTATTCCCTTGGGAGTCTGCTAAAACAAGATATATAATATTTGGGGGTTCCGAGTTATTTTCTAGCAAAAAAATATATTTTTACATGTAGGAGAGAAGTGTCGGAATTGGCCTGCGTGGCAAGAGGTTAATTACCATATACGTAAGTAGTATACAAATAATTATTATATATTATTTTTAATGTAATTTACTATATTTTCAAAAACTGTACTCAAGCAGGTGGCTTAACGGACAAATTACTGAAGTTTGAAGTTATAACTTCAAACCAGTAATTTTACAGTAAATAAATAAATAATAAATTATTATGTTCTAACATATAGCATACTAATATAGGATTTAGCTTGTACCTTTTCAGCAGCAGAAGATTCTCATTCTCCATCTTAACTGTGTGAGAAAAACATGGGATTATGTGTAAACCTTATACCTATAAACCCATGTCTTTTCCTTCTAATTAAGAGGGCTGGGCATAAAGGGAGCATGTGTCTTTTAGAAACCTTGCCCCCCTTCTATGACACTGCACTGCAGAATTTTTATTGGACAGCTGGAGCTAATGGTAGGGCTAAAGGCTGCACAAGGAGCCCCGTCTCTTCGGAACCATAGCCCCAAATTTTGACCAGTGGTGGGGTAGATCCCCCCCCAAATTTGTGGTCTCTATGACCCTCAATCGTTTTTTTTGTTTTTGTTTTTTTTGGGCATATGGGCCTATCTTAAGGTAAGGGGCCTGGAGCTGCAGCTCCAATAGCCCCTATGTTAATCTGGACCTGGGCTGCGGCTGCAGCGCTAGGAACATGTTACATGTTTCCCCAAAGGTGAACTTATCCTTTAAAGACATCCTTATCATTTATTTCGTTCACAGAAAAATGTAATCCAGTCATCAATAAAATGTTATTCTACAAAATAAATCATGTTGTGAAATTACAACAGTGATAGTGAGGTGAAATAAGGCATTGAAGGAATTTGGTTACAGTTGGGTAACTGTCTCTGGGAAGAATGAAATACTGTATTATCCTTAAGTTCTTTACCATTCAGTGTTCTTCACACATACCTGACCTTAAACACATTAACTAGGTAACTGGTACATTCCTGTTAGGAAACCTAATGGGAAATTGCATGCCTTCAAAAATGTTAGGTTTAAATGAATAGTTACTTCAGGCTTCTATGCAAAATAATTGTAAAAATCTGTAAGGGATTAAAGAATTCACTAAAGAATTACATTATGTTAAATATTTTGTTACATCATATGTATTATTGCCTTATGAAGAGTTTATGAGTAATCTTCATTAGCAACTGGGAATATCTGTACATAGATGTATATATAATTTAGGATAAGGAATGTGTAGTGTATATGAAATATTGTCTCTGTAAGGGTTAACTTGGCTGACATACTGGGCCTGAGAAAGTCTATTTAACAGTCTCCTTTTGATATGCATGAATGCTGGGTGACGAGGTGCTGTGGAGCCAATCTGTCTGTATACCTAACTTAGTATTTAAACAAGCCAGGAAGAGATCACATATGAAACCTGTAGTCTATGCGGCTTCATTAGCTAGATAAAGGCGTCTGTATTCTCCCATGTTAACGAACCAATATCCATTTAAGGGGTAATTTGCCACAGCTAGTTCCATGTATAGCTAAGTGTCCCATTCAAGGGAAGTTAATGACCTTCGGTTTAATTAATTTATCTTCAAATCTAATTATCACTAAATTTAAGGAGGGAGGAGAGAGCTAACAGTAACCAATCATAGTGGCCCTGTTTTAGTCAATGGGAGAGGGGCCCATATAAGGAGAACCGCAATCAATAGAGATCAGAGAGATGAGATGACCTGGGCCCAGGAGTCATTATTATAGGTAATTATCAGACCATCTCCAAGCACTTACAGTATACTTGTGTTGTCATATGTTTTTCTGGGTGATATTTGTAATGTGATGTACATACTTTGTATTTGAAACTAATATTTACTCCCTTGCTTAAGACTGTAAAGGTTTCTTGGTGTATTAACGACTCCATCCTAACTCACCCCTCACACCGTTCAGATATTGAACTGGCTCTTAATGATTATATCTCATTTAATGACACTACTGATGTCTCTGCCCTTACACTATGGGAAGCCCATAAAGCTGTCATTCGGGGCAACTTGATACAAAAGGCGAGATCTATTAAAAGAGATCGCAAGATTCTGTTCACCAAACTTGAAGCAAATTTTAACGCTTGTCATTTGGCTCATCAAGCTACCCCGAATGCAAACACTAACACTAAATTGGAAAGGGCCCGGCTTGAGTTGGATCTTTTTCTTACAGATTCGGCAGACAAACTCTTACGCAAGCGGCAACATACCCTATACCGCAAAGCCAATAAGCCCGATACCCCAATGGCCCGCAGCCTCAAGTCTATTGATCGTTCACAAGCTGCATTCCGACTTAGAACCTCCAGAGATGCATACACTAGTAACCCATTTAAGATCTTGGAAATCTTTCAATCTAAATTAGCTAAGCTCTATGACCCTGGCTTAATCTTTGATAAAAACAAAGCAGACACTTTGTTCTCAGATGTTACACTTCCCACAATGACACCAGAACAGTGTGAATATTTGGAGAGTCCCATAACGGCATTGGAAGTTAAAGCTGCTATTAAAGAATTGAAGCCTCACAAGAGACCGGGCCCCGATGGGTTTTCTGCACTATACTACAAACAATTTGATTCGATTTTAACGCCTCTATTGACTAGAGCCTTCAATTCTTTGTTAGCTGGTCATTCGTTCAAAACCGAAACACTAACTTCCATTATAGCAATGATTCCCAAACCTAAATCTGACACTACCTCTTGGTCTAATTACCACCCCATATCTATTTTAAATCTAGACAATAAGTTATTAGCTAAGATCTTGGCAACTAGATTAAATAGCATTATAGGTAAACTTATCCATCGTGACCAAACTGGCTTCATGCCCTTGCGTCAAGCAGGGGATAATGTCAGAAGAGCACTTTTATTAATTCATGCCGCCAAAAAAAGACGTATCCCAACTTGCCTTATATCATTAGACATTAGGAAGGCGTTCGACTCAATCAGCTGGCCATATCTACAATATACTCTTCAAAAATGGGGTTTTGGGGAAAATTTCTTAACTTGGGTCTCCTCACTATACAGCACTCCGAAAGCTTATATTAAATATATGGGTTACAAATCAGCTATAATGCCGCGTACACACGATCGTGATTCACGGCGGTGAAAACACCGCCGTGAATCACGGCATGAAAAAAAATGAGAAACGAGGGAACGGCATGTTCCCCCACACACGACCGTTTTTCCCGTCATTTTTTTCTTTGACGAGAAAAACGACCGTCTGTGGGCTCCGCGGCAGTGTCTCCCTATGGGAAAACTGCCGCGGAAAAAAATGATGGAAAAAACGATGAGAAAATTTAGAACATGTTCTAATTTTTCTCGTCGTTTTTCCTGCCGTTTTTCTCAACGAGAAAAACGGCATAAAGCCCACAGACGATCGTTTTTCTCGGCGAAAAAAAAAAATGTCATTTTTCCCGACGGGAAAAATGATCGTGTGTACGTGGCATGATAGATATTAGGAGAGGTACTAGACAGGGTTGCCCTCTATCCCCTTTGCTTTTTGCCCTACTTATTGAACCCTTAGCATGTATTATTAGAAATAATCCTAATATCAAAGGAGTAGAATTAGGTGGACATCACCACAAATTGAGTCTTTTTGCAGATGACATCCTGATTTTTTTATCCCATCCCCATGTCTCAGCCCCAAATCTAGTAAATACTTTGGACAAGTTTGCAAAGATTTCTGGATTGTGTGTTAATCATGCCAAATCTAATGCCCTTAATATTTCCATTTCGCCATCTGAGTTACAACAAGCTCAAACGTCTTTACCTTTCAATTGGGAATTGCACCATATTTCATATCTTGGAGTCCAACTCACTTCCTCTATATCCGACTTATTTTCAGCTAACTACTTACCCTCATTGAAGTCAACTACTAATCTGATGAAACAATGGTCTTCTCATATTTTATCTTGGATTGGGAGGATTAATGCTACTAAGATGTCAATCTTACCAAAGTTCCTTTACCTATTCCGAGTTCTCCCCATACATATACCTCCTTACTTCTTGAGGCTCACTCAAAAGAGAGTGATGTCTTTTATATGGGGCTCTACAAAACCCCGTATACCTAGATCGACTCTTTATCTTGATAAATTGAAAGGTGGTCTGGGAATTCCTAACTTTTCCTCATACTACTTTGCTGCTCAGCTAGCACAACTCCCCAAATACCATTCTACAACAGAATCCCCTCTATGGGTAGCGATTGAATCAGTGGATATTGACCCCATTTCTGTGAATAATTTGCTCTGGTTAGCTCCTAAAGATAGACTAAACTTATCTAACCCCGTAACCAAACATTCTATAGCTATCTGGGACAAATATAGATCCACAAAAAGCCTACAATCCACTCATAACCCTCTACTCTCTTTTCTTCGAAATCCCTCATTTTACCCCGCCTGGAAATTTCCCCTATCATTTGCAGCTTGGTCCAGAAGAAACCTACTTCAATTTCACAATCTAGTTTCCTCCAATGATATTCTTACGTTCCCAACATTATGTGATTTATACAAACTCCCCATGAAGGAGCTCTTCCGCTATCTACAAATTAAGAACTTTTATACACCCCTCGTTGATACGGGATCCCCTCTTACCCAAATGACTCAATTTGAACGTATCTGTAACAGTGATCCCCATACTAGAGGATTAATATCACTTCTGTATAAACACATCAATTCCACATCCGACGATACTTTACCATCCTATACTACTAAATGGGCACATGACATGGATAGAACATTCAGTAAAAGTGACTGGGATAATATATGGTCAGCTACTAAGCATTCCTCGCCAAACTGTTTTGCGTTGGAAACAAATTATAAGGTCCTTTCTCGATGGTACCTGGTTCCGGCCAGGATTGCCAAATTTGCCCCCTTGTACCCAAATCTATGTTTCAGAGGCTGTTCTGAACCGGGCACGCAGTTCCATATTTGGTGGCAATGTCCAATCGCTCAATCCTTCTGGAGTAAAATATTTAACATGGCCTCTACGGCCTTGGAAATACCAATCCCGCCAGACCCGGCACTGGCTCTCCTCAACCTCAAACCTCCTGAATTGAATAAATCACAATTCAAATTACTACTACATCTTACCACGGCGGCTAAACAATCTATAGCTAAGGCCTGGAAAACCCAAACTTTAGTTGTGGCTGAAACTAAACATAGAATTAACAGAGCCCTTATCTTTTCCAAAATGTCTGCTATTGAAGATAACAACATTACTACATACAATAAAATATGGAAACCATGGATTAAACACTTCTTACCCCCAGATTTTGATCAATTATTGTTGATGCCTTCTTGAAATACTTTAATATTTATCTATTAATATAATATTTAAACTGGGCCTTGATCTGACTGGACCGCCACCCGGGGAGACAACCTTTACCTTTATCTCTATTTTTCTATACCCATACCTTCTTTTCTATATATTTTACTTTTCTCCCATATTTCTTCTTCTTCTCTCTGTACTTCTTCTGTCTTTCTGCTCTGGTTAGTTTTGTTACTTGTGTAATACGGATTTTATACATATGCGATGTCCATTGCATGACTTATATATATACCTTTTAAGTTTCACTTTATCAATCACTAATATCTTTGTGTCTTAAAGATTTGTTAGGAAGGTCTCCACTAAACAATTGAGGTATGACAACGTTAATCTGGTGTATCCTTCTGGATAACCCAGTATACTCTCTCATACTTAATCGAGCCCCCATCTGCTCACAGCTTGCTCCCTTCGGGGGTGAGTGGATGGTCTGGAGGCATGATATTCTATCCTGATTATTGCTTATTTTCATTGCTCTAATCTTTTATACCTCTATTTGTATTGATATAATTGTTAATGAGGTTTATCCTCTACTACCTTTCTTTCAATATGTATTTTTAGTGATTGCTGTATTTATTTACAATTCTATTCTTGATCAGAATGTAATGTTCATTATACTTGCTATTTACTTGTAAAATCTAATAAAAATATTAAACAAGAAGACTGTAAAGGTTTGCGGTGTATTAGATAGACTAATAACAATTCTCTAATAAATGCTTATTATATTGAAGCTTTCACTTCTGGTCAAAGAACTCTTATTTAACCCATATCATATCTTTGAGATATTAAATCTTAAATATACATTTTGACTTTTGTAACAGTGGCGACCACAAAAATAAGTACAGAACTGAAAGTATTTAATACAATAACAAAATTTGTATATTAGATTAAGGTTATTAGGAGGAATTTGAGTCAGTTTATCCAATCTATCTAGGGAAAAATATTAGGGCTGTGGAAATTAACTATTAATTCCTCGATTAATCGATTAATTGCTTTGATCGATCAAAATTCTTTTGATCAATCAAAATTCGATCAAAATTCTTTGGGTTTGCCGTGTCCATCTGAATGGCTCCTTTGCTGTGCCTTCATATCTGCATGCCGGCAGGACCTTACTATCTTCCACACGCAAGGGCTGTTACATTTCCCTCTATCACTTCCCTCTATCAACCTGGGATTCTACAGCCATCCACTGGGAGTTGTGATAGTTCCCTTCACATCTACATGCCGACGGACTGATGTTGGCCCCTTCTCATCTGGATTCAGCAGTGGTATCGTTGTACACATTTTTATACCAGTATCATACTTAGATACATGTTTTTATGACTGCTTTTGCTACCATAGATTTTATCTCCAGTGCAATATTTATTTTGTTACCTACTTGAAGACTATAAAAGTTTTAATGCTATTCCCTTCGAGCGCTGCCTTTGTGTGTTTTTTGTATCCTGCTATCGATTTTTCCTGTGTTTGGTAGCTGCATTGGGAATCCACCTGCAAGGAGATCAGCTAAAAGTAGTTGGATATCTATGTGCGTTATAATTAATCGAAATTAGTCGATTAATCGATTTAAAAAAAATCGATTAATCGAACACGAAAATTTTAATCAGTAACAGCCCTAAAAAATATAGGTAAATATTTTTGTTTTTATTAGTGGGTATTAACTCTAAGGAGAGAATATACACCACAGGTTATTTTTTTTTTATTTGTTTTTATGTTATTTTATTTTTATCTTTTTTTAATTTCAATTTATTTTTTATTTTTTTATATTTTGTTTCATTAATATCCCAAAATCATAAGTACTTTGGATGTACCATTATAACCGGTCAATTTAATGGGGAGGAGGTACAGAATGGGAACATTTTTGTTTTAATTGTTGTTGTTTTATTGAGACACTGAAAGAGTGGTCATTGGTTTTGCGATGAAAAATGTTTTTTTTTTTGCAATTTATTAATTTTTCATTTTTTAAAAAAAAATGATATATATATTTTTTAATAACAATTTTTTATTATTATTATTATTATTTGGTCCCTGGCTTAGTTTTAGGCTTTATTTATTTTTTTGTTTTTGTTTGCTTGTTTAAGACACAGAAACGTGCTTGTTTTTGTTGTGTGTAGGTTGAAACATGCCCAATAGGGTTTTGGTTGTTATTTAAATTATATGTCCACTAACATTGAAAATAGTTAGGACATTGCAAATAACCTACAAGAGATTTTTTTTTACTCTTTTTTTTTTACTTTACCTTTTTTTTATCTGTGATAAGTTACAAGCAGTAATATTCTCATTGGTGTCAGTTAAAGTACAAGACTGTGGAAGTCCTGCTACTGAAACTATTATCTGAGAAAGATTATTATTAGTGTAAAATAAGGTGCATTGAAAATAGTATATTACACCTTGGACTTTTTTTTTGTTTCATTTTTCCTGAATTGAGTCTTACAAAAAATGGTGTAAACACTGCTGTGTGTACATTCCTATTGTCAGACTACAGGTATTTATCCTAATTGATCCCTGGGGGCTTCTATTGTCCCTTGGTCTATTGTGTAGGCTCAGACAAGATAGGCTAAATACTATTGTTAGTATAATTAGTTTTCCCCACTAATCTAAAACGATTGTTTTATGGACAGCTGAAAATATTGCTTTTTTACTGTATTTTCGGGATTTTATTTCATTTGACTTCCTGTTTATTGTTTTTTTTCTGCTTTTCTTTCTCCTTTACTGTAATCTCAAGTGACTTGATAGTAGAGGGTGTGACGGTATGCGAGGTGAGATACATGACAATCGCTACATTTCACCTCGCATTCGGTCCATTGTAAGGGACTGAACGGGAATCCGGTCTGGTTTTTCCAGCCTCTGTTGCAGACTGGGTTCCGATCCTGATGTTCTGGTCCACCTGAGTCCACACTCAGGTGGAAGTTAAAAGACCAGGAAGAGAACACAGCAGTGCTCTGGCCCTGTGACTCAGAGGGGAACCTGAGTCAGAGGAGCTCTGTTTGTTGGATTGGAAAAGAAAGGTTTGCTTCACCTTTGTTTTGTGGGTGACGGGGACCAGCCCCTCACCGTGTAGAGAGCGGTTACTGTTTAGTTTAGCGCCGGACGGCAAGGATTTGATTTTCTGTTTTGTTTATTTTTATTGACTATTGCAAACCACTTGTAAATAAAGCTGGCAATACACCAGGTTTTAAAGAAACTGCCTGTACGCTGACCTTCATTCAGAGAAAAGGTGATCCCCACGAACTAATCTCCCACACGTGGTGGATTCAACAGGCACTTTCTGAAGATGGAGGAAATGTTAAAGGCCCTGCTACAGGCCAATGCAGCTCAGCGGGAAACCAACCGCCAAGTCGCAGAGGCCACTGCAGCACAACGGAAGGCTCAGCAGGAGATGAGCCGGCGAGTCGCAGAGGGCACGGCAGCACAACAGGTGGCCCAGCAGGAGATGAACCGGCAGTTCGCAGAGGCTCTGGTGGCACTGAAAAAGGGGTCCGCACCTCCTGTGGCAGTGGAAGCAAAGATGGTACGTGCATCCTACTACCTACAAAAAATGACATCTGCTGATGATGTTGAGGCATACCTTGCGACTTTTGAGAGAGTTGCTGACCGCGAAGGATGGCTAAAAGAGCAGTGGGCGGGTCTCTTGGCCCCATTTCTAACAGGAGAACCCCAAAAGGCCTATTTTGACCTAGAACCCAATAAGGCCCAGGACTATGAGACTCTAAAGACAGAGATACTCGCACGCTTGGGTGTCACCATGGTAATCCGGGCCCAGCGGGTGCATCAGTGGTCCTACTCCAGCAACAAGCCACCCCGTTCACAAATGTTTGACCTGGTTCACCTCACCAAGAAGTGGTTGCAGCCAGAGACCTTGACAGGCCCGCAGATCGTGGAGCGTGTGGTAATGGACCGGTTTCTGCGTGTGCTCCCTGCTGCTCTGAGGAAGTGGGTCGGACAGGGCGACCCCAAAACTGCAGCCCAACTGGTCGACCTAGTGGAGAGGTACAGTGCTACTGAGGACTTGGTGAATCCATCTACGCTCCACTTTGGCGTGTCTAGGGGTGCGAGATCTCCCGGCGGTTCTGGTAAGACTGTTCCGGGGTCCAAGAGCTTGGGGAGATTTGATAAGACTGTTGTTCCAACTGATGAGACTGTGGTTCCTAGACCTGGAGACTGGCCAAAACAGCCAGGAAGGTCTTTGGGACCGTTGAGAGGACTGGGGGTTGAGCATATAAGATGTTTTCGTTGCCATGCATTAGGGCATATTGCTGCGAACTGTCCTATAAATGATGAACCTATGCAATGCGACTATGCTTATATGAAAATACTCATTTCTTTGTTTGCACAGGTCGCTTGTACTGCATCATGTCAGAGTTGCATTGAAAAACAGATGTGTGTTATTTCAGTGGATGGAAAGCCACTGACAGCCCTGCTAGACTCTGGTAGTGTGGTAACCCTAGTCAGGAGTGATTGTGTGAACCCCAGAAAACTACACCCCAGTACTATTGGGGTAATTTGCATTCATGGGGACACTCGAGACTACCAGACAGCGGTGGTTGAGGTTGATACCCCCGGGGGCAGTGTAACGCATTCAGTGGGGGTGGTACCTTCACGGCTTCACAAAGCCTTAGTGGGAAGAGATTTTCCCCATTTCTGGAATTTATGGGAAAGCCAAGGGAGGCTGGTAGATAGAGTTCCCCCTGCTGGGGAAGCACGGGAACTCTCGCCAGACCCTTTTTGCAAAAGGGAAGAGGATTCGGTTGGTGGGATCGAGGAAGCCGGAGACCCTATTCCTTTCCCTGTCATGGCTGGGGAGCCAGAGGACCTGGAAGTTAGCTCCCAGCCTGAGGGTAGCGAACAGGAGAACCCCTCTGACTCTGACATTGAGAGTAGCCAAAATGTGGTACCCGATTTAGAGGTCAGGAGAGAGGATTTCTGTACCGAGCAACTACGAGAGGCCACCCTCATGAGAGCCAGGGAAAACGTTAAGATGTTAGATGGGAAACCGGTGGATCCTAATTGGGTGGTGTCTTTCCCCTACATGGCAATTAAAAACAATTTATTGTATCGAGTGATAAAACATGGAGAGGACGAGGTAGAACAGCTACTAGTTCCCAAACCTTTCCGCAGGGTGGTGCTAGACCAGGCCCATGGTCATGTAATGGGGGGGCATCTCGGTGTTGAAAAAACCAGGGAGAGAATCGCCCAGAGATTTTTCTGGCCCGGGTTGCATGCAGATGTCAAGAAGTACTGCAAATCGTGCCCCGAGTGCCAAATGTCGGCACCGGCACCCCATTTTCGCAGCCCCCTTGTTCCTATGCCAATAATCGAGGTCCCCTTTGAGAGGATTGGCATGGACCTGGTGGGGCCGGTTTTGAAATCTGCCCGCGGTCACCAGCATATTCTGGTGATCCTGGACTATGCGACTCGCTATCCTGAGGCCATACCCTTGCGCAATACCTCTGCTAAGGCTATCGCCAAGGAATTAGTCCATGTCTTGAGTCGACTGGGGATCCCAAAAGAGATCTTAACCGATCAGGGCACCCCCTTTATGTCCAAGTTTACCAAAGAGCTTTGTAAGTTATACAAAATCTCCCATCTCCGTACCTCTCACCCCCAAACGGATGGTCTGGTCAAAAGATTTAATAAAACTTTGAAAAGTATACTGAAAAAGGTGGTCGACAAAGATGGGAGAAACTGGGATTTTTTGCTGCCATATCTCATGTTTGCAATACGTGAGGTTTTGCAGGCGTCCACAGGCTATTCCCCCTTTGAACTCTTGTATGGTAGGCATCCCAGGGGACTGCTAGATGTTGCCAAAGAAACATGGGAAGGTGAGGCAACCCCATATAGAAGCATCATAGAGCATGTCTCCTTGATGCAGGATCGAATCGCAGCTGTCCTATCCCTGGTGCGAGAACATATGGAGCGAGCCCAGGAGGCCCAAAGGAGGGTCCATGACCGAAGTGCCAGGGTCTGTACTTTCAGCCATGGGGACAAAGTGTTGGTATTGGTTCCCACAGTGGAAAGTAAGTCTTTAGCCAAGTGGCAGGGTCCCTTCGAGGTTGTCGAAAGGGTGGGGGAGGTAAACTACAAAGTCTACCAGCCAGGGAAAAGGAAACCACACCAAATTTACCATGTGAATCTCCTAAAACCCTAGAAGGACCGAGAGACTTTACTCGCCACCTCCCCGCCTCCAACTGACCGGGTACCCGTGACACCTGACGTTCCCATCATGGATACCCTGTCCGTGACACAACAAAGTGACGTTAGGGTGTTTGTGCATAAAAATAGAGACTTTTTCACCCCCTTACCCGGACTGACCAACATGATCCAACATGACATAGTGACGGAACCAGGGGTTCGGGTAAATGTGAAGCCATATAGAATCCCAGAGGCCAGGCGTGAGGCAGTCGCAAAAGAAATTAAAAACATGTTGGAGTTGGATGTGATAGAAGAGTCCCACAGTGAGTGGTCGAGCCCCATAGTACTGGTCCCAAAACCTGATGGCACTATCAGGTTTTGTAATGACTTTCGGAAACTCAACAGTGTGTCCAAGTTCGATGCATACCCGATGCCCCGGGTCAACGAACTTGTGGACAGGTTGGGACAGGCTCGCTATATAACGACCCTAGACCTAACAAAAGACTATTGGCAAATACCGCTAACTGAATCGGCCAAGGAGAAGACTGCCTTTTCCACTCCTGAGGGCTCGTTTCAGTACAAGCGGATGCCTTTTGAGACCACATCGCCCGTATGCGGCTGCTTATTTGGACGATGTGGTCATCCACAGCCCAGATTGGGAATCGCACCTTCCCCGGGTACAGGCGGTGGTAGATTCCCTTAGGGAAGCAGGCCTCACGGCTAACCCAAAGAAGTGTGCCATAGGCCTGGAGGAGGCCAAGTACCTTGGCTACGTTATTGGCTGGGGACTTGTCAAGCCTCAGACCAATAAGATTGAGGCAATTCAAAAATGGCCCCAACCCGTAAACAAGAAACAAGTTCGGGCCTTCCTAGGCATTACGGGGTATTACCGACAGTTTAAACCTGACTTTGCCACCATTGCCGTCCCTCTGACTGACCTGATGAAGGGCAGAGGGTCTGTCATGGTCAAATGGAACCCTGAGGCAGAGAAGGCGTTTCAGAAAGAAAAACAGGACCTTTGTGCACTAGCGGTGCTGGTGACCCCGGACTTCACAAAGGAGTTTGTCATACAGACAGACGCCTCTGAGGTGGGCCTAGGGGCCGTACTGCCGCAGGACAGGAATGGTGAGGAGCACCCGGTTGTACACCTGAGCCGGAAGCTGAACAAGCACGAAAGGAACTATGCCATTCTTGAAAAGGAATGTCTCGCCATTAAATGGGCCTTAGACTCCCTGAGGTATTATCTACTCGGGAGGTAATTTAGGCTGGTTACTGACCATGCTCCCCTGAAGTGGATGTGTGACAACAGGGAGAAAAATGCCCGTGTGACAAGGTGGTTCCTGGCTTTACAGCCCTTTAAATTCACGGTTGAGCACAGGCTGGGCAAACTCCAAGATAATGCCGATGCCCTCTCCCATGTGCACTGTATGGCTGGGTCAAGTGCTCAGCCACAGGGGCTTGAGCAGAGGGGGAGGATATGTGATGGTATGCGAGGTGAGATACATGACAATCGCTACATTTCACCTCACATTCGGTCCATTGTAAAGGACTGAAAGGGAATCCGGTCCGGTTTTTCCAGCCTCTGTGGCAGGCTGGGTTCTGGTCCTGATGTTCTGGTCCACCTGAGTCCACACTCAGGTGGAAGTTAAAAGACCAGGAAGAGAACACAGCAGGGCTCTGGCCTGAGACTCAGAGGGGAGCCTGAGTCAGAGGAGCTCTGTTTGTTGGATTGGAAAAGAAAGGTTTGCTTCACCTTGTGTTTTGTGGGTGACGGGGACCAGCCCCTCACCGTGTAGAGAGCGGTTACTGTTTAGTTTAGCGCCGGACAGCAAGGATTTGATTTTCTGTTTTGTTTATTTTGTATGACTATTGCAAACCACTTGTAAATAAAGCTGGCAATACGCCAGGTTTTAAAGAAACTGCCTGTACGCTGACCTTCATTCAGAGAAAAGGTGATCCCCACGAGCTAATCTCCCACACGGGGAACAATTAATTTAATTCAGCTTTACAAATTGTGCATACTATCACAATGGCTGCCATGACCTGTATAGAAAGTTTTGTAGAAACTTTTACTCTTAAACATAAGAACAATGAATTTGACTGTGATGCAAAATTTTTGGAAGAACAAGCAAAAGCAACCAAAAATAACAATTTTTTTTTAAATCTAGCCTTAGCAGGCATGTTTGCTGCTTGCATGGCTATGAATGCTAAAATACAGAAATTGCAAGATATAGTCTATAATAAAAAATATTACAATTTCTGAGAGGGAAAAGGAGAATACAGCTTTACAAATCCAAGTACAAACCTTAACTACCCTTAATCAAATAGTTAATACCTCACAGGAGGAAAATTGTAAAAATTACAAATTGGCCCAAAAAGACGTGGTACAATATAAAAGCATGCTAACTAAAGTTGAGACTGAACTGGACTATATAACTATTGCATACAAAGTGCTCCAAGATCAGTTACATGAATCTAAGAAAGGAAAATTTAAAGGACAGGCTGTGGCTAGCATATGCGAACATAGTAATGCCATGGCACCTACCTGTGCCTATGAAATTGGGGACACTGAGGAATATGAAGAGTATTGGGGAGAGGAAGATATGGATCCTAATTCTACATTTCCTGTGGCAATGGGAGAAATTGCAGAGCCACAGGAAAATCGAGAAGGCACCATTGTCATAGACCCACCAGACAATGGGGACCAGCTATCCACAAATGAGGAGCATGACAAGTTCCCCATCATGGGTAGGACCCAGATCTCCTCCTCTACTGAAGGAAATCAAACATTTTTGGGGTTTGATAGTGAAGGAAAGGAGGTGAACTGATGAAAAGTAGTGATGAGCCGAACACCCCCGGGTTCGGTTCGCACCAGAACCCGCGAACGGACCGGAAGTTCGAACGAACATTAGAACCCTATTAAATACAATGGATGCGAACGTTCGAATTCTAAAGTGCTAATTATAACAACTATTATGCATGTTATTGTCCTAAAAAGGGTTTGGGAACCCGGGTTCTGCACCAGGGGACATGTATCAATGCAAAAAGAAGTTTTAAAAACGGTCGTTTTTCGGGAGCAGTCATTTTAATGATGCATAAAGTGAAAAAAAAAAAGTCAAATATTCCTTTAAATATCGTACCTGGGGGGTGTCTAAAGTATGCCTGTGAAGTGCCACGTGTTTCCCGTGTTTAGAACTGTCCCTGCACAAAATGACACTTCTAAAGGAAAAAAAAGCCATTTAAAACTGCTTGCGGCTTTAATGTAATGTCTGGTCCCGGTAATATGGATGAAATTCTTTAAGAAAAATGGCATAGCTACCCCATGACCCCCCCCCCCCCTACCCCAGCCCATTACCAGCCCCTTTGGGTCTTGTATGGATATTAAGGGGAACCCCGCACATAAAATAAAAAAGGCCCTATATACTCTGAACAGCCGTATACAGGCGGTGCATACAAGACAGGGACTGTAGGTTTGTTCTTATGTAGAATCTGTTTGTAATTTTGAACAGGTACATTGTTGAAGTGTAGCTCCAGCCCAAAAATCTATTTTTAAACTTTTTGGAAAACATAGGTAAGGGTTATCACCCCTGTAACATTTGTTTTGCTGTCTGTGCCCCTGTTCAGAACATTTCACCTCACTTTCCGTCCCAATGACAACTGTTTTTGAAATGTGGTGTTTTTCTTGAAACAAGGATTGCTGATAAAGCATCAGTACAGAGGAGACACCTTTCTCCCATATTTATTCTTACAGGAGAGAATTTTCCTTCCTAGTGGTAGATTTCCTCTCACTTCCTGTTGTCTTCTTGCGTTTGCAAGTAGGAGTCGTTTGTAAGTTGGATGTTTGAAAGTAGGGACCTGCCGTATATACTCTGCAGAAATAGGCCCCTTAGTTGTTGGTGTTGGCACAACACTGTAAGCACTCACAGTTACTCTTGGTTGGTGCTGGAACGCCCTGCTGTCAACTATTATATCAGGAATTTTAATTACATATAATTGTTGAACAGTGGTAGTAAAAATTGGGCCTTTGATGGTGGTGCTGGTGCCACAACACTGTAAGCCCTGACAGTTACTCTTGGTGGGTGCAGCAATGGGCCCTGCTGTGAATTATTAGATCAAGAATTGTAATTACATGCCCCTGTTGAACAGGGGCTGAAAAATTGGGCCTTAGGCACTGGTGGCACAACACTGCAACCCCTCACAGATACTGTACTTGGAGCACAGCAATGAGCCCTGTTGCAAAGTATTGCTTCAAAAATTGTAATGACACGCCCCTGTTAAACAGGGGCTGAAAAATTGGGCCTTAGGCACTGGTGGCACAACACTGCAACTCCTCACAGATACTGTACTTGGAGCACAGCAATGAGCCCTGTTGCAAAGTATTGCTTCAAAAATTGTAATTACACGCCCCTGTTAAACAGGGGCTGAAAAATTGGGCGTTAGGCACTGGTGGCGGCACCCATAAACAAAAATGATCTTCCAAGCTATCATCATCAATCGTATCATTGAGGACTCGGAGGAGGAGGATAGCCAGTCAACATAACAGCACAGGCACTCAGCATCAGCATCAGTCTTGAAGGGATGTGACATTTTAAAATCAATTAGTCTGTTATATCAGCATCAGGTGTGTGGTAGCTGGTGGTGATCCAAGACTGGTTCATCTTGATGAAAGTCAGTCGATCAACCGAGTCGGTGGACAGGCGCACCCTGTGATCCGTGACAAATCCTCCAGCAGCACTGAATGTGCGTTCCGAAAGAACGCTGGATGCAGGACAGGCCAGTAGCTCAATTGCATACTGTGCAAGCTCTGGCCAGTGATCCATCCTCAAGACCCAGTAAGCCAGAGGATTTTCGGTGGGGAAGGTGTCCAAGTCTGACCTTGCCCCTAGATATTCCTGCACCATGTTTATCAGACGCTGGCGATGGTTGCTGGAACCAATCATACTTTGGGGCTGCGGACTAAAGAATTGTCTGAACGCATCGGTCAGACGGCCACCTTCCCCACCGCTCCTTCTTTGACTGGCCGAAGCCTCAGCAACTCGTTGTCCAGGACCAGGAGTTTGCAACCTCCCAGTCTCTGGGAACGCGTTGCACAGACCTTTCTGCAAGGCCTCCCGGAGT
Organism: Rana muscosa; assembly: GCA_029206835.1. Lineage (NCBI taxonomy): Eukaryota > Metazoa > Chordata > Amphibia > Anura > Ranidae > Rana > Rana muscosa. The sequence goes on from CM055116.1 coordinate 1,014,335,092, forward strand.
TGTCTCATCCTCTGCTCCCTCTGCGACGGTAACATAAGGTCCGCAACCTTACCCTTGTACCGTGGATCAAGGAGAGTGGCCAGCCAGTAATGGTCCCTCTCCTTGATCCGAAGAATACGAGGATCCTTCCGCAGACTTTGCAGGATCAGGGAGGCCATGCAGCGTAGGTTTGCTGAGGCATTCGCTCCGGAGTCCTCTGGGTCACTAAGGACGACATGATCCGCAGCCACCTCCTCCCAGCCACGTACAAGTCCACTGGTTTCTTGGGACTGTAAATCATCCCTAAAAGACTGCTGCTGATGATGCTGAGTGCCAGCCTCCACCTCCATGCTGACACAATCCTCCTCCTCCTCCTCCTCCTCCTCCTCTTCCTGTGCGATGGGTGGGACAGAAGGAACACTGTCTGGGTAAAGGGGGCCTTGAGAGGCAAGGAAGTCCTCCTCTTCCTGCCTCTGTTCTGCCTCAAGTGCCCTGTCCATTATTCCACGCAGCGTGTGCTCCAACAGGTGGACAAGAGGTACAGTGTCACTGATGCATGCACTGTCACTGCTCACCATCCTCGTGGCCTCCTCAAATGGTGCCAGGACAGTGCATGCATCCCTGATCATGCCCCACTGGCGTGGAGAAAAAAAACCAAGCTCCCCTGACCCTGTCCTGGTGCCGTAGTCGCACAGGTACTCATTGATGGCCCTCTGCTGCGTGTGCAGCCGCTGCAGCATGGCCAACGTTGAGTTCCACCTGGTGGGCATGTCACATATAAGGCGGTTCTTGGGCAGGTTCAACTCCTTTTGCAGCTCAGCCAGGCGAGCACTGGCATTATAAGATCTGCGGAAATGCACACAGACTTTCCTGGCCTGCCTCAGGACATCCTGTAAGCCCGGGTACCTGCCCAAGAACCGCTGCACCACCAGGTTAAGGACGTGAGCCACACAGGGCACATGGGTCAGTTGTCCCTGTCGGAGGGCGGAGAGGAGGTTGGTGCCATTGTCGCAAACCACCATTCCTGGCTTAAGCTGGCGTGGCGTCAACCACCTCTCGGCCTGGCCCTGCAGAGCAGACAGGACCTCTGCCCCAGTGTGGCTTCTGTCCCCCAAACACACCAGCGCAAGCACGGCATGGCATCTTTTTGCCTGCGTACTTGCGTAGCCCCGTGAACGGCTACGGAGCACCGCTGGTTCATAGGACAAACCACAGGAAGAGGCCATGGAGGAAGAAGAAGAGGAGGGGGTGGAGGAGAGAGGTGTGTCACAACCAGTAGTAGCATTTTGGAGGCGTGGCGGTGGGACAACCTCCAACACTACTGCACCTTGTCCTGAATCCTTCCCAGCTGCCAAAAGAGTGACCCAATGGGCCGTGAAAGAAAGGTAACGTCCCTGTCCATGCCTGCTGGACCATGAGTCAGCGGTAATATGCACCTTACCGCTGACCGCCCTGTCCAGCGAGGCCAAGACATTGCCTTCCACATGCCGGTAGAGAGCCGGAATAGCCTTCCGTGAGAAAAAGTGGCGTTTGGGAACCTGCCACTGAGGAACCGCACATTGCACAAACTCACGGAAGGGGGCCGAGTCTACCAACTGAAAAGGCAGCAGTTGAAGCGCTAGCAATTTAGCCAAGCTAGCATTCAACCGCTGGGCATGTGGATGGCTGGGAGTGAACTTCTTTCGACGGTCCAGCAGCTGGGGCAGGGAAATTTGCCTGCTAGAATCGGACGTCGGTGTACTGCTAGCAGAGTGGGCGCAAGTACTTGGCTGTGACACACCTAATTCTACACCTTCATTCCTCTCAGTGCATGTTTCAGAGAGGACTGAAGTTATAGTGGGGTTGGAGATCCCAGCTGATGCGGTGCAAGGAGAGGTCCGCTTTGTTCTTTGGTGTGGGTCTTTGAGGTAGGCTTGCCAACGAGCTGCATGGCAGGTCAACATATGTCTGGTCAGGCATGTGGTACCCAAGCGGCTGATGTTTTGGCCACGCGATATACGCTTGAGACATATGTTGCAAACAGCAGCTGTGCGATCTGATGCACTAGCCTCAAAAAAGGCCCACACCAAAGAACTTTTTGAATGACGGGCAGAGGCAGCGCCCTGCACAGGCGGAGCTCTGCGGTGTGATTCCGTCGGTGTACTGCCCTTACGCTGGCCACCAAAGGGCATCCTGCCTCGTTGGAGATGTGCCTCCTCCTCATCCTCCTCCTCCTCCTCTCTCCTATTAGGCACCCACGTGGAGTCATTGACCTCATCATCCCCTCCCTCCTCATCACTGGAGCCAATCTGGCAGTATGCTGCAGCTGCTGGAACATGACTGCCAGATTGGTGTCCTTCTTGAGCATCCCCTCTGTCTGCTCTCACGCTACTGCCTTCCTCTAGCTGGGTTTCATCATCAGACCCTTCGAAACGCTGGGCATCCTCCTGGAGCATGTACCCAACACTGTGCTGAAACAGTTCGGGGGACTCCTCAGGAGGAGGACATGGTGGGTCTAGGGAAGGAGTGACTGATGATTTGTCTGACATTGATACCAGGGAAGACGACGCTTTGGCAGCTGCTTTTCCAGTACCCTGAGCCTGGGTGAGAGAGGATGAGGAGGAGGAGGAGGGCTTGGTCATCCACTCTACCAAGTCTTCGGCATGATGTGGCTCAACATGTCCAGCTGCCAAAAAGAAGGACAAGCGTGTCCCATGGCCATGTGCTGATGACAATGCACCGCGTCCACGACCAGCACTGTTGCCCCCAGACACAGAGCCTGCTTGCCCTCTTTTATTGCCTCCTGACTGTCTGCCTCTCCTTGTTTGCCTTCCAGACATTCTAATAGATGGCCTGCAGGGAGATGGGAAAAAAGCAATAAGGGCTACCTTCAGGTGTCCTTCTCTGTCCCTGGAAACAAGGACTTGCAGAGTGAAAGAAAAAAAACACTCTCCCTACCTACAGTTTTCTGTCCCTAGAAAAAATGTTTTTTTTAATCACAATATAGCACAAGGAAAATTAACTCACTGTCCTTACAGGTCCCTGGAAACAAGGACTTGCAGAGTGAAAGAAAAAAAACACTCTCCCTACCTACAGTTTTCTGTCCCTAGAAAAAAATGTTTTTTTTAATCACAATATAGCAAAAGGACAATTCACTCACTGTCCTTCCAGGTCCCTGGAAACAAGGACTTGCAGAGTGAAAGAAACTGACACTGTCCCTACCTAGAGTTTTCTGTCCCTGGAATAAATGTTTTTTTCAGCACAATATAGCACAAGGACAATTAACTCACTGTCCTTACAGGTCCCTGGAAACAAGGACTTGCAGAGTGAAAGAAAAAAAATACTCTCCCTACCTACAGTTTTCTGTCCCTAGAAAAAAATGTTTTTTTTAATCACAATATAGCAAAAGGACAATTCACTCACTGTCCTTCCAGGTCCCTGGAAACAAGGACTTGCAGAGTGAAAGAAACTGACACTGTCCCTACCTAGAGTTTTCTGTCCCTAGAATAAATGTTTTTTTTAATCACAATATAGCACAAGGAAAATTAACTCACTGTCCTTACAGGTCCCTGGAAACAAGGACTTGCAGAGTGAAAGAAAAAAAACACTCTCCCTACCTACAGTTTTCTGTCCCTAGAAAAAAATGTTTTTTTTAATCACAATATAGCAAAAGGACAATTCACTCACTGTCCTTCCAGGTCCCTGGAAACAAGGACTTGCAGAGTGAAAGAAACTGACACTGTCCCTACCTAGAGTTTTCTGTCCCTGGAATAAATGTTTTTTTCAGCACAATATAGCACAAGGACAATTAACTCACTGTCCTTACAGGTCCCTGGAAACAAGGACTTGCAGAGTGAAAGAAAAAAAATACTCTCCCTACCTACAGTTTTCTGTCCCGAGAAAAAAATGTTTTTTTTAATCACAATATAGCAAAAGGACAATTCACTCACTGTCCTTCCAGGTCCCTGGAAACAAGGACTTGCAGAGTGAAAGAAACTGACACTGTCCCTACCTAGAGTTTTCTGTCCCTAGAATAAATGTTTTTTTTAATCACAATATAGCAAAAGGACAATTCACTCACTGTCCTTCCAGGTCCCTGGAAACAAGGACTTGCAGAGTGAAAGAAACTGACACTGTCCCTACCTAGAGTTTTCTGTCCCTAGAATAAATGTTTTTTTTAATCACAATATAGCAAAAGGACAATTCACTCACTGTCCTTCCAGGTCCCTGGAAACAAGGACTTGCAGAGTGAAAGAAACTGACACTGTCCCTACCTAGAGTTTTCTGTCCCTAGAATAAATGTTTTTTTTAATCACAATATAGCAAAAGGACAATTCACTCACTGTCCTTCCAGGTCCCTGGAAACAAGGACTTGCAGAGTGAAAGAAACTGACACTGTCCCTACCTAGAGTTTTCTGTCCCTAGAATAAATGTTTTTTTTAATCACAATATAGCACAAGGAAAATTAACTCACTGTCCTTACAGGTCCCTGGAAACAAGGACTTGCAGAGTGAAAGAAAAAAAACACTCTCCCTACCTACAGTTTTCTGTCCCTAGAAAAAAATGTTTTTTTTAATCACAATATAGCAAAAGGACAATTCACTCACTGTCCTTCCAGGTCCCTGGAAACAAGGACTTGCAGAGTGAAAGAAACTGACACTGTCCCTACCTAGAGTTTTCTGTCCCTAGAATAAATGTTTTTTTTAATCACAATATAGCACAAGGAAAATTAACTCACTGTCCTTACAGGTCCCTGGAAACAAGGACTTGCAGAGTGAAAGAAAAAAAACACTCTCCCTACCTACAGTTTTCTGTCCCTAGAAAAAAATGTTTTTTTTAATCACAATATAGCAAAAGGACAATTCACTCACTGTCCTTCCAGGTCCCTGGAAACAAGGACTTGCAGAGTGAAAGAAACTGACACTGTCCCTACCTAGAGTTTTCTGTCCCTAGAATAAATGTTTTTTTTAATCACAATATAGCACAAGGAAAATTAACTCACTGTCCTTACAGGTCCCTGGAAACAAGGACTTGCAGAGTGAAAGAAAAAAAACACTCTCCCTACCTACAGTTTTCTGTCCCTAGAAAAAAATGTTTTTTTTAATCACAATATAGCAAAAGGACAATTCACTCACTGTCCTTCCAGGTCCCTGGAAACAAGGACTTGCAGAGTGAAAGAAACTGACACTGTCCCTACCTAGAGTTTTCTGTCCCTGGAATAAATGTTTTTTTCAGCACAATATAGCACAAGGACAATTAACTCACTGTCCTTACAGGTCCCTGGAAACAAGGACTTGCAGAGTGAAAGAAAAAAAATACTCTCCCTACCTACAGTTTTCTGTCCCGAGAAAAAAATGTTTTTTTTAATCACAATATAGCAAAAGGACAATTCACTCACTGTCCTTCCAGGTCCCTGGAAACAAGGACTTGCAGAGTGAAAGAAACTGACACTGTCCCTACCTAGAGTTTTCTGTCCCTAGAATAAATGTTTTTTTTAATCACAATATAGCAAAAGGACAATTCACTCACTGTCCTTCCAGGTCCCTGGAAACAAGGACTTGCAGAGTGAAAGAAACTGACACTGTCCCTACCTAGAGTTTTCTGTCCCTAGAATAAATGTTTTTTTTAATCACAATATAGCAAAAGGACAATTCACTCACTGTCCTTCCAGGTCCCTGGAAACAAGGACTTGCAGAGTGAAAGAAACTGACACTGTCCCTACCTAGAGTTTTCTGTCCCTAGAATAAATGTTTTTTTTAATCACAATATAGCAAAAGGACAATTCACTCACTGTCCTTCCAGGTCCCTGGAAACAAGGACTTGCAGAGTGAAAGAAACTGACACTGTCCCTACCTAGAGTTTTCTGTCCCTAGAATAAATGTTTTTTTTAATCACAATATAGCACAAGGAAAATTAACTCACTGTCCTTACAGGTCCCTGGAAACAAGGACTTGCAGAGTGAAAGAAAAAAAACACTCTCCCTACCTACAGTTTTCTGTCCCTAGAAAAAAATGTTTTTTTTAATCACAATATAGCAAAAGGACAATTCACTCACTGTCCTTCCAGGTCCCTGGAAACAAGGACTTGCAGAGTGAAAGAAACTGACACTGTCCCTACCTAGAGTTTTCTGTCCCTAGAATAAATGTTTTTTTTAATCACAATATAGCAAAAGGACAATTCACTCACTGTCCTTCCAGGTCCCTGGAAACAAGGACTTGCAGAGTGAAAGAAACTGACACTGTCCCTACCTAGAGTTTTCTGTCCCTAGAATAAATGTTTTTTTTAATCACAATATAGCAAAATGACAATTCACTCACTGTCCTTCCAGGTCCCTGGAAACAAGGACTTGCAGAGTGAAAGAAACTGACACTGTCCCTACCTAGAGTTTTCTGTCCCTAGAATAAATGTTTTTTTTAATCACAATATAGCAAAAGGACAATTCACTCACTGTCCTTCCAGGTCCCTGGAAACAAGGACTTGCAGAGTGAAAGAAACTGACACTGTCCCTACCTAGAGTTTTCTGTCCCTAGAATAAATGTTTTTTTTAATCACAATATAGCAAAAGGACAATTCACTCACTGTCCTTCCAGGTCCCTGGAAACAAGGACTTGCAGAGTGAAAGAAACTGACACTGTCCCTACCTAGAGTTTTCTGTCCCTAGAATAAATGTTTTTTTTAATCACAATATAGCACAAGGAAAATTAACTCACTGTCCTTACAGGTCCCTGGAAACAAGGACTTGCAGAGTGAAAGAAAAAAAACACTCTCCCTACCTACAGTTTTCTGTCCCTAGAAAAAAATGTTTTTTTTAATCACAATATAGCAAAAGGACAATTCACTCACTGTCCTTCCAGGTCCCTGGAAACAAGGACTTGCAGAGTGAAAGAAACTGACACTGTCCCTACCTAGAGTTTTCTGTCCCTAGAATAAATGTTTTTTTTAATCACAATATAGCAAAAGGACAATTCACTCACTGTCCTTCCAGGTCCCTGGAAACAAGGACTTGCAGAGTGAAAGAAACTGACACTGTCCCTACCTAGAGTTTTCTGTCCCTAGAATAAATGTTTTTTTTAATCACAATATAGCAAAAGGACAATTCACTCACTGTCCTTCCAGGTCCCTGGAAACAAGGACTTGCAGAGTGAAAGAAACTGACACTGTCCCTACCTAGAGTTTTCTGTCCCTAGAATAAATGTTTTTTTTAATCACAATATAGCAAAAGGACAATTCACTCACTGTCCTTCCAGGTCCCTGGAAACAAGGACTTGCAGAGTGAAAGAAACTGACACTGTCCCTACCTAGAGTTTTCTGTCCCTAGAATAAATGTTTTTTTTAATCACAATATAGCAAAAGGACAATTCACTCACTGTCCTTCCAGGTCCCTGGAAACAAGGACTTGCAGAGTGAAAGAAACTGACACTGTCCCTACCTAGAGTTTTCTGTCCCTAGAATAAATGTTTTTTTTAATCACAATATAGCACAAGGAAAATTAACTCACTGTCCTTACAGGTCCCTGGAAACAAGGACTTGCAGAGTGAAAGAAAAAAAACACTCTCCCTACCTACAGTTTTCTGTCCCTAGAAAAAAATGTTTTTTTTAATCACAATATAGCAAAAGGACAATTCACTCACTGTCCTTCCAGGTCCCTGGAAACAAGGACTTGCAGAGTGAAAGAAACTGACACTGTCCCTACCTAGAGTTTTCTGTCCCTAGAATAAATGTTTTTTTTAATCACAATATAGCAAAAGGACAATTCACTCACTGTCCTTCCAGGTCCCTGGAAACAAGGACTTGCAGAGTGAAAGAAACTGACACTGTCCCTACCTAGAGTTTTCTGTCCCTAGAATAAATGTTTTTTTTAATCACAATATAGCAAAAGGACAATTCACTCACTGTCCTTCCAGGTCCCTGGAAACAAGGACTTGCAGAGTGAAAGAAACTGACACTGTCCCTACCTAGAGTTTTCTGTCCCTAGAATAAATGTTTTTTTTAATCACAATATAGCAAAAGGACAATTCACTCACTGTCCTTCCAGGTCCCTGGAAACAAGGACTTGCAGAGTGAAAGAAACTGACACTGTCCCTACCTAGAGTTTTCTGTCCCTAGAATAAATGTTTTTTTTAATCACAATATAGCAAAAGGACAATTCACTCACTGTCCTTCCAGGTCCCTGGAAACAAGGACTTGCAGAGTGAAAGAAACTGACACTGTCCCTACCTAGAGTTTTCTGTCCCTAGAATAAATGTTTTTTTTTAAGCACACTATAGCAGAAGCACAAAACACACTGACACTCTCCCTACCTATCCTTCTCTTTCCCTAAACTAAAGGAATCCAGGTTAAGCAAGAAAGAAATAACAGTCACTGTCCCTGCCTATGCTACTCTATCCCTGCTCCGGAACACACTACACTAGGCCGCCGTGCTGGCGGCCTTTTATAGTGTGGGGCGTGTACTAAACACCCTCAGCAATAATTGGCCACAGGCATCCTGCCTGTGGCCAATCATTGCTCTCCTCGCTGCCGGCGCTGTGATTGGCCAAGCATGCGGGGTCACAGTGCATGCTTGGCCAATCACAGCGCCTGGATGACACTGCGATGGCGTAGTGCATTGTGGGCCGTTCGCGTCACTCGAATTTGGCGCGAACGGCCCAAATCGTTCGATCTTCGTCGAACGATCGAACAGCCAATGTTCGAGTCGAACGTATGTTCGACTCGAACACGAAGCTCATCCCTAATGAAAAGGGACCAAGAAAGGGACCAAGAAATTGTTTATACAAGAAATTGTTTATACTCAGATTCTGCGTGGGTCTGTAATGCTATTTCAGAAATTCTGCCCTTCTGGCACACCCATCAGTACATGTCCTCAGATGGGTCTCCACTTAAACATGCATCCCTGTTGAAATATATTGAAACATTGGTGCAAAAGTTGCCAGTCAAACCATGGGGGTGCAAAGTAAAAGGTAATTTAGGCACTGCCCCATACTGGGAACAAAATGAGGTAGCGGATTGCTTGGCCAAACAAGGAGCACAAGGGGGGAGATCTGGGAAATTCCTTTGAATTTACTGGATTCAGTCTTGTGCCCCATCGTTTGTGCCCTCCCAAAATCCTGCAACTAAAATGTTCTGCTTTATTCCCTCAGGAGCCATTAAGGCGATGTGGATTGTGATCCTGCTCCATCTGATCGGACATACCAAGGGAGGGGAGACTGGAACGCTCATCAGCGTGATCGTTGACCAGAATCCGGGCTACTCCCTAGAGATGGAATCCGTCTTATTGCCTGTGGCCATTGTAGGAACTGTGGGGAAGCAAGTTTATTGGTGGAGTCCCATGGATAATCAGCTAGTCTGGATTAATGACGTTGCTGGGAATGCCACAGATCACTGGGATAGAGTCATGAGTTTTCAGAACGGATCCTTATTGATTCAAGAGACACGGTTGAGTGATGCCGGAGAGTGGAAATATTCTTTTGTTATCTCCATCTCCTTGTCCAGCAACACTCATGCATTCACTCTTCAGTACTTCCCAGGAAAGATTACCTTGCAGGTGTCCCCAAAGACTAACACCCCTACTTCTACAACTTTGCCCAAAAATACAGCTGCAATCTCCTATTACGGACCAACATCCTTGGAATGCCCATCACTGCAAGAGGGACCACCTAGTGGCCTAACGGCAACCTCAATCCCTGGAATATTGTTAAATAACGTTAAGTTCATTCATGTGCCGGTGGTACTTAATTTGTCCCAGTGGAACATGGCCGAATTCGGCTCATGTGCCCGGACAAATGTGTCTGTTTTACTCTTCCTTGCTAGTAGATTTGATTGCCTCCCATGCAAGCCGAACTCAGGATCCATTTGCAGAACCAAACCACCCTCCCCACAGGGGCATTTTCAGATCCAGAAAGTTAAAGGGCTTGGACAGCATACTCGCGTCCATCCCAGGACTTTTTGGATCTGGCATGTCAATTTGGAACCGAGCCGATTTGTCAGCAATTCGCAGGCATATCGGAAATTTTTAACAGAAAGAGGGTCAGCAAGTGCTGAAACCAGTTCTGCAGGGTGTTGAGGGGCTTGCAGAGGAGGAAAGGTATACGGTTTATAACATGAAGCTAGAGAGTATAGTATGGGCAAAGAGGTAATATGCACTGCGTATGGAATTTTTTTTAACATAAGGTCACTAATGTCATCCGAGATATTGAAGCCGGTAAAATCCCTGATATATTAAAAGATACAGACCTTTACCCAAATGGTATTGTACTCACACTAATACTAGTGGTGGAATGAATGTACATTCTGGAGACAAGTGCAAACCTTTGCCGGTTTCCACAATTCGAAATATAGGGATAGTGACACCACACCCAAATAGAGGGCCATTTGCTGGCAAGAAGAGCCAGTCACTGTGCACCTACCGTGACCTAAGGTACGTGTCCTTCACAATGTCGCTGCCCATGTTCCATCCACAAGATGACTACTTTAACACAATGGCGTCCATACACTCCCTCGGATACCTCGAAAATGACGTGTACAAGGAAAGGTTGCACCTCCCCGAAATGCTCATTTAAGTTAGAGGGCAATGAAAAGCACCACACACACTGTCTGCTGCACTGTCAAAGACAATAGATACTTATGCCGTTGTGATGTGTTTGAAATTGACACTCCAGTCTGTGGTCTAAGCAATGACCCGGAGCCCACAGCCAAAGTAGCTAGGGACCCCCAACTGGAAAGCCCACACCAACCACCTCAAGAAACCAGTCCAAGTGAGATGGAAGCTAACTGCCCAGTGAAGTTGTCAAAATGGAGAACACCAAGCACAAGGATCACCTACCACATGGATGGACTGTACTGTGTCGCTGTGTCATTACTAATCACCAGACATTTCTCTATGGGGGTCTGCGTTGTCCAATACCCTATCCAAATTTTTGATTAATTCCACATGAGTACACTACTATTGGGGAAACTGTAGTAACCCCCATACCAGTGTTAACAGAAGACTATATCATTGAGAGTACCCCTGATGTCCCAGATCCTATCACATACAGTGGGGAGAACAAGTATTTGATACACTGCCGATTTTGCAGGTTTTCCTACTTACAAAGCATGTAGAGGTCTTTACAAAAATTCAGAAAATCACATTGTATGATTTTTAAGTAATTAATTAGCATTTTATTGCATGACATAAGTATTTGATACATCAGAAAAGCAGAACTTAATATTTGGTACAAAAACCTTTGTTTGCAATTACAGAGATCATACATTTCCTGTAGTTCTTGGCCAGGTTTGCACACACTGCAGCAGGGATTTTGGCCCACTCCTCCATACAGAGCTTCTCTAGATCCTTCAGGTTTCGGGGCTGTCGATTTTCTATTGAGTTCATGTCTGGAGACTGGCTAGGCTACTCCAGGACCTTGAGATGCTTCTTACGGAGCCACTCCTTAGTTGCCTTGGCTGTGTGTTTCAGGTCGTTGTCATGCTGGAAGACCCAGCCACGACCCATCTTCAATGCTCTTACTGAGGGAAGGAGGTTGTTGGCCAAGATCTCGCGATACATGGCCCCATCCATCCTCCCCTCAATATGGTCCAGTCATCCTGTCCCCTTTGCAGAAAATCATCCCCAAAGAATTATGTTTCCACCTCCATGCTTCACGGTTGGGATGGTGTTCTTGGGTTGTACTCATCCTTCTTCTTCCTCCAAACACGGCGAGTGAAGTTTAGACCAAGCTCGCTCTATTTTTGTCTCATCAGACCACATGACCTTCTCCTATTCCTCCTCTGGATCATCCAGATGGTCATTGGCAGACTTCAGACGGGCCTGGACATGCGTTGGCTTGAGCAGGGGGACCTTGCGTGCGCTGCAGGATTTTAATCCATGATGGAGTAGTGTGTTACTAATGGTTTTCTTTGAGACAGTTCTCTTCAGGTCATTGACCAGGTCCTGCCATGTAGTTCTGGGCTGATTCCTCACCTTCCTCATGATCATTGATGCCCCATGAGGTGAGATCTTGCATGGAGCCCCAGACCGAGGGAGATTGACCGTCATCTTGAACTTCTTCCATTTTCTAATAATTGCGCCAACAGTTGTTGCCTTCTCACCAAGCTGCTTGCCTATTGTCTTGTAGCCCATGCCAGTCTTGTGCAGGTCTACAATTTTATCCCTGATGTCCTTACACAGCTCTCTGGTCTTGGCCATTGTGGAGAGGTTGGAGTCTGTTTGATTAAGTGTGTGAACAGGTGTCTTTTATACAGGTAACGAGTTCAAACAGGTGCAGTTAATACAGGTAATGAGTGGAGAACAGGAGGGCTTCTTAAAGAAAAAATAACAGGGGGGGCCTCGCATTTCCCGACTTCCATAAATATTTCCTGGCCGCCCAACTGGTCACTGCGGTGTGGTGGCTAGATCCAGATGTCACCAACTCGGCGGTGCTACTCGAGGCCACTGTGGTGCAGTCTCTGGAGGCTCTTAAGTTCTTACTTTTCTGCGGCCCTCGTGCCCCATATTCACTAACCCCTTCTATGCTTGCTACCTTGCGGGTGTGGGGTGCTGGTCTCAGACTGGAGCGGTATCCTGCTGAAGCAGACTCTCCGAATGCTCCACTCTGGTGCAACCCCAACCTAAATCAGATATATATGATACCTGAACCCCACGCCTGGGCAAAATTTAATGTAAAACTACTTTCTCAGATAATCCATGACAACTCTCTGATTCCCCTGCCTCTTTTACGTTCTAAATTCAATATCCCGGAATCGTATTTATTTAGATATCTGCAACTCTCCCATGCCTTCAGCTGCCAGTTCTCCCATGCCAATCCCCAGCTCATACAAGCTTCTCTTGAAGAAGTCCTGAGGCTAGACTGCACCAGCAAACCAACTTCCCAGATATACTCACATCTTCTCAGGGTCTCACTGACGGATCTAGAGAAACTCAGGGCCCGCTGGCTCCAGGACGTCCCGGACCTTGACGACTGGGATGATATCTGGGACTTTCCATTCCGATCCTTAGCCTCCATCAGGGACCGCCTGATACAGTTTAAACTGATCCACCGAGCATACTTTACCCCCTATAGGCTACATATAATGGTCTCCCGTCTCTCTACTTTATTCATATACTCTGGAGCTACCCAGCCATCACAGGGTTCTGGGAGGAAGTGATGTCATGCATCCGCCTGATCAGTGGCATCCCCTTACAGCCTTCCATATCTGTCTGTCTGTTGGGTCTTGTTGAACAGCTGATCCCCACTGTTGCGGGTCGCACCATGGTGAGCCTTCTATAGTTTTACGCCAGAAAGAACATTACACTCCATTGGAAGAAGCCGGCCCCACCTACAATTGCTTTCTGAAAGCAGCTGGTAAACGAAAACTTACCTCTATACAAAGACACATACTCCAACAGAGGCTGTCCTACCAAATACCAGAAGGTATGGTCAAAATGGTTGGCGGAACCATCCACTGCCTGATAGGTGCAGTAAAACCAGGAGCAGCCCCCCCCTGTGCCTGACCCGGAAAACACATTTACCTCATCCACGAAGGTTCGTAATTGTGGGCAAGATACGTTCTGTGTCCTCTACCATCTGTACATATATAAAAGCATAGGGTTTGTGTTTACACCAATTTGCATGACTCCAGCCGTGGGATCTACACCTCACTTCCTGTAATAGTGATTGCCGCTTAACTGTAATATGAATATCTCCAGATGTACTTTTTGTACCCCATGTGGAGGTCACTATTGTGCATTGTGTTTTTTTTTGTTTTTTTTCTGTGTTTTGTGTTGTACACTTGTTTGTCTCTTCAAGACCAATAAAAAGATTTATAAAAAATAAAAAAAATAACAGGTTTGTGAGAGCGGGAATTCTTACTGGTTGATAGATGATCAAATACTTATGTCATGCAATAAAATGCTAATTAATTATTTAAAAATCATACAATGTGATTTTCTAGATTTTTGTTTTAGATTCAGTCTCTCACAGTTGAAGAGTACCTATGATAAAAATTACAGACCTCAACATGCTTCGTAAGTAGGAAAACCTGCAAAATCGGCATCGTATCAAATATTTGTTCTCCCCACTGTACATACCCCATTTTGATGTAAAAATTGATACTCTGTCAGTAAACCTTCACAATCTGCTTGCAAGGAAGGATACCCATATAATTCAAATTAGTAATGATATGGTGAAAACAGGGAAAAGGTTGAATGAACTTTTACATAATGGGGATTTCAGCTTAGTTACCACTAGGACCTGGGTGGAAATGGGAATAAAAGGTGTTCTCATATTGCAATGTGGGGTATTGATTTTCATGACGGGCATGGTGATATATCTTGGCCGACTTCTAAGATGGCGGAGGGAGAAACTTTTTTGCACAATACAGGAGATATGCTATAAGGAGCTTTGAGTGGTGGGACCGTTGTTCATCATTCACAATCCCTAATAAGGCTAGAGACGGGGTAGGTGTTAGTTCAAGTTGTAGCCTAAGATTGATCTCGTCAAACACAGCCCCGCAGTAGGACACCAAATATGGGCACTCCCAGAACATATGCAGGTAGGTACCTGGGTGAAGTTTACATCGGGGTCAGATAGGGTCGCGTGCCGGAAACATCCGTTGAAGCCTTATGGGGGTGTAGTATACCCAATGGAGAAATTTTACTTGAATTTGTTTGTCCCTGGAGGAAATGACAAGTTTAGGACCCTGCTCAAAGCAATCATCCCATGCCTCCCTATCCAGAGAGGGAATGTCTGCCTGCCAGTAGTCCCATAACCTCTCCAGTTTGGCTGAGTCAGTACGAAGGAGAGCACTGTATAGGGTGGACAGGAGTTCATCCAGCTCACCTGGGGCCAGTAGGACTTCAATTGGATCCATTTTAAGGGTAGGAGACTGAGGGAACTGAGCCCTGGCTGCATGGCGCAGTTGATGGTACCTGAACATCATCCAGCCTGGCAGGCCAAACCTTTGAGACATTTGGGAAAAATTCAGAAGGGTGCCATCAGGCATAATATCCCCGGCTGTTTTAATGCCTTAGTGTGCCCACATGTGATGGTCAGGGGCAGTGTGAAAGTGTGAAAGACCCGGGTTTCCCCAAAGGGGCTGAGCAGGTGACATCTGGCCCAGCTGTAAAAAACGTTGTGTCGCAGCTTTCCACACCTTCCAGGTGGTCTGCGTTGGTCCCGGGACTAGGGGGTAGGCTCGTGGTCCTCTACAGTATATATGAAATTCCGGAGATCCATTAAGGATCCTAAAAATGCCCCCTCTAGACAAGAGGCTGCATTTGATCTGGAGCTTTGGAACCACCAAAATGCTGAGACCAGAACAGCCGCCCAGTAGTAGACACGAAAGTCCGTGAGTGCCAGACCCCCCAGCCCCTTCGGCAGGGACAACGTGGATTTGGCCAGATGAGGGGATGCTCTTTCCAAATAAAGTAGTATGATCTATCTCTCTGAAAAAGGCAGCAGGGACCAGAACTGGGCAGTTGCGGAACACGTAGTTAAAACGTGGGAGAAGCATCATCTTGACTAAGGATATACAGCCTAGTAGATTAAGGGGGAGCACGGCCCATGATAAACAGCTCGCTTTAAGTGAGGTGAGTACAAGTAGGGTATTTCGGTCAAGAAAGTCTGATGTCTTCCTTGTCACCTGTATCCCTAGATATCTAAATTCCTCCACCCATCGCAACGAAGTAAGGGAACCCATATTGCGTGCCCGATCGTTGATTGGGAAGAGGACGGATTTGGACCAGTTGATTTTTATACCCTAGAATGAGCCAAACCCATCAAAATCTGTAGTGCTGCCAGCAGTGATGGTCCTGCATCATTGAGATAAAGCAGGGCATCGTCAGCATATAGGGACAGCTTCTCCTCTATGCGTCCTACCTGTAGACCACGGGTCCACCTTATCTTTACTGTAAAAACATAGTGTATGAAAAGGAAATAAATGTGTAATTTGGATATGTGCCCCACATTTCTTCCTGGATGCCTTGGGTCCTAACTGCAACTGCCCACCATTTTTTATGAAATACCACCTATACACAAGCACTCTTGCTGGCCATGTTATTTTGCATCAGTGCCCACAGCTGTTCATTCTCTGCTCTCAGAGAACTGGAGTTATATAAGGGCAGTTTCTGTTTCTGCTCAGCATTTGGCCACATCCATCCATGGCTGCATCTTTTGGAGGACATAGAGTAACAGTGGGGCTGCCAGCTGTAAGGAGGAGGGCTGCATTGTATGTACAGGTACATGTGAAGAACAGGGGGGCAGCATTGTATTCATGTGTAGAGAGGTCAGTGGTGGATGAAGGTGCGCAGATGCTATGAGTAAGTAGGGAGTGCAGAAATCAACCAAGGACGAGTAGTGAAAGTAAATGGTGGGCAGAGGGGTGCTTTACTTTTGGTAATGCAGCAATCAAATATGAGCAACATATAACACAGACTTCAGCAGCTAGGATAATGTAACTTACTGTGTAGGTTGCATTTACTTGTCCACCATAATCTGTATGCTGTGCTGTAGGGTACAAGCCCTTACTGTTGAATGATTCATACTTATAGCCACTGCACTCTGCATGCTGGACTGTACGTTACATATTTCTGATCACTGAACTCTGTACATTATGTACTCCTGACCCTTGCACTCTATATTTCAATAGTATTCATATACCCCTAACTTAACTGTTCATTGTCTCATTAGTTGCTGGAGGCTAAGTGGTTCCTGACTATTTTGATTAAGTTATTCTTTAACTCTTTCACTGCCAGGCCCTGTGCTCCACTTTTAAAGTGCCAGACCTATTTTGCAGTTTTTCCATTTTTTTTCCTTGCAGCTTTCAGAGTTTGTTAACCCCCCCCCCCCCCCAAAGAAAAAAAAAACAATACAAGCGCATGACCTGTAAAATAAAAAAATGTGCTACTGATTTTTTTATGCCCCACAATAGTTGCGCAAATGTTTATCAATCGCTATTTTAGCTAAAAGTACACTAAAATCATTATTAGTGAATACATACATGGAAAAACGTACAAAATTCCTGTTAAATTCCTACTAAATATAAAAGATAAAACTGTATTAGTTTAATAAATAACAAATATTGGTACATTTTAAATTGCATTTTTTATGAAATGGTGAAAACTGAAGGTGCGCAAAACAATCTAAAATCTAAGGTTATCTTTTTTCACTTAGGCCCCTTTCACACTGGGGCGGGAGGTGCAGTGGCAGTAAAGTGCCGCTATTTTTAGCAGTGCTATACCGTCGGAATTGCGGCGGTATTCGGCCACTAGCGGTGCAGTTTTACCCCCGCTAGCGGCCGAAAAAGGGTTAATACCGTCCGCAATGCGCCTCTACAGAGGCGCATTGCGGGCGGTATAAAAACAGCAATGGTCCTACTCACAAGCAGAGCGTTAAAATGAGCTTTTTCTAGTGACCAGCCTGAATCATAGGACGACTGAAGTTAAAACTCGATGACCAGGGAGATAGATGGTACCTCAAATGTGCTGGACGGCTGACGGTATCCTATTCCTGTATAGGATACCACAAGCTGTGTAGGCTCTGAAGAAAGGGGTGCGCCCCGGAAACGCGTCAGCCGTCCAGCACATTTGAGGTACCATCTATCTCCCTGGTCATCGAGTTTTAACTTCAGTCGTCCTATGATTCAGGCTGGTCACTAGAAAAAGCTCATTTTAACGCTCTGCTTGTGAGTAGGACCATTGCTGTTTTTATACATTTTAATAAAGATTTTATCTGGTAATACACTAGGTCGGTGCGCCCTCCTGTTTTTTGTTTTTTTACAGTTGTATGAACACCCATAGTTCTGAGGAGGGCTGCAAGATTCCTAAAGTGTTGCCTGTTTACTGAGGAATGATCGACACGCCCCGCATACACCAAGACATCAGAGCGCAGGAGTATTGTTTTGTTGCGGGCGGTATAGCCACGGTGTCCCATTGCTTTCAATGGGCAAGAGCGGTGGAGGAGCGGTAAACACACACCGCTCCATCACTGCTCCAAAGATGCGGCTAGCAGGACTTTTGGAGCGGTCCTGTTAGCGCACCGCTCCAGTGTGAAAGCCCTAGGGCTTTCACACTGGAGAAACAGCAGCCGCTGTTTAGGTTCGGTTTGCAGGCGCTATTTTTAGCGCAATAGCGCCTGCAAACCGCCCCAGTGTGAAAGGGGTCTTACAGCTTTCAGAGTTTCTAAAATATGCCCTTAATCATATATTTTCTGAAAGCACGCGACCTGTAGAATAATAAAAAAAAATTTTTAGGCCCCGCAATAGTTGCACCCGTGTTAAGCAAACATTTTAGGAAACATTTTACCTAAAAATACACTTAAGCCTCGTACACACGACCGGTTTTCTCGGCAAGAAACGACAAGAAAACTGCTGGGAGAGCTTTCTTGCCAAGAAAACAGTTTTGTGTGTATGGTTTCTTGTTGAGAAAAATGACGGGAATCTCGACCAGAAAAATAGAGAACCTGCTCTCTATTTTCTCGTCAGGATTCTCATTTTTCTCGTCAAGATTCTTGTCGAAAAAAACGGTCGTGTGTATGCTTTTCCGAGTCTTAAAAAAACATGCATGCTCAGAATCAAGTATGAGACGGGAGCGCTCCTTATGGTAAAACTAGAGTTCGTAATGGAGAGAGCACATTCGTCACGCTGTAACGAACTGAAAGCACGATGACTGAAAAGCGCGAAACGTCTCTCCCCAAACTTTTACTAACATGCGGTAACACGAGATCAGCAAAAGCAGCCCAAGGGGTGGCGCCATTGGAATCGAACTTCCCCTTTATACTGCCATCGTACGTGTTGTAATCACGGCACTTTACAGCGACGAGATTTTTAATTGACAGTGTGTATGCAAGGAAAGCTTGACAAGAATCCCGTCAAGCTTGACAAGAATCTCGTTGAGAAAAACAATGTTTTTTTTTTTTTCGACGGGATTCTCAGCCGTGTGTACGAGGCTTAAGACAAACACAACATAACTTACAAAATGCCTACTAAGGCCTCATTCACATAGGAGGTACTAAAGTGTACGCCCGTGGAGGGCTGTGTTTATCCCCATGTGGGCAGCTCCATTGATGTCAATTGGGTTGCAGGGGCTGCACAGGCACAGCTGTTGCTCCCAATCTATCATTCTTCTGGCTGTGGGTTCACAGCTTGGAACACAGACAGTGTGAGCTAAGGGACATGCACTCAAACCCACACAGTGGGTACATCCCAGTTGACATCAATGGGACTGCTTGCACAGGGAGGAATGGAACAACTGTGCATCCCCGTGTGTACTTTTTTTTAAGGGGGGCTTTGGTTAGCTATCAGAGGTTTAAACAGACCCCTGATTTGAGACAGAGAAAGGGACTTAAGACAGTGGCCTTCTGTGCAGCCTCAGCTTCAATGCACATAAATCAATACAAGTCTTTGTATAGAGACTGCTATTCATTCTCGAAACAGAAGCATAGTAAACTCTGTTTTCTATGCTCCAGTGATGAATGAACACAGGAGCAATCAGTAGTGATTGGTCGCTATGTCCATTTAACCACTTAACGACCGCCCACTGTAAAAATACGTCGGCAGAATGGCACCGACAGGCAGAATCACGTATATCTACGTGATCGCCTTTGTATAGTTGGGGGGTCTGATCGGACCCCCCTTCTTTACAGTGAGCGGTGGTTAAGTGTTCGGGAGTGATCCGAGATGAGGGGACGGCCGTTCGATTCCGGCCACCCCCTTGCGATCGCTCCCGGTGATGTCATCTCTCCTGCGGCGCTCACATATACTGAGCGCCGCACAAGAGAAGATGCCAGGTTAGTGCACAAAACACTACACTGACACCAGGACACATAGGCACATAAATCGCCCCCCCAGGCCCCCCCAGACACCCCAGATCACCCCCCAGATCACCCCCCAGTCACAGTGTCACTGATTGCAGTGACCATTTATTTACTGATCACAGTGACATTTGTGACTGTAAAAGTGTCACTAAAGTTAGTCTTAGGTCCAGTGTAGCCCCCTAACCCCCCCTAATAAAGGTTTAACCCCCTGATCGCCCCCCAGATAATCCTTTCACCCCCTATCACCACTGTCGCTAAGCGATCATTTTTCTGATCTCTGTCTTAGCGTCGGTGATGCCGATCGGTAGCCAGTTATTCTTTTTAGGTTCGCCGCAGGTTTTTATAGCGTCGGGTACCCCCATATATTACCTAATAAAGGTTTAACCCCCTTGATCGCCCCCCAGCTAACCCTTTCACCCCCTATCACCACTGTCGCTAAGCGATCATTTTTCTGATCGCTGTCTTAGCGTCGGTGATGCCGATCGGTAGCCAGTTATTTTTTTAAAGTTTGCCGCAGGTTTTTATAGCGTCAGGTACCCCCATATATTACCTAATAAAGGTTTAACCCCCTTGATCGCCCCCCAGGTAACCCTTTCACCCCCTATCACCACTGTCGCTAAGCGATCGTTTTTCTGATCGCTGTCTTAGCGCCGGTGATGCCGATCGGTAGCCAGTAATTTTTTTAGGTTTGCCGCAGGTTTTTATAGCGTCGGGTACCCCCATATATTACCTAATAAAGGTTTAACCCCCTTGATCGCCCCCCATTTAACCCTTTCACCCCTATCACCACTGTCGCTAAGCGATAGTTTTTCTGATCGCTGTCTTAGTGTCGGTGATGCCGATCGGTAGCCAATAATTTTTTTTAGGTTCGCCGCAGGTTTTTATAGCGTCAGGTACCCCCATATATTATCTAATAAAGGTTTAACCCCCTTGATCGCCCCCCAGGTAACCCTTTCACCCCCAGACACCCCAGATCACCCCCCAGATCACCCCCCAGCCCCCAGTCACAGTGTCACTGATTGCAGTGACCATTTATTTACTGATCACAGTGACATTTGTGACTATAAAAGTGTCACTAAAGTTAGTTTTAGGTCCAGTGTAGCCCCCTAACCCCCCCTAATAAAGGTTTAACCCCCTGATCGCCCCCCAGATAACCCTTTCACCCCCTATCACCACTGTCGCTAAGCGATCATTTTTCTGATTGCTGTCTTAGCGTCGGTGATGCCGATCGGTAGCCAGTAGGGATGAGCTTCGTGTTCGAGTCGAACGTACGTTCGACTCGAACATCGGCTGTTCGATCGTTCGACGAAGATCCAACGATTTGGGCCGTTCGCGCCAAATTCGAGTGACGCGAACGGCCCACAATGCACTACGCCATCGCAGTGTCATCCAGGCGCTGTGATTGGCCAAGCATGCACTGTGACCCCGCATGCTTGGCCAATCACAGCGCCGGCAGCGAGGAGAGCAATGATTGGCCACAGGCAGGATGCCTGTGGCCAATTATTGCTGAGGGTGTTTAGTACACGCCCCACACTATAAAAGGCCGCCAGCACGGCGGCCTAGTGTAGTGTGTTCCGGAGCAGGGAAAGACAAGCATAGGCAGGGACAGTGACATTTATTTCTTTCTTGCTTAACCTGGATTCCTTTAGTTTAGGGAAAGAGAAGGATAGGTAGGGAGAGTGTCAGTGTGTTTTACTGTGCGAGTCCTTGTTTCTAGGGACAAAGAAGGAAAGTGAGGGGAATTCTCCTTGTGCTATAGTGTGCTTTAAAAAAAAAATTTTCTAGGGACAGAAAACTCTAGGTAGGGAGAGTGTCAGTTTCTTTCACTGTGCCAGTCCTTGTTTCTAGGGACAAAGAAGGAAAGTGAGGGGAATTCTCCTTGTGCTATAGTGTGCTTTAAAAAAACATTTTTTCTAGCGACAGAAAACTCTAGGTAGGGAGAGTGTCAGTTTCTTTCACTGTGCCAGTCCTTGTTTCTAGGGACAAAGAAGGAAAGTGAGGGGAATTCTCCTTGTGCTATAGTGTGCTTTAAAAAAACATTTTTTCTAGGGACAGAAAACTCTAGGTAGGGAGAGTGTCAGTTTCTTTCACTGTGCCAGTCCTTGTTTCTAGGGACAAAGAAGGAAAGTGAGGGGAATTCTCCTTGTGCTATAGTGTGCTTTAAAAAAACATTTTTTCTAGGGACAGAAAACTCTAGGTAGGGAGAGTGTCAGTTTCTTTCACTGTGCCAGTCCTTGTTTCTAGGGACAAAGAAGGAAAGTGAGAGGAATTCTCCTTGTGCTATAGTGTGCTTTAAAAAAAACATTTTTTCTAGGGACAGAAAACTCTAGGTAGGGAGAGTGTCAGTTTCTTTCACTGTGCCAGTCCTTGTTTCTAGGGACAAAGAAGGAAAGTGAGGGGAATTCTCCTTGTGCTATAGTGTGCTTTAAAAAAACATTTTTTCTAGGGACAGAAAACTCTAGGTAGGGAGAGTGTTAGTTTCTTTCACTGTGCCAGTCCTTGTTTCTAGGGACAAAGAAGGAAAGTGAGGGGAATTCTCCTTGTGCTATAGTGTGCTTTAAAAAAACATTTTTTCTAGGGACAGAAAACTCTAGGTAGGGAGAGTGTTAGTTTCTTTCACTGTGCCAGTCCTTGTTTCTAGGGACAAAGAAGGAAAGTGAGGGGAATTCTCCTTGTGCTATAGTGTGCTTTAAAAAAACATTTTTTCTAGGGACAGAAAACTCTAGGTAGGGAGAGTGTTAGTTTCTTTCACTGTGCCAGTCCTTGTTTCTAGGGACAAAGAAGGAAAGTGAGGGGAATTCTCCTTGTGCTATAGTGTGCTTTAAAAAAACATTTTTTCTAGGGACAGAAAACTCTAGGTAGGGAGAGTGTTAGTTTCTTTCACTGTGCCAGTCCTTGTTTCTAGGGACAAAGAAGGAAAGTGAGGGGAATTCTCCTTGTGCTATAGTGTGCTTTAAAAAAACATTTTTTCTAGGGACAGAAAACTCTAGGTAGGGAGAGTGTCAGTTTCTTTCACTGTGCCAGTCCTTGTTTCTAGGGACAAAGAAGGAAAGTGAGGGGAATTCTCCTTGTGCTATAGTGTGCTTTAAAAAAACATTTTTTTCTAGGGACAGAAAACTCTAGGTAGGGAGAGTGTCAGTTTCTTTCACTGTGCCAGTCCTTGTTTCTAGGGACAAAGAAGGAAAGTGAGGGGAATTCTCCTTGTGCTATAGTGTGCTTTAAAAAAACATTTTTTCTAGGGACAGAAAACTCTAGGTAGGGAGAGTGTCAGTTTCTTTCACTGTGCCAGTCCTTGTTTCTAGGGACAAAGAAGGAAAGTGAGGGGAATTCTCCTTGTGCTATAGTGTGCTTTAAAAAAACATTTTTTCTAGGGACAGAAAACTCTAGGTAGGGAGAGTGTCAGTTTCTTTCACTGTGCCAGTCCTTGTTTCTAGGGACAAAGAAGGAAAGTGAGGGGAATTCTCCTTGTGCTATAGTGTGCTTTAAAAAAACATTTTTTCTAGGGACAGAAAACTCTAGGTAGGGAGAGTGTCAGTTTCTTTCACTGTGCCAGTCCTTGTTTCTAGGGACAAAGAAGGAAAGTGAGGGGAATTCTCCTTGTGCTATAGTGTGCTTTAAAAAAACATTTTTTCTAGGGACAGAAAACTCTAGGTAGGGAGAGTGTCAGTTTCTTTCACTGTGCCAGTCCTTGTTTCTAGGGACAAAGAAGGAAAGTGAGGGGAATTCTCCTTGTGCTATAGTGTGCTTTAAAAAAACATTTTTTCTAGGGACAGAAAACTCTAGGTAGGGAGAGTGTCAGTTTCTTTCACTGTGCCAGTCCTTGTTTCTAGGGACAAAGAAGGAAAGTGAGGGGAATTCTCCTTGTGCTATAGTGTGCTTTAAAAAAACATTTTTTCTAGGGACAGAAAACTCTAGGTAGGGAGAGTGTCAGTTTCTTTCACTGTGCCAGTCCTTGTTTCTAGGGACAAAGAAGGAAAGTGAGGGGAATTCTCCTTGTGCTATAGTGTGTTTTAAAAAAACATTTTTTCTAGGGACAGAAAACTCTAGGTAGGGAGAGTGTCAGTTTCTTTCACTGTGCCAGTCCTTGTTTCTAGGGACAAAGAAGGAAAGTGAGGGGAATTCTCCTTGTGCTATAGTGTGCTTTAAAAAAACATTTTTTCTAGGGACAGAAAACTCTAGGTAGGGAGAGTGTCAGTTTCTTTCACTGTGCCAGTCCTTGTTTCTAGGGACAAAGAAGGAAAGTGAGGGGAATTCTCCTTGTGCTATAGTGTGCTTTAAAAAAACATTTTTTCTAGGGACAGAAAACTCTAGGTAGGGAGAGTGTCAGTTTCTTTCACTGTGCCAGTCCTTGTTTCTAGGGACAAAGAAGGAAAGTGAGGGGAATTCTCCTTGTGCTATAGTGTGCTTTAAAAAAACATTTTTTTCTAGGGACAGAAAACTCTAGGTAGGGAGAGTGTCAGTTTCTTTCACTGTGCCAGTCCTTGTTTCTAGGGACAAAGAAGGAAAGTGAGGGGAATTCTCCTTGTGCTATAGTGTGCTTTAAAAAAACATTTTTTCTAGGGACAGAAAACTCTAGGTAGGGAGAGTGTCAGTTTCTTTCACTGTGCCAGTCCTTGTTTCTAGGGACAAAGAAGGAAAGTGAGGGGAATTCTCCTTGTGCTATAGTGTGCTTTAAAAAAACATTTTTTCTAGGGACAGAAAACTCTAGGTAGGGAGAGTGTCAGTTTCTTTCACTGTGCCAGTCCTTGTTTCTAGGGACAAAGAAGGAAAGTGAGGGGAATTCTCCTTGTGCTATAGTGTGCTTTAAAAAAACATTTTTTCTAGGGACAGAAAACTCTAGGTAGGGAGAGTGTCAGTTTCTTTCACTGTGCCAGTCCTTGTTTCTAGGGACAAAGAAGGAAAGTGAGGGGAATTCTCCTTGTGCTATAGTGTGCTTTAAAAAAACATTTTTTTCTAGGGACAGAAAACTCTAGGTAGGGAGAGTGTCAGTTTCTTTCACTGTGCCAGTCCTTGTTTCTAGGGACAAAGAAGGAAAGTGAGGGGAATTCTCCTTGTGCTATAGTGTGCTTTAAAAAAACATTTTTTCTAGGGACAGAAAACTCTAGGTAGGGAGAGTGTCAGTTTCTTTCACTGTGCCAGTCCTTGTTTCTAGGGACAAAGAAGGAAAGTGAGGGGAATTCTCCTTGTGCTATAGTGTGCTTTAAAAAAACATTTTTTCTAGGGACAGAAAACTCTAGGTAGGGAGAGTGTCAGTTTCTTTCACTGTGCCAGTCCTTGTTTCTAGGGACAAAGAAGGAAAGTGAGGGGAATTCTCCTTGTGCTATAGTGTGCTTTAAAAAAACATTTTTTCTAGGGACAGAAAACTCTAGGTAGGGAGAGTGTCAGTTTCTTTCACTGTGCCAGTCCTTGTTTCTAGGGACAAAGAAGGAAAGTGAGGGGAATTCTCCTTGTGCTATAGTGTGCTTTAAAAAAACATTTTTTCTAGGGACAGAAAACTCTAGGTAGGGAGAGTGTCAGTTTCTTTCACTGTGCCAGTCCTTGTTTCTAGGGACAAAGAAGGAAAGTGAGGGGAATTCTCCTTGTGCTATAGTGTGCTTTAAAAAAACATTTTTTCTAGGGACAGAAAACTCTAGGTAGGGAGAGTGTCAGTTTCTTTCACTGTGCCAGTCCTTGTTTCTAGGGACAAAGAAGGAAAGTGAGGGGAATTCTCCTTGTGCTATAGTGTGCTTTAAAAAAACATTTTTTCTAGGGACAGAAAACTCTAGGTAGGGAGAGTGTCAGTTTCTTTCACTGTGCCAGTCCTTGTTTCTAGGGACAAAGAAGGAAAGTGAGGGGAATTCTCCTTGTGCTATAGTGTGCTTTAAAAAAACATTTTTTCTAGGGACAGAAAACTCTAGGTAGGGAGAGTGTCAGTTTCTTTCACTGTGCCAGTCCTTGTTTCTAGGGACAAAGAAGGAAAGTGAGGGGAATTCTCCTTGTGCTATAGTGTGCTTTAAAAAAACATTTTTTTCTAGGGACAGAAAACTCTAGGTAGGGAGAGTGTCAGTTTCTTTCACTGTGCCAGTCCTTGTTTCTAGGGACAAAGAAGGAAAGTGAGGGGAATTCTCCTTGTGCTATAGTGTGCTTTAAAAAAGCATTTTTTCTAGGGACAGAAAACTCTAGGTAGGGAGAGTGTCAGTTTCTTTCACTGTGCCAGTCCTTGTTTCTAGGGACAAAGAAGGAAAGTGAGGGGAATTCTCCTTGTGCTATAGTGTGCTTTAAAAAAACATTTTTTCTAGGGACAGAAAACTCTAGGTAGGGAGAGTGTCAGTTTCTTTCACTGTGCCAGTCCTTGTTTCTAGGGACAAAGAAGGAAAGTGAGGGGAATTCTCCTTGTGCTATAGTGTGCTTTAAAAAAACATTTTTTCTAGGGACAGAAAACTCTAGGTAGGGAGAGTGTCAGTTTCTTTCACTGTGCCAGTCCTTGTTTCTAGGGACAAAGAAGGAAAGTGAGGGGAATTCTCCTTGTGCTATAGTGTGCTTTAAAAAAACATTTTTTCTAGGGACAGAAAACTCTAGGTAGGGAGAGTGTCAGTTTCTTTCACTGTGCCAGTCCTTGTTTCTAGGGACAAAGAAGGAAAGTGAGGGGAATTCTCCTTGTGCTATAGTGTGCTTTAAAAAAACATTTTTTCTAGGGACAGAAAACTCTAGGTAGGGAGAGTGTCAGTTTCTTTCACTGTGCCAGTCCTTGTTTCTAGGGACAAAGAAGGAAAGTGAGGGGAATTCTCCTTGTGCTATAGTGTGCTTTAAAAAAACATTTTTTCTAGGGACAGAAAACTCTAGGTAGGGAGAGTGTCAGTTTCTTTCACTGTGCCAGTCCTTGTTTCTAGGGACAAAGAAGGAAAGTGAGGGGAATTCTCCTTGTGCTATAGTGTGCTTTAAAAAAACATTTTTTCTAGGGACAGAAAACTCTAGGTAGGGAGAGTGTCAGTTTCTTTCACTGTGCCAGTCCTTGTTTCTAGGGACAAAGAAGGAAAGTGAGGGGAATTCTCCTTGTGCTATAGTGTGCTTTAAAAAAACATTTTTTCTAGGAACAGAAAACTCTAGGTAGGGAGAGTGTCAGTTTCTTTCACTGTGCCAGTCCTTGTTTCTAGGGACAAAGAAGGAAAGTGAGGGGAATTCTCCTTGTGCTATAGTGTGCTTTAAAAAAACATTTTTTCTAGGGACAGAAAACTCTAGGTAGGGAGAGTGTCAGTTTCTTTCACTGTGCCAGTCCTTGTTTCTAGGGACAAAGAAGGAAAGTGAGGGGAATTCTCCTTGTGCTATAGTGTGCTTTAAAAAAACATTTTTTCTAGGGACAGAAAACTCTAGGTAGGGAGAGTGTCAGTTTCTTTCACTGTGCCAGTCCTTGTTTCTAGGGACAAAGAAGGAAAGTGAGGGGAATTCTCCTTGTGCTATAGTGTGCTAAAGCATTCCTCATCAACCATCTTTGAAATCCTTGTTTTTTGGACAGTCAGGGAAATTGTCGTTGTGCTATTCTGTGCAAAAGCAATAATCCTCAACCATATTTAGAAATCCTTAAGTAAAGGGACAGAGAAGGACACCTGAAGGTAGCCCTTATTGCTTTTTTCCCATCTCCCTGCAGGCCATCTATTAGAATGTCTGGAAGGCAAACAAGGAGAGGCAGACAGTCAGGAGGCAATAAAAGAGGGCAAGCAGGCTCTGTGTCTGGGGGCAACAGTGCTGGTCGTGGACGCGGTGCATTGTCATCAGCACATGGCCATGGGACACGCTTGTCCTTCTTTTCGGCAGCTGGACATGTTGAGCCACATCATGCCGAAGACTTGGTAGAGTGGATGACCAAGCCCTCCTCCTCCTCCTCATCCTCTCTCACCCAGGCTCAGGGTACTGGCAAAGCAGCTGCCAAAGCGTCCTCTTCCCTGGTATCAATGTCAGACTCATCATCAGTCACTCCTTCCCTAGACTCACCATGTCCTCCTCCTGAGGAGTCCCCCGAACTGTTTGAGCACAGTGTTGGGTACATGCTCCAGGAGGATGCCCAGCGTTTTGAAGGGTCTGATGATGAAACCCAGCTACAGGAAGGCAGTAGCGTGAGAGCAGACAGAGGGGATGCTCAAGAAGGACACCAATCTGGCAGTCATGTTCCAGCAGCTGCAGCATACTGCCAGATTGGCTCCAGTGATGAGGAGGGAGGGGATGATGAGGTCACTGACTCCACGTGGGTGCCTAATAGGAGAGAGGAGGAGGAGGAGGATGAGGAGGAGGCACATCTCCAACGAGGCAGGATGCCCTTTGGTGGCCAGCGTAAGGGCAGTACACCGACAGAATCACACCGCAGAGCTCCGCCTGTGCAGGGCGCAGCCTCTGCCCGTCATTCAAAAAGTTCCTTGGTGTGGGCCTTTTTTGAGGCTAGTGCATCAGATCGCACAGCTGCTGTTTGCAACATATGTCTCAAGCGTATATCGCGTGGCCAAAACATCAGCCGCTTGGGTACCACATGCCTGACCAGACATATGTTGACCTGCCATGCAGCTCGTTGGCAAGCCTACCTCAAAGACCCACACCAAATAACAAAGCGGACCTCTCCTTGCACCGCATCAGCTGGGATCTCCAACCCCACTATAACTTCAGTCCTCTCTGAAACATGCACTGAGAGGAATGAAGGTGTAGAATTAGGTGTGTCACAGCCAAGTACTTGCGGCCACTCTGCTAGCAGTACACCGACGTCCGATTCTAGCAGGCAAATTTCCCTGCCCCAGCTGCTGGACCGTCGAAAGAAGTTCACTCCCAGCCATCCACATGCCCAGCGGTTGAATGCTAGCTTGGCTAAATTGCTAGCGCTTCAACTGCTGCCTTTTCAGTTGGTAGACTCGGCCCCCTTCCGTGAGTTTGTGCAATGTGCGGTTCCTCAGTGGCAGGTTCCCAAACGCCACTTTTTCTCACGGAAGGCTATTCCGGCTCTCTACCGGCATGTGGAAGGCAATGTCTTGGCCTCGCTGGACAGGGCGGTCAGCGGTAAGGTGCATATTACCGCTGACTCATGGTCCAGCAGGCATGGACAGGGACGTTACCTTTCTTTCACGGCCCATTGGGTCACTCTTTTGGCAGCTGGGAAGGATGCAGGACAAGGTGCAGTAGTGTTGGAGGTTGTTCCACCGCCACGCCTCCAAAATGCTACTACTGGTTGTGACACACCTCTCTCCTCCACCCCCTCCTCTTCTTCTTCCTCCATGGCCTCTTCCTGTGGTTTGTCCTATGAACCAGCGGTGCTCCGTAGCCGTTCACGGGGCTACGCAAGTACGCAGGCAAAAAGATGCCATGCCGTGCTTGCACTGGTGTGTTTGGGGGACAGAAGCCACACTGGGGCAGAGGTCCTGTCTGCTCTGCAGGGCCAGGCCGAGAGGTGGTTGACGCCACGCCAGCTTAAGCCAGGAATGGTGGTTTGCGACAATGGCACCAACCTCCTCTCCGCCCTCCGACAGGGACAACTGACCCATGTGCCCTGTGTGGCTCACGTCCTTAACCTGGTGGTGCAGCGGTTCTTGGGCAGGTACCCGGGCTTACAGGATGTCCTGAGGCAGGCCAGGAAAGTCTGTGTGCATTTCCGCAGATCTTATAATGCCAGTGCTCGCCTGGCTGAGCTGCAAAAGGAGTTGAACCTGCCCAAGAACCGCCTTATATGTGACATGCCCACCAGGTGGAACTCAACGTTGGCCATGCTGCAGCGGCTGCACACGCAGCAGAGGGCCATCAATGAGTACCTGTGCGACTACGGCACCAGGACAGGGTCAGGGGAGCTTGGTTTTTTTTCTCCACGCCAGTGGGGCATGATCAGGGATGCATGCACTGTCCTGGCACCATTTGAGGAGGCCACGAGGATGGTGAGCAGTGACAGTGCATGCATCAGTGACACTGTACCTCTTGTCCACCTGTTGGAGCACACGCTGCGTGGAATAATGGACAGGGCACTTGAGGCAGAACAGAGGCAGGAAGAGGAGGACTTCCTTGCCTCTCAAGGCCCCCTTTACCCAGACAGTGTTCCTTCTGTCCCACCCATCGCACAGGAAGAGGAAGAGGAGGAGGAGGAGGAGGAGGAGGATTGTGTCAGCATGGAGGTGGAGGCTGGCACTCAGCATCATCAGCAGCAGTCTTTTAGGGATGATTTACAGTCCCAAGAAACCAGTGGACTTGTACGTGGCTGGGAGGAGGTGGCTGCGGATCATGTCGTCCTTAGTGACCCAGAGGACTCCGGAGCGAATGCCTCAGCAAACCTACGCTGCATGGCCTCCCTGATCCTGCAAAGTCTGCGGAAGGATCCTCGTATTCTTCGGATCAAGGAGAGGGACCATTACTGGCTGGCCACTCTCCTTGATCCACGGTACAAGGGTAAGGTTGCGGACCTTATGTTACCTTCGCAGAGGGAGCAGAGGATGAGACAACTCCGGGAGGCCTTGCAGAAAGGTCTGTGCAACGCGTTCCCAGAGACTGGGAGGTTACAAACTCCTGGTCCTGGACAACGAGTTGCTGAGGCTTCGGCCAGTCAAAGAAGGAGCGGTGGGGAAGGTGGCCGTCTGACCGATGCGTTCAGACAATTCTTTAGTCCGCAGCCCCAAAGTATGATCGGTTCCAGCAACCATCGCCAGCGTCTGATAAACATGGTGCAGGAATATCTAGGGGCAAGGTCAGACTTGGACACCTTCCCCACCGAAAATCCTCTGGCTTACTGGGTCTTGAGGATGGATCACTGGCCAGAGCTTGCACAGTATGCAATTGAGCTACTGGCCTGTCCTGCATCCAGCGTTCTTTCGGAACGCACATTCAGTGCTGCTGGAGGATTTGTCACGGATCACAGGGTGCGCCTGTCCACCGACTCGGTTGATCGACTGACTTTCATCAAGATGAACCAGTCTTGGATCACCACCAGCTACCACACACCTGATGCTGATATAACAGACTAATTGATTTTAACATGTCACATCCCTTCAAGACTGATGCTGATGCTGAGTGCCTGTGCTGTTATGTTGACTGGCTATCCTCCTCCTCCGAGTCCTCAATGATACGATTGATGATGATAGCTTGGAAGATCATTTTTGTTTATGGGTGCCGCCACCAGTGGCTAAGGCCCAATTTTTCAGCCCCTGTTTTACAGGGGCGTGTAATTACAATTTTTTTAGCAATAATTTGCCATAGGGCTCATTGCTGTGCTCCAAGTACAGTATCTGTGAGGGGTTGGAGTGTTGTGGCACCAGTGCCTAAGGCCCAATTTTTCAGCCCCTGTTTAACAGGGGCGTGTCATTACAATTTTTGAAGCAATACTTTGCAACAGGGCTCATTGCTGTGCTCCAAGTACAGTATCTGTGAGGGGTTGTAGTGTTGTGCCACCAGTGCCTAAGGCCCAATTTTTCAGCCCCTGTTTAACAGGGGCGTGCCATTACAATTTTCGAAGCAATACTTTGCAACAGGGCTCATTGCTGTGCTCCAAGTACAGTATCTGTGAGGGGTTGTAGTGTTGTGCCACCAGTGCCTAAGGCCCAATTTTTCAGCCCCTGTTCAACAGGGGCATGCAATTACAATTCTTGATCTAATAATTCACAGCAGGGCCCATTGCTGCACCCACCAAGAGTAACTCTGAGGGCTTACAGTGTTGTGGCAACGCCACCACCACCACCACCACCACGAAAGGCCCAATTTTTCAGCCCCTGTTCAAAAGGGGCATGTAATTACAATTCTTGATCTAATAATTCACAGCAGGGCCCATTCCTGCACCCACCAAGAGTAACTCTGAGGGCTTACAGTGTTGTGGCAACACCACCACCACCACCACGAAAGGCCCAATTTTTCAGCCCCTGTTCAACAGGGGCATGCAATTACAATTCTTGATCTAATAATTCACAGCAGGGCCCATTGCTGCACCCACCAAGAGTAACTGTCAGGGCTTACAGTGTTGTGGCACCAGCACCAGCACCACCATCAAAGGCCCAATTTTTACTACCACTGTTCAACAATTATATTTTATGTGCGGGGTTCCCCTTAATATCCATACAAGACCCAAAGGGGCTGGTAATGGGCTGGGGTAGGGGGGGGTCATGGGGTAGCTATGCCATTTTTCTTAAAGATTTTCATCCATATTACCGGGACCAGACATTACATTAAAGCCGCAAGCAGTTTTAAATGGCTTTTTTTTCCTTTAGAAGTGTCATTTTGTGCAGGGACAGTTCTAAACACGGGAAACACGTGGCACTTCACAGGCATACTTTAGACACCCCCCAGGTACGATATTTAAAGGAATATTTGACTTTTTTTTTTCACTTTATGCATCATTAAAATGACTGCTCCCGAAAAACGACCGTTTTTAAAACTTCTTTTTGCATTGATACATGTCCCCTGGTGCAGAACCCGGGTTCCCAAACCCTTTTTAGGACAATAACATGCATAATAGTTGTTATAATTAGCACTTTAGAATTCGAACGTTCGCATCCATTGTATTTAATAGGGTTCTAATGTTCGTACGAACTTTCGGTCCGTTCGCGGGTTCTGGTGCGAACCGAACCCGGGGGTGTTCGGCTCATCACTAGTAGCCAGTTATTTTTTTTAGGTTCGCCGCAGGTTTTTATAGCGTCGGGTACCCCCATATATTACCTAATAAAGGTTTAACCCCCTTGATCGCCCCCCAGATAACCCTTTCACCACCTATCACCACTGTCGCTAAGCGATCATTTTTCTGATCGCTGTCTTAGCGTCGGTGATGCCGATCGGCAGCCAGTTATTTTTTTTAAGTTTGCCGCAGGTTTTTATAGCGTCAAGTACCCCCATATATTACCTAATAAAGGTTTAACCCCCTTGATCGCCCCCCAGGTAACCCTTTCACCCCCTATCACTACTGTCGCTAAGCGATCGTTTTTCTGATCGCTGTCTTAGCGTCGGTGATGCCGATCGGTAGCCAGTAATTTTTTTTAGGTTCGCTGCAGGTTTTTATAGCGTCGGGTACCCCCATATATATCTAATAAAGGTTTAACCCCCTTGATCACCCCCCAGGTAACCCTTTCACCCCCTATCACCACTGTCGCTAAGCGATAGTTTTTCTGATCGCTGTCTTAGTGTCGGTGATGCCGATCGGTAGCCAATAATTTTTTTTAGGTTCGCCGCAGGTTTTTATAGCGTCAGGTACCCCCATATATT
Organism: Rana muscosa; assembly: GCA_029206835.1. Lineage (NCBI taxonomy): Eukaryota > Metazoa > Chordata > Amphibia > Anura > Ranidae > Rana > Rana muscosa. The sequence goes on from CM055116.1 coordinate 1,014,368,013, forward strand.
ATCTAATAAAGGTCTAACCCCCCTTGATCGCCCCCCAGGTAACCCTTTCACCCCCTATCACCACTGTCGCAAAGCGATCATTTTTCTGATCGCTGTCTTAGTGTCGGTGATGCCGATCGGTAGCCAGTAATTTTTTTTTAGGTTCGCCGCAGGTTTTTATAGAGTCAGGTACCCCCATATATTATCTAATAAAGGTTTAACCCCCTTTATTGCCCCCCAGGTAACCCTTTCACCCCTATCACCACTGTCGCTAAGCGTTCGTTTTTCTGATTACTGTCTTAGTGTCGGTGATGCCGATAGGTAGCCAGTACATTTTTTTAGGTTCGCCGTCAAGTTTTTAAATAGCGTCAGGTACCCCCATATATTACCTAATAAAGGTTTTAACCCCCTAATTGCCCCTAGTTAACCCTTTCACCCGTGATCACCATATAAGTGTTACGGGTGACGCTGGTTAGTTAGTTTGCTTTTTATAGTGTCAGGGCACCTGCCGTATATAACCCAATAAAGGTTTAACCCCCTGATCGCCCGGCGGGTGATATCAATTAGGTTTTAGCATCAGAGAGGGTCTGAGTCACACCCCAGGCAGCATCAGGTTAGTGCCAGTAGCGCTAACACCCACGCGTGAAGCATACACCTCCCTTAGTGGTATAGTATCTGAACAGATCAATATCTGATCTGATCAGATCTATACTAGCGTCCCCAGCAGTTTAGGGTTCCCAAAAACGCAGTGTTAGCGGGATCAGCCCAGATACCTGCTAGCACCTGCGTTTTGCCCCTCCGTCCAGCCCAGGCCACCCAAGTGCAGTATCGATCGATCACTGTCACTTACAAAACACAACACACATAACTGCAGCGTTCGCAGAGACAGGCCTGATCCCTGCAACTCCAGTGCTGTAGGAGGAGATTTCACCACCACAGTTAAAAAAAAAAGCATATATGCCGAAGCATTGGGGCAGCAGGGGCGGAGGAGCGGAGGAGCGATTTTGCTCCTAATGCCGCGTACATACGGTCGAAATTCCGACGGAGGCTTGCCCGTGGAAAAGTCTGACCATGTGTACGCGGCATAACTTTTGCGGGAAGATGCCCCCGTGCTTCGGCATATATAAATGGTGCATGTATGCCCATCATTAGAAGTGGGTAGATGAAGGGCGGTATTCTAATGGTGGGCATACCCACCGATCAATCTCTTTTTTTCGTTCAGCCAACAGGTTGCATGAAAAAAAAGATTACAATACATGTCCAACAAGGACCAGCAACGTACTGGTATGTTGCTGGACTTTGAATGTTTATACCAGAATGATGCCTGCGGGTTTAGGTATAATCTTGGTATCATTCTTTTCAGCCAGCGGCCGGCTTTCATGTAAAAGCAATCCTAGTGGCTAATTAGCCTCTGGACTGCTTTTACAAGCAGTGGGAGGGAATGTCCCCCTCCCGGATATAAAAAGCGCCATTGGGAAATTGGGAAAGCATTTTATCACACCGATCTTGGTGTGGTCAGATGCTTTGAGGGCAGAGGAAAGATCTAGGGTCCAATAGACCCCAGTTTTTTCAAAAAAAGAGTACCTGTCACTACCTATTGTTATCATAGGGGATATTTACATTCCCTGAGATAACAATAAAAATTATAAAAAAAAAAAAAAATATGGAAGCAACAGTTTAAAAATAAAATAAAAAAGCAAAATTAATAAAAAAAAAAAAAAAAAAAGCACCCCTGTCCTGCCCTGCTCTTGCCCAATGGTGAACGCAAGCTTCGGTCTGGCGTCATATGTAAACAGCAATTGCACCATGCATGTGAGGTATCACCGCGAAGGTCAGATCGAGGGCAGTAATTTTAGCAGTAGACCTCCTCTGTAAATCTAATGGTGTAACCTGTAAAGGCTTTTAAAGGCTTTTAAAAATGTATGTATTTTGTCGCCAATGCGCGTTTGTGCGAAATTTTAAAGCATGTCGTGTTTGGTATCTATGTACTCGGCCTAAGATCATCTTTTTTATTTCATCAAACATTTGGGCAATATAGTGTGTTTTAGTGCATTAAAATTAAAAAAAGTGCATTTTTTCCCCAAAAAATGCGTTTGAAAAATCGCTGCGCAAATACTGTGTAGAAAAAAAAATGCAACACACACCATTTTAATCTGTAGGGCCTTTGCTTTAAAAATATATATAATGTTTGGGGGTTCAACATAATTTTCTTGCAAAAAAAAAAATGTTTTCATGTAAACAAAAAGTGTCAAAAAGGGCTTTGTCTTCAAGTGGTTAGAAGAGTGGATGTAAGCTTCCTAATGTTGTGTATAAAATGCCAGAACAGTTCAAAACCCCCCCAAATGACCCCATTTTGGAAAGTAGACACCCCAAGCTATATACTGAGAGGCATGTCGAGTCCATGGAATATTTTATATGTTGACACAAGTTGCGGAAAATAGACAATTTATTTTTTTATTTTTTATTTTTTGCACAAAGTTGTCACTAAATGATATATTGCTCAAACATGCCATGGGCATATGTGGAATTACACCCCAAAATACATTCTGTTGCTTCTCCTGAGTACGGGGATACCACATGTGTGAGACTTCCACAGCCTGGCCACATACAGAGGCCGAGTGCAGCCGAGTATGGCAGAGTATGGCTGAGCATGGCAGAGTATGGCTGAGCATGGCCGAGCATGGCCGAGCATGGCTGGATATGGCTGAGTATGGCTGAGTATGGCTGAGTATGGCTGAGTATGGCTGAGTATGGCCGAGTATGGCTGAGCATGGCTGGATATGGCTGAGTATGGCTGAGTATGGCTGAGTATGGCTGAGTATGGCCGAGTATGGCTGGGTACGGCTGGGTATTGCAGAGTATGGCTGGGTATCACTGAGTATGGCTGGGTATGGCAGAGTATGGATGGGTATGGCAGAGTATGGATGGGTATTGCAGAATATGGATGGGTATTGCAGAATATGGCTGGGTATTGAAGAGTATGGCAGGGTATGGCTGGGTATTGCAGAGTATGGCTGGGTATCGGCAAGTATGGCTGGGTATCGCCGGGTATCGCCGAGAATGGCTGGGTATTGCAGAGTATGGCTGGGTATCACTGCGTATTGCAGAGTATGGCAGGGTATTGCAGAGTATGGCAGGGTATTGCATAGTATGGCAGGGTATGGCATGGTATTGCAGAGTTTGGCAGGGTATTGTAGAGTATGGCAGGGTATTGCAGAGTGTTGCAGAGTATGGCAGGGTATTGCAGAGTATGGCAGGGTATTGCAGAGTATTGCAGAGTATGGCAGGGATGGCTGAGCATGGATGGATGGATCTCTCCCCCTCTCCTACTGTACCGATCGGTACAGAGAGGGGAGAGAGGAACCGGCATCATGACATGACGCCGCTTTGTTTGCAAGTGATCACTCCGTCATTTGACGGAGCGAGCAAGCGGTAAACGGCTGCTATCAGCGGCCATTTACCATGATCCGTGTGTGCGCCCCAGGGGGCACAACTCTGGGAGGACGTCAATGTGCGCCCTCCCAGAGTTAACAAACCGCCCTTTAGCCGTCATTTGGCTATGGGTCGGTTTCTAAGTGGTTAAATAATTCGGATTTTCGGACGAATGCATTTTTTAACAAAACTAAATAAATAAAAACTAATTTTGGGAGTAACTAAATAAATGTATTTTTCAGATGAAAACGAAATTCCGAAACAAAATATTTCAGTGTGCACATGTCTAGTCCCTGGTGAGTCTGTCACACTGTATATCTGTGTGAGGGAATTGGGGGGCTACCTGTGCACAGTAACAGTATTCAGCTACAGATACTTAAAAGGTGATGCTAAATGTACATCACCAGTGCCTACTAGGGATGAGCTTTGAGTTCATGTCGAACTCATGTTCGACTCGAACATTGCCTGTTCGCCCGTTCGCCGAACAGCGAACAATTTTAAAGGCTTATATGCAAGTTATTGTCATAAAAAGTTTTTGGGGACCCGGGTCCTACCCAATGAGAAAATGTATCAATGCAAAAAAAAGTTTAAAAAATGCCAGTTTTTTCGGGAGCAGTGATTTTAATAATGCTTAAAGTGAAACAATATCTGGGGGTCCCCTTTGTTAAAGGGGTCTGCCAGATTCCGATAAGCCCCCCACCCACAGACCCCCACAACCACCGGGCAATGGTTGTGGGGATGAGGCCCTTGTCCCCATCAACATGGGGACATGGTGCTTTGAGGGGTCACAGACCCCCAAAGCATCCTCCCCATGTTGAGGGCATGTGGCCTGGTACGGTTTAGATGGGGGTGTGCTCTCTCGTCCCCCCATCTTTTCCTGCGGCCTGCCAGGTTGCATGCTCGGATAAAGGGTCTGGTATGGATTTTTGGGGGGAACTCCACGCCATTTCTTTTTATTTGGCGTGGAGTTCCCCTTAAAATCCATACCAGACCTGAAGGGTCTGGTATAGATATTTCGGGGGAAACCCACAACATTTTTTTTTATTTGACGCAGGGTTCCCCTTAATATCCATACCAGACCTGAATGGCCTGGTAATTGAATTTGGGGGGACCCCCACGCATTTTTAATTTTTTTATCAATGACTTTTCTCTGTATTGCCGTAAGCCGACAATTCATTATAAGTGCTTTTAAATTACTTTTTTTCCTTCAGAAATGACACTTTGTGCAGGGACAGTTCTAAGCACGGGAAACAAGCGCTGCTTTACAGGCATACTATACATACCCCCTAGGTAAGAAATTTAAAGGAATATTTCACTTTTATTGTTTCACTTTAAGCATTATTAAAATCATTGCTCCCGAAAAAGCATCAGTTTTAAAACTTTTTTTGCATTGATACATGTCCCCTGGGGCAGGACCCGGGTCCCAAAACACTTTTTATGACAATAACTTGCATATTAGCCTTTAAAATTAGCACTTTAGATTTTTCATGTTCGAGTCCCATAGACTTTAACGGTGTTCGGATGTTCGAACAAATGTATTGCCTGTTCACAAGTTCTGGTGCGAAACAAACTGGGGGGTGTTCGGCTCATCCCTAGTGCCTACAATAACGTCCTTTGGTTGCAACTTGACACAGCTATGGATACTCCTTTGCTAGCATAAATTCAGATGCTAGACAATTCTACAAGTCTTCCAAATAAATGCTGAGCTTGAAGCCATGGGTCAAACCAGATAGTAAAGTAAATATTGAATTAAAGTCAAGTATTTAGGAGCAAGCATAAAATTGTTCAGAGCAGCCCCTTTTGTTTTCACATTGTTACAATACATCCCATAAATTTCTGTGGAAATCCTTTAATCTTCACATACTTTTCAAAACACAGCCAGTTAACATTTTATTGCACTAATATCAAAGGCTTATTGCAATACAAATACTACAATTATCTCCTAATGTTTTGCTTTGTTTTCATTTTCCATTAGAACTAATGAATTTGACTTTGCTAAGATGAATATCAAACATGAAATGAGTAAGCTTTTAATAAATTGATTGAAAGAATAGCAATTCTAGACAGCATCCTGTATCAGGCCTTTAATTAAGTTTAATAGTTTCACATTTATGTCCTTCCTTATATTCTTTTCCTCACCCTTATATCTGGTGAGGTAATGGTGAAGGTCAAATGTTCAGCCTTTCTTCAGAAAGAAGCTTATATTGTTTATGCTTGACAGGGAGAGAACTGTGGGTAAGCTGCACTTGAGCTTCTGTTTTATTTTAAAAGGATTTTTTGAACTTAAAGAGCACAGCAGATCCTACCAGAAGCAAAAGAAAAAAAAAAATCTCAGAAGAGAAAATTTACGTGAAAGCAAAATAAAAGGATGGACCATTCATGTGAAAGGAATCAATATTCATATGGAAATTAAGCTTCTGAGTCTGTGAAGCAGACCACTGCTCAAGTGACTGACTAAAGACTGGAAATCCATTAAGTTCTGGGCTCTTTATACATCACAGAATAAGGTTTTCCTTGTGCTGTGAATTTGATTATGTCTATATTTGCATGGGAACAGATATTCACTTTTACAAAGCTAGAAAAATATTGAATGGTGTAGATACTAGTGTTCAACTCATATTTATAATTTCTTTATTACATCAATTCTTCATCCATTTTCCCTTCTACCCTTTAGTTCCATGGTACAATCTGTTATTCTAATCTTTTAACCAGCTATGTATTGTGAAGGCTTATGCCTTCACAATACACACGATCGGAATTTCCGACAACAAAACCGTGTTTTTTTTCCGACGGATGTTGGCTCAAACTTGTCTTGCCTACACACGGTTGCACAAATGTTGCTCAGAAGTTCCGATGGTCAAGAACGCGGAGACGTACAACTCTACGACGAGCTGAGAAAAATGAAGTACAATTATTCTGAGCATGCATCAAATTGATTCCAGGCATGCGCAACACTTTTGTGCTTCGGAAATGGCTACACGCGGTTGGAATTTCCAACAAGAACTTTTCTTGTTGGAAAAATTGAGAACCTGCTCTCAAACATTTGTTGTCGGAAATTCCGACAGCAAATGTTGGATGGAGCCTACATACGGTCGGAATATCCAACCAAAAGCTCACATCGAACATTTGTTGTCGGAAATCCCGACCGTGTGTACGCGGCATTACTTCAGTTGCTATGTACCATTGTACCACATAGTTAATGGTAAATTTGAAGGAGGCTTTAAAACTATACAGTAATGCATGGAAACTGCAAAGCTCCTTTTTTCATCCTTCAAATTTCTATCAGTCATGCACCTTCCATACAAACCTCCCACTTCCCGTAGAAAAACCTCCAACTTCCCCAAAGAAAAGTGTCCTCTTCTCTGTTTCTCTTTCTTTTTCAAGTTTTTTATTTAGTCAAAGGGAAAGGTCCATGGACCCGTGACACGTAATAAACATAGTATCAATGTATACAAAACAATCGAGAGTCATTACAAAAAATAAGACAGCAATTTGTCAGGTGTCAAAGGAATTACATTGTTCAGTATGGTAAACCCATGTGACCGTCCCTTATCATTTTAACTTTATAACAAATAAACAGTTGCAACTGTGAATACACAGAGCAAAAAAGAAAATGGAAAGATATAGAAGGGCTGAGAGAACAGAAAATAGAGTATATAGAGAAAGAGGTGACGGCCAGGATGCAGTGGAAGGGGGGGGGGGAGGAGGGGAAAATGTGAAATCGCAAACTAATACGACCAAATTCCAACTACTTGTGTATATAATACTGGGGGGGGGGCTCAGATCCTCAGAGCATTAGTGTCGTTTTACTGCTATTTTAGTCTGCAGTCGTGCTTCCAAACAGAGTCCGACCTTCATCCAAATAGACAAACATGTTCCAAAGTGACCACGTCTTGGAATAACGTTCTTGTTGGTGCCGTGGGTCCTCCTCCTGGGGCTGTACCCCTGCTGTGCTCATTATGAGGGGCGCCCACCATTCCTGTGCTGTGCTGACTTCCTCCTGGGGCTGTACCCCTGCTGTGCTCATTATGAGGAGCTCCCACCATCTCTGTGCTGTGCTGACTTCCTCCTGGGGCTGTACCCCTGCTGTGCTCATTATGAGGGGCTCCCACCATCCCTGTGCTGTTCTCATTATGAGGGGCTCCCACCATCCCTGTAATGTGTTGACTTCCTCCTGGGGCTGTACCCCTACTGTGCTCATTATGAGGTTGCTCCCACCATCTCTGTGCTGTGCTGACATCCTGGGTTTTTAACTTCATCATAACGAATAATCGTAATTATTATGACAATAATAAAACTATATTAACAAACATTCTTATTTTGTCCAATTCTGAATCTCCCATCGACTACCAGTACCAGTCTCTCACTCCCATATTAAAAAAGGTAATTTTCCCAACCCTCACTCAGCAGCAGAAGAAAACCTCTGATTGGTCAACAAAACACCAGTCACGTTTCTGTATTTGGATCCAAAATTCCTCAACGAAATTTCGTATTTCGTATACAATTCGGAATCATAGAAATTCGTATTTCGGATGCTTCCGAATGTATGAATTTTCAGAAATTCGTACAAATTTTTGATTCGTACGAAACGAACAACACATGTCTATTTGGGAGAATCTGATAATGATCCAAGGTTAACATACAGGGTTTTGGTATGCTGACACAGTGATGACAGGGTTATTACAGTAGAGTAGTGATGAGCCGAACACCCCCGGGTTCGGTTCGCACCAGAACCCGCAAACGGACCGAAAGTTCGCACGAACTTTAGAACCCTATTAAATACAATGGATGCGAACGTTCGAAATCTAAAGTGCTAATTATAACGACTATTATGCATGTTATTGTCCTAAAAAGGGTTTGGGAACCCGGGTTCTGCACCAGGGGACATGTATCAATCCAAAAAAAAGTTTTAAAAACGGCAGTTTTTTGGGAGCAGTCATTTTAATGATGCATAAAGTGAAAAAAAAAAAGTCAAATATTCCTTTAAATATCGTACCTGGGGGGTGTCTAAAGTTTGCCTGTGAAGTGCCACGTGTTTCCCGTGTTTAGAACTGTCCCTGCACAAAATTACATTTCTAAAGGAAAAAAAGCCATTTAAAACTGCTTGCGGCTTTAATGTAATGTCCGGTCCCGGTAATATGGATGAAAATCTTTAAGAAAAATGGCATAGCTACCCCATCACAGCCCCCCCCCCCTACCCCAGCCCATTACCAGCCCCTTTGGGTCTTGTATGGATATTAAGGGGAACCCCGCACACAAAATAAAAAAGGCCCTATATACTCTGAACAGCCGTATACAGGCAGTGCATACAAGACAGGGACTGTAGGTTTGTTCTTATGTAGAATCTGTTTGTAATTTTGAACAGGTACATTGTTTAAGTGTAGCACCAGCCAAAAAATCAATTTTTAAGCTTTTTGGAAAACATAGGGAAGGGTTATCACCCCTGTAACATTTGTTTTGCTGTCTGTGCAGTGTGCACCTGTTCAGAACAGTTCACCTCACTTTCCGTCCTAATGACAAATGTTTTTTGAAAATTTGGGGTTTTTATTGAAACAAGAATTGGTGATAAAGCATCAGTGGAGAGGAGACACTTTTTTTCCCATATTAACTCTTACAGGAGAGAATTTGCCTTCCTAGGGGTAGATTTCCTCTCACTTCCTGTTGTATCCTTCCGTTTGCAAGGAGGAGTCGTTTGTAAGTTGGATGTTTGAAAGTAGGGGCCTGCCGTATATACTCAGCTGAAATTTGCCCCTTACATGTTGGTGTTGCCACAACACTGTGAGCCCTCACAGTTACTCTTGGTGGGCGCATGAATGGGCCCTGCTGTGAATTATTAGATCAAGAATTGTAATTGCATGCCCCTGTTGAACAGGAGCTGAAAAATTGGGCCTTTGGTGGTGGTGGTGGTGGTGGTGTTGACACAACACTGTAAGGCCTCACAGTTAGTCTTGGTGGGCGCAGGAATGGGCCCTGCTGTGAATTATTAGATCAAGAATTGTAATTACATGCCCCTGTTAAACAGGGGCAGAAAAATTGAGCCTTAGGCACTGGTGCCACAACACTGCAACCCCTCACAGATACTGTACTTGGAGCACAGCAATGAGCCCTGTTGCAAAGTATTGCATCAAAAATTGTAATTACACGCCCCTGTTAAACAGGGGCTGAAAAATTGGGCCTTAGCCACTGGTGCTGGTGACACGACACGGCAACCACTCCCAGATACTCTAGTTGGAGTGCAGGAATGAGCCCTGCTGCAAAGCATTGCAAAAAAAATTGTAATAACACACCCCTGTTAAACAGGGGCTGAAAAATTGGACCTTAGCCACTGGTGGCGGCACCCAGAAACAAAAATGTTCTTCCAAGCTATCATCGTCAATCGGATCATTGAGGAGGAGGAGGATAGTCAGTCAACATAACAGGACAAACTCTCAGCATCAGCATCAGTCTTGAAGGGATGTGACATTTGAAAATAAATTAGTCTGTTATATCAGCTTCAGGTGTTTGGTAGCTGGTGGTGATCCAAGACTGGTTCATCTTTATGAAGGTCAGTCGATCAACAGAGTCGGTGGACAGGCGCACAATGTGATCCGTGACAAATCCTCCAGCAGCACTGAATGTGCGTTCTGAAAGAACGCTGGATGCAGGACAGGCCAGTAGCTCAATTGCATACTGTGCAAGCTCTGGCCAGTGATCCATCCTCAAGACCCAGTAAGCCAGAGGATTTTCGGTGGGGAAGGTGTCCAAGTCTGACCTTGCCCCTAGGTATTCCTGCACCATGTATATCAGACGATGGCGATGGTTGCTGGAACTGATCATACCTTGGGGCTGCGGACTAAAGAATTGTCTGAACGCTTCGGTCAGACGGCCACCTTCCCCACCGCTCCTTCTTTGACTGACCGAAGCCTCAGCAACTCGTTGTCCAAGACCAGGAGTTTGTAACCTCCCAGTCTCTGCACAGACCTTTCTGCAAGGCCTCCCGGAGTTGTCTCATCCTCTGCTCCCTCTGCTCCCTCTGCGACGGTAAGATAAGGTCCGCAACCTTACCCTTGTACCGTGGATCAAGGAGAGTGGCCAGCCAGTAATGGTCCCTCTCCTTGATCCGAAGAATACGAGGATCCTTCCGCAGACTTTGCAGGATCAGGGAGGCCATGCAGCGTAGGTTAGCTGAGGCATTCGGTCCGGAGTCCTCTGGGTCACTAAGGACGACATGATCCGCAGCCACCTCCTCCCAGCCACGTACAAGTCCACTGGTTTCTTGGGACTGTAAATCATCCCTAAAAGACTTCTGCTGATGATGCTGAGTGCCAGGCTCCACCTCCATGCTGACACAATCCTCCTCCTCCTCCTCTTCTTCCTGTGCGATGGGTGGGACAGAAGGAACACTGTCTGGGTAAAGGGGGCCTTGAGAGGCAAGGAAGTCCTCCTCTTCCTGCCTCTGTTCTGCCTCAAGTGCCCTGTCCATTATTCCATGCAGCGTATGTTCCAACAGGTGGACAAGAGGTAGAGTGTCACTGATGCATGCACTGTCACTGCTCACCATCCTCGTGGCCTCCTCAAATGGTGCCAGGACAGTGCATGCATCCCTGATCATGCCCCACTGGCGTGGTGAAAAAAACCTGAGCTCCCCTGACCCTGTCCTGGTGCCGTAGTCACACAGGTACTCATTGATGGCCCTCTGCTGCATGTGCAGCCACTGCAGCATGGCCAACGTTGAGTTCCACCTGGTGGGCATGTCACATATAAGGCGGTTCTTGGGCAGGTTCAACTCCTTTTGCAGCTCAGCCAGGCGAGCACTGGCATTATAAGATCTGCGGAAATGCACACAGACTTTCCTGGCCTGCCTCAGGACATCCTTGTAAGCCCGGGTACCTGCCCAAGAACCGCTGCACCACCAGGTTAAGGACGTGAGCCACACAGGGCACATGGGTCAGTTGTCCCTGTCGGAGAGCGGAGAGGAGGTTGGTGCCATTGTCACAAACCACCATTCCTGGCTTAAGCTGGCGTGGCGTCAACCACCTCTCGGCCTGCCCCTGCAGAGCAGACAGAACCTCTGCCCCAGTGTGGCTCCTGTCCCCCAAACACACCAGCGCAAGCACGGCATGGCATCTTTTTGCCTGCGTACTTGCGTAGCCCCTTGAACGCCTACGGAGCACCGCTGGTTCCGAGGACAAAGCACAGGAAGAGGCCATGGAGGAAGAAGAAGAGGAGGGGGTGGAGGAGAGAGGTGTGTCACAACCAGTAGTAGCATTTTGGAGGCGTGGCGGTGGAACAACCTCCAACACTACTGCACCTTGTCGTGCATCCTTCCCAGCTGCCAAAAGAGTGACCCAATGGGCCGTGAAAAAAAGGTAACGTCCCTGTCCATGCCTGCTGGACCATGAGTCAGCGGTAATATGCACCTTACCGCTGACCGCCCTGTCCAGCGAGGCCAAGACATTGCCTTCCACATGCCGGTAGAGAGCCGGAATAGCCTTCCGTGAGAAAAAGTGGCGTTTGGGAACCTGCCACTGAGGAACCGCACATTGCACAAACTCACGGAAGGGGGCCGAGTCTACCAACTGAAAAGGCAGCAGTTGAAGCGCTAGCAATTTAGCCACGCTAGCATTCAACCGCTGGGCATGTGGATGGCTGGGAGTGAACTTCTTTCGATGGTCCAGCAGCTGGGGCAGGGAAATTTGCCTGCTAGAATCGGACGTCGGTGTACTGCTAGCAGAGTGCCCGCAAGTACTTGGCTGTGACACACCTAATTCTACACCTTCATTCCTCTAAGTGCAGGTTTCAGAGAGTACTGAAGGTATAGTGGGGTTGGAGATCCCAGCTGATGCGGTGCAAGGAAAGGTCCGCTTTGTTCTTTGGTGTGGGTCTTTAAGGTAGGCTTGCCAACGAGCTGCATGGCAGGTCAACATATGTCTGGTCAAGCATGTGGTGCCCAAGCGGGTGATGTTTTGGCCACGCGATATACGCTTGAGACATATGTTGCAAACAGCAGCTGTGCGATCTGATGCACTCGACTCAAGAAAGGCCCACACCAAAGAACTTTTTGAATAACGGGCAGAGGCAGCGCCCTGCACAGGCGGAACTCTGCGGTGTGATTCCGTCGGTGTGCTGCCCTTACGCTTGCCCCCCGAGGGCATCCTGCCTCGTTGGAGATGTGCCTCCTCCTCATCCTCCTCCTCCTCCTCCTCCTCCTCCTCCTCCTCTCTCCTATTAGGCACCCACGTGGAGTCAGTGACCTCATCATCCCCTCCCTCCTCATCACTGGAGCCAATCTGGCAGTATGCTGCAGCTGCTGGAACATGACTGCCAGATTGGTGTCCTTCTTGAGCATCCCCTCTCTCCGCTCTCACGCTACTGCCTTCCTCTAGCTGGGTATCATCATCAGACCCTTCGAAACGCTGGGCATCCTCCTGGAGCATGTACCCAACACTGTGCTCAAACAGTTCGGGGGACTCCTCAGGAGGACATGGTTGGTCTAGGGAAGGAGTGACTGATGATGACATTGATACCAGGGAAGAGGACGCTTTGGCAGCTGCTTTGCCAGTACCCTGAACCTGGGTGAGAGAGGATGAGGAGGATGAGGAGGGCTTGGTCATCCACTCTACAAAGTCTTCGGCATGATGCGGCTCAACACGTCCAACTGCCGAAAAGAAGGACAAGCGTGTCCCATGGCCACGTGCTGATGGCGATGCACCGCGTCCACGACCAGCACTGTTGTCTCTAGACACAGAGCCTGCTTGCCCTCTTTTATTGGCTCCTGACTGTCTGCCTCTCCTTGTTTGCCTTCCAGACATTCTAATGGCCTGCAGGGAAATGGGAAAACCAGCAATAAGGCCTAGCTTCAGGAGTATATTTTGCAGGAATCACACTACGCCTGCTGTAGGTGCTGCAAATGCCTGTTGGTGTAACACACCAGGAAAACGCAGCAATACAGGCTAACTTCAGGTGTAATATGATCAGGAGGCACACTCCGCCCGCTGTAAGTGCTGCTAATGCCTGTTGGTGTAACACACCAGGAAAAAGCAGCAATACAGGCTAACTTCAGGTGTAATATGATCAGGAGGCACACTCCGCCCGCTGTAAGTGCTGCAAATGCCTGTTGGTGTAACACACCAGGAAAAAGCAGCAATACAGGCTAACTTCAGGTGTAATATGATCAGGAGGCACACTCTGCCCGCTGTAAGTGCTGCAAATGCCTGTTGGTGTAACACACCAGGAAAAAGCAGCAATACAGGCTAACTTCAGGTGTAATATGATCAGGAGGCACACTCCGCCCGCTGTAAGTGCTGCAAATGCCTGTTGGTGTAACACACCAGGAAAAAGCAGCAATACAGGCTAACTTCAGGTGTAATATGATCAGGAGGCACACTCCGCCCGCTGTAAGTGCTGCAAATGCCTGTTGGTGTAACACACCAGGAAAAAGCAGCAATACAGGCTAACTTCAGGTGTAATTTGATCAGGAGGCACACTCCGCCCGCTGTAAGTGCTGCAAATGCCTGTTGGTGTAACACACCAGGAAAAAGCAGCAATACAGGCTAACTTCAGGTGTAATATGATCAGGAGGCACACTCTGCCCGCTGTAAGTGCCACAAATGCCTGTTGGTGTAACACACCAGGAAAAAGCAGCAATACAGGCTAACTTCAGGTGTAATATGATCAGGAGGCACACTCCGCCCGCTGTAAGTGCCACAAATGCCTGTTGGTGTAACACACCAGGAAAAAGCAGCAATACAGGCTAACTTCAGGTGTAATATGATCAGGAGGCACAATCCGCCCGCTGTAAGTGCTGCAAATGCCTGTTGGTGTAACACACCAGGAAAAAGCAGCAATACAGGCTAACTTCAGGTGTAATATGATCGGGAGGCACACGCCGCCCGCTGTAAGTGCTGCAAATGCCTGTTGGTGTAACACACCAGGAAATAGCAGCAATACAGGCTAACTTCAGGTGTAATATGATCAGGAGGCACACTCCGCCCGCTGTAAGTGCTGCAAATGCCTGTTGGTGTAACACACCAGGAAAAAGCAGCAATACAGGCTAACTTCAGGTGTAATATGATCAGGAGGCACACTCCGCCCGCTGTAAGTGCTGCAAATGCCTGTTGGTGTAACACACCAGGAAAAAGCAGCAATATGGGCTAACTTCAGGTGTATAATGTGTAGGAGGCTTAGCAACAATGACACTGACACTGTCCCCTGCCTATCCTCCTCTCTCCCTGCACACAAGGTTTATCAAAGTATATGACACTGACACTCTCCCTGTCTATCCTTCTCTCTCCCTGCACACAAGGTTTAGCAAAGAATATGACACTGACACTGTCCCCTGCCTATCCTTCTCTCTCCCTGCACACAAGGTTTATCAAAGTATATAGCAAAAAACAGGGGTATGTGCAGCGCATAAGAACAATATATAAAACACCATCAATTGTGTGGTCGGCAATATAAGATCTAATACAATTCTATCACTGAGAGAGAAAAGTCCTCTTAAATTCCCAGAATGGTATAGCAGGAAAAAGGGATGAGATTCATCATGTGATGAAAGGAGGGGGATGCAATCTTCTGCCCAAATAGTGCTGATACAATCCTCCACCGTAAATATATTAGGCTTACCAGATACGATGGACCTCTCCGCTAAGAGAAGGTCATACGGCATGTATCCACCCTGGGATAATGGAATCGAGTGACTGCAGCGCGAATCCTTCCACAGATAGCCGAACTTGGTGGCCAAAAGGTGGTGTATCCTCCTAAGAATGGTGCTGGATGCAATGATATAGTATCCAATAGTCCCAAAAAAAGGAAGAAGGGAGACAGCCTAAGTGCACTCCGCAAAAATTTATTGAAAGTCAATATATATAAAACAACATTGGCGCTCTGCGCCTAGATAAAAGGCCGGTATACAGCCGGAACTGACAATATGAATGAACGCTTGTGGACATCCGTCCAGCATGGGGATGGCAGCGCGTGACGTCCGTGCATGAGCTCCTCCCCCCGTACGCGGCGTTACGTCCAGCAGGACTTCGTCAGCGAGGGTGGGGCTATGGTGTCACCCAGCTGATAGAAATAGCAGGGCGGTCGTCATGGTGACAGGGAAGCCAAGCGCAAACACCGGAAGTCAGAGACACTCGCCGGCTGCTCTCCCTAAAAGTGTCACCTACTTACCAGCCCTTGCTAATGATATAAAACAGGTTGAAAACACTGTCAAAGTGATCAACTTATCCCCATGGTTGGAAATATACATGAAAGTTTAATACAGAACATAGATCGTTAAAAAAATTACCCACGGCCATCTCCTATTTGAAAAATACAATAAAACTAATAATAGAACCTCCATAAACTTATCACTGCAACAAAAATAAAAAACATATGATCATTTATCAGAAATAAAACAGTTGAGGTCAAACTCCACATTTAACCCCCTAGGTACAGAAACCTTGGTCTCATGTATCCACAGGGATTCGCGCTGACTCAACTGTCTAATAAAATTACCCCCTCTCCAGTGATGGGTAACCTTCTCAATGCCCCAAAATTTGAGGCATCGCGGGTTCCTATCATGAAAGATCCTAAAGTGTTTGGATACATTATGGGTTTTTACCCCCCCTCCTAATATTGCCTACATGTTCTGCTATGCGTACTCCCATGGGTCTAGATGTTCTTCCCACATATTGGAGTCCGCAATCGCATTCCAACATGTATACAACCCCAACAGTGTCACATGTGATGAGATTTTTTATCTGGTAATTTTTCTTGGTGGCAAAGGCTGTAAAATCTTTCTTTTTCTTTTGATTAAATTTGCATTGCCTGCATGCTGGACATTTACCGCAAGCATAAAAACCAGACAGAAAATTAAAAATTCTATTTTCTCTAATCACTGGAGGATCTATGACACTCGGGGCAAGAATATCCCTAAGGGTAGGAGGCCTTTTGTAAATGAATTTGGGGCGTGAAGGCAACACTGCACCCAAAACATTGTCTTTTTTTAGAATATCCCAGTGGCGCATAATTATTTGTTCAAATTTTTTATATTGGATGTTATAATCTAAGATGATCTTATACTCAAAATTACTATTGAATCCCGAGTTATTTTCCTTTTTCTTAGAATCAGCAGTGAGAATGGTGCGATCCATATTCCCCACTGATTCGATATCCCCTAGGATATGATCCCTAGTGTATCCTTTTTGAAAAAAACGGTCTGCCAATACATTGGCTTGTGTGAAAAAATCTGAATCTAGGGTGCAATTTCGTCGTAGACGTATAAATTGCCCCTTGGGAATGTTACATAGCCACGAATGATGGTGGCAACTGTCCAATGGTATAAACCCATTACGATCGGTGGGTTTGAAAAAAATTTTTGTTTTAAAACAATCTCCATCCCTAAAAATCTCATCACATGTGACACTGTTGGGGTTGTATACATGTTGGAATGCGATTGCGGACTCCAATATGTGGGAAGAACATCTAGACCCATGGGAGTACGCATAGCAGAACATGTAGGCAATATTAGGAGGGGGGTAAAAACCCATAATGTATCCAAACACTTTAGGATCTTTCATGATAGGAACCCGCGATGCCTCAAATTTTGGGGCATTGAGAAGGTTACCCATCACTGGAGAGGGGGTAATTTTATTAGACAGTTGAGTCAGCGCGAATCCCTGTGGATACATGAGACCAAGGTTTCTGTACCTAGGGGGTTAAATGTGGAGTTTGACCTCAACTGTTTTATTTCTGATAAATGATCATATGTTTTTTATTTTTGTTGCAGTGATACGTTTATGGAGGTTCTATTATTAGTTTTATTGTATTTTTCAAATAGGAGATGGCCGCGGGTAATTTTTTAACGATCTATGTTCTGTATTAAACTTTCATGTATATTTCCAACCATGGGGATAAGTTGATCACTTTGACAGTGTTTTCAACCTGTTTTATATCATTAGCAAGGGCTGGTAAGTAGGTGACACTTTTAGGGAGAGCAGCCGGCGAGTGTCTCTGACTTCCGGTGTTTGCGCTTGGCTTCCCTGTCACCATGACGACCGCCCTGCTATTTCTATCAGCTGGGTGACACCATAGCCCCACCCTCGCTGACGAAGTCCTGCTGGACGTAACGCCGCGTACGGGGGGAGGAGCTCATGCACGGACGTCACCCGCTGCCATCTCCATGCTGGACGGATGTCCACAAGCGTTCATTCATATTGTCAGTTCCGGCTGTATACCGGCCTTTTATCTAGGCGCAGAGCGCCAATGTTGTTTTATATATATTGACTTTCAATAAATTTTTGCGGAGTGCACTTAGGCTGTCTCCCTTCTTCCTTTTTTTGGGACTATTGGATACTATATCATTGCATCCAGCACCATTCTTAGGAGGATACACCACCTTTTGGCCACCAAGTTCGGCTATCTGTGGAAGGATTCGCGCTGCAGTCACTCGATTCCATTATCCCAGGGTGGATACATGCCCGTATGACCTTCTCTTAGCGGAGAGGTCCATCGTATCTGGTAAGCCTAATATATTTACGGTGGAGGATTGTATCAGCACTATTTGGGCAGAAGATTGCATCCCCCTCCTTTCATCACATGAGGAATCTCATCCCTTTTTCCTGCTATACCATTCTGGGAATTTAAGAGGACTTTTCTCTCTCAGTGATAGAATTGTATTAGATCTTATATTGCCGACCACACAATTGATGGTGTTTTATATATTGTTCTTATGCGCTGCACATACCCCTGTTTTTTGCTATTATCTTATAGGTTTGTGATGACCCTAATGTGTTCAGCTGCTTAACGGTTTTTATTTAATTTTACATTTTTGTTTGCGCTGATTGCTCCATAATTTTATATTATCAAAGTATATGACACTGACACTCTCCCTGCCTATCCTTCTCTCTCCCTGCACACAAGGTTTAGCAAAGAATATGACACTGACACTGTTCCCTGCCTATCCTTCTATCTCCCTGCACACAAGGTTTATCAAAGAATATGACACTGACACTCTCCCTGCCTATCCTTCTCTCTCCCTGCACACAAGGTTTAGCAAAGAATGTGACACTGACACTGTCCCCTGCCTATCCTTCTCTCTCCCTGCACACAAGGTTTAGCAAAGAATATGACACTGACATTGTTCCCTGCCTATCCTTCTCTCTCCCTGCACACAAGGTTTATCAAAGAATATGACACTGACACTCTCCCTGCCTATCCTTCTCTCTCCCTGCACACAAGGTTTAGCAAAGAATATGTCACTGACATTGTTCCCTGCCTATCCTTCTCTCTCCCTGCACACAAGGTTTATCAAAGAATATGACACTGACACTCTCCCTGCCTATCCTTCTCTCTCCCTGCACACAAGGTTTAGCAAAGAATATGACACTGACACTCTCCCTGCCTATCCTTCTCTCTACCTACACACAAGTTTGAGGTACAAATAGCACTGACACTGTCCCTGCCTATGTAACTCTTTCCCTGCGCCGGAACACACTACACAAGGCCGCCGCGCTGGCGGCCTTTTATAGTGTGGGGCGTGTGCTAAACCCCCTGAGCTATAATTGGCCACAGGCAACCTGCCTGTGGCCAATTATGGCTCTCCTAGCTGCCGGCGCTGTGATTGGCCAAGCATGCGGGGTCACAGTGCATGCTTGGCCAATCACAGTGCCGGGATTGCACTGCGATGGCGCAGTGTATTGTGGGCCGTTCGCATCACTCGAATTTGGCGCGAACGGCCCAAATCGTTCGATGTTCGCCGAACGGTCGAACAGCCGATGTTCGAGTCGAACTTATGTTCGACTCGAACACCGAGCTCATCCCTACAGTAGAGCACCAGGGAGCTGGTGCACTGTTGGGTTTATCCTATCCAGACACAAAAGCCCTATGGACAGTCAGCAGTCCTCACCTCTATAAATCAGTCTAAGTTTGTTCCCCTACACTGACAGCAGTTGACAGAAACTTATTTCGAGGAGGAGCGGGTCTCTGCTGTTTTGAACTACACTGCACATCACAGCACAGAAAGCTGTCTGTAATTGTGCCAACCAAACTGAACCTCGAAACCATTTTTTTTTCACAGATTGCTATTAAACAAAGTTTTACAAACAGGGAAATGTTTCTCGAACTTTAGTGACAGTTGGTAACCGTGCTGGGGGGGATGACATGTGAGCTCCCATACAATCCCTCCTGATCTTTGCCCCCTGCTCCTCACTGTCTCTTCTGTACTCCTTTTTACATGTATTCTTACTTTCTCTTTTATTTTTGATACACGTTTTCATGTATCCCACTTTTCAATTTTATTTTGCATGCCTTTAACCTCTCTCTTTATTAATACCCATTGTTTCATGTATCCCACTTTTCAATTTTATTTTGTATTGCCATAACCTGTTTTAAATAAACTTTGTTTTATTTTCCACCTCCCTCCCTTTTTAAAAAAAAAATCCACTCAGAAGGGTCATAATTATTAAACAGCCCCAAAAGTGAGAACTTCTGTACTCCAAATCCCAGAAGGCGCTTGTGCAGCTGCACAGTATAGATACATGTTAGGTCTGCCTGCTTCCACCTCTGTATGTCTTATACCTCTATTCTCCATACGTATTTATCAGGACAGCTTTAGGAGAAAATGTTCACATGCACCAACCTGCACAACAAGGATCATTGCTGATCGGTTATTTGCACGAAAATGTGCACAGGCATGTTTCACAAATTTCTGAGTGTTCATGTGCATGGGCACACATGCCTGATTTCTGAATAAAGAAGAGTAATGAAACAAAGGGCTGATGAATGATTTTCAGCTGGTCCCTGTGACCTGCAATCTGAATCTGCATTTGTTCCTGATTTCACACTACTGATCTTACATGTCTCTGAAATCTTCTGACTGCCTGTTGTGACCCTGCTTGATTATAACATTCGCTCATAGAGATGGGCCGAACACCCCGTCAGAGAAAAAGTTTGGACCCGAACCTTGAACCCTATTAAAGTCTATGTGACCCAAACTTGAAAAATCAAAAGTCCCCATTCTGAAGGATTATATGCAAGTTATTGGCCTTCGAAAGGGTATGGGGGCCTGGGTACTGCCCTGGGGGACATGTACCAATGCAATTTTTTTTTTAAAGATTGTTTTTTCAGGAGTATTGATTTCAATAATGCTTAAAATTAAACAATATAAATGAAAAATTCCTTTAAATATAGTGCCTGGGGGTCCCGTTAGTCTGCTTGAAAAATTAGATTTTCCCTGAAATCTTTCTTTATTTAGTGAACAATGGCTTGGGGGCCACAATTTAGAGCCCATTCACACAGGGGCGACTTTGGATCCGACTTGAAGTCGCCCCAGGTCGCCTAAAGTCGCGCGGCATGAGAAAATCAATGTAAGTGAATAAGAGCCGTCTTAATGTACACTACTGAAGTCGCTCCGACTTCAAAAAAGGTTCCTGTAATCACACTACACTATACTGACACACTATAATCACACTACACTATACTGACACACTATAATCACACTACACTAACACTCTATACTCAGAATCACAATAAATGAACACACTAACTCGCTAGTAGCAAACTGATCCCTGCTACTCCAACAACACACTGCAGAAGCTTCCCTTGGGAAGGAACTTTTTATAGTGTGGGGTGGGACTATGGGCACTGAGCAGTGATTGGACAAATAAGGGCTCTGACAGTGCTCTGTGCTCTAATTGGCAAAGCTTTGCACCACCTGACTAGCGGTCAATTAGGGCCCTAGAATGCACTGTGTAGCGTGCATTGTGGGGTGCTCATCGGGCGAACATTCGGTCGGGTGTTAGTCGAATGGGTGAACAGTAGTGTTGAGCGGACCCGAACTGTAAAGTTCGGGTCCGTACCGAATTTTGGCGTTTTCCCGACCCCGGACCCGGATTTTGCGCTAAAGTCCGGGTTCGGGTCCGGATTCGGGAATTTAATGGCGCAGTTAGAAATGCTTCAGGGGCCAGCCAATCACCATTTGATTAGCTGGTATGCCCTTAGAAGCCATCATAGCCATGCCTACTAATGGCATGGCTGTGATTGGTCAGTGCAACATGTGACCCAGCATGTGACCAGCTTCTATATAAGCAAGAGGCACACAGCACAGATCGTCACTCTGCTTTTAGACAGTGTAGGGAAAGGATCCTGGCTGCTGTTGCTGTGAGGGAGAGAATTATATGATAGGAGTTAGTCCTGATTCTGCAATCTACTGATAGAAAAGATAGAGAGACAGTGTAGTGTAGTGTAGGGGCAGGATCCTGTTTGTGCTTTCAGGGAGAGAGATTTAGATAGGAGTCCAGATTGAGAGATATAATAGCTCAGCGATCTGCATAGGTTTATCTGTTTGTGTTGCAAGCTCAGTGCACCAGCACTGCATTACGTTGAGTGATACACCTATTCCATACTGTGGCTGTATTGTGCTCTTGCTAAAAGACCCATTTCGGGCAGAAAAAAAAAAAAGGCACTTTATTGTGCTTTTGCTAAAAAGACCCATTTTTGGGCCCCCCCAAAAAAAAAGGCACTTTATTGTGCTGTTGCAAAAAAAAAAAAGGCACTTTGTTGTGCGCAAAAAAGACCTATTTTTGGGCAAAAAAAATATTTTGCAGTGTATATCTCTAGTTGTGTGAAATAACCAATTTCTATATATTTTTCTTGTACTATGCTATACTAAAAAAAAAAAAACAACTTTTTTTTGAATAGCATTCTCTGCAGCTGTGCGATTCAGCGGTTATATACTGTGGGTGTGTTGTGCTCTTCCAAAAAACGCCATTTAGGGCCACAGAAAATATTTTGCAGTGTGAAATACACATCTGGAGGTGTGTGAAAAAACAACATTATTTTTAAAAAGCATTCTCTGGCCTCTGCAGCTGTGCGATTCAGCGGTTATATACTGTTGGGGTTGTTGTGCTCTTGCAAAAAACGCCATTTAGGGCCACAGAAAATATTTTGCAGTGTGAAATACACATCTGGAGGTGTGTGAAAAAACAACATTATTTTTAAAAAGCATTCTCTGGCCTCTGCAGCTGTGCGATTCAGCGGTTATATACTGTTGGGGTTGTTGTGCTCTTGCAAAAAACGCCATTTAGGGCCACAGAAAATATTTTGCAGTGTGAAATACACATCTGGAGGTGTGTGAAAAAACAACATTATTTTTGAATAGCATTCTCTGGCCTCTGCAGCTGTGCGATTCAGCGGTTATATACTGTTGGGGTTGTTGTGCTCTTGCAAAAAACGCCATTTAGGGCCACAGAAAATATTTTGCAGTGTGAAATACACATCTGGAGGTGTGTGAAAAAACAACATTATTTTTGAATAGCATTCTCTGGCCTCTGCAGCTGTGCGATTCAGCGGTTATATACTGTTGGGGTTGTTGTGCTCTTCCAAAAAACGCCATTTAGGGCCACAGAAAATAAATTGCAGTGTGAAATACACATGTGGAGGTGTGTAAAATAAACAATTTCTATATATTGTACAGTGCTATACTAAAAAAACAACCTTTTTTTTTGAATAGCATTTTCTGTAGCTGTGCGATTCAGCGGTTACGTGCTGTGGGTGTGTTGTGGTCTGGCAAAAAACGCCATTTAGGGCCACAGAAAATATTTTGCAGTGTGAAATACACATCTGGAGGTGTGTGAAATAACAAAATTTCTATATATTGTACAGTGCTATACTAAAAAAAACAACATTTTTTTTGAATAGCATTCTCTGCACTTCTATAGCTGTGCGATTCAGTGGTTAAATACTGTGGTTGTGTTGTGCTCTTCCAAAAAACGCCATTTAGGGCCACAGAAAATATTTTGCAGTGTGAAATACACATCTGGAGGTGTGTGAAAAAACAACATTATTTTTAAAAAGCATTCTCTGGCCTCTGCAGCTGTGCGATTCAGCGGTTATATACTGTTGGGGTTGTTGTGCTCTTGTAAAAAACGCCATTTAGGGCCACAGAAAATATTTTGCAGTGTGAAATACACATCTGGAGGTGTGTGAAAAAACAACATTATTTTTGAATAGCATTCTCTGGCCTCTGCAGCTGTGCGATTCAGCGGTTATATACCGTTGGGGTTGTTGTGCTCTTGCAAAAAACGCCATTTAGGGCCACAGAAAATATTTTGCAGTGTGAAATACACATCTGGAGGTGTGTGAAAAAACAACATTATTTTTGAATAGCATTCTCTGGCCTCTGCAGCTGTGCGATTCAGCGGTTATATACTGTTGGGGTTGTTGTGCTCTTCCAAAAAACGCCATTTAGGGCCACAGAAAATAAATTGCAGTGTGAAATACACATGTGGAGGTGTGTAAAATAAACAATTTCTATATATTGTACAGTGCTATACTAAAAAAAACAACCTTTTTTTTTGAATAGCATTTTCTGTAGCTGTGCGATTCAGCGGTTACGTGCTGTGGGTGTGTTGTGGTCTGGGAAAAAACGCCATTTAGGGCCACAGAAAATATTTTGCAGTGTGAAATACACATCTGGAGGTGTGTGAAATAAACTATTTCTATATATTGTACAGTGCTATACTAAAAAAAACAACATTTTTTTTGAATAGCATTCTCTGCACTTCTATAGCTGTGCGATTCAGTGGTTAAATACTGTGGTTGTGTTGTGCTCTTCCAAAAAACGCCATTTAGGGCCACAGAAAATATTTTGCAGTGTGAAATACACATCTGGAGGTGTGTGAAAAAACAACATTATTTTTAAAAAGCATTCTCTGGCCTCTGCAGCTGTGCGATTCAGCGGTTATATACTGTTGGGGTTGTTGTGCTCTTGTAAAAAACGCCATTTAGGGCCACAGAAAATATTTTGCAGTGTGAAATACACATCTGGAGGTGTGTGAAAAAACAACATTATTTTTGAATAGCATTCTCTGGCCTCTGCAGCTGTGCGATTCAGCGGTTATATACTGTTGGGGTTGTTGTGCTCTTCCAAAAAACGCCATTTAGGGCCACAGAAAATAAATTGCAGTGTGAAATACACATGTGGAGGTGTGTAAAATAAACAAGTTCTATATATTGTACAGTGCTATACTAAAAAAAAAACATTTTTTTTTAATAGCATTCTCTGCACTTCTATAGCTGTGCGATTCAGTGGTTAAATACTGTGGTTGTGTTGTGCTCTTCCAAAAAACGCCATTTAGGGCCACAGAAAATATTTTGCAGTGTGAAATACACATCTGGAGGTGTGTGAAAAAACAACATTATTTTTAAAAAGCATTCTCTGGCCTCTGCAGCTGTGCGATTCAGCGGTTATATACTGTTGGGGTTGTTGTGCTCTTGTAAAAAACGCCATTTAGGGCCACAGAAAATATTTTGCAGTGTGAAATACACATCTGGAGGTGTGTGAAAAAACAACATTATTTTTGAATAGCATTCTCTGGCCTCTGCAGCTGTGCGATTCAGCGGTTATATACCGTTGGGGTTGTTGTGCTCTTGCAAAAAACGCCATTTAGGGCCACAGAAAATATTTTGCAGTGTGAAATACACATCTGGAGGTGTGTGAAAAAACAACAATATTTTTGAATAGCATTCTCTGGCCTCTGCAGCTGTGCGATTCAGCGGTTATATACTGTTGGGGTTGTTGTGCTCTTCCAAAAAACGCCATTTAGGGCCACAGAAAATAAATTGCAGTGTGAAATACACATGTGGAGGTGTGTAAAATAAACAATTTCTATATATTGTACAGTGCTATACTAAAAAAAACAACGTTTTTTTTGAATAGCATTTTCTGTAGCTGTGCGATTCAGCGGTTACGTGCTGTGGGTGTGTTGTGGTCTGGCAAAAAACGCCATTTAGGGCCACAGAAAATATTTTGCAGTGTGAAATACACATCTGGAGGTGTGTGAAATAAACAATTTCTATATATTGTACAGTGCTATACTAAAAAAAACAACATTTTTTTTGAATAGCATTCTCTGCACTTCTATAGCTGTGCGATTCAGTGGTTTAATACTGTGGTTGTGTTGTGCTCTTCCAAAAAACGCCATTTAGGGCCACAGAAAATATTTTGCAGTGTGAAATACACATCTGGAGGTGTGTGAAAAAACAACATTATTTTTAAAAAGCATTCTCTGGCCTCTGCAGCTGTGCGATTCAGTGGTTATATACTGTTGGGGTTGTTGTGCTCTTGTAAAAAACGCCATTTAGGGCCACAGAAAATATTTTGCAGTGTGAAATACACATCTGGAGGTGTGTGAAAAAACAACATTATTTTTGAATAGCATTCTCTGGCCTCTGCAGCTGTGCGATTCAGCGGTTATATACTGTTGGGGTTGTTGTGCTCTTCCAAAAAACGCCATTTAGGGCCACAGAAAATAAATTGCAGTGTGAAATACACATGTGGAGGTGTGTAAAATAAACAATTTCTATATATTGTACAGTGCTATACTAAAAAAAACAACATTTTTTTTTAATAGCATTCTCTGCACTTCTATAGCTGTGCGATTCAGTGGTTAAATACTGTGGTTGTGTTGTGCTCTTCCAAAAAACGCCATTTAGGGCCACAGAAAATATTTTGCAGTGTGAAATACACATCTGGAGGTGTGTGAAAAAACTACATTATTTTTAAAAAGCATTCTCTGGCCTCTGCAGCTGTGCGATTCAGCGGTTATATACTGTTGGGGTTGTTGTGCTCTTGCAAAAAACGCCATTTAGGGCCACAGAAAATATTTTGCAGTGTGAAATACACATCTGGAGGTGTGTGAAAAAACAACATTATTTTTGAATAGCATTCTCTGGCCTCTGCAGCTGTGCGATTCAGCGGTTATATACTGTTGGGGTTGTTGTGCTCTTCCAAAAAACGCCATTTAGGGCCACAGAAAATAAATTGCAGTGTGAAATACACATGTGGAGGTGTGTAAAATAAACAATTTCTATATATTGTACAGTGCTATACTAAAAAAAACAACCTTTTTTTTGAATAGCATTTTCTGTAGCTGTGCGATTCAGCGGTTACGTGCTGTGGGTGTGTTGTGGTCTGGCAAAAAACGCCATTTAGGGCCACAGAAAATATTTTGCAGTGTGAAATACACATCTGGAGGTGTGTAAAATAAACAATTTCTATATATTGTACAGTGCTATACTAAAAAAAACAAAATTTTTTTTGAATAGCATTCTCTGCACTTCTATAGCTGTGCGATTCAGTGGTTAAATACTGTGGTTGTGTTGTGCTCTTCCAAAAAACGCCATTTAGGGCCACAGAAAATATTTTGCAGTGTGAAATACACATCTGGAGGTGTGTAAAATAAACAATTTCTATATATTGTACAGTGCTATACTAAAAAAAACAAATTTTTTTTTGAATAGCATTCTCTGCACTTCTATAGCTGTGCGATTCAGTGGTTAAATACTGTGGTTGTGTTGTGCTCTTCCAAAAAACGCCATTTAGGGCCACAGAAAATATTTTGCAGTGTGAAATACACATCTGGAGGTGTGTGAAAAAACAACATTATTTTTAAAAAGCATTCTCTGGCCTCTGCAGCTGTGCGATTCAGCGGTTATATACTGTTGGGGTTGTTGTGCTCTTGTAAAAAACGCCATTTAGGGCCACAGAAAATATTTTGCAGTGTGAAATACACATCTGGAGGTGTGTGAAAAAACAACATTATTTTTGAATAGCATTCTCTGGCCTCTGCAGCTGTGCGATTCAGCGGTTATATACTGTTGGGGTTGTTGTGCTCTTGCAAAAAACGCCATTTAGGGCCACAGAAAATATTTTGCAGTGTGAAATACACATCTGGAGGTGTGTGAAAAAACAACATTATTTTTGAATAGCATTCTCTGGCCTCTGCAGCTGTGCGATTCAGCGGTTATATACTGTTGGGGTTGTTGTGCTCTTGCAAAAAACGCCATTTAGGGCCACAGAAAATATTTTGCAGTGTGAAATACACATCTGGAGGTGTGTGAAAAAACAACATTATTTTTGAATAGCATTCTCTGGCCTCTGCAGCTGTGCGATTCAGCGGTTATATACTGTTGGGGTTGTTGTGCTCTTCCAAAAAACGCCATTTAGGGCCACAGAAAATAAATTGCAGTGTGAAATACACATGTGGAGGTGTGTAAAATAAACAATTTCTATATATTGTACAGTGCTATACTAAAAAAAACAACCTTTTTTTTGAATAGCATTCTCTGCACTTCTATAGCTGTGTGATTCAGTGGTTAAATACTGTGGTTGTGTTGTGCTCTTCCAAAAAACGCCATTTAGGGCCACAGAAAATATTTTGCAGTGTGAAATACACATCTGGAGGTGTGTGAAAAAACAACATTATTTTTAAAAAGCATTCTCTGGCCTCTGCAGCTGTGCGATTCAGCGGTTATATACTGTTGGGGTTGTTGTGCTCTTGTAAAAAACGCCATTTAGGGCCACAGAAAATATTTTGCAGTGTGAAATACACATCTGGAGGTGTGTGAAAAAACAACATTATTTTTGAATAGCATTCTCTGGCCTCTGCAGCTGTGCGATTCAGCGGTTATATACTGTTGGGGTTGTTGTGCTCTTCCAAAAAACGCCATTTAGGGCCACAGAAAATAAATTGCAGTGTGAAATACACATGTGGAGGTGTGTAAAATAAACAATTTTTATATATTGTACAGTGCTATACTAAAAAAAACAAAATTTTTTTTGAATAGCATTCTCTGCACTTCTATAGCTGTGCGATTCAGTGGTTAAATACTGTGGTTGTGTTGTGCTCTTCCAAAAAACGCCATTTAGGGCCACAGAAAATATTTTGCAGTGTGAAATACACATCTGGAGGTGTGTGAAATAAACAATTTCTATATATTTTCCTTGTACTGTGCTATACTAAAAAAAACAACCTTTTTTTTTTTGAATAGCATTTTCTGCAGTTCTGTAGCTGTGCGTTTCAGCCATTACGTACTGTGGGTGTGTTGTGGTCTTCCAAAAAACGCCATTTAGGCCAAGATCCTAAATTTGGAAAATATGAGGGGAAGGTCAAAGGGACGTGGTGGCCCCGGTCGTGGTGCTGCTGGTGGAGCTCCTGTTGCAGGGAGAGGACGTGGTGGATCTGTGCCAGCTACACGCACAAGTGAAACACCTTCCTCAGGTGCGAGTAGGCGACCGAGCCTGCGGCGGTATTTTGTCGCGCCTAATGAGGCTGTACCAATGTTTAGGCCAGGACAAGTACAGGCAATAGTAGATTGGGTTGCTGACAGTGCCTCGGGTTCCTTCACATTGTCTCCCACCCACTCTTCTGATGAAAGATCAGAGTTGGCACCTGAAGCCCATGTCCATCAGTCTTTCACCTCACCCCCTTGCAAATCAGCCAAGCAGTCTGAGCCCCAAATCATGCAGCAGTCTCTTCTGCTTTTCGATGACTCTGTTAGCAGGGTTTCCCAGGGCCATCCACCTAGCCCTGCCCCAGAAGTGGAAGAGATTGAGTGCACCGATGCCCAACCACTTATGTTTCATGATGGGTACATGGGAGGACCATCGCAGCACGTCTCGGATGATGACGAAACACAGGTGCCAACTGATGCTGCTTTCCCAATTGTGCAGACAGACATGGAGGGCAGGGGTGAAGACTGGGTGGAAGATGATGTGGAGGACGATGAGGTCCTCGACCCCACATGGAATCAACGTTATGCAGGTGACCAGTGTAGTTCGGAGGAAGAGGCGGTGGTCGCACAGAGCCACCAGCACAGCAGAAGAGGGAGCAGGGTGCAAAAACGGAGCATTCATCCCCTAGACAGTACATCTGCTACTGCCCAACGCAGCAAGGGACCGAGCACACCAAAGCCAGGTCCAAGGACTTCCCTAGCGTGGCAGTTCTTCACACAGTGTGTTGATGACAAGACACAAGTGGTTTGCACGCTGTGCAATCAGAGCCTGAAGCGAGGCATAAACGTTCTCAACCTGAGCACAAGCTGCATGACCAGGCATCTAAGTGCAAAGCACGAGCTGCAGTGGAGTAGACACCTCAAAAACCAAGAAAGGTCTCTGGCTCCTCCTGCTTCCTCTTCTGCTGCAGTCTCGGCCTCTTCATCCACCTCTGTAGTGACAGTGGCACCTGTCACCCCGCAAACAGAGGATCTGCCAGCAACACTACCACCTGGGTCACCGACCATCTCCACAATGTCCCATGGAAGCGTTCAGCTCTCTATCTCCCAAACATTGGAGCGGAAGAGGAAGTACCCCCCTAGCCACCCGCGATCCCTGGCCCTGAATGCCAGCATTTCAAAATTCCTGGCCTTTGAAATGCTGTCATTCCGTCTGGTGGAGACGCAGAGTTTTAAAAGCCTGATGGCATTGGCTGTCCCGCAGTACGTCGTGCCCAGCCTCCACTACTTTTCCAGGCGAGCCATCCCTTCCCTGCACAACCAGGTGGGGGACAAAATCAGGTGTGCACTGCGCAACGCCATCTGTGGCAAGGTCCACCTAACTACGGATGCGTGGACCAGTAAGCACGGTCAGGGACGTTATATCTCCCTAACAGCACACTGGGTAAATGCAGTGGCGGCTGGGCCTGAGGCAGATAGCGGTTTGGCGCATGTCCTTCCACCACCGAGGATTGCAGGGCGCTTCAGTTTGCCTCCTGTTGCTAACTCCTCCTTCTCCGCTTCCTCATCCTCTACCGCCTCCTCATCCATTCAGCGTAACACCTTCACCACCAACTTCAGCACAGCCAGGGGTAAACGACAGCAGGCAGTTTTAAAACTTTCCTGTTTGGGGGAAAATCCCCACACCGCGCAGGAGTTGTGGAGGGACATGGAACAACAGACCAATGAGTGGTTGCTGTCAGTGAGCCTCAAGCCCGGCCTGGTGGTGTGCGATAATGGGCGAAATCTCGTAGCAGCTCTGGGTCTAGCCGGTTTGACGCACATCCCTTGCCTGGCGCATGTGCGGAACTTGGTGGTCCAGAGGTTCCTTAAAAATGACCCCAATATGCCAGAGCTGCTGCAGAAAGTGCGGGCTGTCTGTGCGCACTTTCGGCGTTCTCACCCTGCTGCTGCTCGCCTGTCAGCGCTGCAGCGTAACTTCGGCCTTCCCGCTCACCGCCTCATATGTGACGTGCCCACAAGGTGGAACTCCACCTTGCACATGCTGGCCAGACTGTGCGAGCAGCAGCAGGCAATAGTGGAGTTTCAGCTGCAGCAATCACACGTGAGTCGCTCTGCGGAACAGCACCACTTCACCACCAATAACTGGGCCTCCATGCGAGACCTGTGTGCCTTGTTGCGCTGTTTCGAGTACTCCACCAACATGGCCAGTGCCAATGACGCCGTTCTCAGCGTTACTATCCCAGTTCTATGCCTCCTTGAAAAAACGCTTCGTGCGATGATGGAAGAGGATGTGGCACAGGAGGATGAGGAGGAGGAGGAGGAAGCGGGATCATTTCAAAGGCTTTCAGGGCAGTCTTTCACAAGTGGCTACGAGGGTGGGTTCCTGCACCAACAAACGCCAGGTACACAATTGTCCGGCAGAAAGGGCACAGTTCTGGAGGATGACGAGGTGGAGGAGGAGATGGAGGAGGAGGAGGAGGAGGAGGAGCCATGTTCACAGCAGGGTGGCACTCAGACCAGCTCGTGGCCATTACTGGTGCGTGGCTGGGGGGATACAGAGGACACAGACGATACACCTCCCACAGAGGACAGCTTTTCTTTGCCTCTGGGCAGCCTGGCACACATGAGCGATTACATGCTGCAGTGTTTCCGCAATGACAGCCGAGTTGCCCACATTTTAACTGGTGCTGATTACTGGGTGGCCACCCTGCTGGATCCCCGTTACAAGGACAACGTACCGTCCTTAATTCCCTCACTGGAGCGGGATCGTAAGATGCGCGAGTACAAGCGCACGCTGGTAGACGCGCTGCTGGTGGCATTCCCACCTGACAGCGGGCGTACGGTGGAAGCACAAGGCGAAGGCAGAGGAGGAGGAAGAGGTCGCCAACGCAGCCGGTGCACCGGCAGCACCTCAGAAGGCAGGGTTAGCATGGCCGAAATGTGGAAAAGCTTTGTCAGCACGCCACAACAACCAGCACCACCAGCTGAGATGGAACGTCTTAGCAGGAGGCAGCATTTCACCAACATGGTTGAGCAGTATGTGTCCACAGGCCTACACGTACTGGATGACGGGTCTGCCCCCTTTAACTTCTGGGTCTCCAAATTGGGCACATGGCCTGAGCTTGCCGTTTATGCCTTGGAGGTGCTGGCCTGCCCTGCAGCCAGTGTATTATCTGAACGTGTATTTAGCACGGCAGGGGGCGTTATCACAGACAAGCGCAGCCGCCTGTCCAGAGCCAATGTGGACAAGCTCACGTTCATTAAAATGAACCAGGCATGGATCCCACAGGACTTGTCCGTACCTTGTGCAGAATAGACATGTATACCGGTGTTGTGACAAAAACTGTCCGGCCATCGGATTGTGCCCGGCCCGTACTGCGCAGGCGCAGCGCTTGCGCAGTACAGAGGACAAGGAGATTCACAAAATCTCCGAAGATGAACGGCGCCTGCGCTGTGAGTGCAGGTTCAAGCCCCACCATCCAAGAGGACATACGGTAGCACATAGTAACAGGGCCCCTCACGGGCTCGCTTCGATCGCGGCCTTGCTTGGCTCGGCTTGAACCACGGATGGTGTGGCCTTCACCTGAACTCAACACGCAGGCGCCGTTAGTCTTGGGAGATTTTTGAAATCCCCTTGTCCTACATACTCAGCAAGCGCAGTACAGGGCGGACACTATTCGACAGGGGACAGAATTCGACACATCACCGGCCTTACCCAGCCATTGTTGTATTTTTGAACCAGTGTTGGCTACCTCGTCCTCCTCCACCTCCGCTTCCACCTACACAGCCACATCCACCGCCACCTCAACCTCCTACTCCATATGGACCTCGTCCTGCTAGGCCAAGATTAAATTTTTTATTTTATTTTTTTGTAGCGCACAGATCCTTTCCCCCTTACCTGCCTTTATGTTGTTGGCTCTTCGCAGGAGGGAGAAAGGCACACCGCACTACCAGCCCGTATCCTCCTATATAAAGAGGTTGACCGGTGTACTTGACGGGCCGTGTCCACAGCCGGAGTCAAAACTCCTCCAGAGGATGATTCTCACCTCTACTGTAGGTAGAGGCAAGTCCTTTAATTGCCAGTAAAGTCAATGTCCACACCAGCTGAAACTCCAACTCTTATTCTCTCATGGCAAAATAAACTGTACTCAGATAGAAAAGGTTAGAGCAAAGAAACAGGACAGCTTAAGGTGTGGAGGAGGTCCAGGCACAAACGTAGCACATTCACTTCACTGCTTAGGTTTCTCAAACAGTTTTTGGCGCACGGTCTCTGCCACAGACATTGAGGTTGGTCTCTGCCACAGACCGGGTGTACAAGGCCCCTGCCACGGGCCTGGAGAACTTTGGTCTCAGCCACAGACCAGGGTGTATAAGGCCCCTGCCACGGGCCGGTTGAATAAGGCCTCTGATACAGTCAAGGTGACCTTGAGCTTCTCCTTCTACGAACCTAGCCCATATCAAGGGGAAGACATCTCTCCAGGGAGTCAACAGACCATTCCTTCACCGTGACTCCCGCATCGGTCCATCAGAATGATCCTCCCTTCCCTGGAACAGGGTCCCCTACACGAGGCGGCTCTGGACTCCAGGCTTTACTCCCGCCCCTAGGCCTCCATACCCAGGGCAGCAAGAACTCCAGGATAGTACCTCACCCCGGGCTAAAGGTGCCCGAGATGGAACAGGAACACATGCACCCAGGCCGAAGGCACCTGGGCGCGGACCCCACTGGACATCAGCCCCCAGGCCAAAGGTCTGCCCCTTTTATATGCTCTCCCGGCATGCACAGCAGGTTCCCCGCCCCGCTGTACTACTGCCAAGAGGGGACACAAAAGGCGCCACCTGTAGACCGCAGGGAACTGCACACCAATACTGTCCCCCGAGGACAAAATGGTCCATGAATCCTACAGAATTAGGGTATTTGAGCCTATTTACCACTCAAACACTTTCCTTAAATTTAGCACCCCGCTACATTTTTATTTCAAAGTATTTTATTTTCCCACTAGCTTATCCATTAAATTAAATAATTTATTCCAGAAAGGGCGTATTCTGGGGCATTCCCACCATATGTGTGGCATCGTGCCGTTGAGTTTCTGAGGTTCTTAATGACTTCCTGTACCTCTTCTGCTGAAAAGGGGGCCTCCAGCATATTTTTTTATTTTTTTATTTTTTTTATGTTCTTTTAAGTTATTTCCTATCCACATTTGTTTGCAGAGCACTTGCCATGTTCTTAACAACATTTTGCTGCCATTTGCAGCCCTCTAGCCCTTTCCATTACTTTTTTAGAGCCTTTTTAGTCGTCAGAAGTCCGGGTCCCCATTGACTTCAATGGGGTCCGGGTCCGGGTTCGGGTTAAAGTTCGGTCCCGAATCCGAACTTTTTTCCGAAGTTCGGCCGAACCCGCCGGACCCGAATATCCAGCTACCCGCTCAACTCTAGTGAACAGGTGATGTCCGGGCCAAACTTTTGCTCGGCCTGAACCATACACCCAATATTTGTCAGAGGTTTACTGTTTGTCACTATAATGCTGTACCCCTGTTATATACCTGTAACTATGGGACCTATGACTTTCCTTGTTTATTACCCATAATCTGTAAACCGTATGCTGCTCCTTACCACATTGTACCAATTGATTGTTATTTAACAATTTTTTGTACATTGGCATCTTTCTCTCAATAAAATCGTTTTGGTAAAAAAAGAATGTTTTCCCTAAAAAATTCAACTAGCGCCAGCTTGTGCTGTGTCCTCTAATGCTGGAGCTGACAGCAGGTAGAACCACAGTGGAGGACCAGGCATCAAACATACCTGGAAATTAAAAATATATTTTGGGTTTGTAGCTCTGCAAAAAAGCATTTTTTTTCTTTTTTTTCTTTTTTTTTTACCAAGTAGTTCTATTCTTTTACAGGCTGCTTCTAGATGCATTTTTTTAAGGTAGCATGAGGGGTGCCTTAAGGAGATTTTTTTTGGGGTATGAGGTTTTGACTTTATTCAAACATGCCCCTTTACCCTTCCATCCAGCCCACACACCTATACAGGTGACTCTAATGGCCTGTACACACGATCGGATTTCCGATGGAATAAAATCCAATGGAATTTTCCGTCGAAGCTGACTGTCACCCAGTGGCAGTGCAGTTTGTCATCTTGGATGGATGGGAGTCCACTGCATATGCGTACTCCCATTGGCAGCTTACGCCCCAGCGTCGGCACACCAATCCATCCTCGCATGGCGTTGGGGGCGGGACAGACCGGACCCCTTCGGCGATATAAGTCAGGGGTGAGACATGGCTGAGATCACTTCCCTCACTCACCAACACTATGCACACCACAGAGATTTCCACTGCTGTACAGCTGCTGGTACATCAAGGTAAATACACTTTCCCCACCCTAGCACTCACCTGGTGCTTCATCTGCATTCCCTGCGCTTTTTTGTTTCATTTAAAAGGGCTTTTTACACAACTTTTTTCCTTTTTTCACACTATAGGAGTTGATTTCCCAGACAAACACATTTTTTCAGGATTTACTTTCTTACCCATGGTCTCTATGGGGGTTATTTACTAAAGGAAAATCCACTTTGCACTACAAGTGCACTTTCAAGTGCAGTCGCTGTAGATCTGAGGGGGACAAGCGAGGAAAATAAAAAACAGCATTTTTGCTTGCACATGATTGGATGATAAAATCAGCAGAGCTTCCCCTCATTTCAGAGCGTCCCCTCAGATCTACAGCGACTGCACTTTCAAGTGCACTTGTAGTGCTAAGTGGATTTGCCTTTAGTAAACCAACCCCTATGTCTGCTCCATTATTGGATCAGGTTAGTCCACATATGCTTTTATACAAATAATTGTACAACTTTTGTCTACTTTGCTTATTTAGTAAGGCTTGATATACATACTTATGTTAGAGCATACATGCTCTCATACAAAAATATTATTATACTATATAACTTGACGTTTAACTTACTAATTTTGGCAAATCATTGAGACATATACATCTATGTTTACAGCTGATATCTATCAAGTCACATACTGAGACAATTAGGACCATTCACGTTCACCCTTGCCATGTCTGCCACCTGGCGTCCCCCCTGGGGGTATCCGTGTCTGCTTTCTCCCCCTCAGCTCCCGTACCATACTCTGGCTGCTGCCGTCCACTTGGGGGTTCAGCGATGGAGACTCTGGTTTCGTTCATTGGTAAGTATTGGTCCATTTTGCTGTGGCCCATTCTGCCATTGTTCTTATATTTACCACTGTGACACATCTTTTTGTCTATTTAGATACATCCCATCCGCATCCACACCTGATGAGCGAGCAATGATCTCGCGAAACGCGCGTCGGGTTTTCTGATGCGTGCATTTGTATATACTGCATTGTATAACGTTTGTATCAATTTTAATTATTCCCTTTATCATGTGCAAATCCATTGGCTGAGCTATTACGCTATATTATTCATGTATGTACATCAATTTTAATAAACATTTATACTGCTACTACTTTTGTTACTCAGTGGCAAGCTGTGACCACCTCATTCAAAGTCCCAAAGGGTGACTCTTTTTCTGTATAAGCTGACTTTCATCAGTCTTGCCTACCAACCATCAGACAAAATTCCAACCGTCCACTCTGACGAGCCGAGAAAAAAGTTCAATGCTTCTGAGCATGCATCGACTTGATTCTGAGCATGCGTGGGTTTTTTCTCTGTTGGAGTTCCACACAGACGATCAGAATTTCCTAACGGTTTTTTTTCCATCGGAAAAATTTAAAACATGTTCTATTTTTTAACACCGATGGAAAAAAGTCAGATGGGGCCCACACACGATCGTTTTTTCCAATGAAAAAAGTCCATCTGACTTTTTTCATCGGAAAAACCGACCGTGTGTACAGGGCATATGAGGAGTCAGAGGTATCAATTCCCCACACACCCATGGTAGTATTTTATTCCATCACCAACGTGTAGCGGCCATCTCCACTCCCCTCTTTCTCTCGTCTCGTCTTTCTCTTGTCTAGGGGTATCTTAGAGGGGAGGGAGCGGGGACACCACGCCTGGCTTCCACCACATGTCAGTGCGGTATAAGCAACGTTCTTGTATTACCTTCGGGTCAGTGCTGTGCACCTGGATCCCCCCTCCAAGAGTCACCTTGAACAATGTCTGTCAGGAAATGAGCCCCACACCATTAAAGTTCAACACTCCTTTATTCTTCTCGAATGAACACAATCAGTTGAACTCCCTTGGTAGAAACAGAACAGAAAAGGAGGTGTGGATGCGAATAGGCCCAGACACAATGTAGTTCTCCACTTTCCTTCCTGAAAGTGGGTTACGGTCTCCGCACGAGGAGGATTTCCTTCCAGGCGGTCTCCGACGAGAGGCTCACCTGTCACCGGCAATATGCTGCACCGGGTCTTCAAGTGAGGAGCTCCCCCCGGTCCATTGCGCCTTCACGGATTCGGGTACCCACTCCTGGGGTTCCCTAGGATCTCCTTCCCTCGCGGAACTCAGTGTTGGGCACTGAGCTCCGGACCTCCATCCGAGTACCTCACCCCAGGCTAAAGGTGCCTGGGATGGAACACGACCTCCGGCTGTCCTCTAGGCCTAGGCCACCCAGAGGACCAACACGAACCACCGTCCGCAAGCTGAAGGTGCCTGGGACTTCGACCCCGTGACAAAGATGGCCGGCCCCTTTATACCCTCTCCCAGCAAGCAAGGCGGGTTCCCCGCCCCACCATACCGCTGCCGAGGGAGGACAAAAAGGAGGCACAGCACACAGCAATGATTCAACCCCAGCCCAGGGCAACAGCGCCACCTACTGGGCTGCAGGGAATTACACATCACTAATGTCTCTGTCAAATTCAAATTTACACCTGGGAAAGTACATACCCGCTACACTCTCCCCCTGGTGGTTTGACACTGGTCCCCAGTGTCTGGAGTAAATCATGCCCTCAACGGCTGACATAACCCAATCCAGAAACCGACTAACAATTGTACAAAAATATAAAACTTTTGAAAAAACTATCCAACTGAAACATTGTGTCTGAGCCCTGTAAAGAAAGGGAATAAAAGACAGAAGAGAAACAACAGCACTGATTCATAACTTTGAATCACATATTCACATTTGACTTTTCCCACCCATCCTGACTAAGACCCACCCCATCCTCAGTAAACATGATGGCATGTTCTCCTGCAGAGGGAAAAGAAAGGATTAATACACATAACCCTGACACCTGTATTCGTGTAATGGAAAAGAAACTTCTCCGAGAAGAAATCCCTTTTCTCCAAAGAGTGAGTGCATGAAAAGTGTCTTAACGTTGCGCAACACTGCCACCTGGTGACAGCACCGCGGTAACTGCACTCGTGGAACTTTCTGATTTTCTTTCGGCCCTATCTACCCCAGAGTCCATAATCTCTTGCAGGAAAAGTGAAGAACAAACAGGAACAGTTCTTCATTCCTCTGGGCACAAAAGCAACTGGCCCCAGAAAGTTCAGCAGCATGATAAGAACGGAGTCTCTTTTCTCCTACAGGTAAAAGCGGGGATGCGGCAGAACAAGTGGTTTCAAGTGCTGATCCATGGTCTCCAGATGATACTCCACATCTTCTCCTTCTTTGCGTCGGATCAACACTTTATCTGCATGAATGTGTCGTCCCAACATCCATTCTGCCTTGCAGTCTTTAAAACGTTGAGAGGCCTTTGGAGAGCATGCCAGGTACCTGCGGGCGTGGGGAACCTGAAGGTGGGTCCACACAAAGTCATTGTACCAGCGCTCCCGGCACACTTCCCCCTCATAGAGCAGTTCCTTCGATAAGTATGGATACTCCCATCCATAGTCTGCAGCAACCTTCTGACCAAATAGCCGTTGCAATCTCGCCAAAGGAGGCATGGTAGCTTTGTCCCCTTCACCAGGCAAAACTATCGAGTCCGGGTGGCGAGGGAGCTTGATCACATCTGATCTGGGCATAGGTGCCCGCAGCAGCAGTCTCTTTTCCCCGGCCTTTGGTACAGATGGCACCGGGGATGTAGAAGCAGCCTGGGAACCGGACCTCTCTTCAGGCGCTGATACCTCCACCCGGGGTGTGCTTTCCCCTGTAGACATGGGTGGATCTCTGATCCTCCGAGATGAAGCGAGAGGTACTTTGTCCCAGCCCTTCCCGGCAAACAAATCGTCTATAGCAACATCATCTCCCATGTCCGAGAGCGACTCCAGGTCAGAGGTATCACACTCCTCCGCGGGTATGTAGCCATTTGTAGAAACTGAGCCACCACCTCCTGCGGATTCGCTAGGCCATGACTTCCCGACACCTCCACCCACACACCAAATCTCTCCGCCTGGCTTACCTCGGCCTTTACTTGAAGCAGGACGTCCGGAACTCTTGTCGACGGATCCATCCGGGCCGGGCGTAAGCGGGCGAGACGGTCCACCACAACCGCTGGTCGGGGCTACCATGCCGGTCTTTCTCTTCGGTGGCGGATGCTGCGAGACATTGGTGACCGAGTCAGCATCCTCGGATTTCTCCAGTTGAAGTTTTACGACCTCCTCTGCGGTCATTGCAGTGTGCGCAGGGGTGACGCTCACAGCAGTGATTCCTCCTCTCTGAGTGGTGTTGCCTGAAGCCCGGCCGGGGTAAATGGTCCTCGGCCTCTCCACCGCCGGATCCACTTCGAACAGGAACTCCCCACAGGCCTCACAACGTCCGAACGGCTTCAACTGGCACACCAGTCCCAAACACCCGGGACAAATCACACCCAGGGCCTCAACGTCCATGCACGAATACAGGGCGATTCGACCCCTTGGCTTTAGTCGGATCCCCGTATCTGTTACCGGAGCAGCAGCAGTCAATGTCGTGGTGGAAGGGTGAACTGGAATCCACGAGGTGTGTCCAAACATGGCGACCTGTTGCTGATCCATCGCACACTGCAGAGTTTTTGCGCCAATATCCCACGTGTAGTCCTTCACACGTATTGGACTCCTCCCCTTTGCTCCAGTTCGCGGGCTTTTCTTCTTTTCTGTGTCTGAGTCACGCCCACAAACTAAATTGATGGGGGTGTGCCTGGTGACGCAGTGCAATAGAAGCCCCCACGTGTAGTACTTCACACGGCTGAACTTCCCCCTCTTTCCACTCTTCTGCGCGGGCCTTTCCCTTCATTGGGTCATGTCCACGACTTCGAGCAGGGATGCACTTCGGCCAATGAAGGCCTGCCTATTTGCTTAACTCTTCCAACAGACACGTTCAATACTGTGGTGCCCAACACTATCGCGGACCCGAGCCCCCACGTGTAGTGGCCACCTCCACTCCCCTCTTTCTCTCGTCTTTCTCTTGTCTAGGGGTATCTTAGAGGGGAGGGAGCGGGGACACCACGCCTGGCTTCCACCACATGTGTCAGTGCGGTATAAGCAACGTTCTTGTATTACCTTCGGGTCAGTGCTGTGCACCTGGATCCTCCCTCCAAGAGTCACCTTGAACAATGTCTGTCAGGAAATGAGCCCCACACCATTAAAGTTCAACACTCCTTTGTTCTTCTTGAATGAACACAATCAGTTGAACTCCCTTGGTAGAAACAGAACAGAAAAGGAGGTTTGGATGCGAATAGGCCCAGACACAGACACAATGTAGTTCTCCACTTTCCTTCCTGAAAGTGGGTTACAGTCTCCGCACGAGGAGGATTTCCTTCCAGGCGGTCTCCGATGAGAGGCTCACCTGTCACCGGCAATATGCTGCACCGGGTCTTCAAGTGAGGAGCTCCCCCCGGTCCATTGCGCCTTCACGGATTTGGGTACCCACTCCCGGGGTTCCCTAGGATCTCCTTCCCTCGCGGAACTCAGTGTTGGGCACTGAGCTCCGGACCTCCATCCGAGTACCTCACCCCAGGCTAAAGGTGCCTGGGATGGAACACGACCTCCGGCTGTCCTCTAGGCCTAGGCCACCCAGAGGACCAACACGAACCACCGTCCCGCCTGGGACTTCGACCCCGTGACAAAGATGGCCGACCCCTTTATACCCTCTCCCAGCAAGCACGGCGGGTTCCCCGCCCCACCATACCGCTGCCGAGGGAGGACAAAAAGGAGGCACAGCACACAGCAATGATTCAACCCCAGCCCAGGGCAACAGCACCACCTACTTTGCTGCAGGGAATTACACATCACTAATGTCTCTGTCAAATTCAAATTTACACCCGGGAAAGTACATACCCGCTACAAACGCATTTGGGAATTAGTATTACGTAGGCTTGGTAACACCTCCTTCTACAGCCACACCCCTCTGTGTTTTAATTATCACTTACTGGAACTACTGCTCACCCCAGACCCAATACTGTGGACTTTGGAGGGTATCCTTTATTTACACCAAGTGTTTGAAGCCAATGGTTATAAAACCTTTACTAAACGACAGGCTCTGCTACAGGCTCTTTACTAAACTACAGAGTTCTCTTTCTCTAATTCTAAACATACAGCTCTGACATGCAGTGCGAGCTCTGTTTCCGGATGCAATCCCTTCATACATCTCTCTGGTGATTCTGGGCTCTGACCCCATCTCCACACTCCACACTGTATATAATCTTGTTTAATCACATTTTATTAGGTATTTTTGTTTTTACACACAGGTTCCACTCATAGCATATAAAAGTAACCTAGACATGCATAGCTATTCTAGATGAGGATTGTTCCCCACGCATGGCTCAGGGTCTTACTCTCTAATACATGACCGCTATATATCTATATAGACACAAATACAAAGCAAAGAGATAGAAGACCATTAAGAGTAGCAAAATCCTAACTGCTAGGAATTTTTACCCATTCTACCATATTCACTTTTACTATTATCAAGTGTTCCTGATACACTTCTACCTAAGCACAGCAAACAGAGACATTGAGACAGAGAAAAGAAAAAAAAAAAAAAAGAGAATAGACAAAAAACAAATAAAGAGAGAAAAAAAAAAAGAACACATCTACAGACATACACACACCTAGCCAAACCTACATATTCCTCTGGGACGCCCCCTCCCCCCCCACACCATGCCATACCCATCAAACCCACTCAATTCCATCTCACGCTTCCCGCTATTTTCACAAATAGCATCTCAAGATGTCCGCGTTCAAAAACTCGATCCAGGGTAGCCACACTTCCATAAACTTATGATAGTATCCCTGATTATTTGCCGTTATTTTCTCCATTATTTTTATTTGCCCTGGTTCAAACTGGTGCGTTTTGACATGCGATTTGGCATGTCAAATCGCATGTCAAAACGCCGATATTTGCCGCAAATTGCCGGCAATGGCACCGTCCTAATCGGTGCGACGCCGCATCTGCGGCGCTGCACCAATTTCAAAAAGTAGTTTCTGTACTACTTTTTGCGATTTCGGCCGCGATTTACATTGACATCTGTGTCAGATGTCTTTGTAATCGCGGCTGAAATCGGGACTGCCAGCGAGAGTGAAATTGTGCGAGTTCAGCTGAACTCGCACAGCTTCACTCCCGCAGCCCAGTGTGAACCTGGGCTTAGGTTAATTTCAGCTACCCACTCTTGTATAGTGGGAGCAACTGTTGTATTCCAATGTCTAGGTATAGTTATTCGCGCTGCAGCGATTAAATGTGGGACCAGTCCTTTTGTAACCTCTCGCAGTGACCCTGGATACATAGATAGTAAAGCTATTTCTAGAGTTTTATGATAGGATACACCCGTAACGCAAGAACAGATTTGAAAAACAGAATCCCCAAATTTTTTAATCTGAGGACAAGTCCACCAAATGTGGATCATTGTACTACTATCTCCTCCACATCGCCAGCATTCCCCAGGATAGATCTGCGAAATTCTATGTAACCTTGCAGGACATCTATACCATCTAGCTAGTATTTTATAATAATTTTCTTGTATGAAAGTCGCAGAACTCGATTTAAAAGTTAACAAAAAGGCTTTCTTCCAATCTTCTACAGAGATTGAGTAACCCAATTCTCTCTACCAGTCTCTAACGTAATACAGGTTAGATGGGGAAGCGCAAGATAAAAGTATATCATATATCGTAGAAATAGTACTGGAACATCCTGTATCCCCACTACCACACAGGAACTTAAACAGTGTTAGGTCCCTATGTAGTAGAGTAATTTTGGAAAGATGTCTGTGATAGTGTTGAAGCTGGAGATAATGGAACCACTGACCAGCATATTTGCATTCATTGTTCATTATCGTATTGAGTGGCAGGAGTCCTCCTGATGATAGGGCTTGTATAATCGGAGAGGGGGTCTGCCTATTCCATCTTAGAAACCTATCTGGTAACATACCCAGTGGAAATTCTGGGTTACCCATTATTGGGGTGAGTGGACCTGGTATCGAGGAAACACCCCATCTTCTTCCCGTCCTATCCCAAACTTTTAATAAGGCCAGGGTCAAAGGTGGGAGTGATTGTCCCAATAAACGCAGCTTGGGTATGGTCCATGGAAGAGAGACCAACGGAGACTCTATTATTTGCTGTTCTATGGTTACCCATTGTTTTGTACCCCCAGAATGTATTCAGTCCATTATTCTAGCCCATACTGCGGCTGTATAATATAGTTCCATCTGCGGTAATCCAACTCCCCACTCAGTCTTCCTCTTTACCAAAATATCATATCGCAATCTAGCCGATGAATTCCGCCAGAGATAACGAAGTAAACTTGATCTTAGTTTTCGAAAAAAGGTCCGGGGCAGGGTAATAGGTAGTGTTTGATATAGATATAGAAAACGCGGTAAAATATCTATCTTGTATATTGCTATTCTCCCTAACCATGAGTGCTTCCCAGTAGCCAAAGACTGCAATCTTTTAATTGTAAAGTTGAGTAGGGGGAGATAATTGAACTTGTACAATTTTTCCTCTTGAGAAGTAATATTCACTCCTAAATATTTAAGAGCTTGTGATTCCCATTGAAAGGGAAAGTTATTTTCTAGCATTTCTTTAAACAGCGGGATTTTACATTTACCTTAAAGTTGCTATAAAGACCAAATTGTTCTATTTCATAGAGAATATTCGGGAAAGCTATTATTGGGTTGGATACATATAGAAGTAGATAGTCCGCAAAAATACTTAGTTTATATGAGTTATTGCCCACCTCAACCCCTTGAATAGAGGCATTTGACCGGAGGGCGACCGCCAGATGTTCCATGGCCAAGATATACAAATATGGTGACAACGGACAACCCTGTCGTGTTCCATTCGAGATTTTCACAGGTAAAGATAATGTCCCATTAACTTTTATTCTTGCTGACGGAGCTAAGTAGAGAGCCATTATTTTTTGTATAAACACTCCTGGGAGTCCTATTTGATCCAATGATGCTACTATAAACTTCCAATCTAAACGATCAAACGCTTTCTCAGCATCTAAGGCTAACAGACAGAGCAAACTCTTAGATCTCCGGTCATGATCTATCAAAAGACTGGTCTTCAGAATATTATCCCGAGCTTCCCTCTTTGGTACAAATCCCACCTGATCCAATCCTATTAAAGAGGGTATCACTGATTGTAGGTGTAGAGCCAACATTTTGGCATAAATTTTTAAATCAACATTTATCAAAGAGATGGGCCTATAGCTAGAACACCGAGTGGGATCTTTTTCGGGCTTCACTATAAGAGCGATATGCACCTCCTGGGTCTGTTTAGTGAATGGGCACTCTGCTTTAATATGGTTAAACAAGTTACACAGGACTGGGTTAAGAAGCTCTCCAAACTGTTTATAGAATATTCTGGGAAATCCATCAGGCCCCAGACTCTTACCTGGTTTCAATGATTTACTAGCCTGAGTGACTTCTGCTAGTGTAAATGGAATCAAAAGACACTCTAAACTCTCCTTCGGCACCCTTGGCAAGCCAGTGCTCTGTATGTAGTCACAGAATTGCGCTTGACTAAATCTATCTGGTATTGATAGACTTGAATCCTTTAAATTATATAATGAAGAATAATACTCATGAAAAGTAGACGCGATTTGTTCTGTGGCGCATACCAGACCATGCTGAGGGCACTGCACCCTTGGGATATAGGTTCTGGATTGTTTCTTGGAGACTGAACGAGCAAGTGCTTTACTACACTTATTTCCATGTTCATACGCCACATGTTGTGCAGATTCTTTATGCTTCCCCTAAGCCTGATCAAGTAGCGTGTATAATTTAAGTCTCTTTTGTTGCAGAGACTGAAAAATACCAGTCCCTAGATGTTGTTTATATTCCAATTCTAATTCATGGATCTCTTTCAACAGAGAGGCGATAGTGGAAGCCCTTTCTTTCTTCAGTCTCGTGCCATGTGATATTAATATTCCCCTCAGTACGCATTTTAAAGTCTCCCACTTTATAGGGGATGCTGTTGTATCATTTTTATGGTCATTAAGGAAGACCGAAATTGTTTCCTCTATGGCCCCCACTGTCAGCGTATCATTTAGCAAGTTCTCATTCAATCTCCAGGTGAATTTAGGTTTT
This sequence comes from Rana muscosa, assembly GCA_029206835.1. Taxonomy (NCBI): domain Eukaryota; kingdom Metazoa; phylum Chordata; class Amphibia; order Anura; family Ranidae; genus Rana; species Rana muscosa. Next base: position 1,014,412,817 of record CM055116.1, read on the forward strand.
ATATTGTTCACCGTAAAATATAGGGGAAAGTTATCCGACCACTTTTGTATACCTATCTCTGACCATGGGTCCCAGTCCAGCAGGCGATGGGAAACCAAAAAATAACCGATTCTACTGTACGTGTTGTGGGTTGCTGAATAATACGTGTAATCTTTATCCCGAGGTTGAAGCACACGCCATGCGTCTACTAATTGAACAGAGTGAAGCGTCCGCTTTAGTCTATTTAAGCGTACGTTTGAGATATGTAGATTGCCAGTTGAGGTGTCCATAACAGGAACCAAGGTTAAATTTAAGTCTCCTCCCATCACAAGGACTCCCTCCTCAAAATCTCGAAGTTTCCCCAGAACTGCAGACATCATAGTAGCTTGTCCCTGGTTTGGTGCATAGATATTCACCAGTGTAAATACTTGATCAAAAATTTTACATTTAACAAACAAATATCTGTCCTCCGGGTCAGTCCGCTCCTGTACATCAGAGACAGGGAGAGAGGAGTGTATGCCATTCGCCACCCCTTTTGATTTCGCTATTTGATTATGACTCATATACCATCTAGAATAATACCTAGTGGGCATTATGGGAACCGATGATTCTTTAAAATGGGTTTCCTGCAAGAAAATAATATTTACCTTTTGTTTATGCATGTCATATATTATTTGTGATCTTTTCTGAGGAATATTCAGACCCCTGACATTCACTGTATAATATCTTGCTAACTCCCTCTGTGACTAAGTTGGCCTACTGAGCCAAAGCTAAGTGGGTTCACGATTTAGTAACTGCGGAAGAGGCAGAGTGAGGGGAAATACTGTATAATTACAAAATGGTTCACCTAAGGCCGCTGACCGCCTAACTCCTCAGATATATTTTTTACACAGGGCTTACCTGTCTCCAGTCCGTGTCTCTCGCTACTAACAGAACAAAAGATTATACCGCACACATACAAAAATGTCATTAAAATCATACAAGGCTATTCAAAACACCTGAACCTAATAAGCAAATATGCAAATATTGGGATTTGGTCACACTATATAGACATACAGTGCTTAAAGTGGTTGTAAACCCTTAAGGCAGTGGTTCTAAACTCCTGTCCTCAGAACCCACTAACAGGCCAGATTTTAAGTATTACCTTGGTGAGATGCAGACTAGAATACTGCAATCCCTGAGCAGCAAATGATATCACCTGTGATGCATTTCAGTTATCTTGCAAACCTGGCCTGTTGGTGGGCCCTGAGGACTGGAGTTGAGAACCACTGCCTTAAGGTTTTTGACCTTAATGCATTCTATGCATTAGGGTAAAAAACCTTCTGTAGTGCAACTGCCCCCCAGAGCCCCCCTTTTACTTACCCGATCCCGATCTTTCCAGCGTCGAGAACGAGCCCAGCAGCTCCAGCCCCTGTCTCGGGTCCTCATTGGATAGATTGGTAGCAGCAGCCATTGGCTTCCGCTCCTGTCAATCAAATCAAGTGACATGGGAGCCGGGGGCGGGGCCAAATCCTACTGTCTGTGTCAATGGTGCCCCCTTGGAATACGGGTTTCCTCGGGGGGGCACTCGATGTGGAGAGGAGCCAGGAGTGCCGCTGGGGGACCCCAGAAGAGGAGGATCGGGGTCACTCTGTGCAAAACCCTTGCACAGAGGAGGTAAGTATATCATGTTTGTTATTTAAAAAAAAATAAAAATAAAACACTCAAGCCTCGTACACACGGCCGGTTTTCTCGGCAAGAACCGACAAGAAAACTGCTTGCAGAGCTTTCTTGCCGAGAAAACCGGCTGTGTGTACGAGGCTTTCAGGTTTCTCGTCAGGAAAACTGACCAGAATCTCAACGAGAAAAAAAGAAGATCTGCTTTCTTAGTGTGTGTACACTTACCTGTCGCCGTGGATACCCATGCATGCTCGAAATGACTTTGACGCATGCGCGGTAGCTTCCTAGGCATAGGTAGGGTGTAGCAAGATGGCGGTGACGGCATCGAATGTGATGTCGATGACGTCACCGCGTTTGTGCCATTCAAAAGAACGGCGGTTCTTTTGAAAGGTACGTGTGTACACTCGTCAGGAAAAACTACGGGTTTTTTCCTGACGAGATTCTCGGCCGTGTGTACAGGGCTTCACAAATTAAAGCCAAGCTCAAGATCACAATTTATAATCAGTTATAGCAAACATGTTTTTTTTGGATTTTTGGCTGGATGGCAGGGACTGACGTCATCAGCCACTTGTGTGTTCCAAATCTCGCCTCTGAACATCTAACAGGATTGTTGTCCCTGGAAGCCGGCTCATCCATCCACAAGAGACACTCCTGCTTCACACAGCTGAGCTGGAAACCTGTGTACTGTGATCTGCAGCTGCTGGTCATCTTCCTGACATTTTCCACACGCCTGTATTCATTCACCTATATGTGAGTGTATTATGTTATTTACTAATTAAAGTTTTTTACTGCTGCACTTAGAGGCGCCTCTCTCCTTGCTTTTCAGTTTTACTCAGAACATGGTTTCTGTTCATCCATGACGGCTGCCCTGTGCAAAGTGGATCCCCTCCATCCCTGTTTTCTTGTACATACATCATAGTATGTAGATAGACTCTATGGACTTCTTTTTAGACCATTCATATACATCATATGGTGTTGTGTATTATAACCTTTTTTACTTTGTTATATTTTTTGCCATGTTTTTATTTTAATTTATTTATTTTATATAATTTTTTTTTTTTTTTTTTGGATTATATTCAATTAGGGACATATATGTTTATGTGGATATTGTGCGCCACTACTTGTTTGTAAGAATACATATTACAATGTGAAAGAACACAGTAAAATAAACTTACTTTTTTCAATGCTTTTTATAAGCTTCCTATACTGCTCCGGCTCCCTGAGCTTCAGGTCTGACCACCTTTTACGGAGTTGTTCCTTGGATCTCCTGACCCCATATTTTTTATAGAGAGTCTTCGCAACTTTGTCCAAAATTTGTGACTTCCGGAGATTAGGGGTGTCGTATGGGCCATGCTTGCCGTCGTAATCCTTCCTCCGCAGAATGTCCACCATCTCCGCCATCTCAGAAAAAGCCATATTAGTCGCCTTGTATCTTTTTTTACTGGATCGGGACGTTTCCGCCTCCGGGCTTTCCTCGTCGGTAATTTCTACTAAAGAAGCCACCTGTGTCTGCGACATGTCGCTGTCTCACACTGTCCGCCGATCGTTAAGGGGCGGGGAAATGCTGAAAAAGTCCGTCATGGGCGGGTGACGAGGGCGGAGTTACACGCATGCGCAGGGTATAAAAAGGGGAAAGAAGTTATTAGGGATGCGCGGAGTAAGGACGACCGGAAGTGAACCAACAAAGTGAACTAAGGTAAGAAGGGAACTCGGGCCTGCAGTGGCCTATAATGGTTCATGATTGTAAAGGGCAATATTGTGATAAGTTGAGGAGAATCAATTCTGATCCTTTTCTTTTTTTTACTTTTTTTTTTACTTGCTGATCCAAAAAGATGCATAAACTACGAGAGCCGGAGGTGATGCTGACTTTTATAGAAAAATATAAGGAACAGCGCAACCTGTGGGAACTGAAACACCCTGCGTACCACAAGAGTGATGTACGTCGGGCAACTATTACCAAATTAGCAGAGGATATAAAGCCATGGATCCCAGATGCAGACTACACTATGATCAATAATAAAATCAACAACCTGCGTAATTCCTATAAAAAAAAATACAAGGAAGTGCGCCAGTCAAAGAGATCAGGAGCAGCAGCCGACGATGTAGTAAAGCCCAAGCTGTGGTACTACAGACATCTTCAATTTCTGGATGACCAGATCGAGGCCAGGGAATCTATTTCCAGCCTTCCCTCAACCCTTCCTTCCACCCTTCCCTCCAGCGTTCCTTCCACCCTTCCCTCCACCCCTGCAGAGGCGGAGGAGGAGCCTCCCGAGCTAGAAGAGCCAGATCTTCGCATCTTCAGCCAGGTATAGTATTTTTGATCATAATTATTGTCCACTAAGTAATATTGTGTTGAACTGTTTGGATTAGCCATAAATGATATCATCCCCCTGCCCCCAAAAAAAAACAGTAATGAGATCAAAATTGTGTGTGATAGATTCCCCAAATAATCCAATTTTTCATTTTATTTTAAAAACAGGATGAGGCAAGCCAGGAGGAAGAGGGTCAGGAGTGTGGCAGGCAGGAGGAGGCAGGGCCAAGTGGGACTCAGCAGGTCCCCAGGCCTAGTGGCAGCACCGTCTCCCAAGTGGCTCCCCTCCACGTCAGACTGCCAAAACAACGGCGGATGACACAAGTGGAGGAGGAGTCACTAAAGATGATTCAGGAGGCTGCTGCCATTATGAGGGCCCCCCTCAACCCTACGGAGGGCTTTAGCACCTATCTGGCGGATAAGTTGCTCAGAATGGAGGCAGGACAACGGGCCCTTTGTGAGCACCTCATATATATGGCCGTACACATGGGGGCGAGGGGGCTGCTGACTGAGGCCACCCATATTTCGCAGCAGGCCAATCCCTCTCCTCCTTCTCCTCCTCCTCCTGCCACATCACCACCCACAGTGGCCCAGCCTGCAAGGGTGTGTGGACGGGGAGAGAACGCTGCAGAGAGGCGTGGAAGGAAGGCTACAAGGAAGAGCAGGAGGTGATTCCCTGGCCTCGAGCTGCTCATCCAGAAATTGAAGGTTGATGGAGTACCACAGCTTGGGATGATGTATGTCTTTGGCTGCTGCTCCTGATTTCATGCTGTTGTTGATTTTATTATTCATCATAGTCAGGTCTGCATTTGGGATCTAATGACTTGATATTCTCTGCTAATTTCTGAATAGTTGCCCTTCGGTTTTTGTTTGTTTTTTTTCCGAAATAAAGGGAAATTTGATTTCAGCCAACATACATGTGTTTTTTTTTTTTTGAAGTAGCAATAATATATTTCATAAATACAATGTGTAATTAATAACAAGGGACACCAACCTCCATGCAGGGTTGCCAACTTTCAGTAAATTTACGAACCGTTTGTAAAATCCATAATTGTTACATCTGGTAATGAATGGCAGTTACGGAGATGCAGCCTACATGTCCGTCATAGACAATCAAGGACAGATGCAAAAAGTACAGATTTTACAAACTGTTCGTAAATTTACTGAAAGTTGGCAACCCTGCCTCCATGAGTAAAAAAAAAATATGTTGTTCGGAGAAATTGACACACCAAAAAATGCACAACAAATTTAAAGACAAAAACAAAAAAAAAGGTGTAATTTGTGAGGTCGGCCTTGAAGAATTAAACTAATTATTCCTAAGATCACAAGAAAGAAGAAAGACATACGTTTGTCAGAACTCATGAGAAAGATCTGCTGCCAAAATGAAATTTTAAAGACCGTTCTAAAGCAAAAAAACATGCGCTGCATTAAACGAAGCAATAACTTGCAGAATGACGAATGTGCTCTCTCCATTAGGAACGCTAGTTTTACCAGAACGAGCGCTCCCGTCTCCTAATTCAGTCTGAGCATGCGTGGGTTTTTTAACCAATGGAAATTACCATCGGTTTTTTATCCATCGGAAAATTTTAAAACAAGTTCTATTTTTTCCAACCGATGGAAAAAAGACCGATGGGTACCATACACGATCGGTTGGTCTGATGAAAACCATCCATCGGACAGTTTTCATCAGTCAAACCGATCGTGTGTACGGGGCTTAATAGCACTCCTGTGATCCATAGGAGAAGCCCAGCCAAACAAGCTTTGGCTGGACTTCTCCTTTAAAGATTACAGGGGTCAGAAATATGTAATGTATTTAGAGTGCAGTGGTCAGGAGTAAGTCATATATAGCCCAACATACATAGTGCAGTGTTTAGTTAAGGTAACCTATTAGAGCCATTCATACAGAAATTATTGGCATGCCAGTAATATAGTACTAGGTAGAGAGCAATATAAGTGTCAATAAGATCTAATAGGAAATACTGTCCCATTAAACAACAATAAAATCTGTCATGTCTTCCACAGCAGAACACATGCCCAGCACCCAGAAAGAAACAAATAAAAGTTGTAAGAGCAAGCCAAGCAACCGTGCCAGGCTTCTGGGAGAGAAAGGGTTACAGTGCCAAACCTTTAGCACACCCTGCCATCACCCCACTGTTATCTACCAGGTCCAGCTACAATGTCGCTTTGTACCCCAGTCTGGCCGCACACTGCGAAGCATTAATCACACATGCAGCACTCAGACAGTTCTCCTCTCCCAAACTTCTACTACTCCACACCCTGCACTAAGAGTCTTACAGTAAGTGCTGCTATGTGGCGGCTGCTTAACCCTCTTAGGACCAGAGTCCCTGTAATCAGGGGTGGAGGTTCTTTCCCATCCGAATATCACTCTGAACCTCCAAAATTCTGGGTCCCAAATAGACAATTTTTAATGCAGAGAGAACTGCAAGTCAGTCCTCTTAATACTTGACTGTCCAGGAACCTCTCACTGAGTACACCAACCATTTCCCTCAAAGGGACCATAGATCAAATATGGACGACACATACCACCCGTCCAGGACCCATCCTCGGCATCCTGTACACCCTCCTTTTAGGTTTTGCTGTCTTTTTTGTTTTGATGGCTGTCCTTCCCCCTGTGCTTTGGAAGAATGGGCAGCCTATGGTCTTTGGTTTTCCCCTACAGCTATGCCTCCAGTGTCCTGACTAGTGAAAAAAATTTATATGAAAAAATACAGCTGTCTGCTGAGTGCTGGGATAGGGTGACCAAATGTCCCCGGTTTCAGGGGACAGTCCTCAGACTGAGAACACTGTCCCTGGACCAAGTTTGTCCCCAGTTTTGTCCACGGATTGCAGGGACGGTCCTGCTGGGTTCATTGGACAGGCGGTGATTTGAGAGGGGTGGCAGAGGCGGATCTTTCATTAGGCTAATTTAAAGAGCCATCTCTGGGGGTGAGTAGCAGGGCTCCCTGCTCTACCACACTGGCTGCTCTTTGTCCCGCATTCCCTGCTCGTGTGCTCAGCCGGCTCCTCTGGGTCCCTCTCTCCTGCTCCATGCAGCACCGCTCAGCCCAGTGTGTCCCCCCACCCCGAGTCGGCTGCATCCATGAGACCCCATCTCCTCTGGAGACAGGTAGTCATATCTCCAAAAGTATCTTTTTTTTATCACATGGGCTAAATGTGAAAAATAACATATATATATATCATACAATCATTCCATAAACACATACCACATACACTGCATATATAATTTTAGGAAAATATGCTTATAAAATAGTTTATAAAAAATAAATAAAGATGTCCCCGGATTTCATTTAAAAAATCTGGTCACCTTATGCTGGGAGGAAAAAGATTATACTGTGTGCTTCCCAGCCACTGTATTAATACCAAAATTACAATGTGTACAATATCTGTGGCTATCATCTCTCAGGTAATACACTCCATTTTTTATTGCAATATAAAGCCTGGCTTGTCTCTTTTTATTTATTTTTTCTGCTTGTTCAAGTGTTGATATCATTTCTACCAAACACATACACACAGACCTGAGTCTATATTTAGAATTTGTTGGGAAAGAGATGGATAAACTGTAAATATAGATATATCTATATAGATATATCTATATATACACACTATATTACCAAAAGTATTGGGACATCTGCCTTTACATGCACATGAATTTTAATGGCATCCCAGTCTTAGTCCGTAGGGTTCAATATTGAGTTGGCCCACCCTTTGCAGCTATAACAGCTTCAACTCTTCCTGGAAGTCTGTCCACAAGGTTTAGGAGTGTGTCTGTGGAAATGTGGGACCATTCTTCCAGAAGCCATTTGTTACGTCAGGCACTTATGTTGGAAGAGAAGGCCTGGCTCGCAGTCTCCACTCTAATTCATCCCAAAGGTGTTCTATCAGGTTGAGGTCAGGACTCTGTGCAGGCCAGTCAAGTTCCTCCACCCCAAACTTGCCCATCTATGTCTTTATGGACATTGCTTTGTGCACTGGTCCAAAACATTTGGTGGAGGGATTAGGGTGTGGGGTGGTTTTTCAGGGGTTGGGCTTGGACCCTTAGTTCCAGTGAACGGAACTCTTAAGGCATCAGCATACCAAGACATTTTGGACATTTTCATGCAACCAACTTTGTGGGAACAGTTTGGGGATGGCCTCTTCCTGTTCCAACATGACTGCACACCAGTGCACAAAGCAAGGCCCATAAAGACATGGATGAGCGAGTTTGGGGTGGAGGAACTTGACTGGCCTGCACAGAGTCCTGACTTCAACCCAATAGAACACCTTTGGGGTTAATTAGATTGGAGACTGCGAGCCAGGCCTTCTTGTCCACATCAGGGCCTGACCTCACAAATGTGCTTCTGGAAGAATGGTCAAACATTCCTATAGACACATTTCTAAACCTTGTGGACAGCCTTCCCAGAAGAGTTGAAGCTGTTATAGCTGAAAAAGGTTTTACAACTCAATATTAAACCCTGCGGACTATGACTGGGAGTTCATGTGCATGTAAAAGCAGGCATCTCAGCACTTTTGTTAATATAGTGTGTATATATATATATATATATATATATATATATTTGTCGTCAGAGTCTTCGAGTCCTCGAGTGTGACAGTGATAACCCTAATGCACCAAGGCCTGAGGTGTGCCTTGGCCTAGCTGGTCAGTATGCCTGAAAAGTGGGCATACCCTGAATGTAAGAATAAGAATAAGGAAAATAGAATGAGTATGCATGAATCTGGGGGAACGGGTGGGTGGGAGCCCAGAAATGACGGCAACCCAGACCCGACAGGGGAGGAGGCTTAAGTAGCCCTCTCAGTCTCCTCCCACAAATACAGGCTGGCCTGCGGCCAGCCTTACCACTTGTCGTCAGAGTCTTCGAGTCCTCGAGTGTGACAGTGATAACCCTAATGCACCAAGGCCTGAGGTGTGCCTTGGCCTAGCTGGTCAGTATGCCTGAAAAGTGGGCAAAAAGAGACAACTGTAGGTGAAGAAGGGAAGGTAACGAACAGAGAAGTAGCACGCACCCGGACGGCAACAGTATCTGAACCCGGTCCCGTGCAAGAATGGAATAAGCCTGATGCCCGGCACAATCCAAACATGAGAATGACCTGCTAGCAAATGAGAGGATATGTGGGGGAAAGGAAGCAAAGGCTGGCCCGCGGAGCCTCTGCAACCGATAGGCGAGTAGATCGTAATACTCCAACCGGACATCAAAGATGTGCCTCCAGCCTACCCATACTAGGTATGGGGAAGAGAGGGAGAGGGCAAAAATTGACGACTGGCAGGAGTTGTAGGACTGGATACCTGGAGGATGGGTTGCCGGAGTAGGCGGAAAAGGCCAAGCGCTACGGCAATGAGCATCGTCAAGCATGGGAGAAACATGCCAGACACAGAACACTGGTCCCACCTGACTCAATCGGATCGTGCCACCGCCTGTGACCTGACAAGCGACTGAATCCTGAACCGAGAAAGGAAGGTCAGACTCCATCCCGGGCAAGAAGTCTCATGGCATGATGCAGACATGCCTAGACAAAAGATCAGAGCCGCTAGCGGAACCCCAAACCCACCCCTGTGGCCGACAAGGGGCCGTTGCTCAGCACACACCCCGAGAAAGACTGTGAAACCCTAGGTGGTGACCAGGGCCTCAGCAACAGAACGACGATTTAAAAAAAAAAAATGAAGACTGCTTCCTACCCAAGGGTGAACCCAGTGATGAATGACATCCGCACCAATCAACTAGCCCTGGCAACGGGCAGGACTGATGGAAGCGAGTGCAAGCAATGTTTGATGAAGGCGAAGATACCAGCGCAGCCCAACCTGAGAACACAAACCAGAGAAATGACAGACAACCAGACATGAGAACAACAACGAGCCTACCTAAGAAGAGAACATGCAGAAGTGACAAGACCACCGCGCGTACATGAACCTGATGACGGATGACCCCCCCCCCCCACCTTGTGTGAGTGGCGAGTGAGCCCGAGTAACCTGTAGCGCAGAGACAGGCAATTACTGAACACTCAGGGCTGGTGTACCCACGGACCGTGGTGGGTGATCGTATAGGTGTAAGAATGAACGTGCATCGTATGACGTATGGTATACGGGCGAGAAGATTGTGGTCAACAATCATTAAAAACTAAACCTCAGCCCGTATGGATCTGTAGACGTGACAGATCCGGAAATGTGTGCCCTAACTAACCCAGGTACAAACATGGACGAAGATAACATGATACATAGTAACCAACAAAGAAGAGAACAGCTACCGGAGTATGCCGTGACTGGACCACAACACCCCTCTGGAACGCTAAGACTGAAACGTGCAACGGAAATGCTGAGACTGAATGCTGAGGCGGAAATGCTACGACAGAAATCTAGGGGCAGAAATGCAAGGACAGAAATCCTGGGGCAGCAAAACGCAACGACAGAAATCCTGGGGCAGCAAAATGCAACGACAGAAATCCTGGGGCAGCAAAATGCAACGACAGAAATCCTGGGGCAGCAAAACGCAACGACAGAAATCCTGGGGCAGCAAAACGCAACGACAGAAATCCTGGGGCAGCAAACGCAGCCAGAAATCCTGGGGCAGCAAAACGCAGCCAGAAATCCTATGAGCTATGAGTAAGCATCATACCCTGATGTGAAACGCGTTAGCCTTGCCCTGCATGAAGTGACAAGACCACCAGAAATCCTGGGGCAGCAAAACGCAGCCAGAAATCCTATGAGCTATGAGTAAGCATCATACCCTGATGTGAAACGCGTTAGCCTTGCCCTGCATGAAGTGACAAGACCACCGCGCGTACATGAAACCTGATGACCCCACCCTTGTGTGCGTGGCGAGTGAGCCAGAGTAACCTGTAGCGCAGAGACAGGTAATTACACTGAACACTCAGGGCTGGTGTACCCACGGACCGTGGTGGGTGATCGTATAGGTGTAATGAATGAAGGTGCATCGTATGACGTATGGTATACGGGCGAGAAGATTGTGGTCAACAATCATTTAACAAACGAAACCTCAGCCCGTATGGATCTGTAGACGTGACAGATCCCAAAATGTGAGCCCTAACTAAACCCAGGTACAAACATGGACGAAGATACAAAGATACATGGTAACCAACGAAGATAAGAACAGCTACCGGAGTATGCCGTGACTGAACCAAAACGCCCCTCTGAAAAGCTAAAACCGAAACGTAACAATGGAAATGCTGAGACTGAACGCTTAGGCGGAAGCGATACGACAGAAATTTTGGGGCAGAAACGCAAGGACAGAAATGCGGAGACCGAAACGTTTGAGGCAGAAATGTGAAGACGGAAAATGCTGAGACTGCAACGCTGAGACAGAAACGCAATACCAGAAACCTGGGGCAGAACGCTGAGCAGAAACGCCATGACAGAAAAACCGGGGCAGATACGCTACGACGGAAATGCTGAGACTGGACGCAACGACAGAAATCCTGGGGCAGCAAAACGCAACGACAGAAATTCTGGGCCTGCAAAACGCAACGACAGAAATCCTGGGGCAGCAAAACGCAACGACAGAAATCCTGGGGCAGCAAAACGCAACGACAGAAATCCTGGGGCAGCAAAACGCAACGACAGAAATCCTGGGGCAGCAAAACGCAACGACAGAAATCCTGGGGCAGCAAAATGCAACGACAGAAATCCTGGGGCAGCAAAACGCAACGACAGAAATCCTGGGGCAGCAAAACGCAACAACAGAAATGCAATGACAGAAATGCTGAGGCAGAAACGCAATGACAGAAATGATGAGGCAGAAACACAATGACAGAAATGATGAGGCAGAAACGCAATGACAGAAATGCTGGGGCAGAAACGCAAGGACAGAAATGCTGGGGCAGAAACCCAACAACAGAAATGCTGGGGCAGAAACCCAATGACAGAAATGCTGGGGCAGAAACGCAATGACAGAAATGCTGGGGCAGAAACGCAATGACAGAAATGCTGGGGGCAGAAAACGCAATGACGGAAATGCTGGGGGCAGAAAACGCAATGACGGAAATGCTGGGGGCAGAAACGCAATGACAGAAATGCTGGGGGCAGAAACGCAATGACAGAAATGCTGGGGGCAGAAACGCAATGACAGAAATGCTGGGGGCAGAAACGCAATGACAGAAATGCTGGGGGCAGAAACGCAATGACAGAAATGCTGGTGGCAGAAACGTAATGACAGAAATGCTGGGGCAAAATGAAACGACAGAAATGCTGGGGTGGAAATGAAATAACAGAAATACTGGGGAAGAAAAAACTGGGGCAAAACGCAACCCCCCCCATGATACCCCACGTGAGTACCGGGAGGTGAGCAGGCGAGTGAGCGCCCCCCCCCCATGGAGCCAGGGTGAGAACCAGGAGGCGGGCAGGTGTCCCCTCCATGATGCACGGGGTGGGTTCCAGGGAGGTGAACTCGACACCAGCATGGCCGGCCCCCTCCTCATGAAACCAGCATGGACATCCCCCCCCATGACACCAGCATGGATGCCCCCCCCCTCCTGACACCAGCATGGACGGCCCCCGCCCTCCTGACACCAGCATGGATGGCCCCCGCCCTCCTGACACCAGCATGGACGGCCCCCCCCTCCTGACACCAGCATGGACGCCCCCCCCTCCTGACACCAGCATGGACGCCCCCCCCCTCCTGACACCAGCATGGACGCCCCCCCCCTCCTGACACCCGCATGGACGCCCCCCCCCTCCTGACACCAGCATGGACGCCCCCCCCTCCTGACACCAGCATGGACGCCCCCCCTCCTGACACCAGCATGGACGCCCCCCCCTCCTGACACCAGCATGGACGCCCCCCCCTCCTGACACCAGCATGGACGCCCCCCCCTCCTGACACCAGCATGGACGCCCCCCCTCCCTCTTGATACTTCGAGCCCCGGGAGATGTGACAGGTGGACAGCCTCCCACCCCCATGCTGCCAACATGAGCCTGGGACGAGTCAGCTAGAGCCCCATGAAGACAGGGAGAAGGAGGGCGGCCCTGCAAGGACACCAGCCGCCAAGCCACCGCGCTGAACATAGAAACTCTTCTGACATGCATGGAAAAACTGGCTTATGCCAAGAATACTAAGTGGCAAGGTGGTAACACCTGACGGTGGGGGACAGCGGACTGCTGGGAGTGCTGTGCAATCCATGGCGGCTGGCTAAGCAGGGCCCGAGGACTAAAAAAGCCCCCCCCCAGGCTAAACTGAGGCGGTGGATGCCCGGGAGGTTAGCAGGCGGGTGAGCGCCCCCCGCAGCCGGCGTGAGAACTGGGAGGCATGCGGGCATCCCCTCCATGCCTGACATGAGATCCAGGGAGGTGAACTGGCGGTGAGTGCCCCCCCCCCAGATGGAGCGGCGTGAGAAACGGGCGGTGAGTGGCTCCCCCTACCCCTGCTGCTCAGCGTGAGGACCGGGATAGCAGGCAGGCAGGCAGCCCCCCCCCCGATACCCAGCGTGAGCACCGGGAGAGGAACCGCCACGAGACTCCATCGGTCGATCAGCCGTAACCGGAAGTGACACGGTCCCCGAAAAATGACGGCAGGAGGAGGGGCTGGCTGCAGCCCAGAAATTACGGCAACCCAGACCCGACAGGGGAGGAGGCTTAAGTAGCCCTCTCAGTCTCCTCCCACAAATACAGGCTGGCCTGCGGCCAGCCTTACCACATATCAGGCATGTCCAAAGTCCGGCCCGCAGGCCAATCGTGGCTCGCATTCCGGTTTCGGACGGCCTGCCTGTTAACTTTGACATATATATCTTTTGTGGCCCCCAACGAATCCCCGAGCGCGGGGGCCACAAGAGATATAAATGCTGGCTGCCTTGGAGGGGACGGGACGAGTGCCATACAGGATACAAGAGTATTTCCTGTTTACACGGCGTCCTGTGTAAAAGGAAGTCCCGTCTCCTGCGCTGCCATTGGACAACTGTTCTGTCCATCATAGGTAGGGATGAGCTTCAAGTTCGAGTCGAACTCATGTTCGAATCGAACATTGCCTGTTCGCCCGTTCGCCGAACAGCGAACAATTTGGGGTGTTCGCGGCAAATTCGAAAAGCCACGGAACACCCTGTAAAAGTCTATGGGAGAAATCTAAAGTGCTAATTTTAAAGGTTTATATGCAAGTTATTGTCATAAAAAGTGTTTGGGGACCCGGGTCCTGCCCCAGGGGACATGTATCAATGCAAAAAAAAGTTTTTAAAACTGCAGTTTTTTCGGGAGCAGTGATTTTAATAATGCTTAAAGTGAAACAATAAAAGTGAAATATTCCTTTAAATTTCGTACCTAGGGAGTGTGTATAGTATGCCTGTAAAGTAGCATTTGTTTCCTGTGCTTAGAACTGTCCCTGCACATTTCTGAAGGAAAAAAAGTCATTTAAAAGCACTCGCGGATATAATGAATTGTCGGCTCCCGGCAATACAGAGAAAAGTCATTGATAAAAAAAAAAGGCGTGGGGGTCCCCCCAAATTCAAAATTACCAGGCCCTTCAGGTCTGGTATGGATATTGAGGATAACCCTGTGTCAAATAAAAAAAAATGACGTGGGGTTTTCCCCCCAAATATCCATACCAGACCCTTCAGGTCTGGTATGGATTCTAAGGGGAACTCCACACCAAATAAAAAAAAAATGTCGTGGAGTTCCCCCCAAAAATTTATACCAGACCCTTTATCCGAGCACGCAACCTGGCAGGCCGCAGGAAAAAAGGGGAGGACGAGAGAGCACCCCCCCTCCTGAACCGTACCAGGCCACATGCCCTCAACATGGGGAGGATGCTTTGGGGGTCTGTGACCCCTCAAAGCACCATGTCCCCATGTTGATGGGGACAAGGGCCTCATCCCCACAACCCTTGCTCGGTGGCTGTGGGGGGTCTGCGGGTGGGGACACTTTGTGCAGGGACAGTTCTAAGCACGGGAAACAAGCGCTACTTTACAGGCATACTATACACACTCCCTAGGTACGAAATTTAAATGAATATTTCACTTTTATTGTTTCACTTTAAGCATTATTAAAATCACTGCTCCCGAAAAAACTGTCATTTTTTCAAACTTTTTTTTGCATTGATACATGTCCCCTAGGGCACGACCCGGGTCCCCAAACACTTTTTATGACAATAACTTGCATATAAGCCTTTAAAATTAGCACTTTCGAATTTTCATGTTCAAGTCTCATAGACTTTAATGGTGTTCGGATGTTCGAACAAATTTATTGCCTGTTCGCAAGTTCTGGTGCGAACCGAACTGGGGGGTGTTCGGCTCATCCCTAATCATAGGAGGCGGGACTTTAAATTAAAGAGGCAGCCGAGAAAACAGGAGTTTCTCCTGTATGTCTGTCGGCGCTCGTCCCGCCCCCTCCCTGTCTCCTCAAGGCTGCAGATGGACATGAATCAGGCTGCACTGATGGCAATGGTGAGTCTGCCTTCATGTCAATGTGGGTGCTGCATTAATGGCAATGTGGGTGCTGCATTAATGGCAATGGAGTAGGTGTTGCATTCATGGCAATGGAGTGGGTGCTGCATTCATGGCAATGGAGTGGATGCTGCATTCATTACAATGGAGTGGGTGCTGCATTCATGGCAATACGGTGGGTACTGCATTCATGGCAATATGGTGGGTGCAGCATTCATGGCAATACGGTGGGTGCTGCATTCATGGCAATACGGTGGGTGCTGCATTCATGGCAATATGGTGGGTGCTGGATTCTTGGCAATGGAGTGGGTTCTGCATTTTTGGCAGTACGGTGGGTGCTGCATTCATGGCAATGGAGTGGGTGCTGCGTTCATGGCAATGGAGTGGGTGCTGCATTTATGGTAATGCAGTGAGTGCTGCATTCATGGCAATACAGTGGGTGCTGCATTCATGGCAATACAGTGGGTGCTGCATTCATGGCAATACAGTGGGTGCTACATTCATGGCAATACAGTGGGTGCTGCATTCATGGCAATACAGTGGGCGCTGCATTCATGGCACTTGTGAGGCTGAAACTTCCTTTTTAAAGTTAAGGTGCATGTTTTAAACCTATAAATACGGTATATCTAAATAACACGCCCAAGCTCATCTCTTCACCACACACAGCTACAAAGGCAAGATGATTCTAGTTGGGCAGTGTATTAGTGCTCGAACGAACACACTTAGACCGAATTTTAATGGTTTAAGGAATGTCAGGCAAAATGGTCAGCCCTCTAGCATTGTTCACTTCATCAAATCTGGCCCTCTTTGAAAAAAGTTTGGACACCCCTGAGATATATATATATATATATATATATATATATACACACATACACACAGTGTATATACCATAGTTACCATATATTGCATGCCTTTGATACAGTATTTTAATTCTCTAAAAACTGTGAATGGAAAAGATTCATAGCAACAATACTAGTTAATAAAAGGTTATACCATTAAATACATTGTTTATAAAAATGAAATGGATTTACATTAGATTGTATATAAAACAGCAAATCAGGCAGGCATTGTTTCTATGCTAGAGTCTGCCCTAAATGTGCTTGCCATTCCTTTGTGGGAAAGCATTTTAATGCCCTTGAGAAGCATGTTTAACCAATAATGACCTCATCTTGATCAGGGAAAAGGGCCTCCCATGGGAAAAGTGACATTACAGCCTTCAATCCAGTGCAATGCTTAGCAGTCACTGTCATTCTGTCTTGTCACAATTCAAACAAAGACCACCAAGCTCATTTCCTTTGGTCGGAATGTTGGCTGTATTCCCAGTGGATTCCCCTGCAGCAATTTCAATTAGTTTTTCCAAAATGTTTAACCATGTTTTAGTAATTGAATGGGCAGGCAATAATTTGTATCCTAAGAATGAAACAAAGCATAATTTATAACACAAGAGCTAAGAGCAAAAAAAAAAAAAAAACAACAAAATCAGGAATCAAAGTGTAAACCTTTTTAGATCGTAATACTTCTCTGAATTAACAATTAAGGCTAAGAGGAGACTGGCTGTTTATAAAATAAATGAATGTATTGGTTAGAAAATAAATTATATTTTTAATTTATTTATTTCATTCATTTTATACAATTTTTTTTTATCATTTTAGACTACAGAGCGAAAAGTTATTTGTGTATTTGAAAACAAGGTTCTAAATGCTATAATCCTGCAATAAAAATCAGATCTCCTGTCTTATGCATTGTTTTGATGGCAATTGATTAATGCTAATTGCAGAAAACATATTGATAAAATGTACAGATGAAAAGAAAATTCATGTACAGTAAATAGAAACCTGTTAAATCAAAGACTTGGTAAATGGCCAAAGCAATCACTGTTACCTCTCATTTGCTGATTCCTGTGTCACTTTGCTTTTTAAGTCCTACAGATTTCATTTGCTTTTGCTCAGTCTGCTTACTCCTCCACAAAGGACTTCCAGCAGAGAGCAGCTGGTGCCTCATTTTGGCTACTTTCCCCCAGACTCTTAATGCTTTCACTGGAAATCAATGGTTGCTTATTTTTCCCTGTACTGAGTTTCTATATGTGGGCTGACACGACCTCAACTATAGTGACCCATTTTGCTGAGCTGTTTCCATTGAAATGTGCCTCTTTGAAAATAGCGGAAATTAGTGGAGGGCCTCTGTCAACCTGCTTGTCACATCTTGTTTTTGGTCTGTTGAAATCAGTTTATAGTGTCCTACTGAAAAGACGAGGGGTCTTTTTGAAGCTAGACAATGCATATCTGGAGATCCATCAGGCGAAAAATGAAAAACACTACATTGCTATTAAAAAATAATCAAATGATTAGTCTTTTGAAATGACTTAATTAGCTTATTTGCTTAGTACTTAACTGCTTTAATTGCGTAACATCATTTGTTTGGCTGCAATTTGATTGAGAAGAGGATGTGTTCTTAACCCGTTCACTCATTGCTATGGGAGGCCTGAAATAAATAGTAATAATCAGTACCCCTTTTAGTAATATTACTATAATATAATAATATAAAATAATGTCAGTATTTCGCATTTTAGCACTATTTTTATTGTTGTTGATCAATTCCAACTTTGTGCTCCTATAGCTTAATCAAAAGATAATTATTTGATTCAGGGTAAAGGGTGCTAAAGTAGCTAGCCTGTACAGAACTTAAAGCGGAGGTCCACACAAAAAATTTAACTTTTCGGAACCCTCCCCCCTCCAGTGTCACATTTGGCACCTTTCAGGGGGGAGGGGGGTGCAGATACCTGTACAATACAGGTATTTGCACCCACTTCCGGGCGTAGAACCCAGCAGAATCTGCGGGGGTCTACGCTACTTCCCGTCTCCCCCCTGCTGTCTTCTGGGAGACACACGGGTCCCAGAAGACAGCAGGGACCATTTGGATTGTGCAGTGCGACTCGCGCATGTGCAGTAGGGAACCAGGACGGTTAAGCCGCAAGGCTTCACTTGCTGATTCCCTTACGGAAGATGACGTCGGCAGAATCCGAGTGACGGGTCGGCCTCAGATGCCGACATTGTGGGCGCCCAGGACAGGTAAGTGTCCTTATTTTAAAAGTTAGCAGCTGCAGTATTTGTAGTTGCTGACTTTAAAAAAAAAAAAATAATTGACGGACCTCTGCTTTAACTATAAAATCTTTTTAAAGCGGAAATAAAGTCTGCTTAGTGGCTCTTGCCATATTGTTCCTTCTACAGGAAAAACAGGTCCAAATTCACAGTTCTCCCTTACTTTGTTTATTTCACCCCCAACCACCATTTTCCTTGCCGCTTCCTCCAAGTCCTGCTTTGCTCCTTTTGAGCTATTGGGTGGCCACCGATGCTGTAGGTGCATTGGAAAAAAGTTTTATGGAAAAAGAGACTTTGGCCAAAAACAAATAAAAAAATTTCCATTTCACATACCATGTATGTGCACATGTGCTTGTGCTGGAAGCATGTTCCTTCTCTGTATCATATGAATGGAAAAAAAAAACACGTTCTGGCAGGGGAAAGGAGACAGATCGTCATCATTTATACAGTAATCAGTGGCTATTTTTAGCTATGATCGCTGTATAAATATCAATGATCCCAAGAAACTGTCAAAAGTGTCCGATCTGTCCGCCGATATGTCACAGTCCCGATAAAAATCGCAGATCGCCGCCAGTACTAGTTAAAAAAAATAATAATAATAATAAAAATGCCATAAATCTATCCCCTATTTTGTAGACGCTATAACTTTTGCGCAAACCAATCAATATACGCTTATTGCAATTTTTTTTACCAACAATATGTAGAAAAATATAAATATTTTTTTTTTTTAAATAAACTAAAGGAATACATTTGTTTTTGTTTGTTTTTAAATTTGTGGATATTTAATATAGCAAAAAGTTTAAAATATTGTGTTTTTTTCAAAAATGGCGCTCTTTTTTTGTTTCTAGCGCAAAAAATAAAAACCGCAGAGGTGATCAAATACCACCAAAAGAAAGTTATATTTGTGGGGAAAAAAGGACTTCAATTTTGTTTGGGTACAGTGTCGCACGACTGCGTAATTGTCAGTTAAAGCGACGCAGTGCCGTATCGCAAAAAATGGCCAGGTCAGGAAGGGGGTAAATCCTTCTGGGGCTGAAGTGGTTAAGGAGTGGTACCCTTTCCTGTTACAGTAGATGTGTTCTTTATGAGAGAACTTTGTAGTGTTGAGCGAACCCGAACTGTAAAGTTCGGGTCCGTACCGAACTTTAGCTTTTTCCCGAACCCGAACCCGGACTTTGCGCAAAAGTCCGGGTTTGGGTTCGGCAATCTAATTACGCAGTTAGAAATGCTTCAGGGGCCAGCCAATCACCTTTTGATTAGCTGGTGTGCCCTTAGAAGCCATCATAGCCATGCCTACTAATGGCATGGCTGTGATTGGTCAGTGCAACATGTGACCCAGCTTCTATATAAGCTAGAGGCACACAGCACACACGTCACTCTGCTTCAGAATAGATAGGGAGAGGATCTTGTCTGCTGCTGCTGCTTTTAGGGAGAGATAGAAAAATACATGAGTTAGTCCTGATTCTGGAATCTGAGGGAAAAGATAGAGAGACGGTGTAATGTAGGGCCAGGTTCCTGTTTTTTGCTTTTAGGGAGAGAGATATATTATATAGGAATAGGAATCCAGATTCAGAGATATAACTCAGCGATCTGCATAGGTTTACCTGTTTGTGTTGCAGTGCAGTCTTTTTTTTTTTTTTTTGTTTAATATATTTTTATTGAAGAAAAAATATAGGTACATCAATAAAGTAAAATACAAGAACAAAAGTTTGTTGGTTTAGCTCATCAAGAGAGTCAAACATGGTCACAGTGATGACATTTTAAGCAACCCAAGTTTAGTAAAGTAAACAACAATTTAAAAGTCGAAATAGAAAAGAGGGGGAGAAGGGGGAGAGAAAAGAAAGACAGGGAAATGAGTGGAAAGAGGTGGAGAGTTTGGGGAAAAAGGATTAGGTGGGGAGGCTGGCACATTCGGCACTATCAATGAACACATTGCTATGGCATATAAGAGAACGACTCCTTAAAGGGAGGTTAAATCCTCCCTCTACAATACAAGTAAGACAATGGGAGTAGCAGCAAAATTAACTAGGAAGCAAGGGTAGCTGTAGTGGTTGATAGAAGGATGTCTTTGTAAGATTGTGTAGAAAGAAAGGAGGACCATGGGGCCCAGGTTGAGGTATATTGTTTAGTGGTGTCTCTTGCAATGTGGGTGAGTTCTTCCATGAGACTTACTTCAGAAACCTTTTGTAGCCAGGACTTTATGGTTGGAGTTGTAGGTTTCCCCCAAAGAGTAGGGATGATAGCTTTAGCTGTATTAAGAAGGTGTGGAATGAGCGAGCGCTTGTATTTACCCACGGGTCTTGAGGTAGCGTGAAAGAGGACTATCCACGGGTCCAAAGGTAATTTAACTTCGGTGACCTGGTGAATCAGGTCTATCACTTCGGACCAGTAAGGACGAATGAGGGGACAAAACCACCATATGTGAGCGTGAGTGGCTTCCTGCCCACAGTTTCTCCAGCACAACAGAGAATTAACAGGGAACATGCGGTGAAGTTTGACAGGCGTATGGTGCCATCTAGTGAGGAGTTTAAAGTTAGATTCAGCCATGGAAAAGGCCAGTGAGGAGACATGAGTGAGTTGGAGAACTTTATCTTTTTCTTTGTCCGTGATGACAGCACCCAGGTCGGTCTCCCATCTGGTCAGATAGTTTGGAGATTTAGGGCTTTGCAATTCAATAAGCGCTTTGTAGAACTGGGAGATACAGTGTATAGGGGCGTCTTTATGAAGAAATACATGTTCAATACCATTGAGATCTTGGAGTCCCCTCAGTGGTTGGGGGAGAGATTTAAGAAAACAGTTCAATTGGTTATGTCTCCATTTGTCCATAAATGTGATTGGTCCATGGCCTAGAATTTCAGACAAGGGTTTAAGAGCATTGGGGGAAAGGATATGATGCAAGAGAAGAGGGCCTCCTGGTGACCAGGATTGGAAACCTGGGTCAATGGAACCTGGCATGAAATATTTATGGTGTAGGAGGGGAGTCAGCGGAGAGTCATAAGCCCATGTATATTTTTTATGAAGTCCATCCCAAACATCCAAGGAGGATATAGTAAGAGGTGAGGTATTGTGGGAAAGGTCTCTGGATGAGCGTGGTATCCAAGGGATCGTGGAGAGATCGGAGTCACATAGAGAGTATTCCAGTTGTACCCATAATTTAGAGGCAATAGCATACTTCCAATCGGCTATACGTGATAGTATAACGGCGAGATAATAGGCTTTAAAATTAGGTAAGGACAATCCCCTGGAGCATTTAGCTCTAAAGAGGACTTCTCTGGAGACCCTTGGATGACCATCTCTCCATATAAAGCGGTTGATCATGGTCTGCAATAGTGTAAAGAAGCCTATGGGAACTCGTAAGGGGCTCATTTGTAAAATGAAGAGAATGCGGGGGAGTATGTTCATCTTGATAATGTTAACCTTACCTAGCCATGAATGTGAGAGGGAGGACCATTTCCGAAGATCTGCTCTGATGGTATTTAGGAGAGGGATATAATTATGTCTAAAGAGGGAATGTAGGTGAGGGGTAAGTTATATACCAAGGTATTTCATGTGTGTGGTTTCCCAGCAAAATGGGAATAAGGGCTTTAATTGATCAGCCAACAATTGGGGACCTGTAATGTTAAGAATTTCAGACTTTGACAAGTTGATTTTAAAGTCAGATAGCGTTTGGAAGGTAGAGAATTCAGACATTAAATTTGGCAGTGAAATGCGTGGTTGTTGGATATAAAACAAAATGTCGTCAGCGTAGGCTGCGTATTTATGGAGTCTACTACCAACTTGGATGCCGTGGATATTCCTATTTTGTCTAATTGTGGCCAGAAAGGGTTCGAGAGAAATAGCAAACAAAAGGGGGGATAAGGGGCATCCCTGTCTGGTGCCGTTATGTAATGTAAAGGGGTCGCTTAAAGAGCCATTTATACGTATGTGCGCGGTGGGGTTGGAGTAGAGAGAGGAAATACGGTGAAACATTTTAGGGCCAAGGCCAAAAAAACGAAGGGTAGTGTTAAGGTAGTCCCAGTCCACTCTATCAAACACTTTTTCAGCATCAGTTGAAAGAAGAAGAGTGGACTGGGAGCACCTGCGAACATAGTGGATTAAGGATAGAGTGCGGAGTGAGTTATCTCTAGCCTCTCTATTGGGAATGAAACCAGTTTGATCAGCTGAAATCCACTTGGGCAAAAGGGGGAGCAATCTATTTGCCATAACCTTGGCATAAAGTTTGGTGTCCACATTAAGAAGGGAGATGGGTCTATAGCTACTACATAGGGTAGGGTCTTTGTCAGGTTTAGGAATAACGGTGATGTGGGCAGAAAGGGATTCCGGGCGAAGGCCAGATTCGTGGGATATTGAATTTGCGTAAGCTGTGAGATGGGGAAGTAAAATGTCACTAAAGGTTTTATAATACAGGACAGTAAAACCATCAGGACCAGGGGCTTTACCAGAGGGAGAGGATTTTAGCGCGCTGTGAAATTCCTCAATGGAAAAGTTGGCTTCCAGTTCAGTGAGGGCCGACTTTGACAATTTTGGGAGGTTGGCTTCCTTAAGATAGGTGAGAATACGTGCACGTTTTTCTGATGGCGATAAAGAAGCCAGGCCACCCTTCACATTATATAAGTCAGCGTAGAATTCCCTGAAGGCTTTTGAAATTTGGGGGGTAGTATGTACTAAGTCCCCTGATGGCAGTTTTATTTTGGGTATAAAGGATAGGGTTTTTTTGGCTGTGAGAGATCTGGCCAATTGTTTACCTGGTTTGTTACCCCATTCGTATATTTTTTGGGAAATGTAGTGAAATTTTCTCTTGGTTTCAAGGGTGAGGAGAGATTTGAGTTCTTCTCTTTTAAGGGTGAGAGCTTCGAGGTGTGAGACATGTAGTGAAAGTTCATGTTTCCTATCAAAGTCTGCAATTTGTTGTAGGACCTGCTTGAGCTGTTGACCATGCTCTCTCTTTCTCCTTGCGCCCAATTCAATAAGATTACCCCTCATTGAGGCCTTATGCGCTTCCCATAGGACAGAGGGGGAAGTGTCTGAGGTAGAGTTTTCCTTAAAATATTGGGATAGAGTAGTAGATAAAATGGAAACCTCCGTAGAGTTAGCGATAAGGGAGTCATTGAGCTTCCAATTATTGGGGCGATGAGGCAAATCGGGCATGGTCAAGCATATAGAAACAGGAGCATGGTCAGAAAGCGTAGCAGTCCCAATGCAGGCTGTATGTAGGAGAGGAAGGTGAAAATGATCCAGGAAAATATTGTCTATTCTAGAGTAAGAATTGTGTGTTTTAGAGAAGTGAGAGTAGTCTTTTCCTCTAGGGTGTAGAAGACGCCAAGCGTCTATAAGTTGAAGATCTAGGAGTTTCTTTTTAACATGTGCTAATCTTTTGAATGGGATACTAGAGCGGCCTTGGGAGGTATCGATAGTGGGATCTAAAGGCATATTTATATCCCCCGCAAGAACTATCATCCCCTCAGCAAATTGTGAAAGTTTTGTAAGGATTTGAGAAAAGAAAGCGGGTTGGTTGTGGTTGGGGCAATAGACATTAGCTAAAGTACACCTAGTATTCCCAATATATCCTTTTACAAAAAGGAAGCGACCATGATCATCCGTTAACATGTCAATAAAACGAAATGATGCACTTTTACTGAATCCAATGGCTACTCCTTTGGCCTTATTAGTGTCAGATAAACTATAGTACCATTGTGGAAAGTGTTGTGAGTATAATTTTACAGATGTAGTATGAGTCAAGTAGGTTTCTTGAAGGAAAGCAATAGAACAGGCAGAGCTTTTCAGTTCTCGCAACACTTGGTGTCTCTTTGCGGCCACGCCAAGGCCCCTTACATTATAAGAGAGGATCTTTAGAGCAGCCATGTCATCAGTGAAAAGTGGACCAGTAATTTACATAACCACATGTGCCAGCAGTACAGACTAGGGAGGGGGGAGGGGACAAAAAGAAGGGGATGAGGAGAGATCAGAGAAGAGAAAAGAAAAGAAGAGGAGAAAAAATACACAAGAAGAACATTATAGCAAACTATATAGCAATTGGGATTGAAATAAGGGTCACGCAGAAATCTGCGGTGGTCCCAGTGGGGATGAGGGAAGCAGGCAGTCAGAAGGAGTTCCAAACAAAAATTAAGAAGGAGGATATAAAGACCGCCAACTCCCATCAACCCCAGGAGGAGAGGGGCAGGGAGCAAACGCCTGTGAAAGAGCATCAGCAGAGAGCATGGGGCTCCGTCAGCAAACGGCCTGTGAAAAAGTGAAATGAACATTTGTAGGACCAAGCAATTAACAGAACATGAATATATCACTCTCCAAATATAAAGCTGTCTCTCTGCGTTAGAAGATCAGGAACTTAAGGGATTATAAGAAACAAAATAGAAGAGAACTCAATACGATCATAACAGAACTTCAGGATTGTACCAGAGAGTGTTCAGTGAGATGAGACAGACTCTTGCCATGGAAGAGAGAACAACTGAAAGTGAAGCTCAGGCTACCAACCATACAGGAAGAAAAGGTAGCAATGTGGGTGAATACACGTAGCAAAATATCTCACCCATTTTTCTGAGATGAGCCCGGGGTAGAAACTCGCCTTTGTTTGGCTGGAGTTTTCCGCCATTGGGAGGAGTCGGGAGGCAAAAAAGTAGGTACGGGGTTCTGCCAACCCGGTAGCTCAATGTGCGGAAGGTGTAGATCTTGAAGGAAGACAGGAAGGTCTTCAGGAAACCGCAAAGTGTAGGAACGACCATTCTTAGTTGCTATCAAACACGCAGGAAAACCCCATCGATAGTTAATTCCATCACCCCTCAGTTGTTCTAAGAGAGGTTTTAAAGCCCGGCGTCGGTCAAGGGTCTCCTTAGCTATATCTGGAAATATGTTAAGGGTAGCTCCATCAAAGTCAATGCTAGGGGTGTTTCGTAGCTTGGTCATGATGGTATTTTTATCTTCAAAATAATGGAGACGACAGATCACATCTCTGGGTTGGTCAGAGGAGATATTGCGGGGCCTCAAGGCACAATGAACCCTGTCAAATCGCAGAGGATCCGTAACCGGGTTACCCAATATAGTATTAAAGATGCCTCGGATTGAGGGTTCTAAATCATTGTCTCTGGTCGCTTCCGGCAGGTTGTTTCTGCGGTTGCGATTCTCAAGGTCCTCGAGTTTGTATAGCGAGGCCCTGTGAGCATATGCTAATTGGGTGACAGATTCTTGTAGTTCTTTAATAGCCACTTCATGCGAGTCCTGGTGTTGTTCTGTTTCCTCTACTCTGACAAGTAGGTGGGCCATGTCCGCCCTAACAGCAGAAATTTCCTTTTTGATCGATTTTTCCATGTTGTGAAACATGCCCGCCATCTCTTTTTTAAGTTCACTCACCAAAGATGACATGTCTGAGCCAGCGGGGGAGTCGGGGTCCTCCATTATCTCCGAACCGCAGGAAGAGGCCGGAGAACTTTCACGGGCAGAGGCGGCGTGTGAAGCTGGAGAGATAAGCGATCTTGAAGTTCTGGTTTTGGTAATCCGAGAGCTGGGACTCTCCCGCTCCGCAGCTAGGAAACGTTTGATGGACCCTACCGTGGCTTGATGCAGAGTAGAAGATTTTGCGGAGCGTTTACCTAGAGTTGAACGGGAGGTAGAGCCTTTAGATGGCATTGCTGGTTGTTTTTAGGCCGAAAGCAAGACGGAGCTCAGTTTAAGCGCATCTTCTTAGCGCCATGCGTAAGCTAGCTGCCCAGGATGGGCCGTGTATCCGGTATCTATTTAGCAGGGAGACTATCTGTGCAGATCGGGGAGCTCTTATGACACGGGGATGAGCAGGTCAGGCAGTGGAGAGAGACAGAGGCAGTGATTGAACTGCAGGGTGTAGTAAGATGGCCACTGTGTGCTTGTGTTGCACAGTTGGTAATTAGAAAAAGGGACCCTTGCAGTGGCTGTGGGAAGAGGAAAGAGGTAGGGGCCTTGTGCAGGGAGAGCTGGGCGGTGGAGGAGTTAAAGCAGGCTGTGTTTAACTGTATTGGGGCTTCAGGTGTAGCAAGATGGCCGCCGTCTTCCAGGACTAGGCCAAAGCCGTGGACTTTCCTACGAATGGCCGCCGTCCGGAAGAGCTCCGCTCCGTTTGGGCCACAACCTCCCCACTAAGGACAGGCGTCAGATCCCAGCCAGTGATTAAGCAGGCTATCAGCATAGGAGGTACCGGCTGTATCACAGCAACAACGGGCGCATGTCACAGTACCTGAGAGCGGTGGATGCAGCCGGGTCTGAAGGCCTCAAGATGGCGTCGGGTCCGCCGGATCACGGAGCTTTCCTACAGGGGACCAGCGCTGTAAGTGTCCCCCAGCAAAGTCGCTGTATGCCTCCGGAGGTGTGATGGAGAGGGATGGAGAGCCTGATGTCCTCGCGGGTCTCGGCAGGCGAGCTTGGGGATCGCCGGAGGCTCCGTAGGCCTCAAGATGGCGGCAGGCCTCGGCAGCGTCAAGCCAGCTGCAATCTCGGGACGAGTCCGACCAAGCAAAGTCCGCAAAAACTGGCTGGGGCTGCGGCAGGAGATGCCCAGGTATGGATATAGGTACTTTTTATGCCCAGTGGGGTAAGACGAGCAAGGGATGGCAAAGGATTGCCCCCGTGGGTGCAGAGCCCAGCACCAGCACGTCTTCCCTGCTTCACGTCCGGACACGCCCCCAGCAGTGCAGTCTTTTTACACTGCTATGAGACCAGTGTCAGAGAAAATCTACCTTTTATCTGCAAGCTCAGTGCACCAGCACTGCATATATTACATTGAGAGATACACCGTTTCCATACTGTGGGTGTATTCTGCTCTTGGAAAAAGATCCATTTAGGACAAAAAAAAGGCACTTTATTGTGCTCTTTTCCAAAAGACCCATTAAGGGCAAAAAAATAAAAAATTTCCATTTTATTTTGCTCGTGCAAAAAAAGACCCGTTTAGGGCAAAAAAAAATAAAGAATTTGCACTTTAATGTACACTTGCAAAAAGACCCATTTAGGGCCACAAAAAATATTTTGCAGTGTGTTATACATATGTGGAGGCGTGTGAAATAAACAATTTATATATAGTTTTCTTCTACTGTGCTATACTAAAAAAAAAACTTTTTTTTTGAATAGCATTTTCTGCAGTTCTGTAGCTGTGCGATTCAGCGGTTACGTACTGTGGATGTGTTGTGGTCTTCCAAAACACGTCATTTAGGGCCACAAAAAATATTTTGCAGTGTGTTATACATATGTGGAGGCGTGTGAAATAAAGAATTTATATATAGTTTTCTTCTACTGTGCTATACTAAAAAAAACCTTTTTTTTTGAATAGCATTTTCTGCAGTTCTGTAGCTGTGCGATTCAGCGGTTACGTACTGTGGGTGTGTTGTGGTCTTCCAAAACATGTCATTTAGGGCCACAAAAAATATTTTGCAGTGTGTTATACATATGTGGAGGCGTGTGAAATAAACAATTTATATATAGTTTTCTTCTACTGTGCTATACTAAAAAAAAAATTTTTTTTTAATAGCATTTTCTGCAGTTCTGTAGCTGTGCGATTCAGCGGTTACGTACTGTGGGTGTATTGTGGTCTTCCAAAAAACGCCATTTAGGGCCACAAAAAATATTTTGCAGTGTGTTATACATATGTGGAGGTGTGTGAAATAAACAATTTATATATAGTTTTCTTCTACTGTGCTATACAAAAAAATAAAAAAAAATTTGAATAGCATTTTCTGCAGTTCTGTAGCTGTGCGATTCAGCGGTTATGTACTGTGGGTGTATTGTGGTCTTCCAAAAAACGCCATTTAGGGCCACAAAAAATATTTTGCAGTGTGTTATACATATGTGGAGGCGTGTGAAATAAACCATTTCTATATATTTGTCTTCTACTGTGCTATACTAAAAAAACAACATTTTTTTTTAATAGCATTTTCTGCAGTTCTGTAGCTGTGCGATTCAGCGGTTACGTACTGTGGGTGTGTTCTGCTCTTCCAAAAACACCCATTTAGGGCAACATCCTAAATTTGGAAAATATGAGGAGAAGTTCAAAGGGACGTGGTGGCCCCGGTCGTGGTGCTGCTGGTGGAGCTCCTGTTGCAGGGAGAGGACGTGGTGGATCTGTGCCAGATACACGCACAAGTGAAACAC
This sequence comes from Rana muscosa, assembly GCA_029206835.1. Lineage (NCBI taxonomy): Eukaryota > Metazoa > Chordata > Amphibia > Anura > Ranidae > Rana > Rana muscosa. Next base: position 1,014,441,383 of record CM055116.1, read on the forward strand.
CTTCCTCAGGTGCGAGTAGGCGACCGAGCCTGCGGCGGTATTTTGTCGCGCCTAATGAGGCTGTACGAATGTTTAGGCCAGGACAAGTACAGGCAATAGTAGATTGGGTTGCTGACAGTGCCTCGGGTTCCTTCACATTGTCTCCCACCCACTCTTCTGATGAAAGATCAGAGTTGGCACCTGAAACCCATGTCCATCAGTCTTTCACCTCACCCCCTTGCAAATCAGCCAAGCAGTCTGAGCCCCAAATCATGCAGCAGTCTCTTCTGCTTTTCGATGACTCTGTTAGCAGGGTTTCCCAGGGCCATCCACCTAGCCCTGCCCCATGAATGGTCCATGAATCCTACAGAATTAGGGTGTTTGAGCCTATTTACCACTCAAACACTTCCCTTAAATTTAGCACCCTGCTACATTTTTATTTCAAAGTATTTTATTTTCCCACTAGCTTATCCATTAAATTGAATAATTTATTCCAGAAAGGGCATATTCTGGGGCATTCCCACCATATGTGTGGCATCGTGCCGTTGAGTTTCTGAGGTTCTTAATGACTTCCCGTACCTCTTCTGCTGAAAAGGGGGACTCCAGCATATTTTTTTATTTTTTTTATGTTATTTTAAGTTATTTCCCTATCCACATTTGTTTGCAGAGCACTTGCCATGCTCTTAACAACATTTTGCTGCCATTTGCAGCCCTCTAGCCCTTTCCATTACTTTTTTAGAGCCTTTTTAGTCCTTAGAAGTCCGGGTCCCCATTGACTTCAATGGGGTTCGGGTTCGGGTTCGGGTTAAAGTTCGGTCCCGAACCCGAACTTTTTTCCGAAGTTCGGCCGAACCCGTCGAACCCGAACATCCAGGTGTCCGCTCAACTCTAGAGAGGAGGCAAAAAAAGGAACATGGGTACAGTCTATGACACTCATGACATTGGGAATGCCAGCTACAGCATAGAATTCATTCTTACTCTGATCCCACTCCTAACGTGTGTTAGGCAGGTAGATATATTATATAATTCTCAATGAAACAAAGAAAGCCACTCCAGGTGAGTGAGTCTTGAGTCTCTAGTTAATCCCCTCACACACTAGTCGGGTGCTACCCCATCTCACATGCTGTGTGTCAAAAAAGAAAATGATCCAGGACAGCTACACTTCCAAAAATCCTCTTTATTGAAGCTCATTCCTAGTGACAGGCGGTTAACAGATGAAGCAGAGGACAAGGAGGTAAACGTGTTTCATGCAAACATTAGCACTTATTCATTATTGGTAATGATTAAGCGCTAATATTTAAGTAAATTGGCCTAAAAAAAATCCATTAGGGATGTAGGGGAGAGCAATACAGTGTCCAGCTGGCAATGAAGTGGTAATCATCGAAATGTCTGGAAAAATTTGTAGAATGTTGCTTGGAAATATAATAGAGGTGATCATGTAGATGGTCTCTCAAGCACTTGACAAATCCTGCAAGTATTAACATATACAACGAAACGAATATTGCAATTGAAAAAAGAATGTATGCAGCGACTTTTGCCATTAGCAGTCGAACTGACAATGTTGCCCCCAGAATGTGGGAACAACATGGGCAATTAGAGATCCCACATTTATAAGGAGTGGACAGAGTTAACCTATGAGACCTCATAGGTACCCTCAGCCTTTTTCTATTGTTAATAAGATCCATTCTATTTTTAGCTTTGGCTAAATCATAACCGACCATACGCATATATGTGGCCTCGGCATGAAGGGGTTATATATCGGAGTAATGCCTGCAGCTGCAGGCATCACCCCGGTACCGTTTTTTAGACAGCGGTCGGCTCTTTGGCACCGATTTTAAAAATATTACAGTATTCAGAATTGCCATTTTTGGTGCAAAGGAGGGATTGAAGATTTTTATTTTTAATTTTTTTTTAAATGTAAGCACCCCCGTCCCTGAGTACAGTGTACAAGCCTCCTTTTCTAACTGTTCCTCATTACTGCAGATCCTGCATATCTGTAAAAACTGTCCAACAGGGATACTCTTTTGAATAGGTGAGTTAATATTTAGCCCAGGGATCTTTACCTGTCTGGTTTTGATAAAAATTGGATGTTCATGCTTTTCAGGATTATATGTAGGATTGATTGGGATGATGGTGTTTTTCTCTTGCATTTGTCATATGGATGAGCATGGCTGGGCATGGATGAGCATGGCTGGGCATGGCTGGGCATGGCTGAGCATGGATGAGCATGGATGGGCATGGATAATCATGGATGAGCATGGCTGGGCATGGATGGAGCATGGATGAGCCATGGATGGAGCATTGATAGGCAGGAATGGGCGGGAGCGCAATTCTGAGAGGACGTCATATGATGGCCTCCCAGAGTTATGGCCCAGTCGGCAACTGCTTAACATATTCAGTCATCTCATAATTCATTATCTCTATAGTCTCAGGTTGTGGGATATCCTTTCTGGGTCTTCTACTTCCTAATAGTTCTACCATGTATTATTTTTATCTGCTGTTTGTCTCACTCTCCATTGGTAATACCATTCGTTCTTTATTTTCAATTCCATTTTGAATTATTCCATTTTGGTGTTGGTGGTAGTTTCTTTCATTTCATGTACATTTTCCGTGTTACATTTTTCTCTTCTATTTTGTGTATTTCATCACATCTATCATTTATTTTTCTGTTTGGCTTGTCAGCACATTCTTCTGATTGTCCTTGTAATTACTTTAATCTTACTTTTAATCTGTTTCTCTTTTTCTTTTCACTCGTCATCAGTGTATGGATTTTCTTGGGGATTCAGTTCTTTTGTTTGGGATTTGGAACGACAGTGTTTACAGTATATCTGAGCATTCAAGCAATTTATTTCAATGCATTACAAGTGGGTTGTTGTTGATTAACTGATTTCTCAAATCTTTTTCAATTCTCGTCATTGTTACCTTTGGTTCTGATATTAGGGTGCATTCACACCCGCAAATACACTTGCTCTCTGATTGGATGTGAGAATCCCAGTGCGGTTCCAGCAATTAGATACGGGAGGAAGCCCCATTGAAAGCAAGCTTTCATATGTGGCACTCTGTGTTCAGGGATGATCGATAACATGTGATCTTTGAATGAGCGATTACATGCAAATGGCCATGAATATCTGCGGAAGCCTCCTATTATTTTCAATGTAGCTGCCTCCCTCAACTAATCACGGGAGCCCCTTATGGGGTTCTCACATCCAATTGTAGTCTGAGTGTATTTGTAAGTGTGAATGCACCCTATTAGCAGAACTTAAGGGTACAGAACAAAGAAAATCCCAATGAGTCAGTTGCTAGAACCCCTTCTTTTTTTGATGCTATATCCAGTATATACACCTGTATCATGACTAATGTATTCTTTTTAAGTTGTGTCATTATTCCAATTAAAAAAAATATTGCATATCTACCAGGAAGGCCACACATTTCCTTCCTTTGCAATCTGAATTTGATATTTTCTAAACAAAAAAAGACCGATAATTTTGAAAAAAAATAAAAAAAATTACTTTCTGCTATAAAACATATCCCATAAAGATAAAAAAAAATCAAATCTCTTCTTAAATTTAGTAGTAGTAGTGACATAGCCTGTCAATTTACGCGGCGCTCCACACATACATCGCACATTCACATCAGTCCCTACCCTCAAGGAGCCCACAATCCATGGTCCCCAACTCACATTCATATACTAGGGCCAGGTTTTGGACAGAAGCCAATTAACCTACCAGCATGACTTTGGAGCGTGGGAGGAAACCGGAGTACCCAGAGGAAACCCACTGTCATGTACCAGGTGTGACCAGAACTGTGTGGCTAGCAACAGAGGAACACCAAACACATACAAGTGAAAAATTTAAAGATTTATTTAGGTGAGTGAATCACCTTCAATATGATACAGTGCAACAAACCAACCAACAGACAGAGACCCACAAATAACAACAGGCAAATATGTGCAATAAATGGGAAATGCCAGAATCATAAACAATAGCCAGGCCAGGGTCATGCACAGCAGGTAGGCAGATGGACAAAGGGATATTCCAGAAGCATAAACGTTAGCCAGGCCAAGGTTATATACAGGGAGATCAGCAGATGGGGTAAGGAACACAGGACAGGGAGAGGATGGATGGATGGGTCAGGACAGGGAGACAGGATCAGGAACTCAGGTAGCAGATTCAGAAACAGGTTCAGGTTCAGGTAAACAGGCAGCAGGTACAGGTCAGGGTACGAGGACGATACCAGGGCAGTGTGTGTGTGCACTTGCCGGGTATTTATATTATACCTGCTAACAGGCTCAGGTGACCCCTGATTGCAGGAAGTAACATCTGCACCACACTGTCAGGATCCATCCGCTGGTGGACGCCAGTACTGCGGCCCAAGGATGACATAACACCAGCAGAGAGAAGTTCCCCTGACAGTTCAAAACTGCCAGGAGACACCTGCTGGTGGACCTCAGTACTGCACACCAGATGATAAATATTACCAGCGGATGGAACCTTTCCTTACACCCACGCAGGCACAGGGAGAACATGCAAATTCCAGCAGGTAGTGTCGTGGTTGGGATTCCAACCAGCGACCCTTTTTACTGCTAGGCGAGAGTGCTACCCACTACACCACTGTGCCACCCTTAAATTTAGGCCAATATGTATTCTGCTACATATTTTTGTTAAAAACATCCTGATACGCGTATATTGATTGGTTTGTGCAAAAGCTATAGTGTCTACAAACAATGGGATCTATACTGGGATTCTTTTTAATTCATTGAATACTAGTAGTGATGGCAATCAGCGACTTATAGCACTGCAAAGGAGTAAAACCTTATATATCTTAGGCTAAACCATTTTAGGGGTGAATGGATTAAGTCTATGGACTCCTGATTGTCAGCTGTATATTCTAATGCCCTGTACACACAATTGTTTTTTCCGATTAAAAAAGGCCAATGTACTTTTTTCATCGGAAATTCCGATCAAGTGTGGGCCCCATCTGACTGTTTTCCATCGGTGTAAAATAATAAAACATGTTTTAAATTTTTCCAATGGGAAATTCCGATCTTCTGTGTGGAATTCCATCGGAGAAAAATCCATGCATGCTCAGGATCAAGTCAACGCATGCTCGGAAGCATTGAACTTAATTTTTCTCAGCTCGTCGTAGTGTTTTACATCACGCCATTTTGGACGGTGGGAATTTTGTCTGATGGTGTGTATGCAAGACTAATGGAAGCCAGCTTCATCGGAATTCCGACGGAAAATTCCATCAGATTTTAGACCATCGAAATTCCGATCGTGTGTACAGGGCATTAGTCTGTCCACAAGTGCCAGACCTTCTCAAATTTTTTGGGGCAACCCGAGACAAATAAGTAGCTTTGTATAAGGGTGCAACCCTATTGATTAGACACTTCCAGAAGGACAAAGTAGGGGCCGTGGCTGATTTCCACTTGAGCGCTATCGCCCTCCTGGAATAAAATAATAGGAGACCCAATATAGTATGCATCGCCCTATTAATGGCCAAAGAGTCAACTAACCCCAGGAGACAAACTCCAACCTTTACAGGGACATGCATAGTAGTCAGAGTGTATATATAAACTGGGTCACATCCTGTCAGGGAAGGCATGGCCGTGCAATAGGAATCACACATTCACGGCGCATCGGCGCGCACGCAAGCGTGCGCCTTTCACCAACATTGGCGCCAAAGGGGCTATTTAAACTGAGTGCACCAAAGACTCCTTGCTGTTTGGCCTGCAGCTTCTGTGTGTCCTGAAACCCATTATCTGTGCTGACTTCTGATCCTTGACCCGGCTTGCTCTCACTAACCTTGTCTGCTTGATACCCTGACTTCGGCTTGTTTTGGACTTCTCCTCTGCCTGGTGCTCTGCCTGATCCGCCAGTATGTCTCCGGCCTGGCCTGCCTGACTCTGCACCTGTTCCTCCAGTCTGCTGCAGTTTTGCTCTGCAAATCACACCAGTTCCTGCTTTCATCTGCGATCCAGTCTTCCACCGTCCTGGTCTACCCAGCCAACTGGTTTGCCTGCTGCATCTCCAGCTACGAGCATCCAGCCACACCGATACTGGGCTGATCCTAGGCACTCCTGCGTCACCGTGCTTCCGTGGCTGCTGTCTCAACCTCAGGGGCCCGCAAGCCGGTGCGGCAAGAGAAGCTCTCCTCTACACGTCAGGCTCACGATCCAGGTAGGTGACAGTACCAAACAGCCATGACTGAGCCTGAAGGAGGATCCTCTCCATTGGAAGAGATCTGCCAGCATCTCGCTTCCCTCTCCCAAACGATGACATCCCTGCAGGAAGACTACACTCGGCTAGAGGATCACGTTCAGAGACTGGCGACTTCTGCTGCGACTTCTGCTGCCTCTTCCACCATATCCACGTCTGCTACATCCACTGGGGTCTCTGCTTGCCCTCCAGTAATGTTGTTATCCCCTGAGCCTCGAGTTCCAGCCCCCGAGAAGTTCTTCGGTGATCAAAGCCAGTTTAGAGCTTTTCGGAATGCCTGTCAGCTCTACTTTGATCTGCAGCCAAGGACATTCTCTCTGGAAACCACCAAGGTGGGATTCACCATTTCTTTGCTTTGAGAAGAACCACAGTCCTGGGCTCATCGCCTATTGGAGGAAAAGAACATTCAGCTAAATACTCTGCAACTATTCTTTACGGCCATGTGTCAGCTATACGACGACCCACAACAAACCGCCACTGTTGAATCTGCCCTTAGTTCCAGAGCTCTTTCAAAGACTCAAGTCTGCCAATGTTTTCACCAAGCTTGACCTCCGAGGAGCCTACAACCAGGTCTGGATTAGGGAAGGCAACAAATGGGAAGACCGCCTTCTGTACCCGCTTTGGCCACTATGAGTATCTGGTCATGCCATTCGGCTTATGTAATGCTCCAGCCACCTTTCAGCATTTTGTCAACGACATCTTCAGAGACTTTCTTGACATCTTTGTCGTTGTATACTTAGACAACATCCTGATATTCTCCATCTCATTAGATATTCACAGAGGGCATGTCAAGAGTGTACTTCTCCGACTACGCCAGCACGGACTTTACGCCAAAGCGGAGAAGTGTGACTTCGAGCAGCAGAGCATCCAGTTCCTTGGATTAATTATTTCCACTGAGGGAATCAGGATGGATCCCCAGAATGTGTCCGCAATCCTGGATTGGCCAGCCCCTACCGATAAGAAGGGAATCCAGCGTTTCATAGGCTTTGCCAATTTCTACCGTGAATTCATTAGGAACTTCTCAGCCATTATCTCCCCGATCACCCAACTTACCAAGCAAGGCATCTGCTTCCACTGGTCCGCAGAGGCACAAGTTGCATTTGAAACCCTGAAGGAACGTTTTACCATTGCCCCTATTCTCAGCCATCCAGATTCTACCCTGTCCTACATCTTAGAAGTGGATGCATCAGAGAGCGCAGTCGGAGCAGTCTTGTCACAACGTCAGGGCCCCAAGGATGTGATCCATCCGGTCGCATTATTTTCTCGGAAACGTACCCAACCGGAAAGGAATTACGATGTGGGAGATAGGGAGCTCCTAGCAATCAAGGCTGCATTAGAGGAGTGGAGGTACCTGCTAGAAGGAGCCACTCACCCGATACTAATCTTCACAGACCATAAGAACCTCGAATACTTAAGAACTGCAAAATGTCTGAGGCCACGTCAGGCCCATTGGGCTCTCTTTTTCTCGAGGTTTGTTTTTCACATTACCTACAGACCAGGATCAAAAAATACTAAACCAGACGCGCTTTTGCGCATGTTTGAGGATCCAAAGGACATACCTCCACCAGACACCATCCTACCAGCTGGGAACTTCCTCCTGTTACAGTCAGGCCTGTTACCACAATTGCAGCAAGCCTCAGCAGGCACAACCAGTCCGCCAGGGATCACCTTGCAGGCGAGGAACGGCCTATTATGGAAAGAGGGACACATTTTTGTACCAGAAACCGCTAGAGTAGCGGTCTTAGGACTCTGTCATGACCATCCGTTAGCAGACCATTTCGGTACCCACAAGACCATAGAATTGGTCCAGCGTACATTTTGGTGGCCTGGGTTGGAGAAGGACTGCAAGGCCTACGTCAAATCATGTATTATCTGCACCTGGAATAAGACTACCCGAAATAAAGCTTGGGGTCTACTCAGACCCTTACCCATACCTGATGGGTAAGGGCCTGATACCCATACGCCATGGACTTTGTTGTCGAGCTTCCACCTTCTGAGGACTGTTCTGCTATTTTTGTGGTGGTGGATCGCTTATCAAAAATGGCGCACTTCCTGCCCCTGAAAGGAACTCCATCTGCAGCCGAGACCACTCAGGTCTTTATCAAAGAGGTTGTCAGACTCCATGACATTCCGATGAACATCGTATACGACCATGGAGTCAAGTATACGTCAAGGTTCTGGAAGGCATTATGTGGATCCCTAAAGATTAGACTATCCTTTTCATCAGCATACCATCCCCAGACCAACGGTCAAACGGAACGGACCAACCAAACCCTGGAACAGTATATCCAATGTTTTACGTCCTTCGCCCAAGATGACTGGGTACCTCTTCTTCCTTTGGCAGAGTTTGCGTATAATAATGCCAGCCACTCTGCCACCAAGCAATCCCCATTTTTTGCAAATTATGGGTTCCACCCAACCTATTTACCTGACTTGATTACTGAAACTGCTGTTCCTGCTGTCCAGAGCACTCTGGATTTTTTTTTTCTTCTAATAACTTGTTGTTACAGGAGGCGGTCAAGAAAGTTTAGGAGGACAACAAGAGAATCTTCGATAAGAGGAGAAGAGGGGAACTGCTGCAACAACCGGGGGACCAGGTATGGCTCGCCACAATGAACTTAAGGATGACTTGCCCATCTAAGAAGTTGGCACCAAAATTCTTGGGACCTTTTCCGGTAAGAAGGAAGATCAATGATGTGTCTTATGAGTTAGTTTTACCTGAGTCCCTCAAAGTACATCCTGTATTCCATGTGTCCCTGTTAAAGCCGGCAGTACCAGATCCGTTTCCCAATCGCAGTTCAGGACCCCCGACACCTGTTACTGTTAATGGGGATGAGGAATTTGAAGTTGAGGCCATCATAGACTGCAGGAAAAGAAGGGGACAAACACAATACTTAATTAAATGGAAAGGTTATGGTCCGGAGGAGAACTCTTGAGAGGCCAGTAGCAATGTGCATGCCGCGGACTTAGTTTGTGCTTTTTTCCATAGCCACCCCTGGAAGAGGAACCAGTTGGGCACCCGGAGGTTGCCCGTAGGAGGGGGGCAATGTCAGGGAAGGCATGGCCGTGCAATAGGAATCGCACGGCAGACACGCACATTCACGGCGCGTCAGCACGCACACACGCGTGCACGTGCACGCACGCGTGCGCCTGTCACCAACATTGGCGCCAAAGGGGCTATTTAAACTGAGTGCACCAAAGACTCCTTGCTGTTTGGTCTGCAGCTTCTGTGTGTCCTGAAACCCATTATCTGTGCTGACTTCTGATCCTTGACCCGGCTTGCTCTCATTAACCTTGTCTGCTTGATACCCTTACTTCGGCTTGTTTTGGACTTCTCCTCTGCCTGCTGCTCTGCCTGATCCGCCAGTACGTCTCCGACCCGGCCTGCCTGACTCTCCACCTGTTCCTCCAGTCTGCTGCAGTTCTGCTCTGCAAATCGCACCAGTTCCTGCTTTCATCTGCGATCCAGTCTGCCACCGTTCTGGTCTACCCAGCCAACTGGTTTGCCTGCTGCATCTCCAGCTACGAGCATCCAGCCACACCGATACTGGACTGATCCTAGGCACTCCTGCTTCAATGTGCTTCCATGGCTGCTGTCTCAACCTCAGGGGCCCGCAAGCCTGTGCGGCAAGAGAGGCTCTCCTCTACACGTCAGGCTCACGATCCAGGTACGTGACACATCCCGCCAATAGCTACTAATCTGAGGGCACTCCCAAAAGACATGGGCAAATCCTGCAGGGTAGCTAGAACATCTCCAACAGCAAGAAGAGGAACTAGGGTAGATACGATGTAGTCTTTGCGGTGTAAAATAAATTCTGTGCACTATTTTCAATTTGATCAACCTGTCTTTAGACGATATTAATGCTTGGAATGGGCTGTCCCAGAGATCCTCCCAGTCTTCATTATCCAAGTCCTGCTCCTCTGAATGCCACACGGTAAGCAGGGCACCTAGACCCTCATGAACGGAGGGCAGTAGTGACTTGTAGATCACAGATAATGTTTTTTTGAAAGTGGCATCCCGAAGGAAAACCTCCAAATCATCCTGCTCCAATCTAAATGGAGAGGATTTAAATTGGGATGCATATGCGTGTCAGAGTTGCAGGAATCAGAAAAAGAACACATTAGGCCGTGTAAATTTATTTCTCAACCTGTCAAATGTAAATAGTGCACTCCCATCACAAATGTTTGCAAGGTAACTAAAGCCCTGTACACACGATCGGATATCCTATGGATTCTAATCCGATGGTTTTTTCCATCGGAAATCCGATGAAACTGTCTTCCATCAGTCTTGCCCACACACCATCAGTCAAAAAACTGACCGTTTCAAACGCGGTGACGTAAAACACTCCGATGAGCCGAGAAAAATTAAGTTCAAAGCTTCTGAGCATGCGTCGACTTGATTCTGAGCATGCGTGGGTTTTTTATCCAATGGATTTCCACACAGACGATCGGATTTTGATATCGTTTTTTTCCCATCGGATAAATTTAAAACATGTTTTATTTTTTCACACCGATGGAAAAAAGACCGATGGGGCCCATACACGTTCGGTTCGTCAGGTGAAAACAGTCCATCGGACTGTTTTCATCGGTAAAACCGTTCGTGTGTACACGGCTTAACTCCTTTGGCAGCACATAGACCGGGGTCCAATAAGGAATGGAATTCCGGTAACATGGGATTAAATCAAAGCTGTGTGGATGGGGACCTTTTATCCCGCATTATATTAGGTTTAAAAAAACAACATGCCAGGCCTTAATAACTGTCCTCATAGCAGCAATAAGGGGCTGGTGAGAGACTCTCAGACCCCTGTAAAGGAGATTACGGAGGGTTTCATAGGATCCTGAGCGTGCAGCTTCCAGAACTACCAAGGCATTTGTGTCATCAGAGACAAGCCAGTTATGAGCATGGGTGAGCATGGCCGCCAACTTTTTCATTTCCTAAATTAACATTCTCAGCCCCATTAAGCTCTGTTCCGGTGTAGCTGTGAGATAGAGATGTGCCTGCATCTTTTTTAGTGGGATTGCTAAATGAAGGACAATACATCTCCCAGCAATCATAAATGTATTCATCCATTCATATACTGTATATATGTTGAATTTTATCTGTAAATGTTTCCATGGATTTTAATATCAACCAGTTTATATTTACATTTTATTACTACTTTAAATTGATATCTGTTATTATTGCCAAGCTTCAAAGCTGTCGTTCTTTAAAACAATACAAAAAACAATTATAATTCAATAAATGTAATGCTTTTGGTATAATCCGTTCAGTGTTAAGTATGTATGAACCTAGCTCAGCTGGGGCTGCCATTTAACATCTTTCACAGATTTACACATTCAGACATCTAGCATTGGCTAGGCCATTAAAATATTTTGATATGCTTTTAAAAGAGATGTTGTGTAAGAGCTTGTCAAATAAATATAACAAAAGCACGAGTGGAATAAACACAAATTCAGTCAACAGAAAACCAATCAGCTAGAAGTATGGAAGCAACATGCATTCTTTACTTACTGCTGCAATAAACCGCTGCCTGAAACACACCAGTGACTGGAGTTCTTGGCAGTCGCAGTGAGATATTGGCTTCTGCCAGCTGCTGTATTTTAAACTGTGCTCAACCAGAATGCAGATGTACAGCATATAAAATGTTATGGTCTAAACATGCATTCATGGATCACTTTGAAGGTGTTTAAACCTGTAAAGCAAAAATTGAATCTAAGCTAAATAACAGGATATCTCAAGAGCTTTGCATTGATATAGATTACCTGCACCTGTGGAGAGTTTTAAAGAAAATGAGAATTCATTTTTTCTTAGCATGGTTGCCATTTCTAAACTTTTCAGTTTGGTGTACAGAAGACATATGCACAGTCTTTTCTTTGGTGGAGTATACTCAACAGAAATGATCTTAGTATTTACAGAATGTAGTGAGATAACATTAGATCGACAACCTAGGAATTACAGATAAAGCCCTTCTTTTTTCTTTTTTGCTTACTCGTAGATTTATCACATCTCCTTGATAATTAATACAAGAGACATTTTTTTTAGACTTGTTTCAGACACACATGTGCAGCCGCTTCAGTGTGGGAGTCCGGTGCAGTTCTGTTCACCGATTTAGGTGCGATTCAGGTGCAAATCTTTACTGAAATTGCACCTGAACCAGACCCAAAATCGCACAGGACCCTTTTTAAAACTGCACCACGGTGCATTGAAAGCCGGTCCAATTCACATGGTTACACAGTTAAAAACGCATCCAGTTTGCATAGATGCAAACCAAGCCTCAGTGTTTACTTATTTCCCACTAAGAATTAAAATGATTACTGATGGTCTCTATCTGTGATTGTACCACTTGCTGTCTTTAGAACGTATATATACGGCATCAGGAGCAAGTAGTTATACTAGGATCATTGCTGCAGCCATCCCTCAGCTTTCAGGTAAACATGATCCGAGCAGCTCTACAACTGCCCAATCACTTTTTGCTGTTCCTTGGTGCTCCCCTTCCACAGGGAGCCCAGGGCCATTGTAAACAGTTGGGCTGGCTGCCTACTGAGAAAACAGAGGAACACCTGTTCCCCAGTCTCTTCTGTGATGAATGAACAGATAAGGATTTTGGCACTTTCAGTTTCAGTTTGTGTTTTCTTGGCCGGCGTTCTGACAAAATGAACAGCCTGGCAGAATGTACAACCCGCATCACATCTTGTGACGTGGAATCAGCTGTAGCTCCAAACTGCGCGCACTGTGCAGGCGCAACTCGTCACACATCCCTTCAGTGACTGACGTCAGTGCATGGAGGAATTTGCCTGACAAAATGCTCGACCGACTACTGCGCATTTGCATGGCGGAAATCAACTAACACTTACGAAATTTACGTTCTTAAGGCCATCTTGGTACACCTTACACTCCATCTCATCACACCTACAGTAAGGAGGCGGGCAGCGGTCATCTTGCTACACCAAACCCCGTTTTGAATTAGCAAACTAATTTCAGCAATCAAGGGAGCTTATCTATGTAGATGAGCTCCCTCGATTGCTGAAATTAGTTTGCTAATTCATCAAGCCGCGCTGCATCGGAGGTCTGTGTTGATGGGAAATTTGAGGGGGGTTATTGAAAAAAATGATAGTGCCATTTATACAGGTGGGCGGAGGAGGGGTAGGGGTGGGGGTTGTGATGGGAGGGGTATGGGGGGGCAGAGGGGGTTGTGATGGCAGGGGAATAGGATTTACACTGGATGGAGAGATGTCAATCCTGTAAAGGATGGGAATGGGAGAACTCTGTAGTTCGGGGGGGGGGGGGGTTTGTGGGAAAAGTGGGAGTCCTTTTTTGATTTAAGGTGGCGCACCACTGAACCCACCACTCTGTACACAGCACACCCCCAAACCCTGCACTCTTTGTGTAGCACACCCCTGAACCCTGCACTCTTTACGTAGCACATCCCTGAACCCTGCACTCTGTACGTAGTGCACCCCCGCACTCTGTACGTAGTGCACCCCTGAACCCTGCACTATGTATGTAGTACACCCCTGCTCTGAACGTAGCGCACCCCTGAACTCTGTACGTAGCACACCCCTGAACCCTGCACTCTGAATGTGACGTTTCCGCCCTGCAATATTATGGAGCTGGGTGAAGGCCATCTTCCCCTCACTCAGCTCCATACCACAGAAAAGCGGACCCGATCACCTCTCCTGCCACCGATAAAAGTGATCTTGCGGCGAATCTGCAGCAGAGATCACTTTTATCTAAAAGCTGACCGCCTGCTCTTGAAAAGGATACCAGGGCTATGGTAGCTAGCTGCTGCCAAAACAACGATATTCCTCTTCAAATAGCCGACGTATGATGACGGCGGCGGTCGGCAAGTGGTTAAGATTGTATAGTTAGATGGTTAGATTGTATAGTGTGTGGTCAGATTTACAGAGGCTGCTGAGAGAGGACTCAAAATGCAGCACTCTGTATATAAGGCTCGCTACACACATTGTAATGTGGCTGTTAAACCCCTTTCATATAGGGGCAGTGTGGGAGCGGTGTATACAGCACTCCCAAAGCGCCCTACCCATTGAAATTAATTGGCAGCGCTGCCGAAGCGCCTGCAAGGCTCTTCAGCAGTGCCACAACACCAGTGCTTTTAATCCTTCCTTCGGCCGCTATCGGGGGTTTAAAGAGCCCCACTAGTGGCCCGAAAAGCACCACTTTAACAGCCATAAAGCGCTGCTAAAACTAGCTGCGCTTTACCGCTAAAGCCGGCACCGCCTCAGTGTGAAAGTAGCCTAAAATCTTCCTTAGATCTACCAACAACTATATAGTGCAAGGGCCTATCTGATTGTATACAAATTGATTTAATTGATTAGTTAGGACCGCATATATATAGGATAAGTAAAAGGAGATTGTACAACCACATTGTAACATGTATAGTGAGCTTTAGTTTGCAAACTGGGATATTATAAACCATCTTGAGTTTGAAACTCACTATGGAATGTACATGGATTTTTACACTAAAGATAGAACAGTTACAGTATGTAATGGGCATAAGGTATATTACACAAATTTAACCCACGGCAATAACAGTGGATTTGTTCTTCCAAGCATACCTTTCAGCTAATTTAAAATTTAACTACTTGGAGCCCGGGCCATTGACAAATGACGGCCAAAAGGTGGCTCTTCAGGTCCGGGAGGCTGTCTATTGACTGCCTCGGCTTCTCCGGCCACTGGGGGGCGTGCGCCCGCCGCGTCACTGAGGTGCCGATGCGTGTGCCTGCGATGTCCGCCAGGTACCTGCGATCGCCCGTTACACAGCCAAGGACGTGGATTTCTGTGTGTAAACACAGAGATCCACGTCCTGTCATGGAGAGGAGACCGATGCTGTGTACCTTGTACATAGGGACACAGATCGCTCACCTCCCCCAGTCAGTCCCCTCCCCCCACAGTAATAATCACTCCTAGGGAACACATTTAACCCCTTCCTCGCCCCCCAGTGTTAACCCCTTCCCTGCCAGTCACATTTATACAGTAATCCGTACATATTTATAGCACTGTTCGCTGTATAAATGTGAATGGTCCCAAAAATGTGTCAAAAGTGTCCGATGTGTTTGCTGTTATATTGCAGTCCTGACAAAAATCGCAGATAACCACCATTACTAGTAAAAAAATAAATAAATAAATGTCATAATTCTATCCCCTATTTTGTAGGCGCTATAACTTTTGCGCAAAGCAATCACTATACGCTTATTGCGATTTTTTTTTTACCAAAAATATGTAGAAGAATACGCATTGGCCTAAACTGTGAAAAAAAAAGTTTTTTTTTTTTTAAATTTGGATATTTATTATAGCAAAAAGTTAAAAAATATTGTGTTTTTTTCAAAATTGTCGCTCTTTTTTTGTTTATAGCACAAAAAATAAAAACCGCAGAGGTGATCAAATACCACCAAAAGAAAGCTCTATTTGTGGGAAAAAAAGGACGTCAATTTTGTTTGGGAGCCACTTCGCACGACTGCGCAATTTTTATTCAAAACGTGACAGTGCTGAAAGCTGAAATTTTGCCTGGGCAGGAAGGGGGTATATGTGCCCAGTAAGCAAGTGGTTAAAAGGTGAATACAAATATAAATGCAGAATTGAAATGTTCCACTTTGTTCACTGGATACTGGAAGCAAATACAGCTTCTCCGCTTCTCCTCTGTTGTTTATAATTAGCTTAGCTTTAGAGCCTAAAAAGAACACATAATACACATTCAAGGCATGAATGGGATAGAAATGTAGAGAATGCTAAAGAAACAATTCTAAGGACTGTAAGTATTTAAAATATTAAACTGGTCATTTAAGAATAGATCTACAACAAAAATAAACAAGAACATATGCCAGCAGATTGGAATTGTCTTGTACAGTTGTTTACTCAGTTATGGTCATACGATATGATACTCACATCATGTGAGAATACATTTTCATTATGATCACTAAACGTCTTGAGATCTCCAGAAATGTTTCCAAAGTCATTCAAGGTAACAATGTTGTCCTAACTTTTGAATTTCTTTCTTAAAATGTATATAATTATTAGAATACATTTTTGCATTTTTCTGAACCGACTCAGAGCCGGTTCACACGGGGGGGGGGGACTTTGGGGGCGACTCGGCAAGGCGATCTCAAGACGACTTGAGAGGTGACTTGCAAAATGACTTCTGTATTGAAGCCAATGCAAGTCGCCCTGAGTCGCCCTCAAAGTCGTACAAGAACCTTTTTCTAAGTCGGAGCGACTTGCGTCGCTCCTATTAGAATGATTCCATTGAATAGAGCGGAGCGCGACTTGTCAGGCGGCTGAGTCGCCTGACGAGTCGCCCCTATGTGAACCGGCTCTAAGGATTACAAGGCTTTCTAATTATTAATGTTTAGAAAACCTTGTAGTGTTTTTGGTGTTAAAATAGACATATACATTAAAGTATATGTATACCCAATTGCTAATATCTTTTGTAAGCTTTACAATGTTAATTTAATTTAATTTGAAAAGTAATTATTATTATTTTTTATCTTCAGCTTTCATTAAAATAATGTCTTGTGATCCTGCCATGATGATCCTCATTTAGGCACTTCATCCCATAGGGTGACAACACTGTGTCTTTGCCTCCTGATGATCCTGCAGTGTCACCTGTTATTATACAGTCTTTCATGGGAGACCAAAAGTGGCCTTTTAAACACACAGTACAGATTCTGGACAGGGAGGGTGATTGGTGTGGAAGGGGGGGGGCAATTTCTGGAACCAATCCCCCTGTGGCTCCCCTTCAGCAGCTGAAGGCTGGCAGGGATGAGAGGAGGAGATGTCAGCAGGGGGACCAACAGGGGGATCAGTTTCAGAGACTGATAAGGTAAGGCAACGTGACTGACCTGGATTTGTGGATGCAAATGAGATTCAGTTAGGTTTCATTCACACAGGGTGTAGACAAGCATACACTTGTGGAGGCAGGGCCAGCTCTACCATGGGTCCGATTGGGTCCATTGGACCTAGGCGGCATTTTGAGAGGAGGGGCAGAGTGCCTAACACAGTGCCACTTGTTTTCATGCAGAGTTCTATGGCAGCGGGAGCATGCAGCAAACATCGGCGAGGCGGCGGGGATTCGGGAAAGGTGGCCAGTAAGAGGGCAGTCAGACCCGTGAGAACTCGAGAGGGAGAAGAGCTGCGCCCCCTCCCTGACCACTGAAGAGGCAAACAGGAGTGGGCGCAGCCTCCCCGGCGCTCTCAGAACCTGGATTCCTCCACCTCCTCTCTGCTCCAAGATTAACAGTGCAGCCCAGGCCGGAGGACAGGCTGACTGAGGGCCTGGAGGAAGAGGATGGTAGGCAAAGGTTGTCAAGGAACCGCTGGAAGGAGCAGAGCAGTTAGAGCACCTACGGATCAAGAAGGAGACTCTGTGCTGCCCCTGCTGGCCATCAGGTACCCAACACCCCTGCATGGTGGGGGGGGCAGAGGAGAGACTGCAAATATGGACATGGCTATGTGGTCTCTCTCAGCCCTTCCCTCTCTCTCTGACTTTCCCGTTTTTTCAGCCCTCCTCTGTCTCACTCCACCCCTCTCTCTCTCAGCCCCCTCTGTCTCTCAGCCCTCTGTCTCTCAGCCCCCCTTTGTTTCTCAGCCCCCTCTGTCTCTCAGCCCCCTCTGTCTCTCAGCCCACTCTGTCTCTCAGCCCCCTCCTCTCTCTCTCTCAGCCCCCTCCTCTCTCTCTCAGCCCGCCTCTGTCTTTTAGCCACCTCCTCTGTCTCTCAGCCCCCCTCTGTCTCTCAGCCCCCCTTATCTCTCTCTCTCTCAGACCCCTCCTCTCTCACCGTCTCTCCTCTCTCTCGCACTCACTCCCTCTCTCTTACACTCATCCCCTTTATCTCTCCCCCCCTTTTCCCTCTCTCTCTCACCCCCTCTCCCTCTCTCTCTCACCACCTCTCTCTTAACACCCCTCTTTCACTCCCCTCCCTCTTTCTCACCCACACCTCTCTCCCCCTCAGCCCCCCTCTCACTCCCTCCCTCTTTCTCACCCACACCTCTCTCCCCCCTCAGCCCCCCTCTCTCCCACTTTCCCCTCTCTCCCACTCCTCCTCTCTCTCACCCCCCTCTCGCTCATCCCCCTCCCTCTCTTTCACCACCTCCTCTTTCTCTCACCCCCTCTCTCACCCTCTCATGATATTCAATAATGGATGTGGGAGCCTTTTGGTGGGTGTGATTTTTAGAGGGGGGGGGGGGACAGCATTTCATTCTTGGACCCAGACAGCACAATGTCTTGGGCCAGCCCTGTGTGGAGGACAATGTTCACCTGCATGGTAATATACAGGTGTTCTGTGCATCCCAATGTATGAGATTCCATTTATGTCAATTAGGATGCAGGGGCTGAACCCACACAGACACTGCTCCCAATCTGACATCCATGAGGGTGCATGGTCCTGAATGAACCCATGGTACTTCGGGGCTGTGCACCCATGCCCAAACCAACACAGATTAGCAGTGCCTGTGTGTGTTCAGTCACTGCATCCTAATTGAAATCAATGGAACTGCCTGCACAGGGATGCACAAAACTACGATGCATCCTCATGCGGGTGAATATGGTTCTCCACAAGGCCTTAGGAATATTTTAATGATGCTCGAAATAAGCTGTAGGTGATAGAAAATGGGACACATTACCAGAAATTGGGACACATTACCAGATCAGTTAGTAAACAGGTTAATAGGAGTTGAACAGTGATACATGGATTTTCTGAGGGAACAGGTGATGACAATGTAAGGGAGAAGAAGACACAAAGCTGCATAGGATAGAGGAATGAGAGATTTATAGCAAGGAGTGTAAGCTGAAGGGAACCAGTCTGGGGGAGTGGAGAGGGATCATGAAGCTGGACTATGAAAAGATAAAAGGCAGCTACAGGAATGAACTATAGCTGATCGGCTGCGAGTGTATTAGGGAGGCAGAGCTATGGGGGAGAGAGCAGGAAAGACTGTATGGCTGGAAAATTAGACCAGGGATCAGCAGAGAGGCAGGATAGATCAGATTAGACAGCGTGTGAAGAAATGAGATTGCAGGGCATAATCAATGAGACTGAGAAAGGAGAAAGAGCGGAGTGTGATTGCAGGTCTATGAGAGGGAGAGTAAGTAGGACAAGAATCTGGAAGGAGGAAGGGGGGATGACAAAAAAGTTACACATTGGAGGTAAACACTCTATAAGGAAATGTGAACAAGCTGAATCAGACTCAGACTCAGGGAGTGTAGCTAACAGAGTACTAAGCTGTTCTGTAAAAGAATAACAGGAGGATGTGGAACAGTGTGGCCCATGCATCTACATACAGGGCACCGGCGCCGGACCATGGATTTCAATGTTTTTTTTTTAACCAGATGATTAGAGCCAAAGTCTCTAATAGGCTTTAAAAAAGGGTGGGATCCGGGCACAGAGCACTGCACTTCGAGCCCAGCCAGCTCTGTGACAATAGCGAATTAATATTTGCTATTCTCACACTAATCTTCCTCCCAGCCAATCAGGAAGTTGGTCGTGAGACCCTTCACCCAATTGGCTAAAAGGACAGGCAATCCTATTGGACACCTAACACCTAGGAGGAGAGAGGAGATGCGTGGTGGAAGCCACCATGCTGAAGGAGAGGACACAGCCCGCCACCTGCCACCCGCCACCCACCACCTAGATGGGGTAAGTGCCGGACCGACCGGCAGACAGCGAGCAGGTGTGGGGGAGTGCCGCCAGCCATCCAGGGGGGGTGGTTGTTTGCTGCCCTTAACCAAAAAAAACAGCCGCCACTGATGTAGAACTAAGTACAGCTGAGCTAAAGGAAAGGAGAGACACTTGTCAGGTGCCTGGGCACCGGGCCCCCTACAGGAGGTCTGGTTCTACTCCCTTATCAATGACCCTGATTACAGGGCAGGTCCCCCAAATATGCAAATACGTACCTATAGCTTTACAGCTCAAAAAGCAGAAATGTTGGTAAGTAGGGACATATTTTGCACCATGAGAGTACTTTGTTTGAGATTTCCAAGACAGCTAGGTTCTGCGAACTGGATATTATCATGATCCAGATACTAGACCAATCTTCAGCCTCCAAAGTGACACCAAGGTTGGCTGTTCATTTTCCTATTTATGACAGAGGGCGAGATTTTTTTTTAGAGATCATGTGAAGATAAAGCCTAATGATGAGACTCGCGGAATGAGGATCCTTAATACACATACAGTATCTCACAAAAGTGAGTACACTCCTCACATTTTTGTAAATATTTTATTATATATTTTCATGTGACAACGCTGAAGAAATTACACTTTGCTACAATGTCCCCTCAAAACAGTTCAACACACAGCCATTACTGTCTAAACCGCTGGCAACAAAAGTGAGTACACCCCTAAGTGAAAATGTCCAAATTGGGCCCAAAGTTTCAATATTTTGTGTGGCCACCATTATTTTCCAGCACTGCCTTAACCCTCTTGGGCATGAAGTTCACCAGGGCTTCACAGGTTGCCACTGGAGTCCTCTTCCACTCCTCCATGACGACATCACAGAGCTGGTGGATGTTAGAGACCTTGTGCTCCTCCACCTTCCATTTGAGGATGCCCCACAGATGCTCAATAGGGTTTAGGTCTGGAGACATGCTTGGCCACTCCATCACCTTTCCCCTCGGCATTTTTAGCAGGGCAGTGGCCGTCTTGGAGGTGTGTTTGGGGTCATTATCATGTTGGAATACTGCCCTGCGGCCCAGTCCTTGAAGGGAGGAGATCATGCTTTCACTTTTATGAGATACTATATGTTTGAAAGAGGAAAGCTGGTCCAGGGATGACTACAAATAAGTAGTAGAAGGGACAAAATTATTAACCGGAAGGTACCTGAAGACCTCAGTTCTAGGAAGCTACCAGGGCAAATAGACTGTGGATTTTTCAATCACAATTGCACTCTGCGAGGACATTTACTCTAGAGCTTAGTAAATTACTTCATCCAATCATGTGCAGGCAAAAATACAGTTGTTTTTATTTTCCTTGCATATGATTGGATAGTCTTTACAAAGTGAAGCTTCATCTCATTTACTAAGGTCTGGAGCAAATGCCTTTGCAGAGTGCAACTGCACTTGCAAAATGCACAGTCTATTTGCCTTTAGTAAATCAACCCCTATGTCTCTCATGCAAAGTCTGAAATTGTAAAAAGGTAGGATTCAGTTGAGGCCCCCAGGTGGTATAATCTGGTCAGGTTTAGATAAGACAAGGCAACAAATGAGGCAGGACATATGTACACCAGATAGAATAAAAGGTTATGCATGAAAAAGAGCAAGGAAATATGTGGCAAGAGAAGACCAGATTGTCATCTTATACAATCCCAGAGCATAAGGGAATGACAAGTAATAAGATTGGAAATACATTTTTGTTTGGTCGAATTGAGCCAAGGAATATTGTCAATAGGCACAGGATCACTGTAAGCCACTTAAAGACCTACCCAAAATGGTTTCCCAAGTTGCATAAAGTTTTGTCAACCACTAAGTTTAGGTAAGAATTAGAAGGCTCTAGGAAACCTCAGCCTGACAGATCCCAGACATAAAGTAAGACATGTCTCTGTAGGACTTGCAAATAGTGGGTTGGTACCTAAACTCGCAGAGAAAGCGATAGAGAATTTTAGGTAACTGTCATAGGTCTTCCTAGCCATGAGATATGTAGAGGTGTACAATGTGACTTTAAAGAGGTAATTTTGCTAGCATGAATGGATAGTTTGCAAAATAAAGAGCCTTGTAAGTTTTAGTCAGGTTGATCCTTAAATATGGCATTGGTAAATGATGAGGCAACCAGGGAGGGAAGGTCCTAAAGAGCGAGGGAGAAGTTAATGGCTTTAGACTTCAGTTTATTGACCTCCAGGCCAGAAAATTATGCAAAGAGATCAAGAATATGGATGAGAATGGGTGGTGTGGTGTGGGTAGAAGTGAGAAATAGTAGAACGTCATTGGAAAAAAAATTTACTATGATAACCCGCTGTCTTGATGCCCCTTAATGTCTAGATTGGACCATACCAATTTGCCCAATGGTTCTATTGCTAGAGCAAATAATGGGGTGATTGAGGGCATCCTGGCCTGGTGCCTCCAGCAATTGGGAAACAACATCAGATTTACAGTATATCCGGTATTTCAAATAGACATGTGGGTGGGAGTAAAGAGAGGGTAACCATTGGAAAAAATGTGGAACAAAAAGCCCCAGTCTCCCAAGATACAGTGGTTGATTTACTAAAAGTGGAGAGTGAAAAATCTTTTGCAGCTCTTCATAGAAACCAATCATCTTCCAGGATTCTTTGTCAAAGCTTAACTGAACAAGCTGAAAATCCTGGAAGCTGATTGGCTATCATGCACAACTACCCCAGATTTTGCAATCTCCATTTTTAGTAACTTAACCCAATAGTGTAAATAGGGCCAACAGACAGAGTAAAACATTTTTCTAATGTTCAAAGACAACCAGTATCTGTAATCCTTTTAAAGTCCCCCCACGGCTTATAATCATACGCCCATGCTACATTCATTTAAAATATAAACACGTCTACTGTTGAGATTAGCAGCTTTAAGCAGCTGTACCTGGATCACTTGTAGATTTGACCTTATAGTTTGTTCTATAAAAAAAACAGAAGTCATCAGAACATCAGCATAATGTTTCCCTCTCTTGCTCTCTTTATATACATATATGTTGCATGCCAAATAATCCTAAATGCTATAGTCAGGTAAATTAAATGCCCCTATTTTCCTTTCTATAAAATAAAAGTTTTTGGCCCTATATTTTTACCTTTCCAGCACCCTTGTGAATTTTAAGTCCAACTCAAAAAGTTAAGTTTTGCTCGGTTTTACAGGAAAAGTATTTTTTTTTTAAATATCCACTGAATGTAATCTTTTATTATGCCTTTATTTTTATCATGCACTCAGTTCGAATTGCCCAGGTTTGTGAAATAATTAAAAGGAACTTTCAACTTTTACAATATTTGTAGCATAAAATTTGTATTTTGGTATAAATAACTGTCACATAATTGTATTGTCTATCACAGATGCCATTGAAGAACATTATCCTGTTATATCAAGTTGCAGTTTCTAAAGATCATCTTACGAAATAATGTGCTTGAAACAGATTTTCATTTGAAATGTCAGTTTATGCTCAATTAGACAAATATTTTAATTTGCCTTGAAAAGGTTATTTTGAATTGCTGATCTATTCAATTGATTTTATGATTCCAATTATGCTGTTGCTCACAGTGTGGACATTAATTGTATGTTTTTCCATTTGAGCTTTTCTTTTGCATTTAGTCAGTGCATCATTTATACTTTTGGAAGTTTGTCAATCCTTATAACTATAACTCTGCCTTCATCTGAGGCTACTACTGAAAATTGCATAGCAAACCAGGAAATAAGAGGCTGCTTGCAGGCATTGATCTTTTTTTACAATTTTGTAGCTATAGGTAACGTGCAGTGATTTTATACATATTTTCTCTTTGTATGTATGTTGGACAAAACTAACACATGACAAAAAAAAAACAATCTTTATTTTTTGTTAGAAAAAAAATAAAAATATTGCATATTAAAATGTGCATTCCTCACATTTGTCAGCAGGTGGAGCTTTATTTTCACATGAACCCCATATCTCCTTCTCTTAATTTAAAAAAATCCTGTAGTTTACCAAGCATGATAGCTCAAGCTGTACTGTGCGCACCTATAAATGAATCAGATGGGTCCCATCTCCTTCTGCATAATCATTTAAAAAGTATGTAAATCCTAGTTCTTTTTAGATATGGATAGTCTGTGAAAGAAACAAATCCTCTTTGGGACTTGTATTTCTTTCTGTGTCACCACTGAAGGATTCATGCTCATTATTGTTTCTGGTGACCACATAGTTGCCAACTATATAGCTGCATCTCTGGTGACAAAGTGACAAGCTGCATCTGTGGTGACAAGTGCGCTGTATCTGTGGTGACAAGCTGCATCTGTGGTGACAAGTGACACAAACTGCATCTAGTGACAAGTGAGCCATGCTACATCTGGTGGCAGGCAACGTGGCAATGGACACACTCAGTGCTCTCACTGATTCTGCATTACTGTGAGCTGAACTATTTAATTTTACATTACAATGCAATATAAGAAATAATGCGCTTCAATCATCCTGACACCATAACAACCATGGTGCCGCGATGATTGAAGCGCCAACACCAGGTGTTTGGAGTATCTTTATCTGCTGATTGTTAAACTTTTTGGAATACACATTTCTACAGTGGTGTAGGATCTGGGCCTGCTGTCCCTCCATCCCTCTTTCTTTCCTTCTTTATTTTCTTCCTTCTCTCTCCTTCTTTCCTCCCTATCTCTTTCATTCTTTCTCTCTCCCTTTCTTTCTCCCTCCATCCCTCTCTTCCATCTCCCCATCCCTCTTTCATCTCAGACTCTAACCACACCCCCTTTAAGCTATGCCCAATATTTAGTTTAGACCACACCACAGTTTTCCACCCCCGCTACACCACGCCTATAAACACTAGCGTTGCTAGCCAGGTGCGGGGGGGGGGGCGGGCCGCACCCGGGTGACACCCACCAGAGGGTGACACCCGTGGGTAGCGCAGCGGCACCACACTGACATCGCCCGCCCGCCTGCTGCCCTGTGCCTTAGGCTCACGCTGCGGCTGTGTCCCTCAGTGGAGCGGAAGGAAGCCGCCGCCCCCTCTGCCTCCTCTATGTTTACATCCACAGAGGAGGAGGAGGAGCCCGCGCTCGAGAGACACACCGCTGTGTGTATTTGCCGCTCTGTTCTGAGGTCTGTAAGGTAAGGGGGGCATCTTTACTGATGGGGGGAGGGGGTGTCTGTACTGCTGGGGTTTGCACCAGGGGGGGGGCTGTAACTGAGGGGGGTGTCTGTACTGAGGGGGGTGTCTGTACTGAGGGGGGTGTCTGTACTGAGGGGGGTGTCTGGTACTGAGGGAGGTGTCTGGTACTGATGGGGGGTCTGGTGCTGAGGGGGGGTCTGGTGCTGAGGGGGGGTCTGGTACTGAGGGGGGTGTCTGTAACTGAGGGGGGTCTGTAACTGAGGGGGGGTCTGTAACTGAGGGGGGGTCTGTAACTGAGGGGGTGTCTGTTACTGAGGGGGGTCTGTTACTGAGGGGGGTGTCTGTACTGAGGGGGGTGTCTGTAACTGAGGGGTGTCTGCACTGAGGTGGGGGTGTCTGTACTGAGGGGGAGGTTCATACTGAGGGAGGCGGGTCTATATTGATGGCGGGGAGTCTGTACTTAGTGGAGCGGGTTTGTACTGAGGGAGGGGATCTATACTGTGGGAGTGGAGTCTGTAGTTGTTGGGGGGTGACACCATTTTTTTTCGCACCGGGTGACACCAACCCTAGTGACGCCACTGCCTATAAATGAATGTACCACGCCCTAATTGCAATTAGCACCCTGCCTAAAGACAAAAAAGTGTCCCTATATATTTTTTGAGAATGTTGGCAACTATGTGACCACTGTCTATGGTACAGACAGTGATCGAAAATCAATAAGAACAGGGGATGAGGTGGAATGTTCTAATGAGTGTGCCTGTACTGATGTCCCCAACTGTCTAAAAGGGGATTTCCC
This sequence comes from Rana muscosa, assembly GCA_029206835.1. Taxonomy (NCBI): domain Eukaryota; kingdom Metazoa; phylum Chordata; class Amphibia; order Anura; family Ranidae; genus Rana; species Rana muscosa. The sequence continues at coordinate 1,014,467,136 of CM055116.1, forward strand.
CTTACATTAGAGAGATTGTCTCCTATTACCTGCTGTGCCTCCTGGACAGAAAGTAAAGGAAAATTTCCCTGATGGGATACAGACAGCACATAATATCTGACAAAAGTCTTAACAATTCCTTACTTAGTTCAAAACTTAAAAAATACTTCTACTGTGCTCTCATTTTACAAAAGCTGAAAATCCACTGGAAAACATGTTTTATGTATTAACTCTGTAAAACAAAAAAACGATATATAGAAAATAAATAATCCAGCCAATTGTTTGTAGATATGGTGGTTTTTTTTTTCAGATACATTTTATTTAGCATTTTACCTTTATTGGCTAAATTAAAAGAATAACATGGGAATTTGTCAAGACAAATTAGATGATATTTTCAGGACACAAGCAGAGAAATAATATTACTGTGCAAACTTTCAAAATAGCACATGGTTCTTTGTTATGTTTTGTGTAATGTTTAAAGAGTAACTCCACTTTTGTTGAGAAAAAAACATTCCCCTCTGGCTGATTTATGTACATTGCAAGGATTCAAACAAACTTTGTTGCAGATTCCTACCTTTTGTTATTCTGAAGGAAGTGGTGGTTTTAAAATTATCAACCAGCTGATGCACCTGCAGGGCTCTAATGAGGAAAATTGCAGGGGCTGCATCCCTTTAGACATGATTTCCTACTGGAAGTATCTCACAAAAAAATTACATTTTTGTTGTAGGGGGATGCCTGATATCTGACTTGTATCTTAGTGTAGACTTCTGGGAAAATCAGTAAGCCAATCACACAAGCAGAAAATTATGTTTCTGGGGGGCGTTCAGTTCAGGTAGCCGTATTGCACTGCATTTTACAGAAAATTACAGAGCTGCAAAATAAAAAAAGAAAAGGTAATTTTTAATAACATTTAATCACAATATGACTTGTGTCACAATTGTATACGCTATATTATTTTTTTTATTTTCTATTTTTTTTTCGCGAAAGTGGAGGTACGCTTTAAGCTCATTAAGCCTTTTCCTGCCATATATGCCTGATAAAAATAATTTAATCCCAGAAGCTCCACTTTGACCTCTGTGTCTTCACTGAGTCACCTGAAACCCTGGATACTGTAGGTCTCTACCCAATCTCTGTGCAAACCTTCATGGTACTTGGTTTCTTGTTAAAAGCAGTAGCTCCAACAGAGGACATCCTATTAACCATGTCTCCGCACTTGCTGTTTAACAGATTATTGTACTTCTGACAATTTCTCACCTATTGCTGCTTTGATGCAAGACTGCTGATCTTATCTTCTGGTGTTCACTTTTAGTTAAGTACCAAATTCTCCTTGTTTCCCCACTTCTAACCTTATAACAATAGCTAATGACTCAGATTGTATAAGTGACTATAAATCTGTCTTACTCTATCACTTTGTCTGTCACCTGTCTACCAAATCCAGCTTACTATTGACCTCCAACTTGTATTCTGTTTCTGGACACTGAACCTGTTCCCAAATCATTACAGAACTATTGCATATTGTCTTGAAAACTTGCTGCTTCTCTCTTTGTAGTCAGTCAATAAAAGACACAATGGCGGTTATTTACGAAAGGCAAATCCACTTTGCACTACAAGTGCAAACTACAAGTGCAAAGTGCACTTGAAATTGCACTGAAAGTGCACTTGGAAGTGCAGTCGCTGTAGATCTGAGGGGGACATGCAAGGAAAAAAAAAACAGCATTTTAGCTTGCACATGATTGGATGATAAAATCAGCAGAGCTTCCCCTCATTTCAGATCTACCCCTCACATTTACAGCGACTGCACTTCCAAGTGCACTTTCAGTGCAATTTCAAGTGCACTTTGCACTTGTAGTGCAAAGTGGATTTGTCTTTCGTAAATAACCCCCAATGCTTGATGAAGTGACATGTGTTGTATTGTAAAGCTTGTAAACTCTAAAGCTGGGTATAGAGTACACTAGTATATTGTAGATTTGCGAACAAAAATGTTAGTTTTAAGGATGTCCGATTAATTTTCGAATCATTATCGGTCAAATCAGCATTAATTTTTGACAAATTCAGAGCAGAAAATTCAAAGGAGCAGGATAGAAAATTACTCTTAAGCCTTGTACACACGGTCGGACTTCCATCGGACTTTTCCGTGGATTTTTGTCCGAACGGAGTTGGTCGGGAACACCCATAGCATACACACGCTCTGACTTTTCTGCAAACTTTCCTAAAACTTTTTGCAACATCACGTGGTTTTTCTGCTCTTTTCTGCTCTTTACCGCCACCCTTTGGTCAACTTCTGCTATTGTTGGTTGATTTTAACATTAGTTGTTTTGTCCATCGGACAAAAGTCCTATGGTTTTCTGTACACACGGTAGGACTTTGCTCCATCGGACTTTTGTTGGGCAAAAGTTTGTCCGTTTGCAGACCCAACTTTTGTCCGATGAAAACAAAACCAAACGAAAAAAAGTTTGTCCGATGGAGCGTACACACGGTCAGATTGTTGGTCCAACTTGCTTAAAACGAAGTTTGTTGGGCAAAAGTCCGACCCTGTGTACGGGGCTTTAAACTAACATGTTTCCAACAGTGTATGTGGTTTTCGCTCAGTAAATTACATTCAGCCCAAAACTGAATGTTGAAAGCAAATTAAGTTTCGAACAACATTTGGCAAGCCAATGTACTAGACATTCTATGTTTGTATGAATTTTCATTCAAAAATCTACTAGTGTATGCTCTGCTTAAAGTGTAAGTAAACCCCCCTATCGTTTTCAGCCAATGAAGCTGCCATCTTTGCCTCTGTTTAATCTACAACTGCCATGATACTACACATGTGATCAGGTATGACACCAGCCATTGGATGGTTTGACAGTTTGGCTGAGAGCACATCCAATGGGAGTGCTACATTTCCGGCACGTTCCGCTTTAAGTCTTGATTTAGCCAGTTGATGTCATTAGGCCTGATGAAAATTACCCAAGTTGTCCTGAGAACTTGCTAGATCGATCACTTTAGCTATTAGGTAATATTTCTTTAGCTTTACCTTATTACTATTGTAGCGCCCTCACCCGCCTTCTCCCCTCTCTTTATGGCTGTATGACTCGTCTAGGGGTATCTGGGAGAAGGGGGAAGATGTACACCACCAGCTCGGCTCTCTGATGTAGTATGCAGAGATATGAGCAAAACCGTTTACCTTCGGGTCTGCGTTTTAGGCCGGAGCCTCAGCTTCTCCTGTGGAGGATGATTGTCTCTGTCACAGACAGGGACACTTAGCTTCCAGTAACACGAGTTCCACACCATAAAAAGTCCAACACTGTTTTATTGGCTTTGATCAATAGGTAGGCTGATTGAACTTTAAAAAAACAGACAGGGTGTGGGAAAGAGTAGGTCCAGGCACACTCAATGAATAAAGTCTCTCCCGTTCCATTTAGTGCAAACAGGCTTGGCGCACAGTCGCTGCCACAGACCGTGAATTTGGTCCCTGCCACTGACCTGGGTGAACGTTGAGGCCTCTGCCACTGGCCTTAGAGAAGGCCTGCCACTGACCTGATGAAGATGGGTCCCTGCCACAGACCATAAGAACATAAAATACCTCCGTTAGGACAAACGACCACTGTCAGAGGAAGACATCCATCCGGACGGTCACCAGAGGCCCACAACGGCACCGGCCAAATGCTGCACCGGCTCTACGGGAGGGTCACGTCTCCGGTCCCTTATGCCCTGGATTCAGCCATCCAATACCGGGGGCACCTTAGGAATGCTTCTCCCTTGCGGGACCCAGTCGAAGGTACTGGGCCCCAGGCCTCCTTGTGAAGTACCTCACCCCAGGCTGAAGGTGCCTGGGATGGAACTTGACTCCATGCGCCCAGGAAAAGGGTGCCTGGGCACAGACGAACCGCAGCAGCCCCCAGGCTGAAGGTGCCTGGGGAATGGAACTCGTGCGCAAGATGTCCGGCCCCCTTATATCCTCTCCCAGCAGGCACAGCGGGTTACCTGCCCCGCTGTACTACTGCCACGAGAGGACACAAAGGGCACAGCGCTAGAATGGCAGTTCAACCCGGTCCCAGGTGACAGCGCCACCTAGGGACCGCAGGGAACATGACACCATTCATACCTCCCACACTCCAAAGTGTCCATAAATTCCAAAAAATCAATGTATCTGGGCCATCTATAGCCCAGATATGCCCCTCTAAATTTGACACCCGCTACACTCTCCCCCCAGAAATTTGACACTGGTCCCCAGTGTCTGGAACAAGTCATGCCCCAAAGGGAGCCAACATAAACTCAATCCAGAGAATGCTTCAAAATGCGCAAGAAAATGTAAATTTGAAAAAACTGGTAGTTGTGCCTGAACCTGACATGGAAGGGAAAAGGGAAAGGGAAACAACACATAACAGCATACATATTACAATAACACCATTGACATTTTCCCCCTCGCCCACATCATTAACTAAGACCCGCCCCATTCTCAGCGGTCTTGACGGACATTCTCCTGCAGAGGGGACAAAAGAAAGTTAAACACACAAAATTTCCTGACACATATGTGGGTGTTGGAACGAAAAAATCTCTCCGAAGAGAAATCCTTTCCTTCCAAGAAGTGTGTGGTGTAAAGTGAATAACGGTGCGCAACACTGCCACCTGGTGACAATGCCGCGGTAAAAGCACTTGTCGAATCCTGGAACGAAACTACTTCTCTGTGCTTTGGCCCTAACTATCCCAAAGTCCATGATTACTTTGTGGGAGGGAAGAAAGGAGAACAACAACTGCAAAAGTCCCCCATTCCTCCAAAGAGCACAACACCCATCAAGCTCGGGTACAGTTCCTGGGCTTCTGGGAAGGAAAAACAAACCCCGGAAAGTTCAGCAAATTTTCAAGGCACAAGGAAAATGAGTCTTTTCTCCTACAGGTAGAATCTGGGATGCGGCAGGACAAGGGGTTTTAAATGTTGATGAACAGTCTCCTAATGGTATTCAACATCTTCTCCATCCTTTCTCCGAATCAGCACCTTGTCTGCATGAATGTGCCGACCCAACATCCACTCTGCCTTGCAGTCTATGAATCTCTGAGACGCTTTTGGGGAACATGCAAGGTACCTGCGTGCGTGTGGGACATTGATGTGTGTCCACAAGAAGTCATTGTACCAACGTTCCCTGCAGACTTCTACTTCGTAAAGCAGCTCCTTAGATAAGTATGGGTACTCCCACCCATACTCGTTGGCGACCTTTTGACAGAACAAACGCTGTAGCCTAGACAAGGGAGGCATAGTAGAGCGGTCTCCCTCGCCCGGCAGAACAATAGAGTCTGGATGGCGAGGTGCCTTGACCACCTCTGATTTGGGCATAGGCGCCCGCAGCGACAGTCTCTTGTCCCCGGTGGTAGATGCAGGAGGCACTGGGGACTGAAAGGTAGACAGTGGACGGGGTCCCTCCTCAGGCGCTGGTGCCTCCACCCAGGGTGTACTATCCCCTGTGGACATAGGTGGATCCCTGGTTCTACGGGATGAGGAGAGAGGCATCTTGTCCCAGCCCTTCTCAGCAAATAGTTTGTCTATGACGACATCGTCTCCCACATCGGAGACCGACTCCAGGTCGGAGGTGTCACACTCCTCCGCGGGCAGGTAGTGGGTAGTGGACACCGAATCACTCCCACCCACGGGATCAAGGGGCCGTGAATCCCCGACACCTCCATCCCAACACCAAGTCCCATTCCCTGGCTTACCTCGACCCAAACTTGTGAAGGGATGTCCAGGACTCTTCCTACCGGATCCATCCAGGCCAGGCAAGCACAGGGGTTGTCCTCCATCTCAGCCGCTGGAAGCTCTCACAAGACCAACCTTACTTGTTGGCGCTGGCAGTAGGGAAACTGTGGTGACCGAAGCAGCATCTCCAGAATTTGCATCCTCTAGCCATTTGTTTGTGACCTCCACGGAGGTCTCTACAGTGCGCGGAGGGATGGCTGTCCAAGCATTGACTTCTCCTTCTTGAGTGGCCACGCCTGATATAGGGCTGAGGTGGAAGACCCGGGGTCTCTCTATGGATTGCTCCACCTCAAACGTGAACTCCCCGCAGGCCTCACAGCGCCTGAATGGCTTTAACTGTACCACCAGTCCCGAACATCTGGGACAAATCATACCCAGGGCCTCAACATCCTTGCAGGTGTACAAGGCGAATCGTCCCCGGGGCTTGAGCCGAATCCCCGTATATGTAATCGGAGCAGCAGTTGAAGTCATCCTCGTAGTATTAGAGACTGGAACCCACGAGGCATTGCTGAACATGGTGACTGATTGCTGCTCCATCGCGCACTACATAACTTGCGCCAAAGTCCCCACGTGTACCTCTTCAAATGGCCGGACTCCTCCCCTTTGGCGCACCAGTTCGCGGGCTTTCTCCATGTCATGCCCACGAACTGTGCAGGGAGGGTGTGCCTGCTGGCCAATATGGCCGGCCTACTCGGAACTCTTCTGGGCAGCAAAGTTCAAACTCCGATAGCTTCGGCTCCATTACACAAATCCCGGACGAGCCCCCACGTGTAGCGCCCTCATCCGCCTTCTCCCCTCTCTTTATGGCTGTATGACTCTTCTAGGGGTATCTGGGAGAAGGGGGAAGATGTACACCACCAGCTCGGCTCTCTGATGTAGTATGCAGAGATATGAGCAAAACCGTTTACCTTCGGGTCTGCGTTTTAGGCCGGAGCCTCAGCTTCTCCTGTGGAGGATGATTGTCACTGTCACAGACAGGGACACTTAGCTTCCAGTAACACGAGTTCCACGCCATAAAAAGTCCAACACTGTTTTATTTGCTTTGATCAATAGGTAGGCTGATTGAACTTTTAAAGAAGAGACAGGGTGTGGGAAAGAGTAGGACCAGGCACACTCAATGAATAAAGTCTCTCCTGTTCCGTTTAGGGCAAACAGGCTTGGCGCACAGTCGCTGCCACCGACCGTGAATTTGGTCCATGCCACTGACCTGGGTGAACGTTGAGGCCTCTGCCACAGGCCTTAGAGAAGGCCTGCCACTGACCTGATGAAGATGGGTCCCTGCCACAGACCATAAGAACATGAAATACCTCCGTTAGGATAAACGACCACTGTCAGAGAAAGACATCCATCCGGACGGTCACCAGAGGCCCACACCGACACCGGCCAAATGCTGCACCGGCTCTACGGGAGGGTCACGTCTCCGGTCTCTTACGCCCTGGATTCAGGCACCCAATACCAGGGATACCTTAGGAATGCTTCTCCCTTGCGGGACCCAGTCGAAGGTACTGGGCCCCAGGCCTCCTTGTAAAGTACCTCACCCCAGGCTGAAGGTGCCTGGGATGGAACTCGACTCCACGCGCCCAGGCCAAGGGCGCCTGGGCACAGACGAACCGCAGCAGCCCCCAGGCTGAAGGTGCCTGGGGAATGGACCTCGTGCGCAAGATGTCCGCCCCCTTTATATCCTCTCCTAGCAGGCACAGCGGGTTCCCCGCCCCGCTGTACTACTGCGCTAGAATGGCAGTTCAACCCCTGTCCCAGGTGATAGCGCCACCTAGGGACCGCAGGGAACATGACACCATTCATACCTCCCACACTCCAAAGTGTCCATAAATTCCAAAAAATCAATGTATCTGGACCATCTATAGCCCAGATACGCCCCTCTAAATTTGACACCGGCTACACTATGTTTTGAAAGACATTGGCCATAACTCCTTTGCATCAGATACAACTTCAGCTATTGGTATATTTATATATCACATCACAAATATCCAGTTAAGAAGACAGGCAATTAAAAAATGAGTATTCCCTTCTCATTTAGAAATATTTCAGTTAAGCTGTTAAATAAGCTGCATTTGTTATTTTCCTTTTCCTTTGACAAAAAAAAAAAAAAACGACATTAGCCTCTCTCCTGTGTGCACTTCTCCAGTCAGGATTTCAGCATTCTTCTGTTTTTCATTTGATAAATAAGACAGAAAAATATGACCCTGGGGTATTTTCCTGAGAAAAATACATTTGCTACCATTTAAATTTTGAAATGAGCGTGAGATAAACAGCACCACCAGGGATAATAAATGTAAAGATATGCCACTGATTAAAATAGAAAGGAACTGTGGTAGACAACATTTGTATCATGTCAATTGAGTAATGTTCTGGCACAGGAAAAACTGCATTTTTAATTCTAAGAACAAATGAATTATCTGCTTTACATAGAGAAAAACAAACTGGTTTGGACATACTTCATCAGACTTAACTCGTTCTGTGTCATGGAACAGGAAATGAGAACTGCAAACCAAATGGCTTCTATAACCGCCTAAAAGTAGGAGTCATTTAAGGAACAAGCTACTGTGCAAACAACAGATTTTGTGGGCTTTTACATATTGTAGGTAACCTTGTTGTGACAAGTCCAAAAGTTTGGAGCAGTATGGTATATAGGTATTACCAAGAATAACATATTTAAGTAATTAAAGTATCTAAACCCAGTCACACAAAACTCACATAAGAAGCAGTAGCATGTTAATGTAATGTTGATGTCAGTCTATTTAAATCTGCAGCTATTGTTCAAGTAATACATGGAGATCCTGCCAGGAAGGCCTTTGTTTTGGCAATTCCAGTTATGGAGTAGCAACTGACTCCCAACTGTGCTTCTACTTTGTAACTCTTTCACATGTGCCCGACAGAGACTCTTCCAATGCACATTGAACAGGCATGGTCCACAAATGTCACTCAGAAGCCTGATCTGAGCAGCGTTGTACAGCTGATGCTGGAGAGGGTCTAGATCAGCTTCAAGAAAAGCATCTTCATTATTGAGGAAACAAATTACTAGAATGCTTGTACAAAATATTTTAATGTTATCTTTTCTATTTTACACTGTTTAACCACTTTAATACAGGGCTTTTTATACCACTTCCATACCGGGCCTATTCTAGCACTTCTCTCCTACATGTACAAATCATCATTCTTTTGCTAGAAAATTACTCAGAACCCCAAAACATTATATATTTTTTTTTAGCAGACACCCTAGGGAATAAAATTACGGTCATTGCAACTTTTTTTCTTGCACTGTATTTGCGCAATAATTTTTCAAACGCCTTTTTAAAAAAAAAATGGTTTCATGAATTAAAAAATAACAAAACAGTAAAGTTAGCCCAATTTTTGGGGAAAATATGAAAGATGATGTTACGCCGAGTAAATAGATACCTAACATGTCACGCTTTAAAATTGCGCACACTCATGGAATGGCGCCAAACTTCGGTACTTAAAAATCTCCATAGGCGACGCTTTAATTTTTTTACAGGTTACCAGGTTAGAATTACAGAGGAGGTCTAGTGCTAGAATTGTTGCACGCGCTCTAACGCACGCGGCGATACCTCACATATATGGTTTGAACGGCGTTTACATATGTGGGCGACTTACGTGTGCATTCGCTTCTGATCGCGATCTACCGGGGACAGGGGCGTTTACATTTTTTTTTTTATTATTTTTTTTTTTTTTTTACTTATTTATTTATTTTTTTACAATTATTTTACTACTTTTTTTTGATCACTTTTATTCCTATTACAAGGAATGTAAACATCCCTTGTAATAGGAATGTGTGTGACAGGTCCTCTTTATTGAGAGATGCGGGGTCAATAAGACCCCACATCTCTCCTCCAGGCTGGAAAGCATGAGATCAGTGAAACATTTTTCACTGATCTCATACTTACAGCTGCAATGGCGGCTTTGTTTACATTTGAGGACCCGGGCGTGACGTCATCACATCGCGCCCGGGCCTCCGACGATCATAGAGATGACTGGTGACCACCAGTCATCTCTATGCTCATCACGTGACCCACCAACGGCGCCGGAAGATTCTCTCCGGGTCCCCGATCGCACGGGAGAGCCCGGAGAAGCACCGGATGGCGGCGGGAGGGGGGATGTCCCCTCCCGCCGCCTATAAGAACGATCAAGCAGCGGAACTGCCGCTATGATCATTCTTATGGTGCACAGAATCGCCGGCACTTCAAAAGGATATCTGAATGATGCCTCTAGCTGCAGGCATCATTCAGATATCCCCCTACAAAGCCAGGACGTCATATGACGTCCACCCAGGATGGGAGATCCCATCTGTGGACGTCATTTGACTATGGCTGGGTAGGGAAGTGGTTAAATAAGGAGTTAAGAAAACTGAATACACCCCCACAACTGATACTTAACCACTTGCCGACTACATAACTTAGTTATGTTGCGGCAGAGCGGCTCTCCTGTGCTGGATCATGTACTTAGTACGTGATCCGGTACTTCCAGGAAGTGGGCATAAGCACGTTGCCGGCATTGCGACTGTGTTTTGACTTGAAACAGCACAAGCCAATCAGTGGGTGCCGACCAATAGATGTCCTCTGGCACCCACTGATCAGCGAGGAGAGACACAGAACAGAGCTCTGCCTATGTAAACAGGGCAGAGCTCCATTCGGACAGGGAGAAAGTGATGGATTTTGTGTCCCTGCAAAGCAGGGACACAAAATCCATCTCTTCAACATACATAGTAAAATACTGGTTAGGCACAAATTTAACCCTTTGATCATGCTAGATGTTTACCCCATTCCCAGCCAGCGCCATTAGTACAGTGACAGTGCATATTTTTAGCACTGATCTTGTATTAGTGTCACTGGTTCCCGCAAAGTGTCAGTTAGTGCCAGTTAGTGTCAGACTGTCCGCAGCAATATCGCAGTACCGACTCACTCTTCAATACCTCGGGTATAAATCCAACTATGCGTTAATGTTCTCCTGATGTATCACTCTGTAGGTTGAGAGGGAACAGGAATCTCCTTGTAATTTATTAATCCTGGAATCAAATTACTAGAATGGCCGTGCAAAGTGTGTGGAATGTTTTGTTCTTTTTATTTGATAAGTTGTATTATTTTTCAGTTTGTGTTATCTGTATATACCTATACAAATCATCTTCAACAAGAAAAAAAAGAAAATTAAACTGTATTTATTTCATTTTTCAAAATTTGTACAAGTCAAAGTCTGCTTCTTTATAAAATTCCCCTTCTGTGATTATGTATTCAAAGTGAACATAGTATCACTTTTCTAAGTAATTTTGAAATGCTGCTTTCTTATAGCAGTACGGTATCTCCATTAGAATTCACAGTTCTAGTTATCTACTATGGGCAATTAAATACAAAAGGAAAATTACACACAGTGCTTTTAACGTGGTAACTTTAAAGTTCCATGTGTGTAATCTTGCTTTTCCTGACACAAGCATAACAGCATACACATATGTGTACAGGCCCCCCCCCCCCCACCCCCTGACCATTTACAGGATCGATTATACTATATAAATGAGTCACCTTCCCCATCATTTTTTCCTCACTACTCAGCCGGTTATGGAACTGTTGAAAGCAGAAATGTTATCCCCACCTTGCCAGTTTCGCCTGACCTATCCACACAGGTTCAGCCTCTCCTGTGGGAAAGCTCCTTCCGTACAGGCTGTAAATCTCCTATAAGAAGGAAGCATCCCCCATGTCAAGGTACTGGGATTGTGGGATGCTGATCTCTATTGCACAAATACCTAATTTATCATGACTCCATGGATGGACATTTATTGGACTTCCTGTTGGCTATGAGGTTTCAGGTGGTAAGACGCATGACTTGGTGCTCAAGACAATAGTATTCAGCTGCTGTTACACTGTTAAGAGTTGTCTACAGGTATATGCTGTTATCCTGTACTGTTGAAAGCAGGCATCACAAATGGGAATCTTCGATGGCTTATTTTCCATAGTTCAGTCTGTTTTGTCAATGCCTCAGAGGTTGTGGTTTGTGTCTGCAGTACTGCTTACAGATGGGCTGATAGTACAGGTGTCAGCTGTTGTTGTAGATTTGGGTCTTTCCTATTACCTATGCAGGCTTGGCTTACTGTGTATCAAAGGATAAGTTCACTTTTTTGGGCAGAATTTCCCTTTCCATAATAAACAGAAGTGCTTTCCACTTCCATTTCTGGCCCAGCCATCCCAAGTGCTTTTCTCTCTCTTTATCCACAGGAGGTTTAAAACCTTGTTAGTTTATTTGAAGTTTTTTTTTAATGATTTTCAGATTCCATCACTTCCTGTAGATCCTCTCAGGATTCACTTCCTGTAGGTTATCTCGCACAAGCCTTCACTTCTTTGTTGCATCACAGAAGAGGGCGTGATAGGGTGTGTTCACCACTCTGGACCACGCATTCCTCATTACAATATCGCCCTCCACCCACTTTCTTTACAATCTGATTGTACGATCTCCTTTAGATCTACCATCATCTATGTAGTACAAGAGCCTGTCTGATTTAATGCAAATTGAATGGATTGCTCAGATTGGTCCTCCTACTTCTTAGTTATGATAAATCTAAAGAAAGTTATACAGAGATTGTATAATCAGATTGCATAGTGTATGACTATCTTTATATAAAGTACTGTGAGGGGGTTAACTCGGTAGCGTGTGTGTGTGACCCCCTGGTTGGGCTCCCCACACAAAAACAGGGCCAGCAGACGGAGGTTGTGGTTTTCAAAATCAAAAGGTGCGGTTTATTTCTCTATGTACAGTGACAAAAACCACAGCAAAGCCAAAAAGAAACATAAACAAAATAAATCCTGGTCAGTTTGACCTCTGACTAAACATGCAGGTTTCCTAAACTAACAACTGGGATCAGCCTGGTGCTGTCCTAGTCCCTAAGTCCCTGGTTTAGTAAAAGTCCAAACAAATAGCCACACAGGCTTTGCCTCACCGCACAGGGGTTCACTCTCCCTAGACAGTCCACACAGGTCTGGTTCCAGGCATGAGCTAACATCTAATGAAGCTGGGAGTTCTTATAGAGGCCTAAATGAGCTGACAAGGTTCAGCTGGTCTCATCAACTCTGTCTGCACGACGCCCCACACTCTCCCTAGAGGTATGAGTCATCCATGAGCCCACTAGCCTTATACAACTCTCCACCTAGTTGTATAAGTCGGCGTAAAGCCTGAATCTGGGCGAAATATATCTACCCCCCTGGATGCAACCAGGTGACTTTACCTTCCTGCTGTCACATACCCCCCCCTCTTGTTTTAACCTCGGGGTTGGAACACCAGCAATCAGGCATTCATGTACTCGAGACAAAGCATCCACATTCCCCATTTGAACGCCAGGGCGATGCTTTACTGTGAAGTTGAATTCCTGGAGGGCCAGGAACCACCTATTCACTCTTCTATTTGTTTCCTTGTTTTGAGCCATCCACTTTAACGGAGCGTGATCCGTAACCATGTCAAAGTGCCTACCTAGCAGGTAGTACCGAAGGGAATCTAGAGCCCACTTCACCGCTAAACACTCCTTTTCAACGGTGGCGTAATTTACCTCATGGGACTTCAACTTCCTGCTGAGGTAAATGACTGGGTGCTCTTCCCCGTTCCAGACCTGGGACAATACTGCTCCTAACCCCACATCTGACGCATCACTTTGTACGACAAAGTCTTTAGAGAAGTCGGGTGAGTACAACACTGGCTGGCTACATAAGGCTTGTTTCAAGAATTGGAATGCTGCCTCAGCCTCGGGGGTCCATTTAATCATGACCGACCCTTTCCCCTTCGTCAGGTTGGTTAGGGGCACAGCCTTAGAAGCAAAGTGGGGAATGAATCGCCGATAATACCCAGCGATTCCCAGAAAGGCTCGTACCTGCTTCTTGCTGTTGGGACGTGGCCAACTCTGGATGGCCTCGACTTTGTTGAGTTGGGGTTCTATTACTCCCCTCCCAATGGTGTACCCAAGATATTTGGCCTCCTCCTGCCCAATGGTACACTTCTTGGGGTTAGCCGTAAACCCCGCTTCCCGAACAGAGTCCAGGACTGCTTGCACTTTTGGCAGATGTGAGGCCCAATCTGTGCTATGGACAATTATGTCATCCAGGTAAGCCGCAGCATACTTCCGATGGGGCCTCAGCATCTGGTCCATTTTCCGCTGGAATGTGGCCGGCGCATTCTGTAACCCGAACGGCATTCTTTTATATTGGAACGCCCCGTCTGGGGTTACAAATGCGGTTTTCTCTTTGGCCGACTTGGCCAGGGGGATTTGCCAATACCCTTTTGTGAGGTCAAGAGTCGTCATGTATCGGGCTGTTCCCAGCCGGTCGATCAACTCATCTATACGTGGCATGGGGTAGGTGTCAAATTTTGTAACTTTGTTCAACTGACGAAAATCGTTACAAAATCGCCAGCTCCCATCCGGTTTAGGCACCAACACAATGGGACTAGACCAATCACTTTGGGACTCCTCTATCACCCCTAAGTTCAGCATTTTCTGTACTTCCTCCCGTATTGCCTCCCGTCGGGCCTCTGGGATCCGATAGGGTTTTAACTTCACCCTTTCACCGGGCGGGGTAATAATATCATGCTCTACCCCAGATGTTTGTCCCGGCAGCTCAGAGAACACCTTCTTGTTGCGAAGCACAAACTCCTTAACCTCCTGTTGTTGGGGTTGTGACAAGGTGGCTGCTATTCCAACCTCCGGAATCACGCAACCAGTTTGAGCTGGTGACCAAGTTTCTGCGACTAGGGACTCTCTATCCCTCCAGGCTTTCAACAGATTAACGTGATATATCTGTTCGGGCTTTCGCCTTCCTGGTTGTCTGACCTTGTAATTCACTTCGCTCACTTTTTCCATTATCTCGTAGGGGCCTTGCCATTTGGCAAGGAATTTACTTTCAACCGTAGGGACAAGTACCAATATCCTATCCCCCGGGGAAAAGGTACGGGTCCTTGCTCCACGGTTGTACACTCTCTGCTGTGCCAACTGCGCTTGGGCCAAATGTTCCTTCACGATGGGCATTACCTGTGCAATTCGATCTTGCATCAGGGCGACATGCTCAATCACACTCCTGTGGGGAGAACTCTCACTTTCCCAAGTTTCCTTGGCAATATCCAACAGCCCTCTTGGGTGTCTCCCATACAGTAACTCAAAGGGGGAGAATCCCGTAGAGGATTGGGGCACCTCCGTAATAGCAAACATCAAATAAGGAAGTAGACAGTCCCAATCCTTTCCATCTCTATCCACCACTTTCTTCAACATTTGTTTTAGGGTTTTGTTGAATCTTTCAACCAGCCCATCGGTTTGGGGGTGATACACAGATGTACGCAATTGCGTCACTTTGAGCAATTTACACAGCTCTTTCATAACCCGGGACATAAAGGGTGTACCTTGGTCCGTAAGCAGTTCTTTACAAATACCCACCCGGCTAAAAACAAGAGATAGCTCTTTGGCTATGGTTTTGGCCGAGGTATTTCTGAGAGGGATCGCTTCTGGATAACGGGTGGCATAGTCCATTATAACCAATATGTACTGGTGCCCCCTAGCGGACTTGATTATAGGACCTACCAAATCCATTGCGATTCTCTCAAACGGGACCTCAATGATGGGTAGAGGGACCAGCGGGCTACGGAAATGTGGCATCGGGGCCGACCTCTGACACACAGGGCAGGAGGAACAATAATTTTCTATGTCCTTCATCACCCCAGGCCAATAGAATCTCTGTAATACCCTCTCTCGGGTTTTCTCTGTCCCCAGATGACCTCCAAGAATGTGCCCATGGGCCAACTCCAACACCAACTTCCTGTAAGGTTTGGGCACCACAAGCTGCTCAACGGTTTCTTCTGCCCTTTTTGCCACCCGATACAGTAGGTCCTTCTCTACGCTGAAGTATGGGTAAGTGCAGGTATTATCTGGGTTCACTAACTCGCCATCTATTTCCACTACGTTTTCCCGTGCCTTTATTAGGGCGGGGTCTTTTAACTGTTCTGTGGCAAAATTTTCCCTGTGAACCTCCAGATCAGAAAACTCCACAGACGGTAGGTTTTCGTCTGAGGAGGTGGGCTCCTCTCCAGTTTCTTGAGTCTCCCCTGCCAATACTGACAAGGGAAATTCTGGAGAGTCCTCACCACTCTCAGAGGAGTTCTGGCTATCACATTCCTGGTACATAGGGGCACCAGTGGGGGGCTCAGGATCATCCCACAGTTCCCAGAACTTCGGAAAATCCCTTCCCACAATGGCATCATGCGGTAATTGAGATACTAACCCCACTGGATGAGAGAGGGTACCTTTGGGGGTCTCGAAACACACTGTAGTCACTGGATACTCTCGGGTGTCCCCATGCACACAAATAACAGCTACCTTGCTATTCCCAGAGACCTCTGTTTTAACTAATTCAGCCTTTATCAGGGTCACAAGGCTACCTGAATCCAGTAATACCACAACATTTCTACCATTAATACACATTTTGCATAAATGTTTCTCAGTTCCCCGAATGGCAGTGCATGCGACTGTCGCACACAGCGACTGACGTCTGTCCATCAGAAAGTCACATTGCATGGGTTCCTCCACAACCGGGCAATTTGCTGCAATATGTCCCGCTTGCCGGCAGCGGTAGCAAACAATCCATTTGGCTGCCTCTTGAGCCCCTGACTTCCCAGGCTGTTCTCGCCAAACTTTGGGTAGAGCTCCCACCCTCTCACTCTCTCCACCCTCACCCCTTGGAATCCTCTTATCCGCCCCTGGGGATGGTCTGGTCTTAGGGTGGAAAGTCCGAGAGTCTCTGGAAGAGGCCGTCAGGTTCTCTGTAGCCAAGTATTTCTCTACACGATCCACAAGACCACCGGCCGTCTCTGGGTCTCCATGGCTTACCCACTTTTGGATGGCAGTAGGAAGAGCTCTCAAAAACCGATCCATTACAACACGTTCCACAATCTCTGGTGCGGACAAAGTCTCTGGCTGTAGCCACTTCCTGCTCAGGTGAATGAGATCATACATTTGAGACCTGGGGGGTTTTCCAAGCTGGAAAGTCCAGTTATGCACACGCTGAGCCCGGACAGCCAGGGTGACACCCAGCCTTGCCAATATTTCAGCTTTTAGCATCACATAGTCTTTTGCTTGGTCAGGCTCTAGGTCATAGTAAGCCTTCTGCGATTCACCAGTTAACAGAGGAGCCACCAGTCCAGCCCACTGCTCCTCAGGCCACTTTTCTCTTTCAGCAGTCCTTTCAAATGTGGTCAAAAATACCTCTGGATCATCCTCTCCAGTCATTTTTGTCAATAAACGACTCACCCCAAAGGACGCGGTATTAGTGGGACGGCTTTCCTCACTGGTCTGCGGACGTTGCTGCATTACTGCTTCCATTTGTTGTAGTCTCTGCTCTTGCTTCTGTAACAGGTCTATGAAGCGGGCCTCAGATTGCTGCTGGGCTTGTTGATGAGCTTGCTGCTGGGCTGCAAGGCTCCTTTGCAAACCTGCATTTGTCTGCTGTTGATTGGCATTTGCTAGAGCCAGCTGTTTCAGTATCTCCTCCATGCTGGCTTAAAAAAAACTGCCACTGGTTCTCCACCAACTGTGAGGGGGTTAACTCGGTAGCGGGTGTGTGTGACCCCCTGGTTGGGCTCCCCACACAAAAACAGGGCCAGCAGACGGAGGTTGTGGTTTTCAAAATCAAAAGGTGCGGTTTATTTCTCTATGTACAGTGACAAAAACCACAGCAAAGCCAAAAAGAAACATAAACAAAATAAATCCTGGTCAGTTTGACCTCTGACTAAACATGCAGGTTTCCTAAACTAACAACTGGGATCAGCCTGGTGCTGTCCTAGTCCCTAAGTCCCTGGTTTAGTAAAAGTCCAAACAAATAGCCACACAGGCTTTGCCTCACCGCACAGGGGTTCACTCTCCCTAGACAGTCCACACAGGTCTGGTTCCAGGCATGAGCTAACATCTAATGAAGCTGGGAGTTCTTATAGAGGCCTAAATGAGCTGACAAGGTTCAGCTGGTCTCATCAACTCTGTCTGCACGACGCCCCACACTCTCCCTAGAGGTATGAGTCATCCATGAGCCCACTAGCCTTATACAACTCTCCACCTAGTTGTATAAGTCGGCGTAAAGCCTGAATCTGGGCGAAATATATCTACCCCCCTGGATGCAACCAGGTGACTTTACCTTCCTGCTGTCACAGTACATACAAGGAAGTGGGCAGAGACACTCAGTTGTCAAGCCTCATTCACATCTCCATGAAGCAAAAACTCAATTTTTTTTTTTTTTTGGAGCGTCTCCACATGTCACGCATAGGGCAGCCTATTCACTTGAATTGGCTGCTCTACACATGACAAATGTTCCAGAGAAGCACCAGAACTTTTTTTGGAGCAGAACATGGTGCGTTACTGCAGTTTTTATGTGTGGTTGCTGCAATTTGGAAGCCTTTGACATTTGATGACAACACAAACACAATGAACATTTACAACATTTCTGAAATGCATGGAAAAGCTTTAATTTTCTCTGCAGTTTGCCATGTATTTGGAAACACACAGATGTGAATGAGGCCTCAATGAGTAGTGGGAGCGCATGTTTTTTGTCTCATTTTTCCAGTGACACACATAGGGCAGCCCATTGATTTCAATGGGCTACACTACACGTGTCAAAGTAGCTCATGGGACATTTTGGTGTGATGCGAGTTGCACATTTTTACTGCACATTCTGCTGCGTATGTCACCCGATTTTTCATGTATCCAAATGTGTGTTTGCTTCTGTGTTTGGTGTGCCGTTAACAATTAATGACACTGAAAGCTCAACTAGTTAATTTTAATGTTCAAAAAGGAAAGTAGAGGGCGGGACTTTGTATGAGGCACATGGACACAAAGAGATAACTTTGATGGAGGACAGGTTTTAATTGGTTCAAATCGCAATACAATTTCATATTTAAATTTTATGCATTTTGCTATATATCAATACTTTTTTATATTTCATCCGAACCAAATATTGCACAATAGTAAATAGTTAATAAATATTCCATCAAGGATATTTCATATATTTGCAGATACACAGTACATATCTTCCAGACATTGCAGTCGCTACCTATGCAACTTGGTAATCCACTAAAACATTTTTTTTTTTTTTTAAAAGGAGACATAAGCAGGGGGGATTTGGTATATATTGAAAGGAACGTCCATAAAGGTTGATGGGTATATACACTTATCGGTAGATATTAGCTCTATGCATTTCGGGCCTTGCGGGCCGCTCATCAGGAGCAAAAACCGAAGTGATCATCTGGGGATGAAAAAGACAGATACATTTTAATGATCTAAAAGAATGCTACAGAGCTGGTGGGCAAACATAGAATAGGAGAAAAATCCCCCACCCATACATTTAACCCACAGAACTTACGGATGCGTCTGCATGGGGGTGGTGCGTCCACGAGAGTCACGGACCAG
The DNA here is from genome assembly GCA_029206835.1 of Rana muscosa. Taxonomy (NCBI): domain Eukaryota; kingdom Metazoa; phylum Chordata; class Amphibia; order Anura; family Ranidae; genus Rana; species Rana muscosa. The sequence continues at coordinate 1,014,486,290 of CM055116.1, forward strand.
CCAGAGGGCGTCACAACCGGGAGCTGGGAAGGCATGGCAGGGCGACAACGACCCATACTGACAACGCCCCGTGAGGGTGGAAAAATAAAATTCAAAGTGGTTGTAAGCTATGTAGGGTAACCCCAAATGTGGGGACCTCTGTGAAAAAAAGAAAAAAATTAAAAACTGTCACACTGAAAAAATGTTATAACACTAAAAGCTGTGTGTATCTGTATGTGAAAAAGTGGTGTGTATCAGGGTGTGGGGGAGGGTAGTGTGAGGTGAGAGGACATTAATTAGGCAGGGAAAGAAAAGAAAAAGGGAGAAAAAGAAACAGAGAAAAGGCTGAGAAAAAATAAAAATAAAAAAAGGGAGCAATAAAAGGGATTAAAGATAGGAAAGCCAAATAGAGAGTGAATATTGGGAAGAGAAGAAGATACCTGTAGCAAAGTGGAAAAGGCATACAGATAAAAAAGCCAGATAGTGTGTGAATATTGAGGAGAAAAGAAAATACCTGTTGCAAAGTGAAGAGAGCAAGTTATGCAGTGTGCATGCTGTTCCAAACTGAGAAGTGATGTGTGTGATCCTGAGTGTAGGGCCCAGCAAAGGGAGAGGCTTATATGGGAAGTGCCGCCATAACCACGCCCCCAACGTCACACTGACACATGCAAGTGGGGGAGAGAGGAGGGAAGGCGCCATCAACCAGTCCGTAAGACCAGGCGAGATGCGCCCAACCCACCAATCATTCCCCCCTGCGCGCCAGCTATGGAACACACTAACATCGGTGGTGCAGTGCCGAGGGACACCGCACGCCCGGTGTGCTATGCGTGACGTCGACGTGCAGTGGCGGAACCCCCACTCACCCCAGGCCACAACAAGGCGAAGGTAGAGGGGGGGACCCCAGTGCACGTCGCAGCTCCCCGAAGCGAAGGCGACGGCAAAGTCCAATGAAGGACATGCACAGGACCACCCACATAGCTGGCGCGCAGGGGGGAATGATTGGTGGGTTGGGCGCATCTCGCCTGGTCTTACGGACTGGTTGATGGTGCCTTCCCTCCTCTCTCCCCCACTTGCATGTGTCAGTGTGACGTTGGGGGCGTGGTTATGGCGGCACTTCCCATATAAGCCTCTCCCTTTGCTGGGCCCTACACTCAGGATCACACACATCACTTCTCAGTTTGGAACAGCACTCACACTGCATAACTTGCTCTCTTCACTTTGCAACAGGTATTTTCTTTTCTCCTCAATATTCACACACTATCTGGCTTTTTTATCTGTATGCCTTTTCCACTTTGCTACAGGTATCTTCTTCTCTTCCCAATATTCACTCTCTATTTGGCTTTCCTATCTTTAATCCCTTTTATTGCTCCCTTTTTTTATTGTTATTTTTTCTCAGCCTTTTCTCTGTTTCTTTTTCTCCCTTTTTCTTTTCTTTCCCTGCCTAATTAATGTCCTCTCACCTCACACTACCCTCCCCCACACCCTGATACACACCACTTTTTCACATACAGATACACACAGCTTTTAGTGTTATAACATTTTTTCAGTGTGACAGTTTTTAATTTTTTTCTTTTTTTCACAGAGGTCCCCACATTTGGGGTTACCCTACATAGCTTACAACCACTTTGAATTTTATTTTTCCACCCTCACGGGGCGTTGTCAGTATGGGTCGTTGTCGCCCTGCCATGCCTCCCCAGCTCCCGGTTGTGACGCCCTCTGGCTGGTCCGTGACTCTCGTGGACGCACCACCCCCATGCAGACGCATCCGTAAGTTCTGTGGGTTAAATGTATGGGTGGGGGATTTTTCTCCTATTCTATGTTTGCCCACCAGCTCTGTAGCATTCTTTTAGATCATTAAAATGTATCTGTCCTTTTCATCCCCAGATGATCACTTCGGTTTTTGCTCCTGATGAGCGGCCCGCAAGGCCCGAAATGCATAGAGCTAATATCTACCGATAAGTGTATATACCCATCAACCTTTATGGACGTTCCTTTCAATATATACCAAATCCCCCCCTGCTTATGTCTCCTTTTTAAAAAAAAATTAAAATGTTTTAGTGGATTACCAAGTTGCATAGGTAGCGACTGCAATGTCTGGAAGATATGTACTGTGTATCTGCAAATATATGAAATATCCTTGATGGAATATTTATTAACTATTTACTATTGTGCAATATTTGGTTCGGATGAAATATAAAAAAGTATTGATATATAGCAAAATGCATAAAATTTAAATATGAAATTGTATTGCGATTTGAACCAATTAAAAGCTGTCCTCCATCAAAGTTATCTCTTTGTGTCCGTGTGCCTCATACAAAGTCCCGCCCTCTACTTTCCTTTTTGAATACTAAACCCGGGATGGAGGATGGGATCTGAACGGCCCCTGAACCTCATTTAAAGTCCCAAAAAACCCCTTCTTTTTTTCCCCTTTTTTATTAGTTAATTTTAATAATCTCTGTGCAATCTCTTTTAGATTTACCGAAACTATATAATAGGAAGACACATCATCTATACAATCACTCTGTATCCAATCAGACAGACCCTTGCACTACATCAGGGGTGTCCTGTGGTCTGCATGTGGTCCCAGGGAGTTACCATGCAGCCTGAGCCCATCTGGAAGGATGCTGGGAAAGCCAGGCATAAGAAAAATGCCGGGGATGCTGTGCAAACTTCATTGATGGGTGAAGGGTGTGTGCTAATGAGGTCAGCTGGAGAACTCCTTCCTGTGTCTTACTGGTTTCTCCATCCCAAATCTACAAACCAGAAAGTGATGAAGATTTCTAAGAAATACAGCAAGGGCTATGGTAAGGCCTTGTTTTCAAAATCAAAGAAAGCTTTTATTTTTCTGCAACTGAGGTACATTTGTGGTATATTGGTGCATAGGGGTGCTGGACTTTAAAATAAAAAAAGGTGAACTTAGCCTTTAATGCTCTAATGCTTAGTCTGTTTTTTAACCTTTGCAGTGCATTTGCCTAGTGTAGGTTAACCTGCCAGTGCTAATTGTCTGATGTCTATTACCCTTTATTGCTTTGCCTGTGATATATTATGTCATACAGATGGATGTGTGGATTGCCACTTGTAGTGTATTAAAGTGAATGTAAAGTACCTGCTCTGTGTAGTGGTTTTGCACAGGGCGGCCCAGATCCTCCTCTCCTCGGGTCCCTCTTTTGCTCTCCTGGCCCTTCCCTCCTGTTGAGTGCCCCCACAGCCCTTCATCTGTCGGCTGCCGCTGCGCAGTGTAGCATCAAGGAAGTCTCCCCTCACAGGGTAGAGCATGTGCCAGTGAGCCCCGATCACTGCCTCCACCATCCCATCCCACCATCAAGCTTCACTCACCTGGAATCAAGCTTCACTCACCTGGAATCAAGCTTCACTCACCTGGAATCAAGTTCCACTCACCTGGACTGGCACTAGTTACTTTTTTGCACCCCCTGCTGGTCGCACAGCTTAAAGCCTGCTCAGTCTGCAAGCTTCTGTTTTGTGAGTAGCTGCACCTGTCATCTGCCGGCTTCAGCACATGATTTAGCCCTTCATCTGTCGGCCGCCACTGCGAAGCTGCCGCGTCGGAGACGTGGCAGAGACAAGGCCGTTTGCGGCCGTTCGCGGGCGACACAGGAGACCAGGGGCCAAGGGGACGGCTGTGAGGTCATTTTTAAGGAGGTCACCAGGTGGCTGATAAGGATTGCAACTGCTCTTCGAGACTATATTATTTATTTATTTTTTCTTTGAATCCCTCACTGGTTTAAATTTTTGCTTAAGGTTTGAGTTTGCACCCTTATGGATTTTATTTATAGGTTGTCACACATTTTAAACTGTTTGATTTAGCTTTATGGACTCTCCACACTGTTTATTATGTATTAGGCCCCCGGCCCTCTAGTATTGTTACTATCTGAAGGGACTGGGACTGAAGGGACTGGGTTCACTCCTATCATGCTTATGAGCACTCCTGGGTTGGTTTAGTTTTTGGTGTATTTTTATGCGGAGCTTTCTGTTTTAGTTTTAACTATAGGCTTTGGTGCTTCTCCCATTGGAGTTGCGAGACTTCCTGCTAGCGTAGTGTTGATTGCCCTCTTTTAGATATAACAATAGCCAACATGGCTCGGTGTGGACTTGGCCCTCCTGCTAAGACCATTTCACACTCAGTCCCCGTTTTTAAGGACCCGCAGTCCCCATTATTTTTATTACCAGAGGACACCAAGTGTATCTTGCATACTAATGTAACTCCTCAGTTTGAGGCCAATTGTTTTAATTCACACACTTCGTCTTATCATAGAAGCATTGACCGGTGAGAACGATCTAATACACTTCCTCATCCACTAAGAAACCTTCCTGCATCATCCTTAACAGGGGTCTTCTAAATTGCAGCTTGGCAGTGGCTAATGCAGCTAATATCGCGGCCCTTATTATGGATGAGGATCTGGATTTTCTTTGTCTCACCGAGACTTGGCTTCAAGATTTTAAAGCCCCTATCTTGGACAAGCTGGTCCCTCCCCATTATAAAATATTTCAATGTAACCGCCCAACTGGCAGGGGGGGTGGGGTAGCCGTGATTTAAAAAAAAAAATTTTTTAGTTTCAGAGAATTTTAACACTATTTACAAATCTTTTGAAAATGTTGTTTTTTCTTTTCAAGTAGCTAGCAAGCTTACTTATGGGTTTGCTTTGATTTATTGCCCCCCTGCGTTAAAACTTGATTTTGTTTTTGAATTTCTCAGTATAGCCTCACAGTTGTCCATTGTGTTCAAAGGCTCCTGCATCTTGGATGATTTAAACTTTTGGGTGGAGGATCTAAGTGATTCCCCCACCCAATCCCTTATCCAAGGTTTTCTCAAGAAACTTTTCAAAAGTCTGCCCTGACAGATTTGGAAACCTTGTGGCTACGGCTATTAACCAGCCAAACTTTTTTGAGTAGGGCGACCCGGTAGAGAAACTGAGTATTTTTCGGGAGTCGGTTGAAGTGGCTCTTGATGTGTTAGCACCCCGTAGGATGAGATCTAATCCCCGTCCCCTGGGCAAGAGCCCGCAATGGTTTACAGAGGAGCTTAGGCTCCTCAAAAAGCGGGTTCGGTCCAGGGAGAGACACTGGCGGAAGTTCCTTCTGGAAGCTGACAAAAAGCTGCATCTGGTGGTCCTCTATCTTTATAAGAGGGCTATTAGAGAGGCTAAAAAGATCTACTTCCGAGAGCGAATCAGGAAGGCAGCCAACAGCACGGCCAAACTTTTCAAGATCTCCTCAGAGTTAACCCATCCCGAAGCTACCAGCTTTGCTCCCAAGGAGTCACAGGACTGGTGCCAGGAGCTCGCTGACTTCTTTGTCTCTAAGGTTAAGACCATTGGAGACAACATTCCCAGGCTAGAGACTGTGCAAGAGGACATTGGCCACACAGTGTTGGCCCCTGGATTGCCCGGTTTCAAACCAGTTACGGTTATACAGGTAGTTGAGGTAATTGTCTCTTTGAAACCATCTTCCTCTCCATTAGATGTATGTCCTGCCGGGCTGGTAAAAAAATCTGCTGCCCTTTTGGCCCCCTTTATTGGGGAGACAATCAACTGCTGCTTCAGGACAGGTACTGTCCCAGGCACTCTGAAGCGGGCCGTGGTCTTGGCCCTGCTGAAGAAACCGACCTTGGACCTGAACATACTGGGCAACTACAGGCCGATTTCCATCTTGCCTTTTGTGGCAAAGGTGATGAGCGCCTGGTGGTTATCCAGCTACAGGCTTACCTTGAGTCTTTCCATCTCTTGGACGAATTCCAGTCCGGATTTCGACCTGGACATGGAACGGAGATGAGCCTCATCTGTGTCTATGATGATGTCCTTCACAGCTTGGACAGGGGTGACTCAGTAGCTCTGGTTCTTTTGAATCTGTCGCCCGCATTTGATACCATTAATCATGGAATCTTACTGGAGCGGATGAAGTCAGTTTTGGGTATGAGTGGGTCGGCTTTGGCATGGGTGGCCTCTTTCTTAGAGGGCAGAGTTCAGGGAGTCAAGACTGCCCCCTTTTACTCTAAGTCCACTGCCCTGGATTACGGAGTGTCACAGGGCTCTGCCTTGTCTCCCCTGCTGTTTAATATCTATATGAGGCCCCTTGCCGACCTGCTAAACTCCCACGCCATCCATTACCATGTTTATGTGGACGACACCCAGGTTTACCTAAAGATTCCTAGGAACCAGATGGCTGATGCCACCCTTGCCAGCTGTTTGGAGGCCATCAACACATGGATGTCTGCCAACTTCCTGAAACTTAATGGGGGAAAAACTGAGGTGATCATCTTCAGCGATCTGGCCACCCCTCCAGATATCCCACCTTGGCCTCCCTCATTTAGTCCTGGTGGCCCCCCAGGTCCGTGATCTGGGATTTATCCTAGATTCAGGTTTAACTTTGGCTCCTCAGGTAAAGAGGGTCGTCAGTGCATGTCACTGGCAGCTAAAACTCCTGAGGGGGCTGTTTAAATATTTGGATATCTCGGACAGGAAAACTGTCATCTGCGCCACGATAGGTAGCTGCCTAGACTACTGCAACTCTCTTTATCTGGGATTGCCAAAGATGTTAGTGCAGAAGCTTCAACTTATTCAAAATGCTGCGGCTAGGTTACTCATGGATGTCCCGCTGAGGGATCATATCACCTTTGTCCTCTGCACCTTGTACTGGCTGATGGTCCACTATCGCACCTTATTTAAGGCCGGATGTATTATGTTTAAGATAATGAGAGGCCTGGCCCCAAGCTATCTCTGCTCTCGTTTTCATAAACCAGCTTTTGTTGGATCACTCAGATCTACCGGCAGAGATCTCCACCACATCTCGGTGCCCAAGAAGAAACGGCGTGGTGGTTGGGCCTTCTCCCACCAGGGTGCCGTTTTGTGGAATAGCCTCCCTGTCGAGCTCCAGGAGGCCCCTACTATTCCGGTCTTCCGCGGGTTACTGAACATTTGGCTTTTCACGCAAGCCTTCCCTGCGTAGCCTCTCTCTTCCACCCTTTCTGCCACTCAGTGCTGTTTCTGGTTCCTGGGTCCCCTTTTCCCAGAAACTCTGCTATGCGCGTCGGGACCCTTCGGGGTAAGACCGCGCTATATCTAGATGCCTCTCAACTCAACTCAACTCAACCGCAAGCAGCTTGCTATGGGGGCACCCAAGCCAAGTCACAGCTCCCTGTGTCCATTTAGAAACAAAGCCGTGGTTTGGCCCTGCCCCTTCTTTCTCCTGACTGGCTAACTGACTTTGATTGACAGAAGCAGGAGCCAATGGCGCCACTGCTGTATCTTAGCCAATCAGAAGGAGAGTCCTGGATGGCTGAGGCACTTGTGTATATTGCTGGATAGAGATGGGGCTAAGGTAATTATTAGGGGGTGTTGGGGCGGCTGCTGCACACAGAAGGTTTTTTATCTTAATGCATGAACAAAAAACACCTGGTGCCTATAGCACAGTAAAACTCCTAATGGAATTTTTAAAAGGCAGACCAAAATGTACGTAAAAAATATATATATTTTATTATAACAACATGATAAAAATAGTACAAATCAACAATGAACATCATATAGTATTAATGTGAATATAAGATCATGATACATAATACCCAAAATAGCGCACTCTGTATGTCTGGCACATACTGCCCATAGATACTGGTGGGCTAGCTGTCGTACATACTGGCGTAGACACCTTACATGTTTCAGACTAATTTCTTCAGAGGTTTTATGGCAAATGGGTAGTAGTAGTAGTAGTAAAATTTCTACGATATAAATATATCATATTAGTAACATAGTAATATAGAAATACATATAGAGCAAATAAAAGTGCATTCATGTATCTATATAGGGCATAAACAGATCATATGTCATACTTACAAATTTTTTAAAACAAAATATTGCATATAACTGATGAGTAAGTGATGAGTTTTTTCCCAGAGAGGGCAGCCCAGACATATACATGCACCAGATGGAACCTCGAGGACCGCAAGTGAAATTAGCCCACAACTGCACATACAGGGACCCCAGGTAATGGAGCAAAGGCTCCCACCATGTATTGCCAAACAGCCAATTAGTAATCGGTCATTGGAGAGTTTATTATGATGTTCATCTGAATAGATAAGCAGATATAGAGAGTTGTTAATATGATGTACAGGTATGCAGGGACTTAGAGACTTTTAAATTGTAATATAGTCATAAGCCAAGTACTTAGAGATTAAATCTGGCTAATATCCAGTTATATATCTCATGATTAAAAATAAAATGATCTGCCTCATAGTTCAGCATACTTTGGTCTCCACAGTCAGCTCCAGTGCAACCTACTCCCAGTTGTGTGCTGCAGGAATGACCACACAGGAAGGAGCAGATATACCCAGCTGGAGGGCTGGATGATTCAATTGAATAATAGGGGACAGCTGATAAGGCAAGATGGAAACGCCGCAGTCTAAGTCTGGGCATCCAGCATCATGGATACCTCGGTGTCTGGACGTGTGTCGCGTCCACACACCCCCAAGAGAGTGGCTGGGCGGAGCCATGTCACGCGTCAACATACCACCAATGCGCGTGCGGCCGCCCTACCGCGCTCTAGCGTGGAACACAAGCAAAAAGGGAAATGGCGGTTTACCCCGCGATTTCCTAAGGCGATGGCCCTATGGCCTTAAGAGATCGACACAGGGCCTAAACATTAGGATCCATCAGAACATTTAGTGTGAATACAGTGGTAAATATTTACTTAATAGAGAGCTTCATATTTTGGAGATCCTAGAATAGACTAAAGCAAACTAAAGGATGGATCAAGCATGCACCATTTGTTGCCTGCTATATTGACCTTGGCCTACTTTAAAATATATGGTAAGCAAACAGGTCTCCTTTAAAAACAGTCTATGTGAAGTAGCTGGTTTGAAATGCAGGATCAGAGTTTTCACAGTCTTCATTATGTATTGCAATCTGATGAGGCAAGGACATTATGGGGCTGATTTACTATAACTCCAGGAAGTACTGAGCACATCGCAAATAATAGCTCCAATTTTTGACAATTAAAAATTCCACGCACTAATTTGCGAATAAAAAAGAGCGCTATTAGCAGCAAACAAGTGTTAGTTAATGTCAAATCAGCGCTAATTAGCAAATCCGCGTACGTGCAAATGCCAATTTCCACTACGTTTTTATATAGCACTGCAATGTAACCATGATCCATGTATGTGAAAGAAACATTTTTTATATGAGATGTGCTCTATCTATTGATGTATATTGCAATTAGTATTCCTAGTTTTTTTCCTTCTTTTGCTAACGAATGCAGTTATGAAGGATTATTACATAGTAATGTCTGCTATTATGTAAAGTTATATGTATTAAACATTTAGGTTACCTATTTGTTGTATGCTGTTTTTTTCATGTTTTTATTTTTTCATTTAGGTGGCTATAAAGCGGTAATTATTTATGTTCATTCTTTAATCATACTTCACTCTTATGCAGGTCTTGTACTTGGCACAATGGCTTAGTGGTCTGCTCCCATGTCTCCACAGCTCTCATGTTACAAGTTCAAATACCAGCCAACCTACCATACAACAGCTATGTTTATTATTTGCACAAGCAAATTAAAATAAACAAACAAACAAATGTAAACTGCCCGTTAGCTAGTGTGTGATGTTTGGAATTCCACACCATAATATTATTGAATAAAAGTGCATTGGCTAATTGGCATTCACCTATTTTCAGCATATGCTGCTTTGGCTAATTGGCATTTGCATTTTTTCACTAATACAATCTTTTAGTATCTCTCTGTGGGATTTGAACCCATGAGTTCTTCAAAGCCTGAGTTTTTTCAAGGTAGAAGTGCTGACTACTAGCCTATTGAGCGTAGCACAAACATCTACTAGTGTGTGTAGGTTAAGGAGATATTTCTTGCACCTACAGGTTAGTCTTAATCTAGGCTTACCTGTAGATGCAATTTTCTAAGTGGGTTTACAACCACTTTAATATTATTGTAACAACCATGCTCATGCTGATGTGGCATTGGCTAATAGGCATTCGCCTCTTTTCAGCATATTCTGCTGAGTGTTTGATGGTGGGACTACTTTATATTCTAGGTATAATAGTACTCAGCACAGTGACTTAGGCCCCTTTCACACTTGTGCGACCTGAAAGTTGTGTGATTTTGATGCGACTTTAAGAAATGCCTGTGTAATCTTGAGGTCTATGGTCGCAGGGAAAGGCGCAATTTTTCTGCGATTCCAGGGAATGCCTGTAAACTTAAGGTCTATGAACCTCAACTTGTATCAAAGTCGGACCAAAGTAGTACAGGGACTCGGTGTGACTTGAAGTTGCACAGATATAAATGGTACACATTGAAAATCATGGGGTATGACTTGTCATGCAACTCTGATGACCAAAGTCGCAGGAAAAGTCGCTCAAGTGTGAAAGGGGCCTCAGCCCGACTTTGTGAGCGATTTCAGAGACATCAGTGCACTTTCCTGCACAGATGTCTAGTGAAATCACATAGGTCTCAACTGTCCCTGATTTGGATCAAAATCCCTCTGTCCCTCTTTCCTCCTCATTTGTCCCTCATTTTGTTCGGATCTGTATAGTTTGATATAAAATGCAATTTTTATCTGTCAAAAAGGGTTTCCCAGCGCTAAACCTTTCATCTAATTTCTAAATTGCTTTGTTTGTAAATTCCCAAAGCCAATCCCAAGGGATATTATTGTTAAAAAAAAAGCACTTGGGGGTTTAACTAATATATATATTTTTTTTAATAATTCTCCTTTAAGAAGGTGTTTTAGGAGGTGTGTACTATGCCTACATACTTTTGCTAATAGTTGTCCCTTATACCCATCTCAAAAAGTTGGGAGGTAAGAAATCACCTCCTGAAGTCGCCCAAAGTAGTGTAGGAACTACTTTTGGGAATCTGTGTGGCGTCGCACCAATTCGGACAGTTCTATTGCCGTCAATAGGCGCCGATTTGGCCTGCAATTTGACATGTCAATTCAGAGCTATGTGAACATGGGTGAAGTTGCATAGATATGAATGGAACTCATGGGGGGGGGGGGGATACTTTTAATGCGACTCTGAGGTCCAAAGCTGCATGAAAAGTTACATAAGTGTGAAAGTAACCTAATGAGATTAAATGATAACACCTTTGAATAAAGCCCCATTTGCACTTGTGCGACCTTAAAATTGCACAGCTTTGCCATGACTTGAAGCAATGTCTGTGTTATCTTGTGGTGTATGGACCTCAAATCACATCAAAGTCAAACCAAGGTAGTGCAGGGATGAATTTTCCCCACTTTTAGGATGCACAAGTGACAATAGGGCCAAATTCAAAGATATCCTTGAATCTCTTTCACACTGCTGTGACCTGAAAGTCACCCTAATTTGCTGCCACTTTGTCGCTGCAACTTGGCCCCAACTTCTGGGAATGCCTGTGTAATATTGCGCCCTATGTACCTCAAGTCACATGAGGCTCTGTTTCCACTATTGCAACCCTAAATTCGCATGATTTTGCCGCAATTTTTTGCCGCAATTTGGATGCGACTTGGAGCAATGCCTGTATATTCTTGAGGTCTATGGACCTCAAGTTGTATCAAAGTGGGTCCAAAGTAGTGCAGGGACTACTTTGAAGTCGCTGCGACTTGATGTCGCACAGATATGAACCATACTCATTGGAAATCATAGGGTATGACATGTCATGCGACTTTGCAGTCCCAAGTTGCATGATAAGTCGCACTAGTGGAAACTGAGCCTGAAAGTCACACCAAAGTAGTACAAGGACTACTTTGAAGTTGGTCTGACTTAAAGTAGCACAGATATGAATGGTTATCATTGATAATCATGAAAAGTCGCCCAACTGTGAATCAAGTCATATATATTTTAATAGAAAGGAGCTCTCATTTATACTTGCATAGTCGTTACTGATTTACATCAGCAGAACAAATGCAGGAAGTAGTGATGTGTGCACATGGGCCAGAAACAAATGTGTAGTGATACCAAACAAATCAATGAAGCCCACCCACACCAAATCCACCCCCCCTTGAGTAAGCACAAGTACATATCCTACACTTACCCGGCAAATCAGCAGCACCTCCTCTTTGCTAAAGAGGGAGCTCGCCATGTCCACCTAGATGGAGATCCTGACTAGTGATGAGCCGAACACCCCCGGGTTCGGTTCGCACCAGAACCCGCGAACGGACCGAAAGTTCGTACGAACATTAGAACCCTATTAAATACAATGGATGCGAACGTTCGAATTCTAAAGTGCTAATTATAACAACTATTATGCATGTTATTGTCCTAAAAAGGGTTTGGGAACCCGGGTTCTGCACCAGGGGACATGTATCAATGCAAAAAGAAGTTTTAAAAACGGTCGTTTTTCGGGAACAGTCATTTTAATGATGCATAAAGTGAAAAAAAAAAAGTCAAATATTCCTTTAAATATCGTACCTGGGGGGTGTCTAAAGTATGCCTGTGAAGTGCCACGTGTTTCCCGTGTTTAGAACTGTCCCTGCACAAAATGACACTTCTAAAGGAAAAAAAAGCCATTTAAAACTGCTTGCGGCTTTAATGTAATGTCTGGTCCCGGTAATATGGATGAAAATCTTTAAGAAAAATGGCATAGCTACCCCATGACCCCCCCCCTACCCCAGCCCATTACCAGCCCCTTTGGGTCTTGTATGGATATTAAGGGGAACCCCGCACATAAAATAAAAAAGGCCCTATATACTCTGAACAGCCGTATACAGGCGGTGCATACAAGACAGGGACTGTAGGTTTGTTCTTATGTAGAATCTGTTTGTAATTTTGAACAGGTACATTGTTGAAGTGTAGCTCCAGCCCAAAAATCTATTTTTAAACTTTTTGGAAAACATAGGTAAGGGTTATCACCCCTGTAACATTTGTTTTGCTGTCTGTGCCCCTGTTCAGAACATTTCACCTCACTTTCCGTCCCAATGACAACTGTTTTTGAAATGTGGTGTTTTTCTTGAAACAAGGATTGCTGATAAAGCATCAGTACAGAGGAGACACCTTTCTCCCATATTTATTCTTACAGGAGAGAATTTTCCTTCCTAGTGGTAGATTTCCTCTCACTTCCTGTTGTCTTCTTGCGTTTGCAAGTAGGAGTCGTTTGTAAGTTGGATGTTTGAAAGTAGGGACCTGCCGTATATACTCTGCAGAAATAGGCCCCTTAGTTGTTGGTGTTGGCACAACACTGTAAGCACTCACAGTTACTCTTGGTTGGTGCTGGAACGCCCTGCTGTCAACTATTATATCAGGAATTTTAATTACATATAATTGTTGAACAGTGATAGTAAAAATTGGGCCTTTGATGGTGGTGCTGGTGCCACAACACTGTAAGCCCTGACAGTTACTCTTGGTGGGTGCAGCAATGGGCCCTGCTGTGAATTATTAGATCAAGAATTGTAATTGCATGCCCCTGTTGAACAGGGGCTGAAAAATTGGGCCTTTCGTGGTGGTGGTGGTGGTGGTGGTGGTGTTGCCACAACACTGTAAGCCCTCAGAGTTACTCTTGGTGGGTGCAGGAATGGCCCCTGCTGTGAATTATTAGATCAAGAATTGTAATTACATGCCCCTTTTGAACAGGGGCTGAAAAATTGGGCCTTTCGTGGTGGTGGTGGTGGCGTTGCCACAACACTGTAAGCCCTCAGAGTTACTCTTGGTGGGTGCAGCAATGGGCCCTGCTGTGAATTATTAGATCAAGAATTGTAATTGCATGCCCCTGTTGAACAGGGGCTGAAAAATTGGGCCTTAGGCACTGGTGGCACAACACTACAACCCCTCACAGATACTGTACTTGGAGCACAGCAATGAGCCCTGTTGCAAAGTATTGCTTCAAAAATTGTAATGACACGCCCCTGTTAAACAGGGGCTGAAAAATTGGGCCTTAGGCACTGGTGGCACAACACTACAACCCCTCACAGATACTGTACTTGGAGCACAGCAATGAGCCCTGTTGCAAAGTATTGCTTCAAAAATTGTAATGACACGCCCCTGTTAAACAGGGGCTGAAAAATTGGGCCTTAGGCACTGGTGCCACAACACTCCAACCCCTCACAGATACTGTACTTGGAGCACAGCAATGAGCCCTATGGCAAATTATTGCTAAAAAAATTGTAATTACACGCCCCTGTAAAACAGGGGCTGAAAAATTGGGCCTTAGCCACTGGTGGCGGCACCCATAAACAAAAATGATCTTCCAAGCTATCATCATCAATCGTATCATTGAGGACTCGGAGGAGGAGGATAGCCAGTCAACATAACAGCACAGGCACTCAGCATCAGCATCAGTCTTGAAGGGATGTGACATGTTAAAATCAATTAGTCTGTTATATCAGCATCAGGTGTGTGGTAGCTGGTGGTGATCCAAGACTGGTTCATCTTGATGAAAGTCAGTCGATCAACCGAGTCGGTGGACAGGCGCACCCTGTGATCCGTGACAAATCCTCCAGCAGCACTGAATGTGCGTTCCGAAAGAACGCTGGATGCAGGACAGGCCAGTAGCTCAATTGCATACTGTGCAAGCTCTGGCCAGTGATCCATCCTCAAGACCCAGTAAGCCAGAGGATTTTCGGTGGGGAAGGTGTCCAAGTCTGACCTTGCCCCTAGATATTCCTGCACCATGTTTATCAGACGCTGGCGATGGTTGCTGGAACTGATCATACTTTGGGGCTGCGGACTAAAGAATTGTCTGAACGCATCGGTCAGACGGCCACCTTCCCCACCGCTCCTTCTTTGACTGGCCGAAGCCTTAGCAACTCGTTGTCCAGGACCAGGAGTTTGTAACCTCCCAGTCTCTGGGAACGCGTTGCACAGACCTTTCTGCAAGGCCTCCCGGAGTTGTCTCATCCTCTGCTCCCTCTGCGAAGGTAACATAAGGTCCGCAACCTTACCCTTGTACCGTGGATCAAGGAGAGTGGCCAGCCAGTAATGGTCCCTCTCCTTGATCCGAAGAATACGAGGATCCTTCCGCAGACTTTGCAGGATCAGGGAGGCCATGCAGCGTAGGTTTGCTGAGGCATTTGCTCCGGAGTCCTCTGGGTCACTAAGGACGACATGATCCGCAGCCACCTCCTCCCAGCCACGTACAAGTCCACTGGTTTCTTGGGACTGTAAATCATCCCTAAAAGACTGCTGCTGATGATGCTGAGTGCCAGCCTCCACCTCCATGCTGACACAATCCTCCTCCTCCTCCTCCTCTTCCTCTTCCTGTGCGATGGGTGGGACAGAAGGAACACTGTCTGGGTAAAGGGGGCCTTGAGAGGCAAGGAAGTCCTCCTCTTCCTGCCTCTGTTCTGCCTCAAGTGCCCTGTCCATTATTCCACGCAGCGTGTGCTCCAACAGGTGGACAAGAGGTACAGTGTCACTGATGCATGCACTGTCACTGCTCACCATCCTCGTGGCCTCCTCAAATGGTGCCAGGACAGTGCATGCATCCCTGATCATGCCCCACTGGCGTGGAGAAAAAAAACCAAGCTCCCCTGACCCTGTCCTGGTGCCGTAGTCGCACAGGTACTCATTGATGGCCCTCTGCTGCGTGTGCAGCCGCTGCAGCATGGCCAACGTTGAGTTCCACCTGGTGGGCATGTCACATATAAGGCGGTTCTTGGGCAGGTTCAACTCCTTTTGCAGCTCAGCCAGGCGAGCACTGGCATTATAAGATCTGCGGAAATGCACACAGACTTTCCTGGCCTGCCTCAGGACATCCTGTAAGCCCGGGTACCTGCCCAAGAACCGCTGCACCACCAGGTTAAGGACGTGAGCCACACAGGGCACATGGGTCAGTTGTCCCTGTCGGAGGGCGGAGAGGAGGTTGGTGCCATTGTCGCAAACCACCATTCCTGGCTTAAGCTGGCGTGGCGTCAACCACCTCTCGGCCTGGCCCTGCAGAGCAGACAGGACCTCTGCCCCAGTGTGGCTTCTGTCCCCCAAACACACCAGCGCAAGCACGGCATGGCATCTTTTTGCCTGCGTACTTGCGTAGCCCCGTGAACGGCTACGGAGCACCGCTGGTTCATAGGACAAACCACAGGAAGAGGCCATGGAGGAAGAAGAAGAGGAGGGGGTGGAGGAGAGAGGTGTGTCACAACCAGTAGTAGCATTTTGGAGGCGTGGCGGTGGAACAACCTCCAACACTACTGCACCTTGTCCTGCATCCTTCCCAGCTGCCAAAAGAGTGACCCAATGGGCCGTGAAAGAAAGGTAACGTCCCTGTCCATGCCTGCTGGACCATGAGTCAGCGGTAATATGCACCTTACCGCTGACCGCCCTGTCCAGCGAGGCCAAGACATTGCCTTCCACATGCCGGTAGAGAGCCGGAATAGCCTTCCGTGAGAAAAAGTGGCGTTTGGGAACCTGCCACTGAGGAACCGCACATTGCACAAACTCACGGAAGGGGGCCGAGTCTACCAACTGAAAAGGCAGCAGTTGAAGCGCTAGCAATTTAGCCAAGCTAGCATTCAACCGCTGGGCATGTGGATGGCTGGGAGTGAACTTCTTTCGACGGTCCAGCAGCTGGGGCAGGGAAATTTGCCTGCTAGAATCGGACGTCGGTGTACTGCTAGCAGAGTGGCCGCAAGTACTTGGCTGTGACACACCTAATTCTACACCTTCATTCCTCTCAGTGCATGTTTCAGAGAGGACTGAAGTTATAGTGGGGTTGGAGATCCCAGCTGATGCGGTGCAAGGAGAGGTCCGCTTTGTTCTTTGGTGTGGGTCTTTGAGGTAGGCTTGCCAACGAGCTGCATGGCAGGTCAACATATGTCTGGTCAGGCATGTGGTACCCAAGCGGCTGATGTTTTGGCCACGCGATATACGCTTGAGACATATGTTGCAAACAGCAGCTGTGCGATCTGATGCACTAGCCTCAAAAAAGGCCCACACCAAGGAACTTTTTGAATGACGGGCAGAGGCTGCGCCCTGCACAGGCGGAGCTCTGCGGTGTGATTCCGTCGGTGTACTGCCCTTACGCTGGCCACCAAAGGGCATCCTGCCTCGTTGGAGATGTGCCTCCTCCTCATCCTCCTCCTCCTCCTCTCTCCTATTAGGCACCCACGTGGAGTCAGTGACCTCATCATCCCCTCCCTCCTCATCACTGGAGCCAATCTGGCAGTATGCTGCAGCTGCTGGAACATGACTGCCAGATTGGTGTCCTTCTTGAGCATCCCCTCTGTCTGCTCTCACGCTACTGCCTTCCTGTAGCTGGGTTTCATCATCAGACCCTTCGAAACGCTGGGCATCCTCCTGGAGCATGTACCCAACACTGTGCTCAAACAGTTCGGGGGACTCCTCAGGAGGAGGACATGGTGGGTCTAGGGAAGGAGTGACTGATGATGAGTCTGACATTGATACCAGGGAAGAGGACGCTTTGGCAGCTGCTTTGCCAGTACCCTGAGCCTGGGTGAGAGAGGATGAGGAGGAGGAGGAGGGCTTGGTCATCCACTCTACCAAGTCTTCGGCATGATGTGGCTCAACATGTCCAGCTGCCGAAAAGAAGGACAAGCGTGTCCCATGGCCATGTGCTGATGACAATGCACCGCGTCCACGACCAGCACTGTTGCCCCCAGACACAGAGCCTGCTTGCCCTCTTTTATTGCCTCCTGACTGTCTGCCTCTCCTTGTTTGCCTTCCAGACATTCTAATAGATGGCCTGCAGGGAGATGGGAAAAAAGCAATAAGGGCTACCTTCAGGTGTCCTTCTCTGTCCCTTTACTTAAGGATTTCTAAATATGGTTGAGGATGATTGCTTTTGCACAGAATAGCACAACGACAATTTCCCTGACTGTCCAAAAAACAAGGATTTCAAAGATGGTTGATGAGGAATGCTTTAGCACACTATAGCACAAGGAGAATTCCCCTCACTTTCCTTCTTTGTCCCTAGAAACAAGGACTGGCACAGTGAAAGAAACTGACACTCTCCCTACCTAGAGTTTTCTGTCCCTAGAAAAAATGTTTTTTTAAAGCACACTATAGCACAAGGAGAATTCCCCTCACTTTCCTTCTTTGTCCCTAGAAACAAGGACTGGCACAGTGAAAGAAACTGACACTCTCCCTACCTAGAGTTTTCTGTCCCTAGAAAAAATGTTTTTTTAAAGCACACTATAGCACAAGGAGAATTCCCCTCACTTTCCTTCTTTGTCCCTAGAAACAAGGACTGGCACAGTGAAAGAAACTGACACTCTCCCTACCTAGAGTTTTCTGTCCCTAGAAAAAATGTTTTTTTAAAGCACACTATAGCACAAGGAGAATTCCCCTCACTTTCCTTCTTTGTCCCTAGAAACAAGGACTGGCACAGTGAAAGAAACTGACACTCTCCCTACCTAGAGTTTTCTGTCCCTAGAAAAAATGTTTTTTTAAAGCACACTATAGCACAAGGAGAATTCCCCTCACTTTCCTTCTTTGTCCCTAGAAACAAGGACTGGCACAGTGAAAGAAACTGACACTCTCCCTACCTAGAGTTTTCTGTCCCTAGAAAAAATGTTTTTTTAAAGCACACTATAGCACAAGGAGAATTCCCCTCACTTTCCTTCTTTGTCCCTAGAAACAAGGACTGGCACAGTGAAAGAAACTGACACTCTCCCTACCTAGAGTTTTCTGTCCCTAGAAAAAATGTTTTTTTAAAGCACACTATAGCACAAGGAGAATTCCCCTCACTTTCCTTCTTTGTCCCTAGAAACAAGGACTCGCACATTAAAACACACTGACACTCTCCCTACCTATCCTTCTCTTTCCCTAAACTAAAGGAATCCAGGTTAAGCAAGAAAGAAATAAATGTCACTGTCCCTGCCTATGCTTGTCTTTCCCTGCTCCGGAACACACTACACTAGGCCGCCGTGCTGGCGGCCTTTTATAGTGTGGGGCGTGTACTAAACACCCTCAGCAATAATTGGCCACAGGCATCCTGCCTGTGGCCAATCATTGCTCTCCTCGCTGCCGGCGCTGTGATTGGCCAAGCATGCGGGGTCACAGTGCATGCTTGGCCAATCACAGCGCCTGGATGACACTGCGATGGCGTAGTGCATTGTGGGCCGTTCGCGTCACTCGAATTTGGCGCGAACGGCCCAAATCGTTCGATCTTCGTCGAACGATCGAACAGCCGATGTTCGAGTCGAACGTATGTTCGACTCGAACACGAAGCTCATCCCTAATCCTGACCAGCACAGGAACTTCCGGGTGATTACAATGACTCATTTCCGGGTCAGGAGGTGAAACCACGCTCTGTTGATTGCAGCTGTAAATATTTGATCTCAATCACAATTAGAATTGATTACTTATGATTATTTGCAGATATGCAAATCTGTATTTCTACATATGATATTTGAAGGTAAACTTAAGGGAGTTTGAAAAGGAATGATGTCTCTCGCATAGCAGCAGGTGAATTACAAAGGCAAAAGGCCCAGTTTGAGCCCTGCTTCACACTGACAGCGGGAGAAAATCGTTCATCTGAACTCCTACGATTTTCATTCCCGCATGTCAGTCCCGACTGCAGGAGGGGGGGGCGACATCAGAGACATCTGTGCAGGTTTCTGCACTTATATCAATACCAATTAGAACAGCGCAATTGCCACCGATCTGACATGTCAAATCGCACCAATGTGAACCAGAGCTGAAACACAACACTGCCTATCCTCCAGCTGAATTCATTACCTGCAATTCTCCACAGCTGTTATATATAAAGATTCCACCTTTATCATTTACTTGCAGGTGTGCTGAAGCCTAGGTTTACATTGGGGCGATTTGTCATGCAATTTCAGTAATCAAATCGCATGACTATTGGTGGCAATGGCACTGTTCCAATCGATGCAACCCCAATTTTGTGGCGCCGCACCAATTTGCGAAATAGTTCCTGCACTACTTTTTCAGGTGCCACACAGATGTCTATCAAGTAGTACCTAAAATCGCGCTAGCTTAAGTGAAGTAGCGCGATTTCAAAGTAGCATCAATGTGAACAAGGGCAAAGAGATTCATTTATTGGTGCACAAATCCATATAGAAATATATTAAGGATTTTGCACTTTGCCCAAAAAAAAAAAAAAGCACACACCAAAGCTCAATAACGTACTTTTATTTTGCCAGCAGAAACAAAATTATGTACATTCATTTACTAGCTTCAAAAAAATTGACAGGATACATGGTGCTACATTTAGCAATTGGATTTTAAGGGCCCTGCTCATAGGAGCTTACAATCTAAAATGTGTCGAAACCTTAGAGTGCACACAGCTTTACTTTTAGTGTATAACGGGCAACACATCACATTTTTATCTGCAAGAATATAGAAACATACTCAAGTCATTATTCTTACAAAGCATTCCAACATAATAAAAGACACATGTTCAAAACACCCACCCCCACCCCACAATCCACATATACATACATTGGTGACCATGTTCTGCTGGAAGCTGCATTTCTGTGTACACGATTAAGCAATGAGATCCAAGAGTAGAAGGTCAGCAGATGCTTCCAAACGATTTTGCATGGTCAGACAGGAACAATACACACACAATTTTTGATTGAAAAAATGTACAGGAATTTCAGCAAATAACACTAGTTGGGGGGCTTGTCAATCTGCACAATATCATTCCTTCTCCCCCCCCCCCCCCCCACAAATCACAGCAAAAAACCTGGCCTTCTCAGACCAAACGATCCCCCATACTGCAGGCCTTTATATAAGAGAGGTTGTATTGTTAGCAAACTGACACACGCCCAATAGAAGTACACGCCCAATAGAAGTACACGCCCAATAGAAGTACACGCCCACCAGTATCTTTCAATCTGTCTCTTCGTGTATGTCTAAAGTTATTTCACCTGATGGGCAGGAACAAATAATACTATTTGCAACTGTGTAAGCCCTTGGCTATGTGCATCAAATCTCCAACTACAGGCCAAAGATCCAAGTCCATTTGCATGCACATAAACAAAGCAACAGTTTTCTAAGCATATGTACCTGTGCAGTGTAAACCCTACAATTTTAAATGTCCAAGTCCCTGGGCATGATTAATACTAACAAGCATTAACATCGGGCCCTGGCTCCAATGAGCTTTCAATCTAAAGTCCAAAATAAACTTTTTTACATTAGAGACTATTTTGACAGGAGACAAATAAAATGCCAGCATGTCTTTGGATTGTGGTGAGAAACCCACACAGGGAAAACATATAAACTTCAACATAAGCATTAGCATGTTGGGGAATTGAACCAGCAACCCCAGTGTTGCTAGATGGAATTGCTGCCCACTTAGCCACCAGGCAGCCTCACACATGTTCTCTGCATCCCTATGGTGTGAACCAGCCCTAAGTCCATAGCCAAGTTCCGTGTCTCCAAGCAATATACAATATATTGGCCTAAGTATTGGGACGCCTGCCTTTAAACGCACATGAACTGTAATCGCATCCCAGTCTTAGTCCGTAGGGTTCAATATTGAGTTGGCCCACCCTTTGCAGCTATAACAGCTTCAACTCTTCTGGGAAGGCTGTCCACAAGGTTTAGGAGTGTGTCTATGGGAATGTTTGACCATTCTTCCAAGTGCATTTGTGAGGTCAGGCACTGATGTTGGACGAGAAGGCCTGGCCTGCAGTCTCCGCTCTAATTCATCCCCAAGGTGTTCTGTTGTGTTGAGGTTAGGACTCTGTCCAGGCCAGTCAAGTTCCTCCGCCCTGAACTCACTCATCTATGTATTTATGGACCTTGCTTTGTGCACTGGTCCAAATCATTTGGTGGAGGGGGATTATGGTGTGGGGTTGTTTTTCAGGGGTTGGGCTTGGCCTCTTAGTTCCAGTGAAGGGAACTCTTAAGGCATCAGCATACTGAGACATTTTGGACAATTTCATGCTCCCAACTTTGTGGGAACAGTTTGGGGGTGGCCCCTTCCTGTTTCAACATGACTGCACACCAGTGCACAAATCAAGGTCCATAAAGACATGGATGAGTGAGTTTGGGGTGGAGAAACTTGACTGGCCTGCACAGAGTCCTGACCTCAACCCGATAGAACTCCCTTTGGCTGAATTAGAGCAGAGACTGCGAGCCAGGCCTTCTCATCCAACATCAGTGCCTGGCCTCACAAATGCACTTCTGGAAGAATGATCAAAGATTCCCATAGACACACTAAACCTTGAGGACAGCCTTCCCAGCCTTCCCAGAAGCTGTTCTAGCTGCAAAGGGTGGGCCAAAACAAATTTTAACCCTACGGACTAAGACTGGGCTGCCATTAAAGTTCATGTGTGTGTAAAGGCAGGTGTCCCAATACTTTTGGCTAAATTGTGTATCTGGCAAGATTTACAATAGTGGTGGAACCCTCCTACACATAAATACAACATTTAGACATAGTTTTAGGACCTGGGAGATGAGACAACTTCTCTACATGAAGCAGCATGTTTGGGATTTGAACCCAAACACTCAGGGATGCTAAGCAGAAGTTCTAACCTCTAAGCCACAGAGCTGCCACATGTGGAAACCTCCTACACGTAAATACACATAACTACTGCATTTCTTTGGACATACAGGTGATGGAATTACATTACTCAAGAGTTATTCTTCTTGATTTATTCTGTGATATTTGGTGTTTTTTTGTGGGTGAGTTTAGAATAGTGATATTACCCTCAAATATTGGGGGAATTACATTTTGATTTCTGATGTTGGAACACATATCAAATTTTTGGGGCTCAAATTATGATTATTTATAAATAATAAAAAGCACAAAAAAATTTTACTAATTTTAAATTTGCATCAGCAATAGCATTGATTGTGGTTTGTAAAGACACCTGTGTGAGTTTGGGTAAAGATTTTTGTGAGATGGAGAGTAACTAGTGAAAGTGACAGAGAAAAATATATTTTATCAAAACATTCCACATTCTAGCATTCTTTAAAAACAAAATATTTTAATTAGAAGCAACATTGTTGCAAAGGAAAATTTATTTCAGAGAAAGATACATTTCATCTCAACATTAAAAGGATTTATTTGTGAAAGTTACAATTGTATCATTAGAATCAATGGCTAAAACTTGCATTGGACTAAAATAGCTCAGATTTTTACTTCCAAAACATGCTCTTTAATTAGCTCTCATTTCGGTATTTACTATAACTCTTGTGAAAAAAGTCACTTGAGTTAAAATTTGAGTTATTTTAGCTCTGAGCATGCTCAGTTTAGTTTGCAAATAGTTGTCCAAAAACGGGCATTTTTTTACTTCTCAGACTTTTAAAGATATTTCAGTGTAGAAATCACTTTTTCACACAGTTTAAAAGCAGATTATCTTTAAATAATATACCGCATATTTCAGTACCATTTAGGAAATTATATCATGCTCCAAACATTATTTCCATGTGCACAACTCCAGCTTTTAGTAGAGTAAGGATTTGGGCGCTATTTGGATTCTGGGAGCTATAGTAAATTTGATTTTGGGAGTATTTTCTCTCCAGCGCTATAGTGAATACCGTTTTCGCGTTAATTAGCACAAATTTCCGCAAATCGCGCTAATTAGCGCAAATTTGCGGCAATTTGCGCTAGTTAGCGCCGCGGCGCTATAGTAAATTACCCCCTATGTCATCAATTTAGCTCCCAGTGGTAAAGATAAACATTTACACTGAGCTAGAAAATGTTTGTTAAACTAGCAGACCCTAGGTCTATGCCAAACAAAATGTAGAGGATCTTTTAAATGCTGTTAGGCATTCACTGATATTCTTCCTTTCTTAAACCAAAAATCCCAATTTACAGCAAAATCTGTAATGTGTGCAGACTTGCAGTTCTTCAGAATGTTTTATTGAATTAAACCATTTAGGCAACCAGTTTTAAGCATACTATTGTTATTTGAGTATGGAAATTTAGAAGCAAAGCAATTACCCAAGTAAATTTTTTATGTTTTTTTAATTTGTTCTGAGATGTTCCATTTCAGAGCTAAAGCATTCATGCCCTCTGGTAACTTTAAATGAATGAGGATATAACTCAAGGCTGCTTCATGGCATAGACTATTTTTCAATGACAGATTATAGAATATAATGGTGTTTCCAATATGAATGCAGTAAATAGGAAGGGCTCATCAAAAACATATTTGCGTATATTGTCCCTTCCATTTCGATTATTGCCCTACCACTTTAGAGACAAGTTTGACACCACCTCTAGAAGAAAATTAGAGGAAGCCAGTTGTCATTTGTCACCAAATATAATACAAATGACGGCGCAAAAGGAAGGAACAAAAACCTTAACTGATAAAAATAAATCGAATGGAAATCAATAGGGTTTAAAATATGAAAGTCTCTCTCTTAGGAAGTCCATATAATGCTGAAAACAAGTCTTATAAACATATGCACCGTTGGCAGCAATTGTAGAGCGAAGCAGACTCTATATGCAGCAAAGAAAAGAAAAAACAATGCGCCTACTAAGTGCAGTATGTTAGGAATTTATTTGAGAAAAGATAAAAATAACAGCCAAATGGCTACTCACAGGATGGAAGTGGGGTATAGGCATGAATATCTTTCTAAGTTGTCTGCGGAGGGCATGAGTCAATCCGTGTATCTGTAGTCTCCCAGTGGTGGAATACTGCCAAGAAGAACAAGTAGTGCACTATAATGTTGCTGCAGCGATGGGGAGATAGCAGAAGAGCGGTAAATGCAAGAAGAGCTGTCCCTCTATACCGGTGTGGACATCAGTTCCCCACGGCGTACGGCGTGCGGTTCACGCTGGAGCGCAGTCAGCTTCGGCAACCGGACGTGACGTCAATAGCAGGCGATGACTGATGACGCGTTTCAATGCTTCCGCATTTTCCTCGGATCTGATTGACGATAGGAGCTGTCGATCTTATATGCGTTCCACCGAACAGAACCATCGATGTAGTGTCATACTTGATATTGTCAACATCCGGAGATGAGGTGCTTTAAGCTGGAGGGAATAAATACATGGGCCTAACAGTAGCATATACATAGGAATTCATACATTTTAAAACATACAATATACAATTGATTGAATTAATTAAAACTTTTAGAAGACTTGCCCTATAATGAATGTATGTATGGCAAGAAATTTATATTTTGACAGGAAATTTATATATGGACATGGATGCATGGAAGGAATGCATGAAAGGGGTGTACAAAAAAATGCCATAAGAAGTGCATAGACAATGCAGGAAAAAATGGCAAAAATACAAATACTGGATGCAAAAAATATCTAATAATACCTAATAAAATTTGTGGAACATCCATATGTTTTTGGAAGTATCATGTATAATATGGAAACATTTTTATATATATATATATATATATATATATATATATATATACATACATATAGAAAATTACATAATATAAATAAAAATAAAAATAAAAATAATAATAATAACCAATAATATCCAAGAGACAGTTCTAGAGAGATGTTATTGAGAAACTCACAATCTCAGTAAATACCAATATCTAATTATAATGATGGGGACCGCAAGCATGCATATGCACATGTGTATACATTCGCACATGCATGCATCCAATCCATTGTGTGTGGATATTGTGCTCACAATAAAAATGTTTAATGATGAAAAATTAATAAATAAAAAATGTAATTGATAAAAAATTAATTAATTAATAAAAAATTTAAAAATTTGAATGCCATCAAAGAAGGAATGTATAGATCACAAGAATATGTATACGTATGAGAATGTAATAAGACAAAACAGGGTAGGATAAGGGTTCCTTTTTGTTCTTATAATAATCAAAGGGAAAAAAGGCTAGAGGAGATAGAGGTATGCGTAGATAAGTGCACACATACACCCACACAAAATGTATGTGCACGTGTGTACATGGATATGTCTCTATCACATGACCGTATTAACCTCAATCTCCTCGTTAAGTCCAAAAGGTGTGAGTGTGTTTAGGATACAAATCCAGTATGTTTCCTGTTTACACAGACGTTGGAATCTCTCTGCTGATGTATATTTGTTGGGTATGGATTCCAAGATCCATACTCGAAGTGCAGAGGTGTCTTTAGGATGGTGAATGTTAAAGTGTCTGGAAACACTATATTGTGGACTGCCATCCTTAACTGCTCGGCGGTGTTCGCCAAATCTAGCTCGCAATGTACGTATAGTCCTACCCACATACAACAAACCGCATGGGCAGGTTATACAGTAGATGACGAACATAGTGGAACAATTGTAGAAAGAAGTAAAAGTATACAATTTACTGTTAACAGAGTAGTTTTTTTGACCATGAGTCACATGGGAACAGGTGAGGCATAATGCCTTATTACATCTATACATACCTACTAAAGGTATTAATGTTAGCTGTCTAGATGTGATAATTTTAGCATTGATTTTCATTTTGCTAGGTGCAATTTTGCCTTTTATATTCGGTGCCTTGCGATATGCAAATTTAGGGTGAAGAGAAAGTGATTTTTTCAAATGTGGGTCCAGTTGTAAGATAGACCAGTGTTTACGGAAGATGCTTTCCATTTGCTTATGACTATGGTGATATTGTGTAATGAACCTCATCACTGGCATAGAGGCCTGCTTGGATTTTGGTGCTATGTTGTCTGTGCAGTATAAGGAGCAAGCGTCATCAACAAGATGTAATGGGTAACCCTTATCTGTGAACTTGGTTTTTAGAGGTATACTCTGTGTCACATAGTCATCCAGTCTGGTGCAATTTCGTCTGAGATGATGAAATTGGCTCTTTGGGATATTTTGAATCCATCGTGGGTGATGACAGCTGGTATAATGTAAAAAAGAATTACCAGCTGTAGGTTTTGTGTAACTTTTAGCTGTTATATCCTTATCAGTATATGATAGATCCAAATCTAAAAAGCATATGGATAAAGTGTTGGATTCTGAAGTGAAAATGAGTCCATAGGGGTTAGCATTACAGTAAGAGACGAAGCTATGAATGAGATTAGGGCCGTCCCAGATGATTATGATATCATCTATGTATCGTCTGTAAAAAATAAGGTGCATGATGAAAGGGTTATTGGCCCAAATGTATTTTTCTTCCCAGAAACCCATAGTTAGGTTAGCATAGCTGGGAGCGAAATTAGCGCCCATAGCGGTGCCCCGTTTTTGGCGATAGTAGGTACCATCAAAAAGAAATTAATTATGATCTAAACAAAAAAGAGTAGCTTGGAGTATAAAGTCTATTTGTTGAGTGTTAAGATGAGAGTCTTTTTCAAGGAAATGAGTAACGGCTTGTATACCTATATTATGAGGGATAGATGTATATAAGGAGCAGACATCTAAAGAGATCCATTGGTAGGTGGATTCCCATGTGTAGGGGCGCATTTGTTCAATTAGATCTGTTCCATCTCTAATATAGGAAGGAAGAGCCTGAGCTAGAGGTTGAAGGAAATGGTCTACATATAGCTAAAAACTGGAGGTGATACTGTCCATTAGACATGTG
The DNA here is from genome assembly GCA_029206835.1 of Rana muscosa. Taxonomy (NCBI): domain Eukaryota; kingdom Metazoa; phylum Chordata; class Amphibia; order Anura; family Ranidae; genus Rana; species Rana muscosa. Next base: position 1,014,513,604 of record CM055116.1, read on the forward strand.
CATTCGTTTTCGTCCGAATGCATTTTCGTCCGAATTTCAGGTATTTTCGTTATCGTTTTAACAAACGAAAATGAAAATGCAGAATCCGAAAACCGAAAGATCCAACATAAACAAATGCTTAATTTTCGTTTTCGTTGCAACAACAGTTCGATATAGATAGGAGATTCGACATGAGGCTGACAATAACAATCTGTGTCCATCGAACCTGTGGTCGAATGTGCCTAAACTTAACTCTATTAGTCCAAGATTATTCTACATAGAGAGAAAAGATTCGACATTATAGAGAGAAAAGATTCGACATAGAGAGAAAAGATTTGACATTATAGAGAGAAAAGATTTGACATTATAGAGAGAAAAGATTCAACATTATAGAGAGAAAAGATCACTGCTGGAATTGGGTGGGGGAAGTAAAATAAAAAAATGATGATGATGAATGTTATTGGCTGATTGTAACCAAAGAGGAGGAGCAGTAAAATAGCTAGAACTAACTTGGCAAATTCGAAAAATCTATGGGAGAAATCTAAAGTGCTAATTATAAAGGCTTATATGCAAGTTATTGTCCTAAAAAGTGTTTGGGGACCCGGGTCCTGCCCCAGGGGACATGTATCAATGCAAAAAGAAGTTTTAAAAACGGCCGTTTTTTCGGGAGCGGTGATTTTAATAATGCTTAAAATGAAAAAATAAAAGTGAAATATTCCTTTAAATTTCGTACCTGGGGGGTGTGTATGATATGCATGTGAAGTGGCGCATGTTTCCCGTGCTTAGAACTGTCCCTGCAAAAAATGTCATTTTTGAAAGAAAAAAAGGCATTTAAAACTCACTCGCGGCTATTAATGAATTGTCGGCTCCCGGCAATACATACAAAAGTCATTGATAAAAAAAAAAAAAAAAGCCTGGGGGTTCCCCAGAATTCAATTACCAGGCCCTTCAGGTCTGGAATGGATATTAAGGAGAACCCCGCCACAAATTAAAAAAAAAAATTGACGTGGGGTTCCCCCAAATATCCATTCCAGGCCCTTCAGATCTGGCATGGATTTTAAGGGGAATTCCACCCCAAATTTAAAAAAAATGGCGTGGAGTCCCCCTAAAAATCCATACCAGACCCCTTATCCGAGCACGCAACCTGGCCGGCCGCAGGGCAAAAGGGGGGGACGAGAGAGCGGCCCCCCCTCCCTCCTGAACTGTACCAGGCCACATGCCCTCAACATGGGGAGGATGTCCCCATGTTGATGGGGACAAGGGCCTCATCCCCACAACCCTTGCCCGGTGGTTGTGGGGGTCTGCGGGCGGGGGGCTTATCGGAATCTGGAAGACCCCTTTAACAAAGGGGACCCCCAGATCCCGGCCCCCCCTATGTGAATTGGTAAGGGGCACATTGTACCCCTACCATTTCACGAAGAAAGCGTAAAAAAAGTTTAAAAAAACACACAAACACCTTGAAAAAGTCCTTTATTTAAAAAAAAACAAAAAACATTCCAGTGGTGAAATCCAGTGTCCCGCGGCGATCCCGATGTCCAGCGCTGTCCTTCATTGGTTGTGCCTGAGCGGACCTGATGGGGAACTCCCTCTCAGTGTTTTAAATGTATAGACCCGCCCCTTCTAAAGTTCCCCATCAGGTCCGCTCAGCGGACCAGATGCGGAACATGAGAAGGGGCGGGTCTATACATGTATTACCAAAGTGAGAGCAGTTCCCCATCAGGTCCGCCCCCTCGGTATGTCGGACCCGCCTACGTCATTGGCCTGAGCGGGGAACTTCCTTCACTATGTAAATGTTAAAGGGGTCTTCCAGATTCCGATAAGCCCCCCGCCCGCAGACCCCCACAACCACCGGGCAAGGGTTGTGGGGATGAGGCCCTTGTCCCCATCAACATGGGGACATCCTCCCCATGTTGAGGGCATGTGGCCTGGTACGGTTCAGGAGGGAGGGGGGGCCGCTCTCTCGTCCCCCCCTCTTCCCCTGCGGCCGGCCAGGTTGCGTGCTCGGATAAGGGGTCTGGTATGGATTTTTAGGGGGACTCCACGCCATTTTTTTTTAAATTTGGGGTGGAGTTCCCCTTAAAATCCATGCCAGATCTGAAAGGCCTGGAATGGATATTTGGGGGAACCCCACGTCAATTTTTTTTAAATTTGCGGCGGGGTTCCCCTTAATATCCATTCCAGACCTGAAGGGCCTGGTAATTGAATTCTGGGGAACCCCCACGCTTTTTTTTTTTTTTTTTATCAATGACTTTTGTATGTATTGCCAGGAGCCGACAATACATTAATAGCCGCGAATGAGTTTTAAATGACTTTTTTTCTTTCAAAAATGACATTTTTTGCAGGGACAGTTCTAAGCACGGGAAACATGCGCCACTTCACATGCATATCATACACACCCCCCAGGTACGAAATTTAAAGGAATATTTCACTTTTATTTTTTCATTTTAAGCATTATTAAAATCACTGCTCCCGAAAAAACGGCCGTTTTTAAAACTTCTTTTTGCATTGATACATATCCCCTGGGACAGGACCCGGGTCCCCAAACACTTTTTAGGACAATAACTTGCATATTAGCCTTTATAATTAACACTTTAGATTTCGAACGTTCGAGTCCATTGTATTTAATAGGGTTCTACAGTTCACACTAACATTTTGTCTGTTCGCAGGTTCTGGTGCAAACCGAACAGGGGGGTGTTCGGCTCATCCCTGTTGACTAGTAATAGTAATTAAAAAATATAATTATTACTAGTCATACAATAGAATTCATCTATAGCTTGTAGGCGGAACATTCGACCGGAAATGTATGATTGCAGCGTCGTACAGTTTCGATGCTCCGTCGAATCTTCTTTGAACATTCGACAGACACCGTCCATAAGCCTTCAATGACAGATTCGACCTTAATTAATTCAGATTTTCGGACGAATGCAATTTCTAACGAAAAACAAAATAAATAAAAATGAATTTCGTGAGTAACTAAATAAATTTATTTTTCTAACGAAAACGAAATTCCGAAACAAAATATTTCAGTGTGCACATGTCTACTGTCCATGGAGGCAACAATGGGGCGTCCTGGTGGGTTGGTGGAATTTTTATGTATTTTGGGCAGATGGTAAAAGTATGGTACCTGAAAAAAGGATTTTCAAAAGAAGGCCTTCTCCTGTTTGGACAGTATTCCTTCTATATGAGCCTTCTCTACTAAGGAATTAGAGACTTCTATAAACGCAGGCAATGGATCCTTTTTCAATATTTCATACGTGGCATTGTCTGAGAGAAGCCTAAGGGCTTCTCTCATGTAATCTGCTTTGTCTTGTATGATAATGCTCCCACCTTTATCAGCCGGTCTTATAATTATGTTGTCATTCTGGTTTAATGCTTTTAGAGCAATATTTTCTTGTGGACTCAAGTTGTTCTTAAAATGATTATGTTTGGTGGATGTTGTTTCACAAAGTTTGGTAAGTTCTGAAAGTACTACCTGATAAAATGTTTGTAAGTATGGGCCCTTGGATTGCGTAGGATTAAATATAGATTTGGGTCGGAAAGTAGTATGGATGACTGGTGGCGGTAATTCTGAATATTGAGACCAGGCAATGATGTCATCTTCTTCATGGACATTCCATAGTTCACATAAATCTAATAATGCTTGTTGTTCCATAGATGAATCTAAGGTTGGAAGGTTGTCAGTCTGAAGATCGGTCTCTATGTCCATAGTAGATGTTTTTTTGTCTTTTATATTATAATGGCGCCTCAAAGTTAGGTTTCTGACAAACCTGTTGAGGTCTTTAAACATGACAAAAGAATTAGGAGCTACGGCTGGGGCAAAATTAAGGCCCCGTGCCAATAGTGAAAGTTCTTGGTCACTTAGAGATTGGTTAGATAAATTGAACCTTTTCACACTTTTCGCAGTTTCTCTGGTCTGGTTAGATTTAGATTTGTTTCTTCCCCCTCTCCTTCCTCTTCTGAAAGTTTTCTTTTTGTTGTGGGTGGGCTGGAGCGGGGGGTCTGCACTAAAAAAGTGTCAATGTTGTCCGTAGAAGTCGCCCCAAAAGTTATAGGTGAGGTGACCTGGGTGTCTATCTTAGACTGTTGGAAAATAACAACAGATGTGACATTATTCTTGTTTATAGGTGGAGTAGAATTAGTTCTTGCTACAGTATTTTCAGAGCAGTGTCTGATGGCAGTCTCTGTGTTATTAATAGGGGTATGTTGGGCTGAAGTAATAGCCTTAGTCGGTGTATTAATTATAATGGTATCTATATTGTCCACCAAGACTGTATTGGAAATTGATAGTTGTGTATCTATTCTTTTAATGGATTTGGGATGTAAAATAGACAAATCGTCAATATGTGGGGAGGATGATGTTTTTAGAGGTTCTTTGGGAATCCTACTCTTATAATTAGCCATAAATCTAGGTGACATAAGAGGCATTAATGGAAATGAGGGTTTTGGTCTCTTCCAATAAAATACTTTTTTGTGATTATAATCATCTAAATCCCTTTTGAATTTGTTAAGTTTGATACTGATCAGAGTATCTTCACTTTTTTTGGTGTTTCGTTTGAGGGTCTTCAACCATTCCATAGGTAAGTGGCGATATTTATTGTGTAATTCACTGATGTTATTCTTGATTTTATCACAAAGAAATTGGAATCTTTTGTCTCTATGTATAGTGAGCACTAGACTTGTGCACAACGGAAAAATTTGTTTAGTTTCGGTTCGTTTTTTGTGCACAACAGAAAAATTAGTTTAGTTTCGGTTCGTTTCTTTTCGGTCCTGTTGATTCGTAATCATTCGTAATTTTGCTACACGGGATTTTTCGTGTTCGGACTAATTCGTATTTTCGCAAGCGTCATTTTTCGTTGAATTTTTAGTTGATTTATAATTCGTACTTTCGGTAGGGTACGTTGTTTTTCTTTGATTCTGGACAACACTCCTACTTTCGTAACTTTTTTTGGGTTTGTTGATTCGTGATTTTCCGTGTCTCTCTCACAACGACGCTGCCTATTATGCCTAATGTGCTTCGAATGGATTTGTACTTTTCTAAATACATTGCGGTTATTTGTAACGATTCGAAATCTCGTATTTTACTTTCGTTTTTTACATGCGACTATAGCCTCCGCCCCTGTACACCATTTTGAGAGGGTTCAGCACGGTGAGGGAGAAGCAGAGAGCAGAGCAGAGTGTTATTGTGCTTCGAATGGATTCAAAATCTCGTATTTTACTTTCGTTTTTTCATGCGGCTATAGCCTCCGCCCCTGTACACCATTTTGAGAGGGAGTTCAGCATGGTGAGGGAGAAGCAGAGAGCAGAGTGAGTGTTATTGTGCTTCGAATGGATTCGTACATTCGTAACTTTTTTCATAACGAATTATGCCGAAGACATTCGGGCATTCGCTATTTTGCGGTATAATTTATTTCAGATTCGGTTTTATTCGTAATTGCTTTATTCGGAAATTCGAATGCTTCCGAATGTCCGAAAGTTGCTAAATTCGGACGAATTTCGATTCGTTACGGAACGAATTGCACAAGCCTAGTGAGCACCTGGATCCATTTCTGGGTGCAGAACTCCGCAATACCCTCCCATTCCTGACGGAGGTCAGCATCCAGAAATGAACAGCCTTTGAGTACACGCAGGCCACGTGGGGAAATTTTTGTGTCAAAATATTGCTGAAGGAAAAAACCATCCCACCATTGCTGATTGGCTGAGTTTATCCGGTCCTCCAGGCGTCTCATTCTTGTACATGTATCTTTAAATTTAGTTTCTGGCCAATATCGTGAGTGTATAGTAGATGAAAAAAACTCATTAGGAAATAGAGTATATAGATTATCTAATGTGCCATATTTGGCGTCTTCCAAAAGGTGTAAGAACTCCATGTTAGGCATGGAGTAATATCAAATCAATCAATATGAGTACATATATATATAATAATTAAAAAAAAAACGAAAATAAAAGACAAAAAATTCAAAAGATATATAATAACAGTATGTTAGTGTTCCTTAAATGCAGCACATCCAAAAACTTCAAATACACAAAATATAATACAAATGACGGCGCAAAAGGAAGGAACAAAAACCTTAACTGATAAAAATAAATCGAATGGAAATCAATAGGGTTTAAAATATGAAAGTCTCTCTCTTAGGAAGTCCATATAATGCTGAAAACAAGTCTTATACCCCACTTCCATCCTGTGAGTAGCCATTTGGCTGTTATTTTTATCTTATTTTTATCTTTTCTCAAATAAATTCCTAACATACTGCACTTAGTAGGCACATTGTTTTTTCTTTTCTTTGTCATTTGTCACCAGCCTAATTCCACTGGTGCTGGAATACTAGCAGACTTGCTGCACTAACAGAACACTTTAAATAGAGATTCTCCGGAGCCCAAAGAAGTTCACCACTGCCAAAGTATGAGGGGAAATTGCACTGTACCCAAGACTTCCAAGTTATGCACTCCTCTTTCCTGGTCAAATCCAAATCAGCTGGCTTAAATAAACTATGCTCTACATCTCCAACATGTTTGGCATGCCATGATTGTCCACTGTTACAGATGCATATTACCACATTGTATGAGGAAATTCACCTACAAGATGAGTGAAATTTAAAGTTTTTGCCCAGTATAAATGTGATAGAATGCATTTAGAGTGGATTGTAACAATTGTCAGCATATTGTAACAAATGTTAATTTGATGCCCGTAAAGCCCTTTTTTTTTTTGCTCATGTATCATCATCACCACTCTTTTGCTACCTGCATATTGCCACATACTATGATTTTCTGCCCATATATTTCCATAAATACCTGTTTGTTGCTCATGTATTGTAATGATTGCCTGTTTTTTGCTTAGGTTATGGGAATATTGCATATTTATTGTTTGTGTGTTGTAAACAATTGCCTGTTTGTTGCTTGTGTATTTTCACAATTGCCCATTTGTTGCCCTTCTATCATCACAATTGCATATTGTTGCATGCTTTTAACCGTGATTGCTTATTTGCTACTCATGTATTTTAATGATTGCTTGTTCGTTACACATATAATGTGACGACTGCCCCTTTGTAAAGTATGTGTTGTAATTGTTTTTCCTCTGTATTGCCAAGTCACTGCCATTTGAACAAACCACATCACTATTATCCCCATGGTTTGGTTTGCCCCAGTGTACTCCGCTTGCCGCTATTAAACCCTGTGATTTACCGTGGCACACTTATGTTGATTTACTAGAGAGTGCAAAATCTGGTGCAGTTCTGCATAGAAACCAATCAGCTTACAGGTTTTATTGTCAGCTTATTTGAACAAGATTTAGTAAATCAACCTCTATGTGCACTGCCATTATCCCCTAAACTTCATCATGGTTTCTAGGGGTAGTTTACAGGAAAGGCGGGGGCTTGCAAATTAACAATTTTAAGGTTTAAAGATCATTTATTTCAAGCAATATTTGTCAAAGCAATACTGGATAGAAAAAAATAAAGGTTCGTTTTGGAAAACCTTTTTATGTGCAAAATTTGTAATTTTGCAGTAAAATAAATTTTCCAAATTCACACTGCCTATCTCTACCACCTACATTTTTACACAGTTATTTACTCTTAAAGAGGAGCTCCAGTCTCCCCCTAAAAAAATTAAAAGTCAGCAGCTACAAATACAGTCCCTTACCCTCTCCTCATGGCTTTATTGAATGTATAAACCATAGAATAGATAAATGCTACTGACATGCAGCTGTTTGTTTTACCCCAAAATAAACTAAGGACCAACACTGTGATTTTTAATGTTAGTCTGACTCACTGTTTTGGGGGTCATCCTATACTGCCCAGGTGGGGGGGGGAGTTCTACTATTTTACTGTCATGAAAATCTTTAATAAATCCCAAATTCTCATTGCATGCAATTCCTGTAATAAGACATGCTTATTAGCAGTCATTAGTAATAAGGTGGTAGTGTAGTGGTTAAAAGGTCTCAATATTGCACAGCAAACCAAAGCAGGAAAATCTGTTTTGAATCTGTATACCGGGTCACCCATGTATGTCACCGGATGGCTATATAACAGCTGTCACCGGCGGGAGAAGCATTTTCTTTTTTGGTTGGGCGGCGCGAGATGGATTTACATCGCTGAACATTTTTATTTTTTATTTTTTAATAAAGGACTTGTCCCAAAGGACTTGTCTTTTTTACAATTTTTGACACTTTTTTGGGTGAAATGGTAGGGGTACAATGTACCCGTTACCAATTCACATAGGGGGCCGGGATCTGGGGGGCCCCTTGTTAAAGGGAGATTCCAGATTTCAATTAGGCCCCCGCCCACAGACCCCCACAACCACCGGGCAAGGGTTGTGGGGATGAGGCCTTTGTCCCCATAAACATGGGGAGAAGGTGCTTTGGGGGTCAGACCCCAAAGCATCCTCCCCATGTTGGGGGCATGTGGCCTGGTACAGTTCAGGTGGGGGCGCTCTCTCACCCCCCCCTCTTTTCCTGCGGCCTGCCAGGTTGCGTGCTTGAACAAGGGTCTGGTATGGATTTTTGGGGGACCCCTAGGCAATTTTTTTTTACATTTTGGCACAGGGTTCCCCTTAAAATCCATAGCAGACCCTTCGGGTCTGCTATGGATTTTGAGGGGGACCCCTATGCCATTTAAAAAAAAAAAATTGTAACAAGGCGGGCAAACTATTGGCGAAACTCTGCATGGGCCAAAGACGACCTACCCATATCTCTGCACTGAAAAATACTGCTGACACACTGGTTACCACACCTACCGAAATTAGTAAACTACTAGCTGACTATTACACTACTCTATACTCGGCGGACCCAAATGACCAACCTACTGCCGAAGCCCTTCTAGCTAAAATCCGCTTGCCCAAACTTCAGGAGGACCATTTAGCTGCTCTTAACGCGCCCATCACAGTCGAGGATATTCAACTGATGATCACATCTTTAGCGTCTGCTAAAGCCCCAGGCCCGGATGGCTACACGGCCGAATTTTATAAGCTAACTATGGACTTTATTTCCGACACCCTTAAACATGTGTATGCAGCCATGTGGGAGGGGGGCCCCTATCTCCCTACAGGAACACAGGCACATATTAGACTAATCGCCAAAAAAGGTAAGGACCCCTCACTTCCAGGATCATACCGCCCAATCTCATTAATCAATGTGGATGTCAAAATACTATCTAAGATAATTGTGTCACGCTTAGCCCATCTACTCCCCTCTTTGTTACACCCGGCACAATCAGGGTTTGTTCAGGGACGCTCGGCCACCCTGAACATACGCAAGGTTCTAATACGTTAGAATATGCTAATACGTTAGAATATGCTAGATCAAACCCTGAACAAGACATAGCTATAATATCACTAGACGCCGAAAAGGCTTTTGACAATATCAGTTGGTCCTGGCTATTTGGAGTGATGGCGGACTTTGGTTTTTCGGGTCCAATTATGCGTTTTTTACAGCGAATGTACGAATCCCCAACTGCGCGTCTGGTCACCCCCGACTTTATCTCGGATACGATCCCCCTGACAAAAGGAACTAGACAGGGATGCCCCCTCTCCCCTCTACTTTTCAACATCGCTATCGAACCTTTATCTAGAATACTCAACTCACCTGACGGGGTCAGTGGCATCACAATAGGCAACCAAACTCTCCGTTCCGCCCTATTTGCGGACGACATATTATTATTCTCCACCCAACCCCTCACGGACTTTGACAGACTCCGGCAACTCTTTCATACTTTCCGACTGTGCACAGGGTTTCGAATTAACTTTGACAAAAGCGAAGTTCTATCACTTCACCCCAAGATGTCTGACAAATGGCGACACCAATCTCCTTTTGCCATAGCAACGCAACAAATTACGTATCTGGGCATTAACATCGGCCGAGAACCTTCCACTTTATATACACTTAACTTCCCACCGCTAATATCAAAAGTTGTAAAGGAGCTGGAAGCATGGGCAGCCCTCCCCCTCTCGCTCTTTGGGAGATGTTACCTTTTTAAAATGGTGTCGTTTGCACGCCTACTTTACCCTATGCAGACCATACCTCTTTTATTAAAACACTCTGATGTAAAAAAAATCCATGGGGCATTGTCTGCCTTTATATGGTCTCGCAAAAAAACACGCATTGCTCTACAAAAACTGTGTCTCCCGAAGTCTGAAGGGGGGGCGGGCCTGCCCAGTATACGTTTTTACAATCTCGCCTGCCTACTCAGGCAGGGTGTCAGGGTCACCTGTGGCCAGGTGACAGATGCACACCGTAGGGGGACAGGAGTGCACCGCGAGGTAGTGAACCCTATGGCTGGCTTCTGTGGATAGGAAACTGGGTGGTTGTGGAAAGCGGGACCAGAGGAGCACAACCGGGATCCCAACGGAAGCGAGAGCCAAGATTCCCCAGGGCGCGGAGTCTAAGACCCAGCTGGTCTTCTCCAGGGCCTCTAGTGGTGAGGATGTTACGCTGCAGGCTGGGACCAGGTCGCGGCCCCTGGAGTTTCCTAGCTCACGCCCCGTAGGATAAGGGGAAGCAGCAGCACACGATAGAGAGAACCGAATAACAAGCCGAAGGTCAGGGGCCACAAGCAGACAAGGATAACGAAGAACGAGCCGAAGGTCAAGGGTCACGAGCAGACAGGGATGGTCAGGGACAAGCCAATAACGTAACAGAGAGACAGACGTAGCACACGGCAGGCAGGAACCCAAACACACAATGCCTAACAAACACGTTGATCAGCAAAGCAGGCTTGCAGTGCACAGGTTAATATAGTGTTCTGTGATAGGGCCTGGGGTGGAGTCAGGCTGGGAGGAGATTATAAAGGAAGCCAGGTGAAAGGGCTCAGGCCTCTAAGATGAACACATGGGAAGGAAGGTAAGCTGACAGACAAACACTGCTGCATATCCATGACAGTACCCTCCCTCTTATGGGCCCTCCCCCGCCTGGACCCAGGCTTAAAGGGAAATCTCTGATGAAACCTTCTCAACAGATGAGGTGCAGCGACATCAGATGCAGCAATCCAAGACGCCTCCTCAGGACCAAAACCTCTCCAATGCACAAGGTACTGAAGAATGCCTCTGCAGAGCCGAGAATCCAGAACTTGTCTAACCTCATACTTAAGATTATCCTCAGAGACCGAAAATGAGGTAGGGAGATGACAAGAAGATCTATTGAGGACCAAAGGCTCTCTAGGAATAAGCAAGGGCATGAGAGGATCAACAGGAATCTGAGGGGGGTCCCCTAGACCCTTAAAGGGGAACTGGTCATCTTGCACAGGACCATCAGACTGGGCAGATGTCAGTGGAACCCTGAAGTCAGGTTGGTTAGAAGGTGACATGTCGCAGGAGTCAAGCTGAATAGCTGAAGGACAAGCAGAATGTCCCGAACAAGAAAAAGTAGGAGGCTCACTGGGCATGGGCTGGACTGGCATAACTAGTACAGAGGCAGAGTGAATAGCTGAGTCAGGTGTAGCGACTACCTGAATCGCATCGCAAGACGTAGCGACTGCAGGACTTGTAGACAAGCTAGCCTGGCTGTGCGTCCAAGGGTGGTTAGGGACAGAGAAATGTAAATGGTTATGCAACCTGGAATGAATGACCGGCTCAGATTCACAGGGGGCAACCTTGGGTAGGCAGGACGAGGAACAGGAGGGACCCCAAGCCAGGATCTGTCCAGTAGTCCAGTCCACATGAGGAGAATGGAGCTGTAACCATGGGAGACCCAAAATTATAGGCGTTGAGGCCTTGGGTAAGATAAGGAAGGATATCCACTCCTGGTGGAGTGTCCCTACCGACATCTTAACAGGGAGGGTCTGGAAGCGGATAGGTCCCCCTGGGAGAACAGTACCATCAATCGCCAAGACCACCAATGGCGTGGTGAGGGGCAAAAGAGTAAGTCTCATGGACGATGCGATTTCCCAGTCCATGAAATTACCAGCGGCTCCGGAATCCAGATATGCTGAGACCGAATGAGAAGAAGCACCAACATGAAGGAACACAGAAAGCAGAAGACGAGAAGGGGAAGGTGATATTTCTGGGTCCAATACTCCACTTTCCAGATGAAGTGGACCCAAACGTTTTTCTGGACAAAGAGAGCAAGTGTCACGAAAATGACCTTTGCCCCCACAGTAGAGACACAGGCCTAGATTTCTGCGCCTAGCACGTTCCTCTGGGGATAGCCTGGTCCTGCCCAGCTGCATGGGTTCCTCAGCTGGCAGGAGATGCTCCACGGGTCGAGGAGAGGGGAGCTCAGGCTGACTAAGGACCAAGGAGTGCTGGCGCCGCTTTTCTAGGGTCCTTTCCTGAAAGCGAATATCGATCTGGTTACACAAGGAGATAACTCCGTCCAGATCAGTGGGGATGGTTCTTCCTGCTAATTCATCCTTCACTCTATCAGAAAGGCCATGCAAAAAGGTTGCGACTAAGGCCTCATTGTTCCAGCTCAACTCAGCCGACAGTATGCGGAAATTAAGGGCGTACTGTCCCACTGAAGCAGACTCTTGGCGGAGACGTAGAAGGGCGCTGGCCGCTGAAGAGACACGAGCCGGTTCTTCAAAGATATTCCGAAAAAGTTTCAAGAAGCCAGACAGGCTAGAAACCACTGGATCATTCAGTTCCCACAGAGGGGCTGCCCAGGCTAAAGCTTCACCGGAGAGGAGGGAAATGATATAGGCTACCTTTGCCCTATCAGACAGAAAGTTTTGAGGCTGAAGCTCAAAATGAATCGTGCATTGGCTAAGAAACCCTCTGCAGGCCTTGGAGTCCCCAGAGAAACGGAACGGAGCTGGCAGTATTAGTGAGTGTGTGGCTGCGACTGGTGCGATAGGTACCACCGCTGGTTGTACTTGAGGTTGCGGATTCGGGGTTCCCAAGGAGGCCTGAAGCTGCTCGAAGCGAGAAGCCAGATCCTGGAGGAATCGCATCACCTGAGTCTGATTCGATTCCTGGGTTTCAAGTCTGCAAACTATGCCCTGCAATGGATCATCCGCGGGTAGCGGGATGTCAGCCGGGTTCATGGCTGATCAAACTGTCAGGGTCACCTGTGGCCAGGTGACAGATGCACACCGTAGGGGGACAGGAGTGCACCGCGAGGTAGTGAACCCTATGGCTGGCTTCTGTGGATAGGAAACTGGGTGGTTGTGGAAAGCGGGACCAGAGGAGCACAACCGGGATCCCAACGGAAGCGAGAGCCAAGATTCCCCAGGGCGCGGAGTCTAAGACCCAGCTGGTCTTCTCCAGGGCCTCTAGTGGTGAGGATGTTACGCTGCAGGCTGGGACCAGGTCGCGGCCCCTGGAGTTTCCTAGCTCACGCCCCGTAGGATAAGGGGAAGCAGCAGCACACGATAGAGAGAACCGAATAACAAGCCGAAGGTCAGGGGCCACAAGCAGACAAGGATAACGAAGAACGAGCCGAAGGTCAAGGGTCACGAGCAGACAGGGATGGTCAGGGACAAGCCAATAACGTAACAGAGAGACAGACGTAGCACACGGCAGGCAGGAACCCAAACACACAATGCCTAACAAACACGTTGATCAGCAAAGCAGGCTTGCAGTGCACAGGTTAATATAGTGTTCTGTGATAGGGCCTGGGGTGGAGTCAGGCTGGGAGGAGATTATAAAGGAAGCCAGGTGAAAGGGCTCAGGCCTCTAAGATGAACACATGGGAAGGAAGGTAAGCTGACAGACAAACACTGCTGCATATCCATGACACAGGGCCTTGACTGGTTATCTGGCAGCTCTAGATACTCCGATACCATACTCGAGGGTGCCTCAACCTTTCCATATGCCTTACCAGCCATTCTCCACTCAAATCCTAACAAACTACCAATACACCTTAGATCGAGTATACTCATCAAAGACACAATTATAGCCTGGAGAGAGGTGCGGAGACTACTGGGGTTACCCTCCAGTATTTCTTGCTATCTGCCAATCCTAGGCAACCCTATGTTTCTCCCTTCCACCCTACACAAAGCCTTTGAACAATGGAGCGCTAAGGGTCTTACCAGCGTTACCTCTATGTACCTCAATACCCTTGGCGACTTCAAATCCTTCCAAACCTTATCAGGGGAATTCTCTCTACCAGCGACACACGTTTTCTTCTACCACCAATTGGTCAGTTATTTACGCTCATGCTACGGACCTGGAACGGATCCCCTCCGAAAGTCCTTCATTGATACTGTACTACGCAGAGACGATTACTCCATTTCCAGCCTATACTCTCACCTTATTGACCATCAGACTGCCAAATTCCATCTTAAACCATTCCAGAAATGGTCCCAAATATTTGAGGACGAAGACCTTTCGGAGAAAATCCTTGAGGGATACAGACAAGTTCACAAACTTACCATATCCGAAACATGGCGTGAGACGCAATTCAAAATTATTCACAGAGCATACTATCCTTTCCGTATCAACAAGGCAGAACCAGCTCAAGAGCGGTGCCCTTGGTGTTCCACACCGCATCCTACACTGCTTCACCGCCTCTGTGAGTGTCAACCCATCATTGCATACTGGGACTCTGTTCTGAACTTTATCTACAAAATCACTAAAATACGGTTCCCAAGACATTACCTTATATGTTTATTTGGCAGTGAACCATCCCTATCCACGCCACCAACAAAGACTCCGCTTCACATCTCCCACTGGACGCATATCTGCCTCCTGGTGGCCCGCAGGACTATCATGTCTCACTGGATCAACTCAACACCGCCAAACCTACCGGCGTTAAAAAAAGCCCTCTTATCGCTTTTCTATCTGGAAAGGTTGGACACTATTGTGTTTAACTTTCGCTCCACCTCACGATTCTTTACGAGATGGCGGAAATTCATGGAACACACGTTCGCCCAAGAGGATCTACAAAAACTCATGCAACCGTTCCGCTATACAGATTGGTATCTCAAACGAGACCTTACAAACTCCCTAGGCAACCTTAAATTATCAAATCTGTCTGACCCCTCTGCATTTATGCCGCCCTGAACCATGAAAACATGTCTTCATGGCTCCTTGACGTTCTTGATTCTTTCGGACCCTCATCTGTTTTCTCCACCCGCCGCTGCTTCTACTGCCAGTTCCATATCCGAGGTTATAACATTTTTATTTTTTTTATTTTTTTTGATACCCCAAACGTTGCTTCCACTCCTAAAGGCACTAGGCTTTGTACTGCCTCATCATCCTGTTGCTGTAATATTGTTTTAAACGGGTAATCACTGTGCTATTTTTTTTTTTCCCTCTTTGTTTCCTGTTTCCTTTTCATTTGTATTTTACATGACTGTATGCGAGTCGAAATTCATTTACCAAGCACTGATATAATGTAAAAAACCCAATAAACATTTTTTTCAAAAAAAATAAATAAATTGTCGCAGTGTTCCCCTAATATCTATACCAGACCTGAAGGGCCTGGTATGGAATTTGGGGGGGACCCCTACGCAATTTTTTTTACATTTTTTTTTTTCAATGAGTTTGATCTGTATTGCCAAGCCTCGACAATTCATTACAGCCGCGAGTAGTTTTAAATCACGGGAAAAATTTGCCACTTTACAGGCATACCATAGACACAAAATTTAAAGGAATATTTCACTTTTATTGTTTCACTATAAGCATTATTAAAATCACTTCTCTTGACAAAACTGTAGTTTTTAAAACTTTTTTTTGCATTGCTGCATGCCCCCTGGGACAGGACACAGGTCCCTAAACCCTTTTTATGACAATACCATGCATGTGAGTATAAAATTAGCACTTTTGGTTTTTTATGTTCGTGTCCCATAGACTTTAACGGTGTTCGAACAAATTGTTTGTCTGTTCGCAAGTTCTGGTGCGAACTGAACCGGGGGGGGGTGTTTGGCTCATCCTTAGTTTTAACTTGCAGATGTCTTTGGTCTGCAGATCTGTGTCTGACTCATTCTCAGAGACCTACATCCTAACGCCCATTGCATTTGAAGCTCCTGTAACACAACATCAGCTTGCTTCCAATTTCATGAAATATTATCCCGTCTGTCAGGTAAAACAGCACTTAGACATGAGATGACAGTTGTCCGATCTACCCGAAAACAACTTCATGGCATGCACTCCACTGAACAACACATTGTTGTTTATGTGTGTGCCATCTGAGCCTAGTGTCTGAGTGCACTAGCACTTTAGTCTACCTTTATATGGTCACCTTAACGAGGGGCCTGCTTAGACTGCGTAACAATTAGAGAGTGACCGCTATTTATAATTTGGTGTTTAACCTGTTTAACCACTTACGGACCGCCCACCACAGGAATACAACGCTACTTTGAAGAGGAATACCGTTACCTTACCTTGAGGGCACGCTCCCGTGTCATACACTTGGCGGCCATAGCCACCGAGTGTATGACTCGGCCCCACCCCCCGGTGGCTGCGTCATTGGATTTGATTGACAGCAGCGGGAGCCAATGGCTGCGCTGCTATCAATCTATCCAATGAAGAGCCGAGAAGCCGTGGAGTGAGCAACGCAGATCGCGCCCACGGAAATTCAGGGCTCAGGTAAGTAAAACGGGGGCAAATTTGTTGATAGGATGGACGTGTTCGCCAGCACTGATGGCACTAAGAATTTTAAAATTACAAATGTCATTAACTGTTTCACTACTCATGTCATCTACATGCTGTCCTGCCCATGTGGGAAAATCTACGTGGGCAAAACCAAAAGGCAGCTGAAGATCAGAGTTGGCGAACATGTCCAGACTATCATCAAAAAAGGTGATGAACGACCACTTTCGTTACAATTCCTCAGACATCATGGAGGCAAATCGGACGGGGATCTACTGTTTGAACTTGCCACCTCGTAGAGGTGACTTTGATAAGATCCTCTACCAAAAAGAAAAAATTTGGATATTTAGTCTTAACAGTATGCAGCCGATAGGACTCAATAATGAGTGTAATTTATCTGTATTTTTAGAGTTCTAGCCAAATGCTTGGCATCCTCTGATATATGCACCTGCTGTGTCTCTATCCGGAATCTGCTAGCAATTTTACTGTTACTAAATTATCCACACCAGAACTAAAGAATAATTGACCCACTCCCTTCTGATTTTATGCGGTCAATTCAAAGCCAATATTGATATCATCAACCTGATATCTTTCTCCCTCTTAAACTTTACTTTGGCCACTAATAATCACCCCTCCCCTCATTGATAAACCCTTTCCAATCATACCCTTCTCTATCTTCCCTAACTGTATTTTTAAGGAACTGATGACAGACATCAACCTGCTATATTGTACTTAGCACGGTAAAATAGTTGAAACATCTGGTCATCAATGGGTATACTCAATTGCTGTGATATTGCTAACTAGATTATCATATTGGAAAAGCTGTGGTTTTGTCTTATATATTTTACATCTTTCCCTTTAACCACTTCACTTATCTTTCCTTAGATCCTAAACCTTCTTTACCCAATAAATATAATTAATGTTCTAGGGTAACTGTTATTCTACCAAATCAGTAGTCTTTTGATTGTCTGAGCCAATGCGGTTTCTCAGTACCATGGACCGTCCTCCTGACACGTCTGTGTAAACATTTTAGAGTGAATTGGCATGTATGTCAGTGTGAATGATTAATTTAAGCCACAGGTGATTAGAATAGATCACCTGATACGGAAGGTATGTTTGGACTAACACCTGAACAACACGCATGCTCCCATGAAGCTTGTTATCAAGCGAAACATGTAAGCAATTTGCAACTACACTTGCCGTAGTTTAAGCATGGGTGTCCCACCTATATGGCTAAGCACCTGATCATCTCCAGATATGATTATCCATTTGATCTTCGGACAGTGCTAAGCTGAATCACGGCACTAATGTCGCTCTATACTCGGATACCTTCTGCTATCAGCTAACTGCATGGACTTTCAGCAGGCCAGAAGGTTTGAACAGATTAGCGCCAACGCACACTACTATTCTCTGCCTGGACTTGAACATACCTGTCCATGCGTAATCCACAAGTGCTGCCTCTCCTGACGGGACTTCCCCAGTGATTGCGGGTGCATGATTGAAGGGCTGCTCGGCTCGTGAAAACTACAGACGGTGAGCTACAATAACTTTACCTGTTGTTCCCTCCATGTTGCTGCAGCGGGTGACTAGCATTGACCACCAGGCTTCTCTCATGGTTACAATAACCCCAACCAATATGTGAGTGATCCAGCACTTGTATGTACAAAGCGTGCTTGAAACGGTTACCTCAGTATGAATAGTATCTTGATGTCCTTATCCATACTAATTAGTACCAATAGTGACTGAGCGTGCATCAATCCTATATCCTTTTTCCACTACTGGGCTATCTGCTCACATTGAAGGGGACTCCTTAGCCTAACTGTCACTTGAGCTGAGATCGACATTGGATGGATGAGTCATGGAGTGAATGATTGTGGTGTGTATGGCTGATCGGGTGGCCCCCCATGTTTATAGTTTAGACTAGTCCTATTTTTAATCAAATGGTGGAGGGAGATGTGTTGCTTTTTCTATAATTAAATTTGTATAAGTAATTTATTATGGTTTACTTAATTAAAGTCTATATTTTTCAATAGTTCCTCGTTGAAGAATTATTTTTGGGAGGATCTGCTGGTTCTCCATCTCCTTTGTTTTGTATAAGTAAAACGGGGGCTCGGACACTGCAAGGTGTTTTTTTCACCTTAATGCATAGGATGCATTAAGGTGAAAAAACACGAGGGTTTACAACCACTTTAAGAACAAACCTGCAGACTTTATCTTGTTTGTAACCCTGCCTGTACGTGTTAAGCCGTGTGCACACGATAGGTTTTACCGATGAAAACAGTCCGATCGACTGTTTTCATCGGACAAACCGATCGTGTATGGGCCCCATCGGTCTTTTTTCCATCAGTGTTTAAAAATAGAACATGTTTTAAATTTATCCGATGGTTAAAAAACTGATAGCAAATTACTATCGTCTGTGGGGAACTCCATCGGATAAAAAACCCACGCATGCTTAGAATCAAGTCGACGCATGCTCAGAAGCATTGGACTTAATTTTTCTCGGCTCATCGGAGTGTTTTACGTCACCGCGTTTGAAACGGTCGGTTTTTTGACTGATGGTGTGTGGGCAAGACTGATGGAAGACAGTTTCATCGTATTTCCGATGGAAAAAAAACATCGGTTTAGAATCCATAGGATATCCGATCGTGTGTACAGGGCTTCAGAGGTTTGTGCAAGTCCATGAGGATACAAAAAAATGAAGTGATGATATCCTGACTTCTTCGTATGTATTATAAAACAAGAGAAATACCATGTTTTCTATGAATATAAACAGGTATTTATTTTACAAAGTACTTTGCTTAATATGAGTATTTTAGCTTCAAAAGATAGTGCACAAACAAAACCAAGCCATAACCTAATGGATTAGGTATTATTTCTGTGTTGTCATATTTTGAAGTAAACCTAATAATGAGTTAATCTTTTCTGACTTCTGAAGAAAAGCAGCACATATCATATGGGTATTTAAATTGAATTTTATAGCATTAAATTTGTTTGACACATGTCTGTCACAGATCTGAATAGAATTGCTCATTTTTCTTGAAGCAGCTGAAAAACAGAACATTAATGAAAGTTCTAGGGAATAATTGTCTTATCTTAAAAGGTGAATGCCAACATTATTTTATGTAGAAAATTTGTTCTGAGCAGTAAATTTGGTAATTTGGTAACCTTTTTAAAATATATGTGCAATTATTCTTTTTTATTTGACTTATAAAGTTGGAAAAGTAAAGTAAAATTAATATTACTTCAGAGATTTTATTTGCCAACCAAAAGAAAAAACATCATGTACTGTACATTCAAAATATCAAAAAAGTGATCACATATGGTAACTTTTTGGACAATTTAACATAGTAATATTAGGGTTACCACAGCCAATACACTGACTTTTTTTTAAACCTGTGATACTGTAGAAAAGTACCATTCATATTAGATAGATTGTTGAAAAATACTGGGGAACAATCTAAACACCAACATATTTCCCTTTTTTTGAATCATGTATATGCCATGCATTTATTTTATAAATGTGCATATACTAATCTAAAATTATCAATCTGGGCAAAACAAGTTTCATCAACAGCGGTGTCAAAAAGAAAGGTTGGCCATTTATGGTCCCATCTTTAGAAAAGGATGCTCTAGATTTAAAGTGCAACTAAACCCATTGATTTACCTGCCTCCCAAAAGGGTTACATTCTAAGCATACTGTGAGTAATAACTATCACAGGTGATTATGCTCTCAACCAAACTGCCAATCAATCAAATGGCTGATGTCATAACTGTTCACTTGTGTAGCACCATGGAAACTGCATATCAGAGACTAAGATGGCAGCTTACTTGGCTGTAAAGGATAGGAGGGTTTAGTTCGCCGTTAAACATTACTTCACCATTGGCCAAAAACAAGGCCATGCAGGGCATCCTTGGCAAGAAATTTTTATTTTCTGAAGCATCCATTAACACACACAGATTTTACAACTAGAAAAATCCCTATGTTTGTTGACGGTCATTCCCCTTTCTGTGAAGAAAAAAGAGCAAGTATTTCAATGTACACCTGTAAACATGTTGGAGAGACGATTGAGGTGACCTAGCAATGCAGCAATTTTTTGAGGATGTCTGATCACTCATAGTTTTAACATCTCAGTGAGAAATCTCTACTTCTATAACTAGTCATAATTGACCATAATTTTTTGTACCAAAGACACCTTGGCTATCAGCGTAAACAATTATAATTAGATTTCTGAGTATTAAATAACTTCTAGGTACAATCCTATGTGCCCTAGAGCAAATTTTGCACATTAGCCACTTCTAATTATCCCAAAACCATTTGTGTGTTATAAGACTAAGATTGTGGAGGACAAGAACAGTAGCAGAGTAAAAGAAAAACTGTGACTGGATAGAGTGGAATAAAATTGTTTCCAGTCAAACTGGTCAATATGAGAGAGGAAGATGTGTGAAGGGGGTACTTGGCAGGACAAGGGAAAATAACCTTGGACAACTGTTTATACTGCATCCAATTGTACCAGATGCAATAATATACATTTTAACTGCTCTTGCCGACATTTAAAGGGTAAGTCCACTTACACAATACAAATTGGCCTAAATTGATCAGCGATTTTTAGCGTAACTGTGACATTGTGGCAGACAAATCGGACACTAAATTACACTTTTTGGGGACCAGTGACATTAATACAGTGATCAGTGCTAACAAAATGCGATGTCACTGTACTAATGACACTGGCAGGGAAGAAGTTAACATCAGGGGCGATCAAAGGGTTAAGTGTGCTCCTAGGGAGTGGTTTCTAACTGTGTGGGGGATGGCTTAACAGAGATATGTGTTTCTGCTTAGCAGAATGGCGGTCTGCCTATCCTGTCAACGATTAGCGGGTGTAACGGCACCCGAAGTATGAAAGGGGTTAACACCGTTAGGATATTCCCTTTCCAAACACACGACAGCCACCAGACACTCCAACCAGCCGAATAAGACCCCATACGAATGATTCTCCCCCCAGATATGAGACAACGCTCTGTATTCAAGTTCCAAAACAGGGAATGACTTTATTTTCAAAACACATGGTAACACATTTCTCTTCAAAACCCTTCCCTCCCATCCTTGGGGAACAGGGCGGGTTAAACTGTCCAATGACAATGGTGATACAGGTCAGGTGTGTTCAAACTTCTCCTTCAGTAAACAGTCTTAGCAGGAGGGGTGATTCCCCCCCCCCCTCCTCACAGAAGACACTTCAACATCCCATAATATGCAGCCAGGCGGTCGACCAGCTCCAATCCACATCGTCACAGTAGCAGACTTAATTCATAATAGACAATAGAATGCAAATCACCTTAACACCTCACAGCAATGATTACACAACCCCCCCCCTCACAGTACACATCCAATCTAGATACAATGTATGTGCAGCATTGAACATGGCTATCATAGACCATATTGGGTTTTTCATCCACCCTGTGCCCCTAATAGAGACACAGGGTGGTTGACACATAAGAGGCATTGGGGGAGCTGAAGCAAGGGTATCTCATACTTTCTAAGTGATTCTGAGTTCCCCGGGCCTTCCCGTTACATCTCTCCCCTTTCGGCAGGAGACTAACAGAGGAGGGGACCCCAGACGGGTTGACTCCGAAGTTAGTCCATAGGTCCCTTCTTCTAATGCCGGTATCCACACAGTACCCCAAATAAATTGCTCCAAACAGAGCATCACTTACCCAGCCAACCTCTGCCTCTCTCAGAGAACATACCCGCCGCTGGGGAGAAGACAGGGTGACTGGGCTCAGTCTTTCATGCCGCTGGGGATCCGGGCCGACTGCCCAGCATCCCCGAGGTACACAAGTGGAGCCCGAAGTCCCATCCACTTGTGGTAGGTGAAAATCCCCCAGTGCTTGCAAAGCAAGGCTGACATCCTCCTGTCCCAGTGTCACACCATTTTCTGGGGTTGTGTCAGTGAGGACCGAAGTCCCATCCAGTACCACAGGAACTCCCTCTTCTGTTAGTTGAGAGCAGAGGCCCGCGGCACTCTGCTCTGTTGCCAGCTCTTCTGCTGGGTTGCTGTGAGTGGAGACCGTAGTCCCATCCACCGATATCCGCTCAAGTGGCAGTTGTGTGCAGCGGCCAGTAGCATTCTGCCCTGCTGCCAGTGATTCAGCTGGGGGTAAAAGCTTTACCACCTCAGCTTGTTGCTGGAGAGATGGGCCAACTGCCCCGGCTCCCTGAAACTCCACCGTTGTTTCCGGTGCTGGGCAGAGGTTGCTAGCACTCTGCCCTGTTGCCAGCACTTCTGCTGGGGACTCCACCCCATCTGCTCTGGCTAACTGTTGGGGAGGGAAAAGGGCTGCTTCTCCCCCCTGCATCTCTGAAATCCCCTGGGAAAGAGGAACCATCACCTTCTCATCTCGGGCCTCCAAAATGGCCACGGGTGTAGAGCAGGGGTCTGCAGTACTCTGTCCTGCTGCCAGTACTTGGGCAGGCGATGCATAATCCATAACATCCTCTGAACAGTCCCTTAAGTCCATACCTTCTGTAATCTGTAGCTGGGAAGATGAGCCAACTGCCCTAGCTCCCTGGAACTCTATATCATCCACTTCAGCTTTAGGGATGGCAATCTTCAGATTTTCCACTGCCGATTCTTCAGCCAGGCTAGCTCCCTGGAACTCCATATTATCCACTTCAGCTTTAGGGATGGCAATCTTCAGATTTTCCACTGCCGATTCTTCAGCCAGGATTTCATAGTTGTCAACTGGTATTCCCTGATAGTCCCAGGCACAGGTAGCACCACCCTGCTGCTGAGCAGATTCTAGCAGCTGTCTGTAGGTGATCTCCAGCTCACATTCCTGAACGGCCAGAAACTCCAAATCTTCCTCTGCCCAGTGCCCTTCCGAGACATTCAGTTTTCGCTCTCTGTGCTCCATTATTTCCTCCAAATGCCACTCCCGATCACTCCCAAAGTCAGGGTCACTGGACAGCCTCCAATACAACAATCCCAGGCCATCATAGTCAAAGCCTTCCGTGGGGCTGTCATCCGCTGACCATGGGCACTCTTGGGCTACATACCACCGGAGGGCTCTGTAGCTCTCGTCCAACCGCATCTCTGCCCGGATCAGCCTGCTTAACTGAGTTGTCCACTCCTGCTTTGGTTGTTCCCCCAATAACGGCATTCGTACATCATACTGCGACCAGTACATAGATGGAGGGGAGAACCTTTCCCTGGTGTTGCTGCTCGAGAGCTAGCGCTTTCCTCCAGAGTTCGCAGCGGATTGAATCAGACCATCCCAGCAGGACCTCCTCTGATACTCGTCCTCTATGCTGTATCTGCATCTCTTGTAACCTCCTTCTGACTTCCTCTTCCATGGCGGCTGGTATCTGTACCTCTCCTCTCCTTGCAGTTGGTGCTGCTGTGACTTCTGCTGCTGCAGCACCTTTTTGATGTAGCCAATTTGCGTCCACAGCCGCTATAACTAGGTCTATGATCTCCGCTGGAGGGCTAGGACCATACTGTGCCAGTCTTAGTTTAACAGCCCGATCAAAACTTGCCTCTTCGGGTGTCCTGTCTGTTACGCTGGGCCTTTCGGTTCCATCCATTTCGACTAGTTCTCTGATAATGTCCCTCTTCTTACGGTTGT
The DNA here is from genome assembly GCA_029206835.1 of Rana muscosa. NCBI lineage: Eukaryota > Metazoa > Chordata > Amphibia > Anura > Ranidae > Rana > Rana muscosa. Next base: position 1,014,537,661 of record CM055116.1, read on the forward strand.
TGGCCGGTCTTCCCCGGTTCTCCAGTAAGTCTTTGAGGGTGGAGAGCTTTAGCCGTTCATACTGTGCCTCCATTGTCCCGTGTCCTCTTGTAGCTGTCCTTCTGGCTGTGGGGATCAATCCCACTGCTTGCCAACAATTGTAACGGCACCCGAAGTATGAAAGGGGTTAACACCGTTAGGATATTCCCTTTCCAACCACACGACAGCCACCAGACACTCCAACCAGCCAAATAAGACCCAATACGAATGATTCTCCCCCCAGATACGAGACAACGCTCTGTATTCAAGTTCCAAAACAGGGAATGACTTTATTTTCAAAATACATGGTAACACATTTCTCTTCAAAACCCTTCCCTCCCATCCTTGGGGAACAGGGCGGGTTAAACTGTCCAATGACAATGGTGATACAGGTCAGGTGTGTTCAAACTTCTCCTTCAGTAAACAGTCTTAGCAGGAGGTGTGATTCCCCCCCCCTCCTCACAGAAGACACTTCAACATCCCATAATATGCAGCCAGGCGGTCGACCAGCTCCAATCCACATCGTCACAGTAGCAGACTTAATTCATAATAGACAATAGAATGCAAATCACCTTAACACCTCACAGCAATGATTACACAACCCCCCCCCCCCCCTCACAGTACACATCCAATCTAGATACAATGTATGTGCAGCATTGAATATGGCTATCATAGACCATATTGGGGTTTTCATTCACCCTGTGCCCTTAATAGAGACACAGGGTGGTTGACACATAAGAGGCATTGGGGGAGCTGAAGCAAGGGTATCTCATACTTTCTAAGCGATTCTGAGTTCCCCGGGCCTTCCCGTTACAGCGGGTCCCGGCATGCCCCAGACCCTGTACACGAAATCAAGTACAGGTACGTGATCTTGCACAGGTGGGCCGCACTGCCGCAGTATATCTGCGCGGAGTAGTCCTTAAGTGGTTAAAGAGTTACTAGACCCAGGACCCTGCATTTACTATATCTGGTCTCACACAGTACACATAACATGGAAATAGTTTTAGTAAATATAAACTGCTAAATACCTTTTCTCATTAGCAGTTATAGCAGTCTTGTGACTTTTATCAGTGTTTAGTTAAAGCTTTTAGGGGGGTTTTAATTTTCCATTGATTGTCCTATGAGCATGCAGGACCCCTGACCCTCTGTTTAGACATTGCTGATTGGCCCTGAGCTGATCACATGCACTCTCCCAAGAAAAGAAAGACTCTCTAGCAATACATACCAAACCGAGCATGTGTAGCCTATCCCATAATTCTCTGTTCTATCAAGAGATGGATTGGAGTCAGTGGAAGAAGAGGAGTATCAGAGAAGACTGGATCACACAGTCTTTTTGCACAATGCAGAGGATTAACCCCTTAGGTTCCACAGTGAGCATAACAAGCATGCTTTACTGCATATACAGACTGATTTTACTGTTGTGGGTTTAGTAACAATTTAAAGCGGAGGTCCACCCTAAAAAAAAAAATCACATTAGTAGTTTCCTTTAAATGTAATAAAAAACATTTTGTTAAAAAAAAAAAAATAGTCTTGCCTGAAAGAGCCCGTTGCTAGGCAGTCATCTTAATCTGCCTACTTCCTAGTCTGCGGTGGTCCTATTTCTCTTCCTGACTCGCCTGGGCTCCTGGGAAATGAGTGTCATCATTTCCCAGGAGTCTGTGGGCATTACTGTGTTGAAAAATTGCGTTATTTCCAGACAGGTGAGTTTTGTTATCAAAGTTGTCATAACAACGGGGCGTGATCTTCCTCCCTCACCGCCCGTTGTTATGGCAACTACACAAACAATCAGAAAAGAAGGGGGCAATGGGTATACTCAGTACCCTGGGATTTTCAAATACGGTGCTAAATAGAGACTGACAACAAGATCAAATCTTAAAAGGTTTGTTCATTTTATTAACATGAGAAAAACACAAGATATACATAAAAATAAAAATGAAATAACCATCCTTGAAAGCATGTAACTCAAAGATCAAGGTGCAGTTTGCTAGGTCGCCACTCTACTAGTTTCGCTAAAATAGCTTCCTCAGGAGTGATTGTGACAGTAGCAGAATTATACTGAAAATACAGAATACATGTGGTTAGCACAGAGGATGGTTAAAGATTAATGTTGCATCAACATATAGCATTGTTTAAATTAACTCACGAAAGTTAGCGCATCAATATTGACATGATACTGGGGAAAAAATACATAACCAAATAAACATACATAGTTGATCAGGACCCATGTTGAACGCCAAACATACATATGTATACATATGCACTCACCAGTTTGCATTAAAAACTCATCTAATATAAATGGAAGGAAGGATTCTCCCAGAGCCCCACAGTTCAAACGAGACAGCACTATTCCATTGCTCCACTCTCCCAAACAGCAAAATCCAGTGGCCCACCTAATAGTATACGCAACCATAGGGGTATATTAAGTAGCATGAAATAGATACCTGTAAACGGTAAGTAGAATGTGTTATAAGTACCGAGGTTGCACAACCACATTCAATTATGTAATACTTGAAATCGTAACCTCTTACCTTCATAGAATCAAAATGCCAATAAATTATCTGTAATTATCTGACATCAATATTGCGGTACTAAGGCTGGGATGTTTAAATAGGGAATGAATGAGCCATCGGAAGTGCACATCAACCCAAAAGGAAAATTGGATGCATTGGAAGATATATGTCAGCTAATAAAGCAAAACCAGAACATATAAATCAGAATGGAAGAGAATGAGTCCTGGAGAAACACATGAATCAAAAAGTCTAGGTGACAAAGCATCCATGCAATGCCTTACCAAGATGAATAAGCGTACAGCATGGTCCAGCTAGAAGGAGTGCAGCTAGCCCCTTAATATGTGGAGGAATCCTGGCAGAGAGTGAGCGGTGCAGACCGCGCTTAATATACCCCCACCGCGGCGGCGTCTGACCTCATCGCCGTAGTGCGGACGTCTAGTAGGAGGTCCATAGTAAGACACACGCGCCAGCCAATGATTGGCGCGTGCGTCAGTGAAGCAGCCAACGGGCGTGGCTTGTCCCACGTCAGAGGACGTGTGTGTTGAAGCCCTCCGTGCTGCTGAAGTCAGCCGCGCGATCTTGAAAAAGGGAAAAGCCACACTGTTACATAGGTAAAGTGGAAAAAATGATGGATAACAAAATATGGATGGAAAATGAATGGAAAATCGAGGCTGACTGTACAAGGACCTACTAATAAAGGGCGACCTAAATATGCATAAGATTGGCAAAACAAATGCAATAAACAAATAAGGGCGCCCCGGGCGTCCGTATGGTTGCACTAAGGTGCGCCAAAGGATGAACTGACAAGGGAGAAGTGCTGCATGGAATTAGCTGAATTATATCAACACACAAAAATGTGTATTAATATGTCTGAACAATCATGAGAATATAATGATTAGTGAAAAAATAAATGAAACAATTATATATTGATTGGTGAAGAAATTCCATCTCCAATAATTTCAATTAATTAAAAAATCAAAGGGAGATACACTGCTATTTAAGTAGCTTAGCCAGAGTTAGTGAACGGCATAGAGAAAGGGCAAACTGGTGAGATTGGAGGAGCACATAATGGGCCATGAGCATCACAATAGAAAAACAGTTTGTTGTCTATGATGCCACCGACGCTGTGGCTACTACCGATTTAAATAAATAAAACAAATTTAATGTTACAGAAACAAACATACATAAATAAAAACAATATATTCATAGTGAGGCCACAGACATCCTGCGGCTACTGTTCAATAAGAGATAAATACATCAAAATTCATATACATTGTAAATGATGAAACAATTATAAAAAATATATCCAACAAATGCTGGGGGTAAATCCAATAAGCAAGCAAACAAACACACACAGAAGAAAAAAAAAAAAAAAAAGGAAAGGGGAGCCCTATAAAAAGGGCTTAAAACTGAATGCATCATTCAGACCAGGGTGCCTAAGGGCAGAGAGCCTATGGATCCACCTGGCCTCTTTTTGGAGCAGGATCCTGTCATAATTGCCCCCTCTATCTCCCGGGGGGACATGTTCCAAAGCGGAAAAGTGCATTACTGTACTGTCAAATTTATGGAAAAGGCCCACATGACGACTAATGGGAGTTTCCATTTTTTTCTTTTTGATCAACGAGACATGGTCTCTTATGCGATGAAAGAATGGTCGTTTGGTCTTCCCAATATAAAAGGCATCACATTGGCACTGCATGAGATATACTATGCCAATGGAGTTACACGTAACAGAAAATGAGGGTCTATGTACCTGTCCATTGGGAAGAATGACAGTAGATGATGAATGCACATATCTGCAAAACGTGCATTTGTGACAGGGCCTAGTACCCCTAAAGGGGATGGTATAAGATAGTGGTGAAGAAAAATGACTATGAACCAAGGTATCCCTCAAAGATCTGGCTCTCCTATATGTAATTTCAGGATAAGGTTTGATCCACTTAGAAATTTGTTCATCATTTGTTAGTAGGTGCCAGTGTTTTTGTAAAATATGTCGTACTTCTCGATGTTGATTTGAGTATTCGGTTATTAGACGTACTCCCGGGTCAGGTTTAACTCTCTTTGGACCATGTAAAAGAGCATTTCTATCCTGTTTTTTAGTTCTAGCATATGCTTTTTTGAGGCTTTTGTTACTGTAACCTCGATCTAGGAAGCGTGCTCTGAGTAGTCTAGCCTCAGATTCAAAGTCTTGTTGATTGCTACAATTACGGCGAAGTCTAAGGTATTGCCCGTGAGGCACACTGGCAATTAAAGATTTTGGGTGTGCACTTCCTGCGTGAAGCAGGGAATTTCCTGCCGAGGATTTACGATATAAAGAAGTACTGATAGTGCCATCATTGTTGGCGCTAATGTTTAGATCAAGGAAAGTCAAGTTTGTTTGACTTATTTCGAAGGTAAACTTCAAATTGAAACTGTTGATCTTAAGGCGGTTTAGGAAGGTGGTAAGGGCATCCCTGGGACCGGTCCATACAAAAAAATATCATCAATAAATCGTCGCCATATAGGAATGAATTCCAGAGAGTCCTGAAGGTCTTCTCTGAAAAAAAGTTGTCTCTCCCACCCCCCCAGATACAGGTTGGCATAGGAGGGGGCACACTTGGTCCCCATTGCCACCCCCTGTATCTGGATGTAGTGGGAGTCTCCGAACAAAAAAATGTTGTTAGATAAAATAAACTCCAATAGACTAAGAATGAAGTTTAAGTAGGTCCGAGGGATGCTCCTATCCTCGACGATGAAGCCCTCCACGGCCCGCAAGCCAAGATGATGTGGTATGGAGTTGTAAAGGGCCTCAACATCAAGCGCCACCAACCATGATCCCCTAGGCAGGGAGAGCCCATCCAAAGCCCTGAGAAGTTCAGTGGTATCCTGAAGATATGATACCAATCCTTCAACATGTGGTCGCAAAAAGTCATCGACCAATTGACTAGCAGTTTCCGTCAATGAACCATTTCTGCTGACGATGGGACGTCCTGGAGGGGAAGATAGACTCTTATGAACTTTGGGTAATGCATAGAGAGTTGGAGTTCTAGGGTTAGTGTATTGTTTAACCAATACACGTTATAAACACCTGATTGGTAATGCCTACCACGATGGTTTAATTACAAAAAAAACCTGGGAGTTTCTCAACATCACTAACCCTAGAACTCCAACTCTCTATGCATTACCCAAAGTTCATAAGAGTCTATCTTCCCCTCCAGGACGTCCCATCGTCAGCGGAAATGGTTCATTGACGGAAACTGCTAGTCAATTGGTCGATGACTTTTTGCGACCACATGTTGAAGGATTGGTATCATATCTTCAGGATACCACTGAACTTCTCAGGGCTTTGGATGGGCTCTCCCTGCCTAGGGGATCATGGTTGGTGGCGCTCGATGTTGAGGCCCTTTACAACTCCATACCACATCATCTTGGCTTGCGGGCCGTGGAGGGCTTCATCGTCGAGGATAGGAGCATCCCTCGGACCTACTTAAACTTCATTCTTAGTCTATTGGAGTTTATTTTATCTAACAACATTTTTTTGTTCGGAGACTCCCACTACCTCCAGATACAGGGGGTGGCAATGGGGACCAAGTGTGCCCCCTCCTATGCCAACCTGTATCTGGGGGGGTGGGAGAGACAACTTTTTTTCAGAGAAGACCTTCAGGACTCTCTGGAATTCATTCCTATATGGCGACGATTTATTGATGATATTTTTTTGTATGGACCGGTCCCAGGGATGCCCTTACCACCTTTCTAAACCGCCTTAAGATCAACAGTTTCAATTTGAAGTTTACCTTCGAAATAAGTCAAACAAACTTGACTTTCCTTGATCTAAACATTAGCGCCAACAATGATGGCACTATCAGTACTTCTTTATATCGTAAATCCTCGGCAGGAAATTCCCTGCTTCACGCAGGAAGTGCACACCCAAAATCTTTAATTGCCAGTGTGCCTTACGGGCAATACCTTAGACTTCGCCATAATTGTAGCAATCAACAAGACTTTGAATCTGAGGCTAGACTACTCAGAGCACGCTTCCTAGATCGAGGTTACAGTAACAAAAGCCTCAAAAAAGCATATGCTAGAACTAAAAAACAGGATAGAAATGCTCTTTTACATGGTCCAAAGAGAGTTAAACCTGACCCAGGAGTACGTCTAATAACCAAATACTCAAATCAACATCGAGAAGTACGACATATTTTACAAAAACACTGGCACCTACTAACAAATGATGAACAAATTTCTAAGTGGATCAAACCTTATCCTGAAATTACATATAGGAGAGCCAGATCTTTGAGGGATAACTTGGTTCATAGTCATTTTTCTTCACCACTATCTTATACCATCCCCTTTAGGGGTACTAGGCCCTGTCACAAATGCAAGTTTTGCAGATATGTGCATTCATCATCTACTGTCATTCTTCCCAATGGACAGGTACATAGACCCTCATTTTCTGTTACGTGTAACTCCATTGGCATAGTATATCTCATGCAGTGCCAATGTGATGCCTTTTATATTGGGAAGACCAAACGACCATTCTTTCATCGCATAAGAGACCATGTCTCGTTGATCAAAAAGAAAAAAATGGAAACTCCCATTAGTCGTCATGTGGGCCTTTTCCATAAATTTGACAGTACAGTAATGCACTTTTCCGCTTTGGAACATGTCCCCCCCCGGGAGATAGAGGGGGCAATTATGACAGGATCCTGCTCCAAAAAGAAGCCAGGTGGATCCATAGGCTCTCTGCCCTTAGGCACCCTGGTCTGAATGATGCATTCAGTTTTAAGCCCTTTTTATAGGGCTCCCCTTTCCTTTTTTTTTTTTTTTCTTCTGTGTGTGTTTGTTTGCTTGCTTATTGGATTTACCCCCAGCATTTGTTGGATATATTTTTTATAATTGTTTCATCATTTACAATGTATATGAATTTTGATGTATTTATCTCTTATTGAACAGTAGCCGCAGGATGTCTGTGGCCTCACTATGAATATATTGTTTTTATTTATGTATGTTTGTTTCTGTAACATTAAATTTGTTTTATTTATTTAAATTGGTAGTAGCCACAGCGTCGGTGGCATCATAGACAACAAACTGTTTTTCTATTGTGATGCTCATGGCCCATTATGTGCTCCTCCAATCTCACCAGTTTGCCCTTTCTCTATGCCGTTCACTAACTCTGGCTAAGCTACTTAAATAGCAGTGTATCTCCCTTTGATTTTTTAATTAATTGAAATTATTGGAGATGGAATTTCTTCACCAATCAATATATAATTGTTTCATTTATTTTTTCACTAATCATTATATTCTCATGATTGTTCAGACATATTAATACACATTTTTGTGTGTTGATATAATTCAGCTAATTCCATGCAGCACTTCTCCCTTGTCAGTTCATCCTTTGGCGCACCTTAGTGCAACCATACGGACGCCCGGGGCGCCCTTATTTGTTTATTGCATTTGTTTTGCCAATCTTATGCATATTTAGGTCGCCCTTTATTAGTAGGTCCTTGTACAGTCAGCCTCGATTTTCCATTCATTTTTCCATCCATATTTTGTTATCCATCATTTTTCCCACTTTACCTATGTAACAGTGTGGCTTTTCCCTTTTTCAAGATCGCGCGGCTGACTTCAGCAGCACGGAGGGCTTCAACACACACGTCCTCTGACGTGGGACAAGCCACGCCCGTTGGCTGCTTCACTGACGCACGCGCCAATCATTGGCTGACGCGTGTGTCTTACTATGGACCTCCTACTAGACGTCCGCACTACGGCGATGAGGTCAGACGCCGCCGCGGTGGGGGTATATTAAGCGCGGTCTGCACCGCTCACTCTCTGCCAGGATTCCTCCACATATTAAGGGGCTAGCTGCACTCCTTCTAGCTGGACCATGCTGTACGCTTATTCATCTTGGTAAGGCATTGCATGGATGCTTTGTCACCTAGACTTTTTGATTCATGTGTTTCTCCAGGACTCATTCTCTTCCATTCTGATTTATATGTTCTGGTTTTGCTTTATTAGCTGACAGATATCTTCCAATGCATCCAATTTTCCTTTTGGGTTGATGTGCACTTCCGATGGCTCATTCATTCCCTATTTAAACATCCCAGCCTTAGTACCGCAATATTGATGTCAGATAATTACTGATAATTTATTGGCATTTTGATTCTATGAAGGTAAGAGGTTACGATTTCAAGTATTACATAATTGAATGTGGTTGTGCAACCTCGGTACTTATAACACATTCTACTTACCGTTTACAGGTATCTATTTCATGCTACTTAATATACCCCTATGGTTGCGTATACTATTAGGTGGGCCACTGGATTTTGCTGTTTGGGAGAGTGGAGCAATGGAATAGTGCTGTCTCGTTTGAACTGTGGGGCTCTGGGAGAATCCTTCCTTCCATTTATATTAGATGAGTTTTTAATGCAAACTGGTGAGTGCATATGTATACATATGTATGTTTGGCGTTCAACATGGGTCCTGATCAACTATGTATGTTTATTTGGTTATGTATTTTTTCCCCAGTATCATGTCAATATTGATGCGCTAACTTTCGTGAGTTAATTTAAACAATGCTATATGTTGATGCAACATTAATCTTTAACCATCCTCTGTGCTAACCACATGTATTCTGTATTTTCAGTATAATTCTGCTACTGTCACAATCACTCCTGAGGAAGCTATTTTAGCGAAACTAGTAGAGTGGGGACCTAGCAAACTGCACCTTGATCTTTGAGTTACATGCTTTCAAGGATGGTTATTTCATTTTTATTTTTATGTATATCTTGTGTTTTTCTCATGTTAATAAAATGAACAAACCTTTTAAGATTTGATCTTGTTGTCAGTCTCTATTTAGCACCGTATTTGAAAATCCCAGGGTACTGAGTATACCCATTGCCCCCTTCTTTTCCAATTTCAAATCATATGGGATGTGGTGCTACAAGATTTGACCAAAAGTGCCTCCACTTTCCCACATTACACAAACAATCAGCTCTACGGCCGATATTTAATTACGCATGCGCGAGATCGAGAGGTGCATGCTGGTTACCCAGCATGCACCTCTGTCAGGAAATCCAGGAAAATATATCGACTGGGCTTCACATGCCCATACTTAATATGGAAACGGCCACAACATCAGGGAGAAGATATTGAGTAAGTTATAAATATGATTAATGTGTAGAACTGGAACTATTGCTAGATGGTTATTGAATATATGTTGTAATACTGTTAGGATCATAAAAAATAAATAAAAAAAAGATGGCCCGAACACCGCTTTAAGTGTGCGCGCTGTGTGTGCGCTGCTTTACTCTACTTACTGGATGCTGCTTCAACAGAAATCATAAGAAATGCTAAAGGTCCCCTTAGCAATGATTGAAACAGGTTTTCAGATTAAAAAAGCCAGCATCATGTTCAAAGAGCAGGGAGGAAAGAGTTAATCATTTTTATATGCAGGTGGAATTAGGCTTTGAACAATACCTATCAATACCTATCTATCTATCTATCTATCTATCTATCTATCTATCTATCTATCTATCTATCTATCTATCTATCACATGTAATAAAACATGAATGAGTCTGTGCTTTCACTCTGGAACTTACGCTTTCATTTATTTCTAATCAACAGACATATTTCTGCCCTAAAGCTATATTTTCATTGAATGTCAACAAGAAAAGGTTGCTTGTTCCCCTTATAAATGAATTATAAGTTGTTTGTTGTACAAATAAATATAAATATCTCATTATGTGATTTTTCCAGTTGTTAATACTTAAGACATGTCTTCATATCTTTGCAGAACAGACAACACATTTGTCCATAGGATCGAAATGTACAGCATTTTTGGTTTAGTGGAGCTGTGAAATCTGCTGAACTTTTTACTTTGGAAAACAGCAGGCTGGAGGCTGCTTGAGTTATTTATAGAGCCAGAATCCAAGACAGACAATTGTAGTACAGACATCACATGCATGCTACTTATTACTAGGAATAGGCTCGATGTTATATGTTATATTTTTTCTCACCGATGGAAAAAAGACTGATGGGGCCCATACACGATCGGTTTGTCTGATGAGAAAAGTCCATCGGACTGTTTTCATCGGTAAAACCGATCGTGTGTACACGATATAAGAGTCATGGTGAGTTTTACTTACCACTGCCAGTTATACTTTCATACTTTTTAAAAGTTATACTTTTTTGCCCCAATTTTTGTGAAAATTAATAAATTATTTTTTTTTTTCACAAAGTTGCCTTTTTAGTATAAGCATACTTACAATTAAATGTTTTCTTTGTTTTTGTTTCTTTTTTACGATTTGATAATGTATGTATGCATGTATTTGTAAATTGACATTGTAAAATTATAATGGAAAATTAATAAACAGATATTATATAAAAAAATAATTACACCCCAAAACACATTCTGCTACTCCTCCTGAAGATGGAGATACCACATGTGTGAGATACAGTCTAGACACATAAAGGTGCCCAAAATCCAGGGAGCATCCTTAGTCATTCTAGGGGCATCCAATTTCCTGCCTACCTATCACATTAATGGACACTGTGACTGGCTGCACTATTAGGGATCATTTACAATTGAGGTTGGGAGGTGGTAAAACCTTGTGGTTGAGCTGCATTGCTGCACACAGCCGATGCGGCATGCCATATACAGTGGGTATGGAAATTATTCAGACCCCCTTAAATTTTTCACTCTTTGTTACATTGCAGCCATTTGCTAAAATCATTTAAGTTCATTTTTTTCCCTCATTAATGTACACACAGCAACCCATATTGACAGAAAAACACAGAATTGTTGACATTTTTGCAGATTTATTAAAAAATAAAAACTGAAATATCACATGGTCCTAAGGATTCAGACCCTTTGCTGTGACACTCATATATTTAACTCAGGTGCTGTCCATTTCTTCTGATCATCCTTGAGATGGTTCTATAACTTCATTTGAGTCCAGCTGTGTTTGATTATACTGCTTGGACTTGATTAGGAAAGCCACACACCTGTCCATATAAGACCTTACAGCTCACAGTGCATGTCAGAGCAAATATGAGAATCATGAGGTCAAAGAAACTGCCTGAAGAGCTCAGAGACAGAATTGTGGCAAGGCACAGATCTGGCAAAGGTTACAAAAAAATTCTGCTGCACTTAAGGTTCCTAAGAGCACAGTGGCCTCCATAATCCTTAAATGGAAGACGTTTGGGATGACCAGAACCCTTCCTAGAGCTGGCTGTCCGGCCAAACTGAGCTATCGGGGGAGAAGAGCCTTGGTGAGAGAGGTAAAGAATAACCCAAAGATCACTGTGGCTGAGCTCCAGAGATGCAGTCAGGAGATGGGAGAAGGTTGTAGAAAGTCAACCATCACTGTAGCCCTCCACCAGTCAGGGCTTTATGGCAGAGTGGCCCGACGGAGGCCTCTCCTCAGTGCAAGACACATGAAAGCCCGCATGGAGTTTGCTTAAAAACACCCGAAGGACTCCAAGATGGTGAGAAATAAGATTCTCTGGTCTGATGAGACCAAGATAGAACTTTTTGGCCTTAATTCTAAGCGGTATGTGTGGAGAAAATCAGGCACTGCTCATCACCTGTCCAATACAGTCCCAACAGTGAAGCATGGTGGTGGAAGCATCATGCTGTGGGGGCGTTTTTCAGCTGCAGGCACAGGATGACTGGTTGCAATGGAGGGAAAGATGAATGCGGCTAAGTAGAGGGATATCCTTCTCCAGAATGCTCAGGACCTGAGACTGGGCTGAAGGTTTACCTTCCAACAAGACAATGACCATTAGCACACAGCTAAAACAATGAAGGAGTGGCTTCACAACAACTCCGTGATTGTTCTTGAATGGCCCAGCCAGAGCTCTGACTTAAACCCAATTGAGCATCTCTGGAGAGACCTAAAAAATGGCTGTCCACCAACGTTTACCATTCAACCTGACAGAACTGGAGAGGATCTGCAAGGAGGAATGGCAGAGGATCCCCAAATCCAGGTGTGAAATACTTGTTGCATCTTTCCCAAAAAGACTCATGGCTGTATTAGATCAAAAGGGTGCTTCTACTAAATACTGAGCAAAGGGTCTGAATACTTAGGACCATGTGATATTTCAGTTTTTCTTTTTTAATAAATCTGCAAAAATGTCAACAATTCTGTGTTTTTCTGTCAATATGGGGTGCTGTGTGTACATTAATGAGGAAAAAAAGAAACTTAAAGCGGAGCTCCACCCTAAAGTGGAACTTCCACTCGTCGGAACCCTCCCCCCCTTCGGTGTCACAGTTGACAGCTTTCAGGGGGGAGGGGGGTGCAGATATCTGTCTAAGACAGGTATTTGCACCCACTTCCGGGAGTCCTCTCTGCGGGAAATCTGCGGGAAGCACGTCACTTCCCGCAGAATACCCGTAGTGTTCTGGGAGACACTCGGCTCCCAGAACACAGGGGGACCAGTCAGAACGGCGCAGCGCGACTCACGCATGCGCCATAGGGAACCGGGCAGTGAAGCCGCAAGGCTTCACTTCCTAGTTCCCTCACCGAGGATGGCGGTGGGGGCAGCAGAGTGACGAGCGATTGCTTGTCCTCTGCTGTGGACGTCGCTGGACTCCAGGACAGGTAAGTGTCCTAATATTAAAAGTCAGCAGCTGCAGTATTTGTAGCTGCTGGCTTTTAATATTTTTTTTTCGGCGGAGCTCCGCTTTAAATGATTTTAGCAAATGGCTGCAATATAACAAAGAGTGAAAAAATTAAGGGGGTCTGAATACTTTCCGTACCCACTGTATATATACACTCTCCCACATAAGGGCTTGTCCCGTCTAGCCATTTTAATACAGTTGCCAAATGGGAAGTGGTTAAATACCATGTCTGGGGGGTTGCCATAATCCTTCCTGTGAAGAGGCAAATCTCTGTGAGGTACAAGAGGTGCTGCAGCAGCACTGACATTTGCAAAGGAAAAAAGTATTTAACATTTTTGGCAAAGGACATTTCATTGACAGCTTCTTTGACCACTTGCCACCCACCCACTGTCAAATGATGGAGGGACAGTGCGGCTCTTGTTCTGGGAGGATGTCATATGACGGTGCCCTAGAACAGCCACTATTGCGTGCCCCTGCCATGTTGCTAGGACATGGTGAAGCCCTGATCTATGCAAATAGCCACGGCTCTTTACCCATGTGATTGGCTGTGTCCAATCAGAGCCGGTCACATGTAATTATGTAGATATGGAAGTGCCGTGAATTGGCTCTCCTCGCTTCACACTGAGAGAGTGTGTTGCGAGGAGTGCCGATCTGCGGCATCTCCTCGCAGAGGAGACCTGGGCTGGTAATCAGTGCTCATCAGTGCCACCAATTAGTGCCCATAAGTGATGCCAGTCAGTGCCTCCCATCAGTGCTGCCTGTCACGATTACGCCCACCTATGGCAACTAGCTAACCGCGACGGGTGTTCCGTGACTGGGGTATATGAGGAACTAAGGGAATAAGGGGAAACTTCATTGGCCTGAGCGGGAAACTTCCTTCACTGTGTAAATTTAAAATTACACAGTGAAGGAAGTTCCCCGCTCAGGCCAATGACGTAGGCAGGGTCGGACATACCGAGGGGGCGGACCTGATGGGGAACTTCATTCGCTGTGTAATACATGTATAGACCCGCCCCTTCTCATGTTCCGCATCTGGTCCGCTGAGCGGACCTGATGGGGAACTTTAGAAGGGGCGGGTCTATACATTTAAAACACAGCGGAGGAAGTTCCCCATCAGGTCCGCACAGGCACAACCAATGACGGACAGCGCTGGACATCGGGATCGCCGCGGGACACTGGATTTCATCGCTGGAATGGTTGTTTTTTTTTTTTATTATTATTTTTTTTAATAAAGGACTTTTCCAAGGTGTGTGTGTTTTTATTTACATTTTTTGACACTTTCTTCGTGAAATGGTAGGGGTACAATGTACCCCTTACCAATTCACATAGGGGGGGCCGGGATCTGGGGGTCCCCTTTGTTAAAGGGGTCTTCCAGATTCCGATAAGCCCCCCGCCCGCAGACCCCCACAACCACCGGGCAAGGGTTGTGGGGATGAGGCCCTTGTCCCCATCAACATGGGGACATCCTCCCCATGTTGAGGGCATGTGGCCTGGTATGGTTCAGGAGGGAGGGGGGCCGCTCTCTCGTCCCCCCCTCTTCCCCTGCGGCCGGCCAGGTTGCTCGGATAAGGGTCTGGTATGGATTTTTGGGGGGACTCCACGCCATTTTTTTTTTATTTGGGGTGGAGTTCCCCTTAAAATCCATGCCAGATCTCAAGGGCCTGGTATGGATATTTAGGGGGAACCCCACGCCATTTTTTTTAATTTGTGGCGGGGTTCCCCTTAATATCCATTCCAGACCTAAAGGGCCTGGTAATTGAATTTGGGGGAACCCCCACGCTTTTTTTTATTTTTTATCAATGACTTTTCTATGTATTGATAAAAGCCGACATTTTTTGCAGGGACAGTTCTAAGAACGGGAAACATGCACCACTTTACATGCATATCATACACACCCCCCAGGTACGAAATTTAAAGGAATATTTCACTTTTATTTTTTCATTTTAAGCATTATTAAAATCACTGCTCCTAAAAAAACGGTAGTTTTTAAAACTTTTTTTTGCATTGATACATGTCCCCTGGGGCAGGACCCAGGTCCCCAAACACTTTTTAGGACAATAACTTGCATATAAGCCTTTATAATTAGCACTTTAGATTTCTCCCATAGACTTTTCGAATTTGCAGCGAACACCCCAAATTGTTCGGCGAACGGGCGAACAGGCAATGTTTGAGTCGAACATGAGTTCGACTCGAACTCGAAGCTCATCCCTACCTGCCACCACCCTACAGTTTGTCCGCCGACTGGTTTGCTGAGCCACCACACACACAGATCTCCGTCTGGCAGATCTGTCAGCTTACAATCTGCATGCAATCTGTCAACACGCAGTGCAATTGCATACAGATTGGCACGTATCTTAGCCTGAGCACTTAGGCACTAAAATACAACAGCCTCTCCAGAGATACGAGTCCTAGCTTAGTACACAGAAGTCACTTATTAATTTTATCATTTAATATCCCGAAAGTGGGCAGCGCATACAAAGAAAACAAGTTACCAAAAAAGATACAAAAAATACAGAAAGACACACAATTGGCAATTTGCTATGAAAATAAAAAGGAATAAAAACAGAAATAAAACTTTACCGAAGTCTATCCGTTATTAGAAGCATACTAGAACATGTGGGAACTCCCCAGTCTCGAGCTGGCTTCGTGGAAGAACCATGTCCATATCTCAGGCTACCCAATTTATTGAAATATGGATGTGGGCTGTTTTAGCTTTTATGAGACATAAAATAGGTTCCTCAGATCTGATGTTATAAATCAAAGTTTGCAGACCGGCCGGGGCCTTGTGAATGCCCCCTGTGGATACTTGTAGCCACACTGCCTAGGACTCCCTTTGAAGGCTTCAGAAAGGTGGCAATCTATGTTTACTCATATGGGAACTTTTATTGGCATCTATTTGTCAACTCTGGCCTACAAAATGGTCCTGTCCTTTTCAAATGCTAATGAAAGAACATATGTGCATGACTGATATTGAATACTATATTTTTAATAACCTAGAATTAAACTACATCTACAATTACACTACTTCTACAGATCATGTCACATCTTGTTAAGGCAAAACTATCCTACTTTTACATTTACGTTACATCTCCCCTTTCCAGATGATGCACAGCTGAGCCTACACGGGTCAGCTAACTCGTCTGCAGGGAAGGTTCCCTAGGTTGGGGTTGAAGGTTCCCCCCAACTGAAGCTTGGTACCACTGATATTTCAGCCTGTCCCCCTGCAGATAGGAGAGGGCTAACACACCCCTCTCTGACTGATCCTAACAGGTCTGGATCAGGATTGGCCAGCAGATTGCCCTGCGGATCCACTTCATCCACTGGCCACTGACTACCTACTGAAAGGGTACAGGTAAATTTGTCATTGTGTGCTGTCATAATTCTCAGCCATTGGCCCTGGCCATCTGGTGGTACACTTTAAGCTACCACACCCAGATGTTTGAGCCTGGCATAAGGCCATTCCTGGGTGGTCTGGGCCTGGTTCCATGGCCTGGGTACCAGGGCCTCCACCCTCTGGCCTGTCTCCCACACTTCTGCTCTTTCTGCCTCAATAGAAGGCCTGCCAGCACAACTCCTGAATTCCTCTATGCTGACACCAAACCTATCAGCCTGTAGGAACGCAGTGCCATCAGCTGCAGCCTCTGAGAGACCAGATTCAGATGGGGTCAGTTTTCCCCCATAATCCTGTGGTTCTTCCCCTGTTATGCACAGCAACGAATCTTCAATCATGATACTCAAAGCTGTGGGGACAGAGGATAAAGCCACAAAAGATTTTATTCTGCCAGGGGTCATCCTCTGACCCGTGTCACAATCTCCTAATCTGTCCTCCTCAGCAGAAGGCCTGCCAGCACAACACCGGAGTTCCTCTAAGTCAACATCGAACTTATCAGCCAGAAGGTACTCAGTGTTGTCAGCTGCAGCTGCTGAGGGGGTAGGTCCTGATTGGGCCAGATTTGCCCTGTCACTCTGTAGTATTCCCTCTGCTACACACAGCAGCAAATCCGCAATGGCAGTACTCGCAACTGCGGTGACAGAGGAGAAAGTCACAGAAGACTGAATTACACCAGGGGTTGTCCTCTGACCCACATCATATACTCCTACTCTGTCCTCAGCAGAGCACCTGTTGGCACAACACCTGAGTTCCTCTGGGCTGGCAACAAATGCATCAGCCCCTAAGAACTCAGTGCCGTCAGCTGCAACTGCCAAGGGAGTAGAGTCAGATTGGGTCAGATTTGATCCCTCACCCTGTGGTCCTTCTTCTGTGATGCACAGCCCAGAATCCACAATGAAAGTACTGGTAGCTGTGATAGAAGACTTTGCCTCACACAAGGTTACAAGCATATCTTGCTTGTCCTTACTAGGAGCTGCTGAAACACAATTTGCCTTATCATCAGGTACTTCAAAGCATCCCCTTTCTTCACAAACAGTTACAGTACCACAATCCTGTTCCCAGGACACCCTCACCTCACCATCCCCAGCTGGCGGTCTGTCAGCCAGACCCCTGAACTCCTCCAGGCTGATGTCAATTTTAACAGCCTCAGGGGACTCAGAGCGATCTGCCACAGATGCCAGGGAGACAATCTAAGGCCTGCTTGGCCACGTTCACAAGGGTCCGACCCAGTTGGATTGGGCCCTTCCACAGTCTGTTCCTCTGTAGCAGTGGGCAGTGACATGTTCAGGGTAGACTGGTGGGCATCTCAAGTCACCACTGCAGCAGAGGGAAGGTCTGCATGGCACATATCATGACATTTTACATCATACAAAACATTATCAATTTCAGAGTTCATTGTGACTTTAGGTTGCTCTCTGGGCCCTGGCTCCAGAAACCCATTAGGGCCGGGACCTGGCACACAGTCACTAACCCCATGACCCTCCCCAGAGTTCCCAACTTGCACTGAGTCACCCAACACTACTTTACATGAATCCGGGGCTTCAGGTGGAGATTAGGGTTGAGCGAACCCGAACTGTAAAGTTCGTACCGGACTTTTGGGTTTTTGGTACCCGGACCCGAACAATTTACTGTATTGTTCGGGTTCGAGTTCGGTGTTTGGCAATGTAATGGCGCGTATTAAAAAGCTGCAGGGCAGCCAATCAACATTCGTTTAACTCGTGTGCCCTTAGAAGCCATCACAGCCATGCCTACTAATGGCATGGCTGTGATTGGCCAGTGCAGCATGTGACCCAGCCTCTATATAAGCTAGCGGCACATAGCACAGCACGTCACTCTGCTTTAGATAGTGTAGGGAAAGGTTGCTGCTGCTGCTGCTTTGAGGGAGAGAATTAGATAGGAGTCCTGATTCAGAAATCAAATTACTCAGCGATCTACCTTGCTACTTTTGTTGTGTGGGTGCAGTGCACAATATTTTTATCCTGCCCTGAGCCCAGTGCCAGAGAAAAGATAACTTTTATCCGTCTGTTAGTTAGGTTGGCGTCGGCGGGCATTTTATGCAAGCTCAGTGCACCAGCACTGCATATGTTACTGTGAGATACACACTTTAGATACTGTTCTCCTATTCTGCTATTCCAAAAAAAAAATTTAGGGCAAAAAAACATTTTTTGGTGCATTTTCTGCATATATGTACGTGTGAGATACACACTTTAGATACTGTTCTCCTATTTTGCCATTCCAAAAAATTATTAAGGGCAAAAAAAAATTTGGTCCGTTTTCTGCATATCTGTACGTGTGAGATACACACTTTAGATACTGTTCTCCTATTCTGCTATTCAAAAAACACCCATTTAGGGCAAGATCCTAAATTTGAGAAATATGAGGAGAACGTCAAATAAGGGACGTGGCCCCGGTCGTGGTGCTGCTGGTGGAGCTCCTGTTGCAGGGAGAGGACGTGGTTGATCTGTGCCAGCTACACACACAAATGAAACACCTTCCTCAGGTGCGAGTAGGCGACAGAGCCTGCAGCGGTATTTGGTCGGGCCTAATGCGGCTCTATGAATGTTGAGGCCAGGACAAGAACAGGCGATAGTAGATTGGGTTGCTGACAGTGCCTCGGGTTCCTTCACATTGTCTCCCACCCAGTCTACTGCTGAAAGATCAGAGTTGGCACCTGCAGCCGATGTCCATCAGTCTTTCACCTCACCCCCTTGCAAATCAGCCAAGTAGTCTGAGCCCCAAGTCATGCAGTAGTCTCTTCTGCTTTTTGATGACTCTGTTAGCAGGGTTTCCCAGGGCCATCCACCTAGCCCTGCCCAAGAAGTGGAAGAGATTGAGTGCACCGATGCCCAACCACTTATGTTTCAAGATGAGTACATGGGAGGGCCATCGCAGCACGTCTCGGATGATGAAGAAACACAGGTGCCAACTGCTGCTGCTTTCGCAATTGTGCAGACCGACAAGGAGGGCAGGGGTGAAGACTGGGTGGAAGATGATGTGGAGGACGATGAGGTCCTCGACCCCACATGGAATCAACGTGATGCAAGTGACCTGTGTAGTTCGGAGGAAGAGGTGGTGGTCGCACAGAGCCAACAGCACAGCAGAAGAGGGAGCAGGGTGCAAAAGCGGAGTGTCCGTCCCCTAGACAGTACGCCTGCTACTACTCAATGCAGCAAGGGACCGAGCACACCAAAGCCAGGTCCAAGGAGTTCCCTAGCGTGGCAGTTCTTTACACAATGTGCTGATGACAAGACATGAGTGGTTTGCACGCTGTGCAATCAGAGCACCACCTGCATGACCAGGCATCTAAGTGCAAAGCACGAG
Organism: Rana muscosa; assembly: GCA_029206835.1. Taxonomy (NCBI): domain Eukaryota; kingdom Metazoa; phylum Chordata; class Amphibia; order Anura; family Ranidae; genus Rana; species Rana muscosa. Next base: position 1,014,557,502 of record CM055116.1, read on the forward strand.
CTATAGTGGAGTAGACACCTCAAAAACCAAGAAAGGTTTCTGGCTCCTCCTGCTTCCTCTTCTGCTGCAGTCTCGGCCTCTTCATCCACCTATGTAGTGACAGTGGAACTTGCCACCACGCAAACAGAGGATCTCCCAGCAACACTACCACCCGGGTCACCAACCATCTCCACAATGTCCCATGGAAGCGTTCAGCTCTCTATCTCCCAAACACAAGAGGAAGTACCTCCCTACCCACCCGCGATCCCTGGCCCTGAATGCCAACATTTCAAAATTCCTGGCCTTTGAAATGCTGTCATTCCGTCTGGTGGAGACGCAGAGTTTTAAAAGCCTGATGGCATTGGCTGTCCCACAATACATCGTGCCCAGCCGCCACTACTTTTCCAGGCGAGCCATCCCTGCCCTGCACAACCAAGTGGGGGACAAAATCAAGTGTGCACTGCGCAATGCCATCTGTGGCAAGGTCCACCTATCTACGGATACGTGGACCACTAAGCACGGTCAGGTACGTTATATCTCCCTAACAGCACACTGGGTAAATGCAGTGGTGGCTGGGCCTGAGGCGGATAGCAGTTTGGCGCATGTCCTTCCACCACTGAGGATTGCAGGGCGCTTCAGTTTGCCTCCTGTTGCTAACTCCTCCTACTCTGCTTCCTCATCCTCTACTGCCTCCTCATCCGGTCAGCGTAACCACCAACTTCAGCACAGCCAGGGGTAAACGACAGCAGGCAGTTTTAAAACTTTCCTGCTTGGGGGAAAACCCCCACACCACGCAGGAGTTTTGGAGGGACATGGAACAACAGACCGATGAGTGGTTGGTGGCAGTGAGCCTCAAGCCCGGCCTGGTGGTGTGCGATAATGGGCGGAATCTCGTAGCAGCTCTGGGCCTAGCCGGTTTGATGCACATCCTTTGCCTGGCGCATGTGCTGAACTTGGTGGTCCAGAGGTTCCTGAAAAATTACCCCAATATGCCAGAGCTGCTGCAGAAAGTGCGGGCCATCTGTGCGCACTTTCGGCGTTCACACCCTGCTGCTGCTCGCCTGTCAGCGCTGCAGCGTAACTTCGGCCTTCCCGCTCACCGCCTCATATGTGACGTGCCCACAAGGTGGAACTCCACCTTGCACATGCTGGCCAGACTGTGCGAGCAGCAGCAGGTGATAGTGGAGTTTCAGCTGCAGCATGCACGCGTGAGTCGCTCTGCGGAACAGCACCACTTCACCACCAATAACTGGCCCTCATGCGAGACCTGTGTGCCTTGTTGCGCTGTTTCGAATACTCCACCAACATGACCAGTGCCGATGACGCCGTTCTCAGCGTTACTATCCCAGTTCTATGCCTCCTTGAAAAAATGCTTCGGGCGATGATGGAAGAGGATGTGGCACAGGAGGAGGAGGAGGAGAAGGAGGGAGAGGGATCATTTCCAAGGCTTTCAGGGCAGTCATTCACAAGTGGCTCCGAGGGTGGGTTCCTCCACCAACAAACGCCAGGTACTCAATTGTCCAGCAAGGGCACAGTTCTGGTGGATGACGAGGTGGAGGATGAGGAGGAGGAGATGGAGGAGGAGGAACCATGTTCACAGCAGGGTGGCACCCAGACCAGCTCATGGCCATCACTGGTGCGTGGCTGTGGGGATACAGAGGACACAGACGATACACCTCCCCAGAGGACAGCTTTTCGTTGCCTCTGGGCAGCCTGGCACACATGAGCGATTACATGCTGCAGTGTCTCCGCAACGACCGCTGAGTTGCCCATATTCTAACTGGTGCTGATTACGTGGTGGCCACGCTGCTGGATCCCCGTTACAAGGACAACGTACCGTACTTAATTCCCTCACTGGAGCGTGATCGTAAGATGCGCGAGTACAAGCGCACACTGGTAGACGCGCTGCTGGTGGCATTCCCACCTGACAGCGGGGGCACAGTGCAAGCACAAGGCGAAGGCAGAGGAGGAAGAAGAGGACGCCAATGCAGCTGGGGCACTGCCAGCACCTCAGAAGGCAGGGTTAGCATGGCCAAAATGTGGAAAAGCTTTGTCAGCACGCCACAACAACCAGCATCACCAGCTGATATGGAACATCTTAGCAGGAGGCAGCATTTCACCAACATGGTGGAGCAGTATGTGTGCACACGCCTACACGTACTGAATGACGGGTCTGTCCCCTTCAACTTCTGGGTCTCTAAATTGGGCACAAGGCCTGAGCTTGCCTTTTACGCCTTGGAGGTGCTGGCCTGCCCTGCAGCCAGTGTATTATCTGAACGTGTATTTAGCATGGCAGGGGGCGTTATCACAGACAAGCGCAGCCGCCTGTCCAGAGCTAATGTGGACAAGCTCACGTTCATTAAAATTAACCAGGCATGGATCCCACAGGACTTGTCCGTACCTTGTGCAGAATAGACATGTATACCGGCCTTACCCAACCATTGTTGTATTTTTGATCTTTCTCACTCTTTTGGGGTGTACCCTAATTTAAAAAAATAATAATTTTAAAACAAAAAACAGTGTTGGCTAGCTCGTCCTCCTCCACCGCCGATTCCACCTACACCGCCACATCCACCGCCACCTATTTTAAGTTATTTCCCTATCCACATTTGTTTGCAGAGCACTTGCCATGCTCTTTACAACATTTTTCTGCCATTTTCAGCCCTCTAGCCCTTTCCATTACTTTTTTAGAGCCATTTTAGTCCTCAAAAGTTCGGGTCCCCATTGACTTTAATGGGGTTTGGGTTCGGGGTCAAGTTTGGGTCAAGTTCAGGTCCTGAACTCAAACTTTTTTGCGAAGTTCGGCCGAACCCGTCAAACCCAAACATCCAGGTGTCCGCTCAACTCTAGTGAAGATGCAGGTTCCAGGGGGGCTGACTTTGGCTCATAGCAGGCTACCAACTGTCCCCGGTCAGTACCCGATTGTACATTAGTGGCATCTGCTATGTCCACTTCTCTCACTTTGCTTTTTGATCCTCTGGGCAAAGCAGCAAAAGCTGTATGTAACACAGGGATAACTCCTCCAACCCCTGTGATATCTTTGACTTTCTTTCGGACCACATCCTTGTGGCTCCTTGATCCTGGAAGAGCTAGGACATCCATGGATCCCGTATCTCTGAGTCCGACTGAAACGTTGTTACCTGCGGCAACCAGCTGCAGGCTACCCACACGGCCTCCTACATTTGTGGGATCTGCTCTGCCCACATCTTTCACTTGGCTTCCAGATTCCTGGTTCAACGAAACATGAGCCATAGGAGAGGCAGGTTTGGCACCTTCACCTCCTGTGACGACCATGGCTTCCCCTGAGATCACATTCTCACAGCTCCTCAATCCTGGTAGAGCTAGGACATCCTCAGACCCCATAGCTTGGAGTCCAACTGTAACACTGCCACTTGCGGTAACCAGCTGCAGGTTATCCACTCAGTCTCCTACATTTTCCTCAACAAGCAACACAGTAGGGGGTGCACTTTTCACACTTGCTGGTGGGCTAGGTATCCTCAGCTTTTGACAAAGGCTTGAGTAATGTCCACCTTGGTTACAGACAAAACACTTCAAAGTTTCCACAGATGTAGGTGGTCTGCCTCTTATAGTTCTTGATGCAGATGGAGGTGATGTTGCATTTCCATGCTGGATTTGGGTACTGTTCAGTTTGTGCTCTCTCTCTCTCTTTGCTCCATCCTCTGATGGTGCTTTATTTCACTCTGATGGTCATCTCTTCCTATTTGCTTCATCTGCTGTAGTGATTTATTCTGCAGAGAAGGTTTGAGAACAGAGTCACACTGTCTATCGCAGTCATCTGGAGTGGCACGGTTTCTGGGTTTAAATGCCATGGTGAGCTGTTCTCTGTCATCCTCTATCAACGCACATAAAAGCTGGGTCCTCGTCTTGCCAACCGTATTGATGCCTCTTAGATCACAGAGGTCAATCACGGTCTCTTTGGATTGCCTCTTGTACCAGCATATCATCTCGTGGGTTACCATCCCCAAGGTTTTTGCCCACATAAAAGATAGAAAAGAAAAACAAGAGGGGGTGGGGAGTAAATAGCCAAGTATGTCTTCTATAAAACCAAAATTATGCACTGAGTGAGCTTCTGTAGGTCAGTTGCTTCTAACAAGCTTCCAACCTTTAGTACACAGGTTAAATGAATAAACCATGTACTAATGTACTAAGCAAATCCCGCTCGCTGCCGCCAATCTGTCACGATTACGCCCGCCTACGGCGACTAGCTAACTGCGATGGGCGTTCCGTGACTGGGATGTATGAGGAACTAAGGGAATAAGGGGGAACTTCTACTGAGCATGCAAGACTGGCTGTGGTAATTTCACAGCCCGCACTACCTTTGGCTACCACTAGAGGGAGACTCCACTCCAATCCAGCTAGCTGACCACACACAGGCAGATACTAATCTTACATACAATCTGGTGCACTATAAGGGTTGGGGAGTAGTCTAGAAATTACTACACACTTCTAGGGTTCCTCCAGCTATCCTGCAAGCTTGAACCCCGGTGTTAATCACTCTTCCCACTGTCCCCACTCCCACACACCAGACACACAATAAACGATAGCCTGCCACACCCCAACAGTTTGTCCGCCGACTAGTCTGCTGAGCCACCACACACACAGATCTCCGTCTGGCAAATCTGTCAGCTTACAATCTGCATGCAATCTGCCAACACGCAGTGCAATTGCGTACAGATTGGCACGTATCTTAGACTGAGCACTTAGGCACTAAAATACAACAATCTCTCCAGAGATATGAGTCCTAGCTTAGTACACAGAAGTCACTTATTAATTTTATCATGTAATATCCCGAAAGTGGGCAGCGCATACAAAGGAAACAAGAGAGTTACCAAAAAAGATACAAAAAATACAGAAAGACACACAATTAGCAATTTGCTATGAAAATAAAAAGGAATAAAAACAGAAATAAAACTTTACCGAAGTCTATCAGTTATTAGAAGCATAATAGAACATGTGGGAACTCCCCAGTCTCGAACTGGCTTCGTGGAAGAACCATTTCCATATCTCAGGCTACCCAATTTATTGAAATATGGATGTGGGCTGGACTTTAGCCCTTGGCCAATTAACCCTGGGGGGTGTTCCTGTCTCAGCCCACAAGATGTTTTGTGTTCTGAAATTACCAGAGTCGAATTGGCCCAGAACAGCGCTAATTGCTGTGTCATGGATAGGGTTTCCGATCGCGACAGTACCAATCACTGCCTGCCTGCTGCAGTCAGGCGCCATATAACGGTTTTGTGTATTTTTCTAGGATTCTACACACGCTACAAATACAGATTGACATGTACGTGTAGCCCAACATGTGTACGATCAAAAGGAATTATTTTCATCTCTCTGCCGCTAATATTTTAGCTTTTATGAGACATAAAATAGGTTCCTCAGATCTGATGTTATAAATCAAAGTTTGCAGACCGGCCAGGGCCTTGTGAATGCCCCCTGTGGATACTTGTAGCCACACTGCCTAGGACTCCCTTTGAAGGCTTCAGAAAGGTGGCAATCTATGTTTACTCATATGGGAAGTTTTATTGGCATCTATTTGTCAACTCTGCGAAAAATGGAAGGAAACTATTGGACAGCCGCACTCCAAAAACAGTTCCTTTATTGGAAAATCACAGAAATCCAAACCACAAGTTAGCTTGTCTGCTCTAATTTTTTGCTGTGGTTTGGATTTCTGTGATTTTCCAATAAAGGAACTGTTTTTGGAGTGCGGCTGTCCAATAGTTTCCTTCCATTTTTCGCATCATTATATGCATTGCCTGCACCCGTGGCTTGGGATAGAAGTGTAAAAATCAATCAGGTACATCTGAGCGGTAATTTTCTTTTTTCGTTCTATTTGTCAACTCTGGCCTAGAAACTGGTCCTGTCCTTTTCAAATGCTAATGAAAGAACATATGTGCATGACTGATATTGAATTCTATATTTTTAATAACCCAGAATTAAACTACGTCTACAATTACACTACTTCTACAGATCACGTCACATCTTGTTAAGGCAAAACTATCCTACTCTTACATTTACGTTACACTGCCCACCAGCACCACCCATCAGTGCCGATCAGTGCTGCCTATACGTGTCACCTATTAGTGCCCACCAGTGCTGCCCATCAGTGCCAACTAGGGATGAGCTCGGTGTTCGAGTCGAACATAGGTTCGACTCGAACATCGGCTGTTCGCAGCGTTCGGCGAACGACGAACGATTTGGGCCGTTCGCGCCAAATTCGAGTGACGCGAACGGCCCACAATACACTGCGCCATCGCAGTGTAATCCCGGCGCTGTGATTGGCCAAGCATGCACTGTGACCCTGCATGCTTGGCCAATCACAGCGCCGGCAGCGAGGAGAGCAATGATTGGCCACAGGCAGGATGCCTGTGGCCAATTATAGCTGAGGGGGTTTAGTACACGCTCCACACTATAAAAGGCCGCCAGCGCGGCGGCCTTGTGTAGTGTGTTCCGGAGCAGGGAAAGTGAAGGATAGGCAGGGACAGTGTCAAATCTTGTCAAACCTATTCTTTGCTAAACCTTGTGTGTAGGGACAGAGAAGGATAGGCAGGGAGAGTGTCAGTGTCATATTCTTTGCTAAACCTTGTGTGTAGGGAGAGAGAAGGATAGGCAGGGAGAGTGTCAGTGTCATATTCTTTGCTAAACCTTGTGTGTAGGGAGAGAGAAGGATAGGCAGGGAGAGTGTCAGTGTCATATACTTTGATAAACCTTGTGTACAGGGAGAGAGAAGGATAGGCAGGGGACAGTGTCAGTGTCATATTCTTTGCTAAACCTTGTGTGCAGGGAGAGAGAAGGATAGGCAGGGGACAGTGTCAGTGTCATATTCTTTGCTAAACCTTGTGTGCAGGGAGAGAGAAGGATAGGCAGGGAGAGTGTCAGTGTCATATACTTTGATAAACCTTGTGTACAGGGAGAGAGAAGGATAGGCAGGGGACAGTGTCAGTGTCATATTCTTTGCTAAACCTTGTGTGCAGGGAGAGAGAAGGATAGGCAGGGAGAGTGTCAGTGTCATATATTTTGATAAACCTTGTGTGCAGGGAGAGAGAAGGATAGGCAGGGGACAGTGTCAGTGTCATTGTTGCTAAGCCTCCTGCACATTATACACCTGAAGTTAGCCCGTATTGCTGCTTTTTCCTGGTGTGTTACACCAACAGGATTTTGCGGCACTTACAGCGGGCGGAGTGTGCCTCCTGACCATATTACACCTTAACTTAGCCTGTATTGCTGCTTTTTCCTGGTGTGTTACACAAACAGGATTTTGCGGCACTTACAGCGGGCGGAGTGTGCCTCCTGACCATATTACACCTTAACTTAGCCTGTATTGCCGCTTTTTCCTGGTGTGTTACACAAACAGGATTTTGCGGCACTTACAGCAGGCGGAGTGTGCCTCCTGACCATATTACACCTTAACTTAGCCTGTATTGCTACTTTTTCCTGGTGTGTTACACAAACAGGATTTTGCGGCACTTACAGCGGGCGGAGTGTGCCTCCTGACCATATTACACCTTAACTTAGCCTGTATTGCTGCTTTTCCCATTTCCCTGCAGGCCATTAGAATGTCTGGAAGGCAAACAAGGAGAGGCAGACAGACAGTCAGGAGCCAAAAAAAGAGGGCAAGCAGGCTCTGTGTCTAGAGACAACAGTGCTGGTCGTGGACGCGGTGCATCGCCATCAGCACGTGGCCATGGGACACGCTTGTCCTTTTCGGCAGCTGGACGTGTTGAGCCGCATCATGCCGAAGACTTGGTAGAGTGGATGACCAAGCCCTCCTCATCCTCCTCATCATCTCTCACCCAGGCTCAGGGTACTGGCAAAGCAGCTGCCAAAGCGTCCTCTTCCCTGGTATCAATGTCATCATCAGTCACTCCTTCCCTAGACCAACCATGTCCTCCTGAGGAGTCCCCCGAACTGTTTGAGCACAGTGTTGGGTACATGCTCCAGGAGGATGCCCAGCATTTCGAAGGGTCTGATGATGATACCCAGCTAGAGGAAGGCAGTAGCGTGAGAGCAGAGAGAGGGGATGCTCAAGAAGGACACCAATCTGGCAGTCATGTTCCAGCAGCTGCAGCATACTGCCAGATTGGCTCCAGTGATGAGGAGGGAGGGGATGATGAGGTCACTGACTCCACGTGGGTGCCTAATAGGAGAGAGGAGGAGGAGGAGGAGGAGGATGAGGAGGAGGCACATCTCCAACGAGGCAGGATGCCCTCGGGGGGCCAGCGTAAGGGCAGTACACCGACGGAATCACACCGCAGAGCTCCGCCTGTGCAAGGCGCTGCCTCTGCCCGTTATTCAAAAAGTTCTTTGGTGTGGGCCTTTTTTGAGTCGGGTGCATCAGATCGCACAGCTGGTGTTTGCAACATATGTCTCAAGCGTATATCGCGTGGCCAAAACATCACCCGCTTGGGCACCACATGCTTGACCAGACATATGTTGACCTGCCATGCAGCTCGTTGGCAAGCCTACCTTAAAGACCCACACCAAAGAACAAAGCTGACCTCTTCTTGCACCGCATAAGCTGGGATCTCCAACCCCACTATACCTTCAGTCCTCTCTGAAACCTGCTCTGAGAGGAATGAAGGTGTAGAATTAGGTGTGTCACAGCCAAGTACTTGCGGGCACTCTGCTAGCAGTACACCTGTCACGTACCAAGTGTGACCAGAACTGTGCAGCTAGCAACAGAGGAACACCAAACACGTATAAGTGAAATATAAAGATTTATTAAAGATAAGTGAAATAATATATATACAGGTCCTTCTCAAAAAATTAGCATATTGCGATAAAGTTCATTATTTTCTGTAATGTACTGATAAACATTAGACTTTCATATATTTTAGATTCATTACACACAACTGAAGTAGTTCAAGCCTTTTCTTGTTTTAATATTGATGATTTTGGCATACAGCTCATGAAAACCCAAAAATCCTATCTCAAAAAATTAGCATATCATGAAAAGGTTCTCTAAACGAGCTATTAACCTAATCATCTGAATCAACTAATTAACTCTAAACACCTGCAAAAGATTCCTGAGGCTTTTAAAAACTCCCAGCCTGGTTCATTACTCAAAACCGCAATCATGGGTAAGACTGCCGACCTGACTGCTGTCCAGAAGGCCATCATTGACACCCTCAAGCAAGAGGGTAAGACACAGAAAGAAATTTCTGAACGAATAGGCTGTTCCCAGAGTGCTGTATCAAGGCACCTCAGTGGGAAGTCTGTGGGAAGGAAAAAGTGTGGCAGAAAACGCTGCACAACGAGAAGAGGTGACCGGACCCTGAAGAAGATTGTGGAGAAGGACCGATTCCAGACCTTGGAGGACCTGCGGAAGCAGTGGACTGAGTCTGGAGTAGAAACATCCAGAGCCACCGTGAACAGGCGTGTGCAGGAAATGGGCTACAGGTGCCGCATTCCCCAGGTCAAGCCACTTTTGAACCAGAAACAGCGGCAGAAGCGCCTGACCTGGGCTACAGAGAAGCAGCACTGGACTGTTGCTCAGTGGTCCAAAGTACATTCGGAAATCAAGGTGCCAGAGTCTGGAGGAAGACTGGGGAGAGGGAAATGCCAAAATGCCTGAAGTCCAGTATCAAGTACCCACAGTCAGTGATGGTCTGGGGTGCCATGTCAGCTGCTGGTGTTGGTCCACTGTGTTTTATCAAGGGCAGGGTCAATGCAGCTAGCTATCAGGAGATTTTGGAGCACTTCATGCTTCCATCTGCTGAAAAGCTTTATGGAGATGAAGATTTAATTTTTCAGCACGACCTGGCACCTGCTCACAGTGCCAAAACCACTGGTAAATGGTTTACTGACCATGGTATTACTGTGCTCAATTGGCCTGCCAACTCTCCTGACCTGAACCCCATAGAGAATCTGTGGGATATTGGGAAGAGAAAGTTGAGAGACGCAAGACCCAACACTCTGGATGAGCTTAAGGCCGCTATCGAAGCATCCTGGGCCTCCATAACACCTCAGCAGTGCCACAGGCTGGTTGCCTCCATGCCACGCCGCATTGAAGCAGTCATTTCTGCAAAAGGATTCCCGACCAAGTATTGAGTGCATAACTGAACATAATTATTTGAAGGTTGACTTTTTTTGTATTAAAAACACTTTTCTTTTATTGATCGGATGAAATATGCTAATTTTTTGAGATAGGATTTTTGGGTTTTCATGAGCTGTATGCCAAAATCATCAATATTAAAACAAGAAAAGGCTTGAACTACTTCAGTTGTGTGTAATGAATCTAAAATATATGAAAGTCTAATATTTATCAGTACATTACAGAAAATAATGAATTTTATCACAATATGCTAATTTTTTGAGAAGGACCTGTATATATATATATAACCACCTCCAATACCACACAGTGCACAACAACCAATAACAAACAGAACCCACAATTAATAACAGTAACAGACAAATATGTACAAGTAATGGGGAAACCAGAATCATAAACAGGGCCAGGCCGAGGTCATACACAGGGGGATCAGCAGATGGGGTAAGGATGGATCAGGACAGGGAGACAGGATCAAGCAGGGGGCAACCAGGCTGCAGAGCAGGGATCAGGGATTAGGACGGACACAACAGGTTCAGGATCAGGTTACAGGTTCAGGTTACAGGGATCAGGATACATGGATCAAGGTTCAAGCAGACAGGCTACAGGTCAGGGCACGAGGACGATACCAGGGCAGTGTGTGTATACACCTGCCGGGTATTTATAGGAATGCCTGATTAGTTTCAGGTCACACCTGATCGGAGGGAGGGCAGTCTGCTCCACACTGCCAGGATCCATCCGCTGGTGGAAACCAGTACTGCGTCCAAAAGATAATACAACACCAGCAGGGAAAGATTCTCCTGACAGTTACAAACTGCCAGGAGACACCTGCTGGTGGACCACAGTACTGCAAGATAAATAATAAATGCCACCAGCGGATGGAACCTTTCCTGACAACACCAACGTCCGATTCTAGCAGGCAAATTTCCCTGCCCCAGCTGCTGGACCGTCGAAAGAAGTTCACTCCCAGCCATCCACATGCCCAGTGGTTGAATGCTAGCTTGGCTAAATTGCTAGCGCTTCAACTGCTGCCTTTTCAGTTGGTAGACTCGGCCCCCTTCCGTGAGTTTGTGCAATGTGCGGTTCCTCAGTGGCAGGTTCCCAAACGCCACTTTTTTTCACGGAAGGCAATTCCGGCTCTCTACCGGTATGTGGAAGGCAATGTCTTGGCCTCGCTGGACATGGCGGTCAGCGGTAAGGTGCATATTACCGCTGACTCATGGTCCAGCAGGCATGGACAGGGACGTTACCTTTCTTTCACGGCCCATTGGGTCACTCTTTTGACAGCTGGGAAGGATGCAGGACAAGGTGCAGTAGTGTTGGAGGTTGTTCCACCGCCACGCCTCCAAAATGCTACTACTGGTTGTGACACACCTCTGTCCTATACCCCCTCCTCTTCTTCTTCCTCCGTGGCCTCTTCCTGTGCTTTGTCCTCGGAACCAGCGGTGCTCCGTAGGCGTTCAAGGGGCTACGCAAGTACGCAGGCAAAAAGATGCCATGCCGTGCTTGCGCTGGTGTGTTTGGGGGACAGGAGCCACACTGGGGCAGAGGTTCTGTCTGCTCTGCAGGGGCAGGCCGAGAGGTGGTTGACGCCACGCCAGCTTAAGCCAGGAATGGTAGTTTGCGACAATGGCACCAACCTCCTCTCCGCTCTCCGACAGGGAAAACTGACCCATGTGCCCTGTGTGGCTCACGTCCTTAACCTGGTGGTGCAGCAGTTCTTGGGCAGGTACCCAGGCTTACAGGATGTCCTGAGGCAGGCCAGGAAAGTCTGTGTGCATTTCCGCAGATCTTATAATGCCAGTGCTCGCCTGGCTGAGCTGCAAAAGGAGTTGAACCTGCCCAAGAACTGCCTTATATGTGACATGCCCACCAGGTGGAACTCAACGTTGGCCATGCTGCAGCGGCTGCACATGCAGCAGAGGGCCATCAATGAGCACCTGTGCGACTACGGCACCAGGACAGGGTCAGGGGAGCTCGGGTTTTTTTCACCACGCCAGTGGGGCATGATCAGGGATGCATGCACTGTCCTGGCACCATTTGAGGAGGCCACGAGGATGGTGAGCAGTGACAGTGCATGCATCAGTGACACTGTACCTCTTGTCCACCTGTTGGAACATACGCTGCGTGGAATAATGGACAGGGCACTTGAGGCAGAACAGAGGCAGGAAGAGGAGGACTTCCTTGCCTCTCAAGGCCCCCTTTACCCAGACAGTGTTCCTTCTGTCCCACCCATCGCACAGGAAGAAGAGGAGGAGGAGGAGGATTGTGTCAGCATGGAGGTGGAGCCTGGCACTCAGCATCATCAGCAGCAGTCTTTTAGGGATGATTTACTGTCCCAAGAAACCAGTGGACTTGTACGTGGCTGGGAGGAGGTGGCTGCGGATCATGTCGTCCTTAGTGACCCAGAGGACTCCGGACTGAATGCCTCAGCTAACCTACGCTGCATGGCCTCCCTGATCCTGCAAATTCTGCGGAAGGATCCTCGTATTCTTCGGATCAAGGAGAGGGACCATTACTGGCTGGCCACTCTCCTTGATCCAAGGTACAAGGGTAAGGTTGCGGACCTTATCTTACCGTCGCAGAGGGAGCAGAGGATGAGACAACTCCGGGAGGTCTTGCAGAAAGGTCTGTGCAACGCGTTCCCAGAGCCTGGGAGGTTACAAACTCCTGGTCTTGGACAACGAGTTGCTGAGGCTTCGGTCAGTCAAAGAAGGAGCGGTGGGGAAGGTGGCCGTCTGACCGAAGCGTTCAGACAATTCTTTAGTCCGCAGCCCCAAGGTATGATCAGTTCCAGCAACCATCGCCAGCGTCTGATATACATGGTGCAGGAATACCTAGGGGCAAGGTCAGACTTGGACACCTTCCCCACCGAAAATCCTCTGGCTTACTGGGTCTTGAGGATGGATCACTGGCCAGAGCTTGCACAGTATGCAATTGAGCTACTGGCCTGTCCTGCATCCAGCGTTCTTTCAGAACGCACATTCAGTGCTGCTGGAGGATTTGTCACGGATCACATTGTGCGCCTGTCCACCGACTCTGTTGATCGACTGACCTTCATAAAGATGAACCAGTCTTGGATCACCACCAGCTACCAAACACCTGAAGCTGATATAACAGACTAATTTATTTTCAAATGTCACATCCCTTCAAGACTGATGCTGATGCTGAGAGTTTGTCCTGTTATGTTGACTGACTATCCTCCTCCTCCTCAATGATCCGATTGACGATGATAGCTTGGAAGAACATTTTTGTTTCTGGGTGCCGCCACCAGTGGCTAAGGCCCAATTTTTCAGCCCCTGTTTAACAGGGGTGTGTTATTACAATTTTTTATGCAATGCTTTGCAGCAGGGCTCATTCCTGCACTCCAACTAGAGTATCTGGGAGTGGTTGCAGTGTCGTGGCACCAGCACCAGTGGCTAAGGCCCAATTTCTCAGCCCCTGTTTAACAGGGGCGTGTAATTACAATTTTTGATGCAATACTTTGCAACAGGGCTCATTGCTGTGCTCCAAGTACAGTATCTGTGAGGGGTTGCAGTGTTGTGGCACCAGTGCCTAAGGCTCAATTTTTCTGCCCCTGTTTAACAGGGGCATGTAATTACAATTCTTGATCTAATAATTCACAGCAGGGCCCATTCCTGCGCCCACCAAGACTAACTGTGAGGCCTTACAGTGTTGTGTCAACACCACCACCACCACCACCACCAAAGGCCCAATTTTTCAGCCCCTATTCAACAGGGGCATGCAATTACAATTCTTGATCTAATAATTCACAGCAGGGCCCATTCATGCGCCCACCAAGAGTAACTGTGAGGGCTCACAGTGTTGTGGCAACACCAACATGTAAGGGGCAAATTTCAGCTGAGTATATACGGCAGGCCCCTACTTTCAAACATCCAACTTACAAACGACTTGCAAACGGAAGGATACAACAGGAAGTGAGAGGAAATCTACCCCTAGGAAGGCAAATTCTCTCCTGCAAGAGTTAATATGGGAAAAAAGTGTCTCCTCTCCACTGATTCTTTATCACCAATTCTTGTTTCAATAAAAACCCAAAAATTTTCAAAAAACATTTGTCATTAGGACGGAAAGTGAGGTGAACTGTTCTGAACAGGTGCACACTGCACAGACAGCAAAACAAATGTTACAGGGGTGATAACCCTTCTCTATGTTTTCCAAAAAGCTTAAAAATATATTTTTTGGCTGGAGCTACACTTAAACAATGTACCTGTTCAAAATTACAAACAGATTCTACATAAGAACAAACCTACAGTCCCTGTCTTGTATGCACCGCCTGTATACGGCTGTTCAGAGTATATAGGGCCTTTTTTATTTTGTGTGCGGGGTTCCCCTTAATATCCATACAAGACCCAAAGGGGCTGGTAATGGGCTGGGGTAGGGGGGGGTGTGTGATGGGGTAGCTATGCCATTTTTCTTAAAGATTTTCATCCATATTACCGGTACCAGACATTACATTAAAGCCGCAAGCAGTTTTAAATGGCTTTTTTTCCTTTAGAAATGTAATTTTGTGCAGGGACAGTTCTAAACATGGGAAACACGTGGCACTTCACAGGCATACTTTAGACACCCCCCAGGTACGATATTTAAAGGAATATTTGACTTTTTTTTTTCACTTTATGCATCATTAAAATGACTGCTCCAGAAAAACGGCCGTTTTTAAAACTTCTTTTTGCATTGATACATGTCCCCTGGTGTAGAACCCGGGTTCCCAAACCCTTTTTAGGACATCAACATGCATAATAGTCATTATAATTAGCACTTTAGATTTCGAACGTTCGCATCCATTGTATTTAATAGGGTTCTAAAGTTCGTGCGAACTTTCGGTCCGTTCGCGGGTTCTGGTGTGAACCGAACCCGAGGGTGTTCGGCTCATCACTAGTGCAAACCAGTGCCACCTATCATTGCTCACCAGTGCTGCATATCAATGCCACCTATCAGTGCCCATCAGTGTAGCATATTAGTGCCACCTAATCAGTGCCAATAAGTACTGCTTCATCAGTGCCCATAAGTGCCACCTCATCAGGGCCTATCAGTGCAGCCTCATAATCGCACACCAGTGAAGGAGAAAAATTACTTATTTATAAAATTTCCTTACAGAAAATAAGGAAAAAAAATGTTTTCAAAATTTTCAGTCTTTTTTTTGTAAAAAAAAAAAAAAAAAAATCCCAGCAGTGATTGAATAATACCAAAACAAAGCTCTATTTGTGTGAAGAAAAATATAAAAATATAATTGGGTACAGTGTTGCATGACCACGCAAATGTCATTCAAAGCTGAAAGCTAAAAATGGCCTAGGCAGGAAGGGGGGAAAGTGCCCAATATTGAGGTGGTTAATTACAAGGATGCCTCCAAGGGTTTTGCAATGTATGTTGGAGGACCATTGGAGGGGTCTCTATGTGTTTTTTTTATTTTTTTTTAAGAAGCGGCCAATGGAGTCTCATTTGCCAGCAATTTAAACTGTATTGTTGAAGCTCCCCCAATACACATACCATACCTTTTGAGTCTGGCAACATTTGTGATGTCCCCCTAAAAATCCATTCCAGACTCTTCATCTGTGCACATGGCCTTTCTGGCCAGGAAAGGGGGGTGCATACTATACCAGGCTATATGCCCTCAACATAGAGGGGACCCCCGTCAGGAAAGCACCTTGCCCCATGTTAATGAGGTCAAGGATCTCTTCCCCACAACACTAGCCAGTGCTTGAGGGATCTGTCAGCGAGAGGTTTATCAGAATCTGGAAGCTCCCTTTAATGTTGTAAAACCATCTTCAATCACAATGCTTGCTGCCCAATAAAAAAACAAAACAAAACAAAACAAAACATCCCAATCGTACTACTAGCCAAATGACCGCTACATGAGCTGTCATCAGCTATATAAAAGAAGGGAAACTATTCCAGAATGATTGGGGCAGCACAATTTTTAACATTTCTAAGATAAGGCTCTGGTATAGATAAAGGGAATTCCTGGTCAGTTTATTTACAAACAGAATTAAGCAACTAGGAGCTATCATTTACTTGCAATTTAAAAGGGGATTCCACCCGCAATTTTTTATTTTTTTAAAGTCAGCAGCTACAATCACTGTAGCTGCTGACTTTTAATAAGGACACTTACCTGTGGTACTCGCCCGCGATGTCAGCCCCCTGGAGGCCGATCCCTCGATCCTGGCAGCTCCTGGCGCCGCCATCCTCAGTAAGGGAAACAGGCAGTGAAGCCGTGCGGCTTCACTGCCCGTTTCCTACTGCGCATGCGCGAGCCGCACGGCTCTTTGTGAATGGGCCGGCTGCTCTTTGGGATACACACAGTTCCCAGAAGGCAGCACGCTCCATTCACAGGAAGACACCGCAGGAGGACGGAGGAAGTAGACCCACCGCAGACGATGAAGAGGCAGATTAGGGACTTCCGCGTAGCAACCGCTATTTCTCGGAAGTATACAAAAAACAAAATTCAATTTTCTTTTTTTTTTTTTTCAGGATTTTTGCAACAAAAAAATAAAAATTCATGGTGGAACTCCACTTTAAATATAATATTTTTTTGTAAAGCTCAGTTTACCATCCCCTTTGAATTTTTTTTTCTCTACTCCTGTGTAAAATGTAGTTATCTGATCTCTGCAAGTGATGGTGGTTAACAGCATGACAAATAGGTTTTAGTCAAAAAAGGTCCTATGTGCCGCACATGACTGCAAGACCCTGTAGATATGTGAAATGACAGCCTCAGCCAGTTCTCCAGCCAAGCCATGCCCCCAACACATTTAACTTCACCCCCAGAGATTAATGATGATTAAGCTCTGGGCAGAGTGAAATTTTTGGGGGCATGGCTTGGCTGAAGCCCTAGATAAGACTGTAATGTCACATATCCACAGCTGAGGGTAAAGGTAATAGACCGGCCAAGCATGTCTCCATACCTAAACCCTATTGAGCATCTGTGGGACATCCTGAAATGGAAGATGAAGGAGTGCAAGGTCTCTAACATCCACCAGCTCCGTGATGTTGTCATGGAGGAGTGGAAGAGGACTCCAGTGGCAACCGCTGAAGCTCCGGTGAACTCCATGCCCAAGAGGGTTAAGGCAGTGCTGGAAAATTACTATTATTATTATTATACAGGATTTATAGAGCACCAGTTTGTGCAGCGCTTTACAACATTATAATGGTGACCACACAAAATATTGACACTTTGGGCACAATTTGGACATTTTCACTTAGGGGTGTACTCACTTTTGTTTCCAGCAGTTTAGACATTAATGGCTGTGTGTTGAGTTATTTTGAGGGGACAGCAAATTTACACTGTTATACAAGCTGTACACTCACTACTTTACATTGTAGCAAAATGTAATTTCTTCACATAAAAAGATATAATAAAATATTTACAAAAATGTGAGGGGTGTACTCACTTTTGTGAGATACTGAATATATATTAATTGATCACTTTCTCTGCAAATGATAATGGTTACCAGAGCAAATAGTAAGGGCGAGTCTGATCAGAGGGCAACATTTCCAAACACGGAAGGGGTTTTAACACTTTTCTAATCTAATTCAAAACTAAAAAAAAGTTGTGGCTTTACATACAATTATTGCAGTACATCTAAATTATACCATTGTTGTTATTTATCAGTGTGAGATGAGGTACTTTTATAAGAAAATGCAAGCTGAGCTAAATAAAAACAGCAGCAGCGCATAAGAAAATAAACATCATTGTTCTCAAACCACAGTTTTAGTAGCATTTTTATTGGACTTTTAGAAACACTAATAGCGGAAATACATATAATGGATAAATATGTGTGTGTTGGTACATGTGTTTAGAAAAAGTGAAACTATTGACATTTTAAAGCTGTCTTCAAAATATGTTTGTTTCAATTGATACGTGCGAGTGCTGAAAGCCTAAAGCATATACTGTATTTATTGGTGTATAACTCTCACTTTTTTACCCTGAAAATAGAGGGTAAACTGTGCCTGCCTGTTATACGCAGGGGGCTGTGGAAAGTTTTTTTCCTGAAACTTCCCTCTTAAAGTGGAAGTAAACCCTCCTGTCATTTTCAGGCAAGGAAGCTGCCATCTTGGCCTCTGTTTAATCTTCAACTGCCATGATGCTGCACATGTGATCAGTTATGACACCAGCCATTGGATGGTTTGAAAGCTTGGTTGAGAGCACAACCAATGTGACAGTTGGCATTCCCGGCATGCCGGGAATGTAACTGCTTTTTGAAACTGTTAAATCGATGGGTTTACTTCCGCTTTAAAGTTAGGGTGCGTGTTATACGCCTGTGCGTGTTATACGCCGATAAATACGGTAATTGAGCAATTATTACTTAATGTATTTTATTTGACAGCTTTCTTACTAACATTATGTTTGGGGAAAGCCAGGTTATAGCTTTTTTTTCTTTCTTCAGTAGTTTCTTACAAAAAAAAACTCATACGTATACGTAACCAGTAAGTATGTTGAAACAGTGTTCTATATTACTGTGGCCTGAATGGCTTGAACTATTAGCGAAGGATAAGGTTTATGTTCCCTGCGATGCAGGGTTCGCAAAAAACTTTACCTGTTGGTGGTTCGCTGAAAGAGGGAAACAATTGGTCAGATTTGGACTGTCTACCAGCTGAAACCTCTGGTTTCTACTGCAGCCTTAAAGTGGTTGTAAACCCTCTCATATATCCAGTGAAGTCACTAGCGTCAGGTACATAGAGATGAAACAAAGCCTCCTACATAAGTTTTACTTGTTTATCTGTAGTTTTCTCTTGTCTACAACCCTTCAAAAGAGCACAATTGTGATAAAATCCTTCTGCATCGGTGAGGACTACAGAGGAGGAGGCGGAGAGCTGCAGTTACAGCTCTTATACACTGTGTGAGAACTGATTGGAGGAAAGAGACACCCCCTCCACATAGGGTGCCCACGTGTCCCGGATTGCCTGGGACATTCCCGCAAATGGCAGGTCTGTCCTGGGTCCCGGGCACCTTCAATCCGGGACAATAGAGGATCCCGGAATGGAATTGACAGAGCGAGCAAACCCTGAGGTAGCGCTGGCGCTCGCTCTGTCTCCAGCTCCACCTGAGACTCTGGTCACTGGTTGCTAGGGCAGCCTGGCATCTAACAACCAGTGACCTCACAGCCGCGACTCTGCCCAGCATGCAAAGCGGAGGAGGAGTTTGTTAACTTTCCTCCTCCGCGCCTAACGTTCTCCAGACTCTGCCATGCCGGACGAGGCTGTCAAGACTGACTGTGCGAGCCTGCCTGTGAAGGAGAGGATGTGGCAAGTCAACCCCAGTGGAGAGCGGGGCAGGGCTGTGTCTCTGACAGGATGGATGCCTGGGCTTTGTAGTGGGGATCGGGCCGGACTGGCCAGCGGTAAAGCAGACTGAGGGCCTCATAGGTTTGCCCTTCCTCCTCGGTGACTGACTGCTTATCCTTGGAGGGGAAGTGACAGGGAGTGCAGCGATGCGGCCCAGGAGGACACTGCAATCACTTTCTTGGCTGGCAGCTCACACTGGTGTCTGTGCCTGTGTAGAGGAGTCGGGAGTGACTGATGGAACAGAAGTACTAGTCGAGTGAAGAGGGTGATCTCCTGGTGAGAGGAGCATTACAAACTGCTGTATGAAGCTTCCCAGGTGAGTGCCTGCTATAGACTGGGCACATCTGAACAAGGTCCAGAGGATTGCACATTACACTTGTATTAGATTTGCTTTGTGAGTGTCAGGATTTTTTACTTAGTCAAGTAGCCATGTGCCAAGTGTTGTTACTTGTTATCCATAGCAGCCAATCAAACTGTACCTTACATTGTCATCAGCTACATCTGATGGGCTTCTGTACTTGTGCATATAATCATAGCTTATTACTGTATATTCTGCATTGCTGTTTATTAAATAAGTCCTTTTGGTGTTTGTAACTTTGCCAGGTTACGTGACAACTGAATGTATTCTAAATGCCTACAATTGTCGTAATATGCTTGCTGCTAAGCAGAATGAGGGGAGCAGCTGTGCAAAGTAACCAGTCAGCTTCTAGCCTCAGCTTGTTTGGTTAAGCTTTGGAAATGAAAGCTGGAAGCTGATCGGTTGCCATGCACACCTGCTCCAGTCTTAGAAAACTCCCTTTAATGTACGTAATCAGTGGCGGTGCGCCCATAAAGGGTGCACGGGCGCCGCCCCCTCTCTCCTGCCATCCCTCTATTACCAATAGATAGATTTATGCATTGCATTAATCTATCGATGGTCGCCGCTGCCACCCCCTATTCAGGCGCGGGGTATTTTTTTGAAGCACCTGATTAGAGCCATAGGCCATAGCCATAGCCTCTAATAGGCATCAAAAAAGGTGACCATGCTGGGCGCTCGCAGTTCAGTTAGCTGTGTGATAGGAAAGCGAATTAATATTCGCTTTCCTAACACTGAAACGCCTCTCCTCCACCTAATTGGCTGAAACGACAGGCGCTGTGATTGGACGCCTATCAGGCGTCCAATTATGGCAGAGGACGGGAAGAGAGGACGGGAGAAGACATCAAGGAGCGTGGAGGACACTGCCGCCGTGACCTGCTGCCCCATCGAGACACGGTAAGTGCCAGGCGGGCGGGGGATGCACACTGGCAGCATTTGATGAGCACAGTGGTGGTAATTGATGGGCACAGTAGCGGCAATTGATGGGCACAGTGGCTGCGTTTGATGGGCACAGTAGCTGCAATTGATGTTTTTTTTTCAGTTTTTTGCGCCCCCTCCAAAAAAAAAAAAAAACGAATTTAAGCACCAGCCGCCACTGGTATGTATTAATGAATATTCCAAGAATGGAAAGTGACAGTGAGCAGTGGATGTAATAGCTTATCCTTAACAAGCTATCTATCTATTTCTGGCACAAAAAAATCCTGAGCATCGCTAAAGTGTTCGGGTTTGGCTTGGAGAAAAGGTGGCAACCCTATCCCTGCCTCATACTGCAGAACAGACCGAAGCCGCCTACCCCTTCTCGGCTATTTACAAGTATACAGGAGACAACAGAGGGACACCGCTGTGCATTCCTGGCGCTAATCTGAGATCTGTTTAGAACTTCAGCTTATATTATATGTATGTAGATGGACAGAGGAGGGGGACAGGGTGACAGGGATAGTGATCAGAAAAAGGGTAAAAAGTGCCCCCAGCATGTTTCTGACACCCATCTCTCTACTAGCACAAGTGGAAGGGGGGTCTGTACTGAGGGGGGTCTGTACTTAGTGGGGGGTCTATAACGAGGGAGGGGAGTCAGTACTAAAGGGGGTCTATACTGAGGGAGGGGGTATATACTTAGTCAGGGGGGTCTATACTGATGGAGAAGGGATCTGTATTTAGTGGAGGGGTCTATACTGAAGGGGGAGTCTGTACTGAGGGAGGGGAGTCTATACTTGGTGGGGGGTCTTTACTGAGGGGTATATACTTAGTAGAGGAGGGTTCGTACTAAGGGAGGGGTCTATACTGGGTGGAGGGGGGCCGTACTGAGGGAGGGGTCTATAGTTAGTAGAGGGGGTCCATACTTAGTGGAGAGGGGTCCGCACTGAGGGAAGGGGGTCTATAGTTAGTAGAGGGGGTCCGTACTGAGGGAGGGGGTCTATAGTTAGTAGAGGGGGCCCGTACTGAGGGAGGGGGGTCTATACTGGGGGAAGGGGGTCTATAGTTAGTAGAGGGGGCCCGTACTGAGGGAGGGGGTTTATACTAAGAGAAGGGGGGTCTATTATTACAATGTAATAATAAAAATACATTCCAAGCATGGTATTGGGATGATATAAGTGCTAAAACCAGCCATTCACCCGACAAATTGCTCGCCGCCAAAATCCCATCAACCCCGAAACTACATTCAACACAACCCCTCCCCCCCCCCCGGTCCTGGAAAAATTTTCCCTGAATGGCAGTTTGAAAATGTGGTCACCCTACCCCCACATAGGCACAGGAATAAGGGGAACATGCAGAGCTGTATTCTAAATAGACAAGCTGTGTGCTTATCTCCCTCACCATCACTAAATTATCACATGTGTTGGGAAAACTTCTCAGAAGTGACTAATGCTAATGTATCGGGGTATCGTTTCCTACCCACAGACTACAGTTCCCAGCACGCTTTGCGGCACCCGGGGTGCAATTCCCCGCGCAAGGACTGCTGGGTGGACTTTAAAAGGGGAAAGAGGAGCCTCTCTTTCTCTCTCCATGCAAGAGGATCCCTGCACTCACCTGCTGCGTGTGCAAGGCCTGAAGCCTGGGCCTTGCAGTTGTTCCAGAGAGGCCTTCCGCTCCATCAAAGAGCCTGCGGGGCATCCGATCCACCTAAGGTGCCACCATCTTCTGGAGGACCGAAGACCCGGCGCATCGTGGGCACTGTGAAGCGACTCACAGTAGCGGAGGTACCGGACAGGAGTCGGTCCGGTCTGGTGAGAGAGCGCCAGCTCAGAATCGCATCTGTTTAACTTTGTTGCCTACTAACTTTGCCTAGGCCCATCAGTGATTGCAGTTATATTCTAGAGAGACTGTCTGCTGAACTGAGTTTGTTAGTCTCTCCAGCTTTACCAAGTTAGTCATCTTCACTACCCCTTTGGATTACAGTTTGTTCTTTATGTGCACCACCGAGAGTTGCTAGCGAAGATTCTTCCATAAACTATACCCCAAGTTATAGTCAGGCCTGACTGGGTAGTATAGGACATTGCTGGGCGCCATTTTTTTTCTCACGAGGGAGGATAACTGCAGCGGGGTTATTATATTACCATTGCATTGCTGAATGTTATACCCTTTTAATGTGTACACCTATATTGCAGGAATCTGCATGAGATATTGTATACAAATTACCTTTTATACTTTTACCAATAGTAAAAAGTTATAGTTAAATAATTTGGGTGTCAGTGTCAATTACTGCGCTGGGATATAAAGGGGTTGTGCCATATAACAGTATAGATATAGTACAGTTATACGATCCTCCCCCTTTTCTAACTGTGCCACGAGAGGTTAGAGCCGATTGCCAGGGGTTGACAGCAGTGCATTACAAGGCCCAAAACAAACAAGCAGCCCTCTTAAACTGAGGGTATCGCTATATGGATAACAGAGGAACAAAGCACCAGAGAGAAACAACACTTAGAGCTTTGAAGAGAGACAAGTAATCACTACAGTTATATGTGCTTTTTACACATTCATGACTGGCGTTTACAACCACTTTAAGTCTTTCATTTAGTGGTGGTATTGCTAGTGACACTAAATGATGACTTCCCGCTGCAAGTGTCTTTGCTTGCTAGGATACAAGTTGCCACACAGTGTCATTGCTTGCTAGGATGCTGAAAGCTGCCTGTGTTCCAGCAACCAAAGTCAATTTGTAGGCCAGCTGCTTATGTCCTAGCAACCAGTGGTGTCGTTGGTTTTTAGGATGTCGATGTTCACACAGTTATTGGTTGTTATGTTTTTTTCTTTAAAGTCACACAGTTTAAATCCATTATCAATCATGTCGTATAGCAAAGTAGTTCCACATGATTAACAAAACCCCCTGACCTGCTGAAGCAAAGCATGCTGACTAATGGATACAATGCTATTTAACCACTTAAGCCCCGCCGCACGACTATATACGTCCTCTTTTTGAATAGGGATATCTCAGTAACGGCAGCAGCTGCTGCCACAACCGAGATATCCATCTCTTCAGGCGGCGGTCCTGTAAATGATAATGGTGGTCTCTGCAGTGGATTTGCCGCGAGATCACTGTTATCGCCGGCGGGAGAGGGCCCCCCCCTCCCACCGCTCTCTCACACCCTCCGCCGCTTACCGGAGCCGTCGGGAGCGGCGGAGGCGATCGGGTCCTTTCTCGTGCTGTTTATTTTTTTTGCTGTTTATTATATTTTAATTTTTTTAAAACAGTGTAAAAATAAATAAAATCTAGTAAAATTATTAATAAAGAAAAAAATGTTTAACCACTTCAGCACCGGGCCTATTCTGGCACTTCTCCCCTTCATGTAAAAATCATAATTTTATGGCTATAAAAATACTTAGAACCCCCAAACATTATATATGTTTTTTTAGCAGATACCCTAGGGAATAAAATGGCGGTCATTGAAATTTTTTATCTCGCTCGGTATTTGCGCAATAAATTTTCAAACGCCTTTTTTGGGGAAAAAAATGGTTTCATGAATTAAAAAATTACAAAACAGTAAAGTTAGCCCAATTTTTTTGCATAATGTGAAACATGTTGTTATGCTGAGTAAATAGATACCTAACATGTCACGCTTTAAAATTGCGCACACTCATGGAATGACACCAAACTTCAGTACTTAAAAATCTCCATAGGCGATGCTTTAAAAATGTTTACACGTTACCATAGAGGAGGTCTAGTGCTAGAATTGTTGCACTCATTCTAACGCACGCAGCAATACCTCACATGTGTGGTTTGAGTTTCGTTTACATATGTGGGCGGGACTGAGCACGAGCTACCGGGGACAGGGGCGTATTAAAATGTTTTTATTATTTTTAACTTTTTTTTTATTTCTTACACTTTTTTTTACTTTTTTGTTTTTTTGATCACTTTTATTCCTATTACAAGGAATGAAAACATCCCTTGTAATAGGTATCTATTGTGACAGGTCCTCTTTATGGAGAGATGCGGGGTCAATTAGACCCCACATCTCTCCTCTAGGCTGGAAAGCATGAGATCGGTAAAAAAAATTCACTGATCTCATGCTGACAGCCAAGATCACGGCTTTGTTTACATACGGGAACCCGGCGTGACGTCATAACGTCGCGCCCGGGCCTCCGACGGTCATAGAGATGACTGGTGACCATATGGTCACCAGTCATCTTTATGCTTCCCATCCGGCGCCGGCCAATTCATTCTCTGGGCCCCCAATGGCACGGGAGAGCCCGGAGAAATTTGCCGGCTACAATCGGACGTCGGTGTACTGCTAGCAGAGTGCCCGCAAGTACTTGGCTGTGACACACCTAATTCTACACCTTCATTCCTCTCAGTGCAGGTTTCAGAGAGGACTGAAGGTATAGTGGGGTTGGAGATCCCAGCTGATGAGGAGCAAGGAGACGTCCGCTTTGTTGTTTGGTGTGGGTCTTTAAGGTACGCTTGCCAATGAGCTGCATGGCAGGTCAACATATGTCTGGTCAAGCATGTGGTGCCAAAGGGGCTGATGTTTTGGCCACTCGAGATACGCTTGAGACATATGTTGCAAATAGCAGCGGTGCGATCTGACACACTCGACTCAAAAAAAGGCCCACACCAAAGAACTTTTGGAATAACGGGCAGAGGCAGTGCCCTGCACAGGCGGAGCTCTGCGGTGTGATTCAGTCGGTGTGCTGCCCTTATGCTGGCCCCCGGAGGGCATCCTGCCTAGTTGGAGATGTGCCTCCTCCTCATCCTCTTCCTCCTCCTCTCTCCTATCAGGCACCCATGTGGAGTCAGTGACCTCATCATCCCCTCCCTCTTGATCACTGGAGCAAACCTGGCAGTATGCTGCAGCTGCTGGAAAATGACTGCCAGATTGCTGTCCTTCTTGAACATCCCCTCTCTCTGCGCTCATGCTACTGCCTTCCTCTAGCTGTGTATCATCATCAGACCCTTCAAAACGCTGGGCATCCTCCTGGAGCATGTACCCAACACTGTGTTCAAACAGTTCGGGGGACTCCTCAGGAGGACATGGTGGGTCTAGGGAAGGAGTGACTGATGACATTCATACGAGGGAAGAGGACGCGTTGGCAGCTGCTTTGCCAGTACCCTGAGCCTGTGTGAGAGAGGATGGGGAGGATGAGGAGGGCTTGGTCATGCACTCTACCAAGTCTTCGGCATGATGCGGCTCAACACGTCCAGCTGCCGAAAATAAGGACAAGCGTGTCCCATGGCCACGTGCTGATGACAATGCACCGCGTCCACGACCAGCACTGTTGCCCCCAGACACAGAGCCTGCTTGCCCTCTTTTATTGGCTCGTGACTGTCTGCCTCTCCTTGTTGGCCTTCCAGACATTCTAATGACCTGCAGGGAAATGGGAAAACAAGCAATAAGGGGTAGCTTCAGGTGTATACTGTGCAGGAGGCACACTGCGCCCACTGTAACTACTGCAGATGCCTGCCTGTGTTACACAACAGGAAAACACAACAATAAGGGGTAGCTTCAGGTGTATACTGTGCAGGAGGCACACTACGCCCACTGTAACTGCTGCAGATGCTTGTTAGTGTAACACAAAAGAAAAAAAACACAAGCAATAAGGGGTACCTTCAGGTGTATACTGTGCAGGAGGCACACTACACCCACTGTAACTGCTGCAGATGCCTGCCTGTGTTACACAACAGGAAAACACAGCAGTAAGGGGTAGCTTCAGGTTTATACTGTGCAGGAGGCACACTACGCCCATTGTAACTGCTGCAGATTCCTGTTAGTGTAACACAAAAGAAAAAAAAACACAAGCAATAAGGGGTAGCTTCAGGTGTATACTGTGCAGGAGGCACACTACGCCCACTGTAACTGCTGCAGATGCCTGCCTGTGTTACACAACAGGAAAACACAGCAATAAGGGGTAGCTTCAGGTGTATACTGTGCAGGAGGCACACTACGCCCACTGTAACTGCTGCAGATGCCTGCCTGTGTTACACAAAATGAAAACACAGCAATAAGGGGTAGCTTCAGGTGTATACTGTGCAGGAGGCACACTACACCCACTGTAACTGCTGCAGATGCCTGTTAGTGTAACACAAAAGAAAAAAACCTCGAGCAATAAGGGGTAGCTTCAGGTGTATACTGTGCAGGAGGCACACTACGCCCACTGTAACTGCTGCAGATGCCTGCCTGTGTTACACAACAGGAAACCACAGCAATAAGGGGTAGCTTAAGGTGTATACTGTGCAGGAGGCACACTACGCCCACTGTAACTGCTGCAGATGCGTGCCTGTATTACACAACAGAAAAAAACAGCAATAAGGGGTAGCTTCAGGTGTATACTGTGCAGGAGGCACACTACACCCACTGTAACTGCTGCAGATGTCTGCCTCTGTTACACAACAGGAAAACACAGCAATAAGGGGTAGCTTCAGGTGCATACTGTGCAGGAGGCACACTACGCCCACTGTAACTGCTGCAGATGGCTGTTAGTGTAACACAAAAGAAAAAAACCTCAAGCAATAAGGGGTAGCTTCAGGTGTATACTGTGCAGGAGGCACACTGCGCCCACTGTAACTACTGCAGATGCCTGCCTGTGTTACACAACAGGAAAACACAACAATAAGGGGTAGCTTCAGGTGTATACTGTGCAGGAGGCACACTACACCCACTGTAACTGCTGCAGATGCTTGTTAGTGTAACACAAAAGAAAAAAAACACAAGCAATAAGGGGTATCTTCAGGTGTATACTGTGCTGGAGGCACACTACACCCACTGTAACTGCTGCAGATGCCTGCCTGTGTTACACAACAGGAAAACACAGCAATAAGGGGTAGCTTCAGGTGTATACTGTGCAGGAGGCACACTACGCCCACTGTAACTGCTGCAGATGCCTGCCTGTGTTACACAACAGGAAAACACAGCAATAAGGGGTAGCTTCAGGTGTATACTGTGCAGGAGGCACACTACACCCACTGTAACTGCTGCAGATGTCTGCTTGTGCTACTCAACTGGAAAACACAGCAATAAGGGGTAGCTTCAGGTGTATACTGTGCAGGAGGCACACTACGCCCACTGTCACTGCTGCAGATGCCTGATAGTGTAACACAAAAGAAAAAAAACACAAGCAATAAGGGGTAGCTTCAGGTGTATACTGTGCAGGAGGCACACTACGCCCACTGTAACTGCTGCAGATGCCTGCCTG
Organism: Rana muscosa; assembly: GCA_029206835.1. Lineage (NCBI taxonomy): Eukaryota > Metazoa > Chordata > Amphibia > Anura > Ranidae > Rana > Rana muscosa. The sequence continues at coordinate 1,014,585,326 of CM055116.1, forward strand.
TGTTACACAATAGGAAGACACAGCAATAAGGGGTAGCTTCAGGTGTATACTATGCAGGAGGTTTAGCAAGAATGACACTGACACTGTCCCCTGCCTATCCTTCTCTGTCCCTGTATACCAACACACTGTAAATGCACAAGGTTAATGAAAGAATATCACTGACACTGTCCCTGCCTATTCTTCTCTGTCCCTGTATACCAACACACTGTAAATGCACAAGGTTAATTAAAGAATATCACTGACACTGTCCCCTGCCTATCCTTCTCTGTCTCTGTATACCAACACACTGTAAATGCACAAGGTTAATGAAAAAAGATCAAAGACACTTTCCCTGCCTATTCTTCTCTGTCCCTGCACGCAAACACACTACACAAGGCCGCCGCACTGGCGGCCTTTTATAGTGTGGGGCGTGTACTAAACCCCCCTGAGCTATAATTGGGTGGCTCTCCTCGCTGCCGGTGCTGTGATTGGCCAAGCATGAGGGGTCACAGTGCATGCTTGGCCAATCACAGCGCCGGCAATGCACTGTGATGGCACAGTGTATTGTGGGCTGTTCGCGTCACACGAATTTGGCACGAACGGCCCACAAAGTTTTGGTTTCGCCGAACAGGCGAACAGCCGATGTTCGTGTCGAACATGCGTTCGACTCGAACACCAAGCTCATCCCTACTGATGGACCTAAAAAGATACATTCATTTTGCTGTTTAATATTACTTTAACTATGTCACTGACTCATCTCTACACATTTCGGGACATTGATTTCAACAGGGAAGGAGAAAGTTGCATTTACTTCTATCTATCTAAACATCTATAGCATCTATAAACTCTTCTAAATATTAATATAGCAAAATGCACACTCTATCTTGACTCTTTTTTAATGACAGAATGTGCAGGCCCAAATGGCATGCTTTATATTATGCTGAACTTTGAAATGTCATCTTCAACATCAATATCAATATACCATTTTTCTGTTCGATATGATAGTATCAATATTGTACCAAATGTAGTACAGTTACAAAATCATCACCATTTGACATAAAAAACCCATCATCAAAAGTCAGAAATTGTTAACCACTTGCCGACCGCCACACAAACATATATGTCGACAGAATGGCACGGACAGGCAAATGGGCTTACAGGTACATCCCTTTAAATTTGCCGCCGTGTGGTCCGTGATCGTGCCCGCGGGACCCGCGGACTCGATGTCCGCCAGTGTCCCGCGATCATGTCATGGAGCTGAAGAACGGGGAGATGTCAGTGTAAACACAACATCTCCCCGTTCTTCCTAGTGACAGGTCACTGATCGTCTGCTCCCTCTCATCGGGAGTAGTGATCAGTGATGTGTCACTCGTAGCCACGCCCCCAAACAGTTAGAACACATCCCTAGGACACACTTAACCCCTTCCTAGCCCCCTAGTGGTTAACCCCTTCACTGCCAGTCACATTTAGACAGTAATCAGTGCATTTTTATAGCACTGATTGCTGTATAAATGTGAATGGTCCCAAAATAGCGCCAAAAGTGTCCGATGTGTCCGCCATAATGTTACAGTCATGATAAAAATTGCTGATCACCGTCATTACTAGTAAAAAAAATATATTAATAAAAATGCCATAAAACAATCCCCGATTTTGTAGACGCTATAACTTTTGCGCAAGCCAATCAATAAACGCTTATTGCAATTTTTTTTACCAAAAATATGTAGAAGAATACGTATCGGCCTAAACTGAGGGAAAAAAATGTTTATATATTTTTTGGGGATATTTATTATAGAAAAAAGTAAAAAATATTGCTTTTTTTTCAAAATTGTCGCTTTATTTTTGTTTATAGCGCAAAAAATAAAAACGGCAGAGGTGATCAAATACCACCAAAAGAAATCTCTATTTGTGGGGAAAAAAGGACATCAATTTTGTTTGGGAGCCACGTCGCGCAATAGTCAGTTAAAGCAACGCAGTGCCGAATCGCAAAAAGTGCTCTGGTCATTGGCCAGCCAAATCGTCCGGGGCTGAAGTGGTTAAGGCATTACATCTACCACATACAATTGAGTAAAGGTGTATGGATGTCTAAGTGGTCATTTATTTTTACTATGAGCGTTAATGGCTTGGAAATAGTTTTATTTTTTTTTATTTTTTTAAATAGATTTTATTGAAGGTATAAGTCATACAGATTACTACAGCAATAGAAGTAATTATATTTTAACATATCAATAGTTGTGTCAAACCAGTAAATATGGTAAAAGAAGACAATAATGCATAGATAACAATACGCATCCTAGGAGATAAAAGAATAAGGTCCCATGCAAGGGATGAATAAACAATGTAGGAGGTAAGAGCTTTCAAAGCTAAACATCCCTATGTAAGGGGGGAGGATAAATGAATGGATCCTGGAACTAGGGAGGACCCTAGGAAAACTGGAGGGCAGAGAACAGAACAAAACAAAAACAAAAAAACCTAGGGAGAAAGAGAAAAGAAAAAACAAAAAAAGGGAGGAATGGGGGATGATGGGGGGGGGTGATGGGGGGGGTGGAAGTAGACACCAAGCTACCATTATGAGAGGTATCAAGGAGGTAGACATCAAATTGCACTGGAAATATCTAGAGTGCATCTCACCATATAGATTCAGATTTAGATTTAGTCCCATCAAGATAGGTCACCTGGGGGGGGGGGGGAGAGTAGAGACACTGGAGGTGATGGGAGGGGTGTCCCGTAATAGGAGAATGAAAACAGCTCGAGGTTTGCCCGGTCTTCAGGGGAGTGCGCATAGACCAAATATGCTTGCCATCTGTGGTAGAAACGTTGTTTAGCAGTGTCAAGCGAGGAGTCTGTATTTAGTCTGTCTTTGAAAAGAAGCAGCAGAAGTTCCTTTTTGACTTGTGAAATATTCGGGGGAATATTGGATATCCAATTTTTCAAGATGGCTCTCCTGGCGAGTAGTAGGCATATCAAAGACCATTCTTTATGTGAAGGGGGGGCCTTTGGGGACCATGGCAGCAACAAAGGGTCCCAATAACCAAAGATGAGGAGGAGTGGGTCCTTAGGTAGTTTCATCAGGGTCACTTTGAAGATGTAAGCCAGGACTTTATCCCAGAAGACGGATATGTGGGGGCACGACCAGAAGCGATGCGTCAGGGAAGGTTTGAGTTGACGGCAGAGAGGGCATGAAGAGGAGGTTTGTGATTGATTGGCATAGAAAAAAGGGAATGTGAGCACGATGCATAATTTTCAGCTGAGTTTCCCTCCAAATTTCATTGGGGATCAGTTTATGTATAGTATTAAGACCCTGTAATAGTTTGTTGACCAGCTCTGTGTCTGGGAAGTCTTTGGTCCAGTTGGCCACTGATGAGGAGGCTAGGGATGACGTTGTTTTTAGTAGAAGAGGTCGATATATATCCGAGATCTTATACGAACCTTCCGAAAGAAGGACTTCCGTTATAGAATTTTTGAACCGTGTGTTATCGTGTCTACATGCATTCTTCAGGAAACTGACACATTGTCCATAGTGAAAAGCGTGGGAATGTGGAAGTGAGAATGCGTCGGCTAGGGATTTGAAATTTATGGGACGACCTGTCTCCGGATCACAGAGTTGTGAAAATTTCGTAAGTCCTTTCCGATGCCAGGTGGCAAAGGGATGTTGCTCTAGGCCTGGGATGAAACTCGGGTGGCCTTGAATTGGAAGGTGGCCGGATATGAAGGGCGAAAGATGTAGGCTTTTTCTGACTTCTCTCCAAGCAATGGCCGTGTCTCTTAGTAAAAGGTTATGTTGGAATGGTATTGGAACAGATTTCCACTTGCAGTGGAGGAGAGCTACTAGGGAGTATGTGTGTGCCATTAGAGTTTCCAAGGCATAATTGGAGTAGCGGGACGCTTGGGCTATCCAGTCTAGACCTGTCCGTAGTAGGCAGGCTAGGTTATAGGTTCTAATATTGGGAAGACTAATACCCCCTTCGCGCCTGGGAAGATATAGTTTCTGGAGGGCTATACGCGGTCGCCTACCTTTCCAAAGGAATTTAGAGATAGCTGCATTGAGAACTTTTGTATGCTTATGGTGTAGAAGCAGTGGTATAGTTTGGAGTGGGTAAAGTAAACGAGCAAAAGCTGACCATTTTCACCAGGTGACATCTTCCCAAGAGCGAAAGAGGCAGATCTATCCAATTATCAAGTTCCTGAGTTATTTTCGTGAGTAGAGGGGGATAGTTGAGATGATAGAGAGAGGCAGGTGTTTTCCCTATTTTGATCCCTAGGTATGTGATATGTGAATGTGCTACCTTGAAGATAGAGTGATGTATCCATGGAGGGTCAGGGCGTGAGCCTATGGGAAGGATTTCACTTTTGCTATAATTTATACGAAGGCCTGAACATATTCTGAATTCATCGAATACAGATTTGATCGTGGGCATATCCAAGGATGGGTTAGAAGAGAAAATAAGGACATCGTCGGCAAAGAGGGAAGTACGTAGTTCGTGATCACCAATGTGAATGCCATGTAGTGGGGCTGTTTGGTTTAAAAATCGCGATAAGGGTTCTAATGCTATATTGAACAGGAGCGGGGACAAAGGACAGCCCTGCCTAGTGCCTTTATGGAGACGAAATTCCTCCGAAAGAAGGCCCGCTGCCACCAGCCTAGCTGCTGGAGCGGTATACATGGACTCTATAAGGCGGGCGAAGGGGCCGGTGAATCCCATTGAGGACATTACTAAAGAAAGCCATTCGAAACTAACGTTATCGAAGGCTTTCTCCGCATCTAGAGTGATGATTGCAAAATCACCCCTCAGGTTATTTTTGGCATGTTCCAGGGCCAGCATCACTTTCCTGATATTTAGAGTGGCAGTCCTGCCTTTAACAAAACCCGATTGAGCGGAGTGGATCAAAGAAGGAATGATGGATGCTAACCTGGTGGCAATAATTTTTGAGAGAATCTTGACATCTAGATTTAGAAGTGAGATAGGCCGATAGGAACCTGGTTCTAGGGGGTCTTTGCCTTTTTTGGACAGTAATTTTATGGTGGCTTGGTTCCCTGTGGGTAAGTACGGGCCACCAGACCATATATGTTGATATACCTTACATAGGGTGGGTTCCAATAGTGATCTTAGGGACTTGTAAAATTTGCCTGTGAAACCATCAGGGCCAGGGGCTTTAGAAGGGGCTAGGTTCCGGATGGCCAATGATATCTCAGAGAGGGATATGGGCAGGTTCAGGCTTTCTAATTGTGAGGTAGTGATTTTGGTGAGGGATATTTTTTCAAGGAATGAGAGTGCCAACGGTTTTTCTATGGGATCGGCAGCGTATAGGGATGAGTAGTATTGGAGCATAGCTTCGTTGATGTCTCGCTGCGAGGTTCTGATAGAACCCGTAGCGTCTCGGAGGGAGGAGATACATGTCGGGCGTTGAGGACCCCTGCAAAGTCTGGACAGTAGTTTCCCTGCTTTGTTCCCGAATTTATGTAGGGAGGCGTCAATGTGCGCTTTTTTCGTCAGTTCAAGGGTGTCTGCCCATGATTCAAAGGCTCGTTTAGCTACTTGCCAAGCCTTCCTATTATCAGGGGAGTCCTTTATGTACAGGGATCGTTGGGTTTGGTGTAGCCGGGAGCTAGCCAATTTGTAATTTGCCACGGCATTCCTTTTGAAAGAGGCGGCATAGGATATGATCTGACCTCTCAGGAAGGATTTTCCAGCTTCCCAAAACAAATTAGGGTTATCTAGGTGCAAAGCATTGGCCGAGGAGTATTCGGACCATGATTTTTCTATGTACTGTAAAAAATCAGAGTTATTATGTAGGTATGTGGGGAATCGCCATAGTCTGGGGTATGGGTGAAGGTCGGGGATGTCGAGTGATACTGAAACAGGAGCATGGTCTGAGATGACAATGTCATGGATGTCAGATTCCGATATCATGGGGACAATGTCGTCAGAGCAGAAAATGTAGTCAATCCTGGTGAAAACGTTGTGGGGGTTGGAGTAGAAAGTGAACTCTCTGTCAGCTGGGTTACTGAGACGCCAAACGTCATGAAGTTGAAGGGAGTCAATCATGGAGGCAAGGAGGGTCGCGTCTCTGGGGGCAAGTAGAGATCGGGGGCTTCTGGAGCAAGACCTGTCGTCAATAGGGTGAAGGATAGTATTAAAGTCTCCGCCGATAATATGTGGGATAAGCGGATCTCGAAGGAGCCAAGTAGACAGTTCGCAAAAAAAAAGTTTGGGGGGGTTATTAGGGGCGTAAATGTTAGAGATAATGAAGTCTTTTACCCCTAACTGAACATGAATCGATAGGAGACATCCTTGTGTATCTGAGTGGGTAGAGACCACCGTGCATGGAAGATTTTTGTGAATGAGTATTAGGACCCCTGCCCTGCGCCCCAGAGATTCGGAGCCGAGGACTGAGCCCACCCATAGTTTTTTCATGCGTGGGAAATCTGAAGTGGAGAGGTGGGATTCCTGAAGGAGGGCAATGTCTGTTTTGAGTCTTTTTAGATGACGGAGAATCTTCAGTCTCTTATTAGGGGAGCGAAGCCCTTTAACATTTCAGGAGACTATTTTCATAATAGGGGGTCAATCGAGAGGAGCTGGGCCGGTGTGACAGGATTGGATCGAAGTAGGTAACGGAAGCGAGCTATGAGAGTAGTATGGGACAATGAGTTGTCTACGCTACAGGGAGGTGGTGATGAAGTGATCAGTGTTGGAAGCATAACTTGGCTTGGGTGAGGTAAAAGAAAATAAGGATATCGGGGGAGGGGTTGTGAAAATAAGAACAAAAAAATATATCGTACGGACTTCACTTTTTTCCGCATGGAGTCGCTGTGTAGACCAGCTCCCATTGCAAGACCCGAATAATGCAGCCTTGACAAAAGGAAAACCCACGTTTTCAGGGGTGGTCAATGGAGCAGATTCGGATCGTGTACGGAGAGAGATAAAGGCTCTACGCAGGGAGGCCAGAGGGAACAAACATTTGTACCAGCAATTTAAAAGCAGAGAGAGAAAAAAAGAAAAACATAATTATCATAAACATGTAAAGAGCAAGGAGAAAGGAAAGGACTGGCCTACCATCAAAATGCAAGTCTGGTTTTCAAAGTCGGTAGGAGAGACCGGTGAGGTATCTCGCCTCAGGGGTAGGGCTGATCGGTTGGGTCAGGCGTGGCTATAGCCGAGAAGATGGAAGAAGAGTATTAGTCGATTCAGCTGAGCATGGGTTGGCGTAGGTCTGGTTTCGAGGGCCTGAATCTTTTTGGAGAGTCCTTACGCGGGCTTCTTTGGTCGAGACCTCGGTTGATTGGAGTCGTCCTGGGTGAGGGGCTGATGTGAGGTCCCGAGTGAAGAGAGCGTAGGAAGGCTTCCGCTTCAGATGGGTCTTGGAATGATAGCTGGTCGCCATTGGGTGCTTTGAGCCGCAGGGTGGCGGGGAAGGCCAAGGTGAATTCTATTTGTTGGCGGTGCAGTTCCGTGCAGACTTGCTGGAAAGCCTTCCTTTTTTTTGATACTTCTATGGAGTAGTCCGCAAAGATTAAGATCTGCATTCCATCTACCTGGAGAGATCTGGATTGCCGGAATTTTTGCAGAATGGAGGCTTTGTCTGCGTAATTTCAGATATTTGGCGATAATCGGTCGTGGCGACTTGCGATCTGAGTTAAAGAGTCCCATGCGGTGTGCCCTTTCCACTGTGCAGGGGCCGGGGAGGCCTAAGGACTCTGGAATACGTCTTGCACATAGATCCGTGAGGGCTGATGGTTGCAGAGATTCTGGTATGCCAATAAAGCGCAGATTGCACCTCCTGGACCTATTTTCCAAATCGTCCAGCTTGTCTAACATGAACTGATTGGTTTTATCCTGAGCATGTTCCAGGGCCTGGGCTTGGTACAGTTCATCCTCCAAGGTAGATATGCAGTGTTCTGCCTCATTGAGCCTAGTGGAATGTTCTCCTAGTTGGGCCTTGAGTTGTTGCATGCCTGCACTGACAGCTTTCTCCACAGAGGCAGCTATCATGGGGGTGAGGAGAGCTGCTACAGCCTGTGCAATCCTTTCTGTGGTGTTGTCCCCAGCAGGAGGTGAAGGAGGAGAAGGCTGTGGTGGGGAGGTGAGCGAATCACTGCTTACCTCCATTGCAGGCACCGTTTCCGAGGAGGGAGCCGAGTAGGCCGAAGCCGCGGACTCGATTTGTGGGTGTGCCTGTGGAGCCACCGCGGTCGCGTACGAGCGAATGCCGTTTTTTTCGACAAAATGGTCCATGGCGTGGCCGTGAATGACCAGGGGGTGAGCGGATGGTCAGGGTAGGCGTCCTATGGATTTATATGCCGGTTTTTGGGGTCGAGCTGCGGAGCTAGTGAGGGAGGCAGCTACTCCATACGGCGCCGGAACCGGAAGTCTCGGAAATAGTTTTATTAAAGGCATCATTGCACTCAGTGGGGTTGAGTTACCAAAATTGTGCGAAATCTGGGTCAGCTCTGCCTAGAATTCAATCAGCTTTCAGTTTTTTTTGTATAAGCTTAATTAAACAAGCTGAAGGTAGAAGCTGATTGGCTACCATGCACAGCTGCACCAGATTTTGCACCCTTCTGTTTTAGTAAATCAACCCTAGTGTTTCTTGCTTTACATACAACATGACTGTGGAGCTAACTTTATACTGAATAAATCTTGCTCACTGGTATCTGAGTAGACCAGCTCAGTAGACCTACTGTTATGACTGTAGTAAATTTCAGTCCATTTGAGGTGGTGAATTCACTTCATATTCTTTTGTTATTAGTTTAGGACTATTAAAATATTGTTTGTTTTTTGTCACACATGTATTACTTTTACACAAAAGTATGCTTAAGAATGCCACTAGGCACTATTTTACCTAATACATATAACTCAATTATTTAAAAAAAATTAACCTAACCCATTTCAATTTAAAATATATGAAAACACACCATCTGATTTGGAAATAGTGTTTAATTTTAATAAGTCTGCATACTAAAGAGCATAGTGCATACAAAGAGCAGCCTCCATACTAAAGAGTAAATAGAAGGATTTAAGTTTAATATGGGCGAAAATCCATAGTGAATATATTTTTCTGGCCCATTAATAGCCTTATGCAGAGATTCGTATTGTAAAGAAAAGTATATCACAGATGGGCTTTGTTTAATGTTAGCCAAGTCCAAACTTTATTTTCCTGAAGTCTGAAAATGGAGGTATAGCACATAGCACACATAGCAACAATGCTCTAATATCAACAGATGTTAAGTGCATCCAATTTCTTTATTTTCACTTTAACAATCCCACACATGACTGGTTTCTATCTTTTTTATAATGGATCACTAACTTTCATAACTACAGCTAAAAATGTTTGCACACCTCATTGATTCTTTATGGGGAAACACTTATTTTAGTCATACCAGATTTTATTTACCCATTGGTTGCCAAAGTAATTACTCCACCAAACAATAAGCGATATTGTCGGAGTATATGCCAGGGATTATTCATTTCACTTGTAAAGTATTTTTTGTGTTGCACTGGCAACCAAACAAATCGGATAAATCTTTATCACACATTTTAGGTATGTTGTATTATATTGTCCCAGTGCTTATTGTAATGAGACAGAAAAAAAGAAGAATTTTAAATTGTGTGGAATGCAGTCATGGGAAAGCATAACAATTAACATGCAGATTTCCTATGATTTGCATATAAATATTATGGACTAAATTGACTAAAACTTCTCCAAACTCAGCAATTTTTTGTTTACAATATTGAGCAGAAAAAACTGCGCCAGTGATTGCTAATAAAATACTCCTAAAGAGCATCAAGGTAAATGATTCAAAGTTGTGATCCACATTAGAGGGGAGAAGTCCAATCTCACAGGGAATCCAAACTTGCAGTGTAAAGTTCATTAAACATACACTAAATGTAGTCATCACCAAGTGAAATGGCTCCTTACCACAAACAGATGATATCAAGCAGGTGGCTTTAGCCCAGCCAAGGCCTTTATCCCTGGAAAAAATATCCAAGCCGGGTCCCCAGACAATCCACCAATGATAGCAAAAAAGCCCTCTTGACGGCTCGGTTGCAAAGAAAACAACAAAAATATATACCATAGGGTGATAATGTATTCACGAGGTATGCAATTAAACACCACCACTGTGCGTAGTTAATAAAGTGACCACCACCTATGTATAAATTGGCTCCTTACCAGACATAGGTAGAGAGCAAGCCTATAGCTGTATCCAACCACGGTCTTTAATCATACCCACACACAGAGTCCCAGGAATTTCTTCAATGTGAGACAAGCGCTATTTACCGCTCCGTATGGGGTACCAAAAAGAAGGGGGAGACCATAGAGTAATATCCTCTTAACATCGACTTTATTAAAAAAAGTTGTACTTACAAAAACGAAGCTTCACTAAGCATAAAACGTTACGGCCGGCATACACAAGTGCCCTTCCGTACTAGAGCTGTGTGGTGACATCACTGCGTGTTCCCCCAGACGTGTTTCGTCATATATGACGTTCTCAATGGGATAGGGCATGCAATGACTCACCTCTTTAAATAGACTAACCAAGCCTTGCTCTGAGATGCCAGCATTTGGGTTACGAGCGCCATCTTAGTTGAGGGCAACCTGCCAGTATCTTTCTTGACAACACATAGCGGCAGGGATACAAGTACCACAAATGAGAGGCGAAGTTAAAAACCTTTAAAACATTATAAACAAACTAATGGACAGAGCAACCATACTAACTAAACTGAAAAGAAAGAAAAAGAAACTGCGCTAGGATCTGGAAATGGCAATTAGTAGCTAGCACAAAAATTGCCTATGTTTTGGTTGTAAGCAGCTACTAACCTGAAAACATAATCAGTGAAAACACAATAGAAAAATATATATAGTTGCGCTAAAACCAAAACAAAAATAAATAGACAAAAAATTTTTTGTCGTGGTGTGCACCACAACACATACAAAATACATAAGTCCACTAGAATTGACACGGGGACTGGTGAATGATTTTGGGCAAAGTTGGGACATGAAATGAAACATAGACCAACACACAATAAATATGCAAAATCACATAAAAAATTGCATAAAGTATCTTCCAAATATGTTACACTAAGGCATCAGTTCATAAGTGTAAGATTATCAAAAAAGTCCAAACATATGCTGTGATAAACACCCGTGCAGAAACAAAATCCAAATCTCCACTGTGATAACTGAAGACCGGAGTGAAATCCACCACCATGAGCAAGTAAACTGCTTACCAGAACCAGTTGGTCCCCTGTTATGGAGGACCTAAAACCACATGTAAACAATCCCAGCTGAACAGCAATGGCTTCCATGACCACCGCCTCCTCACTCAGCGCTTTCCACAATAAGAGCAGCTTGAACGCAGTTGAGACATGCAAAAGAAACAGGATGCCTCGCTGGTGTAAAATCTTTGGGTTTATTAAATAAAAAATGTAGATAACACACTTACATATAGGTGAGAAAGGTACAGCCTTAAGCCCGAGGTGCCGGCCGGACACCAACGAGCAAACCCGTCCTATGGAGATCGAGCAGTGAGGGGATGACGTCAGCACGACACTCGGTCCACCCTACGCGTTTCGGTGCCCCGAGACGACGTGACCTATCACGAAACGCGTAGGGCGGACCAAATATTTTTCTCTATTTATTTTTGTTTTGGTTTTAGCGCAACTATATGTATTTTTCTTTACTAACTAAACTGATAAAGAAAAAAACAGAGCCCGGGACCAAGTGACCAAGCAAAGCCGTCACTCTATATCCGCACACTATATAGAATAGCACTAAGGCATCTATGTATAAAGTGATCCAGTGCAATAGCACTGCTGGTGCTCAGAAAACAACCAGCATATGCACATAATCCGAGGAATTAAAGGGGTATACCCTATTAAAGTGATGTAAATTATATATAAGAAATGTAATACCTAACATTACTCATTAAAGAGAAATATTAAGTGAATAATAGTGATAAAAATAATAATGAAATATATTAATACATTTTGTGTGATCTAATAATATAATACCATAACCCATAAATCCTTGTATAAGGTGACAACTTGATGCTCCAAAATATTAATCATTGATAGATTCATTCAAATTTATTGATAAAATTCTATAATGAAAAATTCGATAATAAAATTGAATAAAAATATGAGGAATTTAATGGTTAAAGAAAAATCCCTCTCTAGAGAATCACAAACCCTCAAATAGGAGGGGATACCTAAATGATGCTAAAAAACATATACTGGCATCACACAGCAAGTTTACACAAAATCATCAAGCGTTATTAATGAAAGCATTCACGTCCGTTTCTATGTTGAGTCCATAGGGGGCATAGGTCTTAAGTCTGTGTATCCACCCCATCTCCATTTTGGAGATTTCCCTAACTAGAAAACTCCCCCTCCAGTGTGGTTTGTACTTATCAATCCCTAAGTATAGAGTTTGAGGGATCTCTATTGTGTACCAATCGATAATGGTTGGACACTGAATGATTTCTAAATCCTGATATTATATTCGTCACATGTTCATTAAGGCGGACTTTCAATGATCGTTTGGTCCGTCCCACATATTGCAGGCCACACGGGCACTGCAACATGTACACAACCCCCGTAGTGTCACAGGTGATGCATGGTTTAATCGTAAACCGTTTGTTAGTGACTGTGGATAGAAAGTCAGTGACACGTCTCCTAGGGTGGGAGTTAAGGGAACAAACCCTACATCTCCTGCACTTGTAATATCCACTAAGATGATCAAAAAAACCCTAGTAGTGATAGGGGGATTAAGGACATTAGGGGCCACATGATGACGCAAAGGGGACACCCACCTAAAAATTACCCTGGGCCTTTCTGGAAGAATATCCCTTAGGACCACATCATTAGTAACCAAGTGACAATGCTTATCAATTAACTTTTTGATGTTTTTATGTTGTAAAGAGTATGTCGTGATGAAAGGGACACCCATGTCGCCATTGTTAACGCGGGGACCTTTCTCAATAAGAAGATCCTCTCTTTTGGTAGACTTAACAGTATCCAAAATATCAACAATAAAATCCCTCTGGTAACCCTTTTCCAGGAACCTCTGCGTCAGGACATCAGCCTGTTCCAAAAAACGATTCTGATCCGTGCAGTTCCTACGGAGCCTAAGATACTGGCTCTTTGGAACCTCATGGAGCCAGGGGTCATGATGGCAACTACTCAAAGGAATGAACAAATTCCTGTCCGTTTCCTTAAAATAGGTTGAGGTCACAAAAGCATTACCCTTGATCTTGATTGTTAAATCAAGGTAATGCACTGCCTCCTGACTCGTTTTGTACTTCGGGTAAATCCCTCTATGGTTGGAATTCAATGTCTCCATGAACTCCACTAGGTCCTGATGTTGACCATCCCATAGGAGGAGGATGTCATCAATATACCTGGCCCAAAAGGCCACTTGTGGCACATTAGCAGCATAGATGAAATCCACCCCCCATTTGGCCATAAAAAGATTAGCCAGGCTTGGGGCGTACTTGGCCCCCATAGCCACCCCAGTGTCCTGTTTATAAAAATGGTTATCAAACCAAAAATAATTTGAAGAGGCGGCAAAACGTAATAAGGACAAAAGAAACGACACCTGGTCCTGTGGAAGACCCGAGTCATGATTCAGAAACCATTCCACAGCACTAAAACCCAACTTATGTGGGATAATAGTGTACAGTGATGTGACATCCACTGTGACCATCCAAACATCACTACCAGGAGTAAGGCCCGATAGTAAATTAATAATGTGCCTCGAATCTTTAACGAAAGAAGGCATCAACCAAACAAGGGGTTGTAAATAAAAATCAATATACCTGCCCACCCGGGATGTAATGGAATCAATTCCACTAACAATGGGGCATCCCGGGGGGCAGACAGGATCCTTGTGCAATTTAGGGAGATAGTAAATGGTGGGAGTACGAGGGGCTTTGGGAATTAGATATAACCTTTCCTTTTGATTAAGGATCCCTTCAAGGAAACCCTTGTTGACCAAAAATTCAAGATCCCTAGTATATTGTACTTTGGGGTCAGAAGGCAACCGAGTATAGGTGTTAACATCACCGATGATATTATACATCTCGGCCATATAGGCTGCCCTATCAAGAATCACTATCCCCCCTCCCTTATCAACAGGTCTTATGACCAGGTCCTTGTTATTGCACAAGGAATCAAGGCCATCCTGCAACGTTTTGTTCATCCTAACCTTCTTCACCTCCATGCTATCTAAATCCCTAAGCAACACATCCCGAAATACCCTTAATGATGGTGCCAGGGCACCTGGGGGATTAAACGGGGATGCTTTTGATAACCCTGAATGCACAAAATCAGTGGGCCTCTCTTGAGTGACTGGAGGAACACCCGCCATATATCTTTTGATGTTCAACCTCCTGACAAATTTGTGGATGTCCATATAAGTATGGAACTTATCTAAACCCTTTGGTAAAGCAAACTTGAGTCCCTTATCCAAAAGGCAAATTTCAGGTTCAGACAATACCTTATTACCCAAATTAAAAATTCCCTGACCCTTTATGTTTTGGGTCGCTTTGATTGCTCTTGCCCGCCTCCCCCCTCTAGTTCCCCTCCTCTTTTTACCATTCTTTTTAATCCTTGGGTGGGCCTGTGAAAACCCCAGCTTCCCTGGCCATTGGCCATAGGTGGCCCTCTGGAAGGCGGGGCTCTATCAGAAACCTGGTAGGATGAGTTTGAGTTACCCCTACCCCCCTGTTGGTAATATTGTGAGTTCCCTCCCCAGGGATCAATCTCTGGACCATCCCTGTCCCTGAGAGGAAAAAAGGAATTGTGGGTGGGAACCAAATAGTCCCAACCCTCACTAGTATTATACGAGGGGGAACGTAGGTCCCAATCATTACTGGGACCATGTCTCCATCCCTCGGCGTTATCAGCAAGGGAACCACGCCCACGTTGATTCGGAGGACCCCACCCTCTCCCTCGAGAGGGTGGTCCTCTTACACTGGGTGGTTGACCTGAGTGGTAATAACTTGAATGATAACTTTGTCCATATTCGGCTCTAGGGGGACCAAAGGGTCTTACTGGTCCATTGTGAGAAGGACCACCCCTAGTCCCACTATTCCCTCTCCTTGGAGAGTGAAAAGAGGGATGCCCAACACCTCTGGCTAATTTAGCGTTATTAGGTCCTCGTTTGGGGACAGAGGTTTGAGTGGGTTGTTGGCCTTTATTAATTACTGGTCCTACCACAGGGACTGCAATCTCCATTTCACTGGTGGTCACCCTCGATTGCTCCTCCAACAACTTCTTTTGCCACTCAAACACAATGTTCCCATTATAATCCGCTAGGTCCCTATTATACTTTTTCTTCTTTTTGGACCTCTGGTCCCTATCTTCTTAAGGATTTTTAGGAGACCTTGGGATTTATCCAGATATTCCTCACCCTCTCTAATGGGATTAAGTTTGTCTTTAATAAGTCTAATTTCTTCGTCGAGTTTAACTAATTTGGTGGCTTCCTTTCCACCAAAAAACGAAGAAAAGAGACCCCAGCCTGATTAAAGTATTTAAACCATTCTTCCAGGTCTGTGTCCCCCTTCTGAGGGGCCACATCCCATCTCAGGCTCCTAGGGTCCATCTGGTGACCAATATAGGCATATAGTTCTCAAGGTACGCAATATCCCACTTGGTGTGATTTTCGGATATCATAAGGTTTTTCAACCTAGTGAAAATCCCACCAAGATTGCCCGCCTCATCTCTGTATGATTCAAAGACCCCAGCGATATTCACCACTTTGGTGGCCCTAAACTCAAACACATCCATCAAAGGACAGTGGTGTCACAGCCGCAGAAATAATATCAGAACAAATAAATAAAAAAGAAAAATCTGCCCTAGGACTAATAGGAATACATTACATAAAAAGGCAGCAGCAATAATGTGATAGACATATACAAGATTGAGCAGAAAAAACTGTGCCAGTGATTGCTAATAAAATACTCCTAAAGAGCATCAAGGTAAATGATTTAAAGTTGTGATCCACATTAGAGGGGAGAAGTCCAATCTC
Organism: Rana muscosa; assembly: GCA_029206835.1. Classification (NCBI taxonomy): domain Eukaryota; kingdom Metazoa; phylum Chordata; class Amphibia; order Anura; family Ranidae; genus Rana; species Rana muscosa. The sequence continues at coordinate 1,014,601,331 of CM055116.1, forward strand.
ACAGGGAATCCAAACCTGCGGTGTCTTGAAAGTTCATTAAACATACACTAAATGTAGTCATCACCAAGTGAAATGGCTCCTTACCACAAACAGATGATATCAAGCAGGTGGCTTTAGCCCAGCCAAGGCCTTTATCCCTGAAAAAAAAAGATCCAAGCCGGGTCCCCAGACAATCCACCAATGATAGCAAAAAAGCCCTCTTGACGTCTCGGTTGCAAAGAAAACAACAAAAATATATACCATAGGTATTCACAAGGTATGCAATTAAACACCACCACCGTGCGTAGTTAATAAAGTGACCACCACCTATGTATAAATTGGCTCCTTACCAGACATAGGTAGAGAGCAAGCCTATAGCTGTATCCAACCACGGTCTTTAATCATACCCACACACAGAGTCCCAGGAAGATCTTCAATGTGAGACAAGCGCTATTTACCGCTCCGTATGGGGTACCAAAAAGAAGGGGGAGACCATAGAGTAATATCCTCTTAACATCGACTTTATTAAAAAAAATTGTACGTACAAAAACGAAGCTTCACTAAGCATAAAACGTGCCGGCCGGCATACACAAGTGCCCTTCCGTACTAGAGCTGCGTGGTGACGTCACTGCGTTTCTCCCAGACGCGTTTCGTCATATATGACATTCTCAATGGGATAGGGCACGCAATAACTCACCTCTTTAAATAGACACAGCAAGCCTCGCTCTGAGATGCCAGCATTTGGGTTACGAGCGCCATCTTAGCTGAGGGCAACCTGCCAGTATCTTTCGTGACAACACATAGCGGCAGGGATACAAGTACCGCAAATGAGAGGCTAAGTTAAAAACCTTTAAAACATTATAAACAAACTAATGGACAGAGCAACCATACTAACTAAACTGATAAAGAAAAAAACAGAGCGCGGGACCAAGTATACGGCGCAAAGCCGTCACTCTATATCCGCACACTATATAGAATAGCACTAAGGCATCTATGTATAAAGTGATCCAGTGCAATAGCACTGCTGGTGGTCAGAAAACAACCAGCATATGCACATAATCCGAGTAATTAAAGGGGTATACCCTATTAAAGTGATGTGAAATTATATATAAGAAATGTAATACCCAACATTACTCATTAAAGAGAAATATTAAGTGAATAATAGTGATAAAAATAATAATAAAATATATTAATAAATTTTGTGTGATCTAATAATATAATACCATAACCCATAAATCCTTGTATAAGGTGACAACTTGATGCTCCAAAATATTAATCATTGATAGATTATAGAATTTTATTAATAAATTTGAATTAATGAAAAATTCAATAATAAAATTGAATAAAAATATGAGGAATTTAATGGTTAAAGAAAAATCCCTCTCCAGAGAATCACGAACCCTCAAATAGGAGGGGATACCTAAAGGATGCTAAAAAACCTATACTGGCATCACACAGAAAGTTTACACAAAATCATCAAGCGTTATTAATGAAAGCATTCACGTCCGTTTCTATGTTGAGTCCATAGGGGGCATAGGTCTTAAGTCTGTGTATCCACCCCATCTCCATTTTGGAGATTTCCCTAACTAGAAAACTCCCCCTCCAGTGTGGTTTGTACTTATCAATCCCTAAGTATAGAGTTTGAGGGATCTCTATTGTGTACCAATCGATAATGGTTGGACACTGAATGATTTCTAAATCCTGATATTATATTCGTCACATGTTCATTAAGGCGGACTTTCAATGATCGTTTGGTCCGCCCCACATATTGCAGGCCACACGGGCACTGCAACATGTACACAACCCCTGTAGTGTCACAGGTGATGCATGGTTTAATTGTAAAGGCCAACAGCCCACTCAAAAATCTGTCACCAAACGAGGACCTAATAACGCTAAACCAGGGGGGGAGAAGGAATAGTGGGACTAGGGGTGGTCCTTCTCATTATGGACCAGTAAGACCTTTTGGTCCCCCTAGAGCCGAATATGGACAAAGTTATGATTCCAGTTATTACCACTCAGGTCAACCACCCAGTGTAAGAGGACCGCCCTCTCGAGGGAGAGGGTGGGGTCCTCCGAATCAACGTGGGCGTGGTTCCCTTGCTGATAACGCCGAGGGATGGAGACATGGTCCCAGTAATGATTGGGACCTACGTTCCCCCTCGTATAATACTAGTGAGGGTTGGGACTATTCGGTTCCCACCCACAATTCCTTTTTTCCTCTCAGGGATAGGGATGGTCCAGAGATTGATCCCTGGGGAGGGAACTCACAATATTACCAACAGGGGGGTAGGGGTAACTCAAACTCATCCTACCAGGTTTCTGATAGAGCCCCGCCTTCCAGAGGGCCACCTATGGCCAATGGCCAGGGAAGCTGGGGTTTTCACAGGCCCACCCAAGGATTAAAAAGAATGGTAGAAAGAGGAGGGGAACTAGAGGGGGGAGGCGAGCAAGAGCAATCAAAGCGACCCAAAACATAAAGGGTCAGGGAATTTTTGAGTAATAAGGTATTGTCTAAACCTGAAATTTGCCTTTTGGATAAGGGACTCCAGTTTGCTTTACCAAAGGGTTTAGATAAGTTCCATACTTATATGGACATCCACAAATTTGTCAGGAGGTTGAACATCAAAAGATATATGGCGGGTGTTCCTCCAGTCACTCAAGAGAGGCCCACTGATTTTGTGCATTCAGGGTTATCAAACGCATCCCTGTTTAATCCCCCAGGTGCCCTGGCACCGTCATTAAGGGTATTTCGGGATGTGTTGCTTAGGGATTTAGATAGCATGGAGGTGAAGAAGGTTAGGATGAACAAAACGTTGCAGGATGGCCTTGATTCCTTGTGCAATAACAAGGACCTGGTCATAAGACCTTCTGATAAGGGAGGGGGGATAGTGATTCTTGATGGGGCAGCCTATATGGCCGAGATGTATAATATCATCGGTGATGTTAACACCTATACTCGGTTGCCTTCTGACCCAAAAGTACAATATACTAGGGATGGTTATATCTAATTCCCAAAGCCCCTCGTACTCCCACCATTTACTATCTCCCTAAATTGCACAAGGATCCTGTCTGCCCGCCGGAACGCCCCATTGTTAGTGGAATTGATTCCATTACGTCCCGGGTGGGCAGGTATATTGATTTTTATTTACAACCCTTTGTTCGGTTGATGCCTTCTTTCGTTAAAGATTCAAGGCACATTATTAATTTACTATCGGGCCTTACTCCTGGTAGTGATGTTTGGATGGTCACAGTGGATGTCACATCACTGTACACTATTATCCCACATGAGTTGGGTTTTAGTGCTGTGGAATGGTTTCTGAATCGTGACTCGGGTCTTCCACAGGACCAGGTGTCGTTTCTTTTGTCCTTATTACGTTTTGCCGCCTCTTAAAATTATTTTTGGTTTGTTAACCATTTTTATAAACAGGACACTGGGGTGGCTATGGGGGCCAAGTATGCCCCGAGCCTGGCTAATCTTTTTATGGCCAAATGGGAGGAGGATGTCATCTATGCTGCTAATGTGCCACAAGTGGCCTTTTGGGCCAGGTATATTGATGACATCCTCCTCCTATGGGATGGTCAACATCAGGACCTAGTGGAGTTCATGGAGACATTGAATTCCAACCATAGAGGGATTTACCTGAAGTACGAAACGAGTCAGGAGGCAGTGCATTACCTTGATTTAACAATCGAGATCATTGGTAATGCTTTTGTGACCTCAACCTATTTTAAGGAAACGGACAGGAATTCGTTCATTCCTTTGAGTAGTTGCCATCATGACCCCTGGCTCCGTGGGGTTCCAAAGAGCCAGTATCTTAGGCTCCGTAGGAACTGCAAGGATCAGAATCGTTTTTTGGAACAGGCTGATGTCCTGACGCAGAGGTTCCTGGAAAAGGGTTACCAGAGGGATTTTCTTGTTGATATTTTGGATACTGTTAAGTCTACCAAAAGAGAGGATCTTCTTATTGAGAAAGGTCCCCGAGTTAACAATGGCGACATGGGTGTCCCTTTCATCACGACATAAAACCATCAAAAAGTTAATTGATAAGCATTGGCACTTGGCTACTAATGATGTGGTCCTAAGGGATATTCTTCCAGAAAGGCCCAGGGTAATTTTTAGGGGGGTGTCCCCTTTGCGCCATCATGTGGCCCCTAATGTCCTTAATCCCCCTATCACTACTAGGGTTTTTTTTGATCATCTTAGTGGATATTACAAGTGCAGGAGATGTAGGGTTTGTTCCCTCAACTCCCACCCTAGGAGGCGTGTCACTGACTTTCTATCCACAGTCACTAACAAACGGTTTACGATTAAACCATGCATCACCTGTGACACTACGGGGGTTGTGTACATGTTGCAGTGCCCGTGTGGCCTGCAATATGTGGGACGGACCAAACGATCATTGAAAGTCCGCCTTAATGAACATCTGACGGATATAATATCAGGATTTAGAAATCATTCAGTGTCCAACCATTATCGATTGGTATACAATAGAGATCCCTCGAAAACTCTATACTTAGGGATTAATAAGTACAAACCACACTGGAGGGGGAGTTTTATAGTTAGGGAAATATCCAAAATGGAGATGGGGTGGATACACAGACTTAAGACCTATGCCCCCTATGGACTCAACATAGAAATGGACGTGAATGCTTTCATTAATAACGCTTGATGATTTTGTGTAAACTTGCTGTGTGATGCCAGTATAGGTTTTTTAGCATCCTTTAGGTATCCCCTCCTATTTGAGGGTTTGTGATTCTCTGGAGAGGGATTTTTCTTTAACCATTAAATTCTTCATATTTTTATTCAATTTTATTATCAAATTTTTCATTATAGAATTTTATCAGCAAATTTGAATGAATCTATCAATGATTAATATTTTGGAGCATCAAGTTGTTACCTTATACAAGGATTTATGGGTTATGGTATTATATTATTAGATCATACAAAATGTATTAATATATTTCATTATTATTTTTATCACTATTATTCACTTAATATTTCTCTTTAATGAGTAATGTTAGGTATTACATTTCTTATATATAATTTCACATCACTTTAATAGGGTATACCCCTTTAATTCCTCGGATTATGTGCATATGCTGGTTGTTTTCTGACCATCAGCAGTGCTATTGCACTGGATCACTTTATACATAGATGCCTTAGTGCTTTTCTATATAGTGTGCGGATATAGAGTGACGGCTTTGCGCCGTATACTTGGTCCCGCGCTCTGTTTTTTTCTTTATCAGTTTAGTTAGTATGGTTGCTCTGTCCATTAGTTTGTTCATAATGTTTTAAAGGTTTTTAACTTAGCCTCTCATTTGCAGTACTTGTATCCCTGCCGCTATGTGTATTTACAAAAGATACTAGCAGGTTGCCCTCAGCTAAGATGGTGCTCGTAACCCAAATGCTGGCATCCCAGAGTGAGGCTTGGTTTGTCTATTTAAAGAGGTGAGTTATTGCATGCCCTATCCCATTGAGAACATCATATATGACAAAATGCGTCTGGGGGACACGCAGTGACGTCACCACGCAGCTCTAGTACGGAAGGGCACTTGTGTATGCCGGCCAGCACGTTTTAGGCTTAGTGAAGCTTCGTTTTTGTAAGTACAACTTTTTTTTTATAAAGTCGATGTTAAGAGGATATTACTCTATGGTCTCCCCCTTCTTTTTCTTTCAATACTTTTTATTAGTTTTGACAAAGGAAAACATGTTACAGTATACAAAACACTGTTGAGAAACGCATAAGTATACAGACAGGAAGTACATATGACAGCAGGATAATTGAAGCCTGGTTGTGTAAATCACAGCAGGTTATTAGGCACTAAACAGATCATTCTCAAGAATCAGAACATCCTGGTGCACCAACAGAAACTAAAGCTTAAACCAATGGAACCAAAGGGAGGCCAACAAAAAATAAGAAAGACAAAAAAAAGAGAAAAAGAAAAATCCCCCCAAGAGGGATAATAAAAATAGTCCAGGTTGCAGACAACAGTCTCTTGGACGATGGCCTAGGGTAACCAAAACTTTATAACGAGTGGGTCAAAGGTATTACCAGGAGTATCACTCACCTACTCCCTATTATATGTGGAGGAGAGGGTGAACAGGGGCACCCCCCACCGCCCCGTAAGGGATCTGGCTGCGGCAGGGGATACCCCCCACCCCCCCCCCAGACATCAGCCCTGTATTTTAATATGACAGGTACCATTTGAGTATCCCAGGTTTAGCGGTCGAAAAACTTACAGAACCATAAAGCAAAAATGACGTATAACCTTCAGTGTTGATTTAACGGTGGAAGAGACACAGACCTCTGGGGCCTGGAAAGTACGGGGGTCCTTGGCTCCATCAGCGCATAAAAGCGGTGACAATGAAAACGCTCATATTGTGCAGGAGCTTGCTCCATATTGTAGACCTAAAGGCCAACATACAAAAGGAACGAAACGAGGAGAGATCCAGGATCAGTCGATTTTTGCATAAGATTGCAGCGTCCAGGAGGAAATAGAGGTGAGAAAGAAGATAGGAGCGAGGAGGAAAGAAGGGAAGAGAAGGGAGAGGAACAGGGAAGAGGAAAGGGGAGAAGAGTGAGGTCATCTGGCGGGGGTCCTGTAAAGTGGGCTTATAGTCCCGGGAAAAGGGGTATGTTCTGGAATGTGGCCCAGGGTTCCCAGATATTTTCAAATGTGCGAGATTTATCCTGGATGATACCAACAATTTTCTCTTGTGCCATTATCCAAGAGATTTTGCGTCTTACCGCAGCGAAGGGGACCGAGGCTTTTTTCCAATGAGCCGCTATGGTGATTTTGGTGCCCAGTAAGATAAAAAAAATTAGGGCCTGGGAAAATTTATCCACCTTGTCCACTTTAAGATTAAGTAGAGCTACCTCTGGAGATTGGGGTACCTGAACAGATAGTAACTTGCGAATCAGAGCAAAAACCTTGTTCAGAGGCCCCTTATGCGTGGGCAAGACCACCATATGTGGAGTAGAGAGCCTACGTGACCACAGCCATGAAAACACAGCGGAGACGCGTCAGGATAAATCTTGGCCAGGACAGCTGGAACCCTGTACCAGCGGATTATTATTTTAAGGCTCGCTTCAATCAGGGAAACATTAAGAATGCCTTTAAAGGAGCGTTGAAAGCAGGAGAACCATTTATCCCGGTCCCAAGATATGCCCAGGTCGTTTTCCCAGGAGAGGGCATAGGGAGGTTTATATTGTGTCGTGGCCAGGGAGGAGTATATGACCGATATCCCGCCCCTCTGATCCGTGACGTCAGCACACCAAGACTCATACAGTGAGACTACCGGGGGGTCGGGTTTATTGGGCCAAATGGAATGGAGGAAATGTAATTGTTGGGAATATCTGAACCTTTCCGATTGGGGCATCTCCAATTTGCTAGTGCAATAAGCAATTGAGATGGGGCCTGAGGAGTTGAAAAAATTTCCAATTCTGAATAGTCCTTTATTGAGCCACCAGCTAAACGCTAGGATATTCATACCTGGAGGGAAGTTTGGATTATGAAAAACATGTGTTAATGGGTGGAGAGCCGAGACCAGTGAGGGGTTTTGTGTAATTGATCACAAAGGGCCAGCGAGTGAGAAAGGGTGGGAGCCATAATAGGGGGTCTAGATTTAGGGGGAGACCATATCAGGAAGTCGATGGTGTGAAGAGGAATTGCCTGTCTCTCCATGTAGACCCAATCAGGTTTGGGTCCCCGAGAATATACTATGGAAATCTGAGCTAATTGTGCTGCCTGATAGTACCACCATAAACTCGGGAGTGCTAAGCCCCCCTGATTTTTCAGTCTATACAGGAGGTGTTTTGAGCCTCTACACCCTTTCGGGCCCCAGATAAATTTCAGGATTTTAGACTGAAGGGTTTGGACCTGCATTTTCCTAACAGGGATAGGGAGAGATCTGAAGAGGTAGAGGAGGCGAGGGAGAAAGGTCATCTTGATCGCGTATATGCGACCTAACCAGGATAAACCAAGTTTAGACCAGATCACTAGGTCCGCCGCCATTTTATTAAACGTGGTCGGATAGTTAGTAGGGTAGAGCGATTCTATACTAGAAGTAAGGTTAATCCCCAGGTATGGTATTGTTGAGGGACACCAAGTAAATGGGAAGTGACTTTGTAAGGAGCCTAAGATGTTGGGGGGAACTGTGATATTTAATGCTAAGGATTTTGAAGTATTCACCTTTAGGCCAGAAACTGTGCCAAATTTATCAAGTAGGGAGAATATGTTGGGCGTCAAAATCAATGGGGAAGTGACAAATAGAAGCAAATCGTCAGCGAACAAGGCGCATCTATGTTCCTGCTGTCCGCAGAGGACTCCTTTGATATCGGGATGAGCTCTGATGGCTATGGCCAGGGTCTCAATCGCGATAGCGAAGAGGAGGGGAGAGAGTGGGCAACCCTGCCTAGTGCCTCTTTCTATTGTAAAGATGTCAGAGTAGCAGCCCTGTAATCGGACCTGCGCGCTGGGATTAGAGTATAAAGCACGTAGCGTCCCTAGAAAGAGAGGGCCAAAGCCCCATCTCTCTAGGACATTAAATAGATAGGGCCATGAAATCGTGTCAAAGGCCTTTTGGAGATCAATTGACAAAAGATAACCTTCCTGGGAAGGTCCACCATCCCAACGGGATTTAAGGAGGGAGATGACATCAACCGCCCTCCTTATCTGATCAGGTCCCTGTCTCCCCGGGATAAATCCCACTTGGTCCTTGTGGACATAAATAGCAATAAATGAGGAGAGTCTATTGGCTAAAACCTTTGTTAGAATTTTGAGGTCATTATTAATGAGCGATATCGGACGATAGTTAGAAACTAGGGACCCATCCTTCCCAGGTTTAGAAATGACCGAGATAAAAGCTAAGTTTAGGGCTTTGTCGAGGGGAGAGCCAGAGCGGATAGAGTTAAAGAAGGAGACCATGTGTGGGGCGAGGGTAGTCGCAAATTTCTTATAATAACCCACCGAAAAGCCATCTGGACCAGGGGCAGAATTAGGCTTAAGCCGTTTGATAACCTCCAGTACCTCCGAAACCGAGATCGGCTCGTCCAGGAGGTCAGCATGGTCTGCAGACAATTTCGGGAGTGGGGTGGCATTTAGGAAATCGTCTAAGAAAGTCTGAGGGGCTGCCTGATCATGTTTATAAAGCGAAGCGTAGAATTTGTGGAACGTTTTCATAATGCGCAGGGGATTTTGTGTCAGATCACCCGCAGAGTCTCTGATCTTGGGAAATGCGAAGGACCGGGGCTTAGGAGAGAGCTTAGCCGCGAGCTTGGCTCCGATTTTGTCCTTTTGAGAGTAAAAGCGCGCTCCTAACCATCGTAAATGCTTCTCGGCCTCGGTGGTAAGAGCCAGGTTCAGAGACGTTCTAGCTAATTCAAGGGAGTTCAAAGAATCCAAGGTTGGATTGCGCTTGTGTTCTTTGCTCAAAAATTGGAATTCCGTGGAGAGCTTATCTATGTCTGCCTTACGTTCTTTCTTAAGCTGGGAGGAAATCTGAATAATCCTCCCCCTGATAACCGCCTTGTGCGCAGCCCATAGAGATTCTGGGGAAATTGTGTCAGTTTTGTTCAGTACAAAATATTCTTGAATGTCCCTTGAGAGAATTGTACATTGGACCGGGTCACTTAGGAGACCTTCGTTAAGACGCCACGTAAATTGCCTGCAGGGATTGTGGGATCGTCGCATATATAAAAGGACCATAGAATGGTCCGAAATCGCAGTGTCCCTAATAACTGCCTTTGAAACTGAGGGTATAGAGTTGGATTGGACGAAGATGTGGTCAATTCTAGTATAGACTTGGTGGGGGGCCGAGAAATGAGTGTAATCTTTAGATTTAGGGTTCATTTCCCTCCAGATGTCCACCAGGCCTAGCGAGTGGAGCGTCATTGGTATTTTAGTACTATGTTTCGGAGGCTTCCTTGAGCGAGGGATGCCCTTCCCCGACTTGTCCAGGGAATGATCAAAAGGGAGATTAGTATCTCCTCCCAGTATAACCTTACCTTCAAATAAGGGACCCAGTGTGGACATCATGGAGGTAAAGAACGAAGCTTGGCCTTTGTTAGGGGCATAGTAAGAAAGAAAGGAGTACTGTGTCCCTTCTATAGAACCCTTTACTAGAAGGAATCTACCCTCCTCATCTCTAACAATGGCAGACGGTGAGAATTTCAGGGACTTGGAGAGACAAATGGCTACCCCTTTCGTTTTATTGGGGGCGTTGGAGAGGAAAAACTGGGGGAAGTGCCCATGGAGAAAGGAAGGATTGTAAGAGGATGGAAAATGTGTTTCCTGTAATAAGACATCTATTTTCTGTGACTGGTAACATTTGAAAAGTTTCCTCCTTTTAACCGGGGAGTTTAGGCCCTGAACATTGTGCGTAGCCACACAGAGGTCAGGGGGCGCATTGGTGTCAGACATCACGGACCAGATGAGGGGAAAAACGCATCGAAAGTAAATATCTTACCTTAACCTCCCGGGAGTACTGCAGGTTTCCTGTCATAGTCGACTGCAGAGATTGAAACGGTATCTGAGGTGACAAAACGATCCCCGGGGTGACCCAGAAAAAAGGAAAGAGGAGGAATAGAAGAAGAGGAGGAGAATACTGATCCTGGAAGAGAAAGGTACAAAAGTTAAACTTGAACACATATCTTGGAGCAACAGACCAAAAATAAAGAGAAAAAAATAAAGGCAGCCAATATAGGAATAAAGAATCCCTACAGGGGAAGGAAGCCGCCATCGTTCCCCAGCAGGTTTTCCCTGATAAAAATAGAGAACAACAAAAAAAGTCCCCAACCAGAGGGGGTATTTAGGAGTCTCCGAGTGGAGGGAAAGCGCCACTCCGAGACAGGTGGAGGTGCAGTGCACACCACTCCAACCTGACCGCACACCATGTATAAGGATAAAACAAATAAGCAAACAAAATTAGCCAAACAGAGGATGGAGGCAAATTTAACTAAGTTCAGATGTACATTACAAAAAAAAAAAGGGGGGGGGAGAAAAAAAAAAAAAAAAAAAAAAGGTACATCTGTCGCAAGATGGATGCCGATGAGAAGCACGGAGATCCCGAGATCAGGATCTAGTCAGTGCAAAAGCCCCACTATAAGTAGGGGGAGGAAGAGCAAACAAAAGGGAAGTGTAGTTCCTCTTATGGTGGATGACCGTCCTTGGGTCTCTTTGCTTGTTTCCTTTGCCATAATGGTTTGGTGGGGCTTGCGGGGGGGGGCCTCTTCGTGGAGACAGGTGTCTTGGGGTCCAGGGAGAGTCCCGGGGAATGGGAGATTAACCCCAGTTGTAGCAGGAGGCGTTCTCCGTCAGCAAAATTTGCGAAGCTGTATGACTTGTTGGAAAATGTGAAGGTCAGGCGAAACGGGAAGGCCCAGCGATATGTGATTGAATTCTGAGTAAGGACTAGCAGGAGAGGCTTTAAGGATCTTCTCATTTGAATCGTGTACGGGGAGAGGTCAGAGAAAACTTGAATTGGATGGCCCTGGAAGGAGAGGTTTTCCGCCTCCCGGGCCCTGTGCATGACCTCCTCTTTTACTTTGAAAAAATGGGGTTTGACCACGATATCCCTGGGAAGACCATCCTGACGTGGAGGCTGGAGAGCTCTGTGGGCGCGGTCCAACTCTAGACGGTGATCCGGGAGATCAGGGATTAAGGAGGGGATAAAAGCATGCACAACTTTATCTGTGTCCTTAAAGGATTCAGGGAGGCCCCTGAGTCTAAAGTTATATCTCCTATTCCTGTTTTCAAGGTCATCCAGCTTATAGTAAGCAATATCCAGTTGTTCATGGAGCTCAGAAATCCTGTCAGTATTCTGTAAAGCCATAGCTACCGTCTGGTCAGTTTTGGCCTCAATAGCCTCTATTCTGGCCCCCAGGTGCTGCAAGTCAGCTTGTATAGTGGAAGTGATGTGAGAGGCATTCTGGGCTAGGCCTTTAGATAGCATTGTGGAGAAAGTGTCCATGAGGGAGGCAAAGTCTATGGGAGCGGAGGGAAGAGAACCCAAGGGAGGTCTATGATGGACAGGAGAATTAATGAAATCCTCTATAGGAGTGAGGCGAGAACCCCCATGCATTCGCCCCAGCAGCGACTCCGTGGATGTGGGGGATAAAAAGGGGATCTGGGGATTACTCACTGCGGGAGGAATCTGCACAGCGCTGTGAGGATGAGATGGAGACGGATCCGCAATGGATTCAGCTGGTTCTTGCTGTAGGCCTTGCGGTGAATGAGCAGCCGCCATCATGGCGGAGGCCTCGGCCGAGAGATCCGGAGCGAGTTGTCGGCTCAGATTGCGTCTCGCCGTGATCCCGAACCAGCGGGCGGGTGACCCGAGACCCCAGCTGCAGGTAGTGTGGCTAGGCTGAGAAATCCTCCTCTGTAAGGCGGTATGGTGGGCAGATCAGGCCGGAGTGGAGCGGAGCTCTCAGGACTTGCTACCGTCCATGGGGCTGCCGCCGTCTCCCCCTTCTTTTTGGTACCCCATACGGAGCGGTAAATAGTGCTTGTCTCACATTGAAGATCTTCCTGGGACTCTGTGTGTGGGTATGATTAAAGACCGTGGTTGGATACAGCTATAGGCTTGCTCTCTACCTATGTCTGGTAAGGAGCCAATTTATACATAGGTGGTGGTCACTTTATTAACTACGCACGGTGGTGGTGTTTAATTGCATACCTTGTGAATTCGTTATCACCCTATGGTATATATTTTTGTTGTTTTCTTTGCAACCGAGCCGTCAAGAGGGCTTTTTTGCTATCATTGGTGGATTGAGGAGGGAATCCATCAGACATAGGGTAGTGGTTGCTAGGGTCATCTTCCCCTAATAGTCACTCAGGATTAAAGGTTTAATGGACTTTCTCAGGCACTGATATGACAACATACAAATATTACATAAAAAATATTTATTGATATGTATAAACAAAAAAAGGACAATAATAAAACAAAGACCAAACCCCACAGTATAGAACAGCATGAATCGGTGACAAAACAGCCGTATACAATCTATCAAAGTGGAGCAGGCCAAGCCTCAACCGGTTTCGCGGCAGAAAAAACCGCTTCTTCAGGAGGGTCTGTACAAAACATAATATACATAATAAATACTCTAGCAATGTGTTAATACAATCATAGAACGTATTTAATATCGACAATATAATCAAAAAGTCAAGGTATGTGGACTGCTCACCGTGGAGACGTTCAGAGGTGCAGCGACTGCCCAAGTAAACCCCCCGCGGCGGATGAGGGGGAAAAAACGTATATGGTGCAGATTGATACAATCTAATAGTAATGATTAAAATAATATTGAATTAGATCATTTATATTTGAGCCAATTTAACATGGGACACCCAGTGCTGATAGTGGGGGGAAGGGGGGGGGAAGGGGAGAGGAAGGGACGGGAAGGGAGAGGGAAAGGGAAGAAACGAAGGTGGGGTAGGGAAGGGAGGGGATGACGAGGGAAGGGAAGGGGCGAAAAGGGAGGGAAAAAGGGGGGGGGGGGGAAAGAGGGGGGGGGGAAGAGAGAGAGAGGGGAGGGGGAGAGAGGGAGGGAAGGAAAATATGGGAGGAAGGGGAACGATTGAAAGGGAGGGGGAGAGGGGAGAGGGGAAAAGGGGGGGGGAAGGGAAGGGGGGGGTTAGGAAGGGGGGAGAGAGGGGGGGGAGGGGGGGAAAAAGAGGGAAGGGAAGGGAGAAATGGGGGGGGGGAAAGGAAGGGGGGGAGGTTGAGGGCGGGGGAGGAAGGGAAGGGGGGGTGAAGGGGTGAAAAAGTTCTAATACGAAAGGAGCCGACCTCGACCCCCAATGTACTGGAGACACCAACAGACACCAAACCACTGTGTCCAGCAGATACAAACCAGGGAGGGAGGGGAGACAGACCAAGGAACCCAGAGGGGAAGGGGAGGGAAGGGAAAAATTAGGGCACTTGGGGTAAAAACTGGACTATATAGCCAGCACATGTAATAGGCTCTTACCAATATTCATACATTTTTGCAGTAATGAGGAAAACCTAAGGAGGATCTAGACAGCCAGAGGGTTATGATAGACCAGATTTGGAGCCCAAAGTCCGGCAAGGTAGAGGGACAAGGTTATAGGCTGTATATGAAACCAAAAAGTTGCATATAAGAAAACAGCAATTTTAAACAGATTGAAAGGCAAATAAGCGCCTTGTTGCTATATAGAGCACTCACCTCGGCATGTCTGTTCCTCACATATGGTTTTCCAGGGGGAGTGTGCATGCACCACTCACACCAAGGGCTTGCGAACAAGCCGCTTATGTGTGTTCCCCGACCCCGCCGTCAAGCGCGCCGCAGGTGACGTGCGGCGCGTGACGTCACGGGGTCATCCCTTCCGCACTGTGCACACCTAACGTGCAAGTGCGCGTCAATTAGCCCAAGGCCGTGGGGCCAGGTCAAACGACGCAAGTACGGGATGACATAGTCATCCCGACCAGGAAGAGAACTGATCCGCCAATGGGGTAGAGATAGGAAGCCGCCGCATCGCATGTAACGTCAGCAGCCAGAGACCAAAAACAATAAGGTGTAATACAGTAACAATATACATATAATAGCAGTATAGGACTTTTAATAGATGATTAATGGTACCTATCAATAACAAAATGTTTGACAGAAATCACCAATATACAATTTAAGGGATTGGAGAGAAAAACAGCACGTTTACAGGAATGTGTCACGTTGATGGCAAGTAAAGTTGGATATAGACTTATAAAAAGGCCATATTTTCGGAAGAGGAGAGAGGGGGAGGGAAAAGGGGGGAAGGGAGGGGGGGAAAAGGGGGGAAGGAGGGAAAAGGGGGGGGGGGAAAGGAGGGGGAAAAGGGGGGGAAGAAAAAAGAGGGGGGGGAAGGGGAGGGGGGAAGGAAAGGGGGAAGGGAGGGGGGAAGGGAGAAGAAAAATAGATAAATGAATAATAAAATTAACTTATAAAAAGGATTTATAGGAGTTCATCTCATTAATTCCAGGGGGAATTGCGTCATTGAGGTGTTCTATCCACAGGGTTTCCCTCTGTAGGATAGTTCTATCCCAATCGCCACCCCTGGGGCTCGGTTTAACAACTTCCAAGACGAAAAACCGCACGGCAGATAGGTCATAACGATGGTATAGACCTATGTGTCGTCCAATGGTGGTCAATTTCCCATTGCCAGAATAGTATATGTGATCTCCTATACGTTGTCTGAGCTCTCTGATGGTTTTACCCACGTAAAAAGCCTTACAAAAGCAAACCATGAGGTAAATAACCCCCTTGGTGCCACAGTTGGCATATGCAGAGGAGCGGAAATGCTCCCCATTAGGGAGAGTAAAGTTCCGGCCCTCCAGGACCCAAGGGCAACGGGGACATCCTCCACATTGGTAGGTGCCGTTGGGTCCCTGTTGCGGGACACTATAGGGAATGTAGTGACTCTGAGTTAGGCGGTCCCGTAAAGAGTGAGCTCTGCGGAACACCAATTCTGGATAAGGTCTAAGGTGTTTTTGCAAGGTATTATGTTCGGTGAGCAAATGCCAGTGTTCATTGAGGATATTTCGAAGTGTGCGATGATGACCCGAAAAGGTAGTAACAAATCTGACTGATTCTTGAATAGGTTTCGGTCTAGGGGGGGGGGTAAAGCAGAGATTGCCTGGAGCGAAGGCGGGCCTTATTATAGGCCTTTCTCAGGTTGGAGCGAGAATAACCTCTTAGTAATAAACGTTCACGTAAAGCGTTAGCTTGAATTTTAAAGTCACTTTCTGAAGCACAATTTCTACGTATGCGTAGATATTGCGCAAATGGTATACTACGTATCAATGGCTTAGGATGAGCGCTGGTGGCGTAAAGTAAAGTGTTACCGGCAGTCGGTTTACGATAAAGGTTGGTACTTAACGTACCGTCTAGTTGTTTCATGACAGTCAGGTCCAAGAATGGGACCTGAGTATCATCAAAATATACTGTGAAGGTCAAGTTGAAATCATTACAATTTAGTAAATCCATAAATTGTTCTAATTGTGTACTGGTCCCCGTCCAGACCAGAAAAAGATCGTCAATATAACGATACCAAACCAACGCATGCTCAAGCATTTCCGTGTATTGTTCGTCTGCATTAATAGAGCGCTCCCACCCACCCAAATAAAGATTGGGGTAGGCGGGGGCGCAAGAAGTCCCCATTGCGACCCCCTGTGTTTGTAAAAAAAGTTGATCATTAAAGAGAAAATAATTTTTAGTCAATATGAAATACAACAAATCAAGAATGAACTCATTGAGTGGCCAAGAGGTCCGCTCCTGTTCGTGTAAAAAAGAACCGGCCACCCGGACGCCCCGCTCGTGGGGGATGCTCGAGTATAATGCCTCGACATCTATGGCCACGAGCAGGGCGTCCGGGGGGACCCGGATACCCTCAATGTGACGCAGCAAGTCAGAAGTATCCTTGATGTAAGAAGGCAAACTGCTGACGTGCGGCATCAAAAAGGCGTCAACGAACTTACTGGCATTATCAGTAAGGGATCCAATTCCAGAGACAATAGGGCGGCCTGGGGGATTGCTTATATTTTTGTGGGTTTTAGGCAAGGCATAGAAGGTGGGTATACGGGGGAAATTTGGGGAGAAGAAATTCTAAAGTATCCTTCTCAATGAGGCCCAAGTGGAAGGCCTCAGTGCAGAGGATATGCAGTTGTGTGGAAAAGGAAGAAATGGCAGCATGAGAAATGGGACAGTACCAATTGACATTTTGGAGAATTGAGAGACACATGTTCTGATAGAACTCGTGTGTCATTAGAACAATGTTCCCTCCTTTGTCTGAGTTTTTTATTACCAGATCTGGAGATTTCTGTAACATTTTCAAAGCTTTGGTCTGCCCCTGCGTAAGGTTAGAAGGTATATTCTGCCATTTCTGTCTTTTAAGATCACGAATAGTGGCCTGTACAAATGCCCAGATAGCGGGACATGTCATTAAGTCTGGAAATTTCCGCGAACGGAGTCTAAAAGGTTTGGGTGGATGTAAAATAGTGGAGGTTGGGAGTGGGGGAGTGATGGTAGGTGTCGGTGGCTGGAGATCTTCCATGCCACCTTCATCATAAAGGAGCATAAGGTCGCGGAGCGCACGGAACTCCTCCATCGAGAAATGCTTCGTGCGCTCAGCCAACTCCCGCTCTAAATTAATCTTGGCACGATTATTATCATAAATGAATTTAAAAGTGAGGTTGCGAGCAAAGAGGTATAAGTCCTTGATTGTGTCTGTGACTTTTAGAGAGTCCAGAGGACAGAAACCTAAGCCCAATTGTAGAACTGAAGACTCATCCTCAGATAATCTATGAGGAGTGAGGTTAATGATATTCAGATGGGTGTTGTGTTGGGAATTGTTTGTGGTGGTAAAGGGAAGGGAAGTGGTTGTGTGTTCTTGTGAACGAATGTGTCTAAATTTCCCTGCTGTTTTTTCAGGGCTAAAAAAATGGCATCCTCGTTAACTTTAGTATATTTATTGGACATGGAACTAAGAACTTTAGGAATTGCCCCATGTAATGAAGTGGACGTGGCAACTCCACCGGTAACCAGACCAGTGGGATTAGTCACGTCCTGTAATGGCGGCCCACGTATTTTGGGTCCAGTATGTCCCTTTTTGCCTTTCTTGGGGCCAGTAGGAGGTGTACCACCTCCATATCTTAGTCTCTTACGGGATGAATAGACTGCTGGTGTGGTGGAGTGTATAGGATTTTGTGAAAAGTTAGATGAGGCTGATGAATCAGATTCAGCCTCTGTAGTGGGATTTCGGGCAAAGTTTGCACGTTGAAATCCCCTCTTGGTAGGTATACCACCTGACCATTTATATGCATGTCCCTCTGCAAAGACAGCCTTATCTTTATTAAATTTGGTTTGTTTTTTGATGATGATTTCTTTATTGATGATCTCTAGACGTTCTTTTAATTCCTTCCACTTGGCGGCAAACGTAATGTTGCCAACCAGATGGAGGTATTGTACATTAAGATTATCAATTTCTTGGTCTAGATTGATCATGTCCTTAGAATATTGTACAACCAAAGACTTCATCAATTCAGAACTGCAGTTTAAGAGGGAACTTTCCCATACTTTTTTGAAATCTACTGAGGGGTCTTTGATGGTAGGGAAAATTTGGACTCTAAGTCCAATTGGACAGATATTCTCTGCCAAATAATACCTAAAATATTCGATGTGCCAGTGAAGATGTGATTTGCACTTTAAGAGTGAAAACATTTTTGAAAAAAACAATTTAAGATCATCTTCAATTTTATGGTCATTCATACAAGAAGTGTGAATTTTAGACATGAACCCAGTCCAATCAGTGCCTAGAACATCCATGGTTATGGCTAGTTGGTCTTTTCCCAAAAATTGTTGGTGAAATGGTATAAATAGGAAAAAGAAAACAGTATAGCTTTAATAATAAGGTAGAGGCACTCAAAATGATTTTTGTATGGATCACTTGGTGATATCCATCGAAAAAGAGAAACGGGTGTGTTATCCACCCTATAGAATGAAGAGAAGAGTTGAGTATAGCCTCAATTATAAAAAAATAAACTAACAATATATTGTGCCCTCATCCGTAGTAATGTTTGAGGAGGGAATCCATCAGACATAGGGTAGTGGTTGCTAGGGTCATCTTCCCCTAATAGTCACTCAGGATTAAAGGTTTAATGGACTTTCTCAGGCACTGATATGACAACATACAAATATTACATAAAAAATATTTATTGATATGTATAAACAAAAAAAGGACAATAATAAAACAAAGACCAAACCCCACAGTATAGAACAGCATGAATCGGTGACAAAACAGCCGTATACAATCTATCAAAGTGGAGCAGGCCAAGCCTCAACCGGTTTCGCGGCAGAAAAAACCGCTTCTTCAGGAGGGTCTGTACAAAACATAATATACATAATAAATACTCTAGCAATGTGTTAATACAATCATAGAACGTATTTAATATCGACAATATAATCAAAAAGTCAAGGTATGTGGACTGCTCACCGTGGAGACGTTCAGAGGTGCAGCGACTGCCCAAGTAAACCCCCCGCGGCGGATGAGGGGGAAAAAACGTATATGGTGCAGATTGATACAATCTAATAGTAATGATTAAAATAATATTGAATTAGATCATTTATATTTGAGCCAATTTAACATGGGACACCCAGTGCTGATAGTGGGGGGAAGGGGGGGGGAAGGGGAGAGGAAGGGACGGGAAGGGAGAGGGAAAGGGAAGAAACGAAGGTGGGGTAGGGAAGGGAGGGGATGACGAGGGAAGGGAAGGGGCGAAAAGGGAGGGAAAAAAGAGGGGGGGGGGGAAAGAGAGAGAGAGGGGAGGGGGAGAGAGGGAGGGAAGGAAAATATGGGAGGAAGGGGAACGATTGAAAGGGAGGGGGAGAGGGGAGAGGGGAAAAAGGGGGGGGGGGAAGGGAAGGGGGGGGGTTAGGAAGGGGGAGAGAGGGGGGGGAAAAGAGGGAAGGGAAGGGAGAAATGGGGGGGGGGGGAAAGGAAGGGGGGGGAGGTTGAGGGCGGGGGAGGAAGGGAAGGGGGGGTGAAGGGGTGAAAAAGTTCTAATACGAAAGGAGCCGACCTCGACCCCCAATGTACTGGAGACACCAACAGACACCAAACCACTGTGTCCAGCAGATACAAACCAGGGAGGGAGGGGAGACAGACCAAGGAACCCAGAGGGGAAGGGGAGGGAAGGGAAAAATTAGGGCACTTGGGGTAAAAACTGGACTATATAGCCAGCACATGTAATAGGCTCTTACCAATATTCATACATTTTTGCAGTAATGAGGAAAACCTAAGGAGGATCTAGACAGCCAGAGGGTTATGATAGACCAGATTTGGAGCCCAAAGTCCGGCAAGGTAGAGGGACAAGGTTATAGGCTGTATATGAAACCAAAAAGTTGCATATAAGAAAACAGCAATTTTAAACAGATTGAAAGGCAAATAAGCGCCTTGTTGCTATATAGAGCACTCACCTCGGCATGTCTGTTCCTCACATATGGTTTTCCAGGGGGAGTGTGCATGCACCACTCACACCAAGGGCTTGCGAACAAGCCGCTTATGTGTGTTCCCCGACCCCGCCGTCAAGCGCGCCGCAGGTGACGTGCGGCGCGTGACGTCACGGGGTCATCCCTTCCGCACTGTGCACACCTAACGTGCAAGTGCGCGTCAATTAGCCCAAGGCCGTGGGGCCAGGTCAAACGACGCAAGTACGGGATGACATAGTCATCCCGACCAGGAAGAGAACTGATCCGCCAATGGGGTAGAGATAGGAAGCCGCCGCATCGCATGTAACGTCAGCAGCCAGAGACCAAAAACAATAAGGTGTAATACAGTAACAATATACATATAATAGCAGTATAGGACTTTTAATAGATGATTAATGGTACCTATCAATAACAAAATGTTTGACAGAAATCACCAATATACAATTTAAGGGATTGGAGAGAAAAACAGCACGTTTACAGGAATGTGTCACGTTGATGGCAAGTAAAGTTGGATATAGACTTATAAAAAGGCCATATTTCGGAAGAGGAGAGAGGGGGAGGGAAAAGGGGGGAAGGGAGGGGGGGGGAAAGGGGGGAAGGAGGGAAAAGGGGGGGGGGGGGAAGGAGGGGGAAAAGGGGGGGAAGAAAAAAGAGGGGGGGGGAAAGGGGAGGGGGGAAGGAAAGGGGGAAGGGAGGGGGGAAGGGAGAAGAAAAATAGATAAATGAATAATAAAATTAACTTATAAAAAGGATTTATAGGAGTTCATCTCATTAATTCCAGGGGGAATTGTGGCATTGAGGTGTTCTATCCACAGGGTTTCCCTCTGTAGGATAGTTCTATCCCAATCGCCACCCCTGGGGCTCGGTTTAACAACTTCCAAGACGAAAAACCGCACGGCAGATAGGTCATAACGATGGTATAGACCTATGTGTCGTCCAATGGTGGTCAATTTCCCATTGCCAGAATAGTATATGTGATCTCCTATACGTTGTCTGAGCTCTCTGATGGTTTTACCCACGTAAAAAGCCTTACAAAAGCAAACCATGAGGTAAATAACCCCCTTGGTGCCACAGTTGGCATATGCAGAGGAGCGGAAATGCTCCCCATTAGGGAGAGTAAAGTTCCGGCCCTCCAGGACCCAAGGGCAACGGGGACATCCTCCACATTGGTAGGTGCCGTTGGGTCCCTGTTGCGGGACACTATAGGGAATGTAGTGACTCTGAGTTAGGCGGTCCCGTAAAGAGTGAGCTCTGCGGAACACCAATTCTGGATAAGGTCTAAGGTGTTTTTGCAAGGTATTATGTTCGGTGAGCAAATGCCAGTGTTCATTGAGGATATTTCGAAGTGTGCGATGATGACCCGAAAAGGTAGTAACAAATCTGACTGATTCTTGAATAGGTTTCGGTCTAGGGGGGGGTAAAGCAGAGATTGCCTGGAGCGAAGGCGGGCCTTATTATAGGCCTTTCTCAGGTTGGAGCGAGAATAACCTCTTAGTAATAAACGTTCACGTAAAGCGTTAGCTTGAATTTTAAAGTCACTTTCTGAAGCACAATTTCTACGTATGCGTAGATATTGCGCAAATGGTATACTACGTATCAATGGCTTAGGATGAGCGCTGGTGGCGTAAAGTAAAGTGTTACCGGCAGTCGGTTTACGATAAAGGTTGGTACTTAACGTACCGTCTAGTTGTTTCATGACAGTCAGGTCCAAGAATGGGACCTGAGTATCATCAAAATATACTGTGAAGGTCAAGTTGAAATCATTACAATTTAGTAAATCCATAAATTGTTCTAATTGTGTACTGGTCCCCGTCCAGACCAGAAAAAGATCGTCAATATAACGATACCAAACCAACGCATGCTCAAGCATTTCCGTGTATTGTTCGTCTGCATTAATAGAGCGCTCCCACCCACCCAAATAAAGATTGGCGTAGGCGGGGGCGCAAGAAGTCCCCATTGCGACCCCCTGTGTTTGTAAAAAAAGTTGATCATTAAAGAAAAAATAATTTTTAGTCAATATGAAATACAACAAATCAAGAATGAACTCATTGAGTGGCCAAGAGGTCCGCTCCTGTTCGTGTAAAAAAGAACCGGCCACCCGGACGCCCCGCTCGTGGGGGAT
This sequence comes from Rana muscosa, assembly GCA_029206835.1. Classification (NCBI taxonomy): domain Eukaryota; kingdom Metazoa; phylum Chordata; class Amphibia; order Anura; family Ranidae; genus Rana; species Rana muscosa. The sequence goes on from CM055116.1 coordinate 1,014,623,411, forward strand.
GCTCGAGTATAATGCCTCGACATCTATGGCCACGAGCAGGGCGTCCGGGGGGACCCGGATACCCTCAATGTGACGCAGCAAGTCAGAAGTATCCTTGATGTAAGAAGGCAAACTGCTGACGTGCGGCATCAAAAAGGCGTCAACGAACTTACTGGCATTATCAGTAAGGGATCCAATTCCAGAGACAATAGGGCGGCCTGGGGGATTGCTTATATTTTTGTGGGTTTTAGGCAAGGCATAGAAGGTGGGTATACGGGGAAATTTGGGGAGAAGAAATTCTAAAGTATCCTTCTCAATGAGGCCCAAGTGGAAGGCCTCAGTGCAGAGGATATGCAGTTGTGTGGAAAAGGAAGAAATGGCAGCATGAGAAATGGGACAGTACCAATTGACATTTTGGAGAATTGAGAGACACATGTTCTGATAGAACTCGTGTGTCATTAGAACAATGTTCCCTCCTTTGTCTGAGTTTTTTATTACCAGATCTGGAGATTTCTGTAACATTTTCAAAGCTTTGGTCTGCCCCTGCGTAAGGTTAGAAGGTATATTCTGCCATTTCTGTCTTTTAAGGTCACGAATAGTGGCCTGTACAAATGCCCAGAAAGCGGGACATGTCATTAAGTCTGGAAATTTCCGCGAACGGAGTCTAAAAGGTTTGGGTGGATGTAAAATAGTGGAGGTTGGGAGTGGGGGAGTGATGGTAGGTGTCGGTGGCTGGAGATCTTCCATGCCACCTTCATCATAAAGGAGCATAAGGTCGCGGAGCGCACGGAACTCCTCCATCGAGAAATGCTTCGTGCGCTCAGCCAACTCCCGCTCTAAATTAATCTTGGCACGATCATTATCATAAATGAATTTAAAAGTGAGGTTGCGAGCAAAGAGGTATAAGTCCTTGATTGTGTCTGTGACTTTTAGAGAGTCCAGAGGACTTAAAGATAAGGCTGTCTTTGCAGAGGGACATGCATATAAATGGTCAGGTGGTATACCTACCAAGAGGGGATTTCAACGTGCAAACTTTGCCCGAAATCCCACTACAGAGGCTGAATCTGATTCATCAGCCTCATCTAACTTTTCACAAAATCCTATACACTCCACCACACCAGCAGTCTATTCATCCCGTAAGAGACTAAGATATGGAGGTGGTACACCTCCTACTGGCCCCAAGAAAGGCAAAAAGGGACATACTGGACCCAAAATACGTGGGCCGCCATTACAGGACGTGACTAATCCCACTGGTCTGGTTACCGGTGGAGTTGCCACGTCCACTTCATTACATGGGGCAATTCCTAAAGTTCTTAGTTCCATGTCCAATAAATATACTAAAGTTAACGAGGATGCCATTTTTTTAGCCCTGAAAAAACAGCAGGGAAATTTAGACACATTCGTTCACAAGAACACACAACCACTTCCCTTCCCTTTACCACCACAAACAATTCCCAACACAACACCCATCTGAATATCATTAACCTCACTCCTCATAGATTATCTGAGGATGAGTCTTCAGTTCTACAATTGGGCTTAGGTTTCTGTCCTCTGGACTCTCTAAAAGTCACAGACACAATCAAGGACTTATACCTCTTTGCTCGCAACCTCACTTTTAAATTCATTTATGATAATGATCGTGCCAAGATTAATTTAGAGCGGGAGTTGGCTGAGCGCACGAAGCATTTCTCGATGGAGGAGTTCCGTGCGCTCCGCGACCTTATGCTCCTTTATGATGAAGGTGGCATGGAAGATCTCCAGCCACCGACACCTACCATCACTCCCCCACTCCCAACCTCCACTATTTTACATCCACCCAAACCTTTTAGACTCCGTTCGCGGAAATTTCCAGACTTAATGACATGTCCCGCTATCTGGGCATTTGTACAGGCCACTATTCGTGATCTTAAAAGACAGAAATGGCAGAATATACCTTCTAACCTTACGCAGGGGCAGACCAAAGCTTTGAAAATGTTACAGAAATCTCCAGATCTGGTAATAAAAAACTCAGACAAAGGAGGGAACATTGTTCTAATGACACACGAGTTCTATCAGAACATGTGTCTCTCAATTCTCCAAAATGTCAATTGGTACTGTCCCATTTCTCATGCTGCCATTTCTTCCTTTTCCACACAACTGCATATCCTCTGCACTGAGGCCTTCCACTTGGGCCTCATTGAGAAGGATACTTTAGAATTTCTTCTCCCCAAATTTCCCCGTATACCCACCTTCTATGCCTTGCCTAAAACCCACAAAAATATAAGCAATCCCCCAGGCCGCCCTATTGTCTCTGGAATTGGATCCCTTACTGATAATGCCAGTAAGTTCGTTGACGCCTTTTTGATGCCGCACGTCAGCAGTTTGCCTTCTTACATCAAGGATACTTCTGACTTGCTGCGTCACATTGAGGGTATCCGGGTCCCCCCGGACGCCCTGCTCGTGGCCATAGATGTCGAGGCATTATACTCGAGCATCCCCCACGAGCGGGGCGTCCGGGTGGCCGGTTCTTTTTTACACGAACAGGAGCGGACCTCTTGGCCACTCAATGAGTTCATTCTTGATTTGTTGTATTTCATATTGACTAAAAATTATTTTCTCTTTAATGATCAACTGTTTTACAAACACAGGGGGTCGCAATGGGGACTTCTTGCGCCCCCGCCTACGCCAATCTTTATTTGGGTGGGTGGGAGCGCTCTATTAATGCAGACGAACAATACACGGAAATGCTTGAGCATGCGTTGGTTTGGTATCGTTATATTGACGATCTTTTTCTGGTCTGGACGGGGACCAGTACACAATTAGAACAATTTATGGATTTACTAAATTGTAATGATTTCAACTTGACCTTCACAGTATATTTTGATGATACTCAGGTCCCATTCTTGGACCTGACTGTCATGAAACAACTAGACGGTACGTTAAGTACCAACCTTTATCGTAAACCGACTGCCGGTAACACTTTACTTTACGCCACCAGCGCTCATCCTAAGCCATTGATACGTAGTATACCATTTGCGCAATATCTACGCATACGTAGAAATTGTGCTTCAGAAAGTGACTTTAAAATTCAAGCTAACGCTTTACGTGAACGTTTATTACTAAGAGGTTATTCTCACTCCAACCTGAGAAAGGCCTATAATAAGGCCCGCCTTCGCTCCAGGCAATCTCTGCTTTACCCCCCCCTAGACCGAAACCTATTCAAGAATCAGTCAGATTTGTTACTACCTTTTTGGGTCATCATCGCACACTTCGAAATATCCTCAATGAACACTGGCATTTGCTCACCGAACATAATACCTTGCAAAAACACCTTAGACCTTATCCAGAATTGGTGTTCCGCAGAGCTCACTCTTTACGGGACCGCCTAACTCAGAGTCACTACATTCCCTATAGTGTCCCGCAACAGGGACCCAACGGCACCTACCAATGTGGAGGATGTCCCCGTTGCCCTTGGGTCCTGGAGGGCCGGAACTTTACTCTCCCTAATGGGGAGCATTTCCGCTCCTCTGCATATGCCAACTGTGGCACCAAGGGGGTTATTTACCTCATGGTTTGCTTTTGTAAGGCTTTTTACGTGGGTAAAACCATCAGAGAGCTCAGACAACGTATAGGAGATCACATATACTATTCTGGCAATGGGAAATTGACCACCATTGGACGACACATAGGTCTATACCATCGTTATGACCTATCTGCCGTGCGGTTTTTCGTCTTGGAAGTTGTTAAACCGAGCCCCAGGGGTGGCGATTGGGATAGAACTATCCTACAGAGGGAAACCCTGTGGATAGAACACCTCAATGCCACAATTCCCCCTGGAATTAATGAGATGAACTCCTATAAATCCTTTTTATAAGTTAATTTTATTATTCATTTATCTATTTTTCTTCTCCCTTCCCCCCCTCCCTTCCCCCTTTCCTTCCCCCCTCCCCTTTCCCCCCCCCCCTCTTTTTTCTTCCCCCCCCTTTTCCCCCTCCTTTCCCCCCCCCCCCCCCTTTTCCCTCCTTCCCCCCTTTTCCCCCCCTCCCTTCCCCCCTTTTCCCTCCCCCTCTCTCCTCTTCCGAAATATGGCCTTTTTATAAGTCTATATCCAACTTTACTTGCCATCAACGTGACACATTCCTGTAAACGTGCTGTTTTTCTCTCCAATCCCTTAAATTGTATATTGGTGATTTCTGTCAAACATTTTGTTATTGATAGGTACCATTAATCATCTATTAAAAGTCCTATACTGCTATTATATGTATATTGTTACTGTATTACACCTTATTGTTTTTGGTCTCTGGCTGCTGACGTTACATGCGATGCGGCGGCTTCCTATCTCTACCCCATTGGCGGATCAGTTCTCTTCCTGGTCGGGATGACTATGTCATCCCGTACTTGCGTCGTTTGACCTGGCCCCACGGCCTTGGGCTAATTGACGCGCACTTGCACGTTAGGTGTGCACAGTGCGGAAGGGATGACCCCGTGACGTCACGCGCCGCACGTCACCTGCGGCGCGCTTGACGGCGGGGTCGGGGAACACACATAAGCGGCTTGTTCGCAAGCCCTTGGTGTGAGTGGTGCATGCACACTCCCCCTGGAAAACCATATGTGAGGAACAGACATGCCGAGGTGAGTGCTCTATATAGCAACAAGGCGCTTATTTGCCTTTCAATCTGTTTAAAATTGCTGTTTTCTTATATGCAACTTTTTGGTTTCATATACAGCCTATAACCTTGTCCCTCTACCTTGCCGGACTTTGGGCTCCAAATCTGGTCTATCATAACCCTCTGGCTGTCTAGATCCTCCTTAGGTTTTCCTCATTACTGCAAAAATGTATGAATATTGGTAAGAGCCTATTACATGTGCTGGCTATATAGTCCAGTTTTTACCCCAAGTGCCCTAATTTTTCCCTTCCCCTCCCCTTCCCCTCTGGGTTCCTTGGTCTGTCTCCCCTCCCTCCCTGGTTTGTATCTGCTGGACACAGTGGTTTGGTGTCTGTTGGTGTCTCCAGTACATTGGGGGTCGAGGTCGGCTCCTTTCGTATTAGAACTTTTTCACCCCTTCACCCCCCCTTCCCTTCCTCCCCCGCCCTCAACCTCCCCCCCCTTCCTTTCCCCCCCATTTCTCCCTTCCCTTCCCTCTTTTTCCCCCCTCCCCCCCTCTCTCCCCCTTCCTAACCCCCCCTTTTTCCCCTCTCCCCTCTCCCCCTCCCTTTCAATCGTTCCCCTTCCTCCCATATTTTCCTTCCCTCCCTCTCTCCCCCTCCCCTCTCTCTCTCTTTCCCCCCCCCCTCTTTCCCCCCCCCCCCCTTTTTCCCTCCCTTTTCGCCCCTTCCCTTCCCTCGTCATCCCCTCCCTTCCCTACCCCACCTTCGTTTCTTCCCTTTCCCTCTCCCTTCCCGTCCCTTCCCCCCCCTTCCCCCCACTATCAGCACTGGGTGTCCCATGTTAAATTGGCTCAAATATAAATGATCTAATTCAATATTATTTTAATCATTACTATTAGATTGTATCAATCTGCACCATATACGTTTTTTCCCCCTCATCCGCCGCGGGGGGTTTACTTGGGCAGTCGCTGCACCTCTGAACGTCTCCACGGTGAGCAGTCCACATACCTTGACTTTTTGATTATATTGTCGATATTAAATACGTTCTATGATTGTATTAACACATTGCTAGAGTATTTATTATGTATATTATGTTTTGTACAGACCCTCCTGAAGAAGCGTTTTTTTCTGCCGCGAAACCGGTTGAGGCTTGGCCTGCTCCACTTTGATAGATTGTATACGGCTGTTTTGTCACCGATTCATGCTGTTCTATACTGTGGGGTTTGGTCTTTGTTTTATTATTGTCCTTTTTTTGTTTATACATATCAATAAATATTTTTTATGTAATATTTGTATGTTGTCATATCAGTGCCTGAGAAAGTCCATTAAACCTTTAATCCTGAGTGACTATTAGGGGAAGATGACCCTAGCAACCACTACCCTATGTCTGATGGATTCCCTCCTCAAACATTACTACGGATGAGGGCACAATATATTGTTAGTTTATTTTTTTATAATTGAGGCTATACTCAACTCTTCTCATCATTGGTGGATTGTCTGGGGGACCCGGCTTGGATCTTTTTTCCAGGGATAAAGGCCTTGGCTGGGCTAAAGCCACCTGCTTGATATCACCTGTTTGTGGTAAGGAGCCATTTCACTTGGTGATGACTACATTTAGTGTATGTTTAATGAACTTTCAATACACTGCAAGTTTGGATTCCCTGTGAGATTGGACTTCTCCCCTCTAATGTGGATCACAACTTTGAATAATTTACCTTGATGCTCTTTAGGAGTATTTTATTAGCAATCACTAGGGATGAGCCGAACACCCCCCCCGTTCGGTTCGCACCAAAACCTTCAAACGGACCGAAAGTTCGCGCGAACGTTAGAACCCTATTAAATACAATGGACGCGAATGCTCGAAATCTAAAGTGCTAATTATAATGACCAATATGCTTGTTATTGTCCTAAAAAGGGTTTGGGGACCCGGGTTCTGCCCCAGGGAACATGTATCAATGCAAAACGAAGTTTTAAAAACGGCCGTTTTTCGGGAGCAGTCATTTTAATGATACATAAAGTGAAGGAAAAAAATGTAAAATATTCCTTTAAATATCGTACCTGGGGGTGTCTAAAGTATGCCTGTGAAGTGGCATGTGTTTCCCATGTTTAGAACTGTCCCTGCACAAAATGACATTTCTAAAGGAAAAAAAGCCATTTAAAACTGCTTGCGGCTTTAATGTAATGTCTGGTCCCGGTAATATGGATGAAAATCTTTGAGAAAAATGGCATAGCTACCCCATCACCCCCCCACCCCAGCCCATTACCAGCCCCTTTGGGTCTTGTATGGATATTAAGGGGAACCCCGCACACAAAATAGAAAAGGCCCTATATACTCTGAACAGCAGTATACAGGCGGTGTAAACAAGACAGGGACTGTAGGTTTGTTTTTAAGTAGAATCTGTTTTTTAATTTTGAACAGGTACATTGTTTAAGTGTAGCTCCAGCCCAAAAATATATTTTTAAGCTTTTTGGAAAACATAGGGAAGGGTTATCACCCCTGTAACATTTGTTTTGCTGTCTGTGCCCCTGTTCAGAACATTTCACCTCACTTTTCGTCCCAATGACAACTGTTTTTGAAAAGTGGGGTTTTTATTGAAACAAGGATTGGTGATAAAGCATCAGTGGAGAGGAGACACCTTTTTCCAATATTAACTCTTACAGGAGAGAATTTCCCTTCCTAGGGGTAGATTTCCTCTCACTTCCTGTTGTCTCCTTCCGTTTGCAAGTAGGAGTCGTTTGTAAGTTGGATGTTTGAAAGTAGGGGTCTGCCGTATATACTCTGCTGAAATTTGCCCCTTACATGTTGGTGTTGCCACAACACTGTGAGCCCTCACAGTTACTCTTGGTGGGCGCTGTAACACCCTGCTGTGAACTATTATATCAGGAATTGTAATTACATGCCATTGTTGAACAGTGGTAGGAAAAATTGGGCCTTTGGAGGTGGTGCTGGTGCTACAACACTGTCAGCCCTCACAGTTACTCTTGGTGGGCGCATGAATGGGCCCTACTGTAAAATATTAGATCAAGAATTGTAATTGCATGCCCCTGTTGAAGAGGGGCAGAAAAATTGGGCCTTTGGTGGTGGTGGTGGTGTTGCCACAACACTGTAAGCCCTCACAGTTACTCTTGGTGGGCGCAGGAATGGGCCCTGCTGTGAATTATTAGATCAATAATTGTAATTACATGCCCCTGTAGAACAGGGGCTGAAAAATTGGGCCTTAGCCACTGGTGCCACAACACTGCAACCCCTCACAGATACTGTACTTGGAGCACAGCAATGAGCCCTTTTGCAAAGTGTTGCATCAAAAATTTTAATTACACGCACCTGTTAAACAGGGGCAGAAAAATTGGGCCTTAGGCACTGGTGCCACAACACTGCAACCTCTCCCAGATACTCTAGTTGGAGTGCAGGAATGAGCCCTGCTGCAAAGCATTGCATCAAAAATTGTAATTACATGCCCCTGCTAAACAGGGGCTGAAAAATTGGGCCTTAGCCACTGGTGGCGGCACCCAGAAACAAAAATGTTCTTTCAAGCTATCATCATGAATCGGATCATTGAGGAGGAGGAGGATAGTCAGTCAACATAACAGGACAGTCACTCAGCATCAGCATCAGTCTTGAAGGGATGTGACATTTGAAAATAAATTATTCTGTTATATCAGCTTCAGGTGCTTGGTAGCTGGTGGTGATCCAAGACTGGTTCATCTTTATGAAGGTCAGTCGATCAACCGAGTCGGTGGACAGGCGCACCCTATGATCCGTGACAAAACATCCAGCAGCGCTGAATGTGCGTTCCGAAAGAACGCTGGATGCAGGACAGGCCAGTAGCTCAATTGCATACTGTGCAAGCTCTGGCCAGTGATCCATCCTCAAGATCCCCAGTAAGCCAGAGGATTTTCGGTGGGAAGGGTGTCCAAGTCTGACCTTGCCCCTAGGTATTCCTGCACCATGTATATCAGACGCTGGTGATGGTTGCTGGAACCGATCATACCTTGGGGCTGCGGACTAAAGAATTGTCTGAACGCATCGGTCAGATGGCCACCTTCCCCACCGCTCCTTCTTTGACTGACCGAAGCCTCAGCAACTCGTTGTCCAGGACCAGGAGTTTGTAACCTCCCAGTCTCTGGGAACGCGTTGCACAGACCTTTCTGCAAGGCCTCCCGGAGTTGTCTCATCCTCTGCTCCCTCTGCGATGGTAAGAGAAGGTCCGCAACCTTACCCTTGTACCGTGGATCAATGATAGTGGCCAGCCAGTAATGGTCCCTCTCCTTGATCCGAAGAATACGAGGATCCTTCCGCAGACTTTGCAGGATCAGGGAGGCCATGCAGCGTAGGTTAGCTGAGGCATTCGGTCCGGAGTCCTCTGGGTCACTAAGGACGACATGATCCGCAGCCACCTCCTCTTAGCCACGTACAAGTCCACGTGTTTCTTGGGGCTGTAAATCATCCCTAAAAGACTGCTGCTATTGATGCTGAGTGCCAGGCTCCACCTCCATGCTGACACAATCCTCCTCCTCCTCCTCCTCCTCGTCCTCTTCCTGTGGGATGAGTGGGACAGAAGGAACACTGTCTGGGTAAAGGGGGCCTTGAGAGGCAAGGAAGTCCTCCTCTTCCTGCCTCTGTTCTGCCTCAAGTGCCCTGTCCATTATTCCACGCAGCGTGTGCTCCAACAGGTGGACAAGAGGTACAGTGTCACTGATGCATGCACTGTCACTGCTCACCATCCTCGTGGCCTCCTTTAATGGTGCCAGGACAGTGCATGCATCCCTGATTATGCCCCACTGGCGTGGTGAAAAAAAACCAAGCTCCCCTGACCCTGTCCAGGTGCCGTAGTCGCACAGGTACTCATTGATGGCCCTCTGCTGCGTGTGCAGCCGCTGCAGCATGGCCAATGTTGAGTTCTACCTGGTGGGCATGTCACATATAAGGCGGTTCTTGGGCAGGTTCAACTCCTTTTGCAGCTCAGCCAGTCGAGCACTGGCATTATATGATCTGCGGAAATGCACACAGACTTTCCTGGCCTGCCTCAGGACATCCTGTAAGCCAGGGTACCTGCCCAAGAACCCCTGCACCACCAGGTTGAGGACGTGAGCCACACAGGGTCAGTTGTCCCTGTCGGAGGGCGGAGAGGAGGTTGGTGCCATTGTCGCAAACCACCATTCCTGCCTTAAGCTGGCGTGGCGTCAACCACCTCTTGGCCTGCCCCTGCAGAGCTGACAGAACCTCTGCCCCAGTGTGGCTCCTGTCCCCCAAACACACCAGCGCAAGCACGGCATGGTATCTTTTTGCCTGCGTACTTGCGTAGCCCCTTGAACGCCTACGGAGCACCGCTGGTTCCGAGGACAAAGCACAGGAAGAGGCCATGGAAGAAAAAGAAGAGGAGGAGTGGAGGAGAGAGGTGTGTCACAACCAGTAGTAGCATCCTCCAACACTACTGCACCTTGTCCTGCATCCTTCCCAGCTGCCAAAAGAGTGACCCAATGGGCTGTGAAAGAAAGGTAACGTCCCTGTCCATGCCTGCTGGACCATGAGTCAGTGGTAATATGCACCTTACCGCTGACCGCCCTGTCCAGCGAGGCATGGACATTGCCTTCCACATGCCGGTAGAGAGTCGGAATCGCCTTCCGTGAGAAAAAGTGGCGTTTGGGAGCCTGCCACTGAGGAACCGCACATTGCATAAACTCACGGAAGGGGGCAGAGTCTACCAACTGAAAAGGCAGCAGTTGAAGTGCTAGCAATTTAGCCAAGCTAGCATTCAACCGCTGGGCATGTGGATGGCTGGGAGTGAACTTCTTTCGACGGTCCAGCAGCTGCGGCAGGGAAATTTACCTGCTAGAATTGGACGTCGGTGTACTGCTAGCAGAGTGCCCGCAAGTACTTGGCTTTGACACACCTAATTCTACACCTTCATTCCTCTCAGTGCAGGTTTCAGAGAGGACTGAAGGTATAGTGGGGTTGGAGATCCCAGCTGATGCGGAGCAAGGAGAGGTCCGATTTGTTCTTTGGTGTAGGTCTTTAAGGTAGGCTTGCCAACGAGCTGCATGGCAGGTCAGCATATGTCTGGTCAAGCATGTGGTGCCCAAGCGGCTGATGTTTTGGCCACACGAGATACGCCTGAGACATATGTTGCAAACAGCAGTGGTGCGATCTGATGCACTCGACTCAAAAAAGGCCCACACCAAAGAACTTTTGGAATAACGGGCAGAGGCAGCGCCCTGCACAGGCGGAGCTCTGCGGTGTGATTCAGTCGGTGTGCTGCCCTTACGCTGGCCCCCGGAGGGCATCCTGCCTCGTTGGAGATGTGCCTCCTCCTCATCCTCCTCCTCCTCCTCTCTCCTATCAGGCACCCATGTGGAGTCAGTGACCTCATCATCCCCTCCCTCCTCATCACTGGAACCAATCTGGCAGTATGCTGCAGCTGCTGGAACATGACTGCCAGATTGGTGTCCTTCTTGAGCATCCCCTCTCTCTGCTCTCACGCTACTGCCTTCCTCTAGCTGGGTATCATCTTCAGACCCTTCAAAATGCTGGGCATCCTCCTGGAGCATGTACCCAACACTGTGCTCAAACAGTTCGGGGGACTCCTCAGGAGGACACGGTGGGTCTAGGGAAGGAGTGACTGATGATGACATTGAGGACGCTTTGGCAGCTGCTTTGCCAGTACCCTGAGCCTGGGTGAGAGAGGATGAAGAGGATGAGGAGGGCTTGGTCATCCACTCTACCAAGTCTTCGGCATGATGCGGCACAACACGTCCTGCTGCCGAAAAGAAGGACAAGCGTGTCCCATGGCCACGTGCTGATGACGATGCACCGCGTCCACGACCAGCACTGTTGTCTCTAGACACAGAGCCTGCTTGCCCTCTTTTATTGGCTCCTGACTGTCTGCCTCTCCTTGTTTGCCTTCCAGACATTCTAAAGGCCTGCAGGGAGATGGGAAAACCAGCAATAAGGGGTAGCTTCAGGTGTATATTTTGCAAGAAGCACACTACGCCTGCTGTAAGTGCTGCAGATGCCTGCCTGTGTTACACAACAGGAAAAGACAGCAATAAGGGCTAGCTTCTGGTGTAAATTTTGCAAGAAGCACACTACGCCCGCTGTAAGTGCTGCAGATGCCTGTTAGTGTAACACAAAAGAAAAAAAACTACGAGCAATAAGGAGTAGCTTCAGGTGTATAATGTGCAGGAGGCACACTACGCCCGCTGTAAGTGCTGCAGATGCCTGCCTGTGTTACACAACAGGAAAACACAGCAATAAGGCCTAGCTTCAGGTGTATATTTTGCAGGAGGCACACTACGCCTGCTGTAAGTGCCGCAGATACCTGCCTGTGTTACACAACAGGAAAACACAGCAATAAGGCCTAGCTTCAGGTGTATATATTGCAGGAGGCACACTATGCCTGCTGTAAGTGCTGCAGATACCTGCCTGTGTTACACAACAGGAAAAAACAGCAAAAAGGGCTAGCTTCAGGTGTATATTTTGCAGGAAGCACACTACGCCTGCTATAACTGCTGCAGATGCCTGCCTGTGTTACACAACAGGAAAACACAGCAATAAGGGCTAACTTCTGGTGTATATTTTGTAAGAAGCACACTACGCCCGCTGTAAGTGCTGCAGATGCCTGCCTGTGTTACACAACAGGAAAACACAGCAGTAAGGGCTAGCTTCAGCTGTATACTGTGCAGGAGGCTTAGCAAAAATATCACTGAAACTGTCCCCTGCCTATTCTTTTCTCTCCCTACACAAAAGGTTTAGCAGAATATCACTACCACTGTCCCTGCCTATCCTTCTCTCTCCCTGCACACAAGGTTTAGCAGAATATCACTGACACTGTCCCTGCCTATCCTTCTCTGTCCCTACACACAAGGTAAATGAACAAATATCACTAACACTGTCCCTGCCTATCCTTCTCTCTCCCTGAACCGGAACACACTACACAAGGCTGCCGCGCTGGTGGCCTTTTATAGTGTGGGGCGCGTACTAAACCCCCCTGAGCTAAAATTGGCCACAGGCATCCTGCCTGTGGCCAATTATGGCTCTCCTCGCTGCCGGCGCTGGGATTGGCCAAGCATGCGGGGTCACAGTGCATGCTTGGCCAATCACAGCGCCAGGATTGCACTGCGATGGCGCAGTGTATTGTGGGCCATTTGCGTCACTCGAATTTGGCGCGAACGGCCCAAAACTTTCGATCTTCGTCGAACGATCGAACAGCCGATGTTCGAGTCGAACGTATGATCGACTCAAACACCGAGCTCATCCCTAGCAATCACTGGCGCAGTTTTTTCTGCTCAATCTTGTATATGTCTATCACATTATTGCTGCTGCCTTTTTATGTAATTTATTCCTATTAGTCCTAGCGCAGTTTTTTCATTTTTCTTTTTTTGTTTACAATAGACCACCAGTCGAGCCCCTCATTTAAAGTGAACATTAAAAACACAATTGAACAATTTCCCAAACTATTCATACGCAATGGCTATTACTTCTTAGATTACAAACTGTGGCACCACTTTTATCTTTAGAAATATAAATTGGAAAACAAAGTTTACTAGTCTTATAGATATTTTGTCTGCCGAATCAGGTCCGGATACTTTCACCCCCTTCCAGTCCAGCCCATTTTTCTGCTGTCAGCGCTGTAACACTTTGCATGACTATTACTCATGTCATGCAATGCTGTACCAAAATGTAATTTGTATAATTTTTGAGACAGATAGTATTTAATCACCACTGTTTTTTTTAAAAAAAGCTATATAAGTTAAAAAAAATACAGAAAATGTTGAAAAAAACATTTCATTTTTCAAATAAATAATCTTTCCCCTTAAATGTATGCCAAATTGTATTCTGCAAATTTTTGGGGTAAAAATAACCCGGATCAGTATATATTATTTAGTCTGTGTGAAAGTTATAGAGTCTACAAACTATGGTGTATTTATTTGAAAATTGATCGGTCCTGATGTACTGACTGCCAATGACTCATTTCTTGAGGCCCTAAAATGCAAGGACAGTACTCCCCAAATGAACCCTTTTTTGAAAGAAGACAATCAAAGGTATTAAGTGAATATCAATCTGCGCAATTTCGTGAAATAAAGTGGTGTAAACTAATTTTGAACAATTATTAATAGCTGCTATCACTAAGAAGTGTTCTCACTTCACTTAAAAGATGCAAATAATCAATAGACAGTGTTGTGCTATAAAAAAAAGATCAATAATAGTAAAAGTGTAACTAAAAATGGTAATCAATAAACATATAGTCCCGAATGTTCATATATAGTATCTGGAATTTTTGCTATTGCGTAAACAGAAAAAGTTTAAATACTTGAAAACCAGATTAAAGAGATCAGAGATACGCTGAAATTTATTAAATTATCAGGGGAATTAAATAAAAAAATTTAAAAAACAGATAAGGACTCACAGGAAAAAAAGAGAAAGAGATTTGTCAGAGATACAGATGGTTTTAAAAATAAAGATGTTTTTAAATGGCAGCGAGTTATTAACAAAGACATTCAAGCACCTTCTAGGGAGAGCACAACCCCTAAAGATATTATTCCCAGACTTCCCAGCTCCCAACCTCCTATTGGGAGAGGTTCCTCTCATTAGAGAGGAAATGGGGGTAGGAACCTGTTGGTATGGGACTTCCATGCCCCCCCTCAACCACCTTACAGGAGCAATTGGAGGGGTAGGAGACCACACAGAGGGGGACCTTATAGAGGAACAATTGGGGCTCTCAACCTGATCCCCACTTTCCAGGGTATCCCCATTGAGATACTAGAGGATCTGGATGAGGGGGTTATGGTCGGGTAGGGCACCAATATTCAGCCTCTCCTGAAGAAGTCATTGCTTTGACGATATGTGTCTAGGGGACGGAGCCTGCGTATTGATGTTACATTGCAGCCATCTTGAGACCCATTGTCTTTGAAACGTGTTTTCAGCCTGCATGGCTTTCAGTGGTGCCATCTTTGTGAGTTTTATACCTTACCTTTTTTTATATATTATTAAACATTTTAAATGGAGAGCACTAAATTCTCCCTTCCTTCTTTTGCATATCCATCATATCTGGTGAGATGATCAGGGTTTTTATCCCATGGGAATAAGTGATTTGAAGAAGAAAAGTGATTACCAGCACCATGCCAGCCTTCTCTATTACCCCCAGAGGGGAACACTGCTGATTTTATTCAGATGTGAGGTGAGCAGCTTGTGAGAATGGTAGAGGAAAGCACAAGTATTTTGGATTTTTGTACCGTTGAGGTATTGTTTTTTTAATTCACTTCAATCAGTCACAGATACTATATATGAACTTTCAGCAATATACTGTATGTTTATTGACTACCATTTTTAGCTACATTTTAATTATTGTTGATGTTTTTTTTTATAGCGCAGCACTGTCTGTTGATTAGTCGAAGGTATTCAATAGGAAGCACAATTCGTTTTTTGAAGTTGCCATTTTTTTTTCACTTTTTTGGGAAAATTAAGAATTAAAAAATATTTTTTTTTTTCACAAAGTTGTTATTTTAACAAGGTTTTTCTCTCACACAGCATAGGCATACTTAGGAAACATAACAGAATGTTTTTGGGTTGTTATTCTGAGTATTTTGGGGCCCACAATCCAAAGAGCACCTTAAAGTGATTGTAAAGGCAGAAGGTTTTTTATCTTAATGCATTCTATGCAACCCCCCTCAGCCCCCCTAATACTTACCTATGCCCCACTTGATCCAACGATGTCCACGAATACCTCGGTCATCCGGGACTCTCCCTCCTGATTGGCTGAGACACAGCAGTGGCACAATTGGCTTCCTCTGCTGTCAATCAAACTCAGTTAGCCAATGAGGAGAGAGAGGGGGCAGGGCTGAACCGCAGCTCTGTGTCTGAATGGACTTTACAATCACTTTAACCACTTAAAGACTGGAAGGATTTGCCCCTTAATGACCAGGCCATTTTTTGCAATGTGGCACTGCGTCAAATATAACTGACCATTGCGCGGCTGTGCGACGCTGTACCCAAACAAAATTGATGTCCTTTTTTTCCCCACAAATAGAGATTTCTTTTGGTGGTATTTGATACAGTTTTTATTTTTTGCGCTATTAACAAACAAAGAGTGACAAATATCCCTAAAAATAAATAATAAATAAATAAAAAAAAACATTTATTCATCAGTTTAGGCCGATATATACTGTATTCTTCTACATATTTTTGGTAAAATAAATCGCAGTAGGCGTATATTGATTGGTTTGCGCAAAAGTTATCACGTCTACAAACTATGGGATAGATTTAGGAACTTTTTTTATTTTTATTGTTTTTGCTAGTAATGTTGGTGATCTGTGATTTTTAGCAGGACTGCGACTTCGGGGCAGACACATCTGACAACAAATGACACTTTTTGGGGACCAGTGACATTATTACAGTGATCAGTGCTATAAAAATGCACTTATCAATGTAAAAATTACACTGGCAGGTAAAGGGGTTAACACTAGGGCCGATCAAGGGGTTAAGTGTGTTCCCTCAGCGTGTTCTAACTGTAGGGGGATGGACTCACTAGGACATGACAGAGATCACTGTTCCCGATCACTGGGAACAGTAGATCTCTGTAATTTTACCTGGCAGAACAGGTATCCGCTTGTTTACACTGGCAGATCCCCGTTCTGCCTCTGTACTAGGCGATCGTGGGCTGCCTGGGAACATCGAGTCTGCCTGACCTGCGGGCACCCTCCCGCAGCGTGCAGCAGGAGGGAGAGCGTGCTGACAGTGGCGCACACCCGCCCGCAACTGCGCCTGTATAGGTGCGGTGATTCACACAGAAGTGGTTAAGGTGTTCTAGGGGCATAAATTATGTATCTATTTTCCTGACTACCTATCACATGGTTTTGAAGACATTACATCTCAGAGGTTAGAAGACAAGAAGGCAAGAGCCACTCAGAAGTGAACCCCTTTAGCTGCAGAGGCAGTGGTTGGGCGTGTACACATGCCATGGCTGTGATTGCTTCACAGCTGTGGCAGTAATTACACACCCGGTATGCCCACTGATTGTGACCCATTCAAGGGAATGGGGTTGCTTGTGTGGGGTCCAAGGGGTTGAACAGGTGTGGCGGTAATCAGAGTCAGTGAAACTGGGGTGGCAGTTATCGGGGACAATATGACTGGTGTGGAGGCGATTATGAATAATATAGTAACGACCAAATTTATGAAAATAAATGTCAATGTGCGTGGCTGCATTATCATTGACACTATCGTGACACGCTGAGGCTAAGAACGCTACACGGCTGCTGTGACCCGGAGCTCAGGAGGGGGTGAGAGACCTACACCGAGCGTACACCTTGGGTCTGCCGTGACCGCAAATCACTGCAGTGCCATCTTACACTTTTTTCTGCTTGCTGTGATTGATTTAAAGCGGAGCTCCGCCGTAAAAAAAATTATTAAAAGCCAGCAGCTACAGCTACAGCAGCTGCTGGCTTTTAATATTTGGACACTTACCTGTCCTGGAGTCCAGCGACGTCCGCAGCAGAGGACGAGCGATCACTCGTCACTCTGCTGCTCCCTCCGCCATCCTTGCTGAGAGAACCAGGAAGTGAAGCCATGCGGCTTCATGCCCAGTTCCCTTTGGCGCATGCGCGAGTCACGCTGCGCCGTTCTGATTCGTTCTCCTGTGTTCTGGGAGCCGAATGTCTCCCAGAACACTACGGGAAGTCTGGGGGAAGTGACGTCACTCCCGCAGATTCCCGGAGAGAGGACTCCCGGATGTGGGTGAAAATACCTGTCTTAGACAGGTATCTTCACCCCCCTCCCCCCTGAAAGGTGTCAATTGTGACACTGGAGGGGGGGAGGGTTCCGATTAGCATAAGTGTAAATTTAGGGTGGAGCTCCACTTTAAGGCTGGTTTTATTTTCATATCATGTGAGTGCAATATTTGAAGTGTGGTTGTGTATTTTAATAAATTTGGTCGTTACTATTTTACACTATTTGAGCACCTTTTCATTTTTACATGTATGGAATATCCTGTGTTGACACACAAGCTTTCAATTGATGGTCGTTCACCCTCTAGTGGTTAACTAGCCTTTGAGCCGAACACGAGAGTGGGAGGCATATACAGCTGGTGAGTGCATTTTCAAAAGGGAGCTGATACGTGCACTGTGTGGTGGAAGATATTCTCTATTAAGAAGACTACATCTCTCTTTTTGGAATATTTATTTCTTCTTTGGAACATTACTTCACTTTATGGACTATTGTTTTTGAATTAGGTCACAGATCATGCCACTGCATGCTCACAAGAGAGCATGCCAGCGGCTGATGAAGAAGGATATATGGGTACTTCCATCTGCATCGACACTTCTCCTTCTCCAGTCAGGCCGTTTTTATGCAGTGGCTGGACTGGAGCTTGTAAGGTTATCCTTTTCGATCTTTGCGACTGAACTACTATCTGGCTGATGTAAATTGCTACCAGCTGCCAACATTATGTCATACAGCTGATATCATCTTCAGGAAGTGTGAAAACATTTATACATAGACCCCTTACTGTTGAGTATCTCTGCTGGAAATGTGTTCCAAGTATTCATGACTATTTCTATAAAAAAATACATTCTTACTTTTCTCATGTTAGTTTGAGGTCCAGCCTCTGTGTTCTTAGCCTCAGCTTCATAATGACCCTTATTCAACCCCTTAAGATAATCTATTGTAAACCTAAAACCAAAAATGTAATCTACTTCAGCTTACCAGTACATAGATGCAGTCTGTCACGTACCTTGTGGCAGAGCCTGACTTGTAGAGGGAGACCTCTCGTACAGCCCGGCTCAAGGACCACTGATGTTGTGACAGTGGCCCTGAGAGCTCGGTGAGGTAAGAATGCCTGCAAGATGTTCTGTTGGTCGCAGAGGTGCGTGGCAGGTGCATCACCATAGTTGGGCTGGATAGCTGAAGCAGCGGTAGGCAACTGGAACAGCAGACACCAAGCTGGGTAGGCAGCAACTGGAAGCAGATGCAGTAGGACTGGCAGCACACAGCAGATGGAGGACCAGCTTCACCAGGCACAATGCAGAGCAGGACAGATGAATGACTGGATGTAGGGCCAGACAAGCCAGGTCAGCAACAGATGATCAGGTATAAGCATAAATGGCAGGCAGAGAATGGTCAAGATGCAGGCCGAGGTTGGCAACAGGATAACAGGCAGATATGTAGAGATAAATGAAGTCTTAAGGCAAGCCAAGGTCAGGACAGGTGGAGTGCAAGCTTGGTCAGGATAAGCCGGGTCAAACATAGGAATCAAACACAGGGCACAGGAACAGGGACACGAGTAAAGCTGCAGGTCAGACAGGAAAGCTGCAGATCAGACAGCAATGGACTAGTGCAGCTCCTGCACTTGTATAGGCCATTCGGCGCCAGTGTTAACGGTGAACATGTGTGCGCATGCGCATAGACGTTCGCATCTGCATGCAAATATTTTTGCGTATGCGCATTTGCCTTTGCCTTTGAGGTTCGACTGCATTATGGCCAGCAAGTCCCTGACATAGTCCCTCCATTAGTTTGCATATTTCAGGCTCTTTTACCTGTATCTATGGAGGAATGACATTATAACATAGGGCGAGAATAGTGTTCGGGCTATAGAACACCTCTCTGTCTCATTATATCTATAACAAAGAGGGAGGTATTCTGCAGTCAAGATTAGAGAATTAGGAACCATGCTAACTTGAGATAAACGAACTGAATTTTTGTTATTTTTAAAATGAGCTAAAATGTTAATATAATTCAAAAATGAGTAATACTCTAAGCATAACTCACAGAAACATACATACATGCATTACTGTCACAAGTACAGCAAACAAACTTGAAGCAGAGTTTTACCCAAAAGTGAAAGCTCCGCTTTAAACGCTCCTTACGCCCCGACATGCCCCCCCCCCTGAAATCTTCTGGGACATGTTCCAGAAAATTGCAAGCTGTTACAACTGGGTGCCCACACTGTTCCGGGGGGAGACGAGAGAGAGAGAGAGTCTGGGTGGCCGCATCGCTGGACCGTGGGACAGGTGAGTGTGTGTTTATTAAAAGTCAGCAGCTACACTTTTGTTGCTGCTGGCTTTTAATAAACACAAAAACGTCTGGAACTCCGCTTTACATTGGCCTGATCAATCTATTTTAGACTACATCTATAGTTAAAAACATGATATCAGTAGGGGAACAGGGGAGCTGCAATAATGTCAGAGATATTGACCAATGCAATGGGCTTTCTTTTCATGAGTGATACATATTTATTGTACTTTAGATGTGTTTCCCATTCAGCCAGAAAACATGTATATGAAAGCATTGTAGTGTGAGCAAGCTCTATGGCCATGATGTATGTTGTATAACGTTAGAGAAAGTGGAAAACGAATGCAAGAACAAACTAATACCAGGATCAGAGGACAAATCAAACTTGAAATTCAGATAAAGAGGCAATCTACAGGATGTAGCCTACCTTAAAAAGACAGAGTAGACAAGGTACAGTGAGAAAAAATTAAAATAAAAAAATAAAACCAAGGAAAACCTGTTCATGACTAGGGATGAGCTTCGAGTTCGAGTCAAACTCATGTTCGACTCGAACATTGCCTGTTCGCCCGTTCGCCGAACAACGAACATTTTGGGGTGTTTGCGGCAAATTTGAAAAGTCTATGGGAGAAATCTAAAGTGCTAACTATAAAGGCTTATATGCAAGTTATTGTCCTAAAAAGTGTTTGGGGACCCGGGTCCTGCATCAATGCAAAAAAAAGTTTTTAAAACGGCCGTTTTTTTAGGAGCAGTGATTTTAATAATGCTTAAAGTGAAACAATAAAAGTGAAATATTCCTTTAAATTTCGTACCGGGGGGGTGTGTATGATATGCATGTAAAGTCGCGCATGTTTCCCGTGCTTAGAACTGTCCCTGCACAAAGTGTCATTTTTTAAGGAAAAAAAGTCATTTAAAATTCACTCGCGGCTATTAATGAATTGTCGGCTTTTATCAATACATATAAAAAAAAAGCGTGGGGGTTCCCCCAAATTCAATTACCAGGCCCTTCAGGTCTGGAATGGATATTAAGGGGAACCCCGCCGCAAATTTAAAAAAAAAAATGGCGTGCGGTTCCCCCTAAATATCCGTACCAGGCCCTTCAGATCTGGCATGGATTTTAAGGGGAACTCCACACCAAATGTAAAAAAAAAATGGCGTGGCGTCCCCCCAAAAATCCATACCAGACCCTTATCCAAGCACGCAACCTGGCCGGCCGCAGGGGAAGAGGGGGGAACGAGAGAGCGGCCCCCCTCCCTCCTGAACCGTACCAGGCCACATGCCCTCAACATGGGGAGGATGTCCCCATGTTGATGGGGACAAGGGCCTCATCCCCACAACCCTTGCCCAGTGGTTGTGGGGGTCTGCGGGCGGGGGGCTTATCGGAATCTGGAAGACCCCTTTAACAAAGGGGACCCCCAGATCCCGGCCCCCCCCTATGTGAATTGGTAAGGGGTACATTGTACCCCTACCATTTCACGAAGAAAGTGTAAAAAAATGTAAATAAAAACACACAAACACCTTGGAAAAGTCCTTTATTAAAAAAAAATAATAATAATAAAAAAAACAAAAAACATTCCAGCGATGAAATCCAGTGTCCCGCGGCGATCCCGATGTCCAGCGCTGTCCGTCATTGGTTGTGCCTGAGCAGACCTGATGGGGAACTTCCTCCGCAGAGTTTTAAATGTATAGACCCGCCCCTTCTAAAGTTCCCCATCAGGTCCGCTCAGCGGGGAACTTCCTTCACTGTGTAATTAAAATTTACACAGTGAAGGAAGTTTCCCGCTCAGGCCAATGACGTAGGCGGGGTCTGACATACCGAGGGGGGGACCTGATGGGGGAACTGAGCTGAGCAGACCTGATGGGGAACTTTAGAAGGGGCGGGTCTATACATTTAAAACACTGCGGAGGAAGTTCCCCATCAGGTCCGCTCAGGCACAACCAATGACGGACAGCGCTGGACATCGGGATCGCCACGGGACACTGGATTTCATCGCTGGAATTTTTTTTTTATATTTTTTTTATTTTTTTTAACCACTTCCATACTGGGCACTTAAACACCTTCCTGCCCAGACCAATTTTCAGCTTTCTGCGCTGTTGCACTTTGAATGACAATTGCGCGGTCATGGTACACTGTACCCAAACTAAATTTTTATCATTTTGTTCCCACAAATAGAGCTTTCTTTTGGTGGTATTTGATCTCCTCTGCGATTTTTATTTTCTGCTAAAAAATAAAAAAAAGACCGAAAATTTTGAAAAAAAAAGGTTTTTTTTGGTTTCAGTTACAAAACTTTGTAAATAAGTTAGTTTTCTCCTTCACTGATGGGCACTGATGGGGCTGCACTGACGGGCATGGATAAGGCGGCACGGATGGGCACCGATGAGGTGGCACAGATGGGCAACGATCGGCGGCACGGATGGGCAACGATCGGCGGCACGGATGGGCACAGATAGGCGGCACGGGTGGGCACAGATAGGCGGCACAGGTGAGCACAGATAGGCGGCACAGGTGGGCACAGATAGACAGCACGGGTGGGCACAGATAGACAGCACGGGTGGGCACAGATAGGCGGCACTGATGGGCACAGATAGGCGGCATGGATGGGTACTGATAGGTGGCACGGGTGGGCATGGGTGGGCACTGATAGGTGGCATGGGTGGGCACTGATAGGTGGCACTGTACTGTACTAATGGATGCCAATCAGTGCCAAACAATAATGCCTGCCAATCAGTGGTGCCCATTGTGGGCACTGATTGGCATCCATTGTGGCACTGATTGGCATCCATTATCCCTGGTGGTCTAGGGTGGCATACCTTATATACCTTTATGGTGTGCTTCCCTGGTGGTCTAGTGGCATCCCTGGTGGTCTAGTGGCATCCCTGGTGGTCCAGTGGGCATCCTCGGGGTGCTGTGCTGATAATCGATCAGCACAAACCCCCCCTGTCAGAGGAGCAGCCGATCGGCTCTCCTCTACTCGCGTCTGACAGACGCGAGTGAGGAAAAGCCGATGACCGGCTTTTCCTGTTTACACTGTGATCAGCCGTGATTGGACACGGCTGATCACGTGGTAAAGAGTCTCCGTCGGAGACTCTTTACCTAGATCGGTGTTGCGGGGTGTCAGACTGACACCCCGCAGCAACGGTCGCCGCGATGCGCGCCCCCGGGGGCGCGCAGCGGCTCAAAATCCTGAGGACGTCATATGACGTCCTGTCAGGATTTTGCAACCACTTTGCCGACGTCAATCCGCTATAGGGCGGGCGGCAAGTGGTTAATAAAGGACTTTTTCAAGGTGTTTGTGTGTTTTTATTTACATTTTTTTACACTTTCTTCGTGAAATGGTAGGGGTACAATGTACCCCTTACCAATTCACATAAGGGGGGGCGGGATCTGGGGGTCCCCTTTGTTAAAGGGGTCTTCCAGATTCCGATAAGCCCCCTGCCCGCAGACCCCCACAACCACCGGGCAAGGGTTGTGGGGATGAGGCCCTTGTCCCCATCAACATGGTGACATCCTCCCCATGTTGAGGGCATGTGGCCTGGTACGGTTCAGGAGGGAGGGGGGACGCTCTCTCATTTTGCCCTCTTCCCATGCGGCCGGCCAGGTTGCGTGCTCGGATAAGGGTCTGGTATGGATTTTTGGGGGGACTCCACGCCATTTTTTTTTTACATTTGGGGTGGAGTTCCCCTTAAAGTCCATGCCAGATCTGAAGGGCCTGGTATGGATATTTAGGGGGAACCCCACGCCATTTTTTTTTATTTGCGGCGGGGTTCCCCTTAATATCCATTGCAGACCTGAAGGACCTGGTAATTGAATTTGGGGGAACCCCCACGCTTTTTTTTTTTTTTTATCAATGACTTTTCTATGTATTGATAAAAGCCGACAAGTCAGCAATGACTTTTTTTCCTTCAAAAATGACACTTTGTGCAGGGACAGTTCTAAGCACGGGAAACATGCGCGACTTTACATGCATATCATACACACCCCCTAGGTACGAAATTTAAAGGAAAATTTCACTTTTATTTTTTCATTTTAAGCATTATTAAAATCACCGCTCCCGTAAAAACTTCTATTTTTTAAACCTTTTTTTGCATTGATACATGTCCCCTGGGGCAGGACCCGGGTCCTCAAACACTTTTTAGGACAATAAATTGCATATTAGCCTTTATAATTAGCACTTTAGATTTTGAACGTTCGAGTCCATTGTATTTAATAGGGTTCTAAAGTTCACACGAACATTCTGTCTGTTCGCAGGTTCTGGTGCGAACCGAACAGGGGGGTGTTCGGCTCATCCCTGTTCATGACTAAGACAAGGCTGTTGGAAGCAGATATTAATGCATTGTGTTCTGTAGAATAAGGATGAGAAAACCTAGCAAAGTTCCATTTGCTGGACATTAAAGTGGTTGTAAACCAAGTTTTTGGACTTCTACCTATAGGTAAGCCTAGAATAAGGCTTACCTTATAGGGTAGTGTAAATAGGTAGGATATGTGAATGTGTGTCTTTCGCGCTAATAAAGGGTAAATAAATTAAACTGTGGTAAAAACAATGGCTGCAAAATCGATCTGTGTTCACTCTACAGATATACAAATCATAAAGAAGGGGGGGGGGGGATAATGCGCTAATGTGTAATAATACTAAATAAACATACAGTGACAAAGTGACAAAAATATGAATAAAGTGCAAGAAAAAAGTGCATATCAAAATATCACAATATCTCTAACCATAATGAAAGAGAAATGAATAATCTATATCCAATAAATGAAATGAGTATAAACACCAGTGCAATAACATGCAAATCAGTGAACCTGAACAAATAAACACACTGAACGTGATGGTTCAATAATGCAATGGTGAAATATTGTATGAGCTCATAAAGTCCATAGATAGATAATAAAGGTGAACAAATAAGTGTAGTCCTTAATTAGGATCAGGGTCTTCTAGGTAGGATTCCAATTGGAGTATTGAACCACTGATATATCCTCCACTAGTGATGAGCCGAACACCCCCGGGTTCGGTTCGCACCAGAACCCGCGAACGGACCGAAAGTTCGCACGAACATTAGAACCCTATTAAATACAATGGATGCGAACGTTCGGATTCTAAAGTGCTAATTATAACGACTATTATCCATGTTATTGTCCGAAACAGAGTTTGGGAACCCGGGTTCTGCACCAGGGGACATGTATCAATGCAAAAAGAAGTTTTAAAAACTGACGTTTTCCGGGAGCAGTCATTTTAATGATGCATAAAGTGAAAATAAAAAAGTCAAATATTCCTTTAAATATTGTACCTGGGGGGTGTCTAAAGTATGCCTGTGAAGTGCCACGTGTTTCCCGTGTTTAGAACTGTCCCTGCACAAAATAACATTTCTAAAGGAAAAAAAGCCATTTAAAACTGCTTGCGGCTTTAATGCAATGTCTGGTCCCGGTAATATGGATGAAAATCTTTAGGAAAAATGGCATAGCTACCCCATCAACCCCCCCCCCCCCCCACCCCAGCCCATTACCAGCCCCTTTGGGTCTTGTATGGATATTAAGGGGAACCCCGCACACAAAATAAAAAAGGCCCTATATACTCTGAACAGCCGTATACAGGCGGTGCATACAAGACAGGGACTGTAGGTTTGTTCTTATGTAGAATCTGTTTGTAATTTTGAACAGCTGCATTGTTTAAGTGTAGCTCCATGCCAAATTCCTTTTTTTTAGCTTTTTGGAAAACATAGGGAACGGTTATCACCCCTGTCACATTTTTTTTGCTGTCTGTGCCCCTGTTCAGAACATTTCACCTCACTTTGTGTCCCAATGACAACTGTTTTTGAAATGTGGTGTTTTTATTGAAACAAGGATTGGCGATAAAGCATCAGTAGAGAGAAGACACCATTCTCCCATATTAATTCTTACAGGAGAGAATTTTCCTTCCAAGGGGTAGATTTCCTCTCACTTCCTGTTGTCTTCTTCCGTTTGCAAGTAGTAGTCGTTTGTAAGTTGGATGTTTGAAAGTAGGGACCTGCCGTATATACTCTGCAGAAATTGGCCCCTTAGGTGTTGGTGTTGGCACAACACTGAAAGCACTCACAGTTATTCTTGGTGGGTGCTGGAACGCCCTGCTGTCAACTATTATATCAGGAATTGTAATAACATATAATTGTTGATCAGTGGTAGTAAAAATTGGGCCTTTGATGGTGGTGCTGGTGCCACAACACTGTAAGGCCTGACAGTTACTCTTGGTGGGCGCAGCAATGGGCCCTGCTGTGAATTATTAGATCAATAATTATAATTGCATGCCCCTGTTGAATAGGGGCTGAAAAATTGGGCCTTTGGTGGTGGTGGTGGTGGTGATGGTGGTGCTGGTGCCACAACACTGTAAGGCCTGACAGTTACTCTTGGTGGGCGCAGCAATGGGCCCTGCTGTGAATTATTCGATCAATAATTATAATTGCATGCCCCTGTTGAACAGGGGCTGAAAAATTGGGCCTTTGGTGGTGGTGGTGGTGGTGATGGTGGTGCTGGTGCCACAACACTGTAAGGCCTGACAGTTACTCTTGGTGGGCGCAGCAATGGGCCCTGCTGTGAATTATTCGATCAATAATTATAATTGCATGCCCCTGTTGAACAGGGGTTGAAAAATTGGGCCTTTGGTGGTGGTGGTGGTGCTGGTGCCACAACACTGTAAGGCCTGACAGTTACTCTTGGTGGGCGCAGCAATGGGCCCTGCTGTGAATTATTAGATCAATAATTATAATTGCATGCCCCTGTTGAACAGGGGCTGAAAAATTGGGCCTTAGGCACTGGTGGCACAACACTGCAACCCCTCACAGATACTGTACTTGGAACACAGCAATGAGGCCTGTTGCAAAGTATTGCATCAAAAATTTTAATTACACGCCCCTGTTAAACAGGGGCTGAAAAATTGGGCCTTAGGCACTGGTGGCACAACACTGCAACCCCTCACAGATACTGTACTTGGAGCACAGCAATGAGGCCTGTTGCAAAGTATTGCATCAAAAATTGTAATTACACGCCCCTGTTAAACAGGGGCTGAAAAATTGGGCCTTAGCCACTGGTGGCGGCACCCATAAACCAAAATGATCTTCCAAGCTATCATCATTAATCGGATCATTGAGGAGGAGGAGGAGGATAGCTAGTCAACATAACAGCACAGGAACTCAGCATCAGCATCAGTCTTGAAGGGATGTGACATTTTAAAATCAATTAGTCTGTTATATCAGCATCAGGTGTGTGGTAGCTGTTGGTGATCCAAGACTGGTTCATCTTGATGAAAGTCAGTCGATCAACCGAGTCGGTGGACAGGCGCACCCTGTGATTCGTGACAAATCCTCCAGCAGCACTGAATGTGCGTTCTGAAAGAACGCTGGATGCAGGACAGGCCAGTAGCTCAATTGCATACTGTGCAAGCTCTGGCCAGTGATCCATCCTCAAGACCCAGTAAGCCAGAGGATTTTCGGTGGGGAAGGTGTCCAAGTCTGACCTTGCCCCTAGGTATTCCTGCACCATGTATATCAGACGCTGGCGATGGTTGCTGGAACCGATCATACTTTGGGGCTGCGGACTAAAGAATTGTCTGAACGCATCGGTCAGACGGCCACCTTCCCCACCGCTCCTTCTTTGACTGCCCGAAGCCTCAGCAACTCGTTGTCCAGGACCAGGAGTTTGTAATCTCCCAGTCTCTGGGAACGCGTTGCACAGACCTTTCTGCAAGGCCTCCCGGAGTTGTCTCATCCTCTGCTCCCTCTGCGACGGTAACATAAGGTCCGCAACCTTACCCTTGTACCGTGGATCAAGGAGAGTGGCCAGCCAGTAATGGTCCCTCTCCTTGATCCGAAGAATACGAGGATCCTTCCACAGACTTTGCAGGATCAGGGAGGCCATGCAGCGTAGGTTAGCTGAGGCATTCAGTCTGGAGTCCTCTGGGTCACTAAGGACGACATGATCCGCAGCCACCTCCTCCCAGCTACGTACAAGTCCACTGGTTTCTTGGGACTGTAAATCATCCCTAAAAGACTGCTGCTGATGATGCTGAGTGCCAGCCTCCACCTCCATGCTGACACAATCCTCCTCCTCCTCCTCTTCCTGTGCGATGGGTGGGACAGAAGGAACACTGTCTGGGTAAAGGGGGCCTTGAGAGGCAAGGAAGTCCTCCTCTTCCTGCCTCTGTTCTGCCTCAAGTGCCCTGTCCATTATTCCACACAGCGTGTGCTCCAACAGGTGGACAAGAGGTACAGTGTCACTGATGCATGCACTTTCACTGCTCACCATCCTCGTGGCCTCCTCAAATGGTGCCAGGACAGTGCATGCATCCCTGATCATGCCCCACTGGCGTGGTGAAAAAAAACCGAGCTCCCCTGACCCTGTCCTGGTGCCGTAGTCGCACAGGTACTCATTGATGGCCCTCTGCTGCGTGTGCAGCCGCTGCAGCATGGCCAACGTTGAGTTCCACCTGGTGGGCATGTCACATATAAGGCGGTTCTTGGGCAGGTTCAACTCCTTTTGCAGCTCAGCCAGGCGAGCACTGGCATTATATGATCTGCGGAAATGCACACAGACTTTCCTGGCCTGCCTCAGGACATCCTGTAAGCCCGGGTACCTGCCCAAGAACCGCTGCACCACCAGGTTAAGGACGTGAGCCATACAGGGCACATGGGTCAGTTGTCCCTGTCGGAGGGTGGAGAGGAGGTTGGTGCCATTGTCGCAAACCACCATTCCTGGCTTAAGCTGGCGTGGCGTCAACCACCTCTCGGCCTGCCCCTGCAGAGCAGACAGGACCTCTGCCCCAGTGTGGCTCCTGTCCCCCAAACACACCAGCGCAAGCACGGCATGGCATCTTTTTGCCTGCGTACTTGCGTAGCCCCTTGAACGCCTACGGAGCACCGCTGGTTCCGAGGACAAACCACAGGAAGAGGCCATGGAGGAAGAAGAAGAGGAGGGGGTGGAGGAGAGAGGTGTGTCACAACCAGTAGTAGCATTTTGGAGGCGTGGCGGTGGAACAACCTCCAACACTACTGCACCTTGTCCTACATCCTTCCCAGCTGCCAAAAGAGTGACCCAATGGGCCGTGAAAGAAAGGTAACGTCCCTGTCCATGCCTGCTGGACCATGAGTCAGCGGTAATATGCACCTTACCGCTGACCGCCCTGTCCAGCGAGGCCAATACATTGCCTTCCACATGCCTGTAGAGAGCCGGAATCGCCTTCGGTGCGAAAAAGTGGCGTTTGGGAACCTGCCACTGAGGAACCGCACATTGCACAAACTCACGTACGGGGGCTGAGTCTACCAACTGAAAAGGCAGCAGTTGAAGCACTAGCAATTTAGCCAAGCTAGCATTCAACCGCTGGGCATGTGGATGGCTGGGAGTGAACTTCTTTCGACGGTCCAGCAGCTGGGGCAGGGAAATTTGCCTGCTAGAATCGGACGTTGGTGTACTGCTAGCAGAGTGCCCGCAAGTACTTGGCTGTGACACACCTAATTCTACACCTTCATTCCTCTCAGAGCAGGTTTCAGAGAGGACTGAAGGTATAGTGGGGTTGGAGATCCCAGCTGATGCGGTGCAAGAAGAGGTCAGCTTTGTTCTTTGGTGTGGGTCTTTAAGGTAGGCTTGCCAACGAGCTGCGTGGCAGGTCAACATATGTCTGATCAAGCATGTGGTGCCCAAGCTGATGTTTTGGCCACGCGATATACGCTTGAGACATATGTTGCAAACAGCAGCTGTGCGATCTGATGCACTCGCCTCAAAAAAGGCCCACACCAAAGAACTTTTTGAATGACGGGCAGAGGCAGCGCCCTGCACAGGCGGAGCTCTGCGGTGTGATTCCGTCGGTGTGCTGCCCATACGCTGGCCACTCAAGGGCATCCTGCCTCGTTGGAGATGTGCCTCCTCCTCATCCTCCTCCTCCTCCTCCTCTCTCCTATTAGGCACCCACGTGGAGTCAGTGACCTCATCATCCCCTCCCTCCTCATCACTGGAGCCAATCTGGCAGTATGCTGCAGCTGCTGGAGCATGACTGCCAGATTGGTGTCCTTCTTGAGCATCCCCTCTCTCTGCTCTCACGCTACTGCCTTCCTCTAGCTGGGTATCATCATCAGATCCTTCGAAACGCTGGGCATCCTCCTGGAGCATGTACCCAACACTGTGCTCAAACAGTTCGGGGGACTCCTCAGGAGGAGGACATGGTGGGTCTAGGGAAGGATTGACTAATGAAGATAATGATACCAGAGAAGAGGATGCTTTGGCAGCTGCTTTGCCAATACCCTGAGCCTGGGTGAGAGAGGATGAGGAGGATGAGGTGGGCTTGGTCATCCACTCTACCAAGTCTTCGGCATGATGTGGCTCAACATGTCCAGCTGCCGAAAAGAAGGACAAGCGTGTCCCATGGCCATGTGCTGATGACAATGCACCGCGTCCACGACCAGCACTGTTGCCCCCAGACACAGAGCCTGCTTGCCCTCTTTTTTTGCCTCCTGACTGTCTGCCTCTCCTTGTTTGCCTTCCAGACATTTTAATGGATGGCCTGCAGGGAGATGGGAAAAACAGCAATAAGGGCTACCTTCAGGTGTATACTGTGCAGGAGGCTTAGCAACAATGACACTGACACTGTCCCCTGCCTATCCTTCTCTGTCCCTAAACACAAGGATTTGCAATATGCTTCAGCAAGATTGGTTTAGCACAGAACAGCACACTGACAGTTTCCCTCACTGTCCTACCCTGTCCCTACAAACAAGATTTAGCACAGAATAGCACACTGATCGTTTCCACGAGTGTCCTTCTCTGTCCCTAAACTCAAGGATTTCAAATATGGTTCAGCAAAATTGGTTTAGAACAGAATAGCACACTGACACTTTCCCTCACTGTCCTACTCTGTCCCTACAAACAAGATTTAGCACAGAATAGCACACTGATATTTTCCACTAGTGTCCTTCTCTGTCCCTAAACTCAAGGATTTCAAATATGGTTCAGCAAAATTGGTTTAGAACAGAATAGCACACTGACACTTTCCCTCACTGTCCTACT
Organism: Rana muscosa; assembly: GCA_029206835.1. Taxonomy (NCBI): domain Eukaryota; kingdom Metazoa; phylum Chordata; class Amphibia; order Anura; family Ranidae; genus Rana; species Rana muscosa. Next base: position 1,014,653,996 of record CM055116.1, read on the forward strand.
CTGTCCCTACAAACAAGATTTAGCACAGAATAGCACACTGACACTTTCCCTCACTGTACCTCTCTGTCCCTAAACTCAAGGATTGAAAATATGGTTCAGCAAGATTGGTTTAGAACAGAATAGCACACTGTCAGTTTCACTCACTGTCCTACTCTGTCCCTACAAACAAGATTTAGCACAGAATAGCACACTGACACTTTCCCTCACTGTACCTCTCTGTCCCTACAAACAAGGTTTAGCACAGAATAACACACTGACACTCTCCCTACCTATCCTTATTTGTCCCTAAACACAAGTAATCCAGGATTAGTAAAGGAAAAAAAATGACACTGTCCCTGCCTATGCTTCTCTTTCCCTGCTCCGGAACACACTACACAAGGCCGCCGCGCTGGCGGCCTTTTATAGTGTGGGGCGTGTACTAAACTCCAATCAGGCTCCCCTGAAGAAGTCACGAGGTACGTGACGTAACGGCGTAGGGAAAGCATCACATCCAGGATTACGAACAGCAGAACTACAGTAAGACGGCACTTTGCACGCCGCGATTCTCTGTATTTGCCTATATCTTTTTGTTGTGATGTGAGAGTCCACCCTCTTATTCTTAATAAACCCTATACTTTTTTACTACATTACTACACCATTGGAGGTTTCTTGTCTGTTCCCCCGCTGGACCCTGGTTTGGAGGTCTGCCCCCCCTTCCATTTGCAGATAGCGTGATTGGTGGTGGTCAGATTGTTTTGGCTATCTGAGTGGAGAAGATTGAAAGAGAAAGACAAGACCCCATACTAAGCCAGTTTTATTCCTCATTGAGGTGAGCATATTGAGAGACAGGTGGAGGATATATCAGTGGTTCAATACTCCAATTGGAATCCTACCTAGAAGACCCTGATCCTAATTAAGGACTACACTTATTTGTTCACCTTTATTATCTATTGTGACAGCAGGAAGGTAAAGTCACCTGGTTGCATCCAGGGGGGTAGATATATTTCGCCCAGATTCAGGCTTTACGCCGACTTATACAACTAGGTGGAAAGTTGTATAAGGCTAGTGGGCTCATGGATGACTCATACCTCTAGGGAGAGTGTGGGGCGTCGTGCAGACAGAGATGAGGAGACCAGCTGAACCTTGTCAGCTCATTTAGGCCTCTATAAGAACTCCCAGCTTCATTAGATGTTAGCTCATGCCTGGAACCAGACCTGTGTGGACTGTCTAGGGAGAGTGAACCCCTGTGCGGTGAGAAAAAGCCTGTGTGGCTATTTGCTTGGACATTTAAAACCAGGGACTTAGGGACTAGGACAGCACTAGGCTGATCCCAGTTGTTAGTTAGGAAACCTGTATGTTTAGTCAGAGGTCAAGTTGACCAGGATTTATTTTGTTTATATGTTTCTTTTGGCTTTGCTGTGTTTTGTCACTGTAAATAGAAAATAAACCGCACCTTTTTTTTGATTTTGAAAACCACAACCTCCGTTTGCTGGGCCTGTTTTTGTGTGGGGAGCCCATCCCGGGGGTCACACACACCCGCTGCCGAGCTAACCCCCTCACAGTTGGTGGAGAACCAGTGGCAGTTTTTTTTAAGCCAGCATGGAGGAGATACTGAAGCAGCTGGCTCTAGCAAATGCCAATCAACAGCAGACAAATGCAGGTTTGCAAAAGAGCCTTGCAGCTCAACAACAGAACTTCGCAGCCCAGCAGCAAGCTCATCAACAGAGCCTTGCAGCCCAGCAGCAAGCTCACCAACAGAGTCTGGAAGCTCAGCAACAAGCCCAGCAGCAATCTGAGGCCCGCTTCATAGACCTGTTACAGAAGCAAGAGCAGAGACTACAACAAATGGAAGCAGTAATGCAGCAACGTCCGCAGACCAGTGAGGAAAGCCGTCCCACTAATACCGCGTCCTTTGGGGTGAGTCGTTTATTGACAAAAATGACTGGAGAGGATGATCCAGAGGTATTTTTGACCACATTTGAAAGGACTGCTGAAAGAGAAAAGTGGCCTGAGGAGCAGTGGGCTGGACTGGTGGCTCCTCTGTTAACTGGTGAATCGCAGAAGGCTTACTATGACCTAGAGCCTGACCAAGCAAAAGACTATGTGATGCTAAAAGCTGAGATATTGGCAAGGCTGGGTGTCACCCAGGCTGTCCGGGCTCAGCGTGTGCATAACTGGACTTTCCAGCTTGGAAAACCCCCCAGGTCTCAAATGTATGATCTCATTCACCTGAGCAGAAAGTGGCTACAGCCAGAGACTTTGTCCGCACCAAAGATTGTGGAACGTGTTGTAATGGATCGGTTTTTGAGAGCTCTTCCTACTGCCATCCAAAACTGGGTAAGCCATGGAGACCCAGAGACGGCCGATGGTCTTGTGGATCGTGTGGAGAAATACTTGGCTACAGAGAACCTGACGGCCTCTTCCAGAGACACTCGGACTTTCCACCCTAAGACCAGACCATCCCCAGGGGCGGATAAGAGGATTCCAAGGGGTAAGGGTGGAGAGAGTGAGAGGGTGGGAGCTCTACCCCAAGTTTGGCGAGAACAGCCTGGGAAATCAGCGGCTCAAGAGGCGGCAAGAAGGATCGTTTGCTACCGCTGCCGGCAAGCGGGACATATTGCAGCCAATTGCCCGGTTGTGGAGGAACCCATGCAGTGTGACTTTCTGACGGGCAGACGTCAGTCGCTGTGTGCGACAGTCGCATGCACTGCCATTCGAGGAATTGAGAAACATTTATGCAAAATGTGTGTTAATGGTAGAAATGTTGTGGTATTGCTGGATTCAGGTAGCCTTGTGACCCTGATAAAGGCTGAGTTAGTTAAAACAGAGGTCTCTGGGAATAGCAAGGTAGCTGTTATTTGTGTGCATGGGGACACCCGAGAGTATCCAGTGACTACAGTGTGTTTCGAGACCCCCAAAGGTACCCTCTCTCATCCAGTGGGCTTAGTATCTCAGTTACCATATGACGCCATTGTGGGAAGGGATTTTCCGAAGTTCTGGGAACTGTGGGATGATCCTGAGCCCCCCACTGGTGCCCCTATGTACCAGGAATGTGATAGCCAGAACTCCCCTGAGAGTGGTGAGGACTCTCCGGAATTTCCCTTATCAGTATTGGCAGGGGAGACTCAAGAAACTGGAGAGGAGCCCACCTCCTCAGACGAAAACCTACCGTCTGTGGAGTTTTCTGATCTTGAGGTTCACAGGGAAAACTTTGCCACAGAACAGTTGAAAGACCCCGCCCTAATAAAGGCACGCGAAAACGTAGTGAAAATAGATGGCGAGTTAGTGAACCCAGATAATACCTGCACTTACCCATACTTCAGCGTAGAGAAGGACCTACTGTATCGGGTGGCAAAAAGGGCAGAAGAAACCGTTGAGCAGCTTGTGGTGCCCAAACCTTACAGGAAGTTGGTGTTGGAGTTGGCCCATGGGCACATTCTTGGAGGTCATCTGGGGACAGAGAAAACCCGAGAGAGGGTATTACAGAGATTCTATTGGCCGGGGGTGATGAAGGACATAGAAAATTATTGTTCCTCCTGCCCTGTGTGTCAGAGGTCGGCCCCGATGCCACATTTCCGTAGCCCGCTGGTCCCTCTACCCATCATTGAGGTCCCGTTTGAGAGGATCGCCATGGATTTGGTAGGTCCTATAATAAAGTCCGCTAGGGGGCACCAGTACATATTAGTTATAATGGACTATGCCACCCGTTATCCAGAAGCGATCCCTCTCCGAAATACCTCGGCCAAAACCATAGCCAAAGAGCTATCTCTTGTGTTTAGCCGGGTGGGTATTTGTAAAGAACTGCTTACGGACCAAGGTACACCCTTTATGTCCCGGGTTATGAAGGAGCTGTGTAAATTGTTCAAAGTGACGCAATTACGTACATCTGTGTATCACCCCCAAACCGATGGGCTGGTTGAAAGATTCAACAAAACCCTAAAACAAATGTTGAAGAAAGTGGTGGATAGAGATGGAAAGGATTGGGACTGTCTACTTCCTTATCTGATGTTTGCTATTAGGGAGGTGCCCCAATCCTCTACGGGATTCTCCCCCTTTGAGTTACTGTATGGGAGACACCCAAGAGGGCTGTTGGATATTGCCAAGGAAACTTGGGAAAGTGAGAGTTCTCCCCACAGGAGTGTGATTGAGCATGTCGCCCTGATGCAAGACCGAATTGCACAGGTAATGCCCATCGTGAAGGAACATTTGGCCCAAGCGCAGTTAGCACAGCAGAGAGTGTACAACCGTGGAGCCAAGACCCGTACCTTTTCCCCGGGGGATAGGATACTGGTACTTGTCCCTACGGTTGAAAGTAAATTCCTTGCCAAATGGCAAGGCCCCTACGAGATAATGGAAAAAGTGAGTGAAGTGAATTACAAGGTCAGACAACCAGGAAGGCGAAAGCCCGAACAGATCTATCACGTTAATCTGTTGAAAGCCTGGAGGGATAGAGAGTCCCTAGTCGCAGACACTTGGTCACCAGCTCAAACTGGTTGCGTGATTCCTGAGGTTGGAATAGCAGCCACCTTGTCACAACCCCAACAACAGGAGGTTAAGGAGTTTGTGCTTCGCAACAAGGAGGTATTCTCTGAGCTGCCGGGACAAACATTTGGGGTAGAGCATGACATCATTACCCCGCCCGGTGAAAGGGTGAAGTTAAAACCCTATCGGATCCCAGAGGCCCGACGGGAGGCAATACGGGAGGAAGTACAGAAAATGCTGAACTTAGGGGTGATAGAGGAGTCCCAAAGTGATTGGTCTAGTCCCATTGTGTTGGTGCCTAAACCGGATGGGAGCTGGCGATTTTGTAACGATTTTCGTCAGTTGAACAAAGTTACAAAATTTGACACCTACCCCATGCCACGTATAGATGAGTTGATCGACCGGCTGGGAACAGCCCGATACATGACGACTCTTGACCTCACAAAAGGGTATTGGCAAATCCCCCTGGCCAAATTGGCCAAAGAGAAAACCGCATTTGTAACCCCAGACGGGGCGTTCCAATATAAAAGAATGCCGTTCGGGTTACAGAATGCGCCGGCCACATTCCAGCGGAAAATGGACCAGATGCTGAGGCCCCATCGGAAGTATGCTGCGGCTTACCTGGATGACGTAATTGTCCATAGCACAGATTGGGCCTCACATCTGCCAAAAGTGCAAGCAGTCCTGGACTCTGTTCGGGAAGCGGGGTTTACGGCTAACCCCAAGAAGTGTACCATTGGGCAGGAGGAGGCCAAATATCTTGGGTACACCATTGGGAGGGGAGTAATAAAACCCCAACTCAACAAAGTCGAGGCCATCCAGAGTTGGCCACGTCCCAACAGCAAGAAGCAGGTACGAGCCTTTCTGGGAATCGCTGGGTATTATCGGCGATTCATTCCCCACTTTGCTTCTAAGGCTGTGCCCCTAACCAACCTAACGAAGGGGAAAGGGTCGGTCATGATTAAATGGACCCCCGAGGCTGAGGCAGCATTCCAATTCTTGAAACAAGCCTTATGTAGCCAGCCAGTGTTGTACTCACCCGACTTCTCTAAAGACTTTGTCGTACAAAGTGATGCGTCAGATGTGGGGTTAGGAGCAGTATTGTCCCAGGTCTGGAACGGGGAAGAGCACCCAGTCATTTACCTCAGCAGGAAGTTGAAGTCCCATGAGGTAAATTACGCCACCGTTGAAAAGGAGTGTTTAGCGGTGAAGTGGGCTCTAGATTCCCTTCGGTACTACCTGCTAGGTAGGCACTTTGACATGGTTACGGATCACGCTCCGTTAAAGTGGATGGCTCAAAACAAGGAAACAAATAGAAGAGTGAATAGGTGGTTCCTGGCCCTCCAGGAATTCAACTTCACAGTAAAGCATCGCCCTGGCGTTCAAATGGGGAATGTGGATGCTTTGTCTCGAGTACATGAATGCCTGATTGCTGGTGTTCCAACCCCGAGGTTAAAACAAGAGGGGGGGGTATGTGACAGCAGGAAGGTAAAGTCACCTGGTTGCATCCAGGGGGGTAGATATATTTCGCCCAGATTCAGGCTTTACGCCGACTTATACAACTAGGTGGAGAGTTGTATAAGGCTAGTGGGCTCATGGATGACTCATACCTCTAGGGAGAGTGTGGGGCGTCGTGCAGACAGAGATGAGGAGACCAGCTGAAACTTGTCAGCTCATTTAGGCCTCTATAAGAACTCCCAGCTTCATTAGATGTTAGCTCATGCCTGGAACCAGACCTGTGTGGACTGTCTAGGGAGAGTGAACCCCTGTGCGGTGAGAAAAAGCCTGTGTGGCTATTTGCTTGGACATTTAAAACCAGGGACTTAGGGACTAGGACAGCACTAGGCTGATCCCAGTTGTTAGTTAGGAAACCTGTATGTTTAGTCAGAGGTCAAGTTGACCAGGATTTATTTTGTTTATATGTTTCTTTTGGCTTTGCTGTGTTTTGTCACTGTAAATAGAAAATAAACCGCACCTTTTTTTTGATTTTGAAAACCACAACCTCCGTTTGCTGGGCCTGTTTTTGTGTGGGGAGCCCATCCCGGGGGTCACACACACCCGCTGCCGAGCTAACCCCCTCACACTATCTATGGACTTTATAAGCTCATACAATATTTCACCATTGCATTATTGAACCATCATGTTCAGTGTGTTTATTTGTTCAGGTTCACTGATTTGCATGTTATTGCACTGGTGTTTATACTAATTTCATTTATTGGATATAGATTATTCATTTCTCTTTCATTATGGTTAGAGATATTGTGATATTTTGATATGCACTTTTTTCTTGCACTTTATTCATATTTTTGTCACTTTGTCACTGTATGTTTATTTAGTATTATTACACATTAGCGCATTATCCCCCCCCTTCTTTATAATAGGTAGGAGATATTTCACTTGTAGTCCGCCCGAAAATACTGACAGCTCATGCGCGGGGAAGAAACGAAACTAAGTGCCGTTTCTTCCCTAGCCTGTGCCGTTAATCGCGGCTCCCGTGCGCATGCACGAGAGTGACGTCACGCGGCTCCGGCGAATCACAGAGCCGGAGTCCGTGGCACGGAAGGAAGAGGGGCCAGAAGATGGACGCTGCCTACTGTGGGGGACATCGCTGGATTCTTTTGTAGGTAAGTGGCACATAATGGGTTACTATGCGAGGTATAGGAACGCATTGGACATCCCAAAAATAGCACAATGGTAGCAAAGGTATCCAGTGCGTCCCCCCACCAATTCACCCACAGTACAAACAAATGGCAACTACCCCAACCCATAATTGGCCTTTGCAGCAAGGAGCACAAGGAAGGGCGACGCATGTCAAAAAACAACAAACCAAAATCCCCAGCTCACTTACCAGCCGTAACATTGTCTGGTCATGGGTCATTGAAGCCATGTGAAAGTGCATTGCTGAGTGGTGGGGCAAACATTGTGTAGCACTACCCCCAGTTAAGAGGGCTGCTGGTATTATTTTTTGGGCCTGTACCTTACTGCTGTCAACCCCCAAGAAACTGGCTCTGAACCTCCACTGGCACAGCGGTGATGCAAATGAGATTGTGTAACCTACTAACAATGAATACCACAATACCACAATAAAGTATACATTCACCGTTCAGAACTAGAGTACCTGTGTTTACCGTCTCTCTCTGTCTGGAACAGTTTATACTCCACACAACGTGCTTGCTTAACCATAAAATATCTTTACTAGATAGGAAAAGATTTGGTTAACAGATAGGCATTTACATATGCAGGGCCCTGCAAAATCAAAGTTATGCACAATGTAACCAATATTGAGGCATACAAATCTTATACACTCTAAAATGTCTTTAAAAGAACTACGCTCGCGAGCTTCCCCCTCGTGGGCAGTATGGCGCCCAAACAATGTCTCTGTGAGTTACAGTCAGGCCTGACTACCTCACACACACACAGTTACTCTGATAGAAAGGGTCTTCGCTAGCAACGTTGGTGCACTTTTATATTATAATCCAAGGGGTATCAACAGTTAGCTATGATTCTGCTATAGTTTAGGGCCCAAAGTCATAGGCAATAAGGACGCCCAACTTTAACTGAGCAACACAATGCTGTAATGGCGGTGGGTCCTATGCAAAGGATCTAGGACCTAGCAAACAGTTAAGAATCCTGAGAAAGTGCACTCTCACTCGACCGGACCAATCCGTTTAACCGATCACGCTGCTAGGCTCCAGCCCATGATCTCCCGGTCGCCAGTAGTCTCCGATCTTCCAGACAACCAAAAGGGAATGTGAAGGTGACTCGACTCTTGGATGTCCCGAGGCTTCAGCAGGCTCTTTGGATAAAAGCTCTCTCCTTCTCTGGCAGCAGGCTTTTCCAGGCTCGGTAGGCCCAGATTCTCCGGCCTAGACGAGTACGATAGGCCCCAACACAGGTTCCAAGTTGCTGGGCGGGCGATGTCCAAAGAGACCGTGCGTTGCTCCTCCTCCCCTTAAATAACCCATCCCCAGCAGACCTTGCGCGATGGATGTTAAGTTGCACTTTGGGTACAGTAGTTTGTGTAGTATCCTCGCCATTGGAGCCCAACTCTCCCGGTACCACAAATCCCACCATGCACTTCCCTACTCATAGTCAAGCAGCGGTCAGCATATTATCCAATAGGAAACCAGGGGAGATCCGGATTCACTTGATGAAACATAGTCTCTATGAACACCATAAAGTGACCCCCCGCTACACACTCCCCCCACTTAAAGTCTTTGGTCCCCAAAGATATCAACAATTCCTGTAGGAGAACTTGGTTAGCATACATGGAGAACACAGTTTACCGTTACAAAAGAATCCGACAGGAGAATCTCCCACCAAGCTTTGGAAGGGGGATTGTCCTGTCTATAGGTCACATTAATGGGGGTGGCCTGTCTAGCTGTGCCAGGGAGTGAGCTAGGGTTGCCCTCCACCAAATATACAGTGGAGGGACCAGCCTCATCTAATGTCCTTCTTGCAGTATAAACAGTTTCTTCAGAACATTCACCCATCTGAGTATAAGTCAGTCTTTTTGGAGGTTTGTATATCCAAAGTAACAGATCCAGCTACTTCTGTATCATCTGCGCTGATTCTCACATCTTGGTTAGGTGTATTTGATCCTGCAGTTCCAGAAACATCCAGATCAGCTACAGGAAGGGATGAGGGTTCTCTGTGATCTTCTGTTTGGAAGGAATCTAAAGCGTCCTCCCATTTCTCAGTGAGAGTAGGGTGTGGCATAAACTCAGGAGCCTCCGGGTTTAAAGAATCTTCAGATGGCAATGGGGTAATAACCTGGGATTCTGGCCCTTGGGATGACCACAACCAATCAAGTTCCATCTCTTCAGCTTCACTGGGCTCGTTCTCGATTCTGCCACCCCCTTCGTCTAACAGGGTTGCCTGAGACCTGGTAACTGGTCCGGGGGTACGAGAGGCTGAAGGGGTCTCATGAGACTCCAGGGTGGGGGGTAGGTGGACTACTTCAGAGAGAGACAATAGATGATTTCTGTGCCAAGTCTTTAAAGGCCCTACACTTCCTTCTGGTTTGATCTGATACACCGGCAAGCCAGGCAGCTGTTTACAGATCACATATGGCTGTGATCTCCATCGGTCAGCCAACTTATGTTTTCCTGGGACACCTAAGTTTCGCAACAGCACCCTGTCTACTGGTTGTAGATATATATCCGGACCTTGAGGTCAAAGCTTCTCTTATTTCTTACTCCTCTTTGGTCAGAAGTCGCCCAAGCTTTCTCGTATGCCATCCTTAAAGTTTGTCACAGCCGATCTACATACCCGTTGTGAGAAGCTGCTGAGGTATGATCCAGGGAAGTGCCAAAGGCTAAATCCACCGGTAACCGTGCTTCCCGCTCGAACATCAGTCTGTATGGGGAGTACCCAGTAGAATCACTGGTCGTGCCATTATAGGCATGCACAATAGCAGCAATGTGCTTGCTCCAATGTTGTTTCTTCTCTGCACTCAAAGTCCCCAACATATTTAACAGTGTCCGATTAAATCTTTCAGGCTGAGCATCACCTTGTGGATGGTACGGAGTTGTTATGGTTTTTTTGATGCCCAGCGAGTCTAACAACTTCCTTATCAGCCTACTCTCAAAGTCTCTTCCCTGATCCGAATGGAGGCGCTGAGGCAACCCGTAGTGCACAAAGAACTTTTCAACGAGCACCTTTGCCACTGTTGAGGCCTTCTGGTCTTTAGTTGGGAATGCTTGAGCATATCTAGTGAAATGGTCGGTTACTACCAGAACATTCCCTTGTCCACTCAGATCAGGTTCCAGACAGAGGAAATCAATGCATACCAGATCCCGACTTTGTAGGTGGCCCATCGGGGCAGCTTGATGAGGTAGGGTCTTCCTTTGTATACAACGTGCACAAGAGTGACAGTATTCCTCCACTTCAGGGCCGATAAAACCTGTTCCTTACGAGTTGGAAAGTCCTCTCAGAGCCTAGATGACCATGATCGTCATGCAAAGCAATCAATACTGCCTTCCTGTGTTTCTCGGGCAGGAACAACTGCCATTTATCCTCTAGATCATCAGAGGGGCCCCTTCGGTAGACCACCCCTTGATGTATCTTCAACCGGTCCCATTCCCTTCTTAACAGGCGAGCCTCTCTTGAAGAGTCCTTTGAGAGCACATCTGGGTTCTGATTCTCCAATACCAACTTTCCTAGGGGGGGGGGGGCTGGGGCTCCGGACAACCCTTGAGGCATGCGATTCAATTCAAAGAAACCCACAGGGGTAATGAAAGCGGTTTTCTCTTGATCTTCTGGGTGCATTGGGATTTGGTAATACCCGCTTTTCAAGTCCATCACACTGAACCACTTGGCTCCAGACAAGCTCTGTAATGCATCCTCTATTCAGGGAGTGGTGTACTGATCCGGTATTGTCCTTCTATTGAGTGTCTGATAGTCAATACACAGCCTCAGTGATCCATTTTTCTTCCTGACCACCACTATTGGGGAAGCGTATGGACTCCTGGATTCTCGGATGACACCGGTTCTCTTCAGTTCTGCCAGTTGCTCGCGCAGATCTTCCAAGTCAGCCAAGGGGACCCGCCGGACTCTTTCCCTGAACGGTTTGTCTTCCTGTAGGCGAATCTTATGAGTGGCACTTTTTGCACACCCCACATCAAACTCATTCTTGGAAAAGATCTTCTGCCACCTAGCCAACTGGATTTTGGCCCTTTCCTTCCAAGCCGGTGGGAGGGTCATGTCTTCAAAGCAAAGCTTCTCCACTGTGGTCTTTCCCTTTTCTTCTTTCTCCAAGTCCGATAGGGCGACTGGGGTGGCAGGGTTCACCCGGCCCAACAACATTTTGGCTGGGATCTTAACAGGGGTGGCGGCAGTATTTCTAAGGCTCACCGACACCCTGCCATTACTCTTCTTTAGTGCCCTCAACGGAACCACTTCAGGGATTACTTCCAACCCTTGATGAGTATCCAGAGGGTCTGCTTCCAGAACAACGAAAGGGCCCGGTTGCTCCCAGGTGAGTTTAACAGTGGCCCTCAGACAGGTTACTTCTCCTGGCTGTAGCACCTTCTCCACCTTGTCTAGTTTCCAGATCTTCCCCACTCCTTCTTTTGGGGCCTTCTGTTCCAGCACCAAGCACTGATATGCCCGGTGCAACATAGGGTGAACCCTGGGCGTTGGGGTATCCTGTTCCTGGGCCACGGGTGTCAGTAACCTCCTGACCAAGTCAGTGTTGGTCCCTATTATGAGGGAACTCTTGTTAGCTCCTGGTGGGCGAGGACAAACCACAGCCAGTGTGTCAAAGATCTCCGCTTCCCACGCTACTGAGGGGTCAAAGGCCAATTTAATTGGAGGTATTCATCATATGGGAAGCTCTGGGTCCCAATGCCCCATATTTCCAGGTCTTCTAGCTTTTGCAAGGGCAAATGTTTCAGATGTTTCTGGTAAAAATCCTGATACAGAAGGGTCACTTGAGTTCCTGTGTCCAGAAGGGCCTTAGTGTAGATTCCTTCTACTTGAATGAGGACCACTGGGGAGGGTCCCACCAGTTTAACGGGGAATTTCCTCTGAGAAGTCTTCTGTCTGGGTTCTATAACTTGAGCTTTTTTTGTTTTTTTCTTTTTCAGTCTCTTCCGGGACCTTAGTCCTTGTTGGGCCTGGTATGCACTGATCTCCCACCTTTGGACATTGTATTTGGACCTAAGGTAGGAAGCATCAGATTTATTGGGTGGGGAATTGTTCTCCCTTTGTGACCTCCCTTGGTCTCTTATCTTTTTGGAGTTGGCTGGAACTGATGGGCACCTGGTTGACTCCCTCACCAGGGCCCTCTGAAGTACTTGCCTGTAGTGCCCAAGCCCCCCGCAGTTGAAACAAGCTTCCTCATCTTTGTTCTGTTGATAGATGGGGTTTGAGGTGTTCCAGGACCATTCCTTTCTTTCCTTCTTCTTCCTTAGTGGCTCCTGAATCTTTGGCCATCAAAGAAGTCAGCATCTCCAGTACTTGAGTCATCTGTGATTTTAAAAACAGCCACTTTAGAGTCCCGTTCCGTGGCCATGGCTGCTCTAACCCCAGCAGAGGGAAGAGGGGTGTATTTATCAGTTGCTTGTTGATCATTTAGTAAAGCCTCCTCATCTCTCATTATTCGCACAAGGTCTGGGTAACTTAAGGACATGACTCCTCCTGTAGTTTTCAAATGGAGCCAAACTGGGTGGTTGCGCAGAGCCCCTCTTAACATCTGTTGCATCCTGGCTCGGTCTATGTCCTGTGGTACCATCCCTTTCTTCAGGACTATCTGGCAAAGCATTGTATTCAATCTTCGGACATACTCAGACAAACGCTCTCCTGGCTGCTGGTGAGTGTGCTCAAATTGGTAAATTAGGTCAGTAACTTTCTCCAACTGGCCGAACTCCTATTGCAACATGACTAGGTAATCATAGGCAGTACAAGTGACATTGCTGAACCTTAGATTCTTCCCAGCTTCTGCAGCAGCTCCCTTCAAGCTTTCATTTATGCGCTGTTTCATTTGGGCTTCTGACAGTTCCCAACCTTCCACAGCCTGCATTGCTTGTTCTATCCAGGTGTCAAAGTCCTCTTCTCTAAGCGGCACAGGCTGTTTTCCTGAAAAAGTCCTCAGCTTCCTGTATCCAGTCTCCACGCACACCGTGTTGCTCTTTTGGCACTTTGTCACGAGGTCCCCTAAAGCGTTAAGAAGTTCAGGGCCTATAGTGGTCAGGGGTGCCGGGGGGGTTGTCGTTTCTCTGAGAGGCTTTCCTTGGCTAATTTCAGGGACCTCTTCTTTTATAGTCTTTGGGTGCACTAGGTAGTACGTCTTCCGATCCTTAGACTGTACACTCAGGCCTTTGAAGTTCTCAGGTACTTCATCTCTCCATTCCACTAATGCGTAGGTACGGGAGGTTTCCTCTTCTGGTTTGAGGTCAATTACCCATGCCTTCCTGCTTGGAGACAGTAACTTCATGAGCCTGTCAACTTCATCCTCTTCCCAGTTCTCTCCAGGAAGTTCAATAGCCACACTTGCGCCTGGAAGAGCGCCTGTTGATCCGCACCACTGGTCCACAGTGAAAGGGTCCATGCTGGCACCACGGGTAGGGGTTTGATTGCAGAGTACAGGATCCCGGACGAGCCCCCACGTGTAGCACTACCCCCAGTTAAGAGGGCTGCTGGAAATAATTTTTTAGGCCTGTACCTTACTTACTGATGTCAACCCCCAAGAAACTGGCTCTGACCCTCCACTGGCACAGCGGTGATGCAAATGAGATTGTGTAACCTACTAACAATGAATACCACTGTAACGGCACCCCAAGTATGAAAGGGGTTAACGCAGTTTAGGATATTCCCTTTCCGAACACACATCAGCTACCGACACTCCACAGTCAGGCGACCGAGACCCATGGGAATAATTCTCCCCCAGATACGAGACAAACGCTCTGTATGAGGTTCAAACAGGGAGTGAATCTTTATTGCAACCACATGGTAACACACTTTTCTTCAAAACACTTCCCTCCCATCCTTGGGGAACAGGGCGGGTTAAACTGTCCAATGACAATAGTGATACAGGTCAGGTGTGTTCAAACTTCTCCTTCAGTAAACAGTCTTAGCAGGAGGGGTTGCTGGAGTGATTTCCCCCCCCTTTCCTCACAGCAAGACACTTAACCATCCCTTAATAGGCAGCCAGACTGTCTACCAAGCTCCAATCCACATCACCACAAACAACAATGAAAAGGTCTTTGGAAGCTAGTCTGGACTTAATTTACATTACACAGGCAGACAGGTGGTTGAAGTTGAACACATCAGAATCTCTCAATTAACCTGTTGAGTTCAGAATCAAACAACCAGTAAATTGTCCTTTACAGATATCCTTGGGAATATTGTGGATTAATATTACAGACCCATTTTAAAGCAATCCAAGACATATTCTCAATGTCCATTATTTTCTGGCTCATACTTTCTAAGAACTTCTGGGTTCCACGGGCCCACCCGTTACATCTCTCCCTTTTCGGCAGGAGACTAACACAGGAGGAGACCCCAGACGGGTTGACTCCGAAGTTAGTCCATAGTTCCATTCCTCTAATGCCTGGACAACCCATCAGCATTGCCATTTTGCTTACCGGGTCGGTAGCTGATGGTGAAGTTGTAAGGTTGCAGGGCGAATAATGGAATTCAGTTCTGGAACAGTCACTTGCTTTGCTCTCTCAATGGCTCCCAAAACTTGTTGCTGATGCTCTTGGGAGAGGTAAGGCAAAACCTGAGCGCAAATCCCATTTAACCTTTTGACAATTTCAGCCTGTTTGTGCATTTCCATGTTCAAGCCATGGGACATCTCATAATACATGGTGTAGTGTTGTTGCATCTCCGATTTCTCACTGGCCAACTTGTCACATTCCAATTTTAGACTGTGATATTATGCCTGATCTAAGGTACATATCGGGGAAGATAGTCTTACCCGGGTCTCGGCAGCAAGTGGGTCGGTTCCAGCAGCACGGGTCTGGGCACAGGTAGTCACTGGGTTGGCTTCAGCGGGGCCCATCGGGGCGTAAGCAGAAACGAGGAGGGCCAAATCATTCCCCAGTAGTACATCTGCTGGCAAATCCTTCATCACCCCCACATTCACGTGTCCCGAACCAACCCCCCAATCCAAGTGAACACGGGCAACGGGTAGCTGGAAGATGCTGCCTCCTGCTACTCTTACGGCTACAGTGTCTCCGGTATGTTGGCTCTCTGAGATGAGGTTCTTCTGTAGTAGGGTCATGGTGGCACCAGTATCACGTAGGCCATTGGCTAACTTTCCATTGACCCAGACAGTCTGGCTGTGTTGCTGCCGGTTGTCCCGGTTAGCTGCTTGTACTGGATCAGTCTCGTGCAGGACGCCCCAATGTTCTTCGTCCTCAACGCAGTGGGCCACAGGCATGGATGTGTGGGGATTCCCCCTTGCTGACTGTCTCCATGACTGGGACTGCCTGGCTGGATTCAACAGACAGTCTGGCTTTTTGTGCCCTAGCTGTTTACACCCGAAACACCTGCTGGGTTGTGAGTAGTCCTGGGAGTTGAACCTGGGCTGCTGAGAATAAGTGGCTGCTGATCGATAATCCACCCGAGCTGTTGTCTTGACCACAGGGTTATCCAGTTAGCGGGCGTCTGTGTATTCGTCCGCCAAGCGAGCTGCTTCAGGCAAGGTGAAAGGTTTTCGATCCCGGACCCACTCTCTGACTTCCAGGGCAGTTTGTCAAAGAAGTGCTCCAGCAGGAACAACTGCAGCACCTCTTCCCCGGATTCCGCTTGGCATCCAGTGACCCAGTGGGATGCCGTACGGTGTAGGCGGCATGCCCACTCGGTATACGAGTCTCCAGTCTGCTTGCTCGTCTCTCTGAACCGCCTCCGGTATGCCTCCGGTGTGACGGCATACCTGGCCAAAAGTGCTTCTTTTACCAGTCCATAGTTTATAATATCCACGTTTGGGATGGCCCTGAACGCTTAACTGGCCCGGCCGGACAATTTCCCAGACAAAATGGTAACCCATTCCTCTGTGGGCACCCGGTGTAGGGCACATTGTCGTTCAAAATCAACAAGGTACCCATCAATCTCCCCTTCAGTTTCAATTACATTTTTAAAAGCAGCAAAATGTATCTTTCTCCTTTCAGTTGGTGCTGCTCTGACTTCTGCTGCTGCAGCACCTCTTTGTTGTAGCCAATTTGAGTCCACAGCCGCTATAGCTTGGTCTATGATCTCCGCTGTAGGGTTAGGTAATCAAAGGGGTATCCACCGTTAGCTATGATCCTGCTATAGTTTAGGGCCTAAAGTCACAGGCAATTAGACGCCAACACTAACTGCGCAACACACTGCTGTAATGGCGGTGGGTCCTATACAAACGGGTCTCGGGCCTAGCAAACAGTTAAGAATCCTGAGCAAGTGCTCTCTCACCCGACCAGACCAATCCGTTTAACCAATCCCGCTGCTAGGCTCCAGCACACACGATCTCCCGGTCACCCGCAGTCTCCGATCTTCCAGACAACCGATTGGGAAGGTGAAGGTGGCTGGACTCTTGGATGCGCTGAGATGTCAGCAGGCTCTCTGGATAAAGGCTTTCTCCTTCTCCGACAAGCAGGCTTTCTCCGGCTCGGTAGGCCCAGACTCTCCGGCCTAGACCACACGATAGGCCCAAACAGGCTCCAAGTTGCTGGGCGGGCGATGTCCAAAGAGACGGTGCGTTGCTCCTCCTCCCCTTAAATAACCAATCCCCAGCAGACCTTGCGCCGGGCAATGCACGATGGATGTTAAGTTGCACTGTGGGTACAGTAGTTTGTGTAGTATCCTCGCCATTGGAGTCCAACTCTCCCGGTACCACCAATCCCACCATGCACTTCCCTACTCATAGTCAAGCAGCGGTCAGCATATTATCCAATAGGAAACCAGGGGAGATCCGGATTCACTTGATGAAACATAGTCTCTATGAACACCATAAAGTGACACCCCTCTACAATTGTTAGGCAGCAGATTATCATTCCAAACAAATTGCAACCACCCCAACCTATAACTGGCCTTGGCAGCAAGGAGCACATGGAAGGCCGACGCATGCCAAAAAACAATAAAGAAAAATTTCCAGCTCACTTACCAGCCAGCCTGCAACAAACTGAATCATCCTGTCTAACAGTTCACATTAAAACCAGTGGTTTATTTTTCACACATTTGCAAATATATGCATAAGCTGCAGGACCACTTGATTATCAGATTATCATGGCTGATTAGGAACTACATTATTAGACAACATGACTGATGGCACACAAACTAGCCAGAAATCTGGCATTTAGCACCGGATACACTGCCACCATGTTACCACTGTTTTAAGTGCTAAATAACAGATCCCCAACTGGTTTGTTTACAAACAGCAGCTGGCCAGGGACAATGACCATATTTGGCTAATAAAATTGCCCGTAAGCCTTATATATAGTTCATTTACAAACAGAAGCCAGGGGTTCAGGGGGACAAACTGGCCTAACTTGGCCAGTTTGTCCAGGGATTCGCTAAAAGTCATGCAAATTGTGGAAACTGTAGGAACCTGTAGAGGCTAGAGATGTAGAGACTCACTACTAATTGTTATACATAGAGTAATTATATGTTGTAGAAACTCTGTTACTTTGTTGCCTGTTCAGGACATCATCTCTCCATGGACTGTTCCCAAACACCTGATACTCTCCTCACACTACCATACTGAATAATTACTCTGTTATTGTCACTGCAAAATACCCAGTGCTTCTGGATACAGGGAAATATGTAACCTCCCTGAGTTCCCCATTGTCAGGCGTAAACTCTGTCACCAGACTGGGAGGACAATGTTATAAATGCTGTGTAAGCTCTGACACCATCCATCATGGAACTCACAGTGTTTGGACTGCAGAGGAATGAATCAGTGTGCAATGCCACAAAAGTGAGTATAAATGCACAAAAAAGTCTGATTAAACCTTGTAAAATGCCTGAAAGTTTGCGAATGAACTTGCAAAAGAAAAATACACATGATTTATTTTCATTACCTAATAATATATCTTAGTCAAATACATACTGGTGTGTGTTTTTATTTATTTATGAAGTGTAACATCATCAGTACTGCACATATAATCAATCACATTGGGTCCTTCAAGGACATCAGATGTAGATCCATTACAAAACTACTGATATAATTGCTGGATCTTAGCATTTCTCAAACCTCCAAAGCTCTTGAAAGAAGTAAAGCTATGCTCTTTTAGGCCCCTTTCACACGGGCGGCTGTTCTGCCGCAGTTAAAAGCATGTTTCTTTCTTTTGAAATTCAAGACCCCAGGCACCGAGCGATCAGCTGCATTTGTACACTGCTTTTAGCTGCGTTTACGTGCGTTTACATGCGGCTGCGTTTAGCTGCGTTTGGCCATTATTGTCATCCCCATAGCAACCATTTTTATTTTGATGTGCTTCCTGTTGTTTTTTTCTTTTGTTCACGCTACTATCCGCAGCTGACACAGTGCACTGCGATTACCTGAAGTTATGTGCAGATAGCTGCGCTACATCGCACCTGGACGCATTCAATTCTATTTTTTCTATTCGCACCGAACCGCAAGTAACGAAATCGCAGCTAAACGCTGTGTGTGAATGGGGCCATAAGAAAGCATTGTGTGCTTTTAGCTGCGGTAGAAAACTAGAAAATCCGCAGCTAAAAGCACCATTCTATCCGTCCGTGTGAAAGGGGCCTTAAAGCACTGGATATGTTAATGTTCTCATAGTTTCTTGAACTGCTATGAAAACCATAATTTATTTTTCTTCAATGTTCAATCTTTTCATTAGAAACCTTGCCATAATAGCACTGTACAGTCTCTTTAAAAGTCATTTGGTTACTGTGGGTCTGAGTGTCGCCGGTCACCAGCTTGTCGGTGGCTGTGTGTTTTCTCTGACTGACCGAGTCGTTCGCTCTGGATGGCGTGGGGACTGCTGGTTTAAGTTTTTACCTGACCTTATAATACTAAGTGATGCTTCTGCATCTGTGCGCATGCGCGTATTATTGAGTGCACTACGCCTGCGCGGTATTGTCTTAGACATGCTGCGCATGCATGATGTCTACTGACATTGGCACGGACGGGGTGGCTCAACTCCAATTAGGAGACACTGTTCCTCCCCGCACTGCAGGTAATGGTCTCGCCACCTCAGCTGAGGCAGCTTTCTGCAATCACAAATGTTTGGCGCCATTTGGGTCCATTTAAATGCGGCTCCTTGTCAGTAGTATCAGCGCGGGTATGCGGTATGGATACATCATGACAGGTTGGTTTTGGTTTGTCGCTCCATCTCCTTTAATGGTTACTTAGCTATGTGGCACAGTATGGATGGTTAATGTGGTTGATCTAATATTTCAGATTAGACACTATTAGATGTCCTTCCACCTATCCAACAGAGCTTTCTGATCTACAATGGACTCTATTACACGCTGCACAGCGGGTTTTTTCCGACTGCTGCAAGGGGTTTTTCTTTCCATCAACTTCTAATTGCTGGCTACTGATTATTGAAGGTATCTATATATAACTTTTGATTATTGCCTTTTGTCTGCTTATGGTCAACACTGCCGCTATCCTAATCACTGATAGTGATTTTTTTTCTATTATGTTTGCAGCTATTTTTGGCTTTATCCCAAAAAGCCATTCTGTTAGACACTCAGGGCTAATCTGCTTAGGCTATTTTCTATGATGTTTCTCTAGTGAGTAATGCTTACTTACTATATACATTGATGATTGATATGGTTTGTTTGCAAACGTATATCCTACTAATTTGTTGATATGATTGATTTTTTCTGAAGTGATCCAATTGGTTTTCAATCACTTGCCTGGGAGGGACAGTTCTGAGACATGGTTTCCGCTAATACTAGTAGGTGGTTTCCTATTCATATGCACTTTTACCAACTGTGATTTATGCTCTTAAGATGTACACATATATATGCCTAATCTCCATATTTTGTGTTTGATTATTGTTCTTTTCTTGATATGTGACAATAAGTCCTGAGGAAGCAACAAGCGAAATGTAGACTTTAAATTGTCTCTTATATATATCAACAGGGAATTGTTAATTAGCGTATGACTCCCACAAGAGTCATAATCTGTATGTTTTTATCGCACTTAACTTTTGTAATTATTTTTATTATGTATTAAAATGTATATATATTTTTCCAATTTTGGTTAATTCCTTTCGGTACCTTTAAAGTCCGCCCACCAAAGTCCTAAACTTTTTTTCTTCATAGTTTATTGGATGTGGTACCCCCTTGGCCCTTTTTTTTATAGATCAGTGTAAACAATCTACTGACAGGCCTGCCACTTGACAATCCTTTTCTCATGCAGCAACAGCGTGTGAGGAAAAGACTGCCAATAACCGGCAAGTCTGTTTATATGTAATCAGCTCTGATCACATGGTAAAGGGCCACTGTAATTGGCCCTTTACCTCAATCTGTGATCAGCTGTGTCAAAAGGACACCAGCATCACAGAGCAAGCCCGATGCACACCCCAGGGGGTGCGCAGGAGATGCGTTCTGGGGGGGATGTCAATAGACTCCCTTCCAGAATGAAAGAGTCACGCTGTAGCCATCTCTCAGATATAGCACGGTATTAAAGTGGTTAAAGAAATTATAAATCATGTGAATAAAAATTACCATTTTAAGCTCCCCTGCAGAGTTACAATTTGGGAGAACTCTATCACCTTCAATTTAACACTACAGCTTGCTTAGTCTGTAAATGTAAACAAGTATTTCATATTAATTTCAGTCATTCCATGTATTAACTGCATATAGTCATGAGACTACAATGTTTTTCACGTAACAGGGTAATTAACATTAACACACCCTTAGCATTGACTGTTAAATGGAAGTGAATATTTTCTAAGTTATTAGGAACATTCAGAAATGTTACTTTTGCCAAAACAGTACTATAAAAGTGTGGTTTTGTCTGAAATTTTTTCTGAAAAAAGGCAATTCATTCCCTGGTATTTAAAGTGGAACTTTAGTCAGAAAATTAAGCCCTGCTAGATCACTTCGGGCTGGCCCATTTTGCAGGTATAGCTATGTAAAACATTAAAAATAAGTGTCTATACTGTTTAAAATCCAGTAATACACTTTCTCGTCCTGCTCTGCACATGCTCAGTTGCTCTTAATTTTTAGGCATGTTTAGGCACTGCCGAGTTTGTAGAGGCCAATCTGCCTTAAAGTGGAATTAAACCCTCATAACCTTTACAGCCAAGAAAGCTGCTTCTGTTTGAACTGCAGCTGCCATGGTGCTGCACATGTGACCAGTTATGACACCATCCATTTGATGGTTTGATAGTTTGATTGAGGACACAATCAAATGTAACAGTTTGCATTTTCAGCATTCCAGGAATGAAACTGTTGTAACTGTTTTTTGAAACCGGTAAATCGATGGGTTTAGTTCCGCTTTATGGAGCTTTGGGGTCAGCAAAATAGCAGCCTCCAGCAAGAAGAAACAGAAGCAATGCTGGAGGCAATTTACAGCACACACTCATTTTCATATCATAATTATTAATGTGGAATGTATGTTCCTTGCTGAAGAACATTATTTTTTATCAAGTTGTTATGGGTGAAGTTCCGCTTTAAATCAGAAATAAGGTTTATTGAATATTTGTAACTGTTCCAGAATTTACACATCTCCTCGTATAACATCTTCATATATCAGAGACATTGACAGAAGTATTGTTCGTGTCAATAAAACATTCTCCAGAAATTCCAGGTCAACAGTATTACATATGAACTGCACTATTCAGAGTGTAGGGGCAAGTTATTGAAAGTAATCATTTAAACATACAGATATTCTGAGAGTTAGAATAACAATCTATGGCAGCCTTTCTCAACCAGTGTGCCGCGGCACACTGGTGTGCCGTCAGAGGTTCTCAGGTGTGCCTTGGGGTCAGGGGAGAGAAGGACTGTCAGATGAGCCCGATCTCCTGCCGAACTGTACATCGGCATTGTGAGAAGCTCCGTCGGCTTCAAAAGTGAAAGTAAAGTGAGGAGGAGTGTGCTGTGCTCTCTGCTTCCCCCTAGAGTGCAGTACCCAGCTGAATGAGGAATCTGGAAAGGTACTGTGCTAGAAGCTAGATTTGTTTTAAAAGGGCTTTATACATGTGTCTGTGTGCGTGTGCATGTGAGTTTGTGTATAATATAGGGGGTGCTGACGCACGATGTGAATAAAGCACAGTACTGCACATATAAGTGAACCATAATGTTATCAAATAATATATTGCAATTAATAAAAATATATATAAAAATATTATAAGTCCCAATAGTGGTGATCCAAACGTGACATTCAGAGTCCATAAACCAACACAAAATCTGCTTGCTGTTGTGATAAACTTGAACTTTCGTGATGTGAAAGATGTTAGCAATCCATACATCAAAAGTGACCATTCGATGTTGCTAGAGAAAAACTTGAAGTGATATAGGAAGTGATCCTTCACCAACTCTATAGGAACACACCCAATGTGCCTAGATATAGAATCTGCTTACCAGAGGTATTTGACCACTTTAGCCAAAAAGTAGGTCAAATTTGCGCTTATGCAGGATTGTGCCTGCTCTTATATACCGGAAACTGGAGATGTACACCTTCCTCCTCATAAGTGACGGCCGGATATTGTTTTATTTTATGTATCTTATAAGTATATTTCCTTCCTTTTTCTTGTGTAATTATCTATTCTATCCATAATATATCTTAAATGTCCGTGTGTGGTGATCATTTTCGATTTTTATTTATCACTTTTCACTAGTTGGTATTTAATTCATTAGTTCTTGCAGAAACAAGAACCATAGCCACGTCGCAAGTGAGAATAAATCATTAACAATACTCAGATATGCACATATATAATGGCTAAAATCTCGTATATATTGGAAGGAAACATTGTTTAAAAGTCAAGACTGGAAAACACCCTTTTCCAATTTTACAAAATCCAACTAAAACATAAATAGGATCTAAATAGAATGAATAAAGTAAAAAGTCCAATTAGAGAGACTCAGGCGTGGCAACATAGCTATAGCAAAATCAGTGAATCGGCAGGTGTAATGAGTGTCAAAAACCGCATGCATTTGTCAGTCCATATCGTACCGTGTATGTGTGAAAGATGTCTAAACGATCGGTCAGAGGACTGCACAGATCATGCATGGTATGACCACTAAATGTCCCGGCATAATGCGCACATGCAGCAGTCCACCTGAGTATCAAAACTGAAAAAAATAAAAAAAATGGGAGAAAAAAGAAAAAGAAAGAAAATACTGTATATAAATAGGATAAAAGGAAGAGGAACAACACCATGTTGATATTAATGTAAATATACTTAGCAGGTGAATAAGTAGATAAATGAATGAATGACACAAACATCTATCTATATCAAGATGCTGGGTGAGCATATATCTATCCCTTATGTAGAAAAATATATCTCCCACCCAAGGGCTAGAAGTATAGCTCATCTCAACAAGAGTACTGAAAATCTGCACTAAATGTTTTATAGATGGAATGATGTATATGAACAATCATTTTTTTTTATTACACATACGGATATCCGCTCTAGTATTCCTATTAAATATGGACAGGTATACAATACAAAAAATAAATAAGGAGGAGCGGAGAAAAAAAATGTGTAGTTAGCAGAACCTTATATGTAAAAGCACTGAGAGTATGAATATAGATATGCATGTAGGTCCCCCAGAAGTCTCATGAGGAAAACACCCAATTGCTGTTGGCTAGTGAATATGCACCAATTGGGTGTCAAAAAAATATATATGTATGTATATTTTGTTTATGAAAAACTTGTAGAAAGCTTGTAAAAAACTTGTAAAAAACATCGGAGGCAAAAAGGAAAGGGGGGGAGGGGCGAGAGAAGAGAGAACAACCAAAATGGTAGAACATGCATATGTATATATAGTAAGAATACAACTATATACCTATATAGAGGACTGCAGCCGGACCAATATTCTACACCAACGTCTCCCTATGTGAACACTAACCCCATGGAGTGGTCAAAGGTGACGTAAGGGTATGGAGACTAAACAGAGCAAAATCCAATGAAGCAAAACCAAAACAAAACCAGAACAAAAAGGCACCCTGGACGTAACAAAATGAATACTGTGTTAGCCAGGTGGTCAGACCATCAGATGGAAAATGTTTGGGATATGTTAATAAGATGTATTAGTCATAATAATGAGAAACATCCCATTCAAAATTAAGTCCAGCAGGAATTCTGGTATGTAGTGAAAAGATATGGAATACCTCACGTTTGCACAGTATACGAAACCTATTTCCACCTCTGACAGGGGTATTAACCTTTTCAACCCCCTGGATGGAAAGACTAGACACATCTTTATGGTGAACTGTGTTCCAATGATTAGCTACGTTGGTATTGTGGTTTTTCTCGATATCATGGAGGTGGTCTTAGAGTCTGTCTCTAAGCCTACGGATGGTACGTCCCACATATTGTATATGACATACGTCACAATTAATGACATATACAATGTTTTTAGTATTGCAGTTAATAAACTGCCGGATCTCAAAATCTTTGTTCCTAGTGTGGGAGTGTATGGTCTGACCAAGTTTAATGTATTTACAGTAGTTACATCCCTTACATCCACATTTGAAAGTGCCTCTGAATTGCAACCAATTAGAACCCGCACTTTTACTTTGAAACAAACTGGGCGAGAGACAACCCCCTAATGTGGGTGCTCTCTGTGAAACAGTTTTAATACCTTTGTTTAGAATCTCTTGATATATGGGATCGTTAAGTAAAATGGGTAGATATTTGGTGACAGTTTGTCTAATTTGATGGAATTCTGAGCTGAATGGAGTAGAAAAGGGATATACAATTGACATAATCTATGCGACACATTCAAGGAACTACCTTTCACTGCTTCCAATGCCAAATCCCAATGGTCTCCTATCAGCTACATCAGTCTGTCAGGACTCCTTAACATTACAGGGGTAGTTCTACAGCTAGTCAGTAAGCAGCATGGCATAGCATCTAGATTTGAAAACTTTAATCTCTTCTGTTTATCTCATGAGATTCAAAACTAGTGTAGGGGAAAGTCATTAGTGGGCTTTTGAGCCACTATCGCATTTTACAGCTAGACTGGATTGGGAGCCCGTGGAATAAAGTATCACAGACAATGTGGAGTCCTAAACCAAGTCAGTACCAGTAGACATCTGAGGGAGACCCCCTACCATTTGTCGGTTTGTGCTGCTAGGTAGTGATGAGCCGAACACCCCCGGGTTCGGTTCGCACCAGAACCCGCGAATGGACCGAACGTTCGTACGAACATTAGAACCCTATTAAATACAATGGATGCGAACGTTCGAATTCTAAAGTGCTAATTATAACGACTATTATGCATGTTATTGTCCTAAAAAGGGTTTGGGAACCCGGGTTCTGCACCAGGGGACATGTATCAATGCAAAAAGAAGTTTTAAAAACGGTCGTTTTTCGGGAGCAGTCATTTTAATGATGCATAAAGTGAAAAAAAAAAAGTCAAATATTCCTTTAAATATCGTACCTGGGGGGTGTCTAAAGTATGCCTGTGAAGTGCCACGTGTTTCCCGTGTTTAGAACTGTCCCTGCACAAAATGACACATCTAAAGGAAAAAAAAGCCATTTAAAACTGCTTGCGGCTTTAATGTAATGTCTGGTCCCGGTAATATGGATGAAAATCTTTAAGAAAAATGGCATAGCTACCCCATGACCCTCCCCCCCCTACCCCAGCCCATTACCAGCCCCTTTGGGTCTTGTATGGATATTAATGGGAACCCCGCACATAAAATAAAAAAGGCCCTATATACTCTGAACAGCCGTATACAGGCGGTGCATACAAGACAGGGACTGTAGGTTTGTTCTTATGTAGAATCTGTTTGTAATTTTGAACAGGTACATTGTTTAAGTGTAGCTCCAGCCCAAAAATCTATTTTTAAACTTTTTGGAAAACATAGGTAAGGGTTATCACCCCTGTAACATTTGTTTTGCTGTCTGTGCCCCTGTTCAGAACATTTCACCTCACTTTCCGTCCCAATGACAACTGTTTTTGAAATGTGGTGTTTTTCTTGAAACAAGGATTGGTGATAAAGCATCAGTACAGAGGAGACACCTTTCTCCCATATTAATTCTTACAGGAGAGAATTTTCCTTCCTAGGGGTAGATTTCCTCTCACTTCCGGTTGTCTTCTTGCTTTTGCAAGTAGGAGTCGTTTGTAAGTTGGATGTTTGAAAGTAGGGACCTGCCGTATATACTCTGCAGAAATAGGCCCCTTAGTTGTTGGTGTTGGCACAACACTGTAAGCACTCACAGTTACTCTTGGTTGGTGCTGGAACGCCCTGCTGTCAACTATTATATCAGGAATTGTAATTACATATAATTGTTGAACAGTGGTAGTAAAAATTGGGCCTTTGATGGTGGTGCTGGTGCCACAACACTGTAAGCCCTGACAGTTACTCTTGGTGGGTGCAGCAATGGGCCCTGCTGTGAATTATTAGATCAAGAATTGTAATTGCATGCCCCTGTTGAACAGGGGCTGAAAAATTGGGCCTTTCGTGGTGGTGGTGGTGTTGCCACAACACTGTAAGCCCTCAGAGTTACTCTTGGTGGGTGCAGGAATGGGCCCTGCTGTGAATTATTAGATCAAGAATTGTAATTTCATGCCCCTTTTGAACAGGGGCTGAAAAATTGGGCCTTTCGTGGTGGTGGTGGTGGTGGCGTTGCCACAACACTGTAAGCCCTCAGAGTTACTCTTGGTGGGTGCAGCAATGGGCCCTGCTGTGAATTATTAGATCAAGAATTGTAATTACATGCCCCTGTTGAACAGGGGCTGAAAAATTGGGCCTTAGGCACTGGTGGCACAACACTGCAACCCCTTACAGATACTGTACTTGGAGCACAGCAATGAGCCCTGTTGCAAAGTATTGCTTCAAAAATTGTAATGACACGCCCCTGTTAAACAGGGGCTGAAAAATTGGGCCTTAGGCACTGGTGCCACAACACTCCAACCCCTCACAGATACTGTACTTGGAGCACAGCAATGAGCCCTGTTGCAAAGTATTGCTTCAAAAATTGTAATTACACGCCCCTGTTAAACAGGGGCTGAAAAATTGGGCCTTAGCCACTGGTGGCGGCACTCATAAACAAAAATGATCTTCCAAGCTATCATCATCAATCGTATCATTGAGGACTCGGAGGAGGAGGATAGCCAGTCAACATAACAGCACAGGCACTCAGCATCAGCATCAGTCTTGAAGGGATGTGACATGTTAAAATCAGTTAGTCTGTTATATCAGCATCAGGTGTGTGGTAGCTGGTGGTGATCCAAGACTGGTTCATCTTGATGAAAGTCAGTCGATCAACCGAGTCGGTGGACAGGCGCACCCTGTGATCCGTGACAAATCCTCCAGCAGCACTGAATGTGCGTTCCGAAAGAACGCTGGATGCAGGACAGGCCAGTAGCTCAATTGCATACTGTGCAAGCTCTGGCCAGTGATCCATCCTCAAGACCCAGTAAGCCAGAGGATTTTCGGTGGGGAAGGTGTCCAAGTCGGACCTTGCCCCTAGATATTCCTGCACCATGTTTATCAGACGCTGGCGATGGTTGCTGGAACCGATCATACTTTGGGGCTGCGGACTAAAGAATTGTCTGAACGCATCGGTCAGACGGCCACCTTCCCCACCGCTCCTTCTTTGACTGGCCGAAGCCTCAGCAACTCGTTGTCCAGGACCAGGAGTTTGTAACCTCCCAGTCTCTGGGAACGCGTTGCACAGACCTTTCTGCAAGGCCTCCCGGAGTTGTCTCATCCTCTGCTCCCTCTGCGACGGTAACATAAGGTCCGCAACCTTACCCTTGTACCGTGGATCAAGGAGAGTGGTCAGCCAGTAATGGTCCCTCTCCTTGATCCGAAGAATACGAGGATCCTTCCGCAGACTTTGCAGGATCAGGGAGGCCATGCAGCGTAGGTTAGCTGAGGCATTCGGTCCGGAGTCCTCTGGGTCACTAAGGACGACATGATCCACAGCCACCTCCTCCCAGCCACGTACAAGTCCACTGGTTTCTTGGGACTGTAAATCATCCCTAAAAGACTGCTGCTGATGATGCTGAGTGCCAGCCTCCACCTCCATGCTGACACAATCCTCCTCCTCCTCCTCCTCTTCCTGTGCGATGGGTGGGACAGAAGGAACACTGTCTGGGTAAAGGGGGCCTTGAGAGGCAAGGAAGTCCTCCTCTTCCTGCCTCTGTTCTGCCTCAAGTGCCCTGTCCATTATTCCACGCAGCGTGTGCTCCAACAGGTGGACAAGAGGTACAGTGTCACTGATGCATGCACTGTCACTGCTCACCATCCTCGTGGCCTCCTCAAATGGTGCCAGGACAGTGCATGCATCCCTGATCATGCCCTACTGGCGTGGAGAAAAAAAAACAAGCTCCCCTGACCCTGTCCTGGTGCCGTAGTCGCACAGGTACTCATTGATGGCCCTCTGCTGCGTGTGCAGCCGCTGCAGCATGGCCAACGTTGAGTTCCACCTGGTGGGCATGTCACATATAAGGCGGTTCTTGGGCAGGTTCAACTCCTTTTGCAGCTCAGCCAGGCGAGCACTGGCATTATAAGATCTGCGGAAATGCACACAGACTTTCCTGGCCTGCCTCAGGACATCCTGTAATCCCGGGTACCTGCCCAAGAACCGCTGCACCACCAGATTAAGGACATGAGCCACACAGGGCACATGGGTCAGTTGTCCCTGTCGGAGGGCGGAGAGGAGGTTGGTGCCATTGTCGCAAACCACCATTCCTGGCTTAAGCTGGCGTGGCGTCAACCACCTCTCGGCCTGGCCCTGCAGAGCAGACAGGACCTCTGCCCCAGTGTGGCTTCTGTCCCCCAAACACACCAGCGCAAGCACGGCATGGCATCTTTTTGCCTGCGTACTTGCGTAGCCCCTTGAACGGCTACGGAGCACCGCTGGTTCAGAGGACAAAGCACAGGAAGAGGCCATGGAGGAAGAAGAAGAGGAGGGGGTGGAGGAGAGAGGTGTGTCACAACCAGTAGTAGCATTTTGGAGGCGTGGCGGTGGAACAACCTCCAACACTACTGCACCTTGTCCTGCATCCTTCCCAGCTGCCAAAAGAGTGACCCAATGGGCCGTGAAAGAAAGGTAACGTCCCTGTCCATGCCTGCTGGACCATAAGTCAGCGGTAATATGCACCTTACCGCTGACCGCCCTGTCCAGCGAGGCCAATACATTGCCTTCCACATGCCGGTAGAGAGCCGGAATAGCCTTCCGTGAGAAAAAGTGGCGTTTGGGAACCTGCCACTGAGGAACCGCACATTGCACAAACTCACGGAAGGGGGCCGAGTCTACCAACTGAAAAGGCAGCAGTTGAAGCGCTAGCAATTTAGCCAAGCTAGCATTCAACCGCTGGGCATGTGGATGGCTGGGAGTGAACTTCTTTCGACGGTCCAGCAGCTGGGGCAGGGAAATTTGCCTGCTAGAATCGGACGTCGGTGTACTGCTAGCAGAGTGGCCGCAAGTACTTGGCTGTGACACACCTAATTCTACACCTTCATTCCTCTCAGTGCATGTTTCAGAGAGGACTGAAGTTATAGTGGGGTTGGAGATCCCAGCTGATGCGGTGCAAGGAGAGGTCCGCTTTGTTCTTTGGTGTGGGTCTTTGAGGTAGGCTTGCCAACGAGCTGCATGGCAGGTCAACATATGTCTGGTCAGGCATGTGGTACCCAAGCGGCTGATGTTTTGGCCACACGATATACGCTTGAGACATATGTTGCAAACAGCAGCTGTGCGATCTGATGCACTAGCCTCAAAAAAGGCCCACACCAAAGAACTTTTTGAATGACGGGCAGAGGCAGCGCCCTGCACAGGCGGAGCTCTGCGGTGTGATTCCGTCGGTGTACTGCCCTTACGCTGGCCACCAAAGGGCATCCTGCCTCGTTGGAGATGTGCCTCCTCCTCATCTCTCCTATTAGGCACCCACGTGGAGTCAGTGACCTCATCATCCCCTCCCTCCTCATCACTGGAGCCAATCTGGCAGTATGCTGCAGCTGCTGGAACATGACTGCCAGATTGGTGTCCTTCTTGAGCATCCCCTCTGTCTGCTCTCACGCTACTGCCTTCCTGTAGCTGGGTTTCATCATCAGACCCTTCGAAACGCTGGGCATCCTCCTGGAGCATGTACCCAACACTGTGCTCAAACAGTTCGGGGGACTCCTCAGGAGGAGGACATGGTGGGTCTAGGGAAGGAGTGACTGATGATGAGTCTGACATTGATACCAGGGAAGAGGACGCTTTGGCAGCTGCTTTGCCAGTACCCTGAGCCTGGGTGAGAGAGGATGAGGAGGAGGAGGAGGGCTTGGTCATCCACTCTACCAAGTCTTCGGCATGATGTGGCTCAACATGTCCAGCTGCCGAAAAGAAGGACAAGCGTGTCCCATGGCCATGTGCTGATGACAATGCACCGCGTCCACGACCAGCACTGTTGCCCCCAGACACAGAGCCTGCTTGCCCTCTTTTATTGCCTCCTGACTGTCTGCCTCTCCTTGTTTGCCTTCCAGACATTCTAATGGATGGCCTGCAGGGAGATGGGAAAAAAGCAATAAGGGCTACCTTCAGGTGTCCTTCTCTGTCCCTTTACTTAAGGATTTCTAAATATGGTTGAGGATGATTGCTTTCGCACAGAATAGCACAACGACAATTTCCCTGACTGTCCAAAAAACAAGGATTTCAAAGATGGTTGATGAGGAATGCTTTAGCACAGTATAGCACAAGGAGAATTTCCCTCACTGTCCTTCCCTGTCCCTACAAACAAGGATTAGCACAGTAAAACACACTGACACTCTCCCTACTGTGAGGGGGTTAGCTCGGCAGCGGGTGTGTGTGACCCCCGAGATGGGCTCCCCACACAAAAACAGGCCCAGCAAACGGAGGTTGTGGTTTTCAAAATCAAAAAGGTGCGGTTTATTTTCTATTTACAGTGACAAAACACAGCAAAGCAAAAGAAACATAAACAAAATAAATCCTGGTCAACTTGACCTCTGACTAAACATACAGGTTTCCTAACTAACAACTGGGATCAGCCTAGTGCTGTCCTAGTCCCTAAGTCCCTGGTTTAGTAAGTGTCCAAACAAATAGCCACACAGGCTTTGTCTCACCGCACAGGGGTTCACTCTCCCTAGACAGTCCACACAGGTCTGGGTCCAGGCATGAGCCAACATCTAATGAAGCTGGGAGTTCTTATAGAGGCCTAAATGAGCTGACAAGCTTCAGCTGGTCTCATCAACTCCCTGTCTGTACGACGCCCCACACTCTCCCTAGAGGTATGAGTCATCCATGAGCCCACTAGCCTTATACAACTCTCCACCTAGTTGTATAAGTCGGCGTAAAGCCTGAATCTGGGTGAAATATATCTACCCCCCTGGATGCAACCAGGTGACTTTACCTTCCTGCTGTCACATACCCCCCCCCCTCTTGTTTTAACCTCGGGGTTGGAACACCAGCAATCAGGCATTCATGTACTCGAGACAAAGCATCCACATTCCCCATTTGAACGCCAGGGCGATGCTTTACTGTGAAGTTGAATTCCTGGAGGGCCAGGAACCACCTATTCACTCTTCTATTTGTTTCCTTGTTTTGAGCCATCCACTTTAACGGAGCGTGATCCGTAACCATGTCAAAGTGCCTACCTAGCAGGTAGTACCGAAGGGAATCTAGAGCCCACTTCACCGCTAAACACTCCTTTTCAACGGTGGCGTAATTTACCTCATGGGACTTCAACTTCCTGCTGAGGTAAATGACTGGGTGCTCTTCCCCGTTCCAGACCTGGGACAATACTGCTCCTAACCCCACATCTGACGCATCACTTTGTACGACAAAGTCTTTAGAGAAGTCGGGTGAGTACAACACTGGCTGGCTACATAAGGCTTGTTTCAAGAATTGGAATGCTGCCTCAGCCTCGGGGGTCCATTTAATCATGCTCGACCCTTTCCCCTTCTTCAGGTTGGTTAGGGGCACAGCCTTAGAAGCAAAGTGGGGAATGAATCGCCGATAATACCCAGCGATTCCCAGAAAGGCTCGTACCTGCTTCTTGCTGTTGGGACGTGGCCAACTCTGGATGGCCTCGACTTTGTTGAGTTGGGGTTTTATTACTCCCCTCCCAATGGTGTACCCAAGATATTTGGCCTCCTCCTGCCCAATGGTACACTTCTTGGGGTTAGCCGTAAACCCCGCTTCCCGAACAGAGTCCAGGACTGCTTGCACTTTTGGCAGATGTGAGGCCCAATCTGTGCTATGGACAATTATGTCATCCAGGTAAGCCGCAGCATACTTCCGATGGGGCCTCAGCATCTGGTCCATTTTCCGCTGGAATGTGGCCGGCGCATTCTGTAACCCGAACGGCATTCTTTTATATTGGAACGCCCCGTCTGGGGTTACAAATGCGGTTTTCTCTTTGGCCGACTTGGCCAGGGGGATTTGCCAATACCCTTTTGTGAGGTCAAGAGTCGTCATGTATCGGGCTGTTTCCAGCCGGTCGATCAACTCATCTATACGTGGCATGGGGTAGGTGTCAAATTTTGTAACTTTGTTCAACTGTCGAAAATCGTTACAAAATCGCCAGCTCCCATCCGGTTTAGGCACCAACACAATGGGACTAGACCAATCACTTTGGGACTCCTCTATCACCCCTAAGTTCAGCATTTTCTGTACTTCCTCCCGTATTGCCTCCCGTCGGGCCTCTGGGATCCGATAGGGTTTTAACTTCACCCTTTCACCGGGCGGGGTAATGATGTCATGCTCTACCCCAGATGTTTGTCCCGGCAGCTCAGAGAATACCTCCTTGTTGCGAAGCACAAACTCCTTAACCTCCTGTTGTTGGGGTTGTGACAAGGTGGCTGCTATTCCAACCTCCGGAATCACGCAACCAGTTTGAGCTGGTGACCAAGTGTCTGCGACTAGGGACTCTCTATCCCTCCAGGCTTTCAACAGATTAACGTGATAGATCTGTTCGGGCTTTCGCCTTCCTGGTTGTCTGACCTTGTAATTCACTTCGCTCACTTTTTCCATTATCTCGTAGGGGCCTTGCCATTTGGCAAGGAATTTACTTTCAACCGTAGGGACAAGTACCAGTATCCTATCCCCCGGGGAAAAGGTACGGGTCTTGGCTCCACGGTTGTACACTCTCTGCTGTGCTAACTGCGCTTGGGCCAAATGTTCCTTCACGATGGGCATTACCTGTGCAATTCGGTCTTGCATCAGGGCGACATGCTCAATCACACTCCTGTGGGGAGAACTCTCACTTTCCCAAGTTTCCTTGGCAATATCCAACAGCCCTCTTGGGTGTCTCCCATACAGTAACTCAAAGGGGGAGAATCCCGTAGAGGATTGGGGCACCTCCCTAATAGCAAACATCAGATAAGGAAGTAGACAGTCCCAATCCTTTCCATCTCTATCCACCACTTTCTTCAACATTTGTTTTAGGGTTTTGTTGAACCTTTCAACCAGCCCATCGGTTTGGGGGTGATACACAGATGTACGTAATTGCGTCACTTTGAACAATTTACACAGCTCCTTCATAACCCGGGACATAAAGGGTGTACCTTGGTCCGTAAGCAGTTCTTTACAAATACCCACCCGGCTAAACACAAGAGATAGCTCTTTGGCTATGGTTTTGGCCGAGGTATTTCGGAGAGGGATCGCTTCTGGATAACGGGTGGCATAGTCCATTATAACTAATATGTACTGGTGCCCCCTAGCGGACTTGATTATAGGACCTACCAAATCCATGGCGATCCTCTCAAACGGGACCTCAATGATGGGTAGAGGGACCAGCGGGCTACGGAAATGTGGCATCGGGGCCGACCTCTGACACACAGGGCAGGAGGAACAATAATTTTCTATGTCCTTCATCACCCCCGGCCAATAGAATCTCTGTAATACCCTCTCTCGGGTTTTCTCTGTCCCCAGATGACCTCCAAGAATGTGCCCATGGGCCAACTCCAACACCAACTTCCTGTAAGGTTTGGGCACCACAAGCTGCTCAACGGTTTCTTCTGCCCTTTTTGCCACCCGATACAGTAGGTCCTTCTCTACGCTGAAGTATGGGTAAGTGCAGGTATTATCTGGGTTCACTAACTCGCCATCTATTTTCACTACGTTTTCCCGTGCCTTTATTAGGGCGGGGTCTTTCAACTGTTCTGTGGCAAAGTTTTCCCTGTGAACCTCAAGATCAGAAAACTCCACAGACGGTAGGTTTTCGTCTGAGGAGGTGGGCTCCTCTCCAGTTTCTTGAGTCTCCCCTGCCAATACTGATAAGGGAAATTCCGGAGAGTCCTCACCACTCTCAGGGGAGTTCTGGCTATCACATTCCTGGTACATAGGGGCACCAGTGGGGGGCTCAGGATCATCCCACAGTTCCCAGAACTTCGGAAAATCCCTTCCCACAATGGCGTCATACGGTAACTGAGATACTAAGCCCACTGGATGAGAGAGGGTACCTTTGGGGGTCTCGAAACACACTGTAGTCACTGGATACTCTCGGGTGTCCCCATGCACACAAATAACAGCTACCTTGCTATTCCCAGAGACCTCTGTTTTAACTAACTCAGCCTTTATCAGGGTCACAAGGCTACCTGAATCCAGCAATACCACAACATTTCTACCATTAACACACATTTTGCATAAATGTTTCTCAGTTCCTCGAATGGCAGTGCATGCGACTGTCGCACACAGCGACTGACGTCTGCCCGTCAGAAAGTCACACTGCATGGGTTCCTCCACAACCGGGCAATTGGCTGCAATATGTCCCGCTTGCCGGCAGCGGTAGCAAACGATCCTTCTTGTGGCCTCTTGAGCCGCTGATTTCCCAGGCTGTTCTCGCCAAACTTGGGGTAGAGCTCCCACCCTCTCACTCTCTCCACCCTCACCCCTTGGAATCCTCTTATCCGCCCCTGGGGATGGTCTGGTCTTAGGGTGGAAAGTCCGAGTGTCTCTGGAAGAGGCCGTCAGGTTCTCTGTAGCCAAGTATTTCTCCACACGATCCACAAGACCATCGGCCGTCTCTGGGTCTCCATGGCTTACCCACTTTTGGATGGCAGTAGGAAGAGCTCTCAAAAACCGATCCATTACAACACGTTCCACAATCTTTGGTGCGGACAAAGTCTCTGGCTGTAGCCACTTTCTGCTCAGGTGAATGAGATCATACATTTGAGACCTGGGGGGTTTTCCAAGCTGGAAAGTCCAGTTATGCACACGCTGAGCCCGGACAGCCTGGGTGACACCCAGCCTTGCCAATATTTCAGCTTTTAGCATCGCATAGTCTTTTGCTTGGTTAGGCTCTAGGTCATAGTAAGCTTTCTGCGATTCACCAGTTAACAGAGGAGCCACCAGTCCAGCCCACTGCTCCTCAGGCCACTTTTCTCTTTCAGCGGTCCTTTCAAATGTGGTCAAAAATACCTCTGGATCATCCTCTCCAGTCATTTTTGTCAATAAACGACTCACCCCAAAGGACGCGGTATTAGTGGGACGGCTTTCCTCACTGGTCTGCGGACGTTGCTGCATTGCTGCTTCCATCTGTTGTTGTAGTCTCTGCTCTTGCTTCTGTAACAGGTCTATGAAGTGGGCCTCAGATTGCTGCTGGGCTTGTTGCTGAGCCTCCAGACTCTGTTGCAAAGTTGCGTTTGTCTGCTGCTGGGCTGCAAGGCTCTGTTGATGAGCTTGCTGCTGGGCTGCGAAGTTCTGTTGTTGAGCTGCAAGGCTCTTTTGCAAACCTGCATTTGTCTGCTGTTGATTGGCATTTGCTAGAGCCAGCTGCTTCAGTATCTCCTCCATGCTGGCTTAAAAAAAAACTGCCCGCATTCTCCACCAACTGTGAGGGGGTTAGCTCGGCAGCGGGTGTGTGTGACCCCCGAGATGGGCTCCCCACACAAAAACAGGCCCAGCAAACGGAGGTTGTGGTTTTCAAAATCAAAAAGGTGCGGTTTATTTTCTATTTACAGTGACAAAACACAGCAAAGCAAAAGAAACATAAACAAAATAAATCCTGGTCAACTTGACCTCTGACTAAACATACAGGTTTCCTAACTAACAACTGGGATCAGCCTAGTGCTGTCCTAGTCCCTAAGTCCCTGGTTTAGTAAGTGTCCAAACAAATAGCCACACAGGCTTTGTCTCACCGCACAGGGGTTCACTCTCCCTAGACAGTCCACACAGGTCTGGGTCCAGGCATGAGCCAACATCTAATGAAGCTGGGAGTTCTTATAGAGGCCTAAATGAGCTGACAAGCTTTAGCTGGTCTCATCAACTCCCTGTCTGTACGACGCCCCACACTCTCCCTAGAGGTATGAGTCATCCATGAGCCCACTAGCCTTATACAACTCTCCACCTAGTTGTATAAGTCGGCGTAAAGCCTGAATCTGGGCGAAATATATCTACCCCCCTGGATGCAACCAGGTGACTTTACCTTCCTGCTGTCACACTACCTATAGTTTTCTGTCCCTATAATTTTTTTTTTTAAAGATGGTTGATGATCAATGCTTTAGCACAGTATAGCACAAGGAGAATTTCCCTCACTGTCCTTCCCTGTCCCTACAAACAAGGATTAGCACAGTAAAACACACTGACACTCTCCTTACCTATAGTTTTCTGTCCCTATAAAAAATGTTTTTTTAAAGATGGTTGATGATCAATGCTTTAGCACACTATAGCACAAGGAGAATTTCCCTCACTGTCCTTCCCTGTCCCTACAAACAAGGATTAGCACAGTAAAACACACTGACACTCTCCCTACCTATAGTTTTCTGTCCCTATAAAAAATGTTTTTTTAAAGATGGTTGATGATCAATGCTTTAGCACACTATAGCACAAGGAGAATTTCCCTCACTGTCCTTCCCTGTCCCTACAAACAAGGATTAGCACAGTAAAACACACTGACACTCTCCCTACCTATAGTTTTCTGTCCCTATAAAAAATGTTTTTTGAAAGATGGTTGATGATCAATGCTTTAGCACACTATAGCACAAGGAGAATTTCCCTCACTGTCCTTCCCTGTCCCTACAAACAAGGATTAGCACAGTAAAACACACTGACACTCTCCGTACCTATAGTTTTCTGTCCCTATATTTTTTTTTTTTTTAAAGATGGTTGATGATCAATGCTTTAGCACAGTATAGCACAAGGAGAATTTCCCTCACTGTCCTTCCCTGTCCCTACAAACAAGGATTAGCACAGTAAAACACACTGATACTCTCCCTACCTATAGTTTTCTGTCCCTATAAAAAATGTTTTTTTAAAGATGGTTGATGATCAATGCTTTAGCACAGTATAGCACAAGGAGAATTTCCCTCACTGTCCTTCCCTGTCCCTACAAACAAGGATTAGCACAGTAAAACACACTGACACTCTCCTTACCTATAGTTTTCTGTCCCTATAAAAAATGTTTTTTTAAAGATGGTTGATGATCAATGCTTTAGCACACTATAGCACAAGGAGAATTTCCCTCACTGTCCTTCCCTGTCCCTACAAACAAGGATTAGCACAGTAAAACACACTGACACTCTCCCTACCTATAGTTTTCTGTCCCTATAATTTTTTTTTTTTAAAGATGGTTGATGATCAATGCTTTAGCACACTATAGCACAAGAAGAATTTCCCTCACTGTCCTTCCCTGTCCCTACAAACAAGGATTAGCACAGTAAAACACACTGACACTCTCCCTACCTATAGTTTTCTGTCCCTATAAAAAATTTTTTTTTAAAGATGGTTGATGATCAATGCTTTAGCACACTATAGCACAAGGAGAATTTCCCTCACTGTCCTTCCCTGTCCCTACAAACCAGGATTAGCACAGTAAAACACACTGACACTCTCCCTACCTATCCTTCTCTTTCCCTAAACTGAAGGAATCCAGGTTAAGCAAGAAAAAAAATGTCACTGTCCCTGCCTATGCTTCTCTTTCCCTGCTCCGGAACACACTACACTAGGCCGCCGTGCTGGCGGCCTTTTATAGTGTGGGGCGTGTACTAAACACCCTCAGCAATAATTGGCCACAGGCATCCTGCCTGTGGCCAATCATTGCTCTCCTCGCTGCCGGCGCTGTGATTGGCCAAGCATGCGGGGTCACAGTGCATGCTTGGCCAATCACAGCGCCTGGATGACACTGCAATGGCGTAGTGCATTGTGGGCCGTTCGCGTCACTCGAATTAGGCGCGAACGGCCCAAATCGTTCGATCTTCGTCGAACGATCGAACAGCCGATGTTCAAGTCGAACGTATGTTCGACTCGAACACCGAGCTCATCCCTACTGCTAGGTAGTATAACCATGGATTCAGGAAGGCGATAGCTCTGCAGTCCTTTGGGCGCTGGAGTTGTTCAAGCCTAATTCTGGGGGGGGGGGTTGATTCTTCCATAGCAGTGCTTGGAAGATGGAATGAATCAAAGAAAAGACTGGACAGCCGCACTCTGTTGACACCTTTATTAAAGACGGTTTAAAAATTCTTCTGGTATTCTATTTAGCTTTTCATGGATCCTGTGCCTCCGATTGTCTTTGTACCAGAAGAATTTTTAAACTGTCTTCAATAAAGGTGTCAATAGAGTGTGGCCGTCCAGTCTTTTCTTCAATTCATTCCTACATGCAGAGCCATCACCTGTTTCCATTAGCATGTGGGATGCATTATGAGATGTCTGCCTAGAGCAGGGTTCTTTTGTTGCTTGGAAGAAGGAGTCTGCAAGCTGGAATATTTTGAGGGGTATACCTATTGGTGTAAGGCATAAAAATTGTTATAAAAATTATTATAATTAAATTAGCTCTACCAATCAGGGAGAGTGATAATTTATTCCACAATTTGACCTTATCCCGAACCTAGAGATCAAGGAGAGTATATTCAGAGAGGGATAGTCTGTCAATGTGGAGGGGATTACAATCCCCAAGTACAGTATTTGAAGGACATCACCACTGGCACCCGACAAAAGAACAATAGATGGGGGTTGACCTCCCCGTCCAGCAGCATTAGTGCAGACTGTGACAAGCTAGTTGTCAGGGAGCCCTGGATTGTGTAGAAGCCAGCTGTGGAGGTTCAAAGAAGGAAAATGGCTGAGGAAAGGATCATTGCAGGGTTAATATCTGGAGACCAATTAAGCACGTCTGCTCATATGCCTGCTGTGACCAGGCCCCCATTCCTTGGTATTTAAGTGTGCCTAGACACTCCTGTGCCTGCAATTTTATAGCCATATATTAGAATTAGGAGATTCCAGGCACTACTGCCTTTGACTGCTAGTCATACCCTTGTTATGCTGCCACTGGGCAGGTGATGCAGGCTCACCTAAGGCATGGAGTCTAGATACCAGTAGGTCCATTTTCTTTGCTGAAAATTGGCATAAGGTCATAGCACTTAAGATCAGCCCCCAAAGGGGTTTCTGATTCAGAAGGGCTACAATGTGGAGTGTGTTCATGATACAGAGAACAAGAGAATAGTTGTATCCAGGCAAAGGTCATGGCAGGTGGCAGGCAAGAGAGTAGGTAGACCCAGGCAAGGTATGTGGCAGGAGGCAGGCATGTGAGTAGTCAGGTCAACAATAAACCAGCAGGTAATTAGGCTTCCAGGAGGCTGGAGATAAGACACAGCAAAGGCTACTACAATGGCTGGAGCTTAAGTACCCTTCTGGTCAGGTGACATACCACACCCAGAGAGCACAGGCAATAATGCTGATTGGTGCTTTTTCCCATACCTGCCTTTTCTTGGGCACAGCTTCTAGAGTTCCTTTCCCATTTAACCTCTAAATTTAACTTTAACATAAGAGGTAAACCTAAAAGTGACCTTAAACTTTTAATCAAAGTAAAATAAATAAGCTCATGTGCCTGAAACTGCATTCTCATGCCTCGTACACACGACCGGTTTTCCCATCGGGAAAACTGCCATGAGAGCTTTTGGCTGGGAAAACCGGCCGTGTGTATGCTCCGTGTGCATGCTCCATCGCAGTTTTCCCGACGAGAAAACTGACGAAAAAAAGAGAGAACCAGCTTTCTTTTTTCCCGTCTGGAACATCGGATGTGTGTATGCTTTTCCGAGGGGAAAAAAACCTTGCATGCTCAGAATCAAGTATGAGACGGGAGCACTCGTTCTGGTAAAACTAGCGTTCGTAATGGAGATATCACATTCATCACGCTGTAACGGACTGAAAAGCACAAGGCTGAAAAGCGCGAATCGTCTCTCACCAAACTTTTACTAACACGAGGATCAGCAAAAGCAGCCCAAAGGGTGGCGCCGTTTGAATGGAACTTCCTCTTTATAGTCCCGTCGTACGCGTTGTACGTCACCGCGCTTTGGACGGGCGGTATTTGTCCTGAATGTGTGTATGCAAGGCAGGTTTGAGAGGAGAAAAACGAGAAAAACGGTCGTGTGTACGAGGCATAACATTTAGTAAAATATGCTAATCTATGTAAACAGATACAAATCTTACCGTAAATGAACAAAATTTAAAGATTTCTGCTTATAATAATTATTGTTTTATATTGTTTACTTTGATATAAAGAGTTTAAAAACAAAAACAAAAAGACATTTGATACTTTTAAAATATTAAGGCCAAATTAAATTGGTGATCTTTAATAATAGAACTTATTTTTTTCTATGGGTTTCCCCCTGTAGCAAAATATTTTTGTACTTGCCTTCTCCATGCTTCGGTACTGTCCCAAACTTTCTCCTCAATCCAGCAATACAGGTCCTCTTCAGGGCGGAATGACACTCTGTCATTCTACCCATTTCCTGTGAGCCCAGCCTGTCATTTAAAAGCCCACCAAGGGTCCATGTTATCATACAGTCGGTTCTTATATTATTCCAGGACTGTGCTGCACTCACGTCAGCGTTGTTTAGTCCTGGAAGAATGCCTGAAAGAGGACTTCAGGAAAGGTTTAAAAAAAATATCAGGTGGGAAGGCTTTCTGGAGAGGTGGATGGCAGAGTAGATCCCAGATGTCTGCTTTAATAACCAAGTGCT
This sequence comes from Rana muscosa, assembly GCA_029206835.1. Lineage (NCBI taxonomy): Eukaryota > Metazoa > Chordata > Amphibia > Anura > Ranidae > Rana > Rana muscosa. The sequence continues at coordinate 1,014,694,944 of CM055116.1, forward strand.
TTATCCTCTTTCTGGCACTCATTTGAGTACTGTTCGTGATACATTTTTTATTTGCACTAACATACAATTTTTCAGGACAAGCTGTACCTTGATAAAGGGGACATACACTGAAAGCTTGTCCTGAAAAATTGAATGTTAGTGCAAATAAAAAAAGTATCATGGACAGTACTCAATCGTCTCTGTCGCAAATGCACTAATATGGCTACAATCACCTTAAGCATGGCACTTATCTCAATGCTCTGCAAATGAGGTGATTGCCAAAAAATTGTTAAATCCCCTATATAATTAAGTCATTATAGCCTTTTTTTTTTTTTTTTTTTTTTTATTAAAGTGCATGGCTAGACAGACTTAGAAAGTCAAGGTCAGTGTGTTACAATCAGCACACCTACAACATAATAAGCAAAATTCTTTTCATCTCATAAAAAAGGCAGTGACTGCAAAATCCTCATTGCTAGCAAAGCTTTTATAACAAGTGTGTCAATAAATTAAAGATGTGCCAAAGTGCTGTAAATTACAGTGAGTAGAAATTGCTCAATTTTATTCTGTACCGGGATGATGGACAGTTTTGTTTCTGTAGCTTATTCAGTCAACTGTAATGCAGAATGAAGAATTCCCTTTGCTTTATATAAACAAAAGAAATGTCTAGCGGTTGAGCAGTGTGACATACAGTACCAGCTCAGCATTTATATGTCATGAAGCTTTCACCTTGTAATTATGGTTCCTTAGATCAAATACCACAATCTGCTGAAAATGTTTAAAGGATATTTCCGTCTGACGCTGCAAAATTCAGTGCTTATTGGAGTTATGTTAAATAAATGATTAACATTTAGACAATGAGACCCAGCCTATGCTATGTTAATTCCAAAAATATAAATATATAAAATGCTCTCTTGCTCTTGAGTCTTGATACTGTAAAGCCTCGTACCCACGATCGGATTTTCCGACGGGAAATGTGTGATGAGAGGCTGTTGGCGGAAAATCCGACAGTTTATATGCTCCATCGGATTTTCCGCGGACAAAAGTTGGATAGCATGCTTTACAATTTTCTGACAACAATTGTGTGTTGTCAGATTTTCCGAGTGTGTGTACACAAGTCCGTCGGAAAAAACTCCAAAGTACAAACACGCATGCTCAGAAGCAATGCTCACTATAACACAACATTAGCAGAAGTTGCCCAAAGGGTGGCGCTAAAGAGCTGTAATACCACATAGTTTTGTGTTTGTTGGCCGACAATTCTTTGCCGTTTATATGCAAGACAAGTTCATGGCCAACGACCTTCGGACAAAAGTCCTACGGTTTTTCCGTGGAAAATACGATCGTGTGTACCAGGTTTAAGTCTTCAGTGCAGTGAGATGGCCAGGACCACTCCTTTCATGCTTTGAATCCAGGAGATATTATAACATAGGAATATCAGTACAGCTTCCTTTTCCGAATATGCCTCCTTTAAATAAATTATTTTATCTACTAAAGTAAAGAGAGTGCAGGTTTATTATCTACATTGAGTGCAAAGAAGGTGGTTAAGAGCATAGGCAATATGTGTAAATTGAAGTTCCATTGGAACTCATAAATAAAATAGGACATAGGAAAAATTTAATTCTGTAACAGATGTAAGTCAATTGTTTTTTTGTTTTTTTTATTTATTTATGTATTTATTTTAGTCATTTTGTACACCTTTAAATTGAATAGTTTCTCTTCTGTTCTCTCCTGTCCTCTCCTCTCCTCATGCACATGCCTTCATAGCACCAGCTTACTTGCACACAGTCAACTGTTGACGCTTTCATTCATATTTTATCTATTGTGATTGTAATTAATATAACATATTGATACCTCAAAAATTCTCCATTTGGTGCAATCTCTCAAAGAAAAAATTGTCCCCCATGGAACTTTAAAAGATAAATTCACCTTTTTGGGCAGAACTTCACTTTCCATAATAAATAGAAGCATTTTCTAATGCCATTTCTGGCCCAGCCGCCCCAATGTGCTTTTCTCTCACTTACCTCATTCACATGATCTTTAGAATCTTGTCAGTCTTTTTGTATCTTTGAACGGTTTTTCAGATTCCATCACTTCCTGTAGCTTGTATCAGCATTCACTTCTTGTAGGTCATCTTCCAGAAGCCTTCACTTCCTTGTTGCATCACAGAAGAGGAACACACCTCCCTCATTACAATACCACCTGCCATCTACTTCCTATACAATCTGATTGTACAATCTCCTTTAGATCTCCCATCAGCTATGTAGTACAAGGGCCTGCCTGATTTGATACAAATTGATAGATTGTTCAGGTGTGTCCGCTATTCCATAGGTCTGGTAAATCTAAAGCGAATTGTACAGATATTGTACAATCAGATTGCATAGTGTATGGCCATCTTTATACAGGTACATAAGAGCTAGTGGACGATCAACAATCGCCCCAGAGAAGCTCCAGAAATATTTTTGGAGCAGCACATGGTGTGTTACTGCAGTTTTGGTGTGTTTGGGGAGCCTTTAACATGTAATGACAACACAAATACGATGCATATTTGCAGAATTTTTGAAACACATGGTGGAGCGCACATTTTCTGTGCAGTTTGCCATGCGTTTGGAAACACACAGGTGTGAACGGAGCCTCATTGTTCTTCTGTAAACGCACCAGTTTCATTTTCAGGCCCCATTCACACCTAGTGGGAGCGCATGGTTTTTTGGCTTGTTTTCCAGTGACACACATAGGGCTTTAATAACATTTCAATGGTGATTTCAATGGGCTGCACTACACCTTGCAAAGTAGCTCATGGGACATTATTGTACGTTTTTTACTGCATTTGTCACCTGTTTTTTCATGTGGCAAAATGTGTGTTTGCCTCTGTGTTTAGTGTGCCATTAACAATTAATGACATTGAAAGCGCAATTAGGCAATTTTAGGTGTATAAATGTTGTCATACACTACACATCGTCTATCCAATCAATCACCCTGTATCCAATCAGGCAGGCTCCTGCACTACATCAGGGGTGTCCCATGGGCTGCATGCGGCCCCAGGCAATTTAGCATACAGCCTGAGCCCATCTGAAGGGACGCTGGGGAAGTCAGGCAAAGGCACACATGGAGGAATGCCAGGGGTGCTGTGAAAACTTGATGGGTGAAGGTGTGCTAATGAGGACAGCTGGTAAACTCCTTCATGGGTCATACAGACTTGTCTGTCCTCATTGTAAACCAGGAAATCTCTGAAGCGATCTGCAAAACAAAGTCATGGATGAGGTAGGCCCTGTCCTCAAAATCAAAGAAAACTTGTATTTTTGTGAAACAGAAGAACATTATTGGTGAATTGGTACCTAGGGGAGCTGGATTTTAGAAGAAAAAAAAAGTAAACTTAGCCTTTAAAGAGGAAGTAATGATATCAATCTGACCCTGAGTATGAAAATCTTGAATGACAGAAAACAGGGAAGATACCACAAGATGGAGATAGAAATGCAACCTAAAATAAAATGAGTAATAAAATGATAGGATGCCCAAAATAATTGGCAACATTATCTAAAAAGAAAAAGAAGAAAGAAGAAAATCGGAATCATCAAAATCAAGAGGATTCAAAAATGTTTCCCCATTGAAAGAAGTCAAGAAAACAAAAATTGTGGTATACTCACAGATCACATAGGGATGACTGCAACCTCCCTGTTCCTGGCAGAGAGGCAAATGGCAATACAAACAAACCTCCCAGTGTATATACAGTATAGGGTCTTCAATTAAATGCTTAATTAGTTATTCAAAGCTGGGGAAGGTGAGTCACCCAAAACGGCCATGGGCCATAAATTGGCAAGCCACGCCAATGGTGCCAGACTCCATCTTTGCTTACCAATTCAAAGGACAGCCACATTGCTGCAATGTGCATACGCAATGATGTCATCGCGCATACGCAGTGCCACGTAACATTGTGACATCACACTCATGTGCAAGATAGCCAGCGCTCGACAGGGGCCAAGGGACGCAGCCAGCAAGGACACCCCCCCCCAACATCCTTAGCTGCATGTGGGCAGTGCAACACCCACACTGACGGGGGGCTTTGGCAAGGCAAATAAGGGGAGATGCACCAAATGCATATGAATGCAGTTAGAGCAACCCCCCTGTGTCTGTGCTGGGGGAGCAGTGATGCCAGACCACAAGGTCCACTGGGAGCCCAAGGCAAATGGCAGGAAAAAAATACATAATTATTTACAAGAAATTACATGTTCCAACAAATGTAACAATACAATGTATACAAAAAATAAAAAATAAATCAGGACATAGTTATTCTATAGTACAGGGATATGCAGCATATAAAATACATAATAGTAATCATACATCCTAATTTTGAGCTACTATCGCATATAAAAAAAACATAAAAACAAGGACAGGACAGGGAAAGGAAAGGCAGAGTGTCCAGTATTAAACACAGACAGTGCATCAAACAGTTTTGCCAGACAAAAAACCTTTTAAGAAATGTTTGTATGTGATTCTGTTGTTTAACCCACCCAGGGGAAGGTGCGCTTTGAATGTGTTGTATATGTACTTGGTCCAATGTAGTAAATTTGATTTTAGGAAACGTATCATTGTGGATCTGCGCTGAATGCCTACCGACTGGGAGGTATAAGTTGGCAAATTTCATGCTACGAATATGTTTATACATGCAGCGCCAAAATTCCTGTCTTTTAAGGAGGAGTCTCGCCTTAATGTAATCGCTGGTGTTACACTGATAAATAGTTTTATGGTGGCATCTTCCACTAAAATAGCCCAATATCTCTTTAAGATTCTTTTGATTTCTGCATGTTGGTTGGTATAACGTAAAATGACCCATGTGGGTGCTTCTCCAGTGGAAGCACTTTTCTTTTTGAATAAAAGTTGGTCCTGAGAGTGTTTATTGGCTCTGTTGTAGGCTTTACGAAGACATGTTTTTGTGTAACTTCTCCCAAGCAGCCTGATTCTAAGATTATTAGCTTTCTCTTTACAATTATTGTGTGTGACTCTGGGTGTGATTGACACCATCCTTATTAATTATACTGTATCTGAAAAAAACACAATTGATCTTTACAGGACATTGAAGGCAACTTCTAACCAAGAAATAAGATATAAGAACATTTATTTTCTCGATTTAAAAGTTTTGAGCCACATATATTCACGTGTTACATAATATAAAATATTGTTCAAAATTGGGTTACAACATCAAGAAGTGTGATCCAAAGGCATAAGATATCACTATAATTTGTCACACCAGTCCTATATGGAAAAAGGAAAGTCCAGAGCCATATAAGTAGACTCCTAAGTCATCGAGACCCCTATAAGTGCATGCAGAGACCACCACTCATATTGCAGGATAAAAGCATGAAATACTGTGATTATAGCATGGTTCCATCTGTGTTGGCTATCCATCCCCCAGTATGTCAGATAGATTTGTGATACCATTTGGATCACACTTCTTGATGTTGTAACCCAATTTTGTACAATATTTTATACTATGTAACATGTGATGTAATATATGTGGTTCAAACCTTTTAAATCTAGAAAATAATCGTTATTAGATCTTATTTTTTTTGTTAAAAGTTGCCTTCAAAGTCCTATAAATTAGCTTCCTCTTTATATGTAGTCTCCTGTGAACAATTGGGTCGCAGTCTGAGGTATTGACTATATGGTATGGAATTGATCAGATGTTGAGAGTGAAAGCTAGTGACATTTAGAAAAGTATTGCCAACTGTGCTGTTGTGAAATAAGCTACTGGAGAGCTGTCCATTGGATTTCCTGGTTATATGTGTGTCCAAAAATGTTACCATGTTGTGGCTATAAGACATGGTGAATTTAAGGTTATGGGTGTTCTCGTTCATACTGTAGCTGTCAGGCACTGGGTTAAAAACTTCTCAGGCCCCTCCCAGACAAGAAAAAATTAATTGACGTACATCTGCCATGTGTATATGTGGCAGGAATACATTAAGAGGCCCTTGTCCAAGAGGAAATACCGCTCTTACTCCCTCAGGTACAGATTGGCATAGGATGGGGCACAACATGTACCTATCACTATTCCATGCACCTGTGGGAGCTGTCAAAGAGGAAAGAATTGTGATATAAAATAAACTCCAGACCTGAGAGTATGGATTCACTGAATGGCCATTCCTGAATTCCCCTTTTTGATAGAACTTTAGGTATAGAGGCCAGTCCAAGATCATTAGGTATAGACCTTTAAAGTGCCTTTACGTCAATAGTGACTAGAAACACATCCTTGGGCACTATCAAAGTCTCAATTAATTCAAAAAAGTGAATAGTATCCTTGACAAATGATGGAAATGACATAACCTGTGTGTGTTTATAAGTATATGTCTATAACCCGACCAAGGTTTTCAGTTAGGCCACTTATCATGGCCTGGAATTGAACCTGGGACCTCTGCTGTGTCTGGCAATAACTTTTCTTGCTGAACTGCCTGGAATGCTGGGCAGTTCCCTGGACAATTCCTTGAATGATCCTGCCTTGAACCTTCTTTGTCTTGAACCTTGAACTCTTTGCTCCTCCCATGAACTTCCTGATTCAAGCTAAGTCTCTGCACTTCCTGTTTGTCAGATTACTGTGCTCTCTCCAGCCAATATCTTGTTTTTGACTCTCCTGCTGCCATCTGTATCTTCACCACCATTACCGACCTTTGGCTCATTCCTCGACTACGCTTCTGCTTAATCCCAACCTGCTATACCTGCTATTGGGCCCCGGGCTTGCACACCTCCTTTGGGGGCGATCCTGAGGACTGTGACCTGGTACTAACATGCAGCAAAACCCATCTCCATCATCAGGAGCTCTGGTGAATATTGGTTAGTTCTTAGACCTGTGAACCTGTGTCACCAGACAGGGTGACTTGCTTGTATACCTGTCCCACTTGTGGGTGGGTGCTGCTCCACTGCTATAGCTACAGGCCTCTGAGCCTGACTCCAGACACTAACACCACCAGAAACTGTAAAAAGTTGGCATTCTGGGGTGTGGTGTTCTGATGAATTCCCAAAGATCTTTAGAAATGGCTGCTGTCTTGAATATTTTATCCAAGTTGTAAAATTCCTGATAGAACCTTTCAACTAAAGACAAAGGTATGAGATGATACCACTTCTTATTCTGTAAGTATTTTAAACGCAATGGGCTTCATTCACAGAGTGGAATGCACTTTACCCATTTGACCTCCTGAAGATTTACCCCCCTTCGTGACATTTTTTGCTATACAGCTCTGCATTACATTAACTTTTGTCCAGTCGTGTGACGCTGTACCTAAGAAATTTTTTATTTTTTTCACACAAATAGTGCTTTCTTTTGGTGGTATTTGATCAAATCTGCATTTTTTTTGTTGTGCAAAAAAAAAGACAGACAATTAAAAAAAAAAAACAATATGTTTCCTTTTTTGCTATAAAATATATAAAAAAAACTAGAAAAAAAAAATAATTTCTTCATGAATTTAGGCCAATACTGTATGTATTCTGCTACATATTTTTGGTAAAAAAATCCCAATAAGCGTAAATTGATTGGTTTGTGCAAAAGTTATAGCGTCTACAAACTATGGCATATTTTTCTTTTTTTATTTCTTTATTTTTTATAGTAGTATTGATATTGCAGTGGACATTTGGACACTAACTGACACTTTTGACACTTTTTGGGGACCAGTGACACTAATACAATGATCAGTGCTAAAAAATATGCACTGTCACTGTACCAATCACACTGGCTTGGAAGGGGTTAACATCGGGGGCGATCAAAGTGTTAAATGGGTTGTTAATCCAGTCTAACCTGTTTTCACCATCAGCACTGCCTCCTACTGTAGTGTCCCCCTCTGTGTATGATTTATAATAATAAATGCTGCAAATGCCTCATTTTAGAGCTAAGATCGCGATCACATGACCAGCCAGACCTCTCCTTTCCTCCTCTTAGAGATGCACTGGGTGGGGTCGAGATTCCCCCACTGACGTCAGTCAGGAGGGAAGGAGGAGGAGAGGAAGATGGATCCGGCCGGTTGTGATTGCAATCTCGGCTCTGAAATTAGGTATTTGCAGCATTTATTTTTATAAATCACACACAGAGGGGGACACTGCAATAGGAGGCAGCATGAATAGTGCAAACATGTTAGTGTTATTCAAGCAGCTGGAGGGGGGGCGGCACTGTCACGAGCTGACAGGCAGGGAGGGAGGGGGAGAGAGCACAGAGGAGACAGAGAGCAGGGCTGCAGCTGACAGAGGCACGTAAACAGACCACAGTGTTAGGACGCAGAACGTTAGGACGCCCTCTGATGTGGCCCGCGACCTCCAGCTCTGGAATGGCGGGTTTGCAAGCCCAGATCGCAGGTTGCCGACCCATCATACCACAGCATCAGTGTTGTGAAGAAGCTGGTGGTAGAGGAAGAAAACAGCTGTGGAGTAGAGCCCCATAAGCCAATGCTTCCTGTACAGCACCGGCTTTTGCCACAGGCAGAGTCTATGGCAAAGTTCAGCTAACCTGCTGGATAGACATGGGTGCACTACGCTGCACTCGTGGTGTGGGTAAACCACAGAACATCAGTGTGAAAGCAGTCTTAGGCCCTTTTCACACGATTGGCCCTACTGAAATCGGACCCTCAATTCACCTCTACAAAGTGGCAGAGGTAAACAGACTTTTGTCCATTTATGCCCGCCTACCGCCAATCCGATCCTCTAATAAAAAAAATTGCAGGGAATTTGTCCCCTTCCATTTGGGCGGATCAGATCGGATGGCCTATAGAATAGCTGTGACCTGTCATGCGCCTGCTCCGATGATTGTGGCCCACGACGGTTACCAAGTTGCTTAAGTGGCCCTCGCTCTTCAAAATGTTGGGCACCCCTGTGTTACAAGGACACAACTTTTCATCTCTTCCCTCCTGTCAGAATGGCGTTCTGTCTTGTTTACGTAGGAAGACCGCCATTCTGTCTTTCTGCAGGATGATCGGTGGGTGCTGGCGGACATCGAGTCTGCGGTACCTGCCGATCGGCTCCCGCTGTGTGTAATCACAGTGGAAGCGAGCTACCTGCAGTCCACATGCACGACCCCTACCTGGAAATGTCAAATCACTTGTATATACGTGATCTGGCGCAGAAGTGTCGCTGTGTGACAGTAAAACTGCTATAGGGCAGACTTTAAGTGGATAAGAAATGTGGTAAAATGCCACATAGCGTTTTAAAAAAAAAATTGCCATTCACTAAAAAACGCTTCTTAAATACTGCATGTAGTATTTTTTGGAAATATGCAGAATTTATCTCATGAAACCATGCATTATTTTATCTCATGTGATATCCAGTGGGGTGAATACAGTGGAGAAGAATTAGAACCCCTGGCAGTTTGTATTGCTAATAAAGAGGTAAAATGGTTTCAACCATAGAAATATGCCATATGACTAAAGCAGTGTGGTCCCTGCAGCATATGTATTAATACAAAAGAAAAAAGTTGACTGGAATACCAGTCAAAGGGAAGCTGCTTTCACAGGACACACATGGTGTATAAAAAACAATTCAATTGAATTAAAGCGGTGGTCCGGCCATAATATTTTATTTTTAATTTTTTTTCAATTTCAACATAATTAGTCTATATGTCCTCTAAAACATATCATTATCTCCCGATCGGTAAAGAAATCAGTTTAAAAACTTACTAGATATTAGACATGTGCACACTGAAATATTTCGTTTCGGAATTTCGTTTTCGTTAGAAAAATAAATTTATTTAGTTACTCCCGAAATTCGTTTTTATTTATTTCGTTTTTCGTAAGAAATTGCATTCGTCTGAAAATCTGAATTAATTAAGGTTGAATCTGTCATTGAAGGCTTATGGTGTCTGTCGCATGTTCAAAGAAGATTCGACGGAGCAGCGAAACTGTACGACGCTGCAATCATACATTTCCGGTCGAATGTTCCGCCTACAAGCTAGCTATAGTAGAATTATAATGTTGTATGACTAGTAATAATTATATTTATTAATTATTATTACTAGTCAACCAACATTAGAATTCCTCTATAGCCTATGGGCCGAGCATTTGACCGGAAATGTACGATTGCAGCGTCGTACAGTTTATCTGCTCCGTCGAATCTTCTTAGAACTTTCAACAGACACCATAAGTCTTCAATGACAGATTCAACGTTTGTATGTTTTTCGATGCTTTGTCGAATCTTCGTCGTTCACGTGAATTGTCAAGTTAGTTCTTGCTATTTTACTGCTCCTCCTCTTTGGTTACAATCAGCCAATAACATTCATCATCATCATTTTTTTATTTACTTCCCCCACCCAATTCCAGCAGCGATCTTTTCTCTCTATGTCGAATCTTTTCTCTCTATAATGTCAAATCTTTTCTCTCTATAATGACGAATCTTTTCTCTCTATTTCAAATCTTTTCTCTCTATGTGGAATAATCTTGGACTAATAGAGTTAAGGCTAGGCACATTCGACCACAGGTTCGATGGACACAGATTGTTATTGTCAGCCTCATGTCGAATCTCCTATCTATATCGAACTGTTGATGCAATAAAAACGAAAATTAAGCATTTGTTTATGTCGGATCTTTCGGTTTTCGGATTCTGCATTTTCGTTTTCGTTTGTTAAAACGATAACGAAAATACCTGAAATTCGGAGGAAAATGCATTCGGACGAAAACGAATGCACATGTCTACTAGATATCTTCTCAGCGTTCTTGTGGCCGTTTCCATCATAGCTAAGGGCATGTGAAGCCCAGTTGATTATTCTTCCTGGTTTTTCTGAGTAAGGTGCATGCTGGGTAACCAGCATGCACCTCTCGCTCTCGTGCATGCGCAGTTAAACGGCGCTCGTAGCGCAGTTAGTTTGTATTGTTGCCATGATAACGGGCGGCGATGGAGGAACGTCCCGCCCCGTTGTTATGACAACAAAGATCGAGCATGCGCAGTTAAACGGCGCTCGCAGCACTGTAATGCCCACAGACTCCTGGGAAATGATGACACTCATTTCCCAGGAGGCCAGGCGAGTTAGGAAGGGAAGTAGGTCCACCGCAGATGAGGAACTAGGCAGATTAGGAAATCTGCCTAGTAACAGACATTTACAGGCAAGTCAAAACAATTTTTTTTTTACAAAATTTTTTTTTTTTTTCAATTAAAGGGAACCTAGTGATCAGAAGTTTGTTTTTAGGGTGGACCTCCGCTTTAAGTAAATACAAAATATCTTTATACATGTCAAATATTGAATGAAAATAGTATAAAAAAAAAAGTACAAATACTCTTCTTCCATCAAAAAAAATAAGAAATACAACGTTGTCTTCTTGATTGGTGGAAGAAGGGTAATTATATGTGTGTGATATTATTTTCTTTAAATATTTGACATTTATAAAGATATTTTGTAAGGAAAGGAAGGAAAGACTTTTAGTTTTTATTTAGTTAATTTGCAGGTATTTCCCCTCACTTCCTGTTTTGACAATACATAGTTACATAGTTAGTCAGGTTGAAAAAAGACAAAGTCCATCCAGTTCAACCATAAAAAAAAAAAAAAAAATAACTAAAATAAAAAAAAAATATCGTGCACTCCCATATACCCACTTCTATACCCACAGTTGATCCAGAGGAAGGCAAACAACCCCAGCAGAGCATGATACAATTTGCTACAGCAGGGGAAAAAATTCCTTCCTGATCCCCCGAGAGGCAATCGGATTTACCCTGGATCAACTTTACCAAGAACTGTTAGTACTCAGTTATATTATGTACATTTAGGAAAGTATCCAGGCCTTTCTTAAAGCAATCTACTGAGCTGGCCAGAACCACCTCTGCAGGGAGTCTGTTCCACATTTTCACAGCTCTTACTGTGAAGAAACCTTTCCGCATTTGGAGATGAAATCTTTTTTCTTCTAGACGTAAAGAGTGCCCCCTTGTCCTTTGTGTTGACCGTAAAGTGAATAACTCATCACCAAGTTCACTATATGGACCCCTTATATATTTGTACATGTTAATCATATCCCCCCTTATTCTCCTCTTCTCAAGAGTGAATAAATTCAGTTCCTCTAATCTTTCTTCATAGCTAAGCTCCTCCATGCCTCTTATCAGTTTGGTTGCCCTTCTCTGCACTTTCTCCAGTTCCCCGATATGCTTTTTGAGAACTGGTGCCCAAAACTGAACTGCGTATTCCAGATGAGGCCTTACTAATGATTTGTACAGGGGCAAAATTATATCTCTCTCTCTGGAGTCCATACCTCTCTTAATACAAGAAAGGACTTTGCTCGCCTTGGAAACCACAGCTTGGCATTGCATGCCATTATTGAGCTTATGATCTACCAAAACCCCCAGATCCTTCTCCACTACGGATCCCCCCAGTTGTATTCCCCCTAGTATGTATGATGCATTCATATTCTTAGCCCCCAAGTGCATAACTTTACATTTATCAACATTAAACCTCATCTGCCACATAGTCGCCCAATTAGACAGGGCATCGAGGTCGGCTTGTAAATTGGAGACATCTTGTAAGGACGTTATTCCACTGCATAGCTTGGTGTCATCTGCAAAGACAGAAATGTTACTTTTGATCTCAGACCCAATATCATTTATAAAGATATTAAAAAGTAAGGGTCCCAGCACTGAACCTTGGGGTACACCACTGATAACCTTAGACCATTCAGAGTAAGAATCATTAACTACTACTCTCTGAATTCTGTCTTTTAGCCAGTTTTCTATCCATTTACAAATTGATATTTCCAATCCTGTAGACTTTACCTTACACATGAGCCGTGTGTGGGGAACTGTATCAAACGCTTTTGCAAAATCCAAGTATACCACGTCCACAGCCACGCCTCTGTCCAAGGTTTTACTTACCTCTTCATAAAAATAAATCAGGTTTGTCTGACAACTTCTGTCTTTCATGAATCCATGCTGTCTGTTGCTTAAATAGTTTTTTTCCAGCAAGAACTCATCTATGTGGTCTTTTATTAATCTCTCCAGTATCTTCCCAACTATGGAAGTTAAACTAACAGGTCTATAGTTACTTGGTAAAGACTTTGTTCCCTTTTTAAATATAGGCACCACATTGGCCCTGCGCCAATCCAGTGGTACTATTCCTGTCATTAATGAGTCCCTAAAAATTAGATACAATGGCTTTGAAATTACAGAGCTCAATTCTTTTAGGATCCGTGGGTGTATGCCATCTGGTCCAGGTGCTTTATCCACCTTTATTCTGTCTAAATATTTCTGGACCATATCACTTTTGAGCCATTGTGGATTTGAGGCTGTGTCACTACCACCCCCATTATGGACATGAGCTCCCCCATGCTCCTTTGTATACACAGAACTGAAGAAAGTATTTAATAAATTAGCCTTCTCTTTGTCCCCAGTCACCCACTCTAGATTATTTTGTAAAGGGCCTACATGCTCAGACTTGACCTTTTTACTATTAATATATTTGAAGAATTTTTTGGGGCTTGTCCTACTATCTTTTGCAATCTGTCGTTCGTTTTGAATTTTTGCATCCTTGATTTCCTTTTTACATATCCTGTTATATTCTTTGTAACATTTAAACGACACTAGTGTTCCTTCATTTTTATATTTTTTAAAAGCGCTTTTCTTATTGTTTATAGCTTTTTTAACTTTAACTGTGAGCCACATAGGTTTTATTTTTAGCCTTTTAAACTTATTGCCCATGGGAATATACTTTGCAGTGAGTTCACAAACAGTCTTTTTGAAGAATTCCCATTTCTGTTCTGTGCCCATTGATGCCAATATTCTCTCCCAGTCTAAGTCCTGGAGAGCAGCCCTCATCCTTGGAAAATTTGCTTTATTGAAATTAAGTGTTTTTATCCTTCCTGCATGTATTTCTTGCTTACAGCTAACATCAAATGAAATCATGTTATGGTCACTGCTACCCAGGTGTTCCTTTATCTGAACATTAGTAATGTGCTCTGCATGGTTTGAGATTACCAGGTCCAACAGAGCATCATTCCTAGTTGGGGCCTCAATAAACTGGACCATAAAATTGTCCTGCAATAGGCTTATAAATTTTTGCCCTTTAACTGTCCCAGCAGTGCCATTACTCCAGTCAATTTCTGGGTAGTTAAAATCCCCCATTATTACCACCGTCCCAGCCCTTTCCATCTGTGCAAGGAGCTGAGTCTCCACCTCCTCATTAACATTGGGTGGTCTATAACAAACTCCAATGATTAACTTTGAACTACGCACATCTGTATGCAGTTCCACCCATAATGCTTCAGCCTCATCACACTCTCCATCAACCAGGTCCTCTTTCACACTCGCTTTGAGATCACTTCTCACATAGAGACAGACCCCGCCACCTTTCCTTTTTGCCCTGTCTCTCCGAAAGAGTGCATAGCCAGGAATATTAATAATCCAGTCATGTGAGGATTGAAGCCACGTTTCAGCAATACCGATTACGTCATAGCTCTCCTCATGCACCAGAGCTTCCAACTCACCTATTTTGCTTGGCAGACTTCTGGCATTGGTGAACAAACACTTTAATGTATTACATTTTTCTCTGGTATTTTTCATATAATTTTTAGTAGTACAAATGGCACTATAGTTTCCAATGGCTGTTTGCAACATGGGAACTTTCTTGTCACCTGCCATAACCCTCCCCCCATCTATCCCCATTCCACTCTCCATTAATGTCTGACCACTAACTGACCTGTGTGCCCGATGTAATTCTAGTTCACCCTCCCCCCTCAAACCTAGTTTAAATACTCCTCCAGCCTTCCCATAAACCTCTCCCCCAGCACAGCAGACCCCCTTCCATTCAAGTGCAAACCGTCTTTAGCATATAGGTTGCACCCCAATGAAAAGTCAGCCCAGTGCTCTAGAAACCCAAATCCCTCCTCCCTACACCAGGTCTTTAGCCATGCATTCAGCTCTCTAATCTCCCCCTGCCTTTCCTGTGTTGCGCATGGCACAGGCAATATTTCAGAGAATATCACCTTGGAGGTCCTTGCCTTCATCTTGCAGCCAAGTTCTTTAAATTGATTCTTAAGGAGCCTCCACCTTCCATGTATACTGTCATTGGTTCCAACGTGGACCAAGACAGCTGGGTCATGCCCAGCCCCTCCCAGTAATTTATCCACCCGGTCCACCACATGCCAAACCCTGGCACCAGGGAGACAGCAAACCATTCGGTTGAGGCGATCCTGGCGACAAATTATTCTATCAGTCCTTCTGATTATAGAATCCCCTATAACCACCAACTGTCTTGGCCTACCTGCACTCCCCTCACCACCTCTACTAGATGGGTTGCTGTCCCGGCTGTTAGGGGTAGCAGTGACATCTAGGGCTGCCACCTCTGTGTTTGCCACCTCCACATCTTCACCCAACGTGGAAAATTTGTTTTGATGCACAAATACAGGACTGGCCTTCCTTTTCTGCAAGCCCCTTCCACTCCCTCTAACTACATTAACCCATCTTCCTATCTGATAATCCTGACTTGCCACTCCACCCTCCACATCAGCCCTACTGACCACCTGCTCAGCGAGCAGAGGACCCCTTTCAAGGTTGTCCTTTCCGCCCAGTGTTGCAACTTGCTCTTCCAGATCTCTAATGTGAGCTTCCAGAAGGGCAACCTGCTCACATCTGTCACAGCGGTATCCATCCTGGAGCTGTTGCACCAATTCTGCATACATGTGGCACACTGTGCACTGAGCAAAACCTTCAACCCTGCTAGCACTCATTTCCCAGTTGCAATATAATTACTTGTAGGAAGTTTATATTGTTACTCACAGTTTAGAAGACTCCTGTTTTAAACTCCTGGTTTTTAACTCTCCACTGTAGTTCAAAATTCCACTGATGTTCACAAAATCCACATGCAAGCCACCATCAGCAGGGAGCCAGCTCCTAAGGGAGTTTGTACAGACACTTATATACTCACCTGTGAACAATTAACCACTCCCCTTAATTAGCAGAAAGAAAAAAAGCTGTTTAAAAAGTGTCAGAGAAAGGAGTGGGGGGGGGAAAGTATTTTTAAAACTGATAAACGTATCAAATAAAGGACAAAAAAAAAGAAATAAATCAACACTTGCAAGCAGAAGCAGTTAAAAGCAAAAGTCCTGGTTTTTAACTCTCCACTGTAGTTCAAAATTCCACTGATGTTCACAAAATCCACATGCAAGCCACCATCAGCAGGGAGCCAGCTCCTAAGGGAGTTTGTACAGACACTTATATACTCACCTGTGAACAATTAACCACTCCCCTTAATTAGCAGAAAGAAAAAAAGCTGTTTAAAAAGTGTCAGAGAAAGGAGTGGGGGGGGGAAAGTATTTTTAAAACTGATAAACGTATCAAATAAAGGACAAAAAAAAAGAAATCAATCAACACTTGCAAGCAGAAGCAGTTAAAAGCAAAAGTCCTGGTTTTTAACTCTCCACTGTAGTTCAAAATTCCACTGATGTTCACAAAATCCACATGCAAGCCACCATCAGCAGGGAGCCAGCTCCTAAGGGAGTTTGTACAGACACTTATATACTCACCTGTGAACAATTAACCACTCCCCTTAATTAGCAGAAAGAAAAAAAGCTGTTTAAAAAGTGTCAGAGAAAGGAGTGGGGGGGGGAAAGTATTTTTAAAACTGATAAACGTATCAAATAAAGGACAAAAAAAAAGAAATCAATCAACACTTGCAAGCAGAAGCAGTTAAAAGCAAAAGTCCTGGTTTTTAACTCTCCACTGTAGTTCAAAATTCCACTGATGTTCACAAAATCCACATGCAAGCCACCATCAGCAGGGAGCCAGCTCCTAAGGGAGTTTGTACAGACACTTATATACTCACCTGTGAACAATTAACCACTCCCCTTAATTAGCAGAAAGAAAAAAAGCTGTTTAAAAAGTGTCAGAGAAAGGAGTGGGGGGGGGGGGAAAGTATTTTTAAAACTGATAAACGTATCAAATAAAGGACAAAAAAAAAGAAATAAATCAACACTTGCAAGCAGAAGCAGTTAAAAGCAAAAGTCCTGGTTTTTAACTCTCCACTGTAGTTCAAAATTCCACTGATGTTCACAAAATCCACATGCAAGCCACCATCAGCAGGGAGCCAGCTCCTAAGGGAGTTTGTACAGACACTTATATACTCACCTGTGAACAATTAACCACTCCCCTTAATTAGCAGAAAGAAAAAAAGCTGTTTAAAAAGTGTCAGAGAAAGGAGTGGGGGGGGGAAAGTATTTTTAAAACTGATAAACGTATCAAATAAAGGACAAAAAAAAAGAAATCAATCAACACTTGCAAGCAGAAGCAGTTAAAAGCAAAAGTCCTGGTTTTTAACTCTCCACTGTAGTTCAAAATTCCACTGATGTTCACAAAATCCACATGCAAGCCACCATCAGCAGGGAGCCAGCTCCTAAGGGAGTTTGTACAGACACTTATATACTCACCTGTGAACAATTAACCACTCCCCTTAATTAGCAGAAAGAAAAAAAGCTGTTTAAAAAGTGTCAGAGAAAGGAGTGGGGGGGGGGAAAGTATTTTTAAAACTGATAAACGTATCAAATAAAGGACAAAAAAAAAGAAATCAATCAACACTTGCAAGCAGAAGCAGTTAAAAGCAAAAGTCCTGGTTTTTAACTCTCCACTGTAGTTCAAAATTCCACTGATGTTCACAAAATCCACATGCAAGCCACCATCAGCAGGGAGCCAGCTCCTAAGGGAGTTTGTACAGACACTTATATACTCACCTGTGAACAATTAACCACTCCCCTTAATTAGCAGAAAGAAAAAAAGCTGTTTAAAAAGTGTCAGAGAAAGGAGTGGGGGGGGGGGGGAAAGTATTTTTAAAACTGATAAACGTATCAAATAAAGGACAAAAAAAAAGAAATAAATCAACACTTGCAAGCAGAAGCAGTTAAAAGCAAAAGTCCTGGTTTTTAACTCTCCACTGTAGTTCAAAATTCCACTGATGTTCACAAAATCCACATGCAAGCCACCATCAGCAGGGAGCCAGCAATGGTACAGTAAGTAAAGGTAGATCTCTCAATGGAACACAGATGGGGAAAAAAATGACAGGGGTTCTAACCCTCCATTACGCTATCCAAAATGAAACAAGAAGGATTTGCCTTTAGATACACTTTCAAGCAGCCTTTCACAACCTTTTCAACACAGAACTCTTGACAATTGTTTCCAGTTTCAGGAAACCCCTGCTAAAAATTACTATATCTACAACTCATAATACATTTGTATGATGGTCAGTGGGAAGAATGCTCATTACACTTGTGGTCACTGTAAATAATTACCCCCTTATAGATAGCTAAAAAGATCAATTATGTCATTGGGAACATTTCAGTGGAAAGATATATCTAAAAATAATTGTGAAAACTTAAAGTATCCCCACTACGTATGACATATGTTCTATAAAGAGATTGGACCATTGTGATATGCATGTAGTTTGTATTATTTTCGGATGGTTGGGAGTTTTTTGCAGCAAATAATGTACAGATCTCTAAATATCTGATGAAATTACAGGAGAAAATAAGCATATTTTACTACAGGCAATGGGGTGGATTTACTAAATGTAATGGATTGATTTACTAAAGGCACATAGAGTAAGCATTTTGCAAGTGAAGTTGCTCCAGAGCTTGGTAAATGAGGAGGATCTCTGCTGACTTCCATCATCCAATCATGTGCAAGCAAAAATGCATTTTTTTTCTGCTTGCATGTGATTGGGTATTCTTTGTAAAGTGAAGCTTTACCTCATGTATAAGGATGAGCCAAACACCCCCCCCCCCCCCAGTTCGGTTCGCACCAGAACTTGCGAATAGGCAAAACATTTGTTCGAACACGCGAACACCGTTAAAGTCTATGGGACACGAACATGAAAAATCAAAAGTGCTAATTTTAAAGGTTAATATGCATTGTATTGTCAAAAAAATTGTTTGGGGACCCGGGTCCTGCCCCAGGGGACATGTATCAATGCAAAAAAACGTTTTAAAAACTGCAGTTTTTTTGGGAGCAGTGATTTTAATAATGCTTAAAGTGAAACAATAAAAATAAATATTCCTTTAAATATCATGCCTGGGGGGGGGTGTCTATAGTATGCCTGTAAAGAGGCGCATTTTCCCCGTGTTTAGAACATTACCACAGCAAAATGACATTTCTAAAGGAAAAAAAAGTAATTTAAAAGTCATTTACTTACCTGCTCTGGGCAGAATCATTCGCACAGAGCAGGTAAGTATAACATGTTTATTTTAAAGCATTTACACTAACTTTAAAAAAGACAGGTTCCACTGACATACACCCTGAAGGGGAATTTAATCAATGTAAGGTCATTTGGAACACCTAAATCTAAATTCATGTATTTGAAGTGGTGGTAAATATAAGGGTGTAATTACTTTTTGCACGTTTTTGACTACACCATATCGATTTCATGTTTCATTTGTTCAATTATAACACCTTTTTCTGCAGACACTTTTGAAAGAAAATCCAATGTGTAAGAGAACTGTCAGCGCGCTCCGGGCGCATTCGCGCACGCACATGCGCACTAGGAACTCAGCAGATCTCAGACGCGCCAATACGCGTGCGCGGAGGCGCGCGCACGTCCGTGGGAGCGCGTCCACGCTTTCCTTTGGCAGCTGACGGATCTTCAGCTGTTCCTGTACCCCTACCTTGCTATTACCTGCCTGTAACTGACTGACACCTGTTACCGAATCTTGGCTTTCCCTGACCTTGCTGCTGAACTTCGCTACTCCTCTGATTATCGGTTCCTGATCTGGCTTCCTGTTTGACCTTGCTCCTGCCTAATCTCTGTGTACCCTGCTGCCCATCTGCTACTGAACCCGGCTATCCATGTGACTACGCTTCTGTCTCCTGTTTGGCTCTACTCTGCTTCCCGGGTATCTGCAACTTCGTTCCTGCGACCTGCTACGACCCTCTGCCATCCAAGAGTCGCATCATCTGTTCCAGGCTTCCAGGGCTACTTCTGAAGGCACTCGTGTTCCTCTGGTCCCTTGGTTTCTCCTGTCCTCACTCTCAGCGGAGCCGGGGCCGGAGATACAAGAGAGGCTGACCTCATCACTTCAGACTCCAATCAGGTACGTGACATAATGTTTGTTGGTTAAATATGTTTGAAAAGTGAACAATTTCCATGGGGAGTAGTTACTTTTGCACGTGATTGAAGAACATACATGAAAAAAAAACTTCAGCGATATGTTTAAATTCTATTTTCTTACAAAAATAAATTACCTCTATATACGCCCATTGTTGGCTCTTGTCCATTGTCCCTTAAAAAAACCTCTAATGCCGCGTACACATGATTGGAATTTCCGACAACAAAACCGTGGATTTTTTTTCGACGGATTTTCGCTCAAGCTTGTCTTGCATACACACGGTCACACAAATGTTGCTCGGAAATTCCGATCACCAAGAACGCGGTGACGTACAACACTACAAACGAGCTGAGAAAAATGAAGTTCAATGATTCCGAGCATGCATCGAATTGATGCATGACTTAAGAACAAACCTACAGATCCTATCTTGTTTGTAACCCGGGGACCGCCTGTATATGTTATATTAATTGTTTTGATATTTGCTATATTTTTTTTCATGAAAGTATGGTTAAACTTTAAGTTATTACTGAAAAGTAACTGTTTATTCAACATTTCTATACACAAGTGTTTAGGTATTTCATTTCATTTTATACAAATAGTAAAGTAGGGTTACATATGTTGGCTGGTACAATTCAAATATTCTTTTAAAGCACTGGACCGTGAAAGTATTAGGCTTGTGTGTTTATTAACTCTTTAGCTACACACCAGATACCACAACCCATTATGAATAGTAATAGGTATAACCGCAAATAATAAAAGTGAACTTTATTTAGAACGTCTTGCTTTAATTTAGCAAACTACTAGATGGGCCAGGAAATGGCCAACAGACCAACACAAGCTTTATTGTTCCCATTACAAACAAACACATTAAAATAATTTGATTTAAATTAAACTACTAAAGATGAAATAGGTTTCCATGGAAAATACATTGATTAAATGCAATAAAAATTCCCAGTAGATTTAGTATAATGCTATTTTGAGAAATAATTGGCCAAATTATCCACAACCCCTACTGTTCATTATATTATATAAGGAAATACATCTTGTCAAAAGGTTTGTGGTTTATGAGATGAAAAACTCATATGGTTTAAAGTTTTTGCATGTCTAATTTTAATACTTTAAAGCATTTCAAATAAATCAACTTTGATGTGAACCTTTAGACTCTTAGATAAGGTTCACTGTCTAGAAATATATAGTTATCCCATTAGGCTTTTGAACAATCTAAGTAAGGTAACATAGGTCATGACAGTTTTCAATCATTTTACACTGTCACACAATGTATTGTACTAAACCATAGACTGTAGTACCTCATTACAGGTCTGGTAGAACCTCTGGAGACATTGTCTCCGGTGTGCTAAAGCAAAAAAAAAAAAAAAAAGACACTGGAACTGTTAGTTTGTGATGGTTCCTTTTTATCCAGATTATAGTAAAACTAGTAGTAGTTAGCCACATTCAGCTGGACTTGTTCTGTAATGTTAGATATACGGTATATGTTAGTGTATTCTTCTGACACTAATCAGAACTGAAGAAATGGACTGGATACATTGAACAATGTCTTAACCATTATAAAACAAGTCTGCTAGGTATACTGTAACTGTTGTTTAAAGATTCAGGGACAATGCAGAAATTAAACAGTATACAACATGGCTAACAAAAGTTATCAGGCTATATAAATGACATAACAATGTATTATTTGTTTCACAGGATGCCAATTAACTAGCAACAGCTAATGAACTAAGCAGCTGGTTTTGTAATGCACCAGAAACTCAGATAGGCTCTTGTTGTTATGCATGTAACCACAAAGAACATGCAATCTCAGCACTGGATTTATTTAGTGCCAATGTGCAGTGCTTTAGAAAATAAAGGGAGACAGTATAGTTACAATACAATTCAATACAAGAACATTTAGAAGGTCCTTCATATAAGAGCTTGCAATCCAAAAGTTAAGTGATACAAAAGGTAATATCTGTAAAAAGTGAGCTGATGAAGAAAGTAAAAGTAAAGTTTTAAGGTGAAGGCAGGATAGGCCTCCTTGAAGAGATGAGCATTGCCTAAAAGGTGGACAGTGTAGAAGATAGCCAGACAAACTGCTTTATGGAGTTCAGAGGTTTGGAGAGGTGCAGTTCTGGAGGTGAGCAGTTGAAGAGGTGGCAAGGAAGCTAGAGCAGGGGGTCTTCGAGCAAGTTGTATGGTTTGGATGATATTTTGAGACATATTTAGGGATGAATATGGGACAGAGTTGTGGATGACATTGTTTGTTGCTGTTAGTATTATGAGTTCTTAGGGCAAAGGGGATCTTTAGAGGATCCTGTGTGCTTTTTTTTTTTTTAAGAAACCAGTGTAGCGGCCTCACTCTCTCTCTTGTATCGGTTGTTTGTGGCTGTTGTCTAGGGTTACTCTGGAGGAGAGAGTGCAGGACACTACGCCAAGCTCTCACCCTCCGTGAATGTGAGGTTTGAGCAAAGTCTTTTTTAAATTACCTTCGGGTCTGCATCCTGCATATGGAGCCTCCGCTTCTTCCGTGGAGGTGTATCTGCCAGTAATAGAGCCCCACACTATTAAAAGTTCAACACTCCTTTATTTCTTCAATGCCAGAATGAACATACTCAGTTGAACTTCCATAACAGACAGACAGGGGTGTGGATACGAGTAGGCCCAGGCACAATGAACTCTCCTATCCCTTTCTCGTGCGGATAGGCCTGGCACACGGTCTCTGCCACCGACCATGAAGTTGGTAGCTGCCACCTTCCGGGTGAACTGTTTGGAGCCCCTGTCACCGGCCTAAGTAACGGTCTCTGTCACGACCTTAGAGTAACGGTCTCTGCCACTGACCTCAGAACATGGACCACCTTCCGTGTGAATATGGCCCCTGTTTGGCGAGGACATCCATCCCGACGGTCTCCGGAGGCCCTGTCCCGGCACTGGCAATCTGCTGCACCAGATCTATGGGAAGGTCACCTGCACGGTCCCTTACGCCTGGATTCAGACACCCGATCCTGTGGGTGCCTTAGGATGGTTCCTCCCGGGCGGATCCCAATGGAAGAAGCTGGGCCCAGGCCTGAACGATGCACCTCACCCCAGACTGAGGGTGTCTGGGGTGACTCCCGAACTCCACGTGTCCAGGCCTAGGCCGCCTGGACACCGACCGCTGGACAGCAGCCCTCAGGCTAAAGGTGCCTGGGACTCGGACCTCGTGGCGAAGATGTCCGCCCCCTTTATAGCCTCTCCCAGCTAGCACAGCGGGTTCCCCTGCCCCGCCATACAACCGCTGCGAGAGACCAAAAAGGGTACGGCACTCCAGCGATGTTTCAACCCCGGCCCAAAGTGACAGCGCCACCTGCTGGGCCGCAGGGAACTGGACATCACTGATGTCCCCACCCGAATCAACATACTGAAAAGTACCTACCCGCTACACCAGTAATGAAATGTAATTTGCCATAAATCTAAACTGTATAATTTCTTCTCTTTGCAAATGTCACTTTTGCTGTAGCACATCTGAAAGCAAGAATGAAAATAAATGTATGTAGAGTCCCCCCAAAATGCATACCATTTTTTGGAGTCTAGTATGAATTTTAAGGGGGTACTTCATATCCTTCTGATCTAGTGTGGATTTTCATTGGGATCCTCATGCAAAAAAAAAAAAAGAGAAAATAATTCACAAGGTTCCCCTAAAAATCCTTACCAAACTCTTAATCTGTGCATGGGTGGCCAGAAGGGGGGGGGGGGGTGAGCATGTGGTTCTCCCCTTCCTGAACCATACTAGGCCACATGCCCTTAACATTCGGGGTGTACCCCTGGCAAAGCACAAAGCACAAGAGCTTCAAAGAGCCACTCTATACAACCAAGGTATGCAGAATACCATCTCTGAATCCACAACACATTAAACTTTGTAGCAGAAGGGCTATAGCAGCAGTTGACCACACTGAGTGCCACTCCTGTCAGTTAAGAACAGGACACTGAGGCTACAATTTATACAGGTTTAGAAGATTGGAAAAACATTTCCTGGTCCAATGAGTCCTGATTTGAGCTGCGACATTCAGATGGTAGGGTCAGAATTTGGCATGATGCATGAAAAGCGTGGATCCATCCTGCCTGGTACCGACAGATCAGGCTGGTGGGGGTGGTGTAATGGTGTACGGCCTACCTGTCTATTGTTGCTGACCATGTCCATCTCTTTATGACTACAGTGTACCCATCTTCTAAAGGCTACTTCCAGCAGGATAATGCACCATGGCACAAAGTTCATTCATCTCAAACTGCTTTCTTGAACATGACAATGAGTTCACTGCACTCCAATGACCTCCACAGTCCCCAGATCTCAATCCAATAGAGCACCTTTGGGGTGTGGTGGGACAAGAGATTTGCATCATGGATGTGCAACTGACAAATCTGCAGCAACTGCTTGATGCTATCATGTCAATATGGACCAAATTCTCTGAGGAATGTTTCCAAAACCTTGTTGAATTAAGGCAGTCCTGAAGGCAAAAGGGGGTCCAACCCGGTACTAGCAAGGTGTACCTAATAAAGTGGCCAGTGAGTGTATATGGCCTTCTCTATATGATAAATACAGAAACAAGCGCTGTGTTAATCCAAACAAACTAATAATGCAATTCTATACATGATGCTTGGCTCCGCTGAACAACGGGCTGAATGGGCAAAAGTTCAGACAATCATCTTAAATGCCAAAATAGCCAAATTTGTTTTGAACCTCTGTTTGAAACAATCTTTTGGCTTATCCCTAACAAGGAGTGTATTGCGATAGTCGAAGCAAGAGATAACAAGGGAGTGAGTTTGTTGCTTTGTGGTATCATGGGTTAAGAAAGGGAGTATTTTAGAGATGTTACAGAGGTTATGGTAGCAAGATTTTAGGTGTGGGCCGAAAGGGGATGTCAGAGTTCAGGATTACATATTTACACCTAGCACCTGGCATTAGGGGAGAGAATGATACTTGCACCATTTATCTTGATGGAAACTTCAGGGGAGATGGTACAGAGCTAGGAGAAATATTATGAGCTCAGCTTTGGAATGTGGAGTTTGAGGAAGTGATGCAACATTCATACTAATAAATCAGCTAATAAATGTATTATCTATAAAAGTAACTGCGCCACAGATTAAACTACTAAATCACAATTGGTATAATAGACAGCTGCTGCACCAGCTATTGATGAACCATTAAAATGTAATTGACAATATAGCATAAGCAGCGCTGGTCTCTACACCAACCCTATATCCCTTATTCATAAATACATAACAATAAATACGTGCTAATGCATGTCATAAAAAAATCAGAAATGTCCCATAACATAAACAATGTGCAAACATATACTTTAAAAGTGCTGTAGTACAAATGCGTATCAACTCCAAAAAAAAGTGTCTTGCAGATAGACTGGACAGTGTAATCTCCAAAAAGTAAGAAATATATTTAAAAAAATCATAAAATGTCCCAAAATCTTCCAATCCGGTGCATTGTCCAGAAACAATACGACTCCACAGAAGTGTTTCTCAAAACGCTGTGCAACACCCAGGTGTAAATCCGTCACCACTCTCACTAAATTAAACTCACCAAAAATATAGGCTGGTCAGATTATAAACCAGTGCATACTCTCAATAGCTCCACATGTAATTACTGACTCCACCCCTCTCCCAATTAGGCTCAATTTAATAACATTGCTCCGTGAGGATGAAATGAATAAGGCGGGGCAAGGGTGCTGACATCACCCCGCATACCAAATTGTACTTGCGGTTGGTGTTTGTGTTCTGATCGGAGACAGCTAAAACAATTGAGTGCTTTACCCTTGTGTGAGTGTAATATTTTGTTTTAAATAAAAATCCTGTTTTGATGATCTCATACGATGGGAGCTTCCTTCCTTCTTTCTATCCTCTATGTTGAGCGCTATGGCATAAGAGAAATGTTACTAAATGGAGCCTAATTGGGAGAGGATCGGAGTCAGTGAGTACATTTTCAGATATTGATGGTATTTGCTGGTTTATAATCTGACCAGCCTATATTTTTTGGTGGGTTTTATTTAGTGAGAGTGGTGACAGATTGACACCTGGGTGTTGCACAGCATTTACAAAAACACTTCTGTTGAGACATACTGTGATGGAGTTGATAAAATGATTATTTTATTTCTATGATTATCTCTCTTTAACCACTCAAATATTATTTCTTTCCTTTCTTTATTTTATTATTTTTATTATTTCTTTCCTTTCATGATATATATATATATATATATATATATATATATATATATATATATATATATATATATATATATATATATATATGTGTGTTTTAGTAATCACATGAGAAACATTAGTAGTATTCTCCGTGACTAAAAATATGACAGAGACATTCACTTCTTAAACAAGAAACAGATGTCCCCTTCACTTTACTCCACTCTTCCCTCCCCCCATCGTCTAAGCTAAAATGGCCCCCATGTCCTGGAATGCTTCGACACGTGGAAAAACAGACGTCACAGGGAGAGGACCATATACGGAATGAACCAATGATATGTACACATTTGTGATGACGATTGCTTATGTCACTTAGTTTACATAAGGAACTGAGACCTTGAATAAACTCCAGAGATGAGGGAGAACCCATACTGACAAGTCTGTCTCAGTGTGTAATCATTTAAGCATGCATGCATTCACATCATCATAGATTTTGGTCAGCGGCAGAAGAGCGGCCAGAGGCAATCTATTACATTTCTGTTTCTGGACACTGAAGATTTTGGGACATTTTATAAGTGTTTTTATGTATTTCTTACTTTTTGGAGATTACACTGTCTCACTTTTTTTGAGTTGATAAGCATTTGCACTATAGCACTTTATACTTGTGGGACTGTTTGCACACAGAAGATTTTTTGCATTGATTGTGTTGCACTGATTTTTGCACTATACAAACAATTTTGTTTATTTTTCATGTCAAATGTTTACAACCACTCTAAGTTCAGAGATCATACATTATCCTTGTGCTCATACAGCATGCAGCCCCACAAAGCAAACATACCAAAGTGATGTAGTCCTGCTTCTGTTCATTTGTTAAGTATATCAGATGCACTATACTTGTTATAATGGTTCATGCATGTATCTAAACTTTACTGTTGCTTTAACCATTCACATCTGTTATTGTATTATTAATAAAGGGGTTGTAAAGGTTCGTTTTTTATTTTCTAAATAGGTTCCTTTAAGCTAGTGCATTGTTGGTTCACTTACCTTTTCCTTAGATTTCCCTTCTAAATATTTTTTTTCTTTGTTTTCTTTGTCTGAATTTCTCACTTCCTGTTCCTCCTCAGTAAGCTGTTCAGTAAGCTGTTCTGGCTGACTCCACACCACTCGGATGATGGTGTGAAGTTTAGTGAGGAGAAACAGGAAGTGAGAAATTCAGACAAAGAAAAAAAACATTTAGAAGGTAAATCAAAGGAAAAGGTAAGTGAAGCAACAATGCACTAGCTTAAAGGAACCTATTTAGAAAATAAAAAACAAATCTTTACAACCCCTTTAATATCTCACTTCCATTAAGACTGTTCATATGTATGTAACTTTTCAATTTGGTTTACAGCATCAGATACTTTTCCTTCTTTCCTCCTTTTTTCAAAATTGCTAAAGATTTATGAGAGATTATATCCGGCCAGTGGAATGCACATCGTGGCGGCGCTTCCCTGGCATTATATTGATTTTTTACTCTTTACAAAGGGAGTGTAAACTTGTTGTTTTTATGGCATTCGTTTAATAACTGGTATTTTAAAAGGAAAAGAAAAAATGTGCCTACTAAGTGCAGTATGTAAAACTCGGTTTTAATTAGTACATAAAAATCAGGCAAATGGCTACTCACAGGATGGTGGTTAAAACATCGCATGAAAGTGATGGTGGTAGTCTGCAGGGAATGTCACCTTGGTCCCCGGAGGCCCCGTAGCGCGGTGTTGCTCCAGTAGTGAATCCAGAGGGATTATAGCGTTGTTGGACTGAAAGGATCAAGTGTGGGTATCCGGCAGTAAGGAAGTCGCCGCACCGGTTCAGATCTGAAGAAAATGCGGAAGCATTGAATCGCGGCATCTATCTGAGCCCGCTCTGACGTCACTTCCTGTCGCCGTAGCTGTTTGCGCTCCAGCTTGACACGCACGCTGCGGTGCGGCGACTTCCTTACTGCCGGATACCCACACTTGCTCCTTTCAGTCCAACAACGCTATAATCCCTCTAGATTCACTACTGGAGCAACACCGCGCTACGGGGCCTCCGGGAAACGAGGTGACATTCCCTGCAGACTACCACCATCACTTTCATGCAATGTTTTAACCACCATCCTGTGAGTAGCCATTTGGCTGATTTTTATGTACTAATTAAAACCGAGTTTTACATACTGCACTTAGTAGGCGCATTTTTTCTTTTCCATTTTTCATCCACAGAGCCTACTTCACTCTTAAGGATGCTGCCAACAGTGCTTATGTAATTATATAATTTTATATATATTTTTAACCAGCTTCAGCATTACTACCACTATACGGACTTGCATTATTGGGACTTCATTACCTATATCTACTTGTGTATATTGTTTATTATTATTATTATTTGTAATTTGTATAGCTTTCTTTTAAGGTTTACTATAGTATTGCACTACTGCACCATCTCCCACCCTTTATATTTGGTATTTTCTGTATCCGCTCCTTGCGCCGTAATTTTTTGTTTGTTAACTGGTATTTTACTATGTGGATCCCTCTGTATCTCACAAAAAAGAGTACACTCCTAACATTTTTGTAAATATTTTATTTTATATTTCCATGTGACAACACTGAAGAAATTACACTTTGCTACAATGTAAAGTATTAAGTGTACAGCTTCTATAACAGTGTAAATTTGCTGTCCCCTAAAAATAACTCAACCCACAGCCATTAATGTCTAAACCGCTGGCAACAAAAGTGAGTGAAAATGTCTAAATTGGGCCCAAAGTGTCAATATTTTGTGTGGCCACCATTATTTTAGAGGCACTGCCTTGACCCTCTTGGGCATGGAGTTCACCAGAGCTTCACAGGTTGCCTGACGACACCACAGGGCTGGTGGATATAAGAGACCTTGCGCTCCTCCACCTTCCGTTTCAGGATGCCCCACAGAGGTGCAATAGGGTTTAGGTCTGGAGACATGCTTGGCCAGTCCATTACCTTTACCCTCAGATTCTTTAACAAGGCAGTGGTCATCTTGGAGGTGTGTTTGGGGTCGTTATCATGTTGGAATACTGCCCTGCGGCCCAGTCTCAGAAGGGAGGGGATCATGCTCTGCTTTAGTATGTCAGTACATGTTGGTATTCACGGTTCATTCAATAAACTGTAGCTCCCCAGTGCAAGCAGCACTCATGCAGCCCCAGACCATGACACTCCCACCACCATGCTTGACTGTAGGCAAGACACATTTGTCTTTGTATTCCAGTCCTCACCTGGTTGCCGCCCCACACGCTTGACAACATCTGAACCAAATAAGTTTATCTTGGTCTCATCAGACCACAGGACATGGTTCCAGTAATACATGTGCTTAGTCTTCTTGTCTTCAGCAAAATGTTTGCAGGCTTTCTTGTGCATCATCTTTAGAAGAGGCTTCCTTCTGGGACAACAGCCATGCAGACCAATTTGATGTAGTGTGCGGTGTATGGTCTGATCACTGACAGGCTGACCCCCCACCACTTCAACCTATGCAGCATTGCTGGCAGCACTTATACATCTATTTCCTAAAGACAACCTCTGGATATGATGCTGAGCACGTGCACTCAACTTCTTTGGTTGACCATGGCGAGGCCTGTTCTGAGTGGAACCTCTTAGCCACCATGCTGCAGTTCAGTTTCAGGGTCTTGGCAATCTTCCCTATAGCCTAGGCCATCTTCATGTAGAGCAAATTTTTTCAAAATTTCAGATCCTCGGAGAGTTCTTTGCCATGAGGTGCCATGTTGAACTTCCAGTGACCAGTATGAGAGAGTGAGAGCGATAACATCAAATGTAACCCGCATTCACACCTGAGACCTTGTAACACTAACGAGTCACATGATACCGGGGAGGGAAAATGGCTAATTGGGCCCAATTTGGACATTTTCACTTAGGGGTGAACTCACTGTTGTTGCCCGCGGTTTATACAATAATGGCTGTGTGTTCATGGGACGGTAAATGTACACTGTTATACAAGCTGTACACTTACTACTTTACATTGTAGCAAAGTGTAATTTCTTCAGTGTTGTCACATGGAAATATATAATAAAATATTTTCAAAAATTTGAGGGGTGTACTCACTTTTGTGAGATACTGTATGTTTCCCCTGCACGAGTAATGAGTAGAGAATAGACAGTGGTATAAGCTGGAGGAGAGGAGGAGCTGCCTGACCCTTTCAGAGGCCCGGGAGGGTAATATCCACAAGCCTATCCACAAGCCTATGGAGACCTTGTAGCTGAGAGGCACAAAGTAAGTGAGTGGTGAAAGAGGCACAGAAAGTTTACAGCACAGAAGCACTTTTTTTTTCATATGCACATATGAACTGCACTGGAGCACTTTTTCATACATACAAAAACAAGTGTGAAGATATTAAAATTTTGGATAAAACAAATATCATAACTGAAAAAATGAATCAATACAGTTACAATCAATACAGTTACAATGCTACCGATATAGCAAAAGTCGAAATCTTAACCATAAAGGTCAGGGGGAACAAGAGTAAGCGGAAAAATAAAAATAAATAAATAATAATGATATGATATAAAAAAAAAAATACAAAATAAAATTAGGACATAAGGATAAGGATAACATATAAACAGACGAAAATCCCAATGAGTGGGCATTTCAAAAACCATATATTTTAAATCACGGATAAGCAAAGTGTTACTCATTGGGTCAGGCGTTGATGAGATCCCCAGGATGCCCAACCAAAGAACAAAAGCATCCCGTAGAAGTCTCACCTAATAACAATAATAATAGGGGGGTGTTGGGGGAGGTGAGGAGGGAGGAAGTGGTACCATGGAATCAACAAGGATATAAGCTAACAAACCCTTGAAGAAAAACGTTGGGAGACAAGGTCAAGGAGGTGTCACATCATCTGGGATTAAGGAACTAATACCAGGGTGAAGGTCAGAATGGTCCCATAAATCCCAGATCTTTGAAAATTGCGGGAGAGTGTCATGTACTATTGCAGTGAGGCGTTCCATTCTACAGATTTGTTCCAATGTTTGTAGAACCTGTGAGAGAGTAGGCGGGGAAGGGAAAGCCACCGCAAGGGTATAGCCCATTTCGCAGTGAGAAGAATGAAGGTGGCCAATTTTTGGGCATGTTTAGAGATGCAAGGAACCGGCAGGCCTAACAGAAAGTGGACTGGATCTAGTGGGAGGGAAACATTAAACAAGTCTTGTATATACATCCGAATGGACAACCGAAATGGTCGGATCAGGGGACAGTTCCAAAAAATGTGTAATTGAGAGCCAATGTCACCCCGGCATCTATAAGACACCTGGGGAGTCTTGGGATCATATCTATGCAAAATTTCAGGGGTTTTATACCAAAAAAATTATATTTTGTAAGCCGTCTCCTTTTGTTCCACACATTGTGATGATTTGGAAACAGTCTCCCAAATTTTCTGCCATTGAGGGAGAGGGATGGGGCGTTTTACTAATTGGGACCATTTTAGCATATAAGAATGGGATGTGTCAGTGATAGAGGTCGCGTTATGTAAAGTTCTGTAGATGTCAGAGATGAGGTGGGTCTGGTATGGTCCTTGAGCACATAGGAGTTACAACGGGGTAGGTTTATCTAGGGCCAGAGTAGATAATTTTGAGGCAAAATAGTGTTTAATCTGAAGGTAGGAGTAGAATAGTTTTTCAGGGATCTTGTATTTCCTTTGCAGTTCATTAAAGGGTAGAAGTGTACGAGTGAGGGGATGTACAATGTTTCGAAGCTGGAAAATGCCTGCCTGTGTCCATGGAAGCATTCAAACATACGATAGGCTGTCTGGGATATCAGGATTGAACAGCACATTTAGCAATGGAGGACACGGGGATGTGAGAGATAATTGACAGGAACATTTCTGACACATGGAAATGGAGAACAACATTGGGCCTAGGCATATATTTCTAAGTTGGCTTATGGAAGAGTCTAGATCTGCCCAGATCATGGCGCAGGGGTATACTGGTCTAGTGACACTCATTTCAATCTCTGCCCATATACTAGACGCCTTTCTGGAGGACCAAGTGATGATTGTTTTGAGATGTGTGGCATAATAATATTTAATAAGATCTGGGGCTCCCATCCCTCCTCGTGTCTTGGGGGCTAACATTACCGAACTCG
The DNA here is from genome assembly GCA_029206835.1 of Rana muscosa. Classification (NCBI taxonomy): domain Eukaryota; kingdom Metazoa; phylum Chordata; class Amphibia; order Anura; family Ranidae; genus Rana; species Rana muscosa. Next base: position 1,014,727,249 of record CM055116.1, read on the forward strand.
CGATCCTGTGTGCTTTATAGTGCTAAATGAAATTAAGAAATGTTCTCTGCGTGGCTTTAAGTTGTGACATAGGAATGGAAATTGGGAGGGTGTTGAATAGGTAAAGGAGTCTTGGCATTATAGACATCTTCAGGACATTGATGCGGCCCAAGAGAGAAATGGTATAAACATTCCATTGTCACAAGAGCCGGTCAATGTCACGAAAGAGCGGGGGGTAATTAGCCTGATACAGGGTCGAGTACAAGGAGGTTAGGTTAACTCCTAGATATTTAAGGGAGTCTGGGCACCAATGGAAGGAATAGTTTTGTTTGAGAATGGTGAATAGTGATGAGCCGAACACCCCCGGGTCCGGTTCGCACCAGAACCCGCGAACGGACCGAAAGTTCGCACGAACTTTAGAACCCTATTAAATACAATGGATGCGAACGTTCAAAATCGAAAGTGCTAATTATAACGACTATTATGAATGTTATTGTCCTAAAAAGGGTTTGGGAACCCGGGTTCTGCACCAGGGGACATGTATCAATCCAAAAAAAAAGTTTTAAAAACGGCCGTTTTTCGGGAGCAGTCATTTTAATGATGCATAAAGTGAAAAAAAAAAGTCAAATATTCCTTTAAATATCGTACCTGGGGGGTGTCTAAAGTATGCCTGTGAAGTGCCACGTGTTTCCCGTGTTTAGAACTGTCCCTGCACAAAATTACATTTCTAAAGGAAAAAAAGCCATTTAAAACTGCTTGCGGCTTTAATGTAATGTCTGGTCCCGGTAATATGGATGAAAATATTTAAGAAAAATGGCATAGCTACCCCATCACAGCCCCCCCCCCTACCCCAGCCCATTACCAGCCCCTTTGGGTCTTGTATGGATATTAAGGGGAACCCCGCACACAAAATAAAAAAGGCCCTATATACTCTGAACAGCCGTATACAGGCGGTGCATACAAGACAGGGACTGTAGGTTTGTTCTTATGTAGAATCTGTTTGTAATTTTGAACAGGTACATTGTTTAAATGTAGCTCCAGCCAAAAAATCTATTTTTAAGCTTTTTGGAAAACATAGGGAAGGGTTATCACCCCTGTAACATTTGTTTTGCTGTCTGTGCAGTGTGCACCTGTTCAGAACAGTTCACCTCACTTTCCGTCCTAATGACAAATGTTTTTTGAAAATTTTGGGTTTTTATTTAAACAAGAATTGGTGATAAAGCATCAGTGGAGAGGAGACACTTTTTTCCCATATTAACTCTTACAGGAGAGAATTTGCCTTCCTAGGGATAGATTTCCTCTCACTTCCTGTTGTATCATTCCATTTGCAAGGAGGAGTCGTTTGTAAGTTGGATGTTTGAAAGTAGGGGCCTGCCGTATATACTCTGCTGAAATTTGCCCCTTACATGTTGGTGTTGCCACAACACTGTGAGCCCTCACAGTTACTCTTGGTGGGCGCATGAATGGGCCCTGCTGTGAATTATTAGATCAAGAATTGTAATTGCATGCCCCTGTTGAACAGGGGCTGAAAAATTGGGCCTTTGGTGGTGGTGGTGGTGGTGTTGACACAACACTGTAAGGCCTCACAGTTACTCTTGGTGGGCGCAGGAATGGGCCCTGCTATGAATTATTAGATCAAGAATTGTAATTGCATGCCCCTGTTGAACAGGGGCTGAAAAATTGGGCCTTTGGTGGTGGTGGTGTTGACACAACACTGTAAGGCCTCACAGTTACTCTTGGTGGGCGCAGGAATGGGCCCTGCTGTGAATTATTAGATCAAGAATTGTAATTGCATGCCCCTGTTGAACAGGGGCTGAAAAATTGGGCCTTTGGTGGTGGTGGTGTTGACACAACACTGTAAGGCCTCACAGTTACTCTTGGTGGGCGCAGGAATGGGCCCTGCTGTGAATTATTAGATAAAGAATTGTAATTACATGCCCCTGTTAAACAGGGGCAGAAAAATTGGGCCTTAGGCACTGGTGCCACAACACTGCAACCCCTCACAGATACTGTACTTGGAGCACAGCAATGAGCCCTGTTGCAAAGTATTGCATCAAAAATTGTAATTACACGCCCCTGTTAAACAGGGGCTGAAAAATTGGGCCTTAGCCACTGGTGCTGGTGCCACGACACTGCAACCTCTCCCAGATACTCTAGTTGGAGTGCAGAAATTAGCCCTGCTGCAAAGCATTGCATAAAAAATTGTAATTACATGCCCCTGTTAAACAGGGGCAGAAAAATTGGGCCATAGCCACTTCCAAGCTATCATCATCAATCAGATCATTGAGGAGGAGGAGGATAGTCAGTCAACATAAAACAGGACAGTCTCTCAGCATCAGCATCAGTCTTGAAGGGATGTGACATTTGAAAATAAATTAGTCTGTTATATCAGCTTCAGGTGCTTGGTAGCTGGTGGTGAACCAAGACTGGTTCAACTTTATGAAGGTCAGTCGATCAACAGAGTCGGTGGACAGGCACACCCTGTGATCCGTGACAAATCCTCCAGCAGCACTGAATGTGCGTTCTGAAAGAACGCTGGATGCAGGACAGGCCAGTAGCTCAATTGCATACTGTGCAAGCTCTGGCCAGTGATCCATCCTCAAGATCCAGTAAGCCAGAGGATTTTCGGTGGGGAAGGTGTCCAAGTCTGACCTTGCCCCTAGGTATTCCTGCACCATGTATATCAAATGCTGGCGATGGTTGCTGGAACCGATCATACCTTGGGGCTGCGGACTAAAGAATTGTCTGAACGCATCGGTCAGACGGCCACCTTCCCCACCGCTCCTTCTTTGACTGACCGAAGCCTTAGCAACTCGTTGTCCAGGACCAGGAGTTTGTAACCTCCCAGTCTCTGGGAACGTGTTGCACAGACCTTTCTGCAAGGCCTCCCGGAGTTGTCTCATCCTCTGCTCCCTCTGCGATGGTAAGATAAGGTCCGCAACCTTACCCTTGTACCGTGGATCAAGGAGAGTGGCCAGCCAGTAATGGTCCCTCTCCTTGATCCAAAGAATACGAGGATCCTTCCGCAGACTTTGCAGGATCAGGGAGGCCATGCAGCGTAGGTTAGCTGAGGCATTCGGTCCGGAGTCCTCTGGGTCACTAAGGACGACATGATCCACAGCCACCTCCTCCCAGCCACGTACAAGTCCACTGGTTTCTTGGGCTTGTAAATCATCCCTAAAAGACTGCTGCTGATGATGCTGATTGCCAGGCTCCACCTCCATGCTGACACAATCCTCCTCCTCCTCCTCTTCTTCCTGTGCGATGGGTGGGACAGAAGGAACACTGTCTGGGTAAAGGGGGCCTTGAGAGGCAAGGAAGTCCTCCTCTTCCTGCCTCTGTTCTGCCTCAAGTGCCCTGTCCATTATTCCACGCAGCGTATGTTCCAACAGGTGGACAAGAGGTACAGTGTCACTGATGCATGCACTGTCACTGCTCACCATCCTCGTGGCCTCCTCAAATGGTGCCAGGACAGTGCATGCAAAAAAACCAAGCTCCCCTGACCCTGTCCTGGTGCCGTAGTCGCACAGGTACTCATTGATTGCCCTCTGCTGCGTGTGCAGCCTCTGCAGCATGGCCAACGTTGAGTTCCACCTGGTGGGCATGTCACATATAAGGCGGTTCTTGGGCAGGTTCAACTCCTTTTGCAGCTCAGCCAGGCGAGCACTGGCATTATAAGATCTGCGGAAATGCACACAGACTTTCCTGGCCTGCCTCAGGACATCCTGTAAGCCCGGGTACCTGCCCAAGAACCGCTGCACCACCAGGTTAAGGACGTGAGCCACACAGGGCACATGGGTCAGTTGTCCCTGTCGGAGAGCGGAGAGGAGGTTGGTGCCATTGTCGCAAACTACCATTCCTGGCTTAAGCTGGCGTGGCGTCAACCACCTCTCGGCCTGCCCCTGCAGAGCAGACAGAACCTCTGCCCCAGTGTGGCTCCTGTCCCCCAAACACACCAGCGCAAGCACGGCATGGCATCTTTTTGCCTGCGTACTTGCGTAGCCCCTTGAACGCCTACGGAGCACCGCTGGTTCCGAGGACAAAGCACAGGAAGAGGCCATGGAGGAAGAAGAAGAGGAGGGGGTGGAGGACAGAGGTGTGTCACAACCAGTAGTAGCATTTTGGAGGCGTGGCGGTGGAACAACCTCCAACACTACTGCACCTTGTCCTGCATCCTTCCCAGCTGCCAAAAGAGTGACCCAATGGGCCGTGAAAGAAAGGTAACGTCCCTGTCCATGCCTGCTGGACCATGAGTCAGCGGTAATATGCACCCTACCGCTGACCGCCCTGTCCAGCGAGGCCAAGACATTGCCTTCCACATGCCGGTAGAGAGCCGGAATCGCCTTCCGTGAGAAAAAGTGGCATTTGGGAACCTGCCACTGAGGAACCGCACATTGCACAAACTCACGGAAGGGGGCCGAGTCTACCAACTGAAAAGGCAGCAGTTGAAGCGCTAGCAATTTAGCCAAGCTAGCATTCAACCGCTGGGCATGTGGATGGCTGGGAGTGAACTTCTTTCGCCAGTCCAGCAGCTGGGGCAGGGAAATTTGCCTGCTAGAATCGGACGTCGGTGCACTGCTAGCAGAGTGCCCGCAAGTACTTGGCTGTGACACACCTAATTCTACACCTTCATTCCTCTCAGTGCAGGTTTCAGAGAGGACTGAAAGTATAGTGGGGTTGGAGATCCCAGCTGATGCGGTGCAAGAAGAGGTCCGCTTTGTTCTTTGGTGTGGGTCTTTAAGGTAGGCTTGCCAACGAGCTGCATGGCAGGTCAACATGTCTGGTCAAGCATGTGGTGCCCAAGCGGGTGATGTTTTGGCCACACGATATACGCTTGAGACATATGTTGCAAACAGCAGCTGTGCGATCTGATGCACTCGACTCAAAAAAGGCCCACACCAAAGAACTTTTTGAATAACGGGCAGAGGCAGCGCCCTGCACAGGCGGAGCTCTGCGCTGTGATTCCGTTGGTGTGCTGCCCTTACGCTGGCCCCCCGAGGGCATCCTGCCTCGTTGGAGATGTGCCTCCTCCTCATCCTCCTCCTCCTCCTCTCTCCTATTAGGCACCCACGTGGAGTCAGTGACCTCATCATCCCCTCCCTCCTCATCACTGGAGCCAATCTGGCAGTATGCTGCAGCTGCTGGAACATGACTGCCAGATTGGTGTCCTTCTTGAGCATCCCCTCTCTCTGCTCTCACGCTACTGCCTTCCTCTAGCTGGGTATCATCATCAGACCCTTCGAAACGCTGGACATCCTCCTGGAGCATGTACCCAACACTGTGCTCAAACAGTTCGGGGGACTCCTCAGGACGACATGGTTGGTCTAGGGAAGGAGTGACTGATGATGACATTGATACCAGGGAAGAGGACGCTTTGGCAGCTGCTTTGCCAGTACCCTGAGCCTGGGTGAGAGAGGATGAGGAGGATGAGGAGGGCTTGGTCATCCACTCTACCAAGTCTTCAGCATGATGCGGCTCAACACGTCCAGTTGCCGAAAAGAAGGACAAGCGTGTCCCATGGCCACGTGCTGATGGCGATGCACCGTGTCCACGATCAGCACTGTTGTCTCTAGACACAGAGCCTGCTTGCCCTCTTTTATTGGCTCCTGACTGTCTGCCTCTCCTTGTTTGCCTTCCAGACATTCTAATGGCCTGCAGGAAAATGGGAAAACCAGCAATAAGGCCTAGCTTCAGGAGTATATTTTGCAGGAATCACACTACGCCTGCTGTAGGTGCTGCAAATGCCTGTTGGTGTAACACACCAGGAAAAAGCAGCAATACAGGCTAACTTCAGGTGTAATATGATCAGGAGGCACACTCCGCCCGCTGTAAGTGGAGCAAATGCCTGTTGGTGTAACACACCAGGAAAAAGCAGCAATACAGGCTAACTTCAGGTGTAATATGATCAGGAGGCACACTCCACCCGCTGTAAATTTTTATTATTATTTGTAAACTACTGCCAAATATTTACAAATGTATACATAAAAGAAACTAACATATACATCAAAGAAACCTACCACATCAAACTAACACTTATTTTACTAAAACTCACCACCACCACCCTTACCCATCGTCCAACCACCCACACGTGGGTCTCTTATTACATTACACATATCCGGAAATCCTAAAAAACACAGAAAAACATATCACCCACTAGTCAAAAACACCCAACCCTAATATATACATCAGAAACCTACTAACCTAACATTAACACCAAACCACCCACCGGCTACCACAGGCGAGAATGCAAATGAGGTCTAGAATGCCTGCAAACCCTACTTGTTAGAAAAAGAAACTCAAAATCTAAGGGGGGTGAAAAGGACAGAAAGAACCACCCCCTAAAGGAAGAAGGCCCAGAGCCTCAAGGAGGCCGGAAGGAGAAACCTCTCCACAACCGGGCACTCCTATCGGCACCTACCCTCTCCCTCTCAAGACTCCTCACCTTCACCAACTCCCAAAAGATATCACCCACCACCTCATGCGTGGACAGGACTTTGCCCCTAGTGGACACCAAACACCGAGCGTGCCATGTGTAATAGAGGGCCACTAAACTGGCTAAATAAAGTGACGACAACTCAAACCCTCTGTGAACCCTGAATTCGGCGTACACCACCTCAGAATAAGTCAAGGACGAGAGTCGGGGATAACCAATGGCTTCCCCTGCCCCCTCCAGAACCTCAATGTTAAAAGGGCATTCGACCAAAAAGTGGTCCATGGTCTCCAATGCCCCCCCACATTCTGCACGAGGACAACCTCTGTCCCCTAGGTTCCTATACTTTAGGTTTCCACGGACATAGAGACGTCCGTGGAAAGCCCTCCACGCAAAATCCCAAAACTTGCTTGGGATTCTTGGGGAATTCAGAAGGGCTAGTCCCTTCTTGAGGACTCCCTCCGGGCAATCCCTTAAAGACAGTGGCTTCAAAATGTCCGAGGCCATGACTCTCGAGTACAGCTCACTCCGACCCAAAGAGCCCATCTCAAGGGCAGTTATCCCCCACTGCCTCAGTACCTTCAAAGCGTGAGGGACATAGGACGGGAGATACCCGTGTGATCTACGAAGATCACCAGGCCGACCCCCATCCTCCCACCTATTCAGGAACAGCAAGAGCCAGTTCTTGCATGAGCGCTCCCACAGAGTAGGCAGGTCCACAAAGATGGACTGCAGGTTGAATTTCACAAATATGATGATGAAAAACACCACCGGATTGATCATATCCAACCCACCATGCCTCCTCTGTCGGTACGTGACCTCCCTCTTGATCAGATTTAGCCTGTTTCCCCACAACAGCAGGAAGAACAGGCCAGAGATCCGGGCATATAGAGATGCAGGCAAAATACAAACATAGCTGACATAGAGGAATTCTGGCAGCAAGTATGTTTTGATCAGGCTTACCCTTTCCCTCAATGACAGCTTCCAGCCCTTCCAGGCATTCACCTTCTGAGACGCACCCGCCAGTCTGCGCTCCCAATTTAGTTTGGGGTAATCACCCGAGCCAAATAGGATGCCTAGAATTTTAACTTCTGGCTGGGGCTGGGGAAACACGTCCGGAAGAGCGAACTGCTCGCCTTCCTTCCCCAACCAGAGAGCTTCACTCTTACCCCAATTGACCAACGAACCAGATGCCTCGGAGTAGCTCCCAATTTGCGTTTCCACAAAGAGGGCCTCCTCGCGGCTGGACACCACCACCGAGACATCGTCCGCGTAGGCCACCACCCTCACTGCCGGATCTAGACCAATGCAAGGCTCCACCGGAACCCCCCTCAAATGCTCACAGTCGAGCCTTCTCACGAAGGGATCGACGGCAAAGACATAGAGAAGGGGGCTCAACGGGCAACCCTGTCTGACCCCAGAGTCCACAGCAAAGGCAGGACCCACCCAACCGTTGACAAGAGGGAAGCTCAACGCCCCCCTATACAATACTTTCAGCCAATTCACAAATTGTTCAGGCAAACCGTACTTTCTCAGAAGAAGCCAGAGGTACTCATGGTTCACCCGGTCAAAAGCCTTGGCCTGGTCTAATTCCAGCAGATACCGCCCATCCCCCATTGCCCTGCACCTTTCCACGGCCTCCCGGACGTTCAGGACGGCACTAAAGGTGCCCCGGCCAGGAATTGCGCAGTGCTGGGAGACAGAAAGCATCCCGTCAGCGACTGCTGACATACGCAAAAAGAGTATTTTTGCCAACACCTTCCTATCTGTAGTGAGAAGGGCGATCGGGCGCCAGTTCTCAATCACAGTTGGATCTTTACCCTTTGACAGCAAAATCAAGGCTGACCTTCTCATTGAGGGAGGGAGAAGGCCGCCAGCCAAACACTCACTGAAAACCTCCCTCAAAAGAGGAGCCAAAAGACTCTTAAAGGTTTTATAAAATTCGGCCGTGAGCCCATCGGGCCCCGGCGACTTCTTCAGGGACAAAGAGTCAATGGCCTGCTCGACTTCCGCAACCGAGATTTCTGCTGTCAGAGAGTCCGGGAGATCAGGCCCCGCACGAAGCGGGGTCTCATCAAGAAACACCCTGGCTTTCTCCATATCCAAAGGCTTCCTTCGAAGGAGGTCTGAAAAATGGTCCCTGATGATGCCTAGGATACCCGGTCTGGACCGGACCAGGGACCCCGAAGCATCCTTCAGGCCATGTATGACCTTCGAACTCACCGCCTCACCACAGCTCTTGTAAGGATCCGGGGAGGAGAACCTCCCGTAATCCCTTTCAAGGACCAAGGAGGCGAGACGGTCATACTGACACCCCTTCATCTGAAGCTTCAGATCGGATATCTGCTCCTGAGGGCCCCCAGCTGAAACCAGGCGGTCTAACTGCCTGCGCAACTTCTGGTAGGCCAGGTACTTGGACGCCGCCCGGTACCCAGAGATCCTGCGGAAAAAGCCCTCCGACCTCCTCTTCACTACTTTCCACCATTCCTGGCGGGAGCAGCCGCTCTCAAGAAGCGAGGCCTGATCCGCAAGAAAGATCTCATAGGCTTCCCTAACCTCGAGGTCCTCGAGCAGCGATCCATTGAGACGCCAGTAAAACCTTGACCCTTCTGAGGAGTGTCGGCCACATTCAGGGTCACAGAAACCATACAGTGATTGGAGAACTCTACCGCCTGCAACACAGGTGCCGCAAAGGCAGAGTCCCCCTTTAAAAAAAAACTATCTAACCTACTCCTACTACTACCTCGGGCATAGGTGAACCCAGTGTGGTTGGGGAGGTGCTGAACATGCGCATCCACCAACCCGGCTTCCCTTACTATACTATTCTAGAAAATGCTATCATATCCCAGGGGGCCTAAGGCGCCTGCCCGATCCTTTGATCTGGTGACCATGTTGTAGTCACCACCAAAGACCACCAGCTGGGACGTAAACAAGTAGGGCTTGACCATCGTGAGGAGGCTCTTCCTATCCCTCTTGGTTTGAGGGGCATAGAAATTAATCAGCCTGAGGAATTGCCCCCTCACGACGGCGTCCACCACCAAGCACCTACCGACCTCTACCTCAATCACTCGTCGACAGGCCACGAACCAGTCTTAAAAAGGACTGCAACTCCACTGCAGGGCTCGGCCGCAAGAGACCAGAGGGAGGGCCCGCACCTCCACTCCCTCTTTGCTAGATGCATCTCTGCCACCGATGCCAGCCAGGTCTCTTGCAAAAACAAAATGTCAGCTTCAACTCGGCTGAGAAAATCGAAGGCCATGAAACGAGCCGCCGCAGAACGCACACTTGCGACATTAATGGTCGCAACGCGTATTGGAGAGGGTACCGCCATCCTTAGTGATTTCGGCCTGCATTCTCCTTTGCGCTTTTGCCTACACCCCGGGGTCCTCCTCCGTATCGGAGAGGGCCCCATACATGTTTCCTAGGATCACTGGGGGGGGGGCCCAGGGTCCCTACTAGGGACAACCTGGGGTCCTGAAACCCCCTCTCCCGGATCCCTCTTTTTCTTCCTCTTTCTGACTTTCCTTTGCAGCCAGCCCGCCTGGGTCTGGCCGCCCACCTCGAATCCTGGGAATATAAAAGAGGATCCAGGATGGGGCGGGAGGGGGAAGGAGGCGAAGAGGAAGAGGGAAGGGGAGAGGGAGAATAGGGGGAAGGAGGGAGAGGAGGGGGGAAAGGGAGGAGAGGAGGGGGGAAAGGAGGGGGGAGGGGAGGGAGAGAGGGGGGGGAAGAGAGGGGACAGAAGGAGGAGGGGGTGCAGAAGAAAGAGGGGGAGGGGGACGGCCCTCAGCAGAAACAAGTCCCGAGGGACCAGGCACACTCCCAGCAGGGGCCCCCACTCCACCGCGCCTGCGCCCGGGCCTCTGCCTCTGCGGCAACGGCCCCTCTGGGCCACCAACCCCAGGCCCATCACCTGGGCCCGCCTGAGGCGCTTGGGGTGGGAGACCCACAACCCACCCCCTCCGGTGCGTCTTCTGGGTCTGGCCCATCCCCATCAGCCGCATGCCCCCTAAAAGCCCTGAGGCAGCGGCTGAATGGGTGGCCGGACACCCCACAGAGGTTGCAGACAATTAGTCTGCAAGTCTCCGAGGAGTGCCCAGGCCTGTTGCACCTGACGCACCGGGGCGTTGTGCAATCCGCACTCAAATGGGTGGGGCTCCCACATTTGAAGCAGCGACGGGGCAGACCGGGGTAAAAGACCAGGATCCTATCTCTCCCAATAAACGCACTACCGGGGACATGGGTCACACTAGTCCCCTGGCGCTTGAGACGGATCCTGGCCAACCACGCCCCGGTCCAGACCCCGCGCTCATCCAGGTTTTTGCGGAGGGGAGACTGCAGCTGCCCATACCTCCCCAACCAGGTGGCAATGTCCTCAGGTGGGAGGGATTCGTTCCTGACCAAAATGGTCAGGGACTTTATATCCTCCTGCCTGGACAGGGGGACCACCCTAAAGGACCTCCAAGGCTCTGACCTCTTCAGGAGCTCATAGATGGTAAGGAAGAGCTCCATTTGCACCAAGGAGGAAAAACTGACATCAAACTCCTTGGTGCCCGTGGGATGGATCACCGCGAAGAGGTTGGCTACCTTGAAGTTGGCCCCCTTCAGCAGAAGATCCACTACCTGCCCCCTAGTGGGGCACTGTCCAGGTCCCTCCCACCGCAGCTGCACGACATTACGCCTGCGCCTCTCCGGACCCCCTGTACCCCTCTACCACGGGCTCACCCCCTGGAGCTGGTCCGCGGGGGGAACCCGGAAGTTCTGGGCGCCAAACTGGCCGTACAAGGGGGCCAAGGGGACGCTGGCTCCTGCCACCGGGCAAAAGACCTGGACTCCCTAAGCGCCTCAAGCAACTCTGCCTCCTGGGCCTGCCCCAAAACACCCCCAGCCTGAGTGCCAGAAGTGCCCTCCGCCGCATCACCAGGGGCACCCTCGGAGGGCACCCCAGCACCCATGGCTGACACACCAACCGGGGTAACCCCCCGGCCTAAACCTGCCGGGGGGGTCCCTCCCATCCACCGCCCCCCGGAGCAAGCCACACCCACAACATCCCTCCTCCTAACACTGGGAGGAGGGTCTACCACTGGGGGCCCACTGGAGCAGCAGGCATGAGCCCCAGATGTCTCCTCCCCCTGCTCCTGCGGCCGTGGCTGCTCCTTCCCCTTTAACTGTCCCCCCTGGGACTCAATGGCTCTGATGAAGGCCAAGGCTGGGTGATCCCCAGAAAGTTCCCCAGCCTCGGCCTCGCTCCACCTACCCACCCTCTGGGCTGGGCTCAGGTCCCCAGAAGAAATCAATGGTGCATCTACAGTACCCCCACACACTTCCCCACATACCTCCATCTCATCACCTTCAGGGCCATCAGCGGCCGCGGGCCGGAAGTCCCCGACCACTTCCGGTTCAGGACTCACTTCCTGGCCAACCCTCCAGCTCACTTCCAGGTCGGGCTGACCAGAGAAACCGGAAGTGGCCGCACGGACGCCGCTAGCCCCTCCCACTTCCTCCCGCCGCCCAGACTCCCGCTCCAATTCCTCCCCCAAGCCTCCCAGCCCGCCCGGGCTCCGCCCACTGGCCACGCCACCACTGTCAGCAGCGGAGGCCGTACATTTTGGCGCCAATGCGTCCATTGTTTGTGAGCCTGCAGCACCAAGTCCTCCTTCATCTTCTCCGGGAAATGGCGTCCCCCCCCTCACCAACAACCTCCCCCACACCCACTGCAACCACTAACCCACCACCAACACCCGGCACACTTGCAACCAAAGTTTTTTCCCCTGCTTTAATGGCTTCTCCAGCAGTCTCTCCAGCAGTCACTGTAACAGTCTCTGTGGCAGTCTCTGTCTGCATGGCGGACCCCTCTCCCTCCTCCACAACATGTGCAGTTCTTACTATGCCACATGAGGGATTCACAGGGGTCCTGGGGATCCTGCCATCTTGCCTGGCCATTTCCTTCCTCCCTGCCTCCAGCCTAACCCCCGGGAGTGGCGTTAGGACCACCACCGCAACTCCCCCCAATTTTCCTGCTCCTGCAGTGCTCCCAACCTGGCCTTTCCTGGCTGCATCATGGGGTGCCCTACCCAGGTCTGCCTGTGTGCTGGCAGTTATTACTGGCCGCAGCACAGCATGATCCCGGGGACCCTCCGCAGCCAGGCCATCAGGGACCGCACTTCCCAGGGAGGGGGGGGGGTGGGGGAGGGGGAGAGGGGAGGATTCTCACTGTTACCAGGGCTTACCAGGTTCATAGGCTCCTCAGGCTGCAGATGGATCTGGCTTTTCTGGCTGCCACACCTGGCAGCCTGGGAGCCCTCCTTACTGGCTCTCCGGAGTTCAGTTCTTACTTCCAGGAGGAATTCTGTTTCCCCACGTCCTCTTTCGCATAATCCTCCAAGCAGGGTCCATGTTTCACCGCATTGGCCTTTGAAGAGGTTGATGGCCTTGGCAAACTCGCCCCTCTTGCCACTGCTGGCCCGGTCCCTCCTGTTTCTCAGGTCTGCCAGAATGGCGGTCTTCCCACAGAAGGCCCGACTGGCCTTCTGGATCAGGTCCTTGACCCTTGCAACTCTCCTCTGCACCTTCGCCGGACCTTCCCCAGGCTGGGGCAAGGTCCAATCCAGTAAATCAAATTGGGTTCGGAGAAAAAGCAGCTCCTCCCTGGTCAGGTCTTTAATCCCCAGGGAGGAGGCAGCAGCATCAGGCTGGGAAAGCAGAGAAGGCTGCCCTGGTCCTGGGCTGGAGGAGGCCATCTCACCCCCTCCTCCTGGAGCTCCAGGAGCTCCTCACAGCACGTCCTCACTCCTCAGAATCTGGACAGTCTGGACTCCGCCCGCTGTAAGTGCCGCAAATGCCTGTTGGTGTAACACACCAGGAAAAAGCAGCAATACAGGCTAACTTCAGGTGTAATATGATCAGGAGGCACACTCCGCCCGCTGTAAGTGCCACAAATGCCTGTTGGTGTAACACACCAGGAAAAAGCAGCAATACAGGCTAACTTCAGGTGTAATATGATCAGGAGGCACACTCCGCCCGCTGTAAGTGCCGCAAATGCCTGTTGGTGTAACACACCAGGAAAAAGCAGCAATACAGGCTAACTTCGGGTGTAATATGATCAGGAGGCACACTCCGCCCGCTGTAAGTGCCGCAAATGCCTGTTGGTGTAACACACCAGGAAAAAGCAGCAATACAGGCTAACTTCAGGTGTAATATGATCAGGAGGCACACTCCGCCCGCTGTAAGTGCCGCAAATGCCTGTTGGTGTAACACACCAGGAAAAAGCAGTAATACAGGCTAACTTCAGGTGTAATATGATCAGGAGGCACACTCAGCCCGCTGTAAATTTTATTTATTTTGAAAACTACTGCCGATATTTACAATATATACGAAAATAAAATAACATATACATTAAAGAACCCCTAACACACCAAACTAACACATATTTACAAAAACTCACCACCACCACCCTTACCCATTGTCCGACCACCCACACGTGGGTCCATCATTATATACATATCCGAAATCCTAAAATACAAGAAAAAAACACATCACTCACTAATCCTACAAAAATCCTAATACTAACACACATCAAACCTAACACTAACACCAAACCTAACACTAACACCAACCACCCATATGCTACTTACAGGCGAGAACGCAAACAAGGTCTAGAATGCCTGCAAGCCCTACTGTTAAAAAAAGAGAAACTCAAAATCTAAGGGGAGTGAAAAGGACAGAAAGAACCACCCCCGAAAGGAAACAGGCCCAGAGCCTCAAGGAGGCCGGAAGGAGAAACCCCTCCACAGCCGGGCACTCCTATTGGCTCCAACCCTCTCCCTCTCAAGACTCCTCACCTTCACCAACTCCCGGAAGATATCACCCACCACCTCATGCGTGGACAGGACTTTGCCCCTAGTGGACACCAAACACAGAGCGTGCCATGTGTAATAGAGAGCCACTAAACTAGCTAAATAAAGTGACGATAACTCAAACCCTCTGTGAACCCTGAATTTGCCGTACACCACCTCAGAGTAAGTCAAGGACGAGAGTCGGGGATAACCAATGGCTTCCCCTGCCCCCTCGAGAACCTCAATGTTGAAGGGGCATTCGACCAGAAAATGGTCCATGTCTCCAATGCCCCCCCACATTCTGCACGAGGACAACCTCTGTCCCCTAGGTTCCTATACTTTAGGTTTCCACGGACATAGAGGCGTCCGTGGAAGGCCCTCCACGCAAGATCCCAAAACTTGCTTGGGATTCTTGGGGAATTCAGAAGGGCTAGTCCCTTCTCAATGACTCTCTCCGGGCAATCCCTTAAAGACAGTGGCTTCAAAATGTCAGAGGCCATGACTCTTGAGTACAGCTCACGCCGACCCGAAGAGCCCATCTCAAGGGCAGTTATCCGCCACTGCCTCAGTACCTTCAAATCTTGAGGGACATAGGACGGGAGATACCCGTGTGATCTACGAAGACCACCGGGCCGACCCCCATCCTCCCACCTACTCAGGAACAGCAAGAGCCAGTTCTTGCATGAGCGCTCCCACAGAGTAGGCAGGTCCACAAAGATGGACTGTAGGTTGAATTTCACAAATAAGGTGATGAAAAACACCACCGGATTGATCATATCCAACCCACCGCGCTTCCTCTGCCGGTACGTGACTTCCCTCTTGATCAGATTTAGCCTGTTTCCCCACAACAGCAGGAAAAACAGGCCAGAAATCCGAGCATAGAGAGATGCAGGCAAAATACAAACGTAGCTGACATAGAGGAATTCTGGCAGTAGGTATGTTTTGACCAGGCTTACCCTTTCTCTCAATGACAGCTTCCAGCCCCTCCAGGCATTCACCTTCTGAGATGCACCGACCAGTCTGCTCTCCCAAGTTATCTTGGGGTAATCACCCGGGCCAAATAGGATGCCAAGAATTTTAACTTATGGCTGGGGCTGAGGAAACATGTCCGGAAGAGAGAACTGCTCGCCTTCCTTCCCCAACCAGAGAACTTCGCTCTTGCCCCAATTGACCAATGAACCAGATGCCTCGGAGTAGCTCCCAATTTGTGTTTCCACAAAGAGGGCCTCCTCGCGGCTGGACACCACCACCGAGACATCGTCCGCGTAGGCCACCACCCTCACTGCCGGATCCGGACCAATGCAAGGCTCCACCGGAACCCCCCTCAAACGCTCACAGTCGAGCCTTCTCACAAAGGGATCGATGGCAAAGATGTAGAGAAGGGGGCTCAACGGGCAACCCTGCCTGACCCCAGAGTCCACAGCAAAGGCAGGGCCCACCCAACCATTGACAAGAGGGAAGCTCACCGCCCCTCTGTACAATACTTTCAGCCAATTCACAAATTGCTCAGGCAAACCGTACTTTCTCAGAAGAAGCCAGAGGTACTCATGGTTCACCCGGTCAAAAGCCTTGGCCTGGTCTAATGCCAGCAGATACCGCCCATCCCCCGTTGCCCTGCACCTTTCCACGGCCTCCCGGACGTTCAGGACGGCACTAAAGGTGCCCCTGCCAGGAATTGCGCAGTGCTGGGAGACAGAAAGCATCTCGTCAGCGACTGCTGACATACGCAAAAAGAGTATTTTCGCCAACAACTTCCTATCTGTAGCGAGAAGGGCGATCGGGCGCCAGTTCTCAATCACAGTCGGATCTTTCCCCTTTGACAGCAGAATCAAGGCTGACCTTCTCATTGAGGGAGGGAGCAGGCCGTTGGCCAAACACTCATTGAAAACCTCCCTCAAGTGCGGAGCCAAAAGACTCTTAAAGGTTTTATAAAATTCAGCCGTAAGCCCATCGGGCCCCGGCAACTTTTTCAAGGACAAAGAGTCGATGGCCTGCTCGATTTCTGGAACCGAGATTTCTGCTGTCAGAGAGTACGGGAGATCAGGCCCCGCACGAAGCGGGGTCTCATCAAGAAACGCCCTGGCTTTCTCCATATCTAAAGGCTTCCTTCGAAGGAGGTCTGAAAAATGGTCCCTGATGATGCCCAGGATACCCGGTCTGGACCGGACCAGGGACCCCGAGGCATCCCTCAAGCCATGTATGACCTTCAAACTCACCGCCTCACCACGGCTCTTGTAGGGATCCGGGGAGGAAAACTTCCCGTAATCCCTTTCAAGGACCAGGGAGGCAAGACGGTCATACTGACACCCCTTCATCCGAAGCTTCAGATCGGATATCTGTTCCTGAGGGCCCCCAGCTGAAACAAGGCGGTCTAACTGCCTGCGCAACCTCTGGTAGGCCAGGTACTTGGATGTCGCCCGGTACCTAGAGATCCTGCGGAAAAAGCCCTCCGACCTCTTCTTCACCACTTCACACCATTCCTGGCGGGAGCAGCCGCTCTCAAGGAGCGAGGCCTGATCCACAAGGAAGATCTCATAGGCCTCCCTAACCTCGAGGTCCTCGAGCAGCGATCCATTAAGACGCCAGAAACCTCGACCCTTCTGAGGAGTGTCGGCCACATTCAGAGTCACAGAAACCATACAGTGATCGGAGAACTCCACCGCTTGCAACACGGGTGCCGCAAAGGCAGAGTCCCCTTTTAAAAAAAAACTATCTAACCTACTCCTACTATTACCTCGGGCATAGGTGAACCCAGTGTAGTTGGGGAGGCACTGAACATGTGCATCCACCAACCCGGCTTCCCTTACTATTCTATTCAAAAAGATGCTATCATATCCCAGGGGGCCTGAGGCGCCTGCCCGATCCTTTGATCTGGTGACCATGTTATAGTCACCACCAAAAGACCACCTGCTGGGACGTAAACAAGTAGGGCTTGACCATCGTGAGGAGGCTCTTCCTATCCCTCTTGGTCTGAGGGCCATAGAAGTTGATCAGCCTAAGGAATTGCCCCCTCACGACGGCGTCCACTACCAGGCACCTACCGACCTCTACCTCAATCACTCGTCGACAAGCCACCGGACCAGTCTTAAAAAGGACTGCAACTCCACTGCAGGGCTCGGCCGCAAGAGACCAGAGGGAGGGCCCGCACCTCCACTCCCTCTTTGCTAGATGCATCTCTGCCACCGATGCCAGCCAGGTCTCTTGCAAAAACAAAATGTCAGCTTCAACTCGGCTGAGAAAATCGAAGGCCATGAAACGAGCCGCCGCAGAACGCACACTTGCGACATTAATGGTCGCAACGCGTATTGGAGAGGGTACCGCCATCCTTAGTGATTTTGGCCTGCATTCTCCTCTGCGTTTTTGCCTACACCCCGGGGTCCTCCTCCGAATCGGACAGGACCCATACATATTCCCTCGGATCACTGGGGGGGGGGCCCCAGGGTCCCTACCAGGGACAACCCGGGGTCCCGCAACCCCCTCCCCAGGATCCCTCTTCTTCTTCCTTTTCCTCACCTTCCTCTGCAGCCAGCCCGCCTGGGTCTGGCCGCCCACCTCGTCGCCGGAGTGCCCGCTAGAGGCCCCCATGGGCCTCTTGTGCAGGCCCCTCGACGACTCGGCCACCTCCATCTCCCCCCCCGGATCCTGGGAAACCACAAGGGGATCCAGGATGGGACGGGAGGGGGAAGGGGGCGAAGAGGAAGGGGGAAGGGAAGAAGGAGAATAGGGGGAAGGGGGAGAGGAGGGGGAAAGGGGGGGAGGGGGAGGAGGGGGGAAAGAAGGGGGGGAAGGGTAGAGGGGGGGGAAGAGAGGGGGTAGAAGGAGAAGGGGGTACAGAAAAAAGAGGGGGAGGGGTGAGGCCCCTAACAGAGGGCCCCTCACCCCCTCGGCCCCTCACCCATACTGGGACCGATGCTGGCGCACCCGGCCCCCCAGAAACAAGTCCCGAGGGACCAGGCACATTTCCAGCAGGGGCCCCAACTCCACCACGCCTACGCCCGGGCCTCTGCGGCAAAGGCCCCTCTGGGCCACCAACCCCCGGCCCATCACCTGGGCCTGCCTGAGGCGCCTGGGGTAGGAGACCCACCCCCTCCGGTACGTCTTCTGGGCCTGGCCCATCCCCATCAGCCGCATGCCCCCTAAAAGCCTTAGGGCAGCGGCTGAATGGGTGGCCGGACACCCCACAGAGGTTGCAGACAATTAGTCTGCAAGTCTCCGAGGAGTGCCCAGGCCTGTTGCACCTGACGCACCGGGGCGTTGTGCAATCCGCACTCAAATGGGTGGGACTCCCACACTTGAAGCAGCGACGGGGCTGACCAGGGTAAAAGACCAGGATCCTATCTCTCCCAATAAACGCACTTCCGGGGACATGGGTCACACTAGTCCCCTGGCGCTTGAGACGGATCCTGGCCAACCACGCCCCGGTCCAGACCCCGCGTTCATCCAGGTTTTTGCGGAGGGGAGACTGCAGCTGCCCATACCTCCCCAACCAGGTGGCAATGTCCTCAGGTGGGAGGGATTCGTTCCTGACCAAAATGGTCAGGGACTTTATATCTTCCTGCCTGGACAGGGGGACCACCTTAAAGAACTTCCAAGGCTCCGACCTCTTCAGGAGCTCATGGACGGTGAGAAAGAGCTCCATTAGCACCAAGGAGGAAAAACTGACGTCAAACTCCTTCGTGCCCGTGGGATGGATCACCGCGAAGAGGTCGGCTACCTTGAAGTTGGCCCCCTTCAGTAGAAGATCCACTACCTGCCCCCTGCTTGGGCACTGCCAGGTCCCTCCCACCGCAGCTGCACGACATTGCGCCTGCGCCTCTCCGGACCCCCTGTACCCCTCGACCACGGGTTCACCCCCTGGAGCTGGTCTGCGGGGGGATTCCGGAAGTTTTGGGCGCCAAACTGGCCATACAGGGGGGCCAAAGGGACGCTGGTCCCTGCCACCCGGGCAAAAGACCTGGTCTCCCTAAGTGCCTCAAGCAGCTCTGCCTCCTGGGCCTGCCCCAAAATACCCCCAGCCTGAGTGCCAGAAGTGCCCTCCGCCGCATCACCAGGGGCACCCTCGGAGGGCACCCCAGCACCCATGGCTGACACACCAACCGGGGGAACCCCCCGGCCTAATCCTGCGGAGCAAGCCACACCCGTAACATCCCTCCTCCTAACACTCGGAGGAGGGTCTACCACTGGGGGCCCACTGGAACAGCGGGCCTGAGCCCCAGACGGCTCCTCCCCCTGCTCCCGTGGTTGCTCCTGTGGCTGCTCCTTCCCCTTAACATACAACTGTCCCTCCTGGGACTCAATACCCCTGATAAAGGCCAAGGCTGGGTGATCCCCAGAAAGGTCCCCAGCCTCGGCCTCGCTCCATCTACCTAACCTCTGGCCTAAGCTCAGATCGCCAGAGGATTCTACCAATAAACCCCCAGATGTCTCCCTGCTTACCTCCATCCCATCATTCCCATCTTTCCCATGGTCATCAGCGGCCGCAGACCGGAAGTCCCCGACCACTTCCGGTTCAGATCTCACTTCCTGGCCAACCTCCCCACCCACCTCCGGGTCAGGCTGACCAGTGAAACCGGAAGTGGCCGCATGGACGCCGCTCGCCCCTCCCACTTCCCCCCGCCGCCCAGATTCCCGGCCCAACTCCTCCCCCTGGTCCCCCAGCCCGCCCAGGCTCCGTCCACTGGCCACGCCCCCACTGTCAGCAGTGGAGGCCGCACATCCCGGCGCCATAGTGTCCATAGCTTGTGTACATTCTCCTGCATCACCCAGTCCACCTCCACTTCCACTTCCACTTCCACCGGACAATGGCATCTCCCCTCCACCAACAATAACCCTTACTCCCACTGCAACCACCAACCCACCCCCAACAGACCTTTGACCCCCAAAATCCGGTACACCTGCAGTTATACTTTCTTCCACTCCAGAAGTCTCTTCAGTAGTCTCTTCCTGCCTGGCGGACCCCTCCCCCTCCTCCACAACATGCGCGGTTTTTACCATGCAGCACGCGGGATTCACAGAGGTCATGGGGGTCCCACCACCATTTTGCCTGGCCGCTTCCTTCCTTCCTGCCTCCAGCTTAAACCCTGGGAGTGGCGTGAGGACCACCACTGGAAACCCCCCCAATTTCCCTACCCCCGCAGTGCACCCTTCCTGGCCTTTCCCGGCTGTTTCACGGGGTACCATACCCGAATCTGCCTGCGTGCTGGCAGTTTTTCCTGGCCGCAACACAGCATGGACTCGGGGACCCTCCACAGCCGGGACCACAGGGACCGCACTTCCCAGGGAGGGGGGATGGGGGAGGGGGGAGGTCTTTCACCATCACCGGGGCTTACCACCTCCATAGGCTCTTTAGGCTGCAGATGGTCCTGCGGGTTTTTCTGGCTGCTACGTCTGGCAGCCTGGGAGCCCTCCTTACTCGCTCTCCGGAGTTCACTCCTTACTTCCAGGAGGAATTCTGTCTCCCCACGGCCTCTCTCACATAGCCCACCAAGCAGGGTCCATAGGTCACCGTTCTGGCCCTTTAAAAGGCTAATGGCCTCGGCATACTCGCCTCTTCTGAAACTGCTGGTCCGGTCTCTCCTGTTCCTTAGATCCGTTAGGACTGCAGTCTTCCCACAGAAGGCCCGGCTGGCCTTCTGGATCAGGTCCTTGACCCT
Source organism: Rana muscosa (assembly GCA_029206835.1). Classification (NCBI taxonomy): domain Eukaryota; kingdom Metazoa; phylum Chordata; class Amphibia; order Anura; family Ranidae; genus Rana; species Rana muscosa. The sequence continues at coordinate 1,014,748,146 of CM055116.1, forward strand.
TACGATTGTTCTCTGTAACTTTGCCGGACCCTCCCCAGGCTGGGGCAAGGTCCAATCCATTAATTCACCTTGGGTCTGCAAAAAGAGCATCTCCTCCCTGGATAGGTCCTTAATCCCCAGGGAGGAGGCAGCAGCATCAGGCCGGGAAAGCTGCCCCGGTCCTGGGCTGGAGGAGGCCAGCACACCCCCTCCTCCTGGAGCTCCAGGAGCTCCCTACAGGCACGTCCTCTCACTCCAAAGGTCTCACAGCAACTGACACACTCCGCCCGCTGTAAGTGCCGCAAATGCCTGTTAGTGTAACACACCAGGAAAAAGCAGCAATACGGGCTAACTTCAGGTGTAATATGATCAGGAGGCACACTCCGCCCGCTGTAAGTGCCGCAAATGCCTGTTGGTGTAACACACCAGGAAAAAGCAGCAATACGGGCTAACTTCAGGTGTATAATGTGCAGGAGGCTTAGCAACAATGACACTGACACTGTCCCCTGCCTATCCTTCTCTCTCCCTGCACACAAGGTTTATCAAAGTATATGACACTGACACTCTCCCTGCCTATCCTTCTCTCTCCCTACGCACAAGGTTTAGCAAAGAATATGACACTGACACTCTCCCTGCCTATCCTTCTCTCTCCCTACACACAAGGTTTAGCAAAGAATAGATTTGACACTGTCCCTGCCTATCCTTCACTTTCCCTGCTCCGGAACACACTACACGAGGCCGCCGCGCTGGGGGCCTTTTATAGTGTGGGGCATGTACTAAACCACCTCAGCTATAATTGGCCACAGGCATCTTGCCTGTGGCCAATCATTGCTCTCCTCGCTGCCGGCGCTGTGATTGGCCAAGCATGCAGTGTCACAGTGCATGCTTGGCCAATCACAGCGCCGGGATTACACTGCAATGGCGCAGTGTTTTGTGGGCCGTTCGCGTCACTCGAATTTGGCGCGAACGGCCCAAATCGTTCGTTGTTCGCCGAACGCGCGAACAGCCGATGTTCGAGTCAAACTTATGTTCGACTCGAACACCGAGCTCATCCCTAATGGTGAAATCGGAGGGCGGGATGTGTAGTGGTAGAGCTTCTGTTTAATTTGCGTTTATTTTATATCCAGATATAGAGCTAAAGTCCTTCAACAAAGCCATAAAATTAGGGAGAGAGATATAAGGCCTAGTCAGAGTCAGAAGAACATCATCCGCAAACAGGGACAGCTTAAATTCTTTTTGGCATAGCAAAACTCCACGTATATCAGGATGGATACGAATAGCTGCGGCTAGGGGTTCCAGACAAAGAATGAAAAGGAGGGGGGATAGAGGGCAACCTTGTCTTGTCGCATTACTTAACGAGAAAGATGAAGATAAGTAAGAAGCTAATTAAACTTGGGAGGAAGGACAGGAATATAAGGCGTGTAGGGCTGCTATGAAGGGACCTCCAAATCCATAGTTGGAGAGGGTAGCAAACAAATAAGGCCAGCTCAGCCGGTCAAAGGCTTTTTGTGCATCAAGACTCAAAATGAGGGCTGGACGGGATGTCTTGTTTAATAGATCTGTGAGGTCAACTGTACGTCTCGTGTTTTCCCCTGCATGTCTAGCTCGGACAAAGCCAAACTGATCCTTATGTACAAGTCTGGGAATTATATGGGATAGTCGGTTAGCCAATACTTTCGTAAATATCTTGTAATCTGAGTTAAGCCTATAGTTACCAGGGATGGAGGGATCTTTGCCGGGTTTCGGGATCACAGAAATATGGGCATGGAGAAATTGAGGGTGTGGTACATTTCCTATTGTGACAGCAGGAAGGTAAAGTCACCTGGTTGCATCCAGGGGGGTAGATATATTTCGCCCAGATTCAGGCTTTACGCCGACTTATACAACTAGGTGGAGAGTTGTATAAGCCCAGCTAAGGCTAGTGGGCTCATGGATGACTCATATGCCTAGGGAGAGTGTGGGGCGTCGTGCAGACAGGGAGTTGATGAGACCAGCTGAAGCTTGTCAGCTCATTTAGGCCTCTATAAGAACTCCCAGCTTCATTAGATGTTAGCTCATGCCTGGAACCAGACCTGTGTGGACTGTCTAGGGAGAGTGAACCCCTGTGCGGTGAGACAAAGCCTGTGTGGCTATTTGCTTGGACATTTAAAACCAGGGACTTAGGGACTAGGACAGCACTAGGCTGATCCCAGTTGTTAGTTAGGAAACCTGTATGTTTAGTCAGAGGTCAACTTGACCAGGATTTATTTTGTTTATGTTTCTTTTGCTTTGCTGTGTTTTGTCACTGTAAATAGAAAATAAACCGCACCTTTTTGATTTTGAAAACCACAACCTCCGTTTGCTGGGCCTGTTTTGTGTGGGGAGCCCATCCCGGGGGTCACACACACCCGCTGCCGAGCTAACCCCCTCACAGTTGGTGGAGAACCAGTGGCAGTTTTTTTTTTAAGCCAGCATGGAGGAGATACTGAAGCAGCTGGCTCTAGCAAATGCCAATCAACAGCAGACAAATGCAGGTTTGCAAAAGAGCCTTGCAGCTCATCAACAGAGCCTTGCAGCTCAACAACAGAACTTCGCAGCCCAGCAGCAAGCTCATCAACAGAGCCTTGCAGCCCAGCAGCAGACAAACGCAACTTTGCAACAGAGTCTGGAGGCTCAGCAACGAGCCCAGCAGCAATCTGAGGCCCGCTTCATAGACCTGTTGCAGAAGCAAGAGCAGAGACTACAACAACAGATGGAAGCAGTAATGCAGCAACGTCCGCAGACCAGTGAGGAAAGCCGTCCCACTAATACCGCGTCCTTTGGAGTGAGTCGTTTATTGACAAAAATGACTGGAGAGGATGATCCAGAGGTATTTTTGACCACATTTGAAAGGACCGCTGAAAGAGAAAAGTGGCCTGAGGAGCAGTGGGCTGGACTGGTGGCTCCTCTGTTAACTGGTGAATCGCAGAAAGCTTACTATGACCTAGAGCCTAACCAAGCAAAAGACTATGTGATGCTAAAAGCTGAAATATTGGCAAGGCTGGGTGTCACCCAGGCTGTCCGGGCTCAGCGTGTGCATAACTGGACTTTCCAGCTTGGAAAACCCCCCAGGTCTCAAATGTATGATCTCATTCACCTGAGCAGAAAGTGGCTACAGCCAGAGACTTTGTCCGCACCAAAGATTGTGGAACGTGTTGTAATGGATCGGTTTTTGAGAGCTCTTCCTACTGCCATCCAAAAGTGGGTAAGCCATGGAGACCCAGAGACGGCCGATGGTCTTGTGGATCGTGTGGAGAAATACTTGGCTACAGAGAACCTGACGGCCTCTTCCAGAGACACTCGGACTTTCCACCCTAAGACCAGACCATCCCCAGGGGCGGATAAGAGGATTCCAAGGGGTGAGGGTGGAGAGAGTGAGAGGGTGGGAGCTCTACCCCAAGTTTGGCGAGAACAGCCTGGGAAATCAGCGGCTCAAGAGGCGGCAAGAAGGATCGTTTGCTACCGCTGCCGGCAAGCGGGACATATTGCAGCCAATTGCCCGGTTGTGGAGGAACCCATGCAGTGTGACTTTCTGACGGGCAGACGTCAGTCGCTGTGTGCGACAGTCGCATGCACTGCCATTCGAGGAACTGAGAAACATTTATGCAAAATGTGTGTTAATGGTAGAAATGTTGTGGTATTGCTGGATTCAGGTAGCCTTGTGACCCTGATAAAGGCTGAGTTAGTTAAAACAGAGGTCTCTGGGAATAGCAAGGTAGCTGTTATTTGTGTGCATGGGGACACCCGAGAGTATCCAGTGACTACAGTGTGTTTCGAGACCCCCAAAGGTACCCTCTCTCATCCAGTGGGCTTAGTATCTCAGTTACCGCATGACGCCATTGTGGGAAGGGATTTTCCGAAGTTCTGGGAACTGTGGGATGATCCTGAGCCCCTCACTGGTGCCCCTATGTACCAGGAATGTGATAGCCAGAACTCCCCTGAGAGTGGTGAGGACTCTCCGGAATTTCCCTTATCAGTATTGGCAGGGGAGACTCAAGAAACTGGAGAGGAGCCCACCTCCTCAGACGAAAACCTACCGTCTGTGGAGTTTTCTGATCTTGAGGTTCACAGGGAAAACTTTGCCACAGAACAGTTGAAAGACCCCGCCCTAATAAAGGCACGGGAAAACGTAGTGAAAATAGATGGCGAGTTAGTGAACCCAGATAATACCTGCACTTACCCATACTTCAGCGTAGAGAAGGACCTACTGTATCGGGTGGCAAAAAGGGCAGAAGAAACCGTTGAGCAGCTTGTGGTGCCCAAACCTTACAGGAAGTTGGTGTTGGAGTTGGCCCATGGGCACATTCTTGGAGGTCATCTGGGGACAGAGAAAACCCGAGAGAGGGTATTACAGAGATTCTATTGGCCGGGGGTGATGAAGGACGTAGAAAATTATTGTTCCTCCTGCCCTGTGTGTCAGAGGTCGGCCCCGATGCCACATTTCCGTAGCCCGCTGGTCCCTCTACCCATCATTGAGGTCCCGTTTGAGAGGATCGCCATGGATTTGGTAGGTCCTATAATCAAGTCCGCTAGGGGGCACCAGTACATATTAGTTATAATGGACTATGCCACCCGTTATCCAGAAGCGATCCCTCTCCGAAATACCTCGGCCAAAACCATAGCCAAAGAGCTATCTCTTGTGTTTAGCCGGGTGGGTATTTGTAAAGAACTGCTTACGGACCAAGGTACACCCTTTATGTCCCGGGTTATGAAGGAGCTGTGTAAATTATTCAAAGTGACGCAATTACGTACATCTGTGTATCACCCCCAAACCGATGGGCTGGTTGAAAGATTCAACAAAACCCTAAAACAAATGTTGAAGAAAGTGGTGGATAGAGATGGAAAGGATTGGGACTGTCTACTTCCTTATCTGATGTTTGCTATTAGGGAGGTGCCCCAATCCTCTACGGGATTCTCCCCCTTTGAGTTACTGTATGGGAGACACCCAAGAGGGCTGTTGGATATTGCCAAGGAAACTTGGGAAAGTGAGAGTTCTCCCCACAGGAGTGTGATTGAGCATGTCGCCCTGATGCAAGACCGAATTGCACAGGTAATGCCCATCGTGAAGGAACATTTGGCCCAAGCGCAGTTAGCACAGCAGAGAGTGTACAACCGTGGAGCCAAGACCCGTACCTTTTCCCTGGGGGATAGGATACTGGTACTTGTCCCTACGGTTGAAAGTAAATTCCTTGCCAAATGGCAAGGCCCCTACGAGATAATGGAAAAAGTGAGCGAAGTGAATTACAAGGTCAGACAACCAGGAAGGCGAAAGCCCGAACAGATCTATCACGTTAATCTGTTGAAAGCCTGGAGGGATAGAGAGTCCCTAGTCGCAGACACTTGGTCACCAGCTCAAACTGGTTGCGTGATTCCTGAGGTTGGAATAGCAGCCACCTTGTCACAACCCCAACAACAGGAGGTTAAGGAGTTTGTGCTTCGCAACAAGGAGGTATTCTCTGAGCTGCCGGGACAAACATCTGGGGTAGAGCATGACATCATTACCCCGCCCGGTGAAAGGGTGAAGTTAAAACCCTATCGGATCCCAGAGGCCCGACGGGAGGCAATACGGGAGGAAGTACAGAAAATGCTGAACTTAGGGGTGATAGAGGAGTCCCAAAGTGATTGGTCTAGTCCCATCGTGTTGGTGCCTAAACCGGATGGGAGCTGGCGATTTTGTAACGATTTTCGTCAGTTGAACAAAGTTACAAAATTTGACACCTACCCCATGCCACGTATAGATGAGTTGATCGACCGGCTGGGAACAGCCCGATACATGACGACTCTTGACCTCACAAAAGGGTATTGGCAAATCCCCCTGGCCAAGTCGGCCAAAGAGAAAACCGCATTTGTAACCCCAGACGGGGCGTTCCAATATAAAAGAATGCCGTTCGGGTTACAGAATGCGCCGGCCACATTCCAGCGGAAAATGGACCAGATGCTGAGGCCCCATCGGAAGTATGCTGCGGCTTACCTGGATGACGTAATTGTCCATAGCACAGATTGGGCCTCACATCTGCCAAAAGTGCAAGCAGTCCTGGACTCTGTTCGGGAAGCGGGGTTTACGGCTAACCCCAAGAAGTGTACCATTGGGCAGGAGGAGGCCAAATATCTTGGGTACACCATTGGGAGGGGAGTAATAAAACCCCAACTCAACAAAGTCGAGGCCATCCAGAGTTGGCCACGTCCCAACAGCAAGAAGCAGGTACGAGCCTTTCTGGGAATCGCTGGGTATTATCGGCGATTCATTCCCCACTTTGCTTCTAAGGCTGTGCCCCTAACCAACCTGACGAAGGGGAAAGGGTCGGTCATGATTAAATGGACCCCCGAGGCTGAGGCAGCATTCCAATTCTTGAAACAAGCCTTATGTAGCCAGCCAGTGTTGTACTCACCCGACTTCTCTAAAGACTTTGTCGTACAAAGTGATGCGTCAGATGTGGGGTTAGGAGCAGTATTGTCCCAGGTCTGGAACGGGGAAGAGCACCCAGTCATTTACCTCAGCAGGAAGTTGAAGTCCCATGAGGTAAATTACGCCACCGTTGAAAAGGAGTGTTTAGCGGTGAAGTGGGCTCTAGATTCCCTTCGGTACTACCTGCTAGGTAGGCACTTTGACATGGTTACGGATCACGCTCCGTTAAAGTGGATGGCTCAAAACAAGGAAACAAATAGAAGAGTGAATAGGTGGTTCCTGGCCCTCCAGGAATTCAACTTCACAGTAAAGCATCGCCCTGGCGTTCAAATGGGGAATGTGGATGCTTTGTCTCGAGTACATGAATGCCTGATTGCTGGTGTTCCAACCCCGAGGTTAAAACAAGAGGGGGGGGTATGTGACAGCAGGAAGGTAAAGTCACCTGGTTGCATCCAGGGGGGTAGATATATTTCGCCCAGATTCAGGCTTTACGCCGACTTATACAACTAGGTGGAGAGTTGTATAAGCCCAGCTAAGGCTAGTGGGCTCATGGATGACTCATATGTCTAGGGAGAGTGTGGGGCGTCGTGCAGACAGGGAGTTGATGAGACCAGCTGAAGCTTGTCAGCTCATTTAGGCCTCTATAAGAACTCCCAGCTTCATTAGATGTTAGCTCATGCCTGGAACCAGACCTGTGTGGACTGTCTAGGGAGAGTGAACCCCTGTGCGGTGAGACAAAGCCTGTGTGGCTATTTGCTTGGACATTTAAAACCAGGGACTTAGGGACTAGGACAGCACTAGGCTGATCCCAGTTGTTAGTTAGGAAACCTGTATGTTTAGTCAGAGGTCAACTTGACCAGGATTTATTTTGTTTATGTTTCTTTTGCTTTGCTGTGTTTTGTCACTGTAAATAGAAAATAAACCGCACCTTTTTGATTTTGAAAACCACAACCTCCGTTTGCTGGGCCTGTTTTGTGTGGGGAGCCCATCCCGGGGGTCACACACACCCGCTGCCGAGCTAACCCCCTCACACTATAAATAATGAAGCAAATAGAGAAATCATATTCGTTAGGAAGGTTTTAGAATAAGAATAAGGTAGACCGTCCGGGCCAGGAGACTTCTGGGTGGGAAGATGCTTAACTACCTCTTCCAACTTTTCGGGTGTAACTGCCGAGTTCAGGGATGTAAGGTGTTCAGGTGAAAGTTTGGGTAGTTGTAGGGATTCAAAGAATAAATCCAATTTTTGTTGTGTAAAACTATAGTTAGGGTCTGTCTGTAGACATTTATATAGTTGGTGAAAAAATTCTCCAAAGAGTTTAGACATAGTGAAGGGGCAATATGTGGGAGTTCCGTCAGTTTGTTTGAGGAAGGAGATCCTAGGGGAGGATTGAAAGGGGCGAGGTTTCAACTTATTAACATTTTATGGGGTTTATTTGAATATTCGTAGAATTTCTGTTTGGACCATATAAGAGATTTATCAATTTTGCTCATTGTCAGGGATCTAAGTTGGTTTCGTAATGACACCACAGTCCGGAGTCCGGCCACGGTGGGGGAAGATAACAGAAGCTTCTCCGCCGATCGGAGTTTAGACATGGTAGTCGAATATTGGAATGCTGCATCCCTTTTTAAACGGGAACCTATAGCTATACATTGTCCCCGAAAGATGGCCTTATGCGCCTCCCACAAAGTGGAGGGCTCCGAGACTGTGCCTGTGTTAAGTTGAAAATATTCCGTCAGTCCGCTAGATAGGAGGTCTCTGGTTTCAGGGGTGCATAGAAACGTCTCATTGAGTCTCCAATGACAGGTTTTAGGGGAGGCAGAAGAAAGGTGAATGTCAAGATGTACAGAGGAATGATCTGACCATGTTATAGGGTTGATTTCGGAGGAAACCGCAGATGTCAGGAGAGGTGTAGAGATAAAAAAATTATCCAGCCTAGAATAGAGTTTGTGGGAGTGTGAGTAAAACGTATATTGTTTGTGGGTTGGATGTTTAATCCTCCAAATGTCTAGAAGATGCGGTCAGTTTTAGAAGGTGGAGTCGATGGGAACAATGTGCGTCTATTCTTGCCAGGGGTCACATTGAAATCCCCACCGATCACCATAAAGGGTTGGGAGAATTTGTCTAAGGTATCAAACATAGAGGATAGGAAACTGATCTGATCAGAATTGGGAGCATAAACATTGACAATAGTGAGGGATTGGGTAAGAAATGAGCCTTCCAGGATAATAAATATGCCATGGGGGTCCAGGTGGGAAGACTCGTAGGAGGGCAAGATCGGCTAATCAAAATAGCTACGCCCGCCTTTCCGGACGGGTCTGAAGCCATAAAGGATGTCGGGAAGTGCTTGCTGGCAAATTTGAGGGATCCCCCAGGGTGGAAAGGAGTCTCCTGGACTAGGATTATATCAGCTTTGGAAGATTTAAACTCCTTCAAAGCCAGCCATCTTTTTTGAATATAGTTTAAACCTTTAACATTATATGTCAGTTATTTCAGAGCCATAACAATTTTTTCAGAAAAAAGGATTCCATGGTGTACAGTAAATGCAATACATAGCAAGTATCATAAGAACATGTAAAACAGTGGTAGCAATGTAACTGGGTGGCCTTAGCAGCCTCAGGTTAAAAAAAAAGGGAACCTGAGGAAAAAAACAAAATGAAAAAACAGAAAGAAAAAAGGACCAAAAAGAAAAAAAAGGTCTCAACATCATTCAAATAGAAACCTAGAAGGCCGGATGGCACCAGGAAACCCAGGTCTAAGCCGTGGGTCGGAAAAGGGAGCATGGGGACCTCCAAACATAGAGAGGGGAAGTCTCCCACCACTAGTGATGAGCCGAACACCCCCGGGTTCGGTTCGCACCAGAACCCGCGAACGGACCGAAAGTTCGTACGAACATTAGAACCCTATTAAATACAATGGATGCAAACGTTCGAATTCTAAAGTGCTAATTATAACGACTATTATGCATGTTATTGTCCTAAAAAGGGTTTGGGAACCCGGGTTTTGCACCAGGGGACATGTATCAATGCAAAAAGAAGTTTTAAAAACGGTCGTTTTTCGGGAGCAGTCATTTTAATGATGCATAAAGTGAAAAAAAAAAGTCTAATATTCCTTTAAATATCGTACCTGGGGGGTGTCTAAAGTATGCCTGTGAAGTGCCACGTGTTTCCCGTGTTTAGAACTGTCCCTGCACAAAATGACACTTCTAAAGGAAAAAAAAGCCATTTAAAACTGCTTGCGGCTTTAATGTAATGTCTGGTCCCGGTAATATGGATGAAAATCTTTAAGAAAAATGGCATAGCTACCCCATGACCCCCCCCCCCCTACCCCAGCCCATTACCAGCCCCTTTGGGTCTTGTATGGATATTAAGGGGAACACCGCACACAAAATAAAAAAGGCCCTATATACTCTGAACAGCCGTATACAGGCGGTGCATACAAGACAGGGACTGTAGGTTTGTTCTTATGTAGAATCTGTTTGTAATTTTGAACAGGTACATTGTTTAAGTGTAGCTCCAGCCCAAAAATCTATTTTTAAACTTTTTGGAAAACATAGGTAAGGGTTATCACCCCTGTAACATTTGTTTTGCTGTCTGTGCCCCTGTTCAGAACATTTCACCTCACTTTCCGTCCCAATGACAACTGTTTTTGAAATGTGGTGTTTTTCTTGAAACAAGGATTGGTGATAAAGCATCAGTACAGAGGAGACACCTTTCTCCCATATTAATTCTTACAGGAGAGAATTTTCCTTCCTAGGGGTAGATTTCCTCTCACTTCCTGTTGTCTTCTTGCGTTTGCAAGTAGGAGTCGTTTGTAAGTTGGATGTTTGAAAGTAGGGACCTGCCGTATATACTCTGCAGAAATAGGCCCCTTAGTTGTTGGTGTTGGCACAACACTGTAAGCACTCACAGTTACTCTTGGTTGGTGCTGGAACGCCCTGCTGTCAACTATTATATCAGGAATTGTAATTACATATAATTGTTGAACAGTGGTAGTAAAAATTGGGCCTTTGATGGTGGTGCTGGTGCCACAACACTGTAAGCCCTGACAGTTACTCTTGGTGGGTGCAGCAATGGGCCCTGCTGTGAATTATTAGATCAAGAATTGTAATTGCATGCCCCTGTTGAACAGGGGCTGAAAAATTGGGCCTTTCGTGGTGGTGGTGGTGGTGGTGGTGTTGCCACAACACTGTAAGCCCTCAGAGTTACTCTTGGTGGGTGCAGGAATGGGCCCTGCTGTGAATTATTAGATCAAGAATTGTAATTACATGCCCCTTTTGAACAGGGGCTGAAAAATTGGGCCTTTCGTGGTGGTGGTGGTGGTGGCGTTGCCACAACACTGTAAGCCCTCAGAGTTACTCTTGGTGGGTGCAGCAATGGGCCCTGCTGTGAATTATTAGATCAAGAATTGTAATTACATGCCCCTGTTGAACAGGGGCTGAAAAATTGGGCCTTAGGCACTGGTGGCACAACACTGCAACCCCTCACAGATACTGTACTTGGAGCACAGCAATGAGCCCTGTTGCAAAGTATTGCTTCAAAAATTGTAATTACACGCCCCTGTTAAACAGGGGCTGAAAAATTGGGCGTTAGGCACTGGTGGCGGCACCCATAAACAAAAATGATCTTCCAAGCTATCATCATCAATCGTATCATTGAGGACTCGGAGGAGGAGGATAGCCAGTCAACATAACAGCACAGGCACTCAGCATCAGCATCAGTCTTGAAGGGATGTGACATGTTAAAATCAATTAGTCTGTTATATCAGCATCAGGTGTGTGGTAGCTGGTGGTGATCCAAGACTGGTTCATCTTGATGAAAGTCAGTCGATCAACCGAGTCGGTGGACAGGCGCACCCTGTGATCCGTGACAAATCCTCCAGCAGCACTGAATGTGCGTTCCGAAAGAACGCTGGATGCAGGACAGGCCAGTAGCTCAATTGCATACTGTGCAAGCTCTGGCCAGTGATCCATCCTCAAGACCCAGTAAGCCAGAGGATTTTCGGTGGGGAAGGTGTCCAAGTCTGACCTTGCCCCTAGATATTCCTGCACCATGTTTATCAGACGCTGGCGATGGTTGCTGGAACCGATCATACTTTGGGGCTGCGGACTAAAGAATTGTCTGAACGCATCGGTCAGACGGCCACCTTCCCCACCGCTCCTTCTTTGACTGGCCGAAGCCTCAGCAACTCGTTGTCCAGGACCAGGAGTTTGTAACCTCCCAGTCTCTGGGAACGCGTTGCACAGACCTTTCTGCAAGGCCTCCCGGAGTTGTCTCATCCTCTGCTCCCTCTGCTATGGTAACATAAGGTCCGCAACCTTACCCTTGTACCGTGGATCAAGGAGAGTGGCCAGCCAGTAATGGTCCCTCTCCTTGATCCGAAGAATACGAGGATCCTTCTGCAGACTTTGCAGGATCAGGGAGGCCACGCAGCGTAGGTTAGCTGAGGCATTCGATCCGGAGTCCTCTGGGTCACTAAGGACGACATGATCCGCAGCCACCTCCTCCCAGCCACGTACAAGTCCACTGGTTTCTTGGGACTGTAAATCATCCCTAAAAGACTGCTGCTGATGATGCTGAGTGCCAGGCTCCACCTCCATGCTGACACAATCCTCCTCCTCCTCTTCCTCCTCCTCCTCTTCCTGTGCGATGGGTGGGACAGAAGGAACACTGTCTGGGTAAAGGGGGCCTTGAGAGGCAAGGAAGTCCTCCTCTTCCTGCCTCTGTTCTGCCTCAAGTGCCCTGTCCATTATTCCACGCAGCGTGTGCTCCAACAGGTGGACAAGAGGTACAGTGTCACTGATGCATGCACTGTCACTGCTCACCATCCTCGTGGCCTCCTCAAATGGTGCCAGGACAGTGCATGCATCCCTGATCATGCCCCACTGGCGTGGAGAAAAAAAACCAAGCTCCCCTGACCCTGTCCTGGTGCCGTAGTCGCACAGGTACTCATTGATGGCCCTCTGCTGCGTGTGCAGCCGCTGCAGCATGGCCAACGTTGAGTTCCACCTGGTGGGCATGTCACATATAAGGCGGTTCTTGGGCAGGTTCAACTCCTTTTGCAGCTCAGCCAGGCGAGCACTGGCATTATAAGATCTGCGGAAATGCACACAGACTTTCCTGGCCTGCCTCAGGACATCCTGTAAGCCCGGGTACCTGCCCAAGAACCGCTGCACCACCAGGTTAAGGACGTGAGCCACACAGGGCACATGGGTCAGTTGTCCCTGTCGGAGGGCGGAGAGGAGGTTGGTGCCATTGTCGCAAACCACCATTCCTGGCTTAAGCTGGCGTGGCGTCAACCACCTCTCGGCCTGGCCCTGCAGAGCAGACAGGACCTCTGCCCCAGTGTGGCTTCTGTCCCCCAAACACACCAGCGCAAGCACGGCATGGCATCTTTTTGCCTGCGTACTTGCGTAGCCCCTTGAACGCCTACGGAGCACCGCTGGTTCCGAGGACAAACCACAGGAAGAGGCCATGGAGGAAGAAGAAGAGGAGGGGGTGGAGGAGAGAGGTGTGTCACAACCAGTAGTAGCATTTTGGAGGCGTGGCGGTGGAACAACCTCCAACACTACTGCACCTTGTCCTGCATCCTTCCCAGCTGCCAAAAGAGTGACCCAATGGGCCGTGAAAGAAAGGTAACGTCCCTGTCCATGCCTGCTGGACCATGAGCTCATTGGTAATATGCACCTTACCGCTGACCGCCCTGTCCAGCGAGGCCAAGACATTGCCTTCCACATGCCGGTAGAGAGCCGGAATAGCCTTCCGTGAGAAAAAGTGGCGTTTGGGAACCTGCCACTGAGGAACCGCACATTGCACAAACTCACGGAAGGGGGCCGAGTCTACCAACTGAAAAGGCAGCAGTTGAAGCGCTAGCAATTTAGCCAAGCTAGCATTCAACCACTGGGCATGTGGATGGCTGGGAGTGAACTTCTTTCGACGGTCCAGCAGCTGGGGCTGGGAAATTTGCCTGCTAGAATCGGACGTCGGTGTACTGCTAGCAGAGTGGCCGCAAGTACTTGGCTGTGACACACCTAATTCTACACCTTCATTCCTCTCAGTGCATGTTTCAGAGAGGACTGAAGTTATAGTGGGGTTGGAGATCCCAGCTGATGCGGTGCAAGGAGAGGTCCGCTTTGTTCTTTGGTGTGGGTCTTTGAGGTAGGCTTGCCAACGAGCTGCATGGCAGGTCAACATATGTCTGGTCAGGCATGTGGTACCCAAGCGGCTGATGTTTTGGCCACGCGATATACGCTTGAGACATATGTTGCAAACAGCAGCTGTGCGATCTGATGCACTAGCCTCAAAAAAGGCCCACACCAAAGAACTTTTTGAATGACGGGCAGAGGCAGCGCCCTGCACAGGCGGAGCTCTGCGGTGTGATTCCGTCGGTGTACTGCCCTTACGCTGGCCACCAAAGGGCATCCTGCCTCGTTGGAGATGTGCCTCCTCCTCATCCTCCTCCTCCTCCTCTCTCCTATTAGGCACCCACGTGGAGTCAGTGACCTCATCATCCCCTCCCTCCTCATCACTGGAGCCAATCTGGCAGTATGCTGCAGCTGCTGGAACATGACTGCCAGATTGGTGTCCTTCTTGAGCATCCCCTCTGTCTGCTCTCACGCTACTGCCTTCCTGTAGCTGGGTTTCATCATCAGACCCTTCGAAACGCTGGGCATCCTCCTGGAGCATGTACCCAACACTGTGCTCAAACAGTTCGGGGGACTCCTCAGGAGGAGGACATGGTGGGTCTAGGGAAGGAGTGACTGATGATGAGTCTGACATTGATACCAGGGAAGAGGACGCTTTGGCAGCTGCTTTGCCAGTACCCTGAGCCTGGGTGAGAGAGGATGAGGAGGAGGAGGAGGGCTTGGTCATCCACTCTACCAAGTCTTCGGCATGATGTGGCTCAACATGTCCAGCTGCCGAAAAGAAGGACAAGCGTGTCCCATGGCCATGTGCTGATGACAATGCACCGCTTCCACGACCAGCACTGTTGCCCCCAGACACAGAGCCTGCTTGCCCTCTTTTATTGCCTCCTGACTGTCTGCCTCTCCTTGTTTGCCTTCCAGACATTCTAATGGATGGCCTGCAGGGAGATGGGAAAAAAGCAATAAGGGCTACCTTCAGGTGTCCTTCTCTGTCCCTTTACTTAAGGATTTCTAAATATGGTTGAGGATGATTGCTTTCGCACAGAATAGCACAATGACAATTTCCCTGACTGTCCAAAAAACAAGGATTTCAAAGATGGTTGATGAGGAATGCTTTAGCACAGTATAGCACAAGGAGAATTTCCCTCACTGTCCTTCCCTGTCCCTACAAACAAGGATTAGCACAGTAAAACACACTGACACTCTCCCTTCTGTGAGGGGGTTAGCTCGGCAGCGGGTGTGTGTGACCCCCGGAATGGGCTCCCCACACAAAACAGGCCCAGCAAACGGAGGTTGTGGTTTTCAAAATCAAAAAGGTGCGGTTTATTTTCTATTTACAGTGACAAAACACAGCAAAGCAAAAGAAACATAACCAAAATAAATCCTGGTCAAGTTGACCTCTGACTAAACATACAGGTTTCCTAACTAACAACTGGGATCAGCCTAGTGCTGTCCTAGTCCCTAAGTCCCTGGTTTTAAATGTCCAAGCAAATAGCCACACAGGCTTTGTCTCACCGCACAGGGGTTCACTCTCCCTAGACAGTCCACACAGGTCTGGTTCCAGGCATGAGCTAACATCTAATGAAGCTGGGAGTTCTTATAGAGGCCTAAATGAGCTGACAAGCTTCAGCTGGTCTCATCAACTCCCTGTCTGCACGACGCCCAGCCCTCTCCCTAGAGGTATGAGTCATCCATGAGCCCACTAGCCTTATACAACTCTCCACCTAGTTGTATAAGTCGGCGTAAAGCCTGAATCTGGGCGAAATATATCTACCCCCCTGGATGCAACCAGGTGACTTTACCTTCCTGCTGTCACATACCCCCCCCCCTCTTGTTTTAACCTCGGGGTTGGAACACCAGCAATCAGGCATTCATGTACTCGAGACAAAGCATCCACATTCCCCATTTGAACGCCAGGGCGATGCTTTACTGTGAAGTTGAATTCCTGGAGGGCCAGGAACCACCTATTCACTCTTCTATTTGTTTCCTTGTTTTGAGCCATCCACTTTAACGGAGCGTGATCCGTAACCATGTCAAAGTGCCTACCTAGCAGGTAGTACCGAAGGGAATCTAGAGCCCACTTCACCGCTAAACACTCCTTTTCAACGGTGGCGTAATTTACCTCATGGGACTTCAACTTCCTGCTGAGGTAAATGACTGGGTGCTCTTCCCCGTTCCAGACCTGGGACAATACTGCTCCTAACCCCACATCTGACGCATCACTTTGTACGACAAAGTCTTTAGAGAAGTCGGGTGAGTACAACACTGGCTGGCTACATAAGGCTTGTTTCAAGAATTGGAATGCTGCCTCAGCCTCGGGGGTCCATTTAATCATGACCGACCCTTTCCCCTTCGTCAGGTTGGTTAGGGGCACAGCCTTAGAAGCAAAGTGGGGAATGAATCGCCGATAATACCCAGCGATTCCCAGAAAGGCTCGTACCTGCTTCTTGCTGTTGGGACGTGGCCAACTCTGGATGGCCTCGACTTTGTTGAGTTGGGGTTTTATTACTCCCCTCCCAATGGTGTACCCAAGATATTTGGCCTCCTCCTGCCCAATGGTACACTTCTTGGGGTTAGCCGTAAATCCCGCTTCCCGAACAGAGTCCAGGACTGCTTGCACTTTTGGCAGATGTGAGGCCCAATCTGTGCTATGGACAATTACGTCATCCAGGTAAGCCGCAGCATACTTCCGATGGGGCCTCAGCATCTGGTCCATTTTCCGCTGGAATGTGGCCGGCGCATTCTGTAACCCGAACGGCATTCTTTTATATTGGAACGCCCCGTCTGGGGTTACAAATGCGGTTTTCTCTTTGGCCGACTTGGCCAGGGGGATTTGCCAATACCCTTTTGTGAGGTCAAGAGTCGTCATGTATCGGGCTGTTCCCAGCCGGTCGATCAACTCATCTATACGTGGCATGGGGTAGGTGTCAAATTTTGTAACTTTGTTCAACTGACGAAAATCGTTACAAAATCGCCAGCTCCCATCCGGTTTAGGCACCAACACGATGGGACTAGACCAATCACTTTGGGACTCCTCTATCACCCCTAAGTTCAGCATTTTCTGTACTTCCTCCCGTATTGCCTCCCGTCGAGCCTCTGGGATCCGATAGGGTTTTAACTTCACCCTTTCACCGGGCGGGGTAATGATGTCATGCTCTACCCCAGATGTTTGTCCCGGCAGCTCAGAGAATACCTCCTTGTTGCGAAGCACAAACTCCTTAACCTCCTGTTGTTGGGGTTGTGACAAGGTGGCTGCTATTCCAACCTCAGGAATCACGCAACCAGTTTGAGCTGGTGACCAAGTGTCTGCGACTAGGGACTCTCTATCCCTCCAGGCTTTCAACAGATTAACGTGATAGATCTGTTCGGGCTTTCGCCTTCCTGGTTGTCTGACCTTGTAATTCACTTCGCTCACTTTTTCCATTATCTCGTAGGGGCCTTGCCATTTGGCAAGGAATTTACTTTCAACCGTAGGGACAAGTACCAATATCCTATCCCCCGGGGAAAAGGTACGGGTCTTGGCTCCACGGTTGTACACTCTCTGCTGTGCCAACTGCGCTTGGGCCAAATGTTCCTTCACGATGGGCATTACCTGTGCAATTCGATCTTGCATCAGGGCGACATGCTCAATCACACTCCTGTGGGGAGAACTCTCACTTTCCCAAGTTTCCTTGGCAATATCCAACAGCCCTCTTGGGTGTCTCCCATACAGTAACTCAAAGGGGGAGAATCCCGTAGAGGATTGGGGCACCTCCCTAATAGCAAACATCAAATAAGGAAGTAAACAGTCCCAATCCTTTCCATCTCTATCCACCACTTTCTTCAACATTTGTTTTAGGGTTTTGTTGAATCTTTCAACCAGCCCATCGGTTTGGGGGTGATACACAGACGTACGCAATTGCGTCACTTTGAACAATTTACACAGCTCTTTCATAACCCGGGACATAAAGGGTGTACCTTGGTCCGTAAGCAGTTCTTTACAAATACCCACCCGGCTAAAAACAAGAGATAGCTCTTTGGCTATGGTTTTGGCCGAGGTATTTCGGAGAGGGATCGCTTCTGGATAACGGGTGGCATAGTCCATTATAACTAATATGTACTGGTGCCCCCTAGCGGACTTGATTATAGGACCTACCAAATCCATGGCGATCCTCTCAAACGGGACCTCAATGATGGGTAGAGGGACCAGCGGGCTACGGAAATGTGGCATCGGGGCCAACCTCTGACACACAGGGCAGGAGGAACAATAATTTTCTACGTCCTTCATCACCCCCGGCCAATAGAATCTCTGTAATACCCTCTCTCGGGTTTTCTCTGTCCCCAGATGACCTCCAAGAATGTGCCCATGGGCCAACTCCAACACCAACTTCCTGTAAGGTTTGGGCACCACAAGCTGCTCAACGGTTTCTTCTGCCCTTTTTGCCACCCGATACAGTAGGTCCTTCTCTACGCTGAAGTATGGGTAAGTGCAGGTATTATCTGGGTTCACTAACTCGCCATCTATTTTCACTACGTTTTCCCGTGCCTTTATTAGGGCGGGGTCTTTCAACTGTTCTGTGGCAAAGTTTTCCCTGTGAACCTCAAGATCAGAAAACTCCACAGACGGTAGGTTTTCGTCTGAGGAGGTGGGCTCCTCTCCAGTTTCTTGAGTCTCCCCTGCCAATACTGATAAGGGAAATTCCGGAGAGTCCTCACCACTCTCAGGGGAGTTCTGGCTATCACATTCCTGGTACATAGGGGCACCAGTGAGGGGCTCAGGATCATCCCACAGTTCCCAGAACTTCGGAAAATCCCTTCCCACAATGGCGTCATGCGGTAACTGAGATACTAAGCCCACTGGATGAGAGAGGGTACCTTTGGGGGTCTCGAAACACACTGTAGTCACTGGATACTCTCGGGTGTCCCCATGCACACAAATAACAGCTACCTTGCTATTCCCAGAGACCTCTGTTTTAACTAACTCAGCCTTTATCAGGGTCACAAGGCTACCTGAATCCAGCAATACCACAACATTTCTACCATTAACACACATTTTGCATAAATGTTTCTCAGTTCCTCGAATGGCAGTGCATGCGACTGTCGCACACAGCGACTGACGTCTGCCCGTCAGAAAGTCACACTGCATGGGTTCCTCCACAACCGGGCAATTGGCTGCAATGTGTCCCGCTTGCCGGCAGCGGTAGCAAACGATCCTTCTTGCCGCCTCTTGAGCCGCTGATTTCCCAGGCTGTTCTCGCCAAACTTGGGGTAGAGCTCCCACCCTCTCACTCTCTCCACCCTCACCCCTTGGAATCCTCTTATCCGCCCCTGGGGATGGTCTGGTCTTAGGGTGGAAAGTCCGAGTGTCTCTGGAAGAGGCCGTCAGGTTCTCTGTAGCCAAGTATTTCTCCACACCATCCACAAGACCATCGGCCGTCTCTGGGTCTCCATGGCTTACCCACTTTTGGATGGCAGTAGGAAGAGCTCTCAAAAACCGATCCATTACAACACGTTCCACAATCTTTGGTGCGGACAAAGTCTCTGGCTGTAGCCACTTTCTGCTCAGGTGAATGAGATCATACATTTGAGACCTGGGGGGTTTTCCAAGCTGGAAAGTCCAGTTATGCACACGCTGAGCCCGGACAGCCTGGGTGACACCCAGCCTTGCCAATATTTCAGCTTTTAGCATCACATAGTCTTTTGCTTGGTTAGGCTCTAGGTCATAGTAAGCTTTCTGCGATTCACCAGTTAACAGAGGAGCCACCAGTCCAGCCCACTGCTCCTCAGGCCACTTTTCTCTTTCAGCGGTCCTTTCAAATGTGGTCAAAAATACCTCTGGATCATCCTCTCCAGTCATTTTTGTCAATAAACGACTCACCCCAAAGGACGCGGTATTAGTGGGACGGCTTTCCTCACTGGTCTGCGGACGTTGCTGCATTACTGCTTCCATCTGTTGTTGTAGTCTCTGCTCTTGCTTCTGCAACAGGTCTATGAAGCGGGCCTCAGATTGCTGCTGGGCTCGTTGCTGAGCCTCCAGACTCTGTTGCAAAGTTGCGTTTGTCTGCTGCTGGGCTGCAAGGCTCTGTTGTTGAGCTTGCTGCTGGGCTGCGAAGTTCTGTTGTTGAGCTGCAAGGCTCTGTTGATGAGCTGCAAGGCTCTTTTGCAAACCTGCATTTGTCTGCTGTTGATTGGCATTTGCTAGAGCCAGCTGCTTCAGTATCTCCTCCATGCTGGCTTAAAAAAAAACTGCCCGCATTCTCCACCAACTGTGAGGGGGTTAGCTCGGCAGCGGGTGTGTGTGACCCCCGGGATGGACTCCCCACACAAAACAGGCCCAGCAAACGGAGGTTGTGGTTTTCAAAATCAAAAAGGTGCGGTTTATTTTCTATTTACAGTGACAAAACACAGCAAAGCAAAAGAAACATAACCAAAATAAATCCTGGTCAAGTTGACCTCTGACTAAACATACAGGTTTCCTAACTAACAACTGGGATCAGCCTAGTGCTGTCCTAGTCCCTAAGTCCCTGGTTTTAAATGTCCAAGCAAATAGCCACACAGGCTTTGTCTCACCGCACAGGGGTTCACTCTCCCTAGACAGTCCACACAGGTCTGGTTCCAGGCATGAGCTAACATCTAATGAAGCTGGGAGTTCTTATAGAGGCCTAAATGAGCTGACAAGCTTCAGCTGGTCTCATCAACTCCCTGTCTGCACGACGCCCAGCCCTCTCCCTAGAGGTATGAGTCATCCATGAGCCCACTAGCCTTATACAACTCTCCACCTAGTTGTATAAGTCGGCGTAAAGCCTGAATCTGGGCGAAATATATCTACCCCCCTGGATGCAACCAGGTGACTTTACCTTCCTGCTGTCACACTACCTATAGTTTTCTGTCCCTATAAAAAATGTTTTTTTAAAGATGGTTGATGAGGAATGCTTTAGCACAGTATAGCACAAGGAGAATTTCCCTCACTGTCCTTCCCTGTCCCTACAAACAAGGATTAGCACAGTAAAACACACTGACACTCTCCCTACCTATAGTTTTCTGTCCCTATAAAAAATGTTTTTTTAAAGATGGTTGATGATGAATGCTTTAGCACAGTATAGCACAAGGAGAATTTCCCTCACTGTCCTTCCCTGTCCCTACAAACAAGGATTAGCACAGTAAAACACACTGACACTCTCCCTACCTATAGTTTTCTGTCCCTATAAAAAATGTTTTTTTAAAGATGGTTGATGATGAATGCTTTAGCACAGTATAGCACAAGGAGAATTTCCCTCACTGTCCTTCCCTGTCCCTACAAACAAGGATTAGCACAGTAAAACCCACTGACACTCTCCCTACCTATAGTTTTCTGTCCCTATAAAAAATGTTTTTTTAAAGATGGTTGATGAGGAATGCTTTA
Organism: Rana muscosa; assembly: GCA_029206835.1. Taxonomy (NCBI): domain Eukaryota; kingdom Metazoa; phylum Chordata; class Amphibia; order Anura; family Ranidae; genus Rana; species Rana muscosa. The sequence continues at coordinate 1,014,769,072 of CM055116.1, forward strand.
GCACAGTATAGCACAAGGAGAATTTCCCTCACTGTCCTTCCCTGTCCCTACAAACAAGGATTAGCACAGTAAAACACACTGACACTCTCCCTACCTATCCTTCTCTTTCCCTAAACTAAAGGAATCCAGGTTAACCACTTAACGACCGCCCACCGCCGATTTACGTCGGCAGAATGGCACGGACAGGCAGAATCACGTAGATCTACGTGATCGCCTTTGTGCAGTTGGGGGGTCCATCCGGACCCCCCTTCACTGCAGTGAGCGGCCGTTAAGTGTTCGGGAGCGATCAGGCATGAGGGGGCGGCCGCTCGATTCCGCCCCCCCCCCCTCGTGATCGCTCCCGGCCAATGAAAATGCTTCCTCCGCCATGTGATGTAAACACAGGCTGGAGGAAGTGATGTCATCTCCCTCGCCGCGGTCTTTTCGTTCCCGGCGCCGAGGAGAGAAGACAGAGGTTAGTGCTCCAACAGTCCACTGACACGTAGGTACACATAGGCACACAAATCACCCCCCAGTCACCCCCAGATCACCCCCCAGGTCACCCCAAAGCCCCCAATCACAGCGTCACTGATTGCAGTGATCATTTATTTTACTGATCACTGCATTTAGTGTCATCTGTGATTGTAAAAAGTTGCAGGGCAGTTAGGATTAGGCCCCTTTAGGTCCAGGGTAGCCCCCTAACCCCCCCTAATAAAGGTTTAACCCCTTGATCACCCCCAGGTAACCCTTTCACCCCCTAACTTCAGCGTCACTAAGCGATTGTTTTTCCGATCGCTGTATTCGTGTCGCTGGTGTTTTAGATAGGCAGTTATTTTTTTTTAGGTTCGCCGCAGGTTTTTATTAGTGTCAGGTACCCCCATATATTATTTTAACCCCCTGATTGCCCCTAGAGTTAACCCTTTCACCAGTGATCGCCGTATAAGCGTCACTGGTGTCACTGGTTAGCCAGTAAGTTATCTAGTTATTTAGGTAACCCGTCAGGTTTTTATATAGCGTCGGGTACCCCCATATTTAACCTAATAAAGGTTTTAACCCCCTGATTGCCCCTAGTTAACCCTTTCACCAGTGATCACCATATAAAGGTTACAGGTGACGCTGGTTGATTAGTTTGCTTTTTATAGCATCAGGGCACCCGCCGTATATAACCCAATAAAGGTTTAACCCCCCTGATCGCCCGGCGGGTGAGATCAATTAGGTTTTAGCGCCAGAGAGGGTCTGCGTCGCCCCAGGCAGTGTTAGGTTAGTGCCAGTAACGCTAACACCCACGCGCAAAGCATACACCCCCCTTAGTGGTATAGTATCTGATCAGATCTATACTAGCATCCCCAGCGGTTTAGGGTTCCCAAAAATGCAGTGTTAGCGAGATCAGCCCAGATACCTGCTAGCGCCTGCATTTAGCCCCTCCGCCCAGCCCAGCCCAGCCCAGCCCACCCAAGTGCAGTATCGATCGATCACTGTCACTTACCAAACACAACACACATAACTGCAGCGTTCGCAGAGACAGGCCTGATCCCTGCGATCGCTAACAGTTTTTTTGTAGCGTTTGATATATTTGCTGACGACAGTCAGGTGCTTTTTTTCCTGTGAATCTTACTAGTGTACCCCTAAATTTAGAGCCCAAAATGGCAAGACGAAGGTACACTAGTAAAGAGGCCTACGAGATTCTGAGCATGACAGATAGTGAAGAGGAGGTCACGTATCTGTCAGATTCAGGCTCAGAATATCTTCCCGTAGAAGACAGTGACGTCAGCGGCCCCACGTCAGATAGCTCTGACGACGAAGTTGAGGTCCCTGCTAAGGTCAGGTGTACCCGATCCCGATCTTCTGAGGTTGTTGAGGAGCAAGAACCGCAGGTCTCTCGTATCATGGAGCAGAGTAGTACTAGCGCCGCTATTCCTTCTGGTGAACTGGCAAGCACCAGCGGCCTAGTACAGCCTGGACGTACATCCAGCACTGCAGTAACACTTGGTGACGTGGCGAGTCCCATAAGTGCAGTTCAAGCTGGCGAGGTGGCAAGCACAAGTAGTGTCCCGCTGCCACCAAGAAGACAAAGGCAGGCCCGTCGTGCCCATACTGCCCTTCCTGCAGAATTCGCCTATCCTGATTGGGTCCCCACCACTTCTGCAGAACCCGTACTTCCCCCATTCACTGCCCAACCCGGTATTCAGGTGGAAACAGCTGATTTTATTCCAATTGATTTTTATTCGCTGTTTTTCACGGAAGATCTCTATAGATCTATTGTGGACCAGAGTAATTTATATGCTGGTCAATTTATCGCCGCTAACCCCCAGTTGCCTAAAATTGCCAGAAATTGGAAACCAATTACGGTTTCCGAATTTAAGACCTTTCTGGGCCTTTCCCTCAACATGGGCACACATAAATTTCCGTCATTGCGTGCTTATTGGTCCACGCACCCAATTGACCACATGCCCGTGTTCTCTGCCTCCATGTCCAGGGCACGATACGAGCAGATTTTGCGGTTCATGCACTTCAACGACAATGAACTTTGTCGTCCACGTGGGGACCCTGAATACGACCGGCTCTATAAAATTTCGGCCCCTCATAAACCACTTCAACGAACGTTTTGCAGCCTTGTTTACTCCCGATCAAGTTGTCTGCGTTGATGAGTCCCTGATTAAATTTTCTGGCCGCTTGTCTTTCAAGCAGTACCTTCCCAGCAAGCGTGCCAGATACGGGGTCAAGCTCTACAAGTTCTGTGACAGGGCAACAGGCTATGTAGTGAACTTTACGGTTTATGAGGGAAAAGACAGTCAGATTGAGTCGGTCAACTGCCCGGATTACATAGGGAGCGCTGGCAAGATAGTGTGGAACTTGGTGTCACACTTATTCGGAAAGGGGTACCACTTGTATGCGGACAATTATTACACGAGCGTGCCACTGTTTAGTCACTTGTTTGATCATCAGATTGGAGCATGTGGCACCGTGCGACCTAATCGCCGGGGCTTTCCCCAGCGGCTTGTAGATGCCCGTCTTAGGCTGGGGGAGAGAGCCTGCTTGAAGTGTAATAACTTGCTCGCTATGAAGTGGAGGGACAATAAGAATGTTTTCCTTCTTACCTCCCTTCATGCAGACACGACAGTCCAAATTCGTACGGCGACTGGTGTTGTGGAGAAACCCCTCTGTGTCCACGAATATAACCAAAATATGGGAGGGGTGGACCTCAACGACCAGTTAATGGCGCCGTATCTAATTGACCGTAAGGCGAGACGCTGGTACAAAAAAGTGTCTCTATCATTATTCCAATTGGCTTTGCTGAACGCTCATGTGCTATACAGAGCTTCAGGCGGGACGTTATCTCTTCTAAAATTCCAGAATGAGATAGTCACAGAACTCCTGTATCCAGGCGGTTCTGCACCTCACCATCCCCAACCAAATGCAGTAAGCCGGCTGCATGAGAGGCATTATTCGTATGTCCTCCCGAGTACCCCTACCCAAAGCCACCCCCAAAAAAGATGTCGTGTCTGTAGCAAGCGCGGATTTAGGCGTGACACCCGTAGTTTTTGTCCACTCTGTCCTGACAAGCCTGGTCTTTGCCAAGGTGAATGTTTTGAATGCTACCACTCAAAAGTGAAGTTTTAGCGTAGGGTACAGCATTTCACAGACAAGGACACACTTACACAGGGTCTCCCAAGATGCCATTACATTTTGAGAGACCCGAACCATTACAGTTGTAAAGTTACAAAAAAAAGTGTAAAAAAGAAAAAAAAAACGTAAAAAACAAAACACAAAAAAAATATAAAATAAAAAAACCAAAAATAGTTGTCGTTTTATTGTTCTCTCTCTCTCTATTTTCTCTCTATTGTTCTGCTCTTTTATACTGTATTCTATTCTGCAATGTTTTATCATGCTTGCTTTTCAGGTATGTAATTTTTTGTTTTCAGGTGCGCCATTCAACTGCAGCGCGGAATTATTTATCTTGACAGCAACAGCGTTTGCTCCCACGATACATAAAGCCGTGACTCCAGTGCTGTAGGAGGTGATTTCACCACCACAGTTAAAAAAAAGAGCATATATGCCGAAGCATGGGGGCAGCAGGGGCGGAGGAGCGATTTTGCTCCTAATGCCGCGTACATACGGTCGAAATTCCGACGGAGGCCTGCCCGTGGAAAATTCCGACCGTGTGTACGCGGCATAACTTTTTTGCGGGAGGATGCCCCCATGCTTCGGCATATATATATTTTAGGCACAGGTTGCGTTAAAACATTTTTTTATTTTTTACTAGGTTTTGTTTTGGTATTTGCTTTGCAGGTATGGCATGGTAAGGTCTTACTGTTGTACTGTAATGTTACTTTGTTTTAATGTTAACCACCATTTGCTTAGCAGGTACGCCATTCAGTTGCAGCGCAGATCTATTTATCTTGACAGCAACAGCGTTTGCTCCCACGATACATAAAGCCGTGACTCCAACGCTGTAGGAGGTGATTTCACCACCACAGTTAAAAAAAAGAGCATATATGCCGAAGCATGGGGGCAGCAGGGGCGGAGGAGCGATTTTGCTCCTAATGCCGCGTACATACGGTCGAAATTCCGACGGAGGCCTGCCCGTGGAAAATTCCGACCGTGTGTACGCGGCATAACTTTTTTGCGGGAGGATGCCCCCATGCTTCGGCATATATATATTTTAGGCACAGGTTGCGTTAAAACATTTTTTTATTTTTTACTAGGTTTTGTTTTGGTATTTGCTTTGCAGGTATGGCATGGTAAGGTCTTACTGTTGTACTGTAATGTTACTTTGTTTTAATGTTAACCACCATTTGCTTAGCAGGTACGCCATTCAGTTGCAGCGCGGATCTATTTATCTTGACAGCAACAGCGTTTGCTCCCACGATACATAAAGCCGTGACTCCAACGCTGTAGGAGGTGATTTCACCACCACAGTTAAAAAAAAGAGCATATATGCCGAAGCATGGGGGCAGCAGGGGCGGAGGAGCGATTTTGCTCCTAATGCCGCGTATATACGGTCGAAATTCCAACGGAGGCTTGCCCGTGGAAAAGTCCGACCGTGTGTACGCGGCATAACCTTTTATGCCGCGTACATACGGTCGAAATTCCGACGAAGGCTTGACCGTGTGTACGCGGCATAACTTTTTTGCGGGAGGATGCCCCCATGCTTCGGCATATATGCCCATCATTAGAAGTGGGTGGATGAAGGGAGGTATTCTAATGGTGGGCATACCCACCAATCAATCTCTTTTTTTCGTTCAGCCAATAGGCTGTATGAAAAAAAAGATTACAATACATGTCCAACAAGGACCAGCAACGTACTGGTATGTTGCTGGACTTTGAATGTTTATACCAGAATGATGCCTGCGGGTTTAGGTATCATCTTGGTATCATTCTTTTCAGCCAGCGGCCGGCTTTCATGTAAAAGCAATTCTAGCAGATAATTAGCCTCTAGACTGCTTTTACAAGCAGTGGGAGGGAATGTCCCCCCCCGGATATAAAAAGTGCCATTGGGAAATTGGGAAAGCATTTTATCACACCGATCTTGGTGTGGTCAGATGCTTTGAGGGCAGAGGAAAGATCTAGGGTCTAACCCCCCAATTTTTTTAAAAAAAAGAGTACCTGTCACTACCTATTGCTATCATAGGGGATATTTACATTCCCTGAGATAACGATAAAAATGGTAAAAAAATAAAATATGGAAGGCACAGTTTAAAAATAAAATAAAAAAGCCAAATAAATAATAAAAAAAAAAAAAAAAAAAAAAAGCACCGCTGTCCCCCCCTGCTCTTGCGCAAAGGCGAAAGCAAGCGTCGGTCTAGCGTCATATGTAAACAGCAATTGCATCATGCATGTGAGGTATCACCGCGAAGGTCAGATCGAGGGCAGTCATTTTAGCAGTAGACCTCCTCTGTAAATCTAACGTGGTAACCTGTAAAGGCTTTAAAATGCTTTTAAAAATGAATGTAGTTTGTCGCCGCTGCGTGTTTGTGCGCAATTTTAAAGCATGTCGTGTTTGGTATCCATGTACTCGGCCTATGATCATCTTTTTTATTTCATCAAACATTTGGGCAATATAGTGTTTTTTAGTGCATTAAAAATAAAAAAAGTGTGTTTTTCCCCCAAAAAATGCGTTTGAAAAATCGCTGCGCAAATACTGTGTGGAAAAAAAATGCAACACCCACTATTTTAATCTGTAGGGCCTTTGCTTTAAAAAAATATATAATGTTTGGGGGTTCAACATAGTTTTCTTGCAAAAAATTTTTTTTTTTCATGTAAACAAAAAGTGTCAGAAAGGGCTTTGTCTTCAAGTGGTTAGAAGAGTGGATGATGTGTGACATAAGCTTCCTAATGTTGTGCATAAAATGCCAGGACAGTTCAAAACCCCCCCAAATGACCCCATTTTGTAAAGTAGACACCTCAAGCTATTTGCTGAGAGGCATGTTGAGCCCATTGAATATTTTTTTTTTGTCCCAAGTGATTGAATAATGAGCAAAAAAAAAAAAATGTACAAAAAGTTGTCACTAAATTATATATTGCTCAAACATGCCATGGGCATATGTGGAATTACACCCCAAAATACATTCTGTTGCTTCTCCTGAGTACGGGGATACCACATGTGTGGGACTTTTTGGGAGCCTAGTCGCGTACGGGACCCCAAAAACCAAGCACCGCCTTCAGGATTTCTATGGGTGTAAATTTTTGATTTCACTCCTCACTGCCTATCACAGTTTCGGAGGCCATGGAATGCCCAGATGGCACAAAACCCCCCCAAATGACCCCATTTTGGAAAGTAGACACCCCAAGCTATTTGCTGAGAGGTATGTTGAGTATTTTGCAGATCTCGCTTTTTGTCACAAAGTTTTGAAAATGTAAAAAAAGAAAAAAAAAAAGAAAAAAAAATGTCTTTCTTAATTTTCAAAAACAAATGAGAGCTGTAAAATACTCACCATGCCTCTCAGCAAATAGCTTGGGGTGTCTACTTTCCAAAATGGGGTCATTTGTGGGGGTTTTGGGCTATTTTGACATTTTATTGGCTTCAAAACTGTGATAGGTAGTGAGGAGTGAAATCAAAAATTTATGCCCTTAGAAACCTTGAAGGCGGTGCTTGGTTTTTGGGGTCCCGTACGCGGCTAGGCTCCCAAAAAGTCCCACACATGTGGTATCCCCGTACTCAGGAGAAGCAGCAGAATGTATTTTGGGGTGTAATTTCACATATGCCCATGGCATGTGTGAGCAATATATCATTTAGTGACAACTTTGTGCAAAAAAAAAAAAGTTTGTCATATTCCTGCAACCTGTGGCAAAATATAAAATATTCCATGGACTCAACATGCCTCTCAGCAAATAGCTTGGGGTGTCTACTTTCCAAAATGGGGTAATTTGGGGGGGTTTTGTGCTATTTTGGCATTTTATGGCCTTCGAAACTGTGATAGGTAGTGAGGAGTGAAATCAAAAATTTACGCCCTTAGAAATCCTGAAGGCGGTGCTTGGTTTTTGGGGCCCTGTACGCGGCTAGGCTCCCAAAAAGTCCCACACATGTGGTATCCCCGTACTCAGGAAAAGCAGCAGAATGTATTTTGGGGTGCAATTCCACATATAACCATGGCATGTGTGAGCAATATATCATTTAGTGACAACTTTTTGTACATTTTTTTTTCTTTTTGTCATTATTCAATCATTTGGGACAAAAAAAAAATATTCAATGGGGTCAACATGCCTCTCAGCAAATAGCTTGGGGTGTCTACTTTCCAAAATGGGGTCATTTGGGGGGGTTTTGTGCCATCTTGGCATTTTATGGCCTTCAAAACTGTGATAGGTAGTGAGGAGTGAAATCAAAAATTTATGCCCTTAGAAACCTTGAAGGCGGTGCTTGGTTTTTGGGGTCCCGTACGCGGCTAGGCTCCCAAAAAGTCCCACACATGTGGTATCCCCGTACTCAGGAGAAGCAGCAGAATGTATTTTGGGGTGTAATTTCACATATGCCCATGGCATGTGTGAGCAATATATCATTTAGTGACAACTTTTTGTAATTTTTTTTTTGTCATTATTCAATCACTTGGGACAAAAAAAAAATATTCAATGGGCTCAACATGCCTCTCAGCAATTTCCTTGGGGTGTCTACTTTCGAAAATGGGGTCATTTGGGGGGGTTTTGTACTGCCCTGCCATTTTAGCACCTCAAGAAATGAGATAGGCAGTCATAAATTTAAAGCTGTGTAAATTTCAGAAAATGTACCCTAGTTTGTAAACGCTATAACTTTTGCGCAAACCAATAAATATACGCTTATTGACATTTTTTTTACTAAAGACATGTGGCTGAATACATTTTGGCCTAAATGTATGACTAAAATTGAGTTTATTCGATTTTTCTTATAACAAAAAGTAGAAAATATAATTTTTTTTCAAAATTTTCGGTCTTTTTCTGTTTATATCGCAAAAAATTAAAATCGCAGAGGCAATCAAATACCATTAAAAGAAAGCTCTATTTGTGGGAAGAAAAGGACGCAAATTTCATTTGGGTACAACATTGCATGTCCGCACAATTTACAGTTAAAGCAGCGCAGTGCCGAATCCCAAAAACAGGCCTGGTCCTAATGGCCCGAAATGGTCCGGGGCTTAAGTGGTTAAGCAAGAAAAAAAAATGTCACTGTCCCTGCCTATGCTTCTCTTTCCCTGCTCTGGAACACACTACACTAGGCCGCCGTGCTGGCGGCCTTTTATAGTGTGGGGCGTGTACTAAACACCCTCAGCAATAATTGGCCACAGGCATCCTGCCTGTGGCCAATCATTGCTCTCCTCGCTGCCGGCGCTGTGATTGGCCAAGCATGCGGGGTCACAGTGCATGCTTGGCCAATCACAGCGCCTGGATGACACTGCGATGGCGTAGTGCATTGTGGGCCGCGAATTAGGCGCGAATGGCCCAAATCGTTCGTTGTTCGGCGAACGATCGAACAGCCGATGTTCGAGTCGAACGTATGTTCGACTCGAACACCGAGCTCATCCCTACCCACCACTAGTGATGAGCCGAACACCCCCGGGTTCGGTTCGCACCAGAACCCGCGAACGGACCGAAAGTTCGCACGAACATTAGAACCCTATTAAATACAATGGATGCGAACGTTCGAATTCTAAAGTGCTAATTATAGCGACTATTATCCATGTTATTGTTCTAAACAGAGTTTGGGAACCCGGGTTCTGCACCAGGGGACATGTATCAATGCAAAAAGAAGTTTTAAAAACGGCCGTTTTTCGGGAGCAGTCATTTTAATGATGCATAAAGTGAAAAAAAAAAGTCAAATATTCCTTTAAATATTGTACCTGGGGGGTGTCTAAAGTATGCCTGTGAAGTGCCACGTGTTTCCCGTGTTTAGAACTGTCCCTGCACAAAATTACATTTCTAAAGGAAAAAAAAGCCATTTAAAACTGCTTGCGGCTTTAATGTAATGTCTGGTCCCGGTAATATGGATGAAAATCTAAGAAAAATGGCATAGCTACCCCATCACCCCCCCCTACCCCAGCCCATTACCAGCCCCTTTGGGTCTTGTATGGATATTAAGGGGACCCCGCACACAAAATAAAAAAGGCCCTATATACTCTGAACAGCCGTATACAGGCGGTGCATACAAGACAGGGACTGTAGGTTTGTTCTTATGTAGAATCTGTTTGCAATTTTGAACAGCTACATTGTTTAAGTGTAGCTCCAGCCCAAATACCTATTTTTAAGCTTTTTGGAAAACATAGGGAAGGGTTATCACCCCTGTAACATTTGTTTTGCTGTCTGTGCCCCTGTTCAGAACATTTCACCTCACTTTGCGTCCCAATGACAACTGTTTTTGAAATGTGGTGTTTTTATTGAAACAAGGATTGGTGATAAAGCATCAGTAGAGAGGAGACACCTTTCTCCCATATTAATTCTTACAGGAGAGAATTTTCCTTCCAAGGGGTAGATTTCCTCTCACTTCCTGTTGTCTTTTTCCGTTTGCAAGTAGTAGTCGTTTGTAAGTTGGATGTTTGAAAGTAGGGACCTGCCGTATATACTCTGCAGAAATTGGCCCCTTAGGTGTTGGTGTTGGCACAACACTGTAAGCACTCACAGTTACTCTTGGTGGGTGCTGGAACGCCCTGCTGTCAACTATTATATCAGGAATTGTAATAACATATAATTGTTGAACAGTGGTAGTAAAAATTGGGCCTTCGATGGTGGTGCTGGTGCCACAACACTGTAAGGCCTGACAGTTACTCTTGGTGGGTGCAGCAATGGGCCCTGCTGTGAATTATTAGATCAATAATTATAATTGCATGCTCCTGTTGAACAGGGGCTGAAAAATTGGGCCTTTGGTGGTGGTGTTGACACAACACTGTAAGGCCTGACAGTTACTCTTGGTGGGCGCAGCAATGGGCCCTGCTGTGAATTATTAGATCAATAATTATAATTGCATGCCCCTGTTGAACAGGGGCTGAAAATATGGGGCCTTAGGCACTGGTGGCACAACACTGCAACCCCTCACAGATACTGTACTTGGAGCACAGCAATGAGGCCTGTTGCAAAGTATTGCATCAAAAATTGTAATTACACGCCCCTGTTAAACAGGGGCTGAAAAATTGGGCCTTAGCCACTGGTGGCGGCACCCATAAACCAAAATGATCTTCCAAGCTATCATCATTAATCAGATCATTGAGGAGGAGGAGGAGGATAGCCAGTCAACATAACAGCACAGGCACTCAGCATCAGCATCAGTCTTGAAGGGATGTGACATTTTAAAATCAATTAGTCTGTTATATCAGCATCAGGTGTGTGGTAGCTGGTGGTGATCCAAGACTGGTTCATCTTGATGAAAGTCAGTCGATCAACCGAGTCGGTGGACAGGCGCACCCTGTGATCCGTGACAAATCCTCCAGCAGCACTGAATGTGCATTCTGAAAGAACGCTGGATGCAGGACAGGCCAGTAGCTCAATTGCATACTGTGCAAGCTCTGGCCAGTGATCCATCCTCAAGACCCAGTAAGCCAGAGGATTTTCGGTGGGGAAGGTGTCCAAGTCTGACCTTGCCCCTAGGTATTCCTGCACCATGTATATCAGACGCTGGCGATGGTTGCTGGAACCGATCATACTTTGGGGCTGCGGACAAAAGAATTGTCTGAACGCATCGGTCAAACGGCCACCTTCCCCACCGCTCCTTCTTTGACTGCCCGAAGCCTCAGCAACTCGTTGTCCAGGACCAGGAGTTTGTAACCTCCCAGTCTCTGGGAACGCGTTGCACAGACCTTTCTGCAAGGCCTCCCGGAGTTGTCTCATCCTCTGCTCCCTCTGCGACGGTAACATAAGGTCCGCAACCTTACCCTTGTACCGTGGATCAAGGAGAGTGGCCAGCCAGTAATGGTCCCTCTCCTTGATCCGAAGAATACGAGGATCCTTCCGCAGACTTTGCAGGATCAGGGAGGCCATGCAGCGTAGGTTAGCTGAGGCATTCAGTCCGGAGTCCTCTGGGTCACTAAGGACGACATGATCCGCAGCCACCTCCTCCCAGCCACGTACAAGTCCACTGGTTTCTTGGGAATGTAAATCATCCCTAAAAGACTGCTGCTGATGATGCTGAGTGCCAGCCTCCACCTCCATGCTGACACAATCCTCCTCCTCCTCTTCCTGTGCGATGGGTGGGACAGAAGGAACACTGTCTGGGTAAAGGGGGCCTTGAGAGGCAAGGAAGTCCTCCTCTTCCTGCCTCTGTTCTGCCTCAAGTGCCCTGTCCATTATTCCACGCAGCGTGTGCTCCAACAGGTGGACAAGAGGTACAGTGTCACTGATGCATGCACTGTCACTGCTCACCATCCTCGTGGCTTCCTCAAATGGTGCCAGGACAGTGCATGCATCCCTGATCATGCCCCACTGGCGTGGTGAAAAAAAACCGAGCTCCCCTGACCCTGTCCTGGTGCCGTAGTCGCACAGGTACTCATTGATGGCCCTCTGCTGCGTGTGCAGCCGCTGCAGCATGGCCAACGTTGAGTTCCACCTGGTGGGCATGTCACATATAAGGCATTTTTTGGGCAGGTTCAACTCCTTTTGCAGCTCAGCCAGGCGAGCACTGGCATTATAAGATCTGCGGAAATGCACACAGACTTTCCTGGCCTGCCTCAGGACATCCTATAAGCCCGGGTACCTGCCCAAGAACCGCTGCACCACCAGGTTAAGGACGTGAGCCATACAGGGCACATGGGTCAGTTGTCCCTGTCGGAGGGCAGAGAGGAGGTTGGTGCCATTGTCGCAAACCACCATTCCTGGCTTAAGCTGGTGTGGCGTCAACCACCTCTCGGCCTGCCCCTGCAGAGCAGACAGGACCTCTGCCCCAGTGTGGCTCCTGTCCCCCAAACACACCAGCGCAAGCACGGCATGGCATCTTTTTGCCTGCGTACTTGCGTAGCCCCTTGAACGCCTACGGAGCACCGCTGGTTCCGAGGACAAACCACAGGAAGAGGCCATGGAGGAAGAAGAAGAGGAGGGGGTGGAGGAGAGAGGTGTGTCACAACCAGTAGTAGCATTTTGGAGGTGTGGCGGTGGAACAACCTCCAACACTACTGCACCTTGTCCTGCATCCTTCCCAGCTGCCAAAAGAGTGACCCAATGGGCCGTGAAAGAAAGGTAACGTCCCTGTCCATGCCTGCTGGACCATGAGTCAGCGGTAATATGCACCTTACCGCTGACCGCCCTGTCCAGCGAGGCCAAGACATGGCCTTCCACATGCCTGTAGAGAGCCGGAATCGCCTTCCGTGAGAAAAAGTGGCGTTTGGGAACCTGCCACTGAGGAACCGCACATTGCACAAACTCACGGAAGGGGGCCGAGTCTACCAACTGAAAAGGCAGCAGTTGAAGCGCTAGCAATTTAGCCAAGCTAGCATTCAACCGCTGGGCATGTGGATGGCTGGGAGTGAACTTCTTTCGACGGTCCAGCAGCTGGGGCAGGGAAATTTGCCTGCTAGAATCGGACGTCGGTGTACTGCTAGCAGAGTGGCCGCAAGTACTTGGCTGTGACACACCTAATTCTACACCTTCATTCCTCTCAGTGCAGGTTTCAGAGAGGACTGAAGGTATAGTGGGGTTGGAGATCCCAGCTGATGCGGTGCAAGAAGAGGTCCGCTTTGTTCTTTGGTGTGGGTCTTTAAGGTAGGCTTGCCAACGAGCTGCATGGCAGGTCAACATATGTCTGATCAAGCATGTGGTGCCCAAGCGGCTGATGTTTTGGCCACGCGATATACGCTTGAGACATATGTTGCAAACAGCAGCTGTGCGATCTAATGCACTCGCCTCAAAAAAGGCCCACACCAAAGAACTTTTTGAATGACGGGCAGAGGCAGCGCCCTGCACAGGCGGAGCTCTGCGGTGTGATTCCGTCGGTGTGCTGCCCATACGCTGGCCACCAAAGGGCATCCGGCCTCGTTGGAGATGTGCCTCCTCCTCATCCTCCTCCTCCTCCTCTCTCCTATTAGGCACCCACGTGGAGTCAGTGACCTCATCATCCCCTCCCTCCTCATCACTGGAGCCAATCTGGCAGTATGCTGCAGCTGCTGGAGCATGACTGCCAGATTGGTGTCCTTCTTGAGCATCCCCTCTCTCTGCTCTCACGCTACTGCCTTCCTCTAGCTGGGTATCATCATCAGATCCTTCAAAACGCTGGGCATCCTCCTGGAGCATGTACCCAACACTGTGCTCAAACAGTTCGGGGGACTCCTCAGGAGGAGGACATGGTGGGTCTAGGGAAGGAGTGACTAATGATGACATTGATACCAGAGAAGAGGACGCTTTGGCAGCTGCTTTGCCAGTACCCTGAGCCTGGGTGAGAGAGGATGAGGAGGATAAGGTGGGCTTGGTCATCCACTCTACCAAGTCTTCGGCATGATGTGGCTCAACATGTCCAGCTGCCGAAAAGAAGGACAAGCGTGTCCCATGGCCATGTGCTGATGACAATGCACCGCGTCCACGACCAGCACTGTTGCCCCCAGACACAGAGCCTGCTTGCCCTCTTTTTTTGCCTCCTGACTGTCTGCCTCTCCTTGTTTGCCTTCCAGACATTTTAATGGATGGCCTGCAGGGAGATGGGAAAAACAGAAATAAGGGCTACCTTCAGGTGTATACTGTGCAGGAGGCTTAGCAACAAAGACACTGACACTGTCCCCTGCCTATCCTTCTCTGTCCCTAAACACAAGGATTTGCAATATGCTTCAGCAAGATTGGTTTAGCACAGAATAGCACACTGACAGTTTCCCTCACTGTCCTTCTCTGTCCCTACAAACAAGGTTTAGCACAGAATAGCACACTGATGGTTTCCCCGCGTGTCCTTCTCTGTCCCTAAACTCAAGGATTTCAAATATGGTTCAGCAAGATTGGTTTAGAACAGAATAGCACACTGACAGTTTCCCCGAGTGTCCTTCTCTGTCCCTAAACTCAAGGATTTCAAATATGGTTAAGCAAGATTGGTTTAGCACAGAATAGCACACTGACACTTTCCCTCACTGTCCTTCTCTGTCCCTACAAACAAGATTTAGCACAGAATAGCACACTGATAGTTTCCCCGAGTGTCCTTCTCTGTCCCCAAACTCAAGGATTTCAAATATGGTTCAGCAAGATTGGTTTAGAACAGAATAGGGACAGAGAAGGACACTCGGGGAAACTGTCAGTGTGCTATTCTGTTCTAAACCAATCTTGCTGAACCATATTTGAAATCCTTGAGTTTAGGGACAGAGAAGGACACTCGGGGAAACTATCAGTGTGCTATTCTGTGCTAAATCTTGTTTGTAGGGACAGAGAAGGACAGTGAGGGAAACTATCAGTGTGCTATTCTGTGCTAAACCAATCTTGCTGAACCATATTTGAAATCCTTGAGTTTAGGGACAGAGAAGGACACTCGGGGAAACTGTCAGTGTGCTAAACTCAAGGATTTCAAATATGGTTCAGCAAGATTGGTTTAGCACAGAATAGCACACTGATAGTTTCCCTCACTGTCCTTCTCTGTCCCTACAAACAAGATTTAGCACAGAATAGCACACTGATAGTTTCCCCGAGTGTCCTTCTCTGTCCCTAAACTCAAGGATTTCAAATATGGTTCAGCAAGATTGGTTTAGAACAGAATAGCACACTGACAGTTTCCCTGAGTGTCCTTCTCTGTCCCTAAACTCAAGGATTTCAAATATGGTTCAGCAAGATTGGTTTAGGACAGAATAGCACACTGACACTTTCCCTCACTGTCCTTCTCTGTCCCTACAAACAAGATTTAGCACAGAATAGCACACTGATAGTTTCCCCGAGTGTCCTTCTCTGTCCCTAAACTCAAGGATTTCAAATATGTGTGACAGCAGGAAGGTAAAGTCACCTGGTTGCATCCAGGGGGTAGATATATTTCGCCCAGATTCAGGCTTTACGCCGACTTATACAACTAGGTGGAGAGTTGTATAAGCCCAGCTAAGGCTAGTGGGCTCATGGATGACTCATACCTCTAGGGAGAGTGCTGGGCGTCGTGCAGACAGGGAGTTGATGAGACCAGCTGAAGCTTGTCAGCTCATTTAGGCCTCTATAAGAACTCCCAGCTTCATTAGGGGTTAGCTCATGCCTGGAACCAGACCTGTGTGGACTGTCTAGGGAGAGTGAACCCCTGTGCGGTGAGACAAAGCCTGTGTGGCTATTTGCTTGGACATTTAAAACCAGGGACTTAGGGACTAGGACAGCACTAGGCTGATCCCAGTTGTTAGTTAGGAAACCTGTATGTTTAGTCAGAGGTCAACTTGACCAGGATTTATTTTGGTTATGTTTCTTTTGCTTTGCTGTGTTTTGTCACTGTAAATAGAAAATAAACCGCACCTTTTTGATTTTGAAAACCACAACCTCCGTTTGCTGGGCCTGTTTTGTGTGGGGAGCCCATCCCGGGGGTCACACACACCCGCTGCCGAGCTAACCCCCTCACAGTTGGTGGAGAACCAGTGGCAGTTTTTTTTAAGCCAGCATGGAGGAGATACTGAAGCAGCTGGCTCTAGCAAATGCCAATCAACAGCAGACAAATGCAGGTTTGCAAAAGAGCCTTGCAGCTCATCAACAGAGCCTTGCAGCTCAACAACAGAACTTTGCATCCCATCAGCAAGCTCATCAACAGAGCCTTGCAGCCCAGCAGCAGACAAACGCAACTTTGCAACAGAGTCTGGAGGCTCAGCAACGAGCCCAGCAGCAATCTGAGGCCCGCTTCATAGACCTGTTGCAGAAGCAAGAGCAGAGACTACAACAACAGATGGAAGCAGTAATGCAGCAACGTCCGCAGACCAGTGAGGAAAGCCGTCCCACTAATACCGCGTCCTTTGGGGTGAGTCGTTTATTGACAAAAATGACTGGAGGGGATGATCCAGAGGTATTTTTGACCACATTTGAAAGGACCGCTGAAAGAGAAAAGTGGCCTGAGGAGCAGTGGGCTGGACTGGTGGCTCCTCTGTTAACTGGTGAATCGCAGAAAGCTTACTATGACCTAGAGCCTAACCAAGCAAAAGACTATGTGATGCTAAAAGCTGAAATATTGGCAAGGCTGGGTGTCACCCAGGCTGTCCGGGCTCAGCGTGTGCATAACTGGACTTTCCAGCTTGGAAAACCCCCCAGGTCTCAAATGTATGATCTCATTCACCTGAGCAGAAAGTGGCTACAGCCAGAGACTTTGTCCGCACCAAAGATTGTGGAACGTGTTGTAATGGATCGGTTTTTGAGAGCTCTTCCTACTGCCATCCAAAAGTGGGTAAGCCATGGAGACCCAGAGACGGCCGATGGTCTTGTGGATCGTGTGGAGAAATACTTGGCTACAGAGAACCTGACGGCCTCTTCCAGAGACACTCGGACTTTCCACCCTAAGACCAGACCATCCCCAGGGGCGGATAAGAGGATTCCAAGGGGTGAGGGTGGAGAGAGTGAGAGGGTGGGAGCTCTACCCCAAGTTTGGCGAGAACAGCCTGGGAAATCAGCGGCTCAAGAGGCGGCAAGAAGGATCGTTTGCTACCGCTGCCGGCAAGCGGGACATATTGCAGCCAATTGCCCGGTTGTGGAGGAACCCATGCAGTGTGACTTTCTGACGGGCAGACGTCAGTCGCTGTGTGCGACAGTCGCATGCACTGCCATTCGAGGAACTGAGAAACATTTATGCAAAATGTGTGTTAATGGTAGAAATGTTGTGGTATTGCTGGATTCAGGTAGCCTTGTGACCCTGATAAAGGCTGAGTTAGTTAAAACAGAGGTCTCTGGGAATAGCAAGGTAGCTGTTATTTGTGTGCATGGGGACACCCGAGAGTATCCAGTGACTACAGTGTGTTTCGAGACCCCCAAAGGTACCCTCTCTCATCCAGTGGGCTTAGTATCTCAGTTACCGCATGACGCCATTGTGGGAAGGGATTTTCCGAAGTTCTGGGAACTGTGGGATGATCCTGAGCCCCTCACTGGTGCCCCTATGTACCAGGAATGTGATAGCCAGAACTCCCCTGAGAGTGGTGAGGACTCTCCGGAATTTCCCTTATCAGTATTGCCAGGGGAGACTCAAGAAACTGGAGAGGAGCCCACCTCCTCAGACGAAAACCTACCGTCTGTGGAGTTTTCTGATCTTGAGGTTCACAGGGAAAACTTTGCCACAGAACAGTTGAAAGACCCCGCCCTAATAAAGGCACGGGAAAACGTAGTGAAAATAGATGGCGAGTTAGTGAACCCAGATAATACCTGCACTTACCCATACTTCAGCGTAGAGAAGGACCTACTGTATCGGGTGGCAAAAAGGGCAGAAGAAACCGTTGAGCAGCTTGTGGTGCCCAAACCTTACAGGAAGTTGGTGTTGGAGTTGGCCCATGGGCACATTCTTGGAGGTCATCTGGGGACAGAGAAAACCCGAGAGAGGGTATTACAGAGATTCTATTGGCCGGGGGTGATGAAGGACGTAGAAAATTATTGTTCCTCCTGCCCTGTGTGTCAGAGGTTGGCCCCGATGCCACATTTCCGTAGCCCGCTGGTCCCTCTACCCATCATTGAGGTCCCGTTTGAGAGGATCGCCATGGATTTGGTAGGTCCTATAATCAAGTCCGCTAGGGGGCACCAGTACATATTAGTTATAATGGACTATGCCACCCGTTATCCAGAAGCGATCCCTCTCCGAAATACCTCGGCCAAAACCATAGCCAAAGAGCTATCTCTTGTTTTTAGCCGGGTGGGTATTTGTAAAGAACTGCTTACGGACCAAGGTACACCCTTTATGTCCCGGGTTATGAAAGAGCTGTGTAAATTGTTCAAAGTGACGCAATTGCGTACGTCTGTGTATCACCCCCAAACCGATGGGCTGGTTGAAAGATTCAACAAAACCCTAAAACAAATGTTGAAGAAAGTGGTGGATAGAGATGGAAAGGATTGGGACTGTTTACTTCCTTATTTGATGTTTGCTATTAGGGAGGTGCCCCAATCCTCTACGGGATTCTCCCCCTTTGAGTTACTGTATGGGAGACACCCAAGAGGGCTGTTGGATATTGCCAAGGAAACTTGGGAAAGTGAGAGTTCTCCCCACAGGAGTGTGATTGAGCATGTCGCCCTGATGCAAGATCGAATTGCACAGGTAATGCCCATCGTGAAGGAACATTTGGCCCAAGCGCAGTTGGCACAGCAGAGAGTGTACAACCGTGGAGCCAAGACCCGTACCTTTTCCCCGGGGGATAGGATATTGGTACTTGTCCCTACGGTTGAAAGTAAATTCCTTGCCAAATGGCAAGGCCCCTACGAGATAATGGAAAAAGTGAGCGAAGTGAATTACAAGGTCAGACAACCAGGAAGGCGAAAGCCCGAACAGATCTATCACGTTAATCTGTTGAAAGCCTGGAGGGATAGAGAGTCCCTAGTCGCAGACACTTGGTCACCAGCTCAAACTGGTTGCGTGATTCCTGAGGTTGGAATAGCAGCCACCTTGTCACAACCCCAACAACAGGAGGTTAAGGAGTTTGTGCTTCGCAACAAGGAGGTATTCTCTGAGCTGCCGGGACAAACATCTGGGGTAGAGCATGACATCATTACCCCGCCCGGTGAAAGGGTGAAGTTAAAACCCTATCGGATCCCAGAGGTTCGACGGGAGGCAATACGGGAGGAAGTACAGAAAATGCTGAACTTAGGGGTGATAGAGGAGTCCCAAAGTGATTGGTCTAGTCCCATCGTGTTGGTGCCTAAACCGGATGGGAGCTGGCGATTTTGTAACGATTTTCGTCAGTTGAACAAAGTTACAAAATTTGACACCTACCCCATGCCACGTATAGATGAGTTGATCGACCGGCTGGGAACAGCCCGATACATGACGACTCTTGACCTCACAAAAGGGTATTGGCAAATCCCCCTGGCCAAGTCGGCCAAAGAGAAAACCGCATTTGTAACCCCAGACGGGGCGTTCCAATATAAAAGAATGCCGTTCGGGTTACAGAATGCGCCGGCCACATTCCAGCGGAAAATGGACCAGATACTGAGGCCCCATCGGAAGTATGCTGCGGCTTACCTGGATGACGTAATTGTCCATAGCACAGATTGGGCCTCACATCTGCCAAAAGTGCAAGCAGTCCTGGACTCTGTTCGGGAAGCGGGGTTTACGGCTAACCCCAAGAAGTGTACCATTGGGCAGGAGGAGGCCAAATATCTTGGGTACACCATTGGGAGGGGAGTAATAAAACCCCAACTCAACAAAGTCGAGGCCATCCAGAGTTGGCCACGTCCCAACAGCAAGAAGCAGGTACGAGCCTTTCTGGGAATCGCTGGGTATTATCGGCGATTCATTCCCCACTTTGCTTCTAAGGCTGTGCCCCTAACCAACCTGACGAAGGGGAAAGGGTCGGTCATGATTAAATGGACCCCCGAGGCTGAGGCAGCATTCCAATTCTTGAAACAAGCCTTATGTAGCCAGCCAGTGTTGTACTCACCCGACTTCTCTAAAGACTTTGTCGTACAAAGTGATGCGTCAGATGTGGGGTTAGGAGCAGTATTGTCCCAGGTCTGGAACGGGGAAGAGCACCCAGTCATTTACCTCAGCAGGAAGTTGAAGTCCCATGAGGTAAATTACGCCACCGTTGAAAAGGAGTGTTTAGCGGTGAAGTGGGCTCTAGATTCCCTTCGGTACTACCTGCTAGGTAGGCACTTTGACATGGTTACGGATCACGCTCCGTTAAAGTGGATGGCTCAAAACAAGGAAACAAATAGAAGAGTGAATAGGTGGTTCCTGGCCCTCCAGGAATTCAACTTCACAGTAAAGCATCGCCCTGGCGTTCAAATGGGGAATGTGGATGCTTTGTCTCGAGTACATGAATGCCTGATTGCTGGTGTTCCAACCCCGAGGTTAAAACAAGAGGGGGGGGTATGTGACAGCAGGAAGGTAAAGTCACCTGGTTGCATCCAGGGGGGTAGATATATTTCGCCCAGATTCAGGCTTTACGCCGACTTATACAACTAGGTGGAGAGTTGTATAAGCCCAGCTAAGGCTAGTGGGCTCATGGATGACTCATACCTCTAGGGAGAGTGCTGGGCGTCGTGCAGACAGGGAGTTGATGAGACCAGCTGAAGCTTGTCAGCTCATTTAGGCCTCTATAAGAACTCCCAGCTTCATTAGGGGTTAGCTCATGCCTGGAACCAGACCTGTGTGGACTGTCTAGGGAGAGTGAACCCCTGTGCGGTGAGACAAAGCCTGTGTGGCTATTTGCTTGGACATTTAAAACCAGGGACTTAGGGACTAGGACAGCACTAGGCTGATCCCAGTTGTTAGTTAGGAAACCTGTATGTTTAGTCAGAGGTCAACTTGACCAGGATTTATTTTGGTTATGTTTCTTTTGCTTTGCTGTGTTTTGTCACTGTAAATAGAAAATAAACCGCACCTTTTTGATTTTGAAAACCACAACCTCCGTTTGCTGGGCCTGTTTTGTGTGGGGAGCCCATCCCGGGGGTCACACACACCCGCTGCCGAGCTAACCCCCTCACATATGGTTCAGCAAGATTGGTTTAGAACAGAATAGCACACTGACAGTTTCCCTCACTGTCCTTCTCTGTCCCTACAAACAAGGATTAGCACAGAATAGCACACTGACACTTTCCCTCACTGTCCTTCTCTGTCCCTACAAACAAGGTTTAGCACAGAATAGCACACTGACACTTTCCCTCACTGTCCTTCTCTGTCCCTACAAACAAGGTTTAGCACAGAATGACACACTGACACTCTCCCTACCTATCCTTCTCTGTCCCTAAACACAAGGAATCCAGGATTAGTAAAGGAAAAAAATGACACTGTCCCTGCCTATGCTTCTCTTTCCCTGCTCCGGAACACACTACACAAGGCCGCCGCGCTGGCAGCCTTTTATAGTGTGGGGCGTGTACTAAACCCCCTCAGCAATAATTGGCCACAGGCATCCTGCCTGTGGCCAATCATTGCTCTCCTCGCTGCCGGCGCTGTGATTGGCCAAGCATGCGGGGTCACAGTGCATGCTTGGCCAATCACAGCGCCTGGATGACACTGCGATGGCGTAGTGCATTGTGGGCCGTTCGCGTCGCTCGAATTTGGTGCGAACGGCCCAAATAGTTCGATCTTCGTCGAACGATCGAACAGCCGATGTTCGAGTCGAACGTATGTTCGACTCGAACACGAAGCTCATCCCTACCCACTACTCTCCGAAGCAAAAATTGCCTGGAGTCCAAAAACAAAAAGAAACTTAGAACTAACAAACTGTTAAACCAGGGCATCTTAAAAGTAAAAAGCCGCGCACCCCCTGGGCCAGGGGGTGTGTGAACCCACTAAAGGGTTGTTGACCCCTCAAAAAATACAGAAACTGGGGTCAAGTAAAATGGTATACATAGCTTCAGCCAATGGGAACGATTTTCAGGTTGGAAATCTTGAGGCATAGCGCTTCTGGGGTGTGAAATTTGACTTGGATGATTTCTGTCTCACCGGGGTCCAGATGCGGCTCGTAGCCGTTGGTGGTTTAGGAGTAGCTGGAAGAGGCATAGGATCTTCATCAGGGAGGGGTGGTATACCCAAGTTGCGCAAAAAGGTATCGCTCTCCTGTAGGTCACGTAAGGAGTATTGTATTCCATCCCTGGATGCAGAAAGGCGAAAGGGGAACCCCCAGCGGTATAAGACTTTGTGGGATTGGAGATGTAGGGTTAGAGGGCGAAGGTTTCTCCTTCTAGCCAACGTAATAGGTGAGAGATCACTAAAGATTTGGATCTTGGATCCCTTGAACTCAATTCTGGATCGGTTGCGGGTTGCTAAAGTCAGAGCTTCTTTACTATCGTAGTAATGGAACCTGACAACTACATCTCTAAGGTTAGCCCCCGCTGGAGGTTTAGGGGCCAATGATCTGTGAGCTCTGTCCAAACGCCAATCTATGCCAGGGATATTGGGGGCAACCACGTTGAATAGGCTTAAAAGGAAGGGGCGGAGGTCTTCTACAGCTTCCGAAATACCTTTGAATCGCAGGTTTTGCCTACGTTCCCTGTTTTCCAGGTCTTCCTGCTGGGCTTGGAGCTGGGTGACTGTGTTTTTTATGGTAGCATTGTCCTCCTCCAGCACCTGTACATATTGCACCATCTCATCAAATTTATATTCTAGGGAGTCGGTGCGTTCTCCAAGTTGACCGATTTCCCCTCTCAGTTCTTTGGCTAGCTTTCCCACTTCTAGTGCAATGTTGTGGGTAATGGCTTGGAGAAAAGATTCTAGTTTAGCATCTAAGACTTCCGCTGTCAGCGGGGGGTGGGGGGAGCTCCCGATGTGGGAGTGGGGGCAATGTCAAAAAGAGAATCTGTGTTCAGCTCTGGCTGCTCCGATATGGGCTGTGTGTCTCCGAGAGCACCTGAAGCCGCGGGTGGCGGTTTATTCAGGAAGCGATCCATCGTGGAGGAGTTCTGAGGCTTGTGGGTTGTGGAGTAATTGTGTCTTTGATCCCCAATTTTGCCCATGGGGTGTGCGGCTGCAGTGGGAGGCTGCGGAGGTGACTCCCGTGTATATTGAAGCTGCAGGTCAGTCAGTGGGAGTCTCGGAGAGGTGGCGAGAGACAGGGCCCCAGTCTCACATGTCCACCATGATCAGAAGCCCCACATGTCCAGTATTTTTCTGAGTGGGGGCATAAGTAGGGGAACTGGAGTCTTTGAATCTAATTGCAAAGGGGGGGGGAAATGTCCCTTTAAGAACCTGCTGCATGTACAGTAGAAAGTATGTTGCAGGGCTGATAAGCACCTGAGGCTTTTGCAATGTTAAGCCCTAACCGTGTGACCAGGCATGTTTAGTGGAGTAGTGTATAGTCTCTACGGAGAACTGTGCCTGGGTCAGGAGGATGGGGTAGGCTCAAAGGGCTTCAGGATGGCGTCAGGCCGCTGGTATGGGAGGCTGGCCGTAGGGGTCTACAGGCTGGCTTCTGTATGGAGAAATGTCAACAGTTTACTCAATCCTCTAGAACTTATGAGGAGAGAGCTAGGCGTTAGGGAGGCTGGAATCAAGAACTGGCCAGGAGTCTGGGTGTAGCAAGATGGCCCCCGTCCTCCAGGAGTAGGCTGAAGCCGTGGCCTTTCCTAAAACAGCCGCCATCCGGAGGAGCACCGTTTCGTCTAGGGCAGAGCTCTTAGAACAGTCCCTAGCTGGTGCCCAGACAGTCCACCGCTGTTTAGGAGTGCTGACACAAGGGAAGGAGTGTACCTGAGAGGTGATGATGCGGCTGGTTTCTCGGGCCTCAAGATGGCGTCGGGCCGCGGGTGTGTAGTGCTGGTACACCCGGCCTCTGGACTTCAGATGTTACGTCCGCTGCCCTCCCAGACCGGTGAAGCTGCCACTGTTGTTCATGGATGGGGCATCCGTTCGTCCCGCTGATCGCGGCACTTGAGCGCGGAGGTTGCGGAGGCCTCGTAGGCCTCAAGATGGCGGCGGGCCCCCGGTGTATGAAGCCGGCAACGGGCCGGGTAGCAGAGCGTATATTCGGCCGGGAACTTCAATTTCGGTTGGGAGTAGCTCTGGGGATGCCCTTGGACTTGGATGGGCCTTTTGGTGGCCAAGATTGGAATCGCTGGATCAGGATGGCAGTGGATCCCAGCAGGGTAAGCGGAGCTCCACAGCAACACCACTTTAATTGTTTTTTGTAGCATTTTATTATACATTGGTGGACTTTTGTTGATGCATGAGGATCACTTTATATATGGACATTCATTTGGACTGTAAAAATATGATTATTTGTTGTTACTTACCATGCACTGCAGGTTATAGCGATTAAAGTTTGCACATTACATAATTATTTGAAGTTTTTGGCAGGACTCCAGGACAGCACTGGGATTAAAGTAGGATAGGTTTATGAGAGGTTGTTGGAGCTCTCTCCTCTCTCTGGTTGATTTGCCCTGTTATAACAATGCACCTTTTAACACTTATGTCCATTTTGTTTCTTCTAGGAAATAAGTGACAACCGTATTATTTGAAATTTCCCATCACCTTCTGTTTAAAAGATAGTGTCATGGGGAAAACAGAGAGAACAGGTTACCCACTCCAGCAGAGACACATATAGCAGAGACCTGACAGAGGCCCTAACTAACTTTAACAGAAATGTATGAGTTCATGCATTTATTCATTCAGCAACCAGTTTGGGTTTACTAAATGCTTAATTATTTAGCACTTAACTGGAAATTTTGTGGATTAAATATAAAGTCAGATTTGTGCTGAATGCATGCAGTGTTAGAATGACAGTATTCTTCTCTGCTGCTCCATTAACAACTCCATCCTTGGTCTTATTCGACCTCTTCCTTTTCTCTTCCTAGAGCCAGCCCCCTGGAAAACCCCCTCGCTTCCTCCCTCCCCCTTCTCTCTTGTTCCATCTTCATCTACCTTGCTCCTTGGATGTCATTATACTCCAGACTAGGAGAGTCATTACTTTTCGCATATTGGTATTTTTCTTTGGATCAACTTTTTATTGTCATAATGCTGCTTCCCCTTAAGCTGCTCAGTCTGGTGGTTTGAGTTTACATTACTACATTAATGTACTAACTATCTGATTGATCAACATCTGATTGTTGTACAGTATATATTATTGTCTTACCAAACTATCATTTTGCTGTTTTTTATTACCCCATCACTACTTTTTGTATTTCAAGTGCCTTATTGTAAAAATCAATAAAGATATTGAACAAGAAAATTACAGTATTCTAACTTCCACAAAATGTGCACAAAAAATGAGTGGATATCAAACAGCAAACTGGAACTAAATCTCTTAAAAGCTGTATTATTTGTTTAATTTGCTTAAACAAATAAGTAACCTTTACGGCACATCAGTGACGGCTGGTGCTCCATCTTTTTTTTTTTTGGGGGGGGGGCGGCAAACAAACCACAAGAAAAAATGTGAATAAGTCATTTGCGCTACTGTACGTACATAGGATAATGTTATATTATACAGAAAAAGTGATAGATAACATAAAGCAGCAAAACCAAATAGTGTTCACCATACACAGAAATAGAATAAATAAAGTAAAGTGATCTCGCGCTAAAATGTGTAATCACTATAAAAACTGAAATAGGGGTGTGTTCAGTGGCGGCTGGTGCTCAACATTTTTGGGGGGGCGCAAACAAACTGAAAAAAAAAAAATCAATTGCCGCCACTGTGCCCATTAAACGCAGCCACTGTGCCCAAACTTCACCAGTTTGCCCCCTCAAATACAGCCAGTTTGTTTCCATATACAGCCAGTGTGCCCCCATATATATACAGCCAGTGTGCCCCCATATACAGCCAGTGTGCCCCCATATACAGCCAGTGTGCCCCCATATATATATATAGCCAGTGTGCCCCCATATACAGCCAGTTTGTCCCCATATATATAGCCAGTGTGCCCCCATATATATAGCCAGTTTGTCCCCATATACAGCCAGTGTGTCCCCATATATATAGCCAGTGTGTCCCCATATACAGCCAGTTCCCCCCAAATGCAGCCAGTTCCCCCCCCATATACAGCCAGTTCCCCCCAAATGCAGCCAGTTTGTCCCCCATATACAGCCAGTTCCCCCAAATGCAGCCAGTTTGTCCCCCATATACAGCCAGTTCCCCCCAAATGCAGCCAGCGTGTCCCCCATATACAGCCAGTTCCCCCTAAATGCAGCCAGTTTGTCCCCCATATACAGCCAGTTCCCCCAAATGCAGCCAGTTTGTCCCCCATATACAGCCAGTTCCCCCCAAATGCAGCCAGTTTGTCCCCCATATACAGCCAGTTCCCCCCAAATGCAGCCAGCGTGTCCCCCATATACAGCCAGTTCCCCCCATATTCAGCCAGTTTGTCCCCCATATACAGCCAGTTCCCCCCAAATGCAGCCAGTTTGTCCCCCATATACAGCCAGTTCCCCCCAAATGCAGCCAGCATGTCCCCCATATACAGCCAGTTCCCCCCAAATGCAGCCAGCATGTCCCCCATATACAGCCAGTTCCCCTCATATTCAGCCAGTTTGTCCCCCATATTCAGCCAGTTCCCCCCATATTCAGCCAGTTTGTCCCCCATATTCAGCCAGTTTGTCCCCCAAATGCAGCCTGTCCCCCCCCCCAGCCCTGCACTTACCTTCCTCGGTCCGCGCCGTCCTCAATGTGTTCTCCCGCCCTCGATGTCGCTTCAGCCAATCAGGTTACCGGTAACCAGATCCGGTGAACCTGATTGGCTGAAACCTCCACACAGTCTTCTTCCAGGAACGCACCCCCGTGCGTACCTGGGAGGAGTTTTTGGAAGCCGAATACAGCGTGAGAGCTGTATTCGGAAAGCCTATCAGAGCCGCTGGCTCTGATAGGCACTTCCAAGCCACACCCACCGCCGGCCGCCGCTCTAATTCAGATGGCCGGCGCTCACCAGGAGGCCAGCCATATGTATAGTGGGCAGCGCGGCAGTGGCGACAATACACAGATTCATGCAATGCATGAATCTGTGTATTGTCTTTCAGTGGCGGTGCGGGAGCGAGAGGGGGCGGCGCTCCGGCGCCCTCTATGGACGCACCGCCACTGGGTGTGCTAGTGTTCTATATGCAATCTATGTGAATAATATGCAAAGTATATAAAAAGAGAAATAACGTCCAGCAATATCAATGAATATTGAAAAAATCCTGTGAATATTGAAACAATCCTTCCGATGGATAACAAAATAAGTGGATGAATAGTCCAAGTGAAATATAGTGAAGAAGTGATGAATAAGGGGCCTTCGTGAAGAAAGTGAATCTGAAGGGAGTAGATAGATGCTAATAACACTTTCCAAAATTGTATAAAGGGTGCTGGTTGTCCAAAGACTGGTCTCCCAGAACTCTCACCTCATTGGATGAAACAACTCACATTGTTTGAATATGAATATGGTTCTACCTCGGGCAAAGTAGTCCCCCAGCCTTCTCTTTGAATCTCTCTGGCTCTTTTACAGCTAAAAGCTATTGGCTTATACTGATCCTTCAAGCTGCAATTGCCTTCCACAAGTCTATCCCAATACGCTCCAATATATGGGACACTTTTCTTAGAAAAAAAACAGCAGCTGCTTGTTATTTCACAATACACCCACATCTAGTTAGGGGAGGTAGACAGCAGTTTTGTCTCATGTGATAGCATTTAATTTCCAAGTTATTGTGTGTATGGTGGAATCAGCCGCTTGCTGATTGACAAAACAAAAACAATCTATCCATGCCCAGCTTTAACAGGTGTATCAGTGAGGCTCCAAAAAATGCTGAGTAGCGTGCCGGGTGTGGTGAACAAGCCTGTGTTTTCAGGACAAAAGTGAGCTCCCAGGTGCTGTAGGGCAACAAATCCTCCTGCCACCCCCCGTTCGGTCGGTCAGTCCATCAGTCAAAATCCCCCACCCCCCCATCGCTCGGTCGATCGGCAAACCCTGCACGTACCGCATATAGGTCACGAGCCTGCATCTTCTCCTCAGTGTCTCCTTCTCGGCATCTCCTCCTCTGTGTTTCCTGCTCAGCATCTCCTCCTCGGCGGCTTCCCCCTGCATCTCCTTCTTGGCAGCCAATACCAGTCGCTTCTCCTTGTGGCCAATCGGGTCTCAGGACCCGCTTCCTGATTGGCTGGGAGGAGAATCAGAAAGACAATAGAGAATATTAATTTGCTATTGTCACACAACTGGGTGGGCTCAGGGTGCAGTGCTCTGCGCCCCAAACCTACCTTTTTTTTAAGCCAATTAGAGCCTCACTCTCTAATCACGTGCTTCAAAAACATTTTTTAAATCCATGCATCCGGCGCCATGCATGAAGATTAGGGGCTAGGTGCATGGATTAGGGGGTGGCGCCCCTGCAATGCTGCACATGGATTGAAGAAAAAACACCACTTTTTAAATCTTTTTTATAAATCCTATGGCCAGTATTATAACAATCAAATAACAGCAGAATGTAAAAAATATGTTAATGATGTTAATGATAATATACAATACAAATCAAATTAAAAGTATTTCAAATCATATACCGTAAGTGAAATAAAAGCGTCTGCTGTATAATAAAACATGTTTTCAGGCTATTGTAGGGCAAAAAAAAGGCAGGTCGCCACACTCTATCAAAAGTGTCCATCTGCATTCTGACAGATCTCTCTGTATCACATCTGTAACATTTGCAAGTGCTCTAAATATGAGAATAACTATTTTACGGTAATTACTACTGCAGTAAGTGTATGAAGGTACCTCTTCATCACAGACATTCTTAAGAAAGGAAGAAATGTATGAAATTAATTTTCAAGACAATTAATCAGCTGCTGGCCGTAGGAAAGAATATAAAGAATTTTATTTCATCCATTTAAAATTTCATTTTTTGCAGTATTTTTTCAATAGACCTAATTAATTGGTATAGCACACATTTTTTTTATATGTAGCATTATATATGATAACTGTATTCTGCTAATCTGACATCTGGGTAGATTTTCAGACTGTACTAAAGTAGAGACAAAGGTTACAACATTTGCAACCAGACATTAAAGTGTATGCATAGCTTTTTTTCCCATTTGAACAGAGAAGGAAATAATTAGATTCAAATCAAGTTTTTATTGCTAGATTGGGGAGAAAAATAGTGAATACACCTCAAAACTCCTACCAGTTTCACATATATAAATCAAAAGGAATAACATTGAAGAGAAATTTCATGAGTTTAGTCTTTGAAAAAAGATATAACACGTTTGTATTAAAACACTAAGATAAAAATGTAAATGTTGTGGGTAGATGTTTATCTCGGTTTACTAATAAAATAGAATTTCTTCCTAATTTCTTCTCTTTTTTGAAGTTTGTATTGCTGTCTGTGGCTCCACTAGGTAGATTCATCCTTTCCATTTGTCATGTGATTGTTGTCACTGAGATAAAAACTGCTGGAAACAACTGTTCAAGAGGTTATTACCGAAACCAATTTTACTGTGTTTAGTTGTAGACATATACTAATGCCGTGTAAACTGTCCGATGGACTTTTCTCATCAGACAAACCGATCGTGTATTGGCCTCATCGGTCTTTTTTCCATTGGTGAGAAAAAATAGAACATGTTTTAAATTTATCCGATGGGAAAAAAAACGATAGCAAATTCCGATCGTCTGTGTGGAACTCCATCGGACAAAAAACCCACGCATGCTCAGAATCAAGTTGACGCATGCTCAGAAGCATTGAACTTCATTTTTCTTGGCTTGTCTGAGTGTTTTACGTCACTGCGTTTGGGACGGTCGGATTTTTGACTGATGGTGTGTAGGCAAGACTGATGGAAGTCAGCTTCATCGCATTTCCGATGGAAAAATCCATCGGATTAGAATCCATAGGAAATCCGATCGTGTGTACAGGGCTTAACAGTTAATTGGCAGTTTAAACAGTGTTGTCAGTCAACAGTTAGGATATGTTTAACCACCTTGCGCCCGCCGTATGACTATGTACGGCCGCAAGGTGGTTCTTAAATGCCGGGAGGCTGTCTTTTTACGGCCTCCGCTCCTCCGGCCACTGGGGGGCGCGCGAGCGCTGCCGTCGGCGCGCGCACGTGCCCGGCGCGTCACTGTAATGCCGATGCGCATGCCTGGCGGCCGCGATGTCCACCAGGTACCCGCGATCGGCCGGTACAGAGACAAGGACATGGATCTGTGTGTGTAAACACACAGATCCATGTCCTGTCAGGGAGAGAGGAGACCGATGCTGTGTCCCTTGTACATAGGGACACAGATTGGTCACTTCCCCCAGTCAGTCCCCTCCCCCCCCACAGTAGTAATCACTCCCAGGGCATATATTTAACCCCTTCCTCGCCCCCTAGTGTTAACCCATTCCCTGCCAGTCACATTTATACAGTAATCAGTGCATATTTATAGCACTGTTCGCTGTATAAATGTGAATGGTCCCAAAATAGTGTCAAAAGTGTCCGCTGTGTCCGCCATAATGTCGCAGTCACGAAAAAAATCGCTGATCGCCGCCATTACTAGTAAAAAAAAAAAAATGATAAAAATGCCATAAAACTACCCCCTATTTTGAAAACGCTATAACTTTTGCGCAAACCAATCAATAAACGCCGATTGAGATTTTTTTACCAAAAATATGTAGAAGAATACGTATCGGCCTAAACTGAGGACATATTTTTTTTTTTTTTTTTAAATTGGGATATTTATTATAGCAAAAATCTAAAAATATTGTGTTTTTTGGAAAATTGACGCACTTTTTTGTTTATAGCGCAAAAAATAAAAACCGCAGAGATGATCAAATACCACCAAAAGAAAGCTCTATTTGTGGGAAAAAAAGGACGTTGATTTTGTTTGGGAGCCACGTCACACGACCGCGCAATTGTCATTCAAAGCGTGACAGTGCCGAAAGCTGAAATTTCGTCTGGGCAGGAAGGGGGTATATGTGCCCAGTAAGGAAGTGGTTAAAGCTTGGAAAGAGTAAAAAGATGGCATTGTTATTATGCTGCTCCTTTTTCATAGTCAATTCACTGTGAATTTGGTAATTTGGTGGGCAAGCAGTATTACATAAAGTAGAACTAAAAGCAAACATTTATTTTTAATTTTGTTCCACAAAAACTTTATAGTAAAAGGGATCGTGTACACTATAAAATCAGACTATTAATAACCAAATTAAAAGTTACCCAATAAAAATACAAAGTCGGTACATAAACAAAGTTTTATAAAAGCGATCCACATCTCTGCCATGGGGAACACTCCCCTGAGATGTGTAAGAACTAAGAAAACAAATTAACACAAATCAATGTTAAGGAATGGCAAAAAAGATGCTCAATGATACATGTATTAGGAAGAAACTGCAGTATGTAGACATATCGCCTCTAATAACAAGAATGTAGAGAGAGCCTAACTTCTAAAATGTATAGAGAATACTATGAATTAGCAAGGGAAGAGCATCCAGGAGCAATTCTTGCAATCAATCAGCAGCTGGGAAGGAAGTTTGCTTTGCGCAAATATTTCTCTCAGGATTTGAAATGAGCAAGAAGTCAGGTAAAAAAGAGAAGAAAGAAAAAAGGGAAAGAAAGAAAAAAAGGGGCGGGGGAAGAGAGGTGGGGGGTTGCTCTCCAGAAGGTGTATGAAAAAATAGATAAGATAAGTCAAAACAGAAACTGGGGTCCGGCCAGCGTGCCCAAGCAAGCACACCCACTCAACATGTAGCCTCTAAGCCAGACCCCTCCTCCTAAAAAGGGGAAATAAGAAGAAAAGCAGCTAAGCATATGCCCTTACATCCTGGGAGTGAAGGTGGAACACCCATTACGTTTTTTTTAATCCTCTGTAGTTTAAAAGTGAAGCCAGCATACTCATCTCCTAGTAAATTTAGCAGGGGAGTCACACGCAATGTGGATTAGTTGTTCAATTTCTGAGATAGTTTTTAGGGGGGGACCCCTTGCCTTTTTTTTTCTCACTTTTTTATTGCCAGCAATGTTTTTTTTTATTCAGCTGTCAGCAGGGCAGCCCATTGACAGCTGATGACTCATCGGTTGTGAAGGACGCCATAGCCAGCTTCCCAGCCCCACTCCTTAACAACCAGCTATTCACTGCGCTGTGATTGGGCAAAGCTTTGCCTAATCAGGGTTTAGAATGCACTGTGCAGCGTGCAGTGCATTGCAGGGTGTTCGGCAGCTGTCTGCCGAATGGACTGCAAATTCGGGTGTTAGCCGAACGGGCGAACAGGTGATTTTCGGGTCAAACTTTTGCTCAGGCCGAACAGTTCGCCCAACTCTAGTCTTGAGCCACATAGGTTTTATTTTTAGACTTTCAATTGTATTGCCCATGGGAATATATTTTGCAGTGTGTTCACATACAGTCTTTTTAAAGAATTTTCATATCTGTTCTTTCTTTATAGATGCCAATCTACCCTTCCAGTTTATGTCTTGAAGAGCAGCCCTCATCTTTGGAAAATGTGGTCTCCTAAAGTTAAGCGTTTTTATATTTCCAGTATGTATTTGTTACTTATAACTTACATTAAATTAAATCATGTTATGATCACTGCTACCCATATTTTTTTTATTTAAACATTAGTAAGAAGCTCTGCATGGTTAGAGATTACCAGGTCCAGCAGAGCATAATTTCTAGTTGGGGCCTCTATGAACTGTTCCATGAAATTATCTTGTAAATTGTAATAGGTTTACCAATTTTTTCCCTTTTAACTGTTCCTGCAGTGCCATTTCTCCAGTCAATATCAGTGTAGTTAAAATCCCCCATTATCATCACTGTCCCAGCCCTTGCAGCCCTTTCCATCTGTGCAAAAAGCTAAGTCTTCACCTCCTCATTAAAACTGGGTGGCCTATAACAAACTCAGAGATCCAAGTACAACATCTACGAACCCTGTTTCCGTGCTCCTGAAGGACGGATCATATTCAATATTTATGGATCAACCTTACATTTCTCACCTCTAAACTATATGCAGTGAATTGTGACAGGCTGCTAAAAACCTTACCAACTAAACTTAACTCAGTTAACTCAGCTATCTCGCTTTGAGTTATCTTGGGAAGGTCACATAGCAGCCTTCAAATTGGTCATAGTCCCTAAAATTTTGTTTATTTTTCACACAGTTCCCACTGAGGTCCCCAGTCAATTTTTTAAAGCCTTCAATCATTTTATCAGGCACTATGGAGTGGCCATAAGGCATGAGTCCCTATCTCTACTATCACTAAACACAAATCACTCAGAGGCTTTGGAATGTCTGTGATGCAGAACTATTACCGAGCAGCTTTACTTGACTAAATGAGGGCATGATTTAACCCCACTGATAAACAATGGGTAATACTTGAACACAGTATGTTAGCACACAAGGAACTTGAAGCATTACTATTAGCCAGGGCTACACAGCAGCATGTGCATATACCTTATCACCCTACCATATCAGCACACTCTCCATGCATGGCAATATTTACTTAAACAGCGGCAGGATCCCATGACCTTGTCAGTTTATGACCTCCCCTTACAGGCTTTTTAATTCTTAATTCCATCCTTCTCTCTTGCTCCCTAGAGAGCTTTAGGTTTTGACACATTGTAGGAGGTTCCTGATATATTTAAGACCAAGGACATTTTTAAAAGGCTACAACTTAAACATATGCTGCTATTAATTACGGATATGGTGATGTACTTGGACCGTAATGTGTGGGATTTTTGCCATTATCCCCTAAGGGAGGGATTTTGTGGTTTTACTTCCACTTAGAATCACATTCACAGGCAACTATAACCTCCTCTCAAATCAAATAGGAGAATGACTTAGGTCGAACTTTTACAGAAAAATAATGGAGTACAGAGTTTAAATATCTTTACACAGCTTCTCACTGTAGCTCACATTGGGAGACTACCCTGAAGATTGCATACCGGTGGTATCTTACCTCAAGTAGGCAGGCGTATATGTAACCCCAATCTCTCCTGAGTGTTGGCATAATTGTGAACAGAGAGGTAATCTCTTTCAGGTTTTCTGGCAATGTAAATCAGTAATTAGCTTCTGGAACGCTGTATTTGTGTTAGTTTCTACCGGTACAGGCATACTTACCCCACCTTCACCACAGTTGGCACTATTAGGTCTGGCAATAGAAGGATTCCCCACTTAACTCCGTACATAGTTACATAGTTAGTCAGGTTGAAAAAAGACAAAGTCCATCCAGTTCAACCATAAACAAATAAATAAATAAAATAAAAAATATCGTACAATCCCATATACCCAATTCTATACCCACAGTTGATCCAGAGGAAGGCAAAAAAAAACAGCAGAGCATGCTCCAATTTGCTACAGCAGGGGAAAAAATTCCTTCCTGATCCCCTGAGAGGCAATCTGATTTACCCTGGATCAACTTTACCTATAAATGTTAGTACTCAGTTATATTATGTACATTTAGGAAAGTATCCAGGCCTTTCTTAAAGCAATCTACTGAGCTGGCCAGAACCACCTCTGGAGGGAGTCTGTTCCACATTTTCACAGCTCTTACTGTGAAGAAACCTTTTCGAATTTGGAGATGAAATCTTTTTTCCTCTAGACGTAAAGAGTGCCCCCTTCTCTTTTGTGTTGACCGTAAAGTGAATAACTCAATACCAAGTTCACTATATGGACCCCTTATATATTTGTACATGTTAATCTTATCCCTCCGTACAGTTGTAGTACATATATTAACAGCAGCATGTTTAACAATATTTAACACATGGAGACTCGATCACACAGCTAACCTGTCAAAGGTTGTATGAGTCCATCTACATTGTTCATATGAACTCTTCTATGCTGCTCCTAATAGTAAAAGTAAAAAAATCAGACAAGAATGGGAATCTTGGATAAAGATACACAAGCTTAAACATATTTCTTAAGCTATAATGTTAACATGTGAATACTGACATTAAATAGATGCACTATAGTAGTAAAACAGTAGTAGTAGTAGTACTCACTCTTCTTTTTTTTATATTCAGTTTCCTACTGTTATCTTTGAGGGGTAATACAATGATAATCCGTTTTCGATTGGTTATGATTCATAGTGGCTGATCTAGTCAGAACCACTAATTTGCATGTATTATACCCCTTAAAGGTTTTTTTATATCAAAATATGATTGTATTGTATGCTGTACGGCAAGATGTACACCCAGATTAATATCTGTGATGCTATGGAGACTTTGTTATTGTTACAATTTATTCTAATAAAAAATCAATGTTTAAAAAAAGAAACCCACCAAATTAGTAAATTAGAACAAACCAATATCTTTCAGTGTGTGCACGACTGCATGTACCTTTCTTATCTTGACAAGCCAAGCACCTGGATGTGAATGTGGAGAAAAGGCCATAATGCACGTTGTCTGATTCTCAGCTGTTATATTTTAACCTAGGCACCACATACCCCATATGGTCTACTTTTCACACACACACACAGATGCAGGTTGACAGTCTGAAAAGCAGGTCAGGAATAGATTTTAACCAAATAGATTTGCAGAATGGGAGAGGGGGTAAAATGCACTCTCACTGAACTTCTTGAAAACTAGAGGATAAATGCTGGAACAAATTACAGGGTCTGTTACCATGAAAATGTATTCTT
This sequence comes from Rana muscosa, assembly GCA_029206835.1. Taxonomy (NCBI): domain Eukaryota; kingdom Metazoa; phylum Chordata; class Amphibia; order Anura; family Ranidae; genus Rana; species Rana muscosa. The sequence continues at coordinate 1,014,804,525 of CM055116.1, forward strand.
GTATGTAATGTTTTTCAGGTGATACCAAGCTGGTACAAAATAAAACACACAACAGAATCATACCCTTAATGTAATGTTTATTGTGTTTCACACCATACCAATCTGGTACAAATTAAAACAAATAACACAGCAGATTTGAACCTTTATATCCAAAAGAAAAGCATACCATGCAAGTGAAGTAGAGTCTCAAAAAATAAAAGAAAGAATTTTGTTCATGCTATAATGCAGTGAAAAGGTTTCTGTTAACTTGCACAAAGAAATAGAAATAGAGGAAGAGATTACCAAAATCCCTTATACCCAGTTCTTTGTGATGTCATCTAGATTAAGAGCTGCAGATTTTCCTTCATAGGAAGTAGCCATTAAGAGGAAAAATCAATTTGTTATAGCCATGCTACTTAGTTTAATGGGTGAAGTGGCTCCTTAGTATGGTCACCTTAAATTGCTGGGAGAATCAAGTAAATTCAGACAAGAATACAAACTATTCAAAGTTTAGAGGTGGTTTGCATTAAATATGTTTGTCTGGATTTGCTTCTGTTTCGAATTGCATTCTCAAAAAAATAATTAATTCAGAATACCTGCATAAGTCTTTGATGTTTTTTATGATTTCCTTTTCTTTTCAGAGACATTAATTTTGAAATGTAAATTTGAGATAAATTAGCACTTAAAATTAGAGAAAAGGCATCCAAACTACACCATTTGTGTAATTGTATATTTATATCTATTGCGATAATTTGATCATAAATCTTTCCAAATCTAGTAAACAACCAGCAGTAATCTGACTAGTGGATGAAATATTTTGGTATACCTGTGCATAGCGAAGTAACTCAACTTGCAAAGTTCAGTTTTGCTAGTCATAAGCTTGGTGATTAACAGGGGTGGAGTTACGAAATGTCTTTGTGTCACTTCCCAGCAGATAGGATTTTTTTCTCTGCGCCTGTGTTTACATTACATGTCTGTATTTTTTAGAGCAAATGTGAGTATACCTCCATTTTTTTACAAATAAAAAGTCTATAAAGCGGTACCATGCTATGGGCTTTCTTCTCTCCTTTACATACTAATATTGGTGGAACGTCATTAGCAAACTACGGATCAACCACTTCCAGAGTGCTACACCGTGGCCTGTCCGGTGGCTGCGCAGCACCCCTGGTGGGGTAAGGCAATCCAGTGAGTGCATTCATAATAAGAGCACGGATAAGAGCACCAATACCAGTATCACCCAAACTAAGAAGACAAAGCTATTTTTTTCAAAAGCACTGGACACTTTTAAAGAGCACAAGTCACTTTGTTTGTTCAGTTTATCACTGCACCTAATGTGAAAAGGACGGTTTACATTTCCAGTATTTTTATTTTTATATATTTTTTATTTTTATTTTATTTTTAATTTTTACTATATTTTTGGCGGTGTGCATTTCTATTTTAATTTACCTGAGTTGTCAATTTTCTAACTACAAATAACTGAATGGTATGAACGCCAGCTTTTTGTAATAAGCACTTGTTGCACTACCAGCAGTGGGTCAAACCCCCTCATATTGCACTAACACCTATGGAACAAAAAGCAGGAACAAAAAGCAGGAGTAAAAGCACATAGGGACTGTAATTAACAAAGTACCTGCACACGTTATTCACTCTGAAAATATTCAAACCTCGTATGTTGCACTCTGCAGAGGGTGTAACACATAAGCACAAATCACTTTAATTACGTGCAAAGATTGTCGCATTTATTCATTTAATTTATCTTACAGGCCTACATTTCCTAGCACTTGTCACTTTATTTCACCTCAAGTACTTTTATTTTTTTACATAAACAAGTCTCTTTAAGAAGAACAATGCCACACCTACACCCCTTCCAACCGATTAACAGTGATAAACATTTTAGGAAGATCAGGCATCAAGTCTATAGTGCTACTATTTTAAATAAATGCATGCTGGAGGGTCCAGAAATTCAGCCTATATAAATTGTCAGACCTACCAGTGTATCAGAGTGTCCATTTACTCATCATGCTCGGATGCAAATGTTGGCTTTATGAAGTTACACAAATAGTTACATAGAAGGTAAGGTCGAACAAAGACATAGAGCCATCACCTTTTATGTGTTTGATTTAGAGGATGGCAAAAAAACAACTTCACAAGCATGGGCCAGTACAGATGGGCCGAACACCCCTCGGTTCAGTTTACACCAGAACTCCTGAACATAGCAAAAGTTCGGACCCAAACTCTGAACCTCATTTAAGTCTATGGGACCCAAATGTGAAAAATCAAAAGTCCCCATTTTTAAGGCTTATATTCAAGTTATTGACCATAAAAAGGGTATGGGAGCTTGGGTATTTATTCAGCTGTCAGTGGGGAAGCCCATTGACAGCTGATGATTGATGATCAGTTGTTAAGGACGCTGCGACTGGCTTTCCTTAACAATGAGATTTCACTGCGCCCAAATTGGGCAAAGCTTTACCCAATCAGGGCTTAGCCGAACGGGCGAACAGGCGAAGCTTGAGCCAAACTTTTGCTCAGCCCAAATCGTTCGCCCAGTAAATCTACAAATCAATCTCCTGAAAAGTTTTTTACATTTTTGTTCCTGTAACAATAATATACCTTCTGCCAAATTTACCCTGCAAAATTTCAAATCATCAGCACAACTCTGTTCCAGGTTCCCATAATCCACAGGGCTACTCAACATGTTTCCCTGTTTCCCATCCTCTGCAGCTCAGAGAGACTGCCCCTAATGAAGCAGAAGCATATGGGCATGTGATCTGCAGCCAAGTGTATAGTTCTCCGCTGTGCTTGGGGGGGTCCACTTAGTCTGCCTATAAAGTGGCACATCTGTACTGTGTATAGAACCTACTACAGCAAAACTGACATTTATTAAGAAAATAAAATGACATTTAAATTCCCGGCAATACAATACCATTACCGGGAATAGAACAATCTGAAAAAAACAATGTGGGGTTATCCTCCAATCCATACAAGGCCCTCCAATTTTAGGGGAACCCCACGCCAAAATTAAAGAATAAAAATGGCGTGGAGTCTCCCCCAAAATCCATGCCCTCCCCACCCCAAAACACCCTGTCCTCATGTTGATGGGGACAAAAGCCTCTTCGACATGAGGACGGGAGGTGGTTGTGGGGGTCTGTGGATGGGGGGCTTATCAGACTCTGGAAGCCCCCCTTAACAAGGGTGTCCCCAGATCCCAGCCCCCCCCCATGTGAATGAGTATTCACCAAAAAAGTGAATAAAGATGATAAAAGAGTTTATTAAAAAATAAAAACAACAATGATCCCCAATGTAGAGCCACTGTAATCACCACCGCCACTTCCACCGTCGGACCCAAAAAAAGGAAAAAATGCTCCTCCCACAACAAAGGCTAACTGCTGTGTGCCTGCTCCGCCATCCAATTGTTAACAAGGGGGCTCCCTGATCCCAGCCCCCCCATGTGAATAAGTAAAGTACCCCTACCCATTCACCAAAAAGGTGAATAAAAATGGTACAAGAGTTTTTGACAATTCCTTTATTAAAAATAAAAACAACAATGATCCCCAATGTAGATCCAACATAAGCGGCCCTGCCACTTCCGGACCCAAAAAAGGGAAAAAAATGCTCCTCCCACAACGAAGGCTAACCACTGTGTGCCTGCTCCTTCATCTGACTTTTCTTATATAGGTAAGGAGCAGAGTCACCTGGTGATGTCACCTGGTGGCACTGCCCCCTTGCTACATCACTGACCCAGCATGCACCGGTCTGTGACATCACAAGGGGGTGGTGCCACCAGGTGATGTTACCACGACTGGATTTCAGGCAACTAGCTTTCACTGGGCCCTGATTGGGCAAAGCTTTGCCCAATCAGGGCTTTGAATGTTCTGTGCAGTGCAAAGTGCATTGTGGGGTGTTCGGTGGGTGAACATTCCATGAGCGCCGTGCAAATTCGGGCGAACAGGCCAAACTTTTCCCTGCAAAATTGAATATCATCAGCACAACTGGGTTCCAGGTTCCCATAATCCCCAGAGCTACTCGACATACCCATGGGATATGTTTCCCTGTTTCCCACCCCCTTCAGCTCAGAACGACTGCTCCTAATGAGGCAGAAATATCTGGACATGTGATCTGCAGCCAGGTGTATAGTTCTCCGCTGTTAGTCTTGGCAGTTGGGCAGCCAGGCAGGAGCCCAATAGCATGCATCTTCCTCAGAAAACCCAGCCACTTTTAAGAGCACTATTCCATTTTCTACCAGAGTATTGTCCTTAAAGTGGGGTGGCCTTGCATCTCCAGATATTTACCTCTGGTACCAGCCCTGAGACTCCTCCAGCCATTCACCTGTGTTACCAATCCTGAGATCTCTCCAGCTGTTCACCATTGCTACCAAAGCCCAGACTTCATTGTAAGGTACAATGTCTGTGAGGATAAGTGCAAGTAGCTGTTTGTGTACTGTACTGTTTACTGAAGTAGTATTACTAGTCTATATTACTAAAGAGCCTTATCGACGCTGTGCTGTGGTGACACCTAGTGTATTGATTGAAACACAGAGGAATGCTTTGAGGGGCACAGCTTCATAATCTATTAACCTGTTCCCATCTGCGCTATAGCTGAATGATGGCTACAGTGTGGACTTACATTGCGGGGAGACCGTCAATAGATGTCCTCCCTTTGCGCGCTCCCTGCACGCCCCCTGCAGGGCGCACGCTGTGATCAGATTCAATGAGACTCGGACAGCTGATCACGTGATATAAACAGAAGATCGGTAATCATTTTCTTTTCTCCTCACGCAGACAGCGTGAGGAGAAAAAAAAGCCAATCACCGGCTACTGTGTAAGGGACATCGGTCCCGAATAGGAAGAGACACAGCCGCCTCATCTGTGCCAACCAGTACCGCCTGCCAGTGCCACCTGCCAGTGCCCACACAGTGCATATCAGTGCTCACCAGTGTATATCAGTGCCACCAATCAGTGCCAACTATCAATGCCCAGGAGTGCCACCTATCCATGCCCACCAGTGGTGCCAATCAATGCCTCATCAGTGCCACCTAGCAGTGCTGCCTATCAGTGTCATTTATCAGTGCCCATAACTGTCCATCACTGCCACCCATCAGTACCCATCACTGCCGCCTATCAGTGCCCATCAGTGGCAGCTATCAGTGCCACCTATTAGTGCCCTTCAGTGCCACCTATCAGTGCCCATCAGTGCCACCCATCAGTGCCACCTCTCAGTGCCACCTCTCAGTGCCCACCAGTGCCGCCTCATCAGTGCCCAGCAGTGTCTTCTTATCAGTGCCCATCAATGCAGCCTATCCGTGCCCATCAGTGCAGCCTCATCAGCGTACATCAATAAAGGAGAAAAATCACCTGTTTGCAAAATTTTATAACAAAATATAAAACTGTTTTGCATTTTCTTTCAACATTTTCGGTCTTTTTTCATTTTTTTACCAACAAATTAAAAACCCAGAGGTTATCAAATACCACGAAAAGAAAGCTCTATTTGTGGGAAAAAATGACCGCACAATTGTCATTCAAAATGTGACAGCGTTGAAAACTGAAAATTGGTCTGGGCAGAAGGGGGGGTTTAAGTGCCCAGTAAGCAAGTGGTTAAACATTGCTTTGTACTGTATGTATTTTTTTGTCATTTTTACCTTGTTTGCATAACTAACCCTACTCTACAGCTGTTTAGTAAACTTCAAGTTACAGTTATCCCCTATCTGATCATTTTGGCATTCAGAATTAAAAGATTTTAGCATGAGATACTCCAAATCTCAAATTTATAGAAAACCCAATTTGTCTGTATAAATGTCAAAGACTAATAAAAAAAAAAAAAAAAGTATAAAAAAAAAAAAAAAAAAAAAAAAGGTATAAGAGACTGTAGACCATAACATACCTGATGCAGAGGGCCAGTGTCTGGTTCTCCCTCCAAAATCCTCTTCCTTAAGGTGTACATATTCCTATTCAATATATTTGGTGTCATACCTTGTGTTGTAAACCTGCCATGTTCATTTATTCAATTATTTGCAGGATCTCCAGGTAAGAGTTTGTAATAGTTTCATAAAAAAAACTATTTCAAAACTGCCAAACATACTAAAAACAGAGTTAGGGCTTACATATGTTGTACACTATAAGTCTTGATTCCCAAAAAGCATACCAGCTCATAAATTCTGAGTAAAGTGTTGGTTAGTATAAATGCCCTATTCTACTGCTACTCACCGTAAATGACCTCTGTACATTGGTAGTTAGAATGAGTGTTCCTATTACATTAGTGTTTAACTGGGTAAGGAACAGCCGTCGCAGGTATACGGCGGCAGGTTGGCTCCCCTGGGCGAATCGGCGTTGCTGTACGTCGGATGCTTTAAGACCATTAGGGGGCACACGCCCGCGGCGCGACGACGGAGACGATGCGCCTGCCCGGCGGCCGAAATGTTCACCGGGCACCGACGATCGCTCCTTAGAGAGACAGAACAGACATCTGTCAATGTAAGTAGACAGATCTCCGTTCTGTCAGGAGTGAGGAGACCGATCTGCTGTTAACACTGGTTATGAACATCGATCGGCCTCCTTCTCCAGGCAGTCCTTTCTCCACACAGTTAGAAACACTCTCTAGGACACATATTTAACCCCTTGATCGCCCCCTAGTGTTAGCCCCTTCCCTGCCAATGACATTTATACAGTAATTAGTGGCTATTTATAGCTCTGATCACTGTATAAATGCCACTGGTCCCAAAAAAGTATCAAAGGTGTCCGATCTGTCCGCTGCAATGTTGCAGTCCCACTAAAAATAGCTGATCACCGCCATTACTAGTAAAAAAAAATGATAATAAAAATGCCATAAATCTTTCCCCTATTTTGTAGACAATATAACTCTTGCGCAAACCAATCAATATACACTTATTGCAATTTTTTTTTTACCAAAAATATGTAGAATACATATCGGCCTAAACTCAGGAATAAAATTGTTTTTTTTAGGTTTTTTTGGGGATATTTATTATAGCAAAAAGTAAACAATATTGTTTTTTTTTTTTAATTTTCACTCTTTTTTTGTTTATAGCGCAAAAAATAAAAACCGCAGAGGTGATCAAATACCACCAAAAGAAAGCTCTATTTGTGGGAAAAAAAGGACATAAATTTTATTTGGTTACAGCATTGCACAGCCGCACAATTGTCAGTTAAAGCGGCACAGTGCTGTATCACAAACTATGGTCTGGTCATTAAGGGGGCAAATCCTTACGGTCCTTAAGTGGTAATGTAAATGTTCCTTTTATAGTGGTGGTCAGGGTAAATACCCACTTTACCTTGACATTTATTGATATACAGCATTCACTTTCATTCTAGCTTTCGAAGTCTAGTGACACATTACAGACTGGGTATGATTTTATTTGGTAATGTGATTGAGACATTAGCGATTGCAGTTCCACAGTGTCCCCACTAGGCACAATAAGCCCAGCCCACATGCTAGTCACACACACAGTGTGTGCAGGCAGTCTTTAGTACCACTGCCATTAATCTACTAATTCTTGTCGGTAGATTCCCCTGGCCATCCCCATGCGCCCATGTGAATGTAACCTAATACAACTTTGTGCTTGATAGGCATTTTACCCCTATACCGGTGCTCCTGCATAGTTATAAACAACATAATTCATGGCTTTGCAGGGGCTCCTGCATAGAGGTATTGTGTGGGAGTTGCTGGCCAGGTTCATCAAAGAGGAAACTCTGGTGCCCGGACCAGCGATGCCCCTGACTATATCACAGAGCTTAGTTCCTAAATTCAGATATTTTGCATTTAAACACATTCCTAATTTTTCTCCATTTCTTGCTAACATTTTCTTTCACATATAGGTCATACAGCGACCTCCTATAACATCACAATCTGTCACCTAAAATTATGAAAAGATTTTAAGCATGCTTTTTAAATTATAAAATTGTTCTGACCTTTGCTTACATTTCTGCATGGTGAGTTTTAATTTATGTAAAAAAGTACATTTAAGCAAATATTTTACCATGATGCTTTTATTTAATCATTAATGTTAATTAATACTTGCGGTTAAGTATCTAGTCAAAATGTTCAGCATCAACAGACACAGTCCTGTGGTAAAAGTGGGCTCTGTATAATTCAGTTACAAGGAAAATTGTATTTTGCTTTGCTTTAATCATTTTGTACCATGCACAGATGAACTACAAAGTGTTACAAGCATTTGCAATGTTACTTATATTGAGTTATAATTACATTTTATTAAATAAATCTGCATTGCTGCTTTTATCATTCTGTAAGCATTTAATTGTAGTATTTGGTGAGGAGCTATATGGGATGCCAATAGGACCTTTGTTTTGATGTTTAATTTACTGCTGTTATAAAATCATGGTGTAGTGGGGGATTGATGTTCTATCTAGATGCCATGTTGAAGGGTAAAAGCAATGTTATCTGATCCAGTAGGAAAAGACTAGGGTTTATGGAACTGTAAGTTCCTTCTCTGAATTGTACCCACAGTTACAGAAATTTTACATTTCTGTGCTGGTATCGAAAAACATCTGGCTGTCCCAGGTGATGGCAGTTTGAGGATGTGAGGCTGGAGACATGCATCATGTAACGTATATGAGCCACATCTTAAGCCTTGTACACACGGCCAGGTTTCCCGACGGGAAAACTGCAAGGAGAGCGTTTGGCCGGGAATCCCGGCCGTGTGTATGCTCCCTCGCAGTTTTTCCGACGGGAAAACTGCCAAAATCAGCTAAAAAAAGAGAACCTGCTCTCTTTTTTCCCGGCGGGTTTCCCGACTAACTTTTTCCCCGTCAGAAAACCCGGCCGTGTGTAGCAGAAAACTGAAATTTTTGCCCGTTTTCCTGTGGGAGCAATATACACGGTCGGGATTCCAGAGGAAAAGCTCTCATCAGAGTTTTCCCGATGGGAAAACCGAGCGTCTGTACGGGGGAAAAGTAGAGAGCAGGCTCTTAGTTTTCCCCTTGGGATTTCCGACGGATCTTTTCCTGTCGGGAATCCTGGTCATGTGTACTAGGCATTACAGGCTATTGCCTGACAAAAGAAGAGCAGATATGACTAGTTCTTATTTACAATTCAATAGTTGTGGGACCACTTGGGATAGTCTTCTGTGGAAAAGAAAATATGATTTACCTCACATATGAACTTTGAACCCTATTATACAGTATATGCAACTTAATATAAAGGTCTCTTATAACTTCCTGGATTTTGGCTTCTTGTGCTGGTGGAGATTCCCTTGCAATGTTCTATCCAGCAGACTTCCTGTTTTTTTTTTCCATTTGTAAGAAGACATTCCATGTTGTTTTTGGCCAGGGCAGTGGGTTTGTGTCTATCATACATACACTGTATTACCAAAAGTATTGGGACACCTGCCTTTACACGCACATGAACTGTCCGTAGGTTTCAATGTTGAGTTGGCCCACCCTTTGCAGCTATAACAGCTTAAACTCATCTGGGAAGGCTGTCCACAAGGTTTAGGAGTGTGACTATGGGAATTTTTTACCCTTTTAACAGAATTGCATATGTTAGGTCAGTCACTGATGTGGACAAGAAGGCCTGGCTCGCAGTCTCCACTCTAATTCATCCCAAAGGTGTTCTATTGGGTTGAGGTCAGGACTCTGTGCAGGCCAATCAAGTTCCTCCACCCCAAACTCGCTCATCCATGTCTTTATGGATCTTGTTTTTGCACTGGTGTGCAGTCATGTTGGAACAGGAAGGGCCCATCCCCAAACTGTTCCCACAAAGTTGGGAGCATGAAAATGTCCAAAATGTCTAGATATGCTGACGCCTGAAGAGTTTCCTTCACTGGAACTAAGGGGCCAAGCCCAACCCCTGAAAAATAACCCCACACTATAACCACCCTCCACCAAATTATTTGGACCAGTGCACAAAGCAAGGTCCATAAAGACATGGATGAGCGAGTTTGGGGTGGAGTCCTGACCTCAACCCGATAGAACACCTTTGGGATGAATTAGAGTGGAGACTGCGATCCAGGCCTTCTCATCCACATCAGTGCCTGACCTCACAAATGGGCTTGTGGAAGAATGGTCAAACATTCCCATAGACACACTTCTAAACCTTGTGGACAGCCTTCCCAAAACAATTGAAGCTGTTATAGCTGCAAAGGCGGGCCAACTCAACATTGAACCCAGGGACTAAGACTGGGATGCCATTAAAGTTCATGTTCATGTAAAGGCAGGTGTACCAATACTTTTGGTAATATAGTGTAAGTTAAAGCTGAACTATAAGCACAAACATATTGATTCCGATATATTCCTAAATAGATACTAGGCATTATCTTGCAAAGAAGAAATTACTAGGCTTGTGCAATTCGTTTCGTAACGAATTGAAATTCGTCCGAATTTAGCAACTTTCGGACATTCGGAAGCATTCGAATTTCCGAACAAAGCAATTACGAATAAGACCGAATCCGAAATAAATTATACCGCAAATAGCGAATGCCCGAATGTCTTCGGCATAATTCGTTATGAAAAAGTTACGAATGTACGAATCCATACGAAGCACAATAACACTCACTCTGCTCTGCTCTCTGCTTCTCCCACACCGTGCTGAACTCCCTCTCAAAATGGTGTACAGGGGCGGAGGTTATAGCCGCATGTAAAAAACAAAAGTAAAATACGAGATTTCGAATCCATTCGAAGCACAATAACACTCTGCTCTGCTCTCTGCTTCTCCCTCACCGTGCTGAACCCTCTCAAAATGGTGTACAGGGGCAGAGGCTATAGCCGCATGTAAAAAACGAAAGTAAAATACGAGATTTCGAATCGTTACAAATAACCGCAATGTATTTAGAAAAGTACAAATCCATTCGAAGCACATTAGGCATAATAGGCAGCGTCGTTGTGAGAGAGACACGGAAAATTACGAATCAACGAACCCAAAAAAAGTTACGAAAGTAGGAGTTGTGTCCAGAATCAACGAAAAACAACGTACTCTACCGAAAGTACGAACCCAAAAAAAGTTACGAAAGTAGGAGTTGTGTCCAGAATCAACGAAAAACAACGTACTCTACCGAAAGTACGAATTATAAAGCAACAAAAAATTCAACGAAAAATGTCGCTTGCAAAAATACGAATGAGTCCGAACACGAAAAATCCCGTCTAGCAAAATTACGAATGATTACGAATCAACAGGACCGGAAAGAAACGAACCGAAACGGAACGAATTTTTCCGTTGTGCACAAGTCTAGAAATTACATCATCACTGGGCTGAACATGGCCTTTGCAGAGATCAGAGATGTGAATGGGAAGCAAAATTACTGGCATCAGAAAACTTCAGGGGCAGCTACAAGACCAGTCACCCTGCAGAAACAGATAGGACAGCAGTGATCAGTCTTTATTTAGCAAAAGATATGATATACCGGAGAGAACCTAGCCCCACAAAGCTGATTTGTGTGGGCGGGGCTGGGATCTCCTTGGCTGAGCGTTGTGCCTCATCTTAAAGCGGTTGTATACCCTGGTTTTTAACTTTTACCTACAGGTAAGCCTATATTAAGGCTTACCTGTAGGTAAAAAGAATATCTCCTAAACTTGTACAGTTTAGGAGATATTCCCCTCGCAATCAGCCGCTGACTGCAGCGGCGCATGCGCAGCGGGGATTCTCGGCTAAAGCCCGGCAGCCGCCGGACCTTGCCAGCGCGCGGGAGTGACGACATCGCCGCTCCAGCCACTCACAGCGCTGGAGCGGAGATACCCGGAAGACACGCCGAGGCAAGATCAAGATGACATCTCCCTCGGCGTGGACCAGGTAAGTTACCGACGCCTCGTTCTAAGGTAAGTATTTCATAATGAGCTAGTATGCGGTGCATACTAGCTCATTATGCCTTTTGCCTTTCAGGTATGTAAAAAAAAAAAAGCAGCAGTGGGTATACAACCGCTTTAAGTAAATTACTAGACTATAAGATCATATTTTTTGCTTGGGCTGGTTGATTTATCACAAGTTTATGCTGATTGCTGCCCCCAGAGGAGGAGAGGAGGTATAGTGGACAGTATTTAAAGTTTTCTTGCAACACTTCTCATGCTAACGTGCTGCTTAGAATTTGGTGGCATGTATTTCTGGTGAGTTTTAGCTTCTGCTAGATGGTGAAGAGACACTGTTATACTTCCAAGTAAAAACATATCACAAGGCGGAGGAAGTCTTCTAGGTGAACGCACATACTGGGACTGTTTTCTATCTATAGGTGTGGATTGCATTGATATAATATTATTTTATTTAATTTATTGCTAGTAAATCTTGCTCAAAGTCTGAAGTTTGTGAACTTTGTAGTCAACCTAATTAACGTCTATAGAGGAAGGGTGAACCTTGTTATTCAATTTTGCCTACCGTATATACTCGAGTATAAGCCGAGATTTTCAGCCCTTTTTTTGGGGCTGAAAGTCCCCCCCTCGGCTTATACTCGAGTCATAGAAATTTTTACATTGTAAATATTACCTGTAAAGAAGTTGCGGCTGCGGCGTCTATCGTTCAAATTCCGCGGCGTCCATCGTTCAAATTCCGCGGTCTCTTCCTGTTCCTTCCTTGATAGGCGAGTCTCAGCAGACACTCTCCGCCTATCACGAATGTTCTCTCATCCTCCGTTTTCCAGCAGACGTCTGTGATTGGCGGAACACCCAACACAGTGTCTGCTGGGAAAACGAAGGATGAGAGAATGATCGTGATAGGCGGAGAGTGTCTGCTGAGACTCACCTATCAAGTAAGGAACAGGAAGAGACTGTGGAATTTTGAACGATGGACGCCGCGGAATTCGAACGATGGACGCCGCGGAATTCGAACGATGGACGCCGCAGCCGCAACTTCTTTACAGGTAATATTTACAATGTAAAAATTTCTATTTACAGGGAACAGCGAGCTAGGGAACAGTGGGGCATTGGCTTATACTCGAGTCAGTAAGGTTTCCCAGTTTTTTTGGGCAACATTAGGTACCTCGGCTTATACTCGAGTATATACGGTATTTATAGGGCTAATAAGCAAGCTATTGTTAACAAAGCATGGAAAGCTGGTCACTGGCATGGGGGCATGTATCAATAATAATAATAAAAAAAAAAAAACACAAAAATAGTATCTATCCCTACATACAATCTAACACAAACTGACAATATGGCTTTGTGAGATGAACCCTTTATAGAAAGGGGGCCGAGTTATCCATTCCTTTAAATTATTGACGCTTGTGACTCAGCTCACCAGGAAAAGGGCTATGCATTACATAATAGGTTGTCTCTTATTTCTGATGGTGAAAATTGAGTACTGTCCGTGATACTTTTTTTATTTGCACTAACATACAATTTTTCAGGACAAGCTTTCGGGGTATGTCCCCTTCTTCAAGGTCCAAGCAGTACTGATTCACAATTTTTTTAGCAGAATGTTAAAACAAAACAAGAAAAAAAAAAAAACTCAGAGGGAAAGGAAAAAAAAGAAAAACAAACACATACAAATCAATGGTAATAAAGATAGCAGCAGAGTTAGTGAGATAAGACAGAGGGAGAGCTACAGTATATACTTGAGGGGGAGATGCTAGTCACAGAGGGGGTCATAAAACCTTAGTATAATGGGTAAGGAAACCAATATCTAAATTTAGGCCATTAGTTTTTGTGTCAAAAAGAATTATCATTCTTAGTTCAAAAGTTTTCCTTTCCTGGATAGTTCTGAAATTCCCTTTAAGAACTAAAACATTGAGGCCATAACCATCAAACCAGCAGATAAAGGGGGAGCAGTCATTGTGATGGATACAGACAAATATATACAAGAGGGCCAGAGGTAGCTGGCAAATACTACAATCCAAAAACTGGATTATGATCCGACCCAGGATTTTACTAAGCAATTAAAAGGTCTGATTGCGACAATACCAAGCCACCTACATTCAGAACTCATCAATGCGATTCCGGATAATCCAGATATTGGAGACTTCTACATGCTGCCCAAAATTCACAAGCCAGGAAATCCAGGCAGACCCATTATAACAGGTATGAATACACTTACCGAACATCTCAGGCCTTGTAGAAAACATGTTAAAACCGTTAGTCATGAACACTACTAGTTTCCTGCAAGACACCACTGATTTTCTGAACAAGCTTAGCCATATACAACAATTACCACCAAATACGCTTCTAGTCACTATGGATGTAGAATCTCTGTACAGTAACATCCCTCACAAGGATGGGTTGGCAGCATGTCACAGATTCTTATCATCCTCACCAAACCACAAATACACTGCTGAGGATGTTACACAGCTCATCAAATAAATTCTTACACACAACTACTTCACTTTCAACAATGACATCTATCTCCAATGTATGGGTACTGCTATGGGAAGCAAAATGGCACCCCAATATGCAAACCTATTTATGGCTGACCTGGAGGACAAATTCCTGAACAGCATACAACAAAAGCCATACAGATATCATCGCTATATTGATGATATCTTCATGATATGGAAGGTGAAGAAAATCTAAACCAATTCTTCTCATTGATCAACACTTTTCACCCATCTATCAAACTAAAAATGTATTATTCGAACACACATGTCAACTTCCTAGACACTACAGTATACATCAGGGATGACAAGCTTCACACTTTGATATACAGAAAACCGACTGACCGATGCAGCTATCTTCATAGTTCCAGTTTTCACCCCCAACACACTAAACGAGCCATCATACACAGCCAGGCCATCAGATACCACCAAATTTTTTCAGACCCAGAAGACAGAGCTAAACATCTCAGAACACTGGCAGGCTCTTTCCATAAGAAAGGTTACAAAGACAAAACCATCAACAACAGCATAAACACAGCCTTGAAAACCCGAAGAGAAAATCTCCTCCAATACAAAGAGAAAAAAACAAATAACCGAGTACCTCTGGTCACCACATACAACCCAACACTAGAAGGGATCAAAAAAATTATCAAAGATTTACAGCCCATTATAACAGAGGATGAAACTCTGAAAGGAATATTCCAACAACCCCCATTATTGGCTTTCAGACAACCACCCAACCTCAGACACAAACTAATCAGCAGGAAACTTCACTCTGATTATGAAGTCACAAATAATGGAAGCAAACCCTGCAATAAAAAACGCTGCAAACTGTGCAACCAGATCAATCTATCCAAAAGTATCACACACACAAATGGGACCTTCACTATCATGGGATCTTACAACTGTACCTCCAGTAATGTTGTGTACCTCATCCAATGCAACAGGTGTGGCAAAGGATCTTATGTTGGTGAAACAGGACAGAAGTTGCAAGCGAGGATGAATTTGCACAGAGATACTATCAAGGAACATAAAGAAGACAGTTTCTGCACACCTGTGGGACATCACTTCTCACAACCGGACCACACTATAGAAGACCTCAATGTTTTAGTTCTTAAAGGGAATTTCAGAACGATCCAGGAAAGGAAAACGTTTGAACTAAGAATGATAATTCTTTTTGACACAAAAGCTAATGGCCTAAATTTAGATATTGGTTTCCTTACCCATTATACTAAGGTTTTTGACCCCCTCTGTGACTAGCATCTCCCCCTCAAGTCTATAGCTCTCCCTCTGTCTTATCTCACTAACTCTGCTGCTATCTTTATTACCATTGATTTGTATGTGTTTATTTTTCTTTTTTTTTTTCCTTTCCCTCTGAGATTTTTTTTTTCTTGTTTTGTTTTAACATTCTGCTAAAAAATGTGTGAATCAGTACTGCTTGGACCTTGAAGAAGGGGACATACCCCGAAAGCTTGTCCTGAAAATTTTTATGTTAGTGCAAATAAAAAAAGTATCACGGACAGTACTCAATTTTCTCTGTCACAATTGCACTAATACGGCTACAATCACGTCAAGTATTTCTGATGGTGAAATTGATAATATTTCAGCCAAAGGTTTGTGATTCTTTATGAATCCCAGGGATCCAACACAAACCCATTGAACCCCAAACCTCATGCCTAGTTGTCACTCTCTAGGAGCAAAAGTTCCAATGGAGACTGATACGGCAGGATCATTCGATTCAAAGAGAAGCAAAAGTAGCCTGAAATTAAAAATGAGGAGATCCAAATGGATAATAAGAGATAGGCTACCAACTGCCGATTTTTTTAAATGTCTACAGATATTTTTATACAATTCCAGGGCCAAATCTTTATCCAATTCTGTCTCTTAAAAGCCTCTATGTAATGAGGTGAACAATTTGTGAGAAACGATGTTTCCTTGAGGTTCTTATACCAAACTGATGAAAGCTGATATCTGATTGCTTGCTGTCTGAAAGTTAAATTCTAATTGATTGTGCATTATTTTTTTCCCACTGTGCTATTACAGTAAATATATATCCACATTTTACATGATGCAATTTATAAATTATTTTTCAATACAATATCTGTCATGCACATCAGTTTATTTTGCTAGTTATTTGGGAATAATTTAATCAGTATCTCTTTCACAACTACACTACACACAGCCTTCCAGCTGTGACCTTATGAAATATATATTCTTGCAACATGCCTTGTAACTGTCATGTCTCAGTTTATTACCTACTCTAACATAAAACATTATGAAGAGGAAATAAAAAGAATTCACAATCAGCTACTATTAAATTATGAAAATATTGGACATGAAGGTCCAGATGTATATTATAAACACAATGATAAATGAGCCTAATTTTAGAACAAGGTTGCTGTAAAGTCATTCTTGAAATTACTGGTGACAGTTTTTGGATGTGTTGTTTTAACTCCTCAAGTGAACTTTAAACAAATTACAGTGCTAGTATCCCCACAATGGAACAAAGTCTTGACACAACAGATTTAGAATACATAGCAGATGTTCTATGTCCTATAACAACATCAAGAGAGTTATGGTAAGTGTAAAATGATGTCCACAAGGCCAGAATTGCATTTCTTATTGACAATAGACAAAGTCCAATTGAGTTTCCTATAAAAAGTTAAATCAACGTAGTGACAAGTAACAAAAAAGTGGCACCCTTTTTTTTTAATACTCTTTATTACAAATTCTTGCAAATTAATTACATATTTTCACATTTATTTTATTCCAGTATTCTAACATATATTTCTATTATCACATCCATGCACTCATATTCTTCCATCTTT
The DNA here is from genome assembly GCA_029206835.1 of Rana muscosa. Classification (NCBI taxonomy): domain Eukaryota; kingdom Metazoa; phylum Chordata; class Amphibia; order Anura; family Ranidae; genus Rana; species Rana muscosa. The sequence continues at coordinate 1,014,821,586 of CM055116.1, forward strand.
CTCATCCTAACTTATGGTCTCTATTTACAAAAAATAAATTTTCCCTCCTTTATTCACTTTGTGCTATATTTCAAGATCTTACTATATCCGTTGTTAAATGCGATCTATTCCATTTTACCCATATCTTATCATATTTCTGCACATTTCCCCTTTGTTCATACATTATCCTCTCAAGCGGTACAACTTGATCTACTGCTCTCACCCATTGACTTATAGTTGGTGGGATTGCCTGGATCCATTTTTCCACTATTTGTTTTCGTGCTAGGAATAGTACTTCTTGCAAAAATATCCTAGTGTATTTACATTCTCTTTCTTCTTTTTTAAGTACCCCCAACAGACATAGTTCTACTGTAGCCACCATTGGTTAATTTATAACTTTGCCTATTTTCCCAACCACCTGTTGCCAGAATCTCCCTATATGTCCGCAATACCACATCAAGTGGAGGAAATCCGCTCCCCCTGCCCACATCTTGTGCAGTTTGGGGCGGCCATTCTTCCCATCCTATACAGTTTATTTGGAGCCAAATATGTCTGGTGTATTATATTTAATTGGATTATCCTATTATTCATTGCCGGGGATACCTTCAAGTGAGAAGAGCAAATTTTATCCCACTCTTGATCGCTCATTCCTGGAATAGCTATCTGCCATCTATCCTTTACTCCCACCGGTTCCCTACTTATTTTACTCTGTAGTAAGTATGAATATATTTTAGATATCAATCCCTTTGGACCTTGTGATCTCAGGATACCTATAAGGGGATATTTTGAGATTTTTAATTCCTTTCTTCCAAACTGTTCTTGCAGTAGATGTCTAAGCTGTAAGTACCTGTAAAACTGTTTACTATGAAGGCTATATTGTCTACACAAATTCTCATATGGTACTATTATATTATTATTATAAAGCTGTCCTATAGTTGTTACTTTTTTCTGTTTTCAGTATTTACTATCTTCAAATTCTTTCTAAATGCTCATATGTTGGGATATTCCACAAAGCAGTTTCTGGCGGGGTATCCTCAAATCCCGTTTTTTTTTGCCTCCTTCCATACTGACCATGCCAATTTAAGGAGTGGGATTTTTACTCCAACCCAACTCAAGTCTATCGTTTCTAATCCTACCAATAGGTCTCCTACCTGCATTTTATTCAACAAATACTCCTCCACTCTCATTTCCTGTTCCTGCATTACCCATGTTCTTAAATGCTTTAATTACCCCGCTAGGTAGTTAAAGCATTTAAGAACATAGGTCTGGGATTGCCAGTCCTGCTGCTGTTTTCGGTCTTTGTAACGTTTTAAGTTTTAATTTACATCTCCCATATGCCCAGATAAATCTGGTCAGCTGGGAGTTTATTTTTTTAAATATATATTTAGGTACAGTATCTTTACCTCTGAGTGCGACATAACGTATAAACACTTTGGCAATATAATGGATTTGATCAGCTGTATTCTGCCTGCCATCGATAACGGTAGTTTTTTCCATATTCCCAGTTTGTTCTTCACATATTCTACCAGTGGGTTTATGTTTGCTTTCAGGGTCTAGGGTAATGTTTATTCCAAGATTTTTAAATGTTTCAACTATTTTCAATGGGGTCTGAGGTTCTCCCCCCCATTCCCCGGCCCCAGTACCATCAGTGCTGACTTCTTACGATTTATTTTAAGCCCTGAAAATGTCCCATATGTTTCTATTATCTTCATTGCCTCCCCCAGTGATGTATGTACTTCTTCCATATATAATATAATATCACCGACATATAAGCCTATATGTTCAATCTTTCCTCCCACTTTTATCCCTTTATACATTTTATATTGTCTACATCTATTGGCCAATGCTTCTATTGCCAAGGAGAATAGCTGGGGGGACAACGGACACCCCTGTCTAGTTCCCCTATATAATTTTATTTTAGGTGATAAGATTCCATTTATTAATAAATTGGAGCATGGTTTTTTATACAGAATACCCACCCATTTTCTAAATCCTACCCCAAATCCGCTTTTTTTCAACACTGTCTGCAAAAAATCCCATTCTATAGAGTCGAATGCCTTGGCCGTATCCGACGAGGCCAAGGCACTCAACTCTGGGAAACATTCTCTCAGTTGTACCATAAACTGGGTTTTCCTAATATTATTTGTGGTAGATTTCCCCGGCATAAATCCCGCTTGATCATCTGATACTACAGATGGGATTACTTCATTGAGCCTCTTTGCCAGTATGTTTGCCAATATTTTGTAATCACTATTTAGTAATGAAATTGATCTATGCGACGCACAATTAGATCTATCTTTATCTGGCTTTGTTATCAATATTATTGATGCCTCGTACATAGAGGGAAGCATTTCTCCCTGGAGGAATGTTTCCCTATACATCTGTCAGGGTCGGGCCATAGTTTCCATGTACCGCTGGTATAATTCTGTCAGGGATTTGCCATAACGGGATGCAGGAATGTGCGTGCGCGCATGCGCATGCAGGTCATTGGTCAGAATGGACAGCGGCGCGTGTGTGCGTACCCCTCGGGCGCATGTGCGCACACACATGCGCGCTGAGCGCTGTTTGGCGCCAATGGCCCTTTAAAAGGACAGCAGCTGCACTTATGCAGTGCTGTTTGATCTGCAGCTTCTGTGCCTCATAACCTGTATCTGCTATCTGACTACCTGGATGACCCAGTGCTGCTGACTTACCTGCTATCTCCAACCCTGACCTTGGCTTGCCTTGACCCTGCTGCTATTACTTGATATCCTGTTGCCTGACCTCTGCCTGCTTATCTGACCCTGCTCCAGTCCACTGCATTTCTCTGCCTGACCACCTGATCTGACCCGGCTCGCCTGACCCTGCACCTGCCTGCTACTTGCTCTGTGTGTTCCTGTGTTGACCTGGCTTATCTCTCCCTGCTTCAGCCTGCTACTGATCCTGCTGCTCACCAGGTCGCTGACCTGCACCTGTCTCTGCTGTCACCTGCAGTTCCAGTCACACCTGGGGGATCATCAACCAGCTACAGTGTCAACCACCACAGTCTCCACAGGCACTCCTACCCCGCTGTGTTCCCGAGACCACTGTCCCCACTCCAGTGGCTCCTGAACCAGAGCTGTATGAGAGGTCTTCTCCTACAAGTCAGTCTCATCCTCGGAGTTACGTAACAAATTTCACCGGTATGCCATCTGGTCCGGGCGCCTTTCCCTTTCCCATTGAATTGATAGCCTCTCTTACCTCCTCCTCTTCAATATCTCTTTCCATTTCTTCTTTTTGTTCCTCTGTTAACTTCAGAAATTATAAATCCTCTAGATACTTCTCTATCTCTTCTCTTGTAGCTATCAATGTTGATGTGTACATTTTGTCATAATATCTATGAAAACTTGCTAGAATGTCCTCTGCTGTGTTGACCATTTCCCCTCTCTCATTTCTCACCTCTGCAATAGCTAATGTTGAAGATTGTTGCTTTATCAGGTAGTTTACTATCTTATTGGCATGGTATCCTTGCTCATAGTATTGTTGTTTCAGCTGGAACTTCTTACATTTTACTTTGACTATTAATTGGTTCTTATATTGCCTCGTTGTTCCTCCCCATCTTATCTGATTTATATTTGAGTTTTTTTTATAAACTGTGCTTCAGCTTGTCTACATACCTTCGCTAATTCCTCCTCTTCCTGTCTATTAGTACGTTTTATATATGATATTGTGGATCTTACAATTCCTCTTAAATATGCCTTACAGATATACCAAGTTGTGCCTTCCATTTTTCTATCCCCATAGACTTCCAGGAACATTACCATTTGCTCCGGTATTCAATAATTTAATCAAATCTGGTTCAACCAATAGGGTTGAATTCTGTATCCCGGGCGTCTCCCTCCAGGACCTATCCTTACCTCAAAGACCAGTCCTGAGAGGTCAGACACCCCCCTAAGCGTATAGGTAGCTGAATGCACCATTGGGAGTATCTTCTCATTCCCTAAGGCCCAGGTCTATCTAGTCATGCATCCCCTACCAGGTGCATGCCACTAATATACTCTGGCCCCCGGGTTTCTAATCTTCCAAAGATCAATTCATCCTACTTCTTTTAAAAAAAAAAATTCAAGTACCCCAAGCCCTTCCCCTCTTTTTTGAGTGTTTTTTCCAAACCTGTCCAGCTTTGGGTTCAACCACAGTTAAAATCTCCCATACAAATAATATGTGCATCTGGGTATTCTGACATAAACAACATAGCCTCCTTCAATACTCCCATTGTAGCCGGGGGGGGGGGGTTATATATCCCAATAATAACAAAATGGAAGTGAGTACACCAGGGCGAAGACAAAAACATATCGCCCATCTGGATCCCCCTTAACCCTGATGCACTCCCATACCACCGTTTTGTGTACCATGAGTGAAACCCCTCTAGAAAAGGTTGTGTGACATGAGTGGTATGACCACTGTATCCATGGCTTTTTTAAATAGTCAAGTCTATTTTTGACCATATGTGTTTCTTGGATACAGATTATTTTAGCCCGTAACTTCCTAATTTCGGTAAAAACTTGTTCCCTTTTTATTTGTGTGCCCATACCTCTCATGTTCCACGTCAAAAAAGTGCATCTACTATCCATTTTTATAAATTTTTAACCCTCTTTTACCTGTCAGGCCCGCGCTGCTTGCATGGATGACGGCCATTAGTTGCGTGTTCATCATCTCCAGCGTCAGTTTAGCTGGCTTCTCCGTCTGTTCAGGGTCCAGTTGTGGCTGAGGCATGCTAGGTTTCTGCGTTGGCATGGCCAATGGTCCGCCACTGCGGGGGGCTTCGCACTGCCTCTGTTTTGTCTGTCCTCACGTACTCTCTAAGGCGGTCTGCGACTGTATGCTTAGTACTCATTGTGCCGACAGGCTTCTTCGTTTTCCGGGTTGAGGGACTTTGTTGTAGGTATTACTCAGGATGCTTGAAGGAGACTCAGGCTGCACATGGAACTCCCGCTACTCACATCCGGCGGAAATCATGCCCCCCAAAGTGGCACCCTTTAAAAGGTCCAGGACAAATCAATCACATATTGTTTTAATTAGAAACAGTGTATAATTTTAATATGTCCCATACATTTCCTGCCTGGTCATCTGTATTTTGAAATGTTTATTATAATATCTGAAAGCAGTAAATTAAAGCTGAGCAGTGCAGTTGTGTATTCATAAAAAATATGTTACATGCATTTTTGTTGAATGCAGTTAGTATACTGTAAGTACCTGAATTGTATGGTAAGTACCTTCATATCAGCCTTTTGTAGTCCCCTATAGAGAAGCACATATAATGGAAGATCATTTGAAGCCAAGTAGCCTCTGCTGTAATACTAATGTGCTGACAAAGAACTGTTTTCGTTCACGTCTTCAACCTTGCAAATACTTTGCTAGTAGTTATACAGAGCAAGCAAGTATATTGTCACTTGAAAAAAACCCCAAAAAAAAACATTCTAATAAAACTGTTCAGTACTGTTAAGTACAGCACTGCTTTCAAAACAGGAGGTATTCTGATGAGATTCCTTTCAAATAAATGTACTCAAAGCCCATGCCCAGGTTGGGTAAAAATACAAAAAAGCAGCTCCAACTGCAGTACTTACCTAAACTCCTCTTCTCGACTTAACTGCCATCCAATATCTTTTAATCCTCTCCCAGAGATCCTAGGGTGTCAAAGACCCCCCCCCCATCTTGGACTCACAGTAAAATGCTGTAAAGAGCAGCACCACATCATTGTAGGGCTTTGCTCTCTGTAGAATTCAGGATCCACCCACCACTGGATGGAGAAGAGGGTGACTTATGTTGTCATCAGACCAAAGAGACCCGTGAAAAAGGGTCAGAGGCCGGGTTATCCGATTGGGGAAGGGGGGGGTCAGTGAATAATCTCAAGCTTAGGGTTGGACTTTATAGATTTGTGGCCAGAGAATTTTCACTGTTGGGAAACATGCATCCAAAACTTATAGTTTACAGCATATGCTGTATATACTAACTTCACATTTCCATTATGTCTCCAACAAAAATACAATTAACGTTAGCTTCCATCATTGCAAGATGTTTAAATCTAACATAGTAGAAAGATCTTTATATGTCTTCCCACACTTCTGGAAGGGAATCTATGACATGACCTCTCAACCCTCAGTCAAGCCTCCCAATCAGTATTGACGCATCAAAACTAGTGATGCGTCTGCCCCAAAGCTAGCAACATCTTAAGGAATTGGACAACATTGGCAATCATAGAACTATTTGGAAGCCTTGAGGGTGACAGATCATAGTCTGTTTCACAGGTTCCCTTTAGGGGCTCATTCACACAGCTTTTCTCAACCGTACACTGGCTAGATCACTGTTTTAATGTGGTGGGTACAGAAAGCCATTTATGTGCAGCCTTAGATACAAACAGTCTATGTACATGTCCATTTATCTGCTTCTAGCCACATATACCAGCCGCAGACAGTGTCATATGATTACATTGGAACAGCCGCAGACAGTGTCAACTAATTGATTTGTACAGGTTCTGTACAGTCCTGTCTGCAGATCAACATAAAAGACCTGACCATACCTACCGCGGAAATATGCCACAGCTTTATGAATAGAGAGGTGATTTTATATACAGTGGGGAAAATAATGATTTGATCCCCTGCAGATTTTGTAAGTTTGCCCACTTACAAATAAATGAAGGGTCTATATTTTCTATCATAGGTGTATTTTAAATGATAGGGACAGAATATCAACCAAAAATCCAGAAAAAACACATAAAACAAACGCTATAAATTGTTGCAGTTCAGTGAGTAAAATAAGTATTTGATTCATCAGCAAAACATGACTTAGTACTTGGTGGAGAAACCATTGTTGGCAAGCACAGAGGTAAAACGTTTCTTGTAGTTGGTGACCAGGTTTGCACAAATCTCAGGAGGGATTTTGGTTCACTCTTCTTTACAGATCTTCTCTAAATCCTTAAGGTTTCTTGGCTGTCTCTTGGCATCTCCCTCTATAAATTTTCTATAGAATTAAGGTCTTGAGACTGGCTAGGCCACTCCATGACCTTAATGTGCTTCTTCTTGAGCCACTCCTTTGTGGCCTTGACAGTGTGTTTTGGGTCATTGTCATGCTGGAAGACCCATCCACGACCCATCTTAGTGTTCTGGCTGAGGGAAGAAGGTTCTCAACCAAGATTTTACAATACATAGCCCCGTCCGTTGGTCCCTCAATGTGGCAAAGTCGACCTGTACCTTTTGCAGAGAAACAACCCCAAAGCATCATGTTTCCACTTCCATGCTTGACTGTAGCGATGGTGTTCTTAGAGTCATAGTCAGCATTTTTCTTCCTCCAAACACAGCAAGTCGAGTTAATGCCAAAGAGCTACATTTTGGTATCATCTGGCCACAGCCCTTTCTCTCAATCCTTCTCTCAATCATTTAGATGTTCATTGGCATGACTGTACATGTGCCTTCTTGAGGAGGGGAACTCGCTGTGTTTGGAGAAAGAAAAATACTGACTATGACCCTAAGAACACCATCCCTACAGTGAAGCACGGTGGTGAAAACATTATTCTTTGGGGCTGTTTCTCTGCTAAAAGGTACAGACCAACGTTGCCACATTGAGGGGCCAATAGATGGGACCATGTATTGTAAAATCTTGGATTAGAGCCTTCTTCCCTCAGCCAGAACACTGAAGATGGGTCATGGATGGGTCTTTCAGCATGATAATGACCTGAAACATAACACCAAGGCAACAAAGGAGTGGCTCAAGAAATAGCACATTAAATGGGTAGTAAAGGTTCTAGCTAGCTTAAAGGAACCTATTTAGAAAATAAAAAACAAACCTTTACAACCCCTTTAAGGTCATGGAGTGGTCTAGTCAGTCTCCAGACCTTAATCCTATAGAAAATTTATAGAGGGAGGTGAAACTTTGAGTTGCCAAGTCACAGCCAAGAAACCTTAAGGATTTAAAGAAGATCTGTACAAAAGAGTGGACCAAAATCCCTCCTGAGATGTGTGCAAATCTGGTCACTAACTACAAGAAACGTCTTACCTCTGTGCTTGCCAACAAGGGTTTCTCCACTGGTATTAAGTAATATTTTGCTTGGGGATCAAATACTTATTTTACTCAGTGAATTGCAACTCCACTGTATTTATTATATTTAATTTACTACAGGTAAAAAGACTGTTCATTTTGCAAGGAAATTTTCACTTTGAAGGAAATTATCCCTCAATTTTGTGAATGTGGTGAAAGTTCACCTGCAAGGGGAAAAAAAAAAAAAAAAAACATTCACTAAGCTAAGGGAACATTGGTTTGCATACTTTGTATAGTTAAAATTCCCTTGCAAAGTAAGCATCCTAATTGCCTTTAGTAACTCAACCCCCTTGTGTTGTAATACACTGTAGCTCATAAAATGATTTCCAAAGAATATTTCTACTGTATGTTATTCTATAGTTAAGAATGGCAGTATTGTTGCAATTTTGAACAGCTACAATGACTGCAAATATTACCCCCAGTAGGAAAAGGGACTGTTTGATGTGCATATGTATTGTTAAACAATAGAGTACAAACAATAAACTAATTTTCCCACATGTATCCAGCTAAATGAATGCAGTAAAAATCCTTTCCTTATCTGCAGAACAGGCATAACAAGTGGGTAGTTTTTGAGCCACTCGTGCCTCCTCTATTTGCTCCTTGTGGCTTTCAGCCAATTTACTTTTAATGTGTTTGTTCTATATGCTATAAAAACTGTCCTTCCTTTTAGAATTTTGCTTAACCACTTGCTGACCGCCCTATAGCGGTTTCACTGCTACAGGGCGGCAGCTCTGTGCAGGATCATGTATATACGTGATCCTGAACTTCCACCTGCAGGGGGCACGTGCCACCAGTGGGCCACTTCTGCTGTGATTATTCACAGCAGAAGCCGATTTGCAGGTCCTGGGCACTCAATGTCCTCTGGCACCCGCTGATCATCATAAACCACACAGAACAGGGATCTGCCTCTGTAAACAAGGCAGACCTCCTTTCTGACAGGGGGAAGGGATGGAAGCAGGGACTAGAATCCCAACACTTAACAAAGACACCTAAGTAGTTAATGTATTTTGTTTTTGGCGCTAATTATGTTTTGCATTGTTTGTTTTTGCAGGTTTTTTACCAATTTTGCCGCGTGTCAAATGCGCAGCACAGCACAGGACTGCAGCTCACAATTGGGGTACCATTAAGGCCAATTCTGTTGCTCAGACCCGCAAAAGAATGTCATTAGCTTCCATTACCTTGTCACAGGACCCGCAGCTGAGGGTCAGGAGGATCAAGGTGCTTCCTTTGGTGTACCAGTCTCTCTTTCCTTTTCCTTTCTATAGCTCTGCCCAGCCAGGCATGCTCCCAGATGGCACACTCATTTCCACCACTACTCAAATAAGAGTATTCCAGGCCTTCTATGGTCTATACCACCTTGCCTGAGACTAGAGAAGGGGCTTCCTCTAAAAGGGGAGCTAACACCTAATTGCAGCTTTCCCTTTACCTTACTATCTGTGAACAGAGTCACCTGGTGGCAGACAAGATAAGTGCACCTGCCAACAAATGAGTGCTGTCACCCCAGGACAAGTAACTTGTTAATGACAGGATCACCAAGTGAAAAGAAAGGAATAAAATCCTGAAAAACAGCAGACTAATGTAGTCACTGCATCTAAGGACTGGTAGACTGCAATATATTGCATTTTGGGTTTTGAGGTTGGCTACTCCTTAATGGCAAACCAATGACATCTATCCATCTTGAATGTTTCATTACTTTTTCCAAATGATTTAACCTCCCTGGCGGTATTCCCGAGTCTGGCTCGGGGTGAGTTTTCCATGCTAAGAGCGTTAACCCAGAGCCAGACTCGGGATTGCATTGCAGGATACAGGGAAGCTACTTACCTTGTTCCCTGGATCCTGCGATGTCCTCCCGCAGTGTGTGCGAGCTGTCTCCTCGCTCGATCCACACTGCCGAGTGCCGAGCTCCGTTACCTGCGACGTTGCGACGCACGGGGACGGAGTTCAGCGCCAAATTCAAAAGGTGAAACACGCTGTATACATACAGTATACTGTAATCTACAGATTACAGTACTGTATCAAATAATTACACATCCCCTTTGTCCCTAGTGGTCTGTTCAGTGTCCTGCATGCAGTTTTATATTATAAAAACTGTTCTTTCTGCCTGGAAACTGGAGGTTGTCCATAGCAACCAAAAAGTGTCCCTTTATGTCAAAAGTGGTTTTAGACCAGCTAGAAAACAGCGATAATAAAATAGAATCACTTGCAGAATTCAGCGATAGCGATTTGTGGGGAAATTCGTCATCAAACACTAAATCTAATGACAGCGACAATTCTGCAACTGAGCAAATTTCAGTGTTTTTGATTTGATTACATTATTGAATAATTTTATTATACTTATATTACTATTTGTTATAATTATTTATAGTTATTTATTATATTATAATTTAGGATTTTGTGTTTGGTCAGGTTTAAGTAAGTAATTACTAAGAATTGCAGGCCTACAATACATATCACCAAATTTCCATGCAAAATAATTGTACCGCTTTTGACAGAATCATCCCGCCAGGAAGGTTAAAATACAGTCCACTGCAAAAATTATCTTGAGCTCTGGGATTAGTTTTAAATAGTCTTTCAAAATTAAAGTGATTCCTATGAGGAAAATCTACTATGAGACTGAATCTGTTGTACTAATGAAGAACTACAGACAGGATACATGTCACTGGTAAATATTTATAATACTATATTATATTTTAGTTTGGTTGTGAGATGCAGCTGTACTTGCAATAAATGTTCCTTTCAGCTGAATGGCTGTTTCTAATTACATACCAGTGTCCACTGTTTGTGGTATGAGAGTAGGAGTTCACTCATAAATAAACCTGTATAGGCAAGGTTTCTTTTTCAGATAATTTTTATGTAATTTTGGTTTGTTTTCTTCTGCATTTCTTCTTTAACATCCTCAAACCAAACTTACTTAGATGTTTTAGAATCGTTCTAAATCTTGGCAAAAAAATGTCAAAAACTGATCTTGTTTTAGCATTTAAAAGTCTCAGTTTGCTAGTGAAATATAACTCTAAAATCTGTTCTCTTCCTCATTGCAGCATTACATGGCAAACATGGTTATGTTAGTTATGTCTGAAGAAAAAAAATCCCTTTTCTATATAATATTTATCCTTGTCTTCACCTGTTTGTGCCTGCAGAGACCACTAAAAAAGCCCATAAAAGAGAGAGATATTGAGAGCTTAATATAAGTACAGTGAAACATGCGGCTTGCAAAAACTCACTAATGAAAACATTATATTTCTATCAGAGTAAAAACCAGAATGAAACCACTGAGCCAAAATATAATCTCTTTTTTATTATTGACTCATATCCCTGCTGCTTTTTAGATTTTTTTTCTTTTTGTTCTCATGTGGTGTTTCTTGTATCTGAATGTTGGTTTCGTAATCAAATTTCAAGATTGAATCAGCCTATTTTTACTTTAGTAATTGACTGTTGATGAATAAAAGCAAAAAACAAACCAATTTTCCACATCAAACAACTGTAGTACCACTTTATGTAAAATGAAAATGTAATGGCCTAGGACTGTTTAACATTGTAAAATATTTAGATGCAAAAAAAAAAAATAATAATAATAATGTAATTTTGTGTAGGAAGTGGTGTAGATTGAATAAATATAGCTATGGTCATTGAGTGCATGAGTTCTTGTGGCCCAGCTGTGCCTCCACTTCTCTTCCCATCAATAGAACATTGTCATTATAGATTAAAAATTAATATAAATCTCGAGACATTCCATTAATTACTGGTATTTCGAGTGTTGTCACCCTGGCCTCATGAATGCATCCTGGGAACTTCCTGTCACATGTTCCAGAAGTAAACATTGCCGCTGTGATACAACGAGCCTGGGGGCCACAGTGAGCCCCCTGAGCAACCAACAGCCGATATGTCCGATGTCCCGTACACGGAAACATGTGTGTACTTTTGGAACATGTGACAGGAAGTTCCCAGGCTGCATCCATAAGGCCGGGGTGACAACACTCGAAATACCAGTAATTAATGGGATGCCTCGAGATTTGTGCAGAATTCTACCTTGACTGAAAAAAGGTTGAGAAACTCTTTTTGAAGCTATTGAAATTACAGTGGTTGCGGACCGTGATCCTTGAGCAGCTGAGCAGCCTGTGGAGACAGCAAGTGTGGAACCTAGCAGACATCCTGTGGATCTTTTAAAGCTTTGTTTGACCTTATGGTCAGTCCCTGAGGTGAGCGGCCATTTTATGTGTTGGTGGCAGTGGATGCAAGTTTATTTCACTGGACAGTTTATCTTCTTTTTTACAAGTTTTTTGGACATTTAATATCACTATCACTGCAATCACAATATTAGACTGATTTTGTTTGTTTTTTTCACGTGTTTTTTTGTTGTGCTTTGTTAATGTTTTTTCATCATTTTTTTATGATTTATTGTAACTGTATATCACCATACATTGTTACATCCGTCAGTACCCCGTTCTTTTATGCAATTGTTGAATATCTTATATAGAACAAGCGCACTATTATACACTTTTGTATGTTTTATTAGGCTTGCATAGTCATTGTGACTCCAGACCTTCCACCAGGGTGCGAGCCTTGGATTCTTGGGTGTTTTAGCAATGTTATCCTGCGCTGTCTGACCAATTTATTTAATTTCCACTGTATTGTTTGTTGGATGAACTAATGATGTATTGATCTGATTAACCTTTACTGATTTAAAGATGGGCGCGCTGTCTCTTTAAATACTTAGTGTGTTAAATAGCATAAATTTTTTTATCAAATTACACGTATAAATAATTAAAATACTTGTAATCAATTTATAAAATCCCAAATTAACATAAGGTGCAGATACAGCTTATGTTTAATGAATAAAGTGCAACGCGCAATCACAAAAATAAAAATGCCTCAAATGCAAAACTCCTCAAGAGTTGATGTGATGACAAATGCAGCCAAGTATTCACCAATATACATGCTCCTTACCAGAATGATCAGACCTCTAGATTAGAGGAGGTTCTTCTAGCGATTGCAGCTTTGCAGCTGCAATTATTTTCCCTGTCAAATGGTGCTGCGCTGCAATTGCCCTGCTACCACATGCAATGCTCTTCAGAGAGCAAAGTGCATGTGAACAAACCCTAATTATTGTTTTAAATGGATTTTTTTCACTTTTTTAGCAGCCCTGTTGGAGGGTGGGGGGGCTTTGGGGAAGTATCAGGGGTCTAAACAAACCCCTGATGTCTCACTTTTGCGACAGAGAAAGAGATTGAGGACATAGATTCATCAATAATTTACTATGTTTACTATGCTTCAGTTATGATTGAACATAGGAGCAATCGGTACCCCTTTCTCACCGTGTTCATTCAGGAAATGAAGGTACCGGTATATACAGTATATTTATCACCACTCTCCATCCTGAACCCAATCCCCCCCACTCTCCATCCTAAACTCAATCCTCCTGTGACCCACTGAAGCTGCAGCAGCCAGGAGAGGGATCAGAAGAAGTCGGCAGTGCTGCGGTGGTGGGGGGGGCTCAGGGGGATTGGAGTGGCAGGGAGGCACAGATACTTGAACCAAAGCCCCTGTGGCCCCCCTTGTAGCAGCTGAAAGCAGGCAGGAGGGAGAGGACGGGAAGCTGGCTGTACTGAAGGGGGAGCCACGGATATCATTTCTAGTAATAAGGCAGTGCAGCTGGCCCTCCTGCTCATCAGGTACACCGGCCCCATACGGGAGGGCTGGATGTATTGCCTTATCAGTGCCCCTGACTTTATATGAGGTTATAAACTCTAAATAACAGACATCTGGTGGTTGGATGCATCTGTCGCTCTCTTAAAGAGTTGAAGACTGTATCATTGTACTGTAAAAGTTGTCTGCACTTTATGGCAAAAAGACATCTGTTGATTGCTGTTTACTATTTCATATACTAATGCATTGAATGAATTAAGTGCTGATAATATCATGGATATAATGTACTCAGAGCAAAGAATGTCAAGTTAATTATCTGGCTAATTTTGCCTAGTGACAGACTACTGTTCATATGTGTCTCTTTATGACTACAAGAGTTCAGTTTTCTGCCATATTATGGTTAACGATTTACTGGCTCCATATCTGATGAAATGATGCTGTCTAATGGCAAATTGAAATAACAGTGTTCAACTCATTATATTTAAAGATGCATCATCTTCTGTATTCATGTTTATATTTTACCTGGTGTATTGCCATTCATAGTATTCAGAACTTTGTTAGATTTATGAATATTAAATGTGAAAAGGCAAATGGGGGTTCCCCTGCAGTAACATATTTGGAGGATGTTAAACTATTTAAAGATACATTGTGCTCTTGTAGCACTGTAAACATCCCACACATTGGCATTGGGCATCGTGGCACTTTAAACATTCCACACACAGTGGGGTATTATGTTATTTGTTCACTTTTACCATTGAATCCATCCAGGATCTGGTAACAATCTGGTTGGGGTAATAGTGGGGACTTCTTTTTGCGCTTCAAATTTTGTGAATTATGTGCTTTGGTATGTGCTAATGGGGGTATTTCTGATACTAAAATGTATTGGGTCCTCCAAAAATATGTGACACAAAGCAACCCTGAGATTTAAATTTTAAACCTGTCAGGAAAATTGTACTGGCTGTCAGGCTAATACGCATGTGTATAACTGTACACATTTGTGCAGACATAGAAGTCTAAGTGCACATGCATTATTGCAAACATGTAAGCCATGCAAACTCTGCACAAGCTCTTTGACGGTCTTCAGTCTTGTTCCTGAGGTCTTGATTCTGATACTCATTCTGATCCTGTGATTGACTTGGCTTCCACCTGACCTTGCTTTTGAATTACTATCCAAATGGAAAATATATTCATGTGCACCCTTATACAATGTAGTTTCTAGTGCCATCTCACAACTTTTCTAATGCAAAAACAGGGTATTATCAGTAAAAAACAGTGGCAGGTGGTGGGGGATTTTTTGGGGGGTGGCAAACAACCCCCCTGGGCCACCGGTGGAGCGGCATTACCCCCCGTGGCACTAGCACAGCCCCCCACCACCTTACCCTGGATGTGGGCAGTGAGAGCGTGGCAGGCTCAAGGAAAGCTGCTCCAGTGTCCTCTCCTGGAGCAGATTCTGCATCTGTGTCTCCTCTCTCTCCTCCTCCTGACGCTAGGCGTCCAATAGGATCACCTGACTTTTTGGCCAATTGGGAAACAGGTTTCATACCATTTCATGGACGTGAGGAGGATCAGTGTTGCAACAGCAAATTTTCATTCACTGTTGCAACACACCTGGGTTGGCTCCAGACGCAATACTCTGCGTCCCGAGTCTACCCTATTTTGAAGCCTATTAGGCTCTAATCAGGTTCTTCAAAAAAATAAACTGGCTGCTCTAATTCATATGCCCGATGACCCGAAAGGGGCTATGCATGAATCCATCCCCTGCCTATAGGGGGTGGTGAGGATAGGGGGAGCCCGGGCGCCCCTAATGGACAGGTCGCCCCTGGTAGAGCAAGGTTGGTTAGGATGATATAAAATAATCACAGCCTTTTAAAGCCTGAAACCGATATAACAAAGAAATATTTATGACTAACCTGTAACATGTACAATTTTTTTATTGGTTTTGCATTAGCAAAGGTTTCAGACAGCTGTATTTAGCTTTCTATTGCATTTTGGTGACAATAGCATGTCTAGCAGCCCTCCTAAGGACCAAAAGTGACCATCAAAACAGGTCATTTATTGACATGAATGCACTTAGTAATTTAATTTCCAATAATTCTGTCACATTCAAACTCTGGAAATTTTTGTGTTAAATGTGAATTACAAACAAAGCACTAATGCCAACAGTGATTTAAGCGATCAGTTCCTGGTGTCAGGTACAGTATATAGCCTACAAATGTCAAATACATTATCCTATATCTAGATTTGAGTGACATAACAAATTAATGTCAATTACATTATCCTATATCTAAATTTGAGTGACTGAACTAAAAAATAATATTTCATTAAACAAAGAAAATGTTTCACACACAAGCTTTTAGTATAAAAGTTTTCAAAAAACGCTAAAATAGGAAATCATTATTTTGTTTCAACTATAACTTAATTTAAATGTTTCTATCACGAATGTATGTACAATCTGAATTTTGTTTTCCAAGTAAACATTAATCATGAAGTTAATTAAACCATTTAAACAGATTTATGGCATTTTGTTTAGGACTAGCATTGCTATCTTAGCTTGTAAGTCACAAATAATGAGTGTTTTAATATGGTACATGAATGTTTAATAGAATATAAATCAACTATACACAATGTGGTTTTAAAAAACTTATGATCAAAGTTATAGCTTACTCTTTGCTCAGTGCAGCTTAGCCACTGTACGCCCACAAATGAGATCTTGTGTACTGCTGACCTTACGCTTTTGAAGCCTTTATTCTTTTATGTTTATATCTTCATGTAATATTGAGATCATTTGCGCATTAAAATTGATGGTGTTAGTAATGTCTGTAAAACTGGACAGCTAACTTTGAATGTCTTTTTTCTATGTACTACAAAGGCTGTAGTATACAACTGAGGAAGACATAAGCCAGACATTCCACAGATTGATCTACTACTAGCCACACTGTAAATGTAACTCGTGTATTTAAAAGTTTTCTTTTATAGATGCTAGTTTGTCAGTCTAGCAATAAAAATTAGATATCTCTTTCAAGCCTTAATTTAGGAGCAAAATGTTGTATGCTTTGCTTATCTGCCCATATATCTTGAACTAAACTTTTTTTTCAGTGTACATTTGACTGCCCATATTTTACTACAATGATGTTTCCTTAAAAACAAGGAAACAACAGTGGAGAAAGAAATGTGAACCAGATCATTTTTTAATTGTTAAAGAAGGTAAGTAATAATCTTACACCCATTACCAAAAAAAACCCACGAAAAATGTAATGCTTTAATAGCATGGTACCTCCTATTAAACACCAAAATATTAATACTATAGCAAACTGTGCTGGAACCTTTTTCTGTAATTCAGTTTTTGGTAAATCTTGATAATATACAATTTGTTACAATTGCCAGTAATACAACAGTGGCAATGGTATGACCAAAAAACATAGTGTAGTTTATAAAGAACTCCAGGAACAAAAAAGTATTTAAAATCTGCTGGCACAGTTTTTTTGTTTCTTTACAATTTACTGTTTTATTGAGGGCCAATGATATTGCTATCACTATACTTCTGGCGCACTGACACACCAATTGCAGGCATCCCACACAACAGTCATAGTGTCATCTGCAGCTACACTGCCCAATCCTCCTCTCCCCTTGACCAATTACAGAATGCTTTGCATTCTATGAACCCATTTTATAAAATTCAGAATGTTCTGTGAATGGCCAGGTTAGAGGAGTGGTGGGGAGAGCAGATGCTGTGTAGGAGCAGTATCTTTCCTCTCTGGGTGCTGGCACATGGTAAAAACTATACTGGTGCTCAGTGAACCAGTAAATTGTAAACAAAATAGATAAATCAAGGAAGTGACAGGTTTTACATAAATAAATAAAAGCTGACTAATGAAATTACCTCCATCAGTGTTAAATGGTTTGTCTTATTTCTGTAACTGCTACATCTGCAGAAGAGCTTGTTCTATTGAAAAACAGTATTATTTGCTAGATCACCAGGTGAAAATAAGGGAAATAAAGCCTAAAAAAAGAAATGCAGCCATCGCATCTCCAGTTTGGTAACCTACAATATAATAATTGTTTTCTTTTGGGCTTAATGCTGCTTTAATAATGGTACAATAAGCCCAATATATCATTTGAACATTTCCTTTTGTACATTCCCTTATGACAGTTACGGCCATTTTAGAGCTCAACAAGTTTTCCTGATTTGAAAGTCCACTTCATTAGGAGCACTAGGGGCCGATTACTCTCTCACTTCTTCAAAGAGATATAAAAGAAAGGGTCTTAAACTGCAGCTAGGGCAAAAGCCACACGGGAGGGTGAAAAACTCCCCCAGAAAATTTCAATGCATTTAAAAAAAATCCTGGGGTTCTTCGTTAAAGAGGAGGAAAAAGTTAAAAGTCAGCAGCTACAAATACTGTAGCTGTTGACTTTAAATATTAGGACAGTTGCCTGTCCACGAATCCAGAGGTGTCTTCACCCTAGACAATTTTTTAATCAGCAAGGAGAAAAATCTGCGCTATAAATGTGAACTGCTTTCAGCTGGCCAGAGTCTAAAGCCTCGTACACACGACCGGTTTTCTCGTCAAGAAACAACAAGAAAACTGCTGGGAGAGCTTTCTTGCTGAGAAAACCGTTCGTGTGTATGGTTTTTCGTCGAGAAAACTGCCGGAATCTCAACGAGAAAAATAGAGAACCTGCTCTCTATTTTCTCGTCAGGATTCTCGTTTTTCTGTGTATGCTTTTCCGAGTCTTAAAAAATCGCGCATGCTCAGAATCAAGTATGAGACTGGAGCGCTCATTCTGGTAAAACTAGCGTTCGTAATGGAGATAGCACATTCGTCATGCTGTAACGGACTGAAAAGCACGAAGACTGAAAAGCGCGAATCGTCTCTCCCCAAACTTTTACTAACACAGCGCTTTACAACAACGAGATTTGGAATTGACAGTGTGTATGCTAGGAAAGCTTGACAAGAATCCCGTCAAGCTTGACAAGAATCTCGTCGAGAAAAATAACGGGTTTTTTTACGACGAGATTCTCAGTCGTGTGTACTAGGCTTTATTGTGTGAATATGAAGAATAACGATCTCTGGAAAAAGCCTTTTTGTTTTTATACGGGGACACTTTTTTGAACCGTTTATACCTGTATGAGAACCATCACCACTGAAGCTGAGACGTTTATTGCACAGCACAGAGACCCCAGGCTGGGTTATAAGCCATAAGCGCTCATTGATCTCCTGTAACAAGAGATCATATCCATCTGGTAAGCGGCAGTGTGTACTTAGGTGGAGGCACTTTCCTATCCTCACTTCCTCTCGGGTGTTGTGGATCATCTGTCACCGTGGATACTTCACTGCTATCACCTATATGGACTATTTTTTATATTTTTTGTAATCACTAGTCACCAGCACTGTTTTGCCATTGTGATTACTAAGGGTATTTTTTCCCTCCCCTTATATAATTTTTATATGGACTGATATATTTATTATTCACTGTTTTTCTAAACTGATTATTTTTCACTGATGATTAATATTTCTCTTGATGGCAGTTTATTGATGCTCAGTGGCACCGTTATATTATTTGCTATTATCTTTAAATCCATATTCACATTTATAGAGTTATGATATGTATATCCATTTGTAATATTTTTGGTTTACATTTTTTGCTCATGTACTTATCACAGTAATCACCTTCTTTTCATTACCTTTTTCTGCTGTGAGTGCATTCAATATCAGTACGGTTGGTTAATGCAAACACAGGTTCACATTTATAGCGCAGCTTTTTCTCCTTGCATATTCTTTTGGTGTTGTATAACATTTATAGTTGCTGCTTGATACTTTTATACAATAGAGCAGTTTTTTATTCTCCAATTTTTTAATCAGCTCTCGGGTGCTGCAGCCATAATTTTTTGTAAGGGAAATGGGCAGTGAAGCCTTGCAGCTTCACAGCTGGTTCCCTACTGCGCATGCATGAAAGGTGCTGCGCTTTGTGAATGGCCCAAGGGTGGGGGAAGGAGGAGGGAGCCAAACTTCCAGGTGACTTTCCCATGGTGAGTTCAGCCGAGAGAAGGAAAGGGTACCTGTCAAAACCAGATACCCGCTCCCCCCCTACGAAAGGTGCCAAATGTGGCAGCGGAGGGGGGGAAGGAAGCAAACATGTGGAGCTTGCCCTGCACAATATAGTATTTCATCATTAAATTGCCACTGTTGCATTAAGGGAATAGTAACAAATTATGTTCTCTTGCAAAGCCAGGAGAACCTCTGCTATCTCACACTTCCAAATGTATCCCCACTGGATGCTGTTACTCCTCCCACTTGCTGATACATCACTACCATGACAGGTAATAGGCTATCCAACACCTGGAAGTGTCTGATAGCAGCAATGCTCTTAGCTTTGCAAGATAGGTAGATTTCACTCACCATCTACGGAGTGCTGAGTGTTCGCTTCTTCTTTGCCAGGTTTCATCTGGCTAGATTTATTTATACAGTATAAGTGACAGAGTTGCTTTAAATGGAACCTGTGCTTTTCCCACACATACCACTCTGTCACATGGGGGTGAGAAGGATGCCCCATACCAATGTCTTTACAAAGGACATCCTCTCTTTGCTTCCTGTAGCCAAATAGAGCAGCATGGGAAAAGAAGCAAGGTAAAATATGCATGCCAGGGGGTGGATGATGTAAACCTTAATTGATTTAAGATGTTGGTAAATCACTCTTGGTCCTCTCACAAGCCCTGCAAACTGACAGCCCATACAGTGAAAGCTGTAGGGCTAGTCTGCAGGAGCCTTACATTGCACCCATGATCCATTGATCACAGGTGCAATGCTTTGCATGCTACTCCATAAAAAAAAAATCCTGCAATAATATGTGCATTTATTTCTTCCCAAAAGGTGAACTTATCCATTAAAAAAAAAATACATGTTTTCATTTTTTTCATTCTTTGTTGCATCTCATGCCGCGTACACACGATCGTGATTCACGGCGGTGAAAACACCGCCGTGAATCACGGCATGAAAAAAAATGAAAAACGAGGGAACGGCATGTTCCCCCACACACGACCGTTTTTCCCGTCATTTTTTTCTTTGACGAGAAAAACGACCGTCTGTGGGCTCCGCGGCAGTGTCTCCCTATGGGAAAACTGCCGCGGAAAAAAATGATGGAAAAAACGATGAGAAAATTTAGAACATGTTCTAATTTTTCTCATCGTTTTTCCTGCCGTTTTTCTCAACGAGAAAAACGGCATAAAGCCCACAGACGATCGTTTTTCTCGGCGAAAAAAAAAATTTCATTTTTCCCGACGGGAAAAATGATCGTGTGTACGCGGCATTAGTCCTGCAGATTTCTTTGCAGGCACTTTCAATCTAACATGCATTCTACTGAATGTGGCCTAGCATTTCTTGAGGCAGATTTCCTGATGGTGACAACAATGGATAATGTCTGTGCTTTGTGTGTTCCCACTGTAAGCCTGTTTGACAATTCAATAGAGACATTGACAGAACATTGTCTCCCAATAACAACAGGAGGTGCTTGGACAAGGAACTTCATTGAAGCATCACCAAACATTAATTAATGGAAGTTGGCAGATTTATTTTAAATTACATTTAAAATTGCATGACCGTGTTAATGTTTGTTTAGAGTTTAGTGATTGAATTTACATATGCTTTAAGTGAATTTGTCCAACATGGGAATTTTTAGTTGAAGTTAATCTTTCAAGCAGATTCTTTTTTTTTCAACAATATACTTAAATCTAAATGTGGGAAAGCTAGAGGTTAAATGTTTTGAAAGAGAAAGTAATATATTTGTACCCAAACAGTTTTCAAACATGTACGTTTTCTTTGCATTTTTAAATACAAATATGAATTATTTATGAGAAAGAATGCTTTTAGATGCTAGAAAAGTACTGAGAAATGCTAGCTTCACAGCACCTTTTTACTTAGATGCAAATACATGTTCAGACCAACCAATATAATTAAAGGGCAATGTTTATGGGAAAAATTATATAACTAGAAAGCATACACAATTGCTACACAAGCTATGCTTTAATTTAATATACTTTTCAATCTGCAGCTGCTGTAATGTTCTGTAAAATGCAATGCAATATGGCAAACTAGAGGGATTCTGTACCCTGTTGGTGTATACAACACCCCAGAAATGTAATTTCCTGCTTGTCTGATTGGCTTACTGGCATATACACTAAGAAAGCACCCCTTCACCAGTTTTGGTTAGATACTCCCCAACGGTTAAATTCTTTTAAAGTGATGCAGATCCTGCAGCAATTGTCATTATAACAATCAGAGTGTACCCAGTGATTACACTGAACCATTTGTTTCCATTCAGAATCAGCCTTCAAAAGAAAAGGTGAAACAAACAGCTATTTCTTCACAGCAACAAAAGGTAGCAATATGCTTGTTAAAATCCATGCAAAGTACTTTAATCACCCAGAGTTATTCTTTAAGGTCCCACAACATCTATAAATGCATCAATAAATGCATCAATGACATGAAAGACAAACCACAGTAGATAATTCCAGTAACAGAAATGTAATTGAAAATTATTCCAATTATTAATTATAACAATACAATTTTGCAAACAAAAAATAAACATGATGTTGCAGATCTCCAACCATACTCTGGCCATTACCTTGCAGCACAAAGTGGTTTACTGAACAATTTGAAAGTAGGCTACCATAGCCCCAAGTTTAGAAGTGTTCCTCTAGAAAGTACATCTATTATACTTGAGCACAGGGCTTTTTTTCAGCAGGAACGCAGTTCCGGCACCTCCTGGACTGACTGTATGTAATGACAAGGGGTGCTGGGGTGTGCTGCAGGGTATTGATGCTCACTGCTGGGGATCTATTTTTGCAGGGGGGTCTATTGTTGCTGGGGGGTCTATTGTTGCTAGTGGGGGACCTATTGTTGCTGGGGGGTCAGTTGTTGCTGAAAGAGATTTACTGTTGGAGAGGAATCTATTGTTGATGGCAGCCAGAGAGTCTATTAATGCTGGCTGTGCGGAGATCTGTTGATGCTGCCGGGAGTCTATTGTTGCTGGTGGGGAAATTTTGTTGTGGGTGGTCCATTGTTGTTAGGGAAATCTATTGTTGCTGGCTGCAGGGGATCTATTTTACTGCTTTTCTTGACATCATTACCAAATTCCATATAAATTACTTAGCACCACAAAATTATACTTGGTCCTATATTGTCTAAAAGGGACGGTACTGGGAGGTGGGTAGGGCCGGAGAAAAGGGGTGACTCGGAACGGGGGTGTTCCTGAACCTATTGTCTGAGAAAAAAAGCCCTGCTTGAGCGACTGTGTGTAGCGTTTTCTTACTACACAGATTCCACTAAACTACCATACCAGTCATTGTATGTTTAACATGTATGCTGTGGTATTGGAGATGTTCTTGCTATCTGGGGAGTTTGTTTCACCCACCCATGTGGCTTTTGCCCTAGCAGCAGTTTAAGACCCTTTCTTTTCCATCTCTCTGAAGGAGTTAGAGAGTAGTCGGCCCCTAGTGCTCCTAATGAAGTGAACTTTCAAATCAGGAAAACATGTTGCGTTTTAAAATGGCCTATTGTAACTGTCATAAGGAAATGTACATAAGGAAATGTTCAAATGATATATTGGGCGTAGCCCATGTTGTATTACAGTTATTAAAACAGCATTAAACCCAAAAGAAAACATTTATTATATTGTAGGTTACCAAATCGTAGATGCAATGGCTGCATTTCTTTTTTTAGGCTTTATTTCCCTTATTTTCACCTGGTGATCTAGCCAGTAAGACTGTTTTTCAGCAGAACAAGCTCTTCTGTAGATGTATCAGTTATAGAAATAAGAAAAAACATGTAACACTGATGGAGGTGCTTTCATTGGTCAGCTTTTATTTATTTATGTAAAACCTGACACTTCCTGGATTTTTCTATTTTGTTTACAATTTACTGGTTCACTGAGCACCAGTATAGTTTTCACCATGTGCCATTATCCCATAAGCAAAAAAACTGCTGTTATTGCTTAAAAAGTGTTAGGTGGTGGCTGGCTTAAATGTTTTATTGTATCTAAATCTGCTAGTATATCTAACATTCCCCTCCCCCAGATTAACAATGCTGTCCAAAGGTGTCCATGTGCTCCTTCATCCAGAGCACAGACACTCTAATACAGGAGGTGTGTTGCTGGCCAGATCACAAGGTGAAAACAAATGAGAAAAAAGCTAAAAAAAAAATGAACACATCCACCACGTGGATGAACACATCCAAGGGTTGGTATGCTGAAACATTTAACAAGTTAGGTTCTGGGTTTAATACCACTTCAAATTACCCGTAATGGTCGATGGAGAACTTGGTCTATTTGGGGTCACTACTTTATTACCTATTTTCTTTAAATTAGTGCTGTTTTTAAATCAAGAAATTGTACAAATAAAACAAAACGGGATTTTATGAAATATTTGTTACTGTGTAGTGCTTTAACCACTTGCCGACCAGCCGCCATCATTATACTGCAACAGGTTGACTTGGCTGCACAAATCGCCGTAGCTGTACCTCAGTCCCTTTAACAGCTATAGGAGGCGCGTGCATGCAGGCCCGCGGTGCGTCGCCGCGGCCAATGCACGTGGCCAGCAGCCATCCAGACACCTGCGATCGCTCCACAGAGAGCCAGAACAGGGATCTGTCAATGTAAACAAACAGATCCTTGTTCTGACAGGGGAGTAGAGAGAGATTGTCTGTTCCTAGTGATCAAGAACAGCAATCTCTCTACTCCTCCAGGCAGTACACTCCCCCCACAGTTATAAATATATCCCAGGGAACACATTTAACCCCTTGATCACCCCTAGCATTAACCCTTTCCCTGCCAGATACATTTATATAGTGATCACTGGCTAATTTTAGCTCTGATCACTGTAATAATGTCACTGGTCCCAAAAAAGTGTCCGCACTGTCCGCCGCA
Source organism: Rana muscosa (assembly GCA_029206835.1). Classification (NCBI taxonomy): domain Eukaryota; kingdom Metazoa; phylum Chordata; class Amphibia; order Anura; family Ranidae; genus Rana; species Rana muscosa. The sequence goes on from CM055116.1 coordinate 1,014,846,174, forward strand.
ATGTCGTACTCCCCTTTAAAAATCACTGATCACCGGCTTTACTAGTAAAGAAAAATAATAATAATAAAGATGCCATAAACCTTTCTAAGGTTTAAAAACTTGGACGAGAAGTATGGTCAAATCTATTTTGGCCATGCTTCCCCTGTGCAATTGGTTCTTCACTCCCGTGACCCAGATTTAGCCGACAGCAGGCTAAAGTCCGCTGCCAGCTGATGTTACGGAGACGGTCTAGGCTCTGCAGGTTTCCCGACCATAAAGTCCGGATCCACCAAGATGCCTGATTGGCAGTTGGTTCAGCCTCTCAGCATTCCGCTGAGAGGCTGAGCCAGCCACTCCCACCCCCTCCACAGCTCGGCACTCCAGTGAGTACTGGAGGGGTAGATCAGAGAGCCAATGGCTGACAGTCACCACTCTGTTCTCAAAGTAGACCCAACGAACTTAGTGATCAGTAGGCTTTGATCATCCAGTTCTCAGTGTAGAAGTGGTGGGGGACAGCAGTAGCATCAGATCAATGCTGCATGCACCTATGTGAGTATGTATGTTCATTTTTTTTAAAGCCTGCACTTCTATTGTAGGTATAAATCATAAATAGCTTGACAGCAATTTGTATCAGCAAAGGAGTGCAGGGATGGAAAGTGTAAGATACTTAAAGTGAACCTGTGTCCTAGCTATAGACATCTATATCTTTACCTCTGTAGATGCAGGCACAGTGCAAGAATTCATCCTCACAGTTTACAGCACAAGCACAAAAGCCAACTTTATTTCTCTCAAAAGTTCAGCTCTCCACAGCAGTGATTCAGTAGCTTTCTATTCTTCTAATCTCTAGACACAGAACATGGGCTCAGAGAAAGAGGAGAAAAATGAACTTGGGAATTTGTATCAATGACTTGACATCAGTGTTTCTGCTGCAAACCTTACAGCGTTTGTTACCCCAACATTTTATTTTCCTGATATGTGGCTGATGTAAAATGTACTTGTATGAGAAAGTATCCGGTTCTCTTTGTTTTGCTTCCTTTGTGTGAAATCCCTGTCATCCCTGCTAGTTCCCCGGCTTTCCTATTAAAAACCGACAACACCAAACAGGAAAATACACCGTGGTCAGTTCCTTAGCTGTGGGAGCTGGGAACTCTGCCTGCTCTCCTCCAATGATCAGACATGTCCTGACATGCCCCCCCACTGCTGCACAGTCTGTCACTGGGAAGCTCAGTGTGTTGTTGCTTCTCCTTCCCCCAGCTCTTGCATATCTGAGAACTGAGGGAACAGAGAGTATATGATCACGAACAAAAAATGGAAAAAAAAGGTATTTACAATGTTTTTTTACTATCTATACAAAGTGTCTATACTGAACTGAATGGTTTGTTTTACAAGGTGATAGTTTACAATCACTTTAAGAATGAATTGATCCACAGTGGTTGCAGCTGCATAGATATGTGAAGGCATGTGCTAATGTTCATTTACAAATTGTTAAAATATGTAAATACATAGGCATCTATAGCCTGACCACAGGTTCTCTTTAAAGTCCCTGCTCTTGAATAAAAAAAGTTTTAACCAGATATGGCCCCAGGGAGTACTTCCTATAGCCCATGCTAGCTTAGCAAACATGGATGATCATAGCTATTGAGATGTGTTTCCACCTATTCATCTGTCTATTATAGTTGTTATTAGAAGCTATCACAACATAGGTGTTTCTGCTTAGTGCTTGCTAAAATATAAGATACACAATAAAAATGGATATACTGTAACTAGTTACAGTTCTCAAAATAAAGGTTTATTAATTTATATATACAAAAAAAAATCCAAATAAAGCACTTGTTATCCATAATTAGCCCTAGTTAAATTATTACTATACCTGCTAGCTTTTTCACCAAATAAAAAAAAAACAAAAAACATTTAATATTGTTTGCACACAAATGTTTTTGTGTATGCGTGTATTTCATACATTTGCATAAGCATAAAAATCATGAAATAAAATGGTCACACTTTGTACCAGGAAAAACATGTCATGATAAATGGAAGAAATCACACAATTATATGATCACTTTATTTTAACACTTGCTATTTTAAAATAATAAAACTTCCATGATGTATTACCCTGTCAGGGGGTAAAAACATACCAAAAAAAACCCCTAACCTTGAAGAATGTGGTGTTATAGATATCTGTCTGTTAGCCCTGAGCTTCTTTTGAGCTCTAAATCAGTATTACACCCTGCTATGTCTTGGGGTCATCAGGAGAAACCAGTGACCAGTGGGGGAACCCACTATTTGAGCAACCTGAAGAAACAAAAAGGATTGATGTTTATCAGTTTATCACTTGTGAAAATTACATGAAAGGAAGACCTTAGTGTGAGTCCTAATTCTCTACAATAGAAAGAGCCAGCCTTGTAGAAGGCTATTGGTCCACTTTGTAAAATATAATAAAGAACACTGAAGACTAAAGCAGGCTTAAATGTTGTGCTATTATACAGGTCCTTCTCAAAAAATTAGCATATTGTGATAAAGTTCATTATTTTCTGTAATGTACTGATAAACATTAGACTTTCATATATTTTAGATTCATTACACACAACTGAAGTAGTTCAAGCGTTTTCTTGTTTTAATATTGATGATTTTGGCATACAGCTCATGACAACCCAAAATTCCTATCTCAAAAAATTAGCATATCATGAAAAGGTTCTCTAAACGAGCTATTAACCTAATCATCTGAATCAACTAATTAACTCTAAACACCTGCAAAAGATTCCTGAGGCTTTTAAAAACTCCCAGCCTGGTTCATTACTCAAAACCGCAATCATGGGTAAGACTGCCGACCTGACTGCTGTCCAGAAGGCCATCATTGACACCCTCAAGCAAGAGGGTAAGACACAGAAAGAAATTTCTGAACGAATAGGCTGTTCCCAGAGTGCTGTATCAAGGCACCTCAGTGGGAAGTCTGTGGGAAGGAAAAAGTGTGGCAGAAAACGCTGCACAACGAGAAGAGGTGACCGGACCCTGAAGAAGATTGTGGAGAAGGACCGATTCCAGACCTTGGAGGACCTGCGGAAGCAGTGGACTGAGTCTGGAGTAGAAACATCCAGAGCCACCGTGAACAGGCGTGTGCAGGAAATGGGCTACAGGTGCCGCATTCCCCAGGTCAAGCCACTTTTGAACCAGAAACAGCAGCAGAAGCGCCTGACCTGGGCTACAGAGAAGCAGCACTGGACTGTTGCTCAGTGGTCCAAAGTACTTTTTTCGGATGAAAGCAAATTTTGCATGTCATTCGGAAATCAAGGTGCCAGAGTCTGGAGGAAGACTGGGGAGAGGGAAATGCCAAAATGCCTGAAGTCCAGTGTCAAGTACCCACAGTCAGTGATGGTCTGGGGTGCCATGTCAGCTGCTGGTGTTGGTCCACTGTGTTTTATCAAGGGCAGGGTCAATGCAGCTAGCTATCAGGAGATTTTGGAGCACTTCATGCTTCCATCTGCTGAAAAGCTTTATGGAGATGAAGATTTCATTTTTCAGCACGACCTGGCACCTGCTCACAGTGCCAAAACCACTGGTAAATGGTTTACTGACCATGGTATTACTGTGCTCAATTTGCCTGCCAACTCTCCTGACCTGAACCCCATAGAGAATCTGTGGGATATTGGGAAGAGAAAGTTGAGAGACGCAAGACCCAACACTCTGGATGAGCTTAAGGCCGCTATCGAAGCATCCTGGGCCTCCATAACACCTCAGCAGTGCCACAGGCTGGTTGCCTCCATGCCACGCCGCATTGAAGCAGTCATTTCTGCAAAAGGATTCCCGACCAAGTATTGAGTGCATAACTGAACATAATTATTTGAAGGTTGACTTTTTTTGTATTAAAAACACTTTTCTTTTATTGGTCGGATGAAATATGCTAATTTTTTGAGATAGGATTTTGGGGTTTTCATGAGCTGTATGCCAAAATCATCAATATTAAAACAAGAAAAGGCTTGAACTACTTCAGTTGTGTGTAATGAATCTAAAATATATGAAAGTCTAATGTTTATCAGTACATTACAGAAAATAATGAACTTTATCACAATATGCTAATTTTTTGAGAAGGACCTGTATTTGAAATATATGTTTAACTATAATATTTAGATCTGAATAAAGAAAAAAAAAATTAGATTTACCGAGAAAAATGTGAGTATGTCATCTAAATTTCACAATTTTTATCTTGTTGATGCTTTTCACAGCTGTTTTCTCGTTTTTTTTTTGTCGCCTATTTGTCATGGCTAGGCCAAAAGCTTTGATTTCTTTCATCTAAGGTGCTGATTGAATCTTAAACTTCTATCTGAAGAAACTTGATGTGTTAGATATTTGTAACACCTTATGATATGACTCTAATAAAACTCAGTAGGCTTTTATGCATGAAACTTTAATCGTCTTGCACTTGAAAAATGAAAATCATAAAATACTCTTCTGCCCTGTAAGCAGTGATTGTTGTCATTGCAAATGATGTGAACTTTAACATTGCTTTAACACATATTTTATTAAAAGCATGGCATTTATAATTTGCCAGTGCTGTATCACTTGAGTTTGCAGATGTTTTTGCAAGTTTAGGAAGTAGAGAACTGTACATATTTTTATACTAGATGATGGCTTATGATTAATGGTATGAATGACCTAAATTTATTCCAGCTGAATTATTGCAACATTATAATACCTCAAACTATGTTTTTTTATATTGCCTTTCTATAAAAAAATATTACCAATTTGAGGTAAGGCAATGTTTAATTAATAGATATCCTGAAAAAAGAATGTGTAGAAAGGGTCTCATACTAAATATCATAGCAGAAAAGTGTTTATAATATGATTGATTATAGTCAAAAATGCCTATTGTTATGTTGTCTTTTAATGTTTTGCATTCAGTAGAGGGAATGAAACATAGTTAGTTTTCTTAGATCTTCCACTCTTTCTCTGTTTAATCATGGAATCATACAAATATAAAAGGGGCGTTACAAATCAAAGGATTGGTTATTCTTCTGATTTGTTTTTATTTTGATGTTAGTCCTATCAAGTTTGGCTATGGTTAGCAGAGAGTTAAGCCTCGTACACACGTCCGGTTTTCTCAGCAAGAAAACTGCTGGGAGAGCTTTTTGCCAAGAAAACCGTTCGTGTGTATGGTTTCTCGTCTGGAAAACTGCTGGGAATCTTGACGAGAAAAATAGAGAACCAGCTCTCTATTTTCTCATTGGGATTCTCGTCGGCCTGTTTCCCGACAAGAAAACCGTGTGTGTGTACGAGGCTTGTATGCTTACTTGTCCCCAGGTAAGCCCGCGCATGCTCGATGAGACTTCGACGCATGCGCGGTAGCTTACAAGGGTAGTGTAGGGTGAAGCAAGATGGCGGCGACGGCATCAAATGTGACGAACGCATGCTCGTCATAGTCGATGACGTCACCACGTTCTTGCCATTCAAAAGAACAGCGTTTTTTTTTTAATGTGCGTGTGTACACAGGGCTTGGCAAGAAAAGCTTGCCAGGAATTCCGTCAGGAAAAACAATGGTTTTTTTCCTGACGGGATTTTCACCCATGTGTACAGGGCTTTAGCCTTTGAAGCTCATGCATACCATCTACTGACATCATATAATTCACCAACAAATGTTTTATTGCCTCATTACAGGTTGGTCAGGATGTTTAAAGATGTTGATTCTGGTAGCCAGTGTCAGAGGAGACACCGAAATTGTGGTGTCAATATAACCCCTTTAACCACTTAAGGACCGCTGCCTGTACATATACGTCGACAGAATGGCACGGCTGGGCACAAGCACGTACAGGTACATCCTCTTTAAGAAGCCCAGCTCGCGACCCGGTCCTGAGCTCTGTGACCACGCCTACGGGACTCGTGGACCTGATCGCCGCCGGTGTCCAGCGATCGGGTCACAGAGCTGAAGAACAGGGAGAGGTAAGTGTAAACAAACCTCTCCCCGTGCTTCCTAGTGAGACTATCACTGATCGTCTGTTCCCTGTCATAGGGAACGACGATCAGTGATGTCACACGCCAAGCCACGCCCCCACACTGTAAGAATCACACATTAGGTCACACTTAACCCCTTCAGCCCCCCCTACAGGTTAACCCCTTCACTGCCAGTGTCATTTTCACAGTAATCAGTGAATTTTTATAGCACTGATCGCTGTAAAAATGACAATGGTCCCAAAATAGTGTCGAAAGTGTCCGATGTGTCCGCCATAATGTCGCAGTCATGATAAAAATCGCTGATCGCTGCCATTACTAGTAAAAAAAAAATATTAATAAAAATAATACCCTATTTTGTAGACGCTATAACTTTTGCGCAAACCAATCAATAAACGCTTATTGGAATTTTTTTTACCAAAAATATGTAGAAGAATACATATCGGCCTAAACTGAGGAAATTTTTTTTTTTTTATATATATATTTTTTGGGGATATTTATTATAGCAAAAAGTAAAAAATATAGAATTTTTTTCAAAATTGTCACTCTATTTTTGTTTATAGCGCAAAAAATAAAAAACGCAGAGGTGATCAAATACCACCAAAAGAAAGCTCTATTTGTGTGAAAAAAAGGACGTCAATTTTGTTTGGAAGCCTCGTCGCACGACCGCGCAATTGTCAGTTAAAGCGACGCAGTGCCGAATTGCAAAAATTGGGCTGGTCCTTTAGCTACAAAATGGTCCGGGGCTTAAGTGGTTACCCTCCCTGGCGGTATGATTCTGTCTGGAATTTTGTACCAAAAGCGGTACAATTATTTTGCATGGAAATTTGGAAGTTATGTATTGTAGGCCTGCAATTCTTAGTAATTACTTACTTAAACCTGACCAAACAAGAGTCTAGTAGACATCCCGGGTATGATAAAGTTTGAAACACAAAATCATAAATTATAATATAATAAATAACTATAACAAATAGTAATATAATTATAATAAAAATTATTCACTAATGTAATCAAATCAAAAACACTGAAATTTGCTCAGTTGCAGAATTTTCGCTGTCATTAGATTTAGTGTTTGATGACGAATTTTCCCACAAATCGCTATCGCTCAATTATGCAAGTGATTCTAATTTATTATCACTGTTTTTTAGCTGGTCTAAAACCATTTTTGACATAAAGGGACACTTTTTGGTTGCTATGGACAATCTCCAGTTTCCAGGCAGAAAGAACCGTTTTTATAATCTAAAACTGCATGCAGGACACTGAACAGACCACTAGGGACAAAGGGGTTGTGTAATTATTTGATACAGTACTGTAATCAGTAAGATTATAGTATACTATATGTATACTGTGTTTTTCACTTTTTGAATTTGACGCCGAACTCCGTCCCCGTGCGCCGCAACGTCGCAGGAAACGGAGCTCGGCAGTGTGAATCGAGCGAGACACGGCTCGCACACACTGCGGGGAGACATTGCAGGATGCAGGGAACAAGGTAAGTAATTCTCCCTGGATACTGCGATGCAGCCCAAGTCAGGCTCGGGGTTACCGCTTTTGGTATGAAAAACTCACCCCGAGCCTGACTCGGGATTACCGCTAAGGGGGTTAAAGAGGCCCAGATCATTTACTTCAACAAAAATATTCCCATAAAATTGTATGTTCATTTTTAAATAAATTTTATGATTATTACTTACCTGTAAAAACCTCTCTTGTGTAGACATCCAAAAGCTCAGCGACTATTTCTGGGCCCCACCATCGTGGGTGTGATGTCAGAAGCTCCAGCAGTTACTTAAAGCACAGTACACACTACAAGATTTTTTTTTCTGCTGGGTTGAGTGAAAAGAAAGCTCACAGATTGCCATACCACAACAATGTTGGTGTGGCGATCTCCCCCACTCTGCTATTGAATTCTGATAGTGAGACTTCCTCCCCCACCAGAATACACTAATCAGCGCTCACAGACATTGGCTGCGAGCACTGATTGGATGCTGATTTTCCAGGATGTTCATTCGACAAAAGCGGCTGGTCGTTAGACAGGCTTCTTTTTGACAGACTGCTATACACACTGTGCAAAAGTCAGGCGGTTCCTGCTGAACTGGATGATTATCGGATAGATTGTACCCAGCTTAAAGCGGAGTTCCGGCGAAAATAAATAATTAAAATTCAGAAGCTACAAATACTGCAGCTGCTGACTTTTATTAGGACACTTACCTGTCCTGGGCCCCTGCGATGTCGGCACCCGAAGCCGATCTGTCCCTAGGCTCTCGGGCGCTGCCGCCGCCATATTCGGTAAGGGAATCAGGAAGTGAAGCCTTGCGGCTTCACTTCCTGGTTCCCTACTGCGCATGGACAAATCGTGCTGGGCAATCCCACTGGTCCCTGCTGTCTTCTGGGACCTGTGTGTCTCCCAGAAGACAGCGGGGGGAGGGAGAAGGCGCCGGACATGGCGTAGGTCGCCGCGGCGACCTATGCCCGGAAGTGGGAGCAAATTCCTGGTTTACACAGGTATCTGCTCCCTCCTCCCCCCTGAAAGGTGGCAAATGTGATACCGGAGGGTGGAGGATTCCGAAAAGCGGAAGTTCCATTTTTGGGTGGAACTCCGCTTTAAAAGCAGATCCTTACTGCATTTGAGGACCACAAACCAAAAACACTATTTAGTAATTTTTTTATATTTAAAGCAAACTCCCTCATCCATCCATGTCCCCATGCCTTTATTTTGTTGAGAAATCACTTTGAAAAACAACTCCCTAGCATTTCTGGCCATGGCAATCTTGAGTAAGGGCACATGATTCATGTAGCATTTACTTCCTGAATCCATCTGCCCCTAGCTCAGGCATGCATGCAGGAAAGTGTGCTTAGCTGAGAAAACCCCACCTCTCCTCCCCTCCTGTAGACTCTTGCCATGTATGATATAATTTGCCTAGGCAAGAAACCAGGAAGTAACTGAGGAAATGTAAAAAAATATATATTATACTTTCCTATCTATTTACTCATGTTAGCAGCATGAGAATGAAATATAATCAATGTTGATTGGAAGAGTGAAGTTCCACTTTAAGTGACACTCCATAGTATTTCCCTGTGTTCCTCCCCCAGCAGCTGCGTACAATGTTATGTAGGGATGGGAAAGGAGGGGTGGAAAACCTTGGCCAGCACAGAGAATAATCTGACACTCACAGATAAGGAGAGGAATACAACGTGAAAACTGGGAGGGTCTGTGCTAGGGAATTGACTGGTAACATTTCCAACAAGTTCAAAAGGTACATTGCAAGTCAATAAAAATACATTCATGGAAAGGAAAGTTGGGGATTGGGTCTCTTTAATTAAAACTTTGCAGAAAATTTTAAAGCTTTAAACTTGATTAGCAGCTATTTCTTTTTCTAAGTTACATACTGTATGTGAATTGTTCAAAAAATAAAATCAAAATAATTTTTTATTATGTGTAAGGGTATATGGTAAGTTTTCATTCTGTGGTGCTGGACTAATTAGCACCAATAATTTTTCATGGTAAAGCTGAACACAGAATGACAACACACTTATACTGGTCTGCATAATACAACATGCATAAGTAAAATGTGCTATGACATGTTTATTTGCATAGACCGATACTCATTTTGTCATGAAATGCCAGCACAAAGGGCACCATTATCTAAAGTTCAACCAACATGTCACTTGTGATAAAAGAAGTCTCATTCAGCTGAACAAATATCTGTGCAACGTCATCTCATATACAGTTATCACAGCCACTATTAACAGAAAATACTGTATATTTTATGTATTCCAGAGCAAAGTGTCCTGGTATTTCAATTGTTTGTTGAATATTTACGGTAGAACTTAGTCTTTGTCAATCATCAAATTGTTAAAGTGTAACTAGACTCTAAAATGAAGGTCTGATATATTATTGGGGAAACTTAAAAAGGTAATTGTGCCCATAGCAGAAAACAGACACTCCTGCGCACAAGTGGATTACCAGGTAGACTTCGTAGCGGATAATGCCTCAGGCCTTGCTGCCCTCAGGGATAGGGGTATCCTAGCAGTCAGAGGGAGAAAGAAATAAGGGGCGCACCAACCTTGTGCATTATCCTTGGATATATTTTATTTATTAAAAAAAAAAAAAACTTTAAAATAAAATATATCCAAGGATAATGCACGAGGTTGGTGCGCCCCTTATTTCTTTCTCCCTCTAATTGTGCCCAAGCACCCTGAAAAAAATGTACTTAATGCATTGCATTTCTCCTTAAAGTGGAGTTCCACCCAAAAGTGGAACCTCCACTTATCTGCTTTCTTCCCCCCTTTGGTGCCACATTCGGCACCTTTCAGGGGGGAGGGGGGAACGGGTACCCTTCCCCACTTTCGGGAGACGGCGTTGTGGCTCCATCCCTCAGAAGTTCGGCCTTCCTCCGCCACCGGGCCAATTAGAAAGCGCAGCGCGCTTTGCACAGTTTTCCTTACCATGAATTGTGGCAGCAGCACCCAAGAGCCGATCTGAAAATCAGCTGGGGTGCCAACATTGCGGGAACCCTTGACAGGTAAGTATCCTAATATTAAAAGATAGCAGCTACAGTATTTATAGCTGCTGACTCTTAATTTTTTGATGGGGGGCGGAACTCCTCTTTAAGTACATTCTGATCAGTCATTGTAGTTAACTGGCATTAGGAGTGATTTCTCAGAGTGGATGTTTAAAAACCTCCTAGTATATAGTGTTGAGATGTGAGTTATTAGACAGTGGAGATTATAGGTAAAGACACAAAACCAGTCATAGTTGCTCTGTGCTTTGTGATTGTTGTTTATATTTGAAAGCCCTTCTCTTCCTCTTACAATGAAACCGAGAGAAAGAGAAAGGCTACAGCAAGAGGGAAGGCTTGAGATTGAAAGTGGGGGCTTAAAGTGCCACTGATTGCCAATTTTATTGCATGGTGTTGGGGGGGGGGGGTTAAAGTGGCAATGACCATTACTGATGTGGGCTTTTAAAGCGGAGCTCCACCCTAAAGTGGAACTTCCGCTCATCGGAACCCTCCCCCCCTCCGGTGTCACAATTGACACCTTTCAGGGGGAAGGGGGTGAAGATACCTGTCTAAGACAGGTATTTTCACCCACTTCCGGGAGTCCTCTCTGCGTGAAATCTGCGGGAAGCATGTCACTTCCCGCAGAATACCCGTAGTGTTCTGGGAGACACTCGGCTCCCAGAACACAGGAGGACCAGTCAGAACTGTGCAGCGCGACTCGCACATGCGCCGTAGGGAACCGGGCAGTGAAGCCGCAAGGCTTCACTTCCTGGTTCCCTCACCAAGGATGGCGGTGGGGGCAGCAGAGTGACGAGTGATTGCTCGTCCTCTGCTGTGGACATCGCTGGACTCCAGGACAGGTAAGTGTCCTAATATTAAAAGTTAGCAGCTGCAGTATTTGTAGCTGCTGGCTTTTAATATTTATTTTTTTCGGCGGAGCTCCGCTTTAAAGTGCCACTGAAATCAGCATTATCCCCAAACCTGGCAGGGATTCCACTGATGTTCGCAATTATCGCCCAATCTCCTTAATTAATTGTGACCTTAAAATTTTGACCAAAATTCTAGCCGTCCGAATCAATTCCTTTCTAGAACACTATATACATAAAGACCAATCGGGATTTATTGCAGGACGTCAGACCTTAGATCAAATTCGCAGATCTATCGCTCTGATCTCAGCGGTACCTCCCAACTCGGGAACTCTTGCTCTTGTCATTAGACCTTAACAAAGCATTTGATAGCTTGAACTGGGACTATCTTTTTATTACCCTTGAGACTATGGGATTCGGCTCTACGTTTATCTCATTGATGAAAACACTTTATAGTTCCCCGACAGCTCAAATTTCTATCAGAGGACATAAATCATCCATTTTCCCAGTCCAGCGAGGTACTAGACAGGGATGCCCGCTCTCTCCCCTACTATTTGCTTTGGCAATAGAACCCCTTGCAATGGCTATCCGCTCCCATCCCAATATCCACGGTGTTTATTGTGGTCAACAAGAACACAAATGTGCACTATTTGCCGATGATGTCCTTATGTATATCACCAAACCCCAAACCTCACTCCCAGAACTCTTGTCTTTGCTAGATCGTTTCTTGCTAATTTCGGGTTTGACCCTAAATTCGCAAAAAACCCTGGCACTTAATATCTCACTGCCTCCCACGGAGGTGCAGCTCCTCCAAAACGCATACAGTTTTAAGTGGGCTTCCCACTCCCTCCCATACTTGGGAGTCCATCTGACCTCGTCGATAGGTATGTTATATAAAGCTAATTATCCTCCTTTATTTAAGAAACTCAAGGAGGATCTTCGCTCCTGGGCAGAATACTCTCTCTTGGTTTGGCAGAATCAATTCGATAAAAATGACTTTTTTGCCCAGGCTCCTATATTATTTCCGGACACTACCGATAGCAATTCCGAGGGGAGACATGCAACATCTACAAACTGAAGTTTTACGCTTCATATGGGGTAATAAGCCACGGATACAAAAAAAAAAACACTTTATACACCTAGACCCATGGGAGGACTTGGTCTTCCCAACCTACAAGCTTACTATAACTCGGCTCAGATAGCCCAATTGACTCACACAACAGTTGGGGGGGGCAGCCCCTCTTTGGGTTTACATAGAAGCACTTGCGTGCCACCCACTGGCAATAGGAGCCTTGATGTGGCTTCCTAGTCGTAAACGCCCATCTATTTTATGTCCAACCTTATCACATTCTCTAGCGGTATGGGATAGAACAAGACACCGAGCGTCCCTTATGTCGCACCACACACCTCTAGCGCCCATTTTTTGCAACCCGGAGTTTCCTCCTGGCCTTGTTCCACAACAATTCCAATGGTGGCTCAATAAAGGATTCATGAGAATTGGGGACTTCCTTAATGGAAACCAAGTGCATACGTTAAAATATTTCAAAGACAACTTCTCAATACCTCCCATTGAGGTATTCCGATATAACCAAATTTCTTCATTCATTACTTCCAAAATTAGACAAGTGGGGGGGCCCCATGACACTTACCGCATTTGAACTAATTTGCCAAAACAGAGACACACAGAGGGTTCGGATCTCTACCATATATTCTTCTATGACTGAACCAGACACTAAACTCACCTATATGACCCAATGGGAGAGGGACTTAAACCTCTCCCTAGAACTGTCAGACTGGCAAGGTATTGCCTACCAACTCTCAAAAATCTCTATTAACACTACCCTTATTGAAGCCAACTACAAAACGCTTTTACGCTGGTATTTAGTCCCCACGAGAATAGCTAAAATGCATCCTTCCTCCTCGCCTCATTGTTTCCGACAATGTGGGCAGATGGGTACCATGCACCATATCTGGTGGCAATGTCCACTAGTAATCAGGTTCTGGATAAGGATCTTTAATCTGATTCATTCGGTGACATGTTTCAACATCCGTCGGTCCCCAGAGAGCGCACTTTTTCATAGACTACCCGACGGGATCCCCAAAAAATCAATACGCCTCATAACTTATATCTTGTTGGCAGCGAGAATAACAATTGCTAGGAACTGAAAATGCTCAAGAATACCCCTAGAACAAGTTAAGGATAAACTCAACTGGATTATGATTAATGATAAGCTCACTTACACTCTTCACAATAAAGCGGAAATGTTCAACAAGATCTGGGATCCATGGATCGAATATATCTCCGCTTGATGAGGAAAGCCAGGTGACCCTCTCTCTTTCTCTCTCCTCTCTCTCTCCCTTTCCTTTTCTCCTTTCTCTTCTCTGCGCTTTTCCTCTCTCCCTTGTTCTCTTTCCTTTTATTCTTGGCAATATATATTTTTTTATATACCTTGGTTATCGATATACGGTGTTGGAACTTTACTAATGAGGCAGGAAACGTTATCATAGTAGGGATCCACGGCTAACCTTGAATTTATGCTCAGGGTCTACTGAAACCCTGGACCATCCCTACCCCCCCCTAGTGCTGGTATAGTCTGGAACTACTGGTTTGGGCACCATGTTGTCAGAATGTTCAAATGTTGGCCGAATGTAACCTGGCTATTTGTTCCCCTGTTCCTTCCCCCCCCTTTTTTTTTGTCTCTCTTTTTCTTCCCGTCTTGTTATTCTCCTGTTTTGTAACTACTTAATAAAAAATATTGTAATATAAAGTGCCACTGAAAATTATCTGTCCTTGCTGGGCCAATGAGCAGTGGGCAGGGGATCCCCTGCCCCGCACTGCATGTACCCAAAGTGGTAGGGGTGCTTGTGACATCATTGACCTAATATAGCCACATGGCGCACAGCCCATTGGCCCAACAATGACGGATAACTTCCAGGTTTGGACAAAATTGAGCTTTGAATGTCTAGAACCCAAGCTCATCACTACTGACCACCAATAATTGTTGGATTGTTTTTGATGTGTTTAAAGTGGCAGCCCCCTGAGCCTACAGACCGAGCGGGAACCGGCCAGGACTGACCCCATCGCCTCCCGGGTGAACCAGGGACACTTTCATATGCCGGGCGGCTCACAAAAGAGGGAGGTGAGCCGCCAGCTCGACTTTACACTGGCAGCCCCTGCATCATCCAAGATGGCGGCCGCAGCTCAAGGCAGCATGGAAGGCCCGGACTCCATTGCGGATCCTCCTTCCCATTACCAGCACCAGATCGGTCTGCTGACAACTCCTGTGAGTACCTGCAACCCCCAAGGGATCTCCCCAGCATCCACTGAGTCCCTGCTGAAACGGACTTTTGCAGATCTCCCCCTCTCTCCCATGCTGCGATCCCCCTTAAGCCTGGCAGGCCCCCACCTCTCCCCCCCCTTGCAGCCAGTTCACTCCGCTGACATGCAACTTATGCTGCAGAACTTTTCTGAGCTGCTAGCCACAGGCTTAGCCCACAATGCCACTCAGATCACTGCTACCATTAAGGCTGATTTGCAGAGCCTGGGAGCCCGCATGGATGCAATTGAGCAGGCTGTGGATAACACTGCCGCCCGTACTAACCAAAATACCACATGCATCCAAACCTTACAGGATCAACTTGAGACAGCTCTCTCTAAAATCGATGATTTAGAGAACAGGAGTAGAAGGTATAATTTCCGTATACGTGGGATCCCTGAATCTGTTACTGATGTTCCCAGCACAGTTAAATTGTTCATTAAAGAACTCATGCCAGACATTCAGGACCACAGATTGGAACTTGACAGGGCTCACAGAGTCCTCCAGCCCCCCCGCCAAGATGGTCTCCCAAGGGACATTGTAGTCAAGCCCCATTACTATGGTGTGAAGGAGGATGTTATGAGGCAGACCCGCAACCTGGATAATCTCTCCTTCCAAGGGAATAAAATCCAAATCTTTGCTGACATCTCACCCACCACGGTCCAGAAACGGAGGTCCCTTAAACCCCTCCTGGAGGTCCTCAACCAGAACTCCATCAAGTACCGCTGGGCTTTTCCGTTCCGCCTACAATTTCATTTCAGGGACAAACCCTTTGGCTTTTCCACCTTTCAAGACGGTGAACGTCTCCTTCTTCATCTTGGTCTTATCTCCCAAGAACTTGTTGCACAACAAGCGACAACCAAATCAGGCTCCTCAAAGCGTCCACCCCCCGGCAGTCCTCTGACCCCGTTATGGAATAAACAACAAACAAAGAGACAGAGAGAATCCCGACCCCCGAGATGAGGGACTTCTTTTGTTTTTCTCCCGGACGGGAGCTGGGTTGCTTTTGACTATCCCTAATATTTCAGAGAGCTAACTACTCTCCCCCCCTAGTATGGTGGTAGACAGACCCGCACGGCCCTGACTGGCTTCAGGCGGGCCAGGGTCTTGATCTGTTTGGTTTGGGCCCCACTTGCCCATCTTAAGAATGGGAAGTTCCCCCAGTAGGGTTTTTAGGCAGCTCGATTCAAAAATGGATGACAATGTATGTACAAAAATGGATTTATTAAAATTCAAAGGAAATGGGTGGTACAGATTTAAGATATGAGTTCTGGTAACATGTCATTGAACACAATTGCAAACACTGAAAGTGGTCATACAGTTTAACACAATTGTATGTGAAACTATGTAACATTTCCTAACGCGTTTCGACCCTTTTCATGGGTCTTCTTCAGAGGTTTCGGTGTTGCTGTAAAAAGGTTGTATAGAGTAAGCATCAAATATTTTCACCAATTTTTACAAAATTTAAAAATATATAAGTAACATAGTCACCAATTTATCGTGTGTAGACACTGAACATTTTTACCAAGGTTTCCAACAGGAGATGCCCCAGGGTCCCAGAACACCCTCCTGGTCGTGTGGATTCCCCACGCACTGGAATAACGCCGGAGGGGACTGCAGTTTACAAGAATTCACCATGTAGGATAAGGATCCCCAAACGGAGGGGGGAAAAGGAGCCCCAGGAAAGGGGCTGACACCTGCAGCGGAGCATTTAAAGCATGATTACACAATGCTTGGCAATATATCATTTAAATAGTGGGACATATAAAACTTTAAAGTGTTGAGCAGACAAAGTTATACATCCTCTCAATAGGGTATGTCATCTCAGTTATTCAATTATTTATTGTTATCTTTATGTATGTAGGTTTATTGATTGATATATAAATCAATCAATAGTATTTGTGATTTACATTGTCTTTCAGGTGACGCTGTGACAAAAAATAATGTGTGTGATAATCAATGTGATGGAATAATGAAGTAACAGATACAAATTGACGTGAAAAATTGTGTAGTGGAAGTGTCAAATTAAACTAGTGCATGTTATAAAGGCTAATGAGTCCCCCCACCCTGACTATTCTTACCCTTTAATCCAGAAATACCCTAATTAATGTGTGACTTATAAACCCCTAATATGACTCCCTAAGGGAGTCATATCTAACGTGTATCACACATGGTGGTCCTCCCCGTAAACAGTTTTGTTCCCCCCCCCCCAAAAAAAAAAACACATGACCCCCCCCTTCCCCTGCCCCCACCCCTTTCCCCCCCAAAAAGACCCTCCACCCCATAGAAAACGAAACCCACCCTCCACAGTAAAGATGAAACAGGTTATCCATGGGTCAGTGGAAAGTGATAGACTAATAAAATGTTGAAAAAGTTTTAAGAGTGTTACCTTATGGTATAAATGTGTGGCAATCCAAATGGAAACAGAGTCTGCACTGGAATACTCCTTCAAATGGGAGATTCAATTACAATATGTAATAGTGGTTCTATAAAAAATATAGTCAACATTTTAAGTTTTGTTTAAAGAATATAGTTACAAAGGAAAAGAATAAATATTTATAATAGAAGATTTTAAATTGTAATGATGTGCTTACCCAGGAGGATCGTTTGTCTGCTCACACTGAGATGCAAGAGGTCATCTGAATGATTGCTCTGCACTCAGGGTTTATATGGTGAGTATTTGATTGTTAAATTGGTTGCCAGCCCCGCAGCCTGGGGTCCTCCCCCACCTGAAGGTTCCCACCCCACCATCGAGGCCATTCTGCCGCAATTGCGGCATTCCATTGGTGAATTCCTCGGCGTCTGTGAGGGACATGTGTCTCCGACTTCCGCCGTAATCACGTGGTATGATGACGTCACGCGCACGCACGACGTGACCGCGCATGCGCGGAACGTACATCAATACCCGGAAGTGATCGCAGATGCCGCCCAGCAGACGGATTCCTCACTGATGTGGACAGACCTGCTGCCACCTGTGGGAGTGTTGGAGAGGCACAGGGCCCTGCGTCTCTCCTCCCCTGCTGGGGAAACCGCAGACTCCACATCGGCGAATCCAGTATGCAAGTCACAAACGGTCAAGGGGTGTGAGGGAGCAATCCGGGACAGCTGATGGAACAAAGAAAGAAAGAAAGAAAGGAAAAAGGAAAAAATAACATTACCATACATGGTTATATTAATAAACATACATATATTTATTCATCTAGTATTTTCTAAAAAGACATTTGACAGTATGCTGGAAAATGGTGATTCAAATCTGACAATTACACGGCATGATTATGGAGACATTGAGATGTAGTCCCCATAAGGGGGAAAAAGGGAGAGAAGGAAGGAAGCGGCAGGAAGAGGGAAGAGAGAGGAGTGTAAATTGTTAATTTTAGGATTAATTACAATCCTATTGTGTTTTGCCAGAGGCAAAACCTTTCAAAAAAGGAGCAAAGGATAAGGAATCATTTAGCCCTGGAGATATGGTAGCCTGCAGTCTAAAGATCCACCTTTGTTCATGTTGGAGCAAAGTTTTGTTCCAATCCCCTCCTCTTTCAGGAATATGCATGCGATCAAGTGCAACAAAGGAAACTTTGGGCATTTTGTAATCATGTTTTAGCACGGCGTGTCTTCCAATGGGAAGGTAACGGTTACCAATCTCCATACTATAGATGTGTTTGGACACCCGCCGCCAAAATTCTTGTTTCGTCTTTCCCACATAAAACGCTCCGCACTCACACTCCATCAAATATACCACGCCACGCGTTTGGCAATTGGTAAAGTGTGAGGGCTTAAATGTCTCTCCGTTAGGAAGGCGGAATGTTTTTTCCTTCCGCATGAGTGGGCAGTGTGAACAATGTCCACACGGAAAGGTACCAAGGGCTGGACAATGCGACTCTCTTTTTTGAGCATTTTTGTACTCACTCTGGACCAAAAGGTCTTTGACAGAGGTTGCACGTTTGTATATGATGGAGGGATGGTCTGAAATAAATCTGTTAAGTTTGGGATCATCGGTAAGTATCGTCCAATGTTTATTGATTATGTCTCTTATGGCATGGTGCTGTCGTGAGAAACGCATAATGATTTCAATCTGTTCTGAATTGTAGTCACCATGGTTTTTTTTTTATGAAACAAGAGTTCTGGTCTAGATTTAGCTATGGCTTTGTTGTAGGCTTTGCGTAGGCATGACCTACTATAACCTCTTGCCAGAAGTCTCACTTGGAGTTGTCCCGCTTCTTCATAAAAGAGAGTATTGTTTGAACAGTTGCGCCGAAGGCGCAAATATTGTCCATAGGGTATAGAGTTTTTCAAGGGTGTCGGGTGAAAACTGTGAGCATGCAGCACCGTGTTTCCGGCAGTACTTTTCCGAAACAGGGTGCTGCATAAAAGTCTCTCTGGATCAATGAAAAGTCGAACGTCCAAGAAGGTGATACTTTGTTTGTCAAAAGTCATTGTAAATTTTAAATTATAATCGTTTTGGTTTAAACGATTGAAAAAACGTATAAGGGTGTCCTCTGGTCCCTCCCAGACGACGAGGACGTCGTCGATATATCGTCGCCACACCTTGATGTGGTTCACATATTCGACGAGGTCCTCGTCACCGAGGAGGTGTTCCTCCCACTCCCCCAGGTACAAATTGGCGTAGGATGGGGTGCAGCATGTCCCCATTGCCACGCCCTGTACCTGGAGGAAGTGGGAGTCGTTGAAGGAAAAAAAATTGTGATGAAGTATGTATTGCAGGCCGTCGAGCAAAAAGCCACCCAGACCCCGATCATGAAGGGTGCCCCGGTCGAGGAACCCCCGCACAGCAGCAAGACCCTTGGAATGTGGAATGCTGCCGTATAAGGCCTCGACATCGATGGCAACCAAGATCGATGAGTCTGAAATGGCGAGTCCCTCGACGATCTGCAAGAGGTGAATCGTGTCTTTTACAAAGGATGGAAGGGATAAGACATATGGTTGCAGATATGTGTCAATGACACGACTTAAGTTTTCTGAGATGGATCCATTCCCGGAGACTATGGGTCGTCCGGGTGGAGGAATCTGTTGCTTATGGATTTTCGGTAAGCAGTAAAAAGTTGCTATTTTTGGATGTTTAATTCTAACAAATTCGTGTAGATCTTTAGATATGATTTTATTTGTAAAGGCTTGGTCTACTAGTGAATAGAAATCACTGTAGTACTTCTCAATACATTGAGTAGAGATGGTTTGATACCATTCTTTGTTGTCTAGAATATGTTCACACATCATTGTATAGTCACTGTTGTCCATAAGGACAACATTTCCCCCTTTATCGGAGGGTTTCACTACTACTTCCGTATTTTTACATAGGGAAGCCAGGGCTGACTCCTCCTCTGCCGAGAGGTTTCGAGAGCTTTTTCTAATATGAGGTAGTTTACTAAGATCACGCATAGTTTGATTGATGAAAGTTAGTACGTTTGGATTAGTATTGAGGGGAGGGAACTTTTGAGAGGGTTTTTTAAAGATTTTTTTGGGACCTGTTGTCAAATTTTTGGCGTCATTAAGTAATGCGTCCAGATCAATTTGATCAATTAGGTCAACACAGTTGTTTTCTTGGTATAATAGAGTTAAATCTCTTAGTGCCTTAAACTCCCCTCATACTATAATTAGAATAGTCCGTTGTATCTTCCTCGGAGTCATTCTTAGAATACATGCATTTAAATAGTAGCTTACGTGCAAACAGATGTAAATCTGTAATAACTCCGAAGAGATCAAAGTTCTCCTCCGGACAGAACGTTAGTCCACGGGACAGAACCTGAGTCTCATCGTCAGTTAGTACATGTTGTGATAAGTTTATGAAACTTAGCTGTTGGGTTCCATCCGTACGACAAAGGGATCCAGGTCTTTCAGGCCCTGCCCTCTCCTGGGCATTGAGGGGGAGCCAGGTTCCCGTGTGGAGTTTAAAGGTCTATATGAATTTGATTTAGAAGAACTTGGT
Source organism: Rana muscosa (assembly GCA_029206835.1). Lineage (NCBI taxonomy): Eukaryota > Metazoa > Chordata > Amphibia > Anura > Ranidae > Rana > Rana muscosa. The sequence goes on from CM055116.1 coordinate 1,014,866,713, forward strand.
AGTGAGGTAGTAGTACATGTATTGCTTGGTGTGTCAGACAGACACAAATCCGACTCACTCATGGCTTCTTTGGTTGTTGTATTACAACCAGACTCAGGATTGGTATCAACTATTCGTTTTTTGCTGTCTTGCTCTACCGATCCTCTATTGGTGCGATTCCTTTTTTTGTTTTTGTTTTCCTTGCCTGTCTGGGGGAGGTGAGAACCTCGACCCGAGTGAGGCTGGGATAGGGTTTTGGACTTAGACAATATTAAAGAACCACTAGGTTGGTCACGTTTCAGACTTTTCTTATACAGTTGAGGATTGTTGGTATTCCATCTATACGCACGTTCCTCTGAAAAAGCGACTTTGTCGCGCCAAAATTTGATTTCTTTATCCTGCAAGATGCCTTTATTGTGGGCTAGCAGACTCTCTTTGAGATTAGCTTGCAGCTCCAAATACAGCACATGTTGAGCATGAGGTAATAAGGCAGTTTCTAAATTGTTAATTTCAATGTCTAGGACAGTAATCTGTCTATTGTATTCACTAGACAAAATGACCATCATCTCTTGTGAACACTGTTTAAGATTGGCTTCCCATTCGGTTTTGCATGTGCTACTTATTTGTTCCATATTGGGAAAAATTTGCACACGCAATCCGAAGGGGTTAATTTTCTCACGAACATATCTATTAAAAGATTTCACATGCCAATAAAGGGAGGATTTTTTCTCTAAGATTTTACTAAGTTTGCGAATCAGGGATGAGATCTGTGTCTCAATTTGGTCCCCTTGTTCGAAAACAGTTTCGTATCCATGCATTAAATTTGTCCATTCTTCACCCTGATACATACTCATGTTAATAAATGTCACAAATCATAAACCATAACAGAAAGATGAAAAACCAATTAGGCAGACATACTCATATCTTAACTCTGCTGTGTCTTAAGGGGGAAAGGGTGTTTAGCCACCCGGTATATATATATATATGTGGAATGGAAAGGACACAATATGAGAGGGATATTGCTGCTCACCCCAATAGTCTGAAGAATGGGAAGTTCCCCCAGTAGGGTTTTTAGGCAGCTCGATTCAAAAATGGATGACAATGTATGTACAAAAATTGATTTATTAAAATTCAAAGGAAATGGGTGGTACAGATTTAAGATATGAGTTCTGGTAACATGTCATTGAACACAATTGCAAACACTGAAAGTGGTCATACAGTTTAACACAATTGTATGTGAAACTATGTAACACTTCCTAACGCGTTTCGACCCTTTTCATGGGTCTTCTTCAGAGGTTTCGGTGTTGCTGTAAAAAGGTTGTATAGAGTAAGCATCAAATATTTTCACCAATTTTTACAAAATTTAAAAATATATAAGTAACATAGTCACCAATTTATCGTGTGTAGACACTGAACATTTTTACCAAGGTTTCCAACAGGAGATGCCCCAGGGTCCCAGAACACCCTCCTGGTCGTGTGGATTCCCCACGCACTGGAATAACGCCGGAGGGGACTGCAGTTTACAAGAATTCACCATGTAGGATAAGGATCCCCAAACGGAGGGGGGAAAAGGAGCCCCAGGAAAGGGGCTGACACCTGCAGCGGAGCATTTAAAGCATGATTACACAATGCTTGGCAATATATCATTTAAATAGTGGGACATATAAAACTTTAAAGTGTTGAGCAGACAAAGTTATACATCCTCTCAATAGGGTATGTCATCTCAGTTATTCAATTATTTATTGTTATCTTTATGTATGTAGGTTTATTGATTGATATATAAATCAATCAATAGTATTTGTGATTTACATTGTCTTTCAGGTGACGCTGTGACAAAAAAATAATGTGTGTGATAATCAATGTGATGGAATAATGAAGTAACAGATACAAATTGACGTGAAAAATTGTGTAGTGGAAGTGTCAAATTAAACTAGTGCATGTTATAAAGGCTAATGAGTCCCCCCACCCTGACTATTCTTACCCTTTAATCCAGAAATACCCTAATTAATGTGTGACTTATAAACCCCTAATATGACTCCCTAAGGGAGTCATATCTAACGTGTATCACACATGGTGGTCCTCCCCGTAAACAGTTTTGTTCCCCCCCCCCCCACAAAAAAAAAAACACATGACCCCCCCCTTCCCCTGCCCCCACCCCTTTCCCCCCCAAAAAGACCCTCCACCCCATAGAAAATGAAACCCACCCTCCACAGTAAAGATGAAACAGGTTATCCATGGGTCAGTGGAAAGTGATAGACTAATAAAATGTTGAAAAAGTTTTAAGAGTGTTACCTTATGGTATAAATGTGTGGCAATCCAAATGGAAACAGAGTCTGCACTGGAATACTCCTTCAAATGGGAGATTCAATTACAATATGTAATAGTGGTTCTATAAGAAATATAGTCAACATTTTAAGTTTTGTTTAAAGAATATAGTTACAAAGGAAAAGAATAAATATTTATAATAGAAGATTTTAAATTGTAATGATGTGCTTACCCAGGAGGATCGTTTGTCTGCTCACACTGAGATGCAAGAGGTCATCTGAATGATTGCTCTGCACTCAGGGTTTATATGGTGAGTATTTGATTGTTAAATTGGTTGCCAGCCCCGCAGCCTGGGGTCCTCCCCCACCTGAAGGTTCCCACCCCACCATCGAGGCCATTCTGCCGCAATTGCGGCATTCCATTGGTGAATTCCTCGGCGTCTGTGAGGGACATGTGTCTCCGACCGCCGGCGTTACTTCCGCCGTAATCACGTGGTATGATGACGTCACGCGCACGCACGACGTGACCGCGCATGCGCGGAACGTACATCAATACCCGGAAGTGATCGCAGATGCCGCCCAGCAGACGGATTCCTCACTGATGTGGACAGACCTGCTGCCACCTGTGGGAGTGTTGGAGAGGCACAGGGCCCTGCGTCTCTCCTCCCCTGCTGGGGAAACCGCAGACTCCACATCGGCGAATCCAGTATGCAAGTCACAAACGGTCAAGGGGTGTGAGGGAGCAATCCGGGACAGCTGATGGAACAAAGAAAGAAAGAAAGAAAGGAAAAGGAAAAAATAACATTACCATACATGGTTATATTAATAAACATACATATATTTATTCATCTAGAATTTTCTAAAAAGACATTTGACAGTATGCTGGAAAATGGTGATTCAAATCTGACAATTACACGGCATGATTATGGAGACATTGAGATGTAGTCCCCATAAGGGGGAAAAAAGGGAGAGAAGGAAGGAAGCGGCAGGAAGAGGGAAGAGAGAGGAGTGTAAATTGTTAATTTTAGGATTAATTACAATCCTATTGTGTTTTGCCAGAGGCAAAACCTTTCAAAAAAGGAGCAAAGGATAAGGAATCATTTAGCCCTGGAGATATGGTAGCCTGCAGTCTAAAGATCCACCTTTGTTCATGTTGGAGCAAAGTTTTGTTCCAATCCCCTCCTCTTTCAGGAATATGCATGCGATCAAGTGCAACAAAGGAAACTTTGGGCATTTTGTAATCATGTTTTAGTACGGCGTGTCTTCCAATGGGAAGGTAACGGTTACCAATCTCCATACTATAGATGTGTTTGGACACCCGCCGCCAAAATTCTTGTTTCGTCTTTCCCACATAAAACGCTCCGCACTCACACTCCATCAAATATACCACGCCACGCGTTTGGCAATTGGTAAAGTGTGAGGGCTTAAATGTCTCTCCGTTAGGAAGGCGGAATGTTTTTTTTTTTTGAGGGACTTCTTTTGTTTTTCTCCCGGACGGGAGCTGGGTTGCTTTTGACTATCCCTAATATTTCAGAGAGCTAACTACTCTCCCCCCCTAGTATGGTGGTAGACAGACCCGCACGGCCCTGACTGGCTTCAGGCGGGCCAGGGTCTTGATCTGTTTGGTTTGGGCCCCACTTGCCCATCTTATGGCTAGTGGGGACTCCCAATATTCCCCGTTCCTCCCACCTCGATGAGGAGGATGCTTTCATTGCCTTTCTGACTTGTTGCATATATGATGGGCCTCTCCTAGTTCCAACCTATGGTTAGGCCTAGTAGCTTATACCCTTCCTTACCCCTGTCCCCCCCTTTTTTTTCCCTTTCCCCTCCCCCTTCCCCCCCCCCTTCCTCTCTTGCCCTCCCTCCCCACCTTCCCTTCCAGGTTCCACTCCATGCACTGGTTATTTTCTGGTTATACAGTTTTACGGTTCGTTATATTTGTTTGTTTACAGTATTTTCTGCACTTTGGCCGTTCCAGTACTGTTTTACCCCCCATTGGGGGCTCTGACGGCCGGAGCGGCTCAACATGCCGCTCTCTCTGTTGTGACGCGGAGGGACTTTTAATCCCTCTGGTGACATCAGGTAGACAACCCCTACTGGGGTTGCACTCTCTCCAAGACCCCTCTTGCAGGAGTCCTTGGACTTGGACCCGGCTAGCCGGTCCTGTTGAATTTTATCTGAATTTTTGCATATGTTTGTTTTGTTCTCCTTTTGTGATTTAACTGACCAATATAATGACATCTCTGATCTTTCCTCCTCTTTTTATTCCATTTCTTCTCCCTCCCCTTCTCCCCTCCCTACAGTGTTCTCCTCCTCCCTCCTCCAGGATTCCTCGCGGAGAACTCCCCCAGGCCTTGCTCCAGGGCGTTTGTTGATAGCCTATCTCGCGCTGGCTGTCCGGATTCTCTCTTCTCTCCAGGTAAGCTCCCCTTTTACATTCTCGCACCCCCCCTCGGGCGCCCATGGCTGAGACTGACGCTCGCAAGCTGCCTTTGAAAGTAGCTTCCCACAATACACAGGGACTTAATTCCCCTTCTAAACGCCGGAAGGCCTTTCAGAGCTACCACGCCAGAAGCCTTGATGTTGTCCTTCTTCAGGAGACCCACTTCCCCGCTAGCTATACCCCCTCCTTCCTACACCGTAGCTTTCCCACCTTCTACCTTGCGAATGCTGACACCAAACAGAGAGGGGTGGCCATTCTCTTGGCTAAACGTATCCCATTTACCCACATTCACACAATTCGTGATGAAGATGGTAGGTACCTGCTGGTCAAAGGGCTCATAGAAGGGGTGACGTATTCTTTTGTTTCATACTATGCCCCCAATCGGGGCCAGGCAAATTTTTTCGCATCCATGTTCTCAACCCTCTCCTCTCATCTAGAAGGTAGAGTCTTAATAGGGGGTGACTCCAATATCACGTTTGACCACACACTTGACAAATCCCACGAGAACAGGCCACGCCTTAAGAGACCCTCCAAACAAAGCCTCAGAATCGCTCGACTCCTACACGACTTGGGCCTGATTGATTCTTGGAGGGAATTGAATCCCACGGCCAAAGACTTTACCCATTACTCTGCCCCACACAAAACATTTGCCAGGATTGACCACATCTTCGTACCCAATTCGGACATTCACACTGTCTCTCACTCCTCAATACAAGAAGTTCCGTGGTCGGACCACTCCTTAGTAACCCTTAGAATTTCTAGCTCCCTTTCGCCTTCAGGCCCCCCTCAGTGGCGCCTAAGTAAATCCCTCCTTGCCAACCCGGTCCACTGCACCATGCTGGAAAAGGACATCCAAGAATTTTTCCTTCTCAATGATACCGGGGAAACTTCCCCTAGCTCTCTCTGGGGAGCTCATAAAGCCGTCTTGAGGGGGAAGATGATTCAAATGGCTTCCAACCTGAAAAAAGGAAGGAAGGTGGATGTAGAAAACTTGGAAAGGGATTTTACACTACTTAGTAAAGCCCATAAGTCTAACCCCACTCCAGCCAGTCTGGCCAAGTTAGAATCCGCCTGCATTGCTTTAAATCTTGCCTTAACTTCTAATGCAGACAAACACTTGAGCTGGTTAAGTGGCAAATTCTACTTACAAGCTGATAAAATCGGCTCACGCTTGGCGGCCAAACTCTCTCCAAGGATCCAAAATTTCTCCTTACCCAAGATTAAATCGTTATCGGGTTCTCTCACCCAGAACCCCCATAAAATCCTAGAAACCTTCCAGGCTTTCTACTCCAAACTATATGCATCTCCCTCCTCTGCCGACCCTGTTTCCTTAGAATCATTTTTGGCGGACATTGATCTCCCCAAACTTTCAGAGTCCCATAGATCCATGATGGAATTACCTTTTAGCACTGAAGAGGTCCAGGAGGTCATCAAAAATCTCAAAACAGACTCGGCGCCAGGGCCGGACGGTTTCTCCGCCCTTTATTACAAAACTTTCTCTGGGGTCCTATCTCCTCGTCTGGCCAGTCTTTTTAACTCCCTACGAGAAGGCTCCATTCTCGAACCCGCTGCCAACCTCGCATATATCTCTGTGATCCCCAAACAGGGAAAAGATCCTAGTGATGTAGGCAACCATAGGCCGATTTCGTTGATCAATAATGATCTGAAAATCATGACTAAGATTTTGGCCAACAGAATAGCCTCCTTCATAGCTTCTTATGTTCATAAGGATCAGGTGGGTTTCATCCCCGGGAGACAGGGACCGGACCAGATCAGGAGAGCAGTAGATTTGATTTCCCTCATGCAATCCTCCTGGGATGGCGGGTCCCCCCAGAAGGGATATATTCTTTCCATAGACCTCCAAAAGGCCTTTGATACGGTCACCTGGCCATACCTTTTTACCATTCTACGCCATTGGGGCTTTGGCCCGGAATTCCTAAGAACCCTGGAGTCTCTATATTCCTCCCCGAAAGCCCAGATCAAACTACAGGGACGCCTCTCCGACCAATTCCCAATCTTCAACGGTACCAGACAGGGCTGCCCGCTCTCCCCTATTCTCTTCGCTATAGCGATAGAAACCCTAGCTCTAGCAATTAGACAACACCCGGACATTCACGGGGTTCAATGTGGTCAACATACACACAAATGCGCCCTCTTTGCGGACGATGTCCTCCTTTTCGTCACCTCCCCTCTCAGGTCGACCCCCAATATTCTCCAACTCCTCACCACTTTTGGAAAGGTTTCAGGCCTTCAGGTCAACATGGCAAAGTCAATGGCCTTAAACGTCACTACACCCCAAGATATAGTCGATAGGCTCAAAACAAACTTCCCCTTCTCCTGGTGCGCCTCTTCTCTTCCCTATTTAGGTGTTTTCCTCACCCCAAAAGTAGAGCTCCTATTCCAACACAATTACCCTGCCATGTTCAAAAAACTCACAACTGAACTTACACAATGGTCTCTTTATAAATTGTCCTGGCTGGGTAGAGTCAATTCGGTCAAGATGACCCTCTTGCCCAGATTGCTTTATCTCTTCCGGTCCCTGCCTATCCCTGTCAAGAAGCGAGCACTGGATAGACTCCAATCAAAAATCATACAGTTCATATGGGGGGGCAAGGGACATCGTCTATCTAAAAAAGTTCTGTATAGGGCAAGGAAGAAAGGAGGCCTTGGCCTTCCCAATGTGTGGTGGTACTACCAAGCAGCCCAACTCTGTCAATTCTCAGTAATATATACTAAAGGACCTAAACCGGACTGGGTAGACATAGAAAGGCAGGCAACCCCTAACCACACATTGGACTATTTAGCCTGGAGACCACGTAAGGACCGTCCCTCGATCCTGTCACCCGCCCTCTCTCACTCAATGGCTCTCTGTGATATCCTTCATAAACATAAACGCTATCCTCTTCCTGGCATCCCCTCGCTCACATCTTTCACAATCCCCAATTCCCCCCGGGTCTAAACATCAAGGCTTTTGGATGGTGGCTTGACAAGGGTTTATACAGAATAGGACAATATTTTAACAATGAGGGCCCCATCTCGCTCAAATACTGCACTTCCAAACTGGACATGCCCTCCTCCGAAACCTTCCGCTATTATCAGTTATTACATTTTCTGCGTGGGGTCTGGAAAAGTTCAGACAACCCACTCTCGGTTACCAAATATGAGCATTGGTGTTCCTCAGCCATGGGCGTAAGGGGGGGCATCTCCCTGATCTATTCAGCGCTAGCTGACCCTCAGGGCAAAGCGAGCTATATGTTGAAATGGGAGCGTGACCTCCAGTTTGAATGGGATCTAGACACTTGGCACACAAATTTCTCCCGCTCATTCAAGGGTATCTTAAACACCTCCCTGATGGAGGCGGACGTTAAGGTCATCTCCAGATGGTACCTGGTCCCTACGCGCCTTTCTAGGCTCTATCCGCAGTCTTCCCCCCTCTGCTTCAGAGGATGTGGCCTCGTAGGCTCTCTCCTCCACACCCTCTGGGAATGCCCTAAAATTAGGGGGTTCTGGAATAGAATTTTCAGCCTCATTCGCAAAGTCACTGGTTTCGAGGTGAAGCAGAACCCTACTATTGCCCTCCTTAATGATGCTCTCCCTAAGGTCCCTAAATTGTCCCGCTCTCTCATACACTTCATCCTTCTGGGGGCCAAGATTACCTTGGCCCACGCCTGGAAGTCGCCCTCGGCGTCATTTCGCCAAGCTAAACACAAGATTTCATGGATAATGACACAGGAAAGGGTTTCTAATACCTTACTAGACAATCCAGAAAAATTCCATCTTATTTGGGAACCCTGGGCTATGCATGTAGGCATATCCCTTCTGCCCCAATAGGTGAGCACTGGACAGCCCCGATTTGGCACGTTGCTGACCATTTTTCCCCCTCTCCCCGAGGAATCCTGATTTCCCCCGCCCCCTTCCTTCCCTCTTATTCTCTGGTTCGCTCCCCCTTCTCTTCCCTATCCCTATTTCTTCCTTTCTTCTCTTCCTATTCTTAATCTCTTTCTTAGACTGTCACTGGCTACTCAGGTTTTACATCTGTGTAGTCTTTCTTGTTTTATGTTGATAGATACAGCTAGATGCTCCGCCTTACAGGCATTTGGAAGCCATTCCATTAGTTGGGTTTTTCAGCCCCTTCAGAATATTAACAGAGGTTCAAGGTCAGACTCCCCCTGGATGGTCCGCATCCTCAGGGGATTAGCAATCTGGACAGGTTTGCGGGTTGCCAAGCCCTTTGTTCATATCCCTCCCTGGGTGTTCTGTTCCCGATCGTTCTGTGCACAGCAGGATCCCAATTGGGGTGCGTGGACTGGTCGGGAGTAGACGTAGGGCAGTTGTCCCTCAGGGTCTGCCCTAAATTTGTTGGCGCCTACTTTTTTTCTTCTTTTTTTTTGTATGCTGAGTCTGCTCTACCCTCTATAATAGGTACTGTGGTCTATGATATTGTGATGGAGCATAACTCCAAGTGACATTCTTTTGTTTGTTTCTGATGATCATACTTTGTACCGACCTCACTTGGGGTCTTTTGTTACCTTCTTTTATAATTGTACTGCATCTAATCACAATAAACCTTTTTTTGAAAATTAAAAAAATAAAAAATAAACCCAGTGATAGAGATCAACATTAATACATAAATAAATAACCAACAATAAAGTTTGTGCAAAAATAGTCCATAAATGAGACTGGATTGTCTCAAAGAAGGGAAGCTGTATGGACTTTCCATATATAATGAAACAAATAGCTCCAATCATGCAGTATCGTTGTAAAAAGTGTATTCTATTAAAGCTTATTGAATTTATGCCATGCAATGTTTGAAGCTGTTTCAATAGAATAAAGTTTTTACAACGATACTGCACGATTGAAGCACTTTGTTTCATTATATATGGAGAGTCCATGATATCTCGTGTCACGTCTGGATATCGGTGGATATCAAACCCTGTAAGGGTTCATAGTGTTTTGCCGAGCTTGAGAGTGCAAGGCATCACCATTTGGTGAATTTTTAACCAAAGGGGAGTGGAAAAAGTGTACGCGGTGTGGTGAAAGTTTTAAAGATCTCACATCAGGACATATTCAGCTTTCCTTGTTTGAGACAATCCAGTCTCATTTATGGACTATTTTTGCACAAACTTTATTATTAGTTGTTTATTTATGTATTAGTGTTTACTGGATTTATTTATTTATACTGTTTAGCGCTACTATTTACATTAGTTTACACTGTAAATGCTTATTTAAATATACTGTATATAGAAAATATTTATGTAATATAATGGTGGATGTCACAACAAAAAAATTGTAAAGAAATTTGAGAAAAAACATGGAAAGAGACACTTGCATACCAAGTAATTGTCAGTCAAACTATCACAGCATTAAAAACTGAAAAATGTCCTGTAAAGAAAGGGGTATAACATGCTGGTATTGGGGTGGTTAAAATAGCAGTGCACATCCTGGTATGTGAGGGTGCCTATGTACCCCTGTGTCTGCAGACTCATAGCTGTATATCTTCAGTGTGAGACTAAAGCAGGGGTAGGCAACCCCGGCCCTCCATCTGTGGTGAAACTACAATTCCCATGAGACATTGCAAGAACCTGACAATCACACTCATGACTCCTAGAGACAGAGGCATAGTGGGATTTGTAGTTTCACCACAGCTGGAGTGCCAAGGTTACCTACCCCTGGACTAAAGCATATCCAAACCCAAAAGCAAAAATGACATATATTTCATTACCAAGCCTTAAGCCCTGCACACACGATCGGTTTTACAGATGAAAACAGTCCGATGGACTTTTTTCATCGGACAAACCAATCGTGTGTGGGCCCCATCGGTCTTTTTTCCATCAGTGATTAAAAATAGAACAGGTTTTAAATTTATCCGATGGAAAAAAAAAACGTTAGCAAATTCCGATCGTCTGTGTGGAACTCCATCGTAAAAAAACCCCACACATGCTCAGAATCAAGTCGACGCAAGCTAAGAAGCATTGAACTTGATTTTTCTTGGCTCGTTGGAGTGTTTTATGTCACAGCGTTTGGGACGGTCGGATTTTCGACTGATGGTGTGTAGGCAAGACTGATGGAAGTCAGCTTCATCGGAAATCCAATGGAAAAATCCGTCGGATTTTATTCCATCGGAAATCCGATGGTGTGTACAGGGCTTTAGATGCGGTGGCTGCATTAGTTCTTTTTTAGGCTGTTTTTCTTTTATTTGCACCTTTACTGGACAAAGCTGTCCAAGAAAAGTGTCACTTGGAAGATTAAGACAAACCTTTTAATACTGACTTTGGTGCTTAAAATGGGTAGCTTTTATTCATTCATGTAAAACAAAAGGAAAAAACACTGTTCTTACAACTGCTCAAATGTGAAAATGTGTTAGAGCAGCTAATTTTACCATCTCCACATGTTTACAATGCTGTGCCATTGCTTCTCCCTTTTGCTGAGCAAACTCTAATGTCGCGTACACACGGCCGTTTTTAATGTCATTGAAAAAAACTACGTTTTTCTCGACGCGATTCTTCTCAAGCCTGCCTTGCCTACACACTATCGTGAAAAAAAATGCTTGAGCAAAGCGCGATGATGTACAACACGTTTAACAATACGTACGGCGGCACTTTAAAGGGGAAGTTCCATTCGGATGGCGCCACCCTTGTGTTAGTAAAGTTTGGTGAGAGACAATTCGCGCTTTTCAGCCTCGTGCTCTTCAGTCCGTTACAGTGTGACGAATATGCTATCTCCATTCTGAACGCTAGTTTTACCAGAACGAGCGCTCCCGTCTCATAACTTGCTTTTGAGCATGCGCGTTTTTTTCCCGTCATTAAAGCATACACGGCCGTTTTTCACGACGAGAAAAGCAACGACGTGAAAAACGACGAGAAAAATTAGAGCATGTTCTAAGTTTTTAATGGCCATTTTCCCGTCAAGAAAAATGCTCTTGATCGTTTTTAATGGCCAATTTAAAAAATTGCATTTTTCTCTTCATGAAAAACGGTCGTGTGTACGCGGCATTAGACAAAGTATTTTGATGTATAAACAAAAAAAAGGAAAAATTAAAAAACTGCTGCAACTGGTACCTATTTTTCTTTTATCCCAGCTCTATGGTGTTCAATTTTGGTAAAACAAGAGTCTAGATCCTATCACAGTAGAGATGCGGATAAACCTCACTCTTAACAACATATTCTACATCAGCAGCCACATTCACAAATAGGGATGAGCTTCGAGTTCGAGTCGAACTCATGTTCGACTCCAACATTGCCTGTTAGCCCGTTTGCCGAACAGCGAACAAATTGGGGTGTTCGCGGCAAATTCGAAAAATCTATGGGAGAAATCTAAAGTGCTAATAGTTATTGTCCTAAAAAGTGTTTGGGGACCCGGGTCCTGCCCCAGGGGACATGTATCAATGCAAAAAGAAGTTTTAAAAACGGACGTTTTTTCGGGAGCAGTGATTTTAATAATGCTTAAAATGAAAAAATAAAAGTGAAATATTCCTTTAAATTTCGTACCTGGGGGGTGTGTATAATATGCATGTGAAGTGGCGCATGTTTCCCGTGCTTAGAACTGTCCCTGCAAAAAATGTCATTTTTGAAAGAAAAAAAGTCATTTAAAACTGACTCGCGGCTATTAATGAATTGTCGGCTCCCGGCAATACATTCAAAAGTCATTGATAAAAAAAAAAAAAAAAAAAAGCGTGGGGGTTCCCCAGAATTCAATTACCAGGCCCTTCAGGTCTGGAATTGATATTAAGGGGAACCCCACCGCAAATTTAAAAAAAAATGGCGTGGAGTCCCCCTAAAAATCCATACCAGACCCCTTATCCGAGCACGCAACCTGGCCGGCCGCAGGGGAAAAGGGGGGGACGAGAGAGCGCCCCCCCTCCCTCCTGAACCGTACCAGGCCACATGCCCTCAACATGGCGAGGATGTCCCCATGTTGATGGGGACAAGGGCTTCATCCCCACAACCCTTGCCCGGTGGTTGTGGGGGTCTGGGGGCTTATCGGAATCTGGAAGACCCCTTTAACAAAGGGGACCCCCAGATCCCGGCCCCCCCTATGTGAATTGGTAAGGGGTACATTGTACCCCTACCATTTCACGAAGAAAGCGTAATTTTTTTTAAAAAAAAAAACCACACAAACACCTTGAAAAAGTCCTTTATTTAAAAAAAAAATATTCCATCTGTGAAATCCAGTGTCCCGCGGCGATCCCGATGTCCAGCGCTGTCCTTCATTGGTTGTGCCTGAGCGGACCTGATGGGGAACTCCCTCTCAGTATTTTAAATGTATAGACCCGCCCCTTCTAAAGTTCCCCATCAGGTCCGCTCAGCGGACCAGATGCGGAACATGAGAAGGGGCGGGTCTATACATGTATTACCAAAGTGAGAGCAGTTCCCCATCAGGTCCGCCCCCTCGGTATGTCGGACCCGCCTACGTCATTGGCTTGAGCGGGGAACTTCCTTCACTGTGTAATTTAAATTTACATAGTGAAGGAAGTTCCCCGCTCAGGCCAATGACGTAGGCGGGTCCGACATACCGAGGGGGCGGACCTGATGGGGAACTGCTCTCACTTTGGTAATACATGTATAGACCCGCCCCTTCTCATGTTCCGCATCTGGTCCGCTGAGCGGACCTGATGGGGAACTTTAGAAGCGGCGGGTCTATACATTTTAAAACACTGAGAGGGAGTTTCCCATCAGGTCCGCTCAGGCACAACCAATGAAGGACAGCGCTGGACATCGGGATCACCGCGGGACACTGGATTTCACCGCTGGAATGTTTTTTTTTTTTTTTTTTTTTTTTAAATAAAGGACTTTTTCAAGGTGTTTGTGTGCTTTTTTTAAACATTTTTTTACGCTTTCTTCGTGAAATGGTAGGGGTACAATGTACCCCTTACCAATTAACATAGGGGGGGCTGGGATCTGGGGGTCCCCTTTATGAAAGGGGTCTTCCAGATTCCGATAAGCCCCCTGCCCGCAGACCCCCACAACCACCGGGCAAGGGTTGTGGGGATGAGGCCCTTGTCCCCATCAACATGGGGACATCCTCCCCATGTTGAGGGCATGTGGCCTGGTACGGTTCAGGAGGGAGGGGGGGCCGCTCTCTCGTCCCCCCCTTTTCCCCTGTGACCGGCCAGGTTGCGTGCTCGGATAAGGGGTCTGGTATGGATTTTTAGGGGGACTCCACGCCATTTTTTTTTAAATTTGGGGTGGAGTTCCCCTTAAAATCCATGCCAGATCTGAAGGGCCTGGAATGGATATTTGGGGGAACCCCACGTCAATTTGTTTTTAAATTTGCGGCGGGGTTCCCCTTAATATCCATTCCAGACCTGAAGGGCCTGGTAATTGAATTCTGGGGAACCCCCAAGCTTTTTTTTTTTTTTTATCAATGACTTTTGAATGTATTGCCGGGAGCCGACAATTCATTAATAGCCGCGAGTCAGTTTTAAATGACTTTTTTTCTTTCAAAAATGACATATTTTGCAGGGACAGTTCTAAGCACGGGAAACATGCGCCACTTCACATGCATATCATACACACCCCCCAGGTACGAAATTTAAAGGAATATTTCACTTTTATTTTTTCATTTTAAGCATTATTAAAATCACTGCTTCCGAAAAAACGGCCGTTTTTAAAACTTTTTTTTGCATTGATACATGTCCCCTGGGGCAGGACCCAGGTCCCCAAACACTTTTTCGGACAATAACTTGCATATTAGCCTTTATAATTAACACTTTAGATTTCGAACGTTCGAGTCCATTGTATTTAATAGGGTTCTAAAGTTCATACGAACATTTTGTCTGTTCGCAGGTTCTGGTGCGAACCGAACAGGGGGTGTTCGGCTCATCCCTGTTCACAAATAAACTTATATTAAAAAAATGACAAAATAGAAAATGACACCATGTGGTATTATTCAAATTATCATATGCGGCGCTCCTATCAATATTTAAATTGATACGGTTCACTATTGTCCCAAAGACAACGGTGTTTGACCACTGGGCACTTAAACCCCCTTCCTAACCAGACCAATTTTCAGCTTTCGGTGCTCTCACATTTTGAATGACAATTACTCAGTCATGCAACACTGTACCCATATGACATTTTCGTCCTTTTCTTCACACAAATAGAGCTTTCTTTTGGTGGTATTTGATCGCCTCTGGGTTTTTTATTTTTTGTGCTATAAATGAAAAAAGACCGAAGATTTTGTAAAAAAATAAATTTTTCTTCATTTCTATTATAACATTTTGCAAATAAGTAATTTTTCTTCATAAATTTGGGCAAAAATGTTTACTGCTACATATCTTTGGTAAAAATAACCCAAATTAGTGGATATTATTTAGTCTGTGTGAAAGTTATAGGGTCTACAAGCTATGGTGCCAATCACTGAAAATGTATCAATTTGATTACACCTGATGTACTGACAGCCTATCTCATTTATTGAGACCCTAACAAGCCAGTAAAGTACAAATACCCCCCAAATGACCCCTTTTTGGAAAGTAGACATTCCAAGGTAGTTAGTAAGAGGCATAGTTAGTTTTTTGAGGTTGTCATTTTTTCTCACAATTCTTTGCAACATGAAGATTTTTTTTTCCACACCAAATTGTCATTATAACAGGTTATTTCTTTCACATGGCATGTACATTCCACAAATGACACCCCAAAATATATTCTGCTAATCCTGCTGAGTATTACGATACCACATGTGTGAGACTTTTACACAGCCTGGCCACATACAGAGGCCCAACATTGAAGTAGCAACTTCAGGCGTTCTAGGAGCATAAATTACACATCTAATCTCTAAAACACCTATTACAATTTTGAAGGCCCTGGAGCACCAGGACAATAGAAACGCCAACAAAGTGACCCCATTTTGGAAAGCAAACACCCCAACGTATAATCTGAGGCATTATGAGTCTTTTGAACTGTTCATTTTTTTCCAGAAGTTTTTGGAAAATGTGGAAAAAAAATGAAAACGCATTTATTTTTTTTTACACAAAGTTGTCCATTTATAAGATATTTCCAACACATAGCATGTACATAGCAAAAATTACACCCCGAAATATATTCTCCTACTCCTCCTGAGTATGGCGATACCACATGTGTGAGACTTTTACACAGCCTGGCCACATAGAGGCCCAATATCCAAGAAGCACCATCAGGTGTTCTAGGGACATAAATTACGCATCTAATTTCCTTACAATCTATCACATTTTTGAAGGCCCTTCATATTTCTAGCATATAGCATGTACATACCAAGAATTACACCCTGAACTACATTCTTCTGAGTAAATGGTAAACAAAAGATTACCTGTAGTTTTAGTAGTGCAATTGTCCACAGAAGGAGAGCCCTGATCCAGGCAGCAGGCATGGACGTGGTCAGCGTCAGTGAATGGAATTGTCCAGGCAGCAGGCAGGAATATTGTCCATAGTCAGTACAGGCAGAGATACTGTCCATATACAGTCCAAGGTCAGTGCAAGTAGAGACATTGCCAGCAGTGCCAAAATATTGGTCCTGGTAGTAAGCAGGAACATGGTCCAAGTAGCAGGCAAGGAAAGAATGGGGACAGGGGTAGAGGCTTCTCCCACCCAAATCTCTTTGAAGCCTCCGAGTCTCCAGACCCTAATCCGGGAATGAGAAAACTAAAAAATTAGTTTTCTTCATCCAGAAAAACAATTCTGGAGCCCCTCACATATGTGAGACCCCTGTGTTCCCATTAGCATAGCAGGGTAAAAGATCAATCCAAGAGGTAAGCAAAAAACGTGATCAAACAGTCCAGGGTCAGTTCCAGAGCAGGCAGAGGTAGGTACAGTTTAGGGTTAGGCAGAAGCGTGGTCGTATAACAAGCCAGGGTCAGTTCCAGAGCAGGCAGAGGTAGGTACAGTTTAGGGTTAGGCAGAAGCATGGTCATATAACTGGCCAGGGTCAGTTCCAGGGCAGGCAGAGGTAGGTACAGTTTAGCGTTAGGCAGAGGCGTGGTCGTTTAGCAGGTCAGGGTCAGTTCCGGAGAAGGCAGCGGTATGTACAGTGGCATAAGGGGTGTGGCGGTAAATGACAATTACGTTTACCATACTTTCCTAATAATGTAGAAAAGTATGGCAACGACGGAAACATCGACCAAAACAAAGGCCTGGTTGGGAAGGACAGTCGGGACAATAATACACAGTGTCTCTTCTAGTTCCTTCTTTGGAACACACCCGGCATCTCTTCTGACGTTTTCGGCCTGTTTCATGGGGGGGGGGGGTTTCTCAGGAAAGTGGCGTTCATGGAGTCTGCTCACTGAATCCGAGCGCATGCTTTCTGGTGGGTCTTCAGGGTACAAAAGGGCGGAGACAATTTTTTCTTGGTACTGAAGATAAGATAAGGGGGTCCTTGTAGATTTACGGTAAATGACATAAGTATTGTAAAGGGCCATACTGAAAAGATATATGGAGACCTTTTTATACCAATAGCGGCTTTTTCTTGTGGGAAGATAGGGTTCAATCATTTGATCATTAAAATCGACTCCCCCCATGAACAAATTATAATCATGAACACATGCTGGTTTTGGGATAGGGCCGTTTCTTCTGGGGATTTCCACGTAGGTGTCGTTATGTATCGTTGAGAGCATGTGGACGTTTCTTCTGTCCCTCCACCTGATAGCCAATAGCTCTTCATTCCGCAAAGACGCCGTCTCCCCTTTTCGTAGTCTTTCAGTAACGAGCTTTTGCGGGAAACCCTTCCTGTTGGCTCGCACTGTACCACACGCTGGAGTAACCTTCCGGTGAAGGTTGCGGAAGAGGGGCAAGCTGGTATAGTAATTATCCACATAAAGGTGGTAACCCTTTTCAAGGAGTGGATATATAAGCTCCCAAACAACCTTTCCGCTGGCACCGATGTACTCTGGACATTCAGGGGGATGCAGTTGGGAGTCCTTCCTTTCATACACCAGGAAGGCATAAATGTAGCCCGTGGCTCGGTCACATAGCTTATAGATCTTAACCCCATATCGGGCCCTTTTGCTTGGAATAAACTGCTTGATGCCAAGCCTGCCTGTGAAGTGGACCAATGACTCATCCACGGATATATTACTGGGGGAATTTCTCAGAGAAAAAATTTAGAAGTGTTTGAATTTTAAATAATTTGTCATGTGATGAGTCATTTCGGGGAGGGCACTGGGTGTTGTCATTGTAATGGAGAAAGCACATTATCATGAGGTATCTGGATCTTGACATAAGGGATGAAAAGACTGGCATGTGGTGGATGGGTTTGGTGGACCAATAGGAGTATACTTAATTTTTTTTTGAGAGCCCCATGTTGAACGTTAGGCCTAAAAATAATTTAAATTCCTCCACTGTCAATGCTCTCCACTCATAGGGACGGGCATAACACGAACCAGGGTTGTTTATTATGAATTGTTGTGCAAAGAGGTTGTACTGGGTCACAATGGAGGATAATAGGTCTTGGGTAGTGTTGAGCGAACCCGAACTGTAAAGTTCGGGTCCGTACCGAACTTTAGCTTTTTCCCGAACCCGAACCCGGACTTTGCCCAAAAGTCCGGGTTCGGGTTCGGCAATCTAATAACGCATTTAGAAATGCTTCAGGGGCCAGCCAATCACCTTTTTATTAGCTGGTGTGCCCTTAGAGGCCATCATAGCCATGCCTACTAATGGCATGGCTGTGATTGGTCAGTGCAACATGTGACCCAGCTTCTATATAAGCTAGAGGCACACAGCACACATGACACTCTGCTTCAGAATAGATAGGGAGAGGATCTAGTCTGCTGCTGCTGCTTTTAGAGGAGAGATAGAAAGATAGATGAGGTAGTCCTGATTCTACAATCTGAGGGAAAAGATAGAGAGATAGTGTAGTGTAGGGCCAGGTTCCTGTGTTGGTGCTTTCAGGGAGAGAGAATATTATATAGGAGTCCAGATTCAGAGATTAAAATCAGCGATCTGCATAGGTCTACCTATTTGTGTTGCAGTGCAGTCTTTTTACACTGCCATGAGCCCAGTGTCAGAGAAAATCTAACTTTTAGGGGAAAAAAAAAGGCACTTTATTGTTCTCTTTTCCAAAAGACCCATAGGGCAAAAAAAAAAATAAAAAATGCATTTTATTTTGCTCGTGCAAAAAGACCCGTTTAGGGCAAAAAAAAAAAAAAATTTGCACTTTAATGTACGCTTGCAAAAAACGCAGTTTAGGGGCACAAAAAAAAGTTTGCAGTGTGTTATACATGTTTTGAGGTGTGTGAAATAAACAATTTCTATATAGTTTTCTCCTACTGTGCTATACTAAAAAAAAACAACATTTTTTTTGAATAGCATTTTCTGCAGTTCTGTAGCTGTGCGATTCAGCGGTTACGTACTGTGGGTGTGTTCTGCGCTTCCAAAAACACCCATTTAGGGCAAGATCCTAAATTTTGAAAATATGAGGAGAAGGTCAAAGGGACGTGGTGGCCCCGGTCGTGGTGCTGCTGGTGGAGCTCCTGTTGCAGGGAGAGGACGTGGTGTATCTGTGCCAGATACACGCACAAGTGAAACACCTTCCTCAGGTGCGAGTAGGCGACCGAGCCTGCGGCGGTATTTTGTCGCGCCTAATGAGGCTGTACGAATGTTTAGGCCAGGACAAGTACAGGCGATAGTAGATTGGGTTGCTGACAGTGCCTTGGGTTCCTTCACATTGTCTCCCACCCACTCTTCTGATGAAAGAACAGAGTTGGCACCTGAAACCCATGTCCATCAGTCTTTCACCTCACCCCCTTGCAAATCAGCCAAGCAGTCTGAGCCCCAAATCATGCAGCAGTCTCTTCTGCTTTTCGATGACTCTGTTAGCAGGGTTTCCCAGGGCCATCCACCTAGCCCTGCCCCAGAAGTGGAAGAGATTGAGTGCACCGATGCCCAACCACTTATGTTTCATGATGAGTACATGGGAGGACCATCGCAGTACGTCTCGGATGATGACGAAACACAGGTGCCAACTGCTGCTGCTTTTGCAATTGTGCAGACAGACAAGGAGGGCAGGGGTGAAGACTGGGTGGAAGATGATGTGGAGGACGATGAGGTCCTCGACCCCACATGGAATCAACGTTATGCAGGTGACCAGTGTAGTTTGGAGGAAGAGGCGGTGGTCGCACAGAGCCACCAGCACAGCAGAAGAGGGAGCAGGGTGCAAAAGCGGAGCGTCTGTCAGCTAGACAGTATGTCTGCTACTGCCCAACGCAGCAAGGGACCGAGCACACCAAAGCCAGGTCCAAGGAGTTCCCCAGCGTGGCAGTTCTTCACACAATGTGCTGATGACAAGACACGAGTGGTTTGCACGCTGTGCAATCAAAGCCTGAAGCGAGGCATAAACGTTCTCAACCTGAGCACAACCTGCATGACCAGGCATCTAAGTGCAAAGCACGAGCTGCAGTGGAGTAGACACCTCAAAAACCAAGAAAGGTCTCTGGCTCCTCCTGCTTCCTCTTCTGCTGCAGTCTCGGCCTCTTCATCCACCTCTGTAGTGACAGTGGCACCTGCCACCCCGCAAACAGAGCATCTGCCAGCAACACTACCACCTGGGTCACCAACCATCTCCACAATGTCCCATGGAAGCGTTCAGCTCTCTATCTCCCAAACATTGGAGCGGAAGAGGAAGTACCCCCCTAGCCACCTGCGATCCCTGGCCCTGAATGCCAGCATTTCAAAACTTCTGGCCTTTGAAATGCTGTCATTCCGTCTGGTGGAGACGGAGAGTTTTAAAAGCCTGATGGCATTGGCTGTCCCACAGTACGTCGTGCCCAGCCGCCACTATTTTTCCAGGCGAGCCATCCCTTCCCTGCACAACCAAGTGGGGGACAAAATCAGGTGTGCACTGCGCAACGCCATCTGTGGCAAGGTCCACCTAACTACGGATGCGTGGACCAGTAAGCACGGTCAGGGACGTTATATCTCCCTAACAGCACACTGGGTAAATGCAGTGGCGGCTGGGCCTGAGGCAGATAGCAGTTTGGCGCATGTCCTTCCACCACCGAGGATTGCAGGGCGCTTCAGTTTGCCTCCTGTTGCTAACTCCTCCTACTCCGCTTCCTCATCCTCTACCGCCTCCTCATCCGGTCAGCGTAACACCTTCACCACCAACTTCAGCACAGCCAGGGGTAAACGACAGCAGGCAGTTTTAAAACTTTCCTGTTTGGGGGAAAAACCCCACACCGCGCAGGAGTTGTGGAGGGACATGGAACAACAGACCAATGAGTGGTTGCTGTCAGTGAGCCTCAAGCCCGGCCTGGTGGTGTGCGATAATGGGCGAAATCTCGTAGCAGCTCTGGGCCTAGCCGGTTTGACGCACATCCCTTGCCTGGCGCATGTGCTGAACTTGGTGGTCCAGAGGTTCCTTAAAAATTACCCCAATATGCCAGAGCTGCTGCAGAAAGTGCGGGCTGTGTGTGCGCACTTTCGGCGTTCTCACCCTGCTGCTGCTCGCCTGTCAGCGCTGCAGCGTAACTTCGGCCTTCCTGCTCACCGCCTCATATGTGACGTGCCCACAAGGTGGAACTCCACCTTGCACATGCTGGCCAGACTGTGCGAGCAGCAGCAGGCGATAGTGGAGTTTCAGCTGCAGCAATCACGCGTGAGTCGCTCTGCGGAACAGCACCACTTCACCACCAATAACTGGGCCTCCATGCGAGACCTGTGTGCCTTGTTGCGCTGTTTCGAGTACTCCACCAACATGTCCAGTGCCAATGACGCCGTTCTTAGCGTTACTATCCCAGTTCTATGCCTCCTTGAAAAAACACTTCGGGCGATGATGGAAGAGGATGTGGCACAGGAGGATGAGGAGGAGGAAGCGGGATCATTTCAAAAGCTTTCAGGGCAGTCTTTCACAAGTGGCTACGAGGGTGGGTTCCTGCACCAACAAACGCCAGGTACACAATTGTCCGGCAGAAAGGGAACAGTTCTGGAGGATGACGAGGTGGAGGAGGAGATGGAGGAGGAGGAGGAGGAGGAGGAGGAGGAGGAGGAGGCATTTTCACAGCAGGGTGGCACCCAGACCAGCTCGTGGCCATCACTGGTGCGTGGCTGGGGGGATACAGAGGACACAGACGATACACCTCCCACAGAGGACAGCTTTTCTTTGCCTCTGGGCAGCCTGGCACACATGAGCGATTACATGCTGCAGTGTTTCCGCAATGACCGCCGAGTTGCCCACATTTTAACTGGTGCTGATTACTGGGTGGCCACCCTGCTGGATCCCCGTTACAAGGACAATGTACCATCCTTAATTCCCTCACTGGAGCGGGATCATAAGATGCGCGAGTACAAGCGCACGCTGGTAGACGCGCTGCTGGTGGCATTCCCACCTGACAGCGGGCGTACGGTGGAAGCACAAGGCGAAGGCAGAGGAGGAGGAAGAGGTCGCCAACGCAGCCGGGGCACCGGCAGCACCTCAGAAGGCAGGGTTAGCATGGCTGAAATGTGGAAAAGCTTTGTCAGCACGCCACAACAACCAGCACCACCAGCTGAGATGGAACATCTTAGCAGGAGGCAGCATTTCACCAACATGGTTGAGCAGTATGTGTCCACAGGCCTACACGTACTGGATGACGGGTCTGCCCCCTTTAACTTCTGGGTCTCCAAATTGGGCACATGGCCTGAGCTTGCCCTTTATGCCTTGGAGGTGCTGGCCTGCCCTGCAGCCAGTGTATTATCTGAACGTGTATTTAGCACGGCAGGGGGCGTTATCACAGACAAGCGCAGCCGCCTGTCCAGGGCCAATGTGGACAAGCTCACGTTCGATAAAATGAACCAGGCATGGATCCCACAGGACTTGTCCGTACCTTGTGCAGAATAGACATGTATACCGGTGTTGTGACAAAAACTGTCCGGCCATCGGATTGTGTCCAGCCCATACTGCGAAGGCGCATTGCTTGCGCAGTACAGAGGACAAGGAGATTCACAAAATCTCCGAAGATGAACGGCGCCTGCGCTGTGAGTGCAGGTTCAAGCCCCACCATCCAAGTGGACATACGGTAGCACATAGTAACAGGGCCCCTCACGGGCTCGGTTCGATCGCCATGCTTCGGGCACGGCCTCACTTGGCTCGTCTTGAACCACGGATGGTGTGGCCTTCACCTGAACTCACCACGCAGGCGCCGTTCGTCTTGGAAGATTTTAGAAATCCCCTTGTCCTACATACTGAGCAAGCGCAGTACAGGGTGGACACTATTTGACGGGGGACAGAATTCGACACATCACCGGCATTACACAGCCATTGTTGTATTTTTGAATCAGTGTTGGCTACCTTGTCCTCCTCCACCGCCGCTTCCACCTACACAGCCACATCCACCGCCACTTTAACCTCCTACTCCATATGGACCTCGTCCTCCTAGGTCAAGATTATTATTTTTTATTTTTTTTATGTTATTTCCCTATCCACATTTATTTGCAGAGCACTTGCCATGCTCTTAACAACATTTTGCTGCCATTTGCAGCCCTCTAGCCCTTTCCATTACCTTTTTAGAGCCTTTTTAGTCCTTAGAAGTCCGGGTCCCCATTGACTTCAATGGGGTCCGGGTTCGGGTCCGGGTTAAAGTACGGTCCCGAACCCAAACTTTTTTCCGAAGTTCGGCCGAACCCGTCGAACCCGAACATCCAGGTGTCCGCTCAACTCTAGTCTTGGGTAAAAATTTAATTAAAAAAATCAATAGGGGCAAAATTCTCTGTGTTCACCTGAACACCTGGCTGGGCGGTGAAAGGGGGGATGTTTGCTGCTCCTGAATTAGGGGAAGCCACAGAGGGTTTTCAAGGGCATAGGGAAGGCTGGCATGGGTCCTAACCCTTTGGGGTTGAGATGACACCCCGCTAGTTCTTGGCCTTTGCTGTAGTGGTACTTTCTTGTGGATGGCACTGTGCTACTGGTGGATGGCACTGAGCTGCTGGTTGATGCCACAGCGCCACTTGTGGTAGCCTGCTGCTCCATGTCAGAACGCCTTCGTTTCCTGGGCACACTTTCCACTTCCTCTGAATCTGTAGAAGACCCACTGCTTATAACAGGTTCATATTCTGAACCAGAATCAGACTCAGAGAGCTCCCCGCTGCTCTCGCCAGTCAAGCAAAGCTGTTGGTATGCCTCCTCAGCGGAAAACATTTTTTTCGCCATACTGGTGACTGTGGGCTGTGGTGACAAACTGTGGTAGGAAAACTGGAACAGATATGGCTGCACTGATGGGTGCTGATGAGGCTGGTCTTATGAGGTTGCACTGCTGGGTTCTGATGAGGGTGCACTGCTGGGAACTGATGAGGGTGCACTGCATGGGAACTGATGAGGGTGCACTGCATGGGAACTGATGAGGGTGCACTGCATGGGAACTGATGAGGGTGCACTGCATGGGAACTGATGAGGGTGCACTGCATGGGAACTGATGAGGGTGCACTGCATGGGAACTGATTAGGGAGAACTGATGAGGGTGCACTGCATGGGAACTGATGAGAACTGATGAGGGTGCACTGATGGGAACTGATGAGAACTGATGAGGGTGCACTGCATGGGAACTGATGAGGGTGCACTGCATGGGAACTGATGAGGGTGCACTGCATGGGAACTGATGAGGGTGCACTGCATGGGAACTGATGAGAACTGATGAGGGTGCACTGATGGGAACTGATGGGAACTGATGAGGGTGCACTGCTGGGAACTGATGAGGGTGCACTGCTGGGAACTGATGAGGGTGCACTGCTGGGAACTGATGAGGGTGCACTGCTGGGAACTGATGAGGGTGCACTGCTGGGAACTGATGAGGGTGCACTGCTGGGAACTGATGAGGGTGCACTGCTGGGAACTGATGAGGGTGCACTGCTGGGAACTGATGAGGGTGCACTGCATGGGAACTGATGAGGGTGCACTGCATGGGAACTGATGAGGGTGCACTGCATGGGAACTGATGAGGGTGCACTGCATGGGAACTGATGAGGGTGCACTGCATGGGAACTGATGAGGGTGCACTGCATGGGAACTGATGAGAACTGATGAGGGTGCACTGATGGGAACTGCTGGGAACTGATGAGGGTGCACTGCTGGGAACTGATGAGGGTGCACTGCTGGGAACTGATGAGGGTGCACTGCATGGGAACTGATGAGGGTGCACTGCATGGGAACTGATGAGGGTGCACTGCATGGGAACTGATGAGGGTGCACTGCATGGGAACTGATGAGGGTGCACTGCATGGGAACTGATGAGGGTGCACTGCATGGGAACTGATGAGGGTGCACTGCATGGGAACTGATGAGGGTGCACTGCATGGGAACTGATGAGGGTGCACTGCATGGGAACTGATGAGGGTGCACTGCATGGGAACTGATGAGGGTGCACTGCATGGGAACTGATGAGGGTGCACTGCATGGGAACTGATGAGGGTGCACTGCATGGGAACTGATGAGGGTGCACTGCATGGGAACTGATGAGGGTGCACTGCATGGGAACTGATGAGGGTGCACTGCATGGGAACTGATGAGAACTGATGAGGGTGCACTGATGGGAACTGATGAGAACTGATGAGGGTGCACTGATGGGAACTGATGAGGGTGCACTGCTGGGAACTGATGAGGGTGCACTGCTGGGAACTGATGAGGGTGCACTGCTGGGAACTGATGAGGGTGCACTGCTGGGAACTGATGAGGGTGCACTGCATGGGAACTGATGAGGGTGCACTGCATGGGAACTGATGAGAACTGATGAGGGTGCACTGATGGGAACTGATGAGGGTGCACTGCTGGGAACTGATGAGGGTGCACTGCTGGGAACTGATGAGGGTGCACTGCATGGGAACTGATGAGGGTGCACTGCATGGGAACTGATGAGGGTGCACTGCATGGGAACTGATGAGGGTGCACTGCATGGGAACTGATGAGGGTGCACTGCATGGGAACTGATGAGGGTGCACTGCATGGGAACTGATGAGGGTGCACTGCATGGGAACTGATGAGGGTGCACTGCATGGGAACTGATGAGGGTGCACTGCATGGGAACTGATGAGGGTGCACTGCATGGGAACTGATGAGGGTGCACTGCTGGGAACTGATGAGGGTGCACTGCTGGGAACTGATGAGGGTGCACTGATGGGAACTGATGAGGGTGCACTGATGGGAACTGATGAGGGTGCACTGATATGCACTGATAAGGCGGCGCTGATGAGCACTCACTTATGGGCACTACTGTGGCACTGATGAGCGCTGTAGTGGTGCAGATGAGCACTACAGTGGCACTGGCGGCACCGATGGGCACTGAAGTGGCAGAGGTGGCACTGATGGAGGATAGGTGGCAGAGGTGGCACTGATGAGCTTTGTAGTGACACTGATGAGCCTTGTGGTGGCACTGATGGACACTAGTGGCACTGATGGGTACTCAGGTGGCACTGATGGACACTGTAGTGGCACTGATGAGTATTTTTGTGGCACTGGTGACACAGATGGGTACTGTAGGGGCGCTGATGGGTAGTGTAGTGGCACTGTAGGGCAAAGATTGGCACTTGTGTGGCACCGTGTGGTACTGAAGGGCACTGTAGTTCACTAGAATATTGAGATAAACACTCACTGTGATCACAATGATCTCTCTTCTCTCCTCACACGCTGTATCAGTGTGAGGAGAGAAGAGAGCTGGACCTCTGTGTGACCCCAGTTTGTTTACATTCTGATCGCTCCCTCATTGGAGGGAGCGATCAGGTTGTAAAGAGCCGCTATCATTGGCTCTTCACCACGATCCTTGTTGTGCTGGGTCCCCTGCACTCGGCGAGCAAGGACACTTCCGCAAGCGTGCCCTAGGGGGCGCACGGGAAGCGCGAGTGCACGAGGACGTCCCAGGGACGTGAACCCTGGATAACTCGACCACACTGTAGCCGTCTTTCGGCTATGGCGTGGTCGGCAATTGGTTAAAGGTACACCAGGTGTATGCGATAAATCCTCAGGGCAAAGAATGTGCACCTTCCTCCAGATCACTTCAAACAGGTGTTTCAAAACTCCCCATAGGGATTGCACTCACCAGAAATCAGAAGGTAACAGGCTCATACGAAATCCAAAAGGAAATCCAAACGAGAGATGTCTCCTGCGTGTGTCCTTTTCATAGAGATATTCAAGCTTTCTCCAAAGATGGTGTTATGAGGAGAGAGAGAAAACTCCACATAATATAGTCCAGTTTAAAAAAAAATATATATATTTTTGATGGCTGGATCACTAGAAAAAAAAAAAAAAAAAAAAAAAGGTGAAAAATTCAATATGTAGCCACCTTATTTAAGATCAACAAGCTCCATAATATTAAACTTTTGTTTTCGGGTTTAGATATGCTTTAAAAGAGAAGTAAAGGATTTTTTTTTTTGCACATTCATACTTACCTAGGTAGTAACATAAGAATCTGCGATAATGAAGACCAATTAAATTGCGAGTGACATCAAAAACTGCAAGTGAAAAAAATACATAAATGATTACCGTATATACTCGAGTAGGGATGAGCTTCGAGTTCGAGTCTAACTCATGTTCGACTCGAACATTGCCTGTTCGCCGTTCAACGAACAATTTGGGGTGTTCGCTGCAAATTCGAAAAGTCTATGGGAGAAATATAAAGTGCTAATTATAAAGGCTTATATGCAAGTTATTGTCCTAAAAAGTGTTTGGGGACCCGGGTCCTGCCCCAGGGGACACGTATCAATGCAAAAAAAAGTTTAAAACTGCAGTTTTTTTTAGGAGCAGTGATTTTAATAATGCTTAAAGTGAAACAATAAAAGTGAAATATTCCTTTAAATTTCGTACCAAGGGGGTGTGTATGATATGCATGTAAAGTCGCGCATGTTTCCCGTGCTTAGAACTGTCCCTGCACAAAGTGTCATTTTTGAAGGAAAAAAAGTCTTTTAAAACTCACGGCTATTAATGAATTGTCGGCTTTTATCAATATATAGAAAAGTCATTGAAAAAAAAAAAAAGCGTGGGGGTTCCCCCAAATTCAATTACCAGGCCCTTCAGGTCTGGAATGGATATTAACCACTTAAGCCCCGGACCATTTGGTAGCTAAAGGACCAGAGGTGAATTCAGAATTTTGCACTGCGCTGCTTTAACTGTAAATTGTGCGGACATGCAATGTTGTACCCAAACAAAATTTGCGTCCTTTTCTTCCCACAAATAGAGCTTTCTTTTAATGATATTTGATTGCCTCTGCGATTTTTTATTTTTTTGCGATATAAACGGAAAAAGACCGAAAATTTTGAAAAAAAATATGATATTTTTTACTTTTTGTTATAAGAAAAATCAAATAAACTCAATTTTAGTCATACATTTAGGCCAAAATGTATTCAGACACATGTCTTTAGTAAAAAAAATGTCAATAAGTGTATATTTATTGGTTTGCGCAAAAGTTATAGCGTTTACAAACTAGGGTACATTTTCTGGAATTTACACAGCTTTAAATTTATGACTGCCTATCTCATTTCTTGAGGTGCTAAAATGGCAGGGCAGTACAAAACCCCCCCAAATGACCCCATTTTGGAAAGTAGACACCCCAAGGAAATTGCTGAGAGGCATGTTGAGCCCATTGAATATTTTTTTTTTTTTGTCCCAAGTGATTGAATAATGACAAAAAAAAAAAATTACAAAAAGTTGTCACTAAATGATATATTGCTCACACATGCCATGGTTATATGTGGAATTGCACCCCAAAATACATTCTGCTGCTTCTCCTGAGTACGGGGATACCACATGTGGGACTTTTTAGGAGCCTAGCCACGTACGGGACCCCAGAAACCAAGCACCGCCTTCAGGATTTCTAAGGGCGCAAATTTTTGATTTGACTCCTCACTACCTATCACAGTTTCGAAGGCCATAAAATGCCAAAATGGCACAAAACCCCCCCAAATGACCCCATTTTGGAAAGTAGACACCCCAAGCTGTTTGCTGAGAGGCATGGTGAGTATTTTACAGCTCTCATTTGTTTTTGAAAATGAAGAAAGACTTTTTTTTTTAAAATTTTCAAAACTTTGTGACAAAAAGCGAGATCTGCAAAATACTCACAATACCTCTCAGCAAATAGCTTGGGGTGTCTACTTTCCAAAATGGGGTCATTTGGGGGGGTTTTTGCCATCTGGGCATTCCATTGCCTCCAAAACTGTGATAGGCAGTGAGAAGTGAAACCAAAAATTTACACCCTTAGAAAGCCTGAAGGCGGTGATTGGTTTTTGGGGTCCCGTACGCGGCTAGGCTCCCAAAAAGTCTCACACATGTGGTATCCCCGTACTCAGGAGAAGCAACAGAATGTATTTTGGGGTGTAATTCCACATATGCCCATGGCATGTTTGAGCAATATATCATTTAGTGACAACTTTGTGCAAAAAAATATAAAAAATTGTATTTTTTCCGCAACTTGTGTCAACATATAAAATATTCCATGGACTCGACACGCCTCTCAGTATATAGCTTGGGGTGTCTACTTTCTAAAATGGGGTAATTTGGGGGGGGGTTTTGAACTGTTCTGGCATTTTATACACAACATTAGGAAGCTTACATCCACTCTTCTAACCACTTGAAGACAAAGCCCTTTTTGACACTTTTTGTTTATGAAAACATATTTTTTTTTGCAGGAAAATTATGTTGAACCCACAAACATTATATATATTTTTAAAGCAAAGGCCCTACAGAATAAAATGGTGGGTGTTGCATTTTTTTTCTACACAGTATTTGCGCAGCGATTTTTCAAACGCATTTTTTGGGGAAAAAATACACTTTTTTTAATTTTAATGCACTAAAACACACTATATTGCCCAAATGTTTGATGAAATAAAAAAGATGATCTTAGGCCGAGTACATAGATACCAAACACGACATGCTTTAAAATTTCGCATAAACGCGCATTGGCGACAAACTACATACATTTTTAAAAGCCTTTACAGGTTACCCAGTTAGATTTACAGAGGAGGTCTACTGCTAAAATTACTGCCCTCGATCTGACCTTCGCGGTGATACCTCACATGCATGGTGCAATTGTTGTTTACATATGACGCCAGACCGACGCTTGCGTTCGCCATTGGGCAAGAGCAGGGCAGGACAGGGGTGCTTTTTTTTTTTATTATTAATTTTGCTTTTTTATTTTATTTTTAAATTGTTCCTTCCATATATTTTTTTATCATTTTTATTGTTATCTCAGGGAATGTAAATATCCCCTATGATAGCAATAGGTAGTGACAGGTACTCTTTTTTTTAAAAACTGGGGTCTAGACCCTAGATCTTTCCTCTGCCCTCAAAGCATCTGACCACACCAAGATCGGTGTGATAAAATGCTTTCCCAATTTCCCAATGGCGCTTTTTATATCCGGGGGAGGGGACATTCCCTCCCACTGCTTGTAAAAGCAGTCCAGAGGCTAATTAGCCACTAGGATTGCTTTTACATGAAAGCCGGCTGCTGGCTGAAAAGAATGATACCAAGATGATACCTAAACCCGCAGGCATCAATCTGGTATAACCATTCAAAGTCCAGCAACATACCAGTACGTTGCTGGTCCTTGTTGGACATGTATTGTAATCTTTTTTTTTTCATGCAGCCAGGTGGCTGAACGAAAAAAGAGATTGATCGTGGGTATGCCCACCATTAGAATACCGCCCTTCATCCACCCACTTCTAATGATGGGCATACATGCACCATTTATATATGCCGAAGCATGGGGGCATCCTCCCGCAAAAAAAGTTATGCCGCACACACATGGTCGGACTTTTCCACGGGCAAGCCTCCGTCGGAATTTCGACCGTATGTACGCGGCATTAGGAGCAAAATCACTCCTCCGCCCCTGCTGCCCCAATGCTTCGGCATATTTGCTTTTTTCTTTTTAACTGTGGTGGTGAAATCACCTCCTACAGCACTGGAGTCGCAGGGATCAGGCCTGTCTCTGCGAATGCTGCAGTTATGTGTGTTGTGTTTTGCAAGTGACAGTGATCGATCGATACTGCACTTGGGTGGCCTGGGCTGGACGGAGGGGCAAAACGCAGGTGCTAGCAGGTATCTGGGCTGATCCCGCTAACACTGCGTTTTTGGGAACCCTAAACTGCTGGGCACGCTAGTATAGATCTGATCAGATCAGATATTGATCTGTTCAGATACTATACCACTAAGGGAGGTGTATGCTTCACGCGTGGGTGTTAGCGTTACTGGCTCTAACCTGACGCTGCCTGGGGTGTGACGCAGACCCTCTCTGACGCTAAAACCTAATTGATATCACCCGCCGGGCGATCAGGGGGTTAAACCTTTATTGGGTTATATACGGCGGGTGCCCTGACACTATAAAAAGCAAACTAACTAACCAGCGTCACCCGTAACACTTATATGATGATCACTGGTGAAAGGGGTTAACTAGGGGCAATTAGGGGGTTAAAACCTTTATTAGATAATTTTTGGGGGTACCTGACGCTATAAAAACCTGCGGCGAACCTAAAAAAAATTACTGGCTACCGATCTGCATCACCGACGCTAAGACAGCGATCAGAAAAATGATCGCTTAGCAACAGTGGTGATAGGGGGTGAAAGGGTTACCTGGGGGGCGATCAAGGGGGTTAAACCTTTATTAGATAATTTTTGGGGGTACCTGACGCTATAAAAACCTGCGGCGAACCTAAAAAAAAAATACTGGCTACTGATCTGCATCACCGACGCTAAGACAGCGATCAGAAAAATGATCGCTTAGCAACAGTGGTGATAGGGGTGAAAGGGTTACCTGGGGGGCGATCAAGGGGGTTAAACCTTTATTAGGGGGGGTTAGGGGGCTACACTGGACCTAAAACTAAATGTAGTGACACTTTTACAGTCACAAATGTCACTGATTGCAGTGATCAGTAAATAAATGGTCACTGCAATCAGTGACACTGTGACTGGGGGGTGATCTGGGGGGGCCTGGGGGGGCGATTTATGTGCCTATGTGTGCTGGTGTTAGTGTAGTGTTTGTGCACTAACCTTGATGTCTTCTCTAGTACGGCGCTCGGTATATGTGAGCGCCGCACAGGAAATGACATCACTTCCTCCTGCTTCCTCTGTCGGTGTGTACATTCCACAGACAGAGGGGGCATTTCCATTCGCCGGGAGCAATCGCGGGGGGGTGGCCGGAATCGAACAGCCGCCCCCTCATGTCGGATCGCTCCCAGACGAATTCCGACCGCTCACTGTAAAGAAGGGGGGTCCGATTGGACCCCCCAACTGTACAAAGGCAATCACGTACACTCTACGTGATTGTGCCTGTCGGTGCCATCTTGCCGACGTATATATACAGTGAGTGGTCGTTAAGTGGTTAAGGGGAACCCCGCCGCAAATTTAAAAAAAAAAAAAAAAAAAAAAAAAAAAAAAGGCGTGCGGTTCCCCCTAAATATCCATACCAGGTCCTTCAGATCTGGCATGGATTTTAAGGGGAACTCCACCCCAAATAAAAAAAAATGACGTGGAGTCCCCCCAAAAATCCATACCAGACCGTTATCCGAGCACGCAACCTGGCCGGCCGCAGGGGAAGAGGGGGGGTGAGAGAGCGGCCCCCCTCCCTCCTGAACCGTACCAGGCCACATGCCCTCAACATGGGATGTCCCCATGTTGATGGGGACAAGGGCCTCATCTCCACAACCCTTGCCCGGTGGTTGTGGGGGTCTGCGGGCAGGGGGCTTATCGGAATCTGGAAGACCCCTTTAACAAAGGGGACCCCCAGATCCCGGCCCCCCCATGTGAATTGGTAAGGGGTACATTGTACCCCTACCATTTCACAAAGAAAGTGTAAAAAAACTTAAATAAAAAACAAACACTTTGGAAAAGTCCTTTATTTAAAAAAATAAATAACAAAAAAAAAACATTCCAGCGATGAAATCCAGTGTCCCCCGGCGATCCCGATGTCCAGCGCTGTCCGTCATTGGTTGTGCCTGAGCGGACCTGATGGGGAACTTCCTCTGCAGTGTTTTAAATGTATAGACCCGCCCCTTCTAAAGTTCCCCATCAGGTCCGCTAAGTGGGACCAGATGCGGAAAGCGAGAAGGGGCGGGTCTATACATGAATTACACAGTGAAGGAAGTTCCCCAACAGGTCCGCCCCCTCTGTATGTCAGACCGCGCCTACGTCATTGGCCTGAGCGGACCTGATGGGGGAACTTCCTTCACTGTGTAAATTTAAAATTACACAGTGAAGGAAGTTCCCCGCTCAGGCCAATGACGTAGGCGGGGTCTGACATACCGAGGGGGCGGACCTGATGGGAACTTCCTTCACTGTGTAATACGTGAATAGACCCGCCCCTTCTAAAGTTCCCCATCAGGTCCGCTAAGCGGACCAGATGCGGAACATGAGAAGGGGCGGGTCTATTCACGTATTACACAGTGAAGGAAGTTCCCATCAGGTCCGCCCCCTCGCAGAGCGGACCTGATGGGGAACTTTAGAAGGGGCGGGTCTATACATTTAAAACACTGCGGAGGAAGTTCCCCATCAGGTCCGCTCAGGCACAACCAATGACGGACAGCGCTGGACATCGGGATCGCCGCGGGACACTGGATTTCATCGCTGGAATGTTTTTTTTTTTTTTTTATTATTTTTTTTTTTAATAAAGAACTTTTCCAAGGTGTTTGTGTGTTTTTATTTACATTTTTTTACACTTTCTTCGTGAAATGGTAGGGGTACAATGTACCCCTTACCAATTCACATAGGGGGGGCCGGGATCTGGGGGTCCCCTTTGTTAAAGGGGTCTTCCAGATTCTGATAAGCCCCCTGCCCGCAGACCCCCACAACCACCGGGCAAGGATTGTGCTGAAGAGGCCCTTGTCCCCATCAACATGGGGACATCCTCCCCATGTTGAGGGCATGTGGCCTGGTACGGTTCAGGAGGGAGGGGGGCCGCTCTCTCGTCCCCCCCCCTCTTCCCCTGCGGCCGGCCAGGTTGCGTGCTCGGATAAGGGTCTGGTATGGATTTTTGGGGGGACTCCACGCCATTTTTTTTTAATTTGGGGTGGAGTTCCCCTTAAAATCCATGCCAGATCTGAAGGGCCTGGTATGGATATT
This sequence comes from Rana muscosa, assembly GCA_029206835.1. Classification (NCBI taxonomy): domain Eukaryota; kingdom Metazoa; phylum Chordata; class Amphibia; order Anura; family Ranidae; genus Rana; species Rana muscosa. The sequence continues at coordinate 1,014,900,368 of CM055116.1, forward strand.
TAGGGGGAACCGCACTCCATTTTTTAAAAAAATTTGCGGTGGGGTTCCCCTTAATATCCATTCCAGACCTGAAGGGCCTGGTAATTGAATTTGGGGGAACCCCCACGCTTTTTTTTTTTTTTTTATCAATTACTTTTCTATGTATTGATAAAAGCCGACAATTCATTAATAGCCGCGAGTGAGTTTTAAATGACTTTTTTTCCTTCAAAATGACACTTTGTGCAGGGACAGTTCTAAACACGGGAAACATGCGCCACTTTACATGCATATCATACAAACCCCCTAGATACGAAATTTTAAGGAAAATTTCACTTTTATTTTTTCATTTTAAAGCATTATTAAAATCACCGCTCCCGTAAAAACATCTATTTTTTTAAACTTTTATTTGCATTGATACATGTCCCCTGGGGCAGGACCCGGGTCCCCAACCACTTTTTAGGACAATAAATTGCATATTAGCCTTTATAATTAGCACTTTAGATTTCGAACGTTCGAGTCCATTGTATTTAATAGGGTTCTAATGTTCAGGCGAACATTCTGTCTGTTTGCAGGTTCTGGTGCGAACCAAACAGGGGGGTGTTCGGCTCATCCCTGTACTCGAGTATAAGCAGAGTTTTTCAGCACATTTTTTGTGCTGAAAATGCCCCCCTCGGCTTATACTCGAGTCACCTTTTTGCGCCTGATCTCCCAGAATTGCGGACCCGGTACCGGCTGGCTGTGGGTCTCCTGGACCCAAAACTTGGCACACATGTAGCCCCACTCTTCCTCTACAAGAGTGCAAAGCTTGTTGTCCGTGGGACCTAAGGCCGGGGAGCACCAATTTTTCAAAGCCGGGAACCCCTTCCATAGACTCCCATGTTAAACGGTAATTTCTCCAGTGACTTTGGGGACCCGGTACCGGCCGGTCGTAGGTCCACTGGACCCGAAACTTGGCACACATGTAGTCCCATTTCTCCTGTACAAGTGTGCAAAGTTTTTTGTCTGGAGGACCTACGGCCGGGGAGCAACGATTTTTCAAAGCCAGGCACCCCTTCCATAGACTCCCATGTCTAGTCATGGGTACAGTGAGGCATGGGCACAGTAAGGTACAGTGAGGCATGGGCACAGTAAGGTACAGTGAGGCATGGGCACAGTGAGGCACAGTGAGGCATGCAAATGGACACCCTCGGCTTATACTCGAGTCAATACGTTTTCACAGTTTTTTGTGGTAAAATTAGGTGTCTCGGCTTATATTCGGTCGGCTTATACTCGAGTATATACGGTACGTTATGTATGCAAGTAAAAATTTGTGAAAGAAACACTTATTCATAAATAATCCAAATACCATATGACAGGTCATGAATAAATAGTCACAGTGAAGTCAGGTAGGTATAAACCATAAATTGGTGAATGCACAAAAACAAAAAAAAATAACATATAATTGTTGAACAAAAGTCTCTATCGTGGATATTCAAAAAGAGTGAATATGCTGCAACACCCTGTGAACCATCTTCAATGGACAATGGACACTGTGAATTCATCACCACACAGAAGTAAAGCTTACCAGCTCCTCAAATATGTATGGCTTGTCACTAGTGATGAGCCGAACACCCCCGGGTTCGGTTCGCACCAGAACCCGCGAACGGACCGAAAGTTCGTACGAACATTAGAACCCTATTAAATACAATGGATGCGAACGTTCGAATTCTAAAGTGCTAATTATAACAACTATTATGCATGTTATTGTCCTAAAAAGGGTTTGGGAACCCGGGTTCTGCACCAGGGGACATGTATCAATGCAAAAAGAAGTTTTAAAAACGGTCGTTTTTCGGGAGCAGTCATTTTAATGATGCATAAAGTGAAAAAAAAAAAGTCAAATTTTCCTTTAAATATCGTACCTGGGGGGTGTCTAAAGTATGCCTGTGAAGTGCCACGTGTTTCCCGTGTTTAGAACTGTCCCTGCACAAAATGACACTTCTAAAGGAAAAAAAAGCCATTTAAAACTGCTTGCGGCTTTAATGTAATGTCTGGTCCCGGTAATATGGATGAAAATCTTTAAGAAAAATGGCATAGCTACCCCATGACCCCCCCCCCTACCCCAGCCCATTACCAGCCCCTTTGGGTCTTGTATGGATATTAAGGGGAACCCCGCACATAAAATAAAAAAGGCCCTATATACTCTGAACAGCCGTATACAGGCGGTGCATACAAGACAGGGACTGTAGGTTTGTTCTTATGTAGAATCTGTTTGTAATTTTGAACAGGTACATTGTTTAAGTGTAGCTCCAGCCCAAAAATCTATTTTTAAACTTTTTGGAAAACATAGGTAAGGGTTATCACCCCTGTAACATTTGTTTTGCTGTCTGTGCCCCTGTTCAGAACATTTCACCTCACTTTCCATCCCAATGACAACTGTTTTTGAAATGTGGTGTTTTTCTTGAAACAAGGATTGCTGATAAAGCATCAGTACAGAGGAGACACCTTTCTCCCATATTAATTCTTACAGGAGAGAATTTTCCTTCCTAGGGGTAGATTTCCTCTCACTTCCTGTTGTCTTCTTGCGTTTGCAAGTAGGAGTCGTTTGTAAGTTGGATGTTTGAAAGTAGGGACCTGCCGTAGATACTCTGCAGAAATAGGCCCCTTAGTTGTTGGTGTTGGCACAACACTGTAAGCACTCACAGTTACTCTTGGTTGGTGCTGGAATGCCCTGCTGTCAACTATTATATCAGGAATTGTAATTACATATAATTGTTGAACAGTGGTAGTAAAAATTGGGCCTTTGATGGTGGTGCTGGTGCCACAACACTGTAAGCCCTGACAGTTACTCTTGGTGGGTGCAGCAATGGGCCCTGCTGTGAATTATTAGATCAAGAATTGTAATTGCATGCCCCTGTTGAACAGGGGCTGAAAAATTGGGCCTTTGGTGGTGGTGGCACAACACTACAACCCCTCACAGATACTGTACTTGGAGCACAGCAATGAGCCCTATGGCAAATTATTGCTAAAAAAATTGTAATTACACGCCCCTGTAAAACAGGGGCTGAAAAATTGGGCCTTAGCCACTGGTGGCGGCACCCATAAACAAAAATGATCTTCCAAGCTATCATCATCAATCGTATCATTGAGGACTCGGAGGAGGAGGATAGCCAGTCAACATAACAGCACAGACACTCAGCATCAGCATCAGTCTTGAAGGGATGTGACATGTTAAAATCAATTAGTCTGTTATATCAGCATCAGGTGTGTGGTAGCTGGTGGTGATCCAAGACTGGTTCATCTTGATGAAAGTCAGTCGATCAACCGAGTCGGTGGACAGGCGCACCCTGTGATCCATGACAAATCCTCCAGCAGCACTGAATGTGCGTTCCGAAAGAACGCTGGATGCAGGACAGGCCAGTAGCTCAATTGCATACTGTGCAAGCTCTGGCCAGTGATCCATCCTCAAGACCCAGTAAGCCAGAGGATTTTCGGTGGGGAAGGTGTCCAAGTCTGACCTTGCCCCTAGATATTCCTGCACCATGTTTATCAGACGCTGGCGATGGTTGCTGGAACCAATCATACTTTGGGGCTGCGGACTAAAGAATTGTCTGAACGCATCGGTCAGACGGCCACCTTCCCCACCGCTCCTTCTTTGACTGGCCGAAGCCTCAGCAACTCGTTGTCCTGGACCAGGAGTTTGTAACCTCCCAGTCTCTGGGAACGCGTTGCACAGACCTTTCTGCAAGGCCTCCCGGAGTTGTCTCATCCTCTGCTCCCTCTGCGACGGTAACATAAGGTCCGCAACCTTACCCTTGTACCGTGGATCAAGGAGAGTGGCCAGCCAGTAATGGTCCCTCTCCTTGATCCGAAGAATACGAGGATCCTTCCGCAGACTTTGCAGGATCAGGGAGGCCATGCAGCGTAGGTTTGCTGAGGCATTCGCTCCGGAGTCCTCTGGGTCACTAAGGACGACATGATCCGCAGTCACCTCCTCCCAGCCACGTACAAGTCCACTGGTTTCTTGGGACTGTAAATCATCCCTAAAAGACTGCTGCTGATGATGCTGAGTGCCAGCCTCCACCTCCATGCTGACACAATCCTCCTCCTCCTCCTCCTCCTCCTCCTCTTCCTGTGCGATGGGTGGGACAGAAGGAACACTGTCTGGGTAAAGGGGGCCTTGAGAGGCAAGGAAGTCCTCCTCTTCCTGCCTCTGTTCTGCCTCAAGTGCCCTGTCCATTATTCCACGCAGCGTGTGCTCCAACAGGTGGACAAGAGGTACAGTGTCACTGATGCATGCACTGTCACTGCTCACCATCCTCGTGGCCTCCTCAAATGGTGCCAGGACAGTGCATGCATCCCTGATCATGCCCCACTGGCGTGGAGAAAAAAAAAACAAGCTCCCCTGACCCTGTCCTGGTGCCGTAGTCGCACAGGTACTCATTGATGGCCCTCTGCTGCGTGTGCAGCCGCTGCAGCATGGCCAACGTTGAGTTCCACCTGGTGGGCATGTCACATATAAGGCGGTTCTTGGGCAGGTTCAACTCCTTTTGCAGCGAGGCGAGGCGAGCACTGGCATTATAAGATCTGCGGAAATGCACACAGACTTTCCTGGCCTGCCTCAGAACATCCTGTAAGCCCGGGTACCTGCCCAAGAACCGCTGCACCACCAGGTTAAGGACGTGAGCCACACAGGGCACATGGGTCAGTTGTCCCTGTCGGAGGGCGGAGAGGAGGTTGGTGCCATTGTCGCAAACCACCATTCCTGGCTTAAGCTGGCGTGGCGTCAACCACCTCTCGGCCTGGCCCTGCAGAGCAGACAGGACCTCTGCCCCAGTGTGGCTTCTGTCCCCCAAACACACCAGCGCAAGCACGGCATGGCATCTTTTTGCCTGCGTACTTGCGTAGCCCCGTGAACGGCTACGGAGCACCGCTGGTTCATAGGACAAACCACAGGAAGAGGCCATGGAGGAAGAAGAAGAGGAGGGGGTGGAGGAGAGAGGTGTGTCACAACCAGTAGTAGCATTTTGGAGGCGTGGCGGTGGGACAACCTCCAACACTACTGCACCTTGTCCTGCATCCTTCCCAGCTGCCAAAAGAGTGACCCAATGGGCCGTGAAAGAAAGGTAACGTCCCTGTCCATGCCTGCTGGACCATGAGTCAGCGGTAATATGCACCTTACCGCTGACCGCCCTGTCCAGCGAGGCCAAGACATTGCCTTCCACATGCCGGTAGAGAGCCGGAATAGCCTTCCGTGAGAAAAAGTGGCATTTGGGAACCTGCCACTGAGGAACCGCACATTGCACAAACTCACGGAAGGGGGCCGAGTCTACCAACTGAAAAGGCAGCAGTTGAAGCGCTAGCAATTTAGCCAAGCTAGCATTCAACCGCTGGGCATGTGGATGGCTGGTAGTGAACTTCTTTCGACGGTCCAGCAGCTGGGGCAGGGAAATTTGCCTGCTAGAATCGGACGTCGGTGTACTGCTAGCAGAGTGGCCGCAAGTACTTGGCTGTGACACACCTAATTCTACACCTTCATTCCTCTCAGTGCATGTTTCAGAGAGGACTGAAGTTATAGTGGGGTTGGAAATCCCAGCTGATGCGGTGCAAGGAGAGGTCCGCTTTGTTCTTTGGTGTGGGTCTTTGAGGTAGGCTTGCCAACGAGCTGCATGGCAGGTCAACATATGTCTGGTCAGGCATGTGGTACCCAAGCGGCTGATGTTTTGGCCACGCGATATACGCTTGAGACATATGTTGCAAACAGCAGCTGTGCGATCTGATGCACTAGCCTCAAAAAAGGCCCACACCAAGGAACTTTTTGAATGACGGGCAGAGGCAGCGCCCTGCACAGGCGGAGCTCTGCGGTGTGATTCCGTCGGTGTACTGCCCTTACGCTGGCCACCAAAGGGCATCCTGTCTCGTTGGAGATGTGCCTCCTCCTCATCCTCCTCCTCCTCTCTCCTATTAGGCACCCACGTGGAGTCAGTGACCTCATCATCCCCTCCCTCCTCATCACTGGAGCCAATCTGGCAGTATGCTGCAGCTGCTGGAACATGACTGCCAGATTGGTGTCCTTCTTGAGCATCCCCTCTGTCTGCTCTCACCCTACTGCCTTCCTGTAGCTGGGTTTCATCATCAGACCCTTCGAAACGCTGGGCATCCTCCTGGAGCATGTACCCAACACTGTGCTCAAACAGTTCGGGGGACTCCTCAGGAGGAGGACATGGTGGGTCTAGGGAAGGAGTGACTGATGATGAGTCTGACATTGATACCAGGGAAGAGGACGCTTTGGCAGCTGCTTTGCCAGTACCCTGAGCCTGGGTGAGAGAGGATGAGGAGGAGGAGGAGGGCTTGGTCATCCACTCTACCAAGTCTTCGGCATGATGTGGCTCAACATGTCCAGCTGCGGAAAAGAAGGACAAGCGTGTCCCATGGCCATGTGCTGATGACAATGCACCGCGTCCACGACCAGCACTGTTGCCCCCAGACACAGAGCCTGCTTGCCCTCTTTTATTGCCTCCTGACTGTCTGCCTCTCCTTGTTTGCCTTCCAGACATTCTAATAGATGGCCTGCAGGGAGATGGGAAAAAAGCAATAAGGGCTACCTTCAGGTGTCCTTCTCTGTCCCTTGAAACAAGGACTTGCACAGTGAAAGAAACTGACACTCTCCCTACCTACAGTTTTCTGTCCCTAGAAAAAATGTTTTTTTTAAGCACAATATAGCACAAGGAGAATTCACTCACTGTCCTTCCAGGTCCCTGGAAACAAGGACTTGCACAGTGAAAGAAACTGACACTCTCCCTACCTACAGTTTTCTGTCCCTAGAAAAAATGTTTTTTTTAAGCACAATATAGCACAAGGAGAATTCACTCACTGTCCTTCCAGGTCCCTAGAAACAAGGACTTACACAGTGAAAGAAACTGACACTCTCCCTACCTACAGTTTTCTGTCCCTAGAAAAAATGTTTTTTTTAAGCACAATATAGCACAAGGAGAATTCACTCACTGTCCTTCCAGGTCCCTAGAAACAAGGACTTACACAGTGAAAGAAACTGACACTCTCCCTACCTACAGTTTTCTGTCCCTAGAAAAAATGTTTTTTTTAAGCACAATATAGCACAAGGAGAATTCACTCACTGTCCTTCCAGGTCCCTGGAAACAAGGACTTGCACAGTGAAAGAAACTGACACTCTCCCTACCTACAGTTTTCTGTCCCTAGAAAAAATGTTTTTTTTAAGCACAATATAGCACAAGGAGAATTCACTCACTGTCCTTCCAGGTCCCTAGAAACAAGGACTTACACAGTGAAAGAAACTGACACTCTCCCTACCTACAGTTTTCTGTCCCTAGAAAAAATGTTTTTTTTAAGCACAATATAGCACAAGGAGAATTCACTCACTGTCCTTCCAGGTCCCTAGAAACAAGGACTTGCACAGTGAAAGAAACTGACACTCTCCCTACCTACAGTTTTCTGTCCCTAGAAAAAATGTTTTTTTTTAAGCACACTATAGCACAAGCACAAAACACACTGACACTCTCCCTACCTATCCTTCTCTTTCCCTAAACTAAAGGAATCCAGGTTAAGCAAGAAAGAAATAAAAGTCACTGTCCCTGCCTATGCTGCTCTATCCCTGCTCCGGAACACACTACACTAGGCCGCCGTGCTGGCGGCCTTTTATAGTGTGGGGCGTGTACTAAACACCCTCAGCAATAATTGGCCACAGGCATCCTGCCTGTGGCCAATCATTGCTCTCCTCGCTGCCGGCGCTGTGATTGGCCAAGCATGCGGGGTCACAGTGCATGCTTGGCCAATCACAGCGCCTGGATGACACTGCGATGGCGTAGTGCATTGTGGGCCGTTCGCGTCACTCGAATTTGGCGCGAACGGCCCAAATCGTTCGATCTTCGTCGAACGATCGAACAGCCGATGTTCGAGTCGAACGTATGTTCGATTCGAACACGAAGCTCATCCCTACTTGTCACCCAGCCTGGGCTGCTATGATTCTCCACTGCTGCAGATGCTGCACATGTCTAGCATTCCTGGAGCTACAGCCTGGATGATCCGAAAAACACAGTGGGGCTGATTTACCAAACGTTTGCGCCATGAGTATTGGCGCATCTGCGTGCGCAATGGCTGTTTTGGTATTTACAAAACATTAGCGCCGGTATCACAGCCCTATTTCCCATTTACTATAGTGTTCTCTGCGCCTGGGAGGAGGCGCTCAGTGTGCTACTATGGACCTGGCGCACAGCATGTTAATGGAGAAAATAAGAAGCTGGAAGAAGAAGGAAGAAGAAGAAGATGGAAGAAAGGAGAAGACATTAATAAAGGAATTGTCAAAAACCGGCTCTTGTCATTTTTTATATTTTTGACACTTTCCTTGTACATTTGTACCCCATTACCATTTCACACAGGGGGGGCGGGATCTGGGGGTCCCCTTTGTTAAAGGGGTCTTCCAGATTCCGATAAGCCCCCCGCCCGCAGACCCCCACAACCACTGGGCAAGGGTTGTGGGGATTAGGCCCTTGTCCCCATCAACATGGGGACATCCTCCCCATGTTGAGGGCATGTGGCCTGGTACGGTTCAGGAGGGAGGGGGGCCGCTCTCTCGTCCCCCCCTTTTCCCCTGCGGCCGGCCAGGTTATGTGTTCAGATAAGGGTCTGGTGTGGATTTTTAGGGGGACTCCACGCCATTTTTTTTTTTAATTTGGGGTGGAGTTCCCCTTAAAATCCATGCCAGATCTCAAGGGCCTGGTATGGATATTTGGGGGGAACCCCCACGCATTTTTTTTTGGGTTAGCAAAGACTTTCAATGACTTTTATCTGTATTGACGGGAACCAGCAATTCATTACAGCCACAAGGACTTTTAAATGACTATTATTTTACTTTAGAAATGTTATTTTGCTCTCCAACTGTTATAAACATGGAAAACATGTGCTACTTTACAGGCATACTATAGACACCCCCCGGGGATGATATTTAGGGCCAGTTCACACCGGATGCAGTGCAGTGCGTTTTTTTGATGCCTGAAAAACGCAAAGAAAGTTGATCACATTAATGCCAATGGCATAGTTCACACCACTGCAGTCTGTTCCAGTGCATTTCAGAAAGCCAAAAAATAATTGGTCATGCTGCATTTTTTTTTTTAGGTACAAAACTGTACTGGACCCCAGTAAAACACATCAAAAACGCAACGGAATGTACCAAAAATGCACTGGAATGCACCGCAACGCACCTAAATGCACCAAAGACGCACTGCAACACACTTGTCCTAAGTGAGAAGAGGGGGAAAAAAAACACTGGACTGCATCAAAAACGTCTCAAAAATGCACTGGAATGTGTCAAAAACGCGCATGCAGAAAAGCACCTGGAACGCACCCAGACTGCGTTTCTATAGTGTGAACTAGGGCCAGTTCACACCATAGAAACGCAATCCGGATGCGTTCCAGGTGCTTTTCTGCATGCACGTTTTTCATGCGTTCCAGTGCACTTTTGGTAAGTTTTTGATGCAGTCCAGTGCTTTTTTTTCACCCCTCTTTTTTATTAACCATAAAGACAAGTGTGTTCCTGTGCGTTTATGATGCGTTTTGATGCGTTCCAGTACAGTCCAGGTAAAATGCAGCATGTTCTACTTTTTTGGTGGAACTGGAATGCACTGGAACAAAAACTGCCATTTAGAACCATATAACCAACTTTCCATGCATTTTGGATGCATAAAAAACGCAATGCACTGCATGTGGTGTGAAATGGCCCTTAAGCAATTTGGCATATTTAAAGGCACTTCTCCTTGTTTTGTTTTTGGTGTTTTCCAAATTGGTGACATTGATATATGTCCCTTAGGGTGGGACCTGGGCCCCCATTTTTAGGCCATTAACTAGAAGATAAGCCAGCCAAGTGGGGACTAGCAAAATTAACAAGTCAGTTCCCATAGACTGCAATGGGATTTGTTGGTGGGGGGGGAGGGGTGATTGTCCCATCTCTAATTTTGTAGCATGCTGGATGATGTGCTTAATTTTGGACGGGGGGAGTTATTTTTTGCTAGCTGCATTGGTGTTGTTCTGCACATGCCCAGCCAGTTCGTTTTTTTGGCGTGCTTTTTGTGCGCTTGGATATTTCTGGGCATGCTCACTCAGAGAGTGTTTTTATGGGTTAGAAATTGAAGGACATCCTTAACAGGTGTGCCCACTTTGAATTTCAGTCTCTACATTGGGAGAACTTGCATTTTGGGTGTTTCATGGACTGTGCATGCGTTTTCAATTGCCTCATTAGCACACAAACATATGTTATATAAAGCTCACAGAGCATTCGGTCGATTGCCTTAAGAAGAGGCAAGTGTGTGTGTGTGGGGGGGTAAAATGTACATGTTGGTGTCCTTATCGAGTTTGTAACACATGTATTTTATTTGTTATGTCTTTGCAAAACAAGTGATTGGTTAACTTTTGTTGATTGTATATTTTTGGTGTGTGGGAGATATGTTCCCCTGAAATAATTCTGATGTTGTTAATGTGTGTTTGTTCACTTTGATTTAATTGTCTGCTGCATTTTTTTGGCCAAAAATTGCTCAAGATGTTGAGTCTGTAACTGTTTCAAATTGACCATGTTTTTTATTTTGCCTTCCCTTTTGTTTTGTTGAACAATAAAATTAGATGGAAAGTTTTGAGGTTTGTTTTGTGTTTTCTTTGCAACAAATGTGACAGCTGATTGGCATGTCAAAACAAAACTGGTGTGATTTGTCTACCCTGGTGCCTTCATGGTAGTATATGCATGTATTGTGTGCTGCCATGGAAAGTCACCAGGAAAGGAAAAATACAGAGCGGTAAGTATTCAATTTTCCCTTTTTACTGCAGTGGTTCTCAGCCTCAGTCCTGAAGTACCCCCAACAGGACATGTTTTGTGAATTTAGCTTATCGAGAATTGCTGTTCAAAAATCAAAACCATTGACTGTGATTTTACCACTTAAGCCCCAGACCATTTGGTAGCTAAAGGACCAAAGGTGATTTCAGAATTTTGCACTGCGCTGCTTTAACTGTAAATTGTGCGGACATGCAATGTTGTACCAAAACGAAATTTGCGTCCTTTTCTTCCCACAAATAGAGCTTTCTTTTAATGGTATTTGATTGCCTCTGCAATTTTTATTTTTTGCGATATAAACGGAAAAATACCGAAAATTTTGAAAAAAAAAAAAAGATATTTTCTACTTTTTGTTATAAGAAAAAACAAATAAACTCAATTTTAGTCATACATTTAGGCCAAAATGTATTCAGACACATGTCTAGTAAAAAAAAAATGTCAATAAGCGTATATTTATTGGTTTGCGCAAAAGTTATAGCGTTTACAAACTAGGGTACATTTTCTGGAATTTACACAGCTTTAAATTTATGACTGCCTATCTCATTTCTTGAGGTGCTAAAATGGCAGGGCAGTACAAAACCCCCCCAAATGACCCTATTTTGGAAAGTAGACACCCCAAGGAAATTGCTGAGAGGCTTGTTGAGCCCATTGAATATTTTTTTTTTTTTGTCCCAAGTGATTGAATAATGACAAAAAAAAAAAAAAAAAAATTACAAAAAGTTGTCACTAAATGATATATTGCTCGCACATGCCATGGTTATATGTGGAATTGCACCCCAAAATACATTCTGCTGCTTCTCCTGAGTACGGGGATACCACATGTGTGGGACTTTTTAGGAGCCTAGCCACGTACGGGACCCCGGAAACCAAGCACCGCCTTCAGGATTTCTAAGGGCGCAAATTTTTGATTTGACTCCTCACTACCTATCACAGTTTTGAAGGCCATAAAATGCCAAAATAGCACAAACCCCCCCAAATGACCCCATTTTGGAAAGAAGACACCCCAAGCTGTTTGCTGAGAGGCATGGTGAGTATTTTACAGCTCTCATTTGTTTTTGAAAATGAAGAAAGAACATTTTTTTTTTTCAATTTTCAAAACTTTGTGACAAAAAGCGAGATCTGCAAAATACTCACAATACCTCTCAGCAAATAGCTTGGGGTGTCTACTTTCCAAAATGGGGTCATTTGGGGGGGGGGGGGTTGTGCCATCTGGGCATTCCATGGCCTCCGAAACTGTGATAGGCAGTGAGAAGTGAAATCAAAAATTTACACCCTTAGAAAGCCTGAAGGCGGTGCTTGAAATTTGGGGTCCCGTACGTGGCTAGGCTCCCAAAAAGTCTCACACATGTGGTATCCCCGTACTCAGGAGAAGCAACAGAATGTATTTTGGGGTGTAATTCCACATATGCCCATGACATGTTTGAGCAATATATCATTTAGTGACAACTTTGTGCAAAAAAAAAAAAAAATTAATTGTCTTTTTTCCCGCAACTTGTGTCAACATATAAAATATTCCATGGACTCGACATGCCTCTCAGTATATAGCTTGGGGTGTCTACTTTCCAAAATGGGGTCATTTGGGGGGATTTTGAACTGTTCTGGCATTTTATACACAACATTAGGAAGCTTACATCCACTCTTCTAACCACTTGAAGACAAAGCCCTTTTTGACACTTTTTGTTTACATGAAAACATATTTTTTTTTGCAAGAAAATTATGTTGAACCCCCAAACATTAGATATATTTTTAAAGCAAAGGCCCTGCAGAATAAAATGGTGGGTGTTGCATTTTTTTTTCTACACAGTATTTGCGCAGCGATTTTTCAAACGCATTTTTTGGGGAAAAAATACACTTTTTTAATTTTAATGCACTAAAACACACTATATTGCCCAAATGTTTGATGACATAAAAAAGATGATCTTAGGCCGAGTACATAGATACCAAACACGACATGCTTTAAAATTTCGCACAAACACGCATTGGCAACAAACTACATACATTTTTAAAAGCCTTTACAGGTTACCCCGTTAGATTTACAGAGGAGGTCTACTGCTAAAATTACTGCCCTCAATCTGACCTTTGCGGTGATACCTCACATGCATGGTGCAATTGCTGTTTACATATGACGCCAGAACAACGCTTGCGTTCGCCATTGGGCAAGAGCAGGGCAGGACAGGGGTGCTTTTTTTTTTTTTTTTTTATTATTCATTTTGCTTTTTCATTTTATTTTTAAATTGTTCCTTCCATATTTATTTATTTTTATAATCTTTATTGTTATCTCAGGGAATGTAAATATAAATATCCCCTATGATAGCAATAGGTAGTGACAGGTACTCTTTTTTAGAAAAAACTGGGGTCTAGACCCTAGATCTTTCCTCTGCCCTCAAAGCATCTGACCACACCAAGATCGGTGTGATAAAATGCTTTCCCAATGGCGCTTTTTATATCCGAGGGGGGACCACAAAATCACTCCTCCGCCCCTGCTGCCCCAATGCTTCGGCATATTTGCTTTTTTTTTTAACTGTGGTGGTGAAATCACCTCCTACAGCACTGGAGTCGCAGGGATCAGGCCTGTCTCTGCGAACGCTGCAGTGTGTTGTGTTTTGCAAGTGACAGTAATCGATCGATACTGCACTTGGGTGGCCTGGGCTGGACGGAGGGGCAAAACGCAGGTGCTAGCAGGTATCTGGGCTGATCCCGCTAACACTGCATTTTTGGGAACCCTAAACTGCTGGGGACGCTAGTATAGATCTGATCAGATCAGATATTGATCTGTTCAGATACTATACCACTAAGGAGGGTGTATGCTTCACGCGTGGGTGTTAGCGTTACTGGCACTAACCTGACGCTGACTGGGGTGTGACGCAGACCCTCTCTGACGCTAAAACCTAATTGATATCACCCGCCGGGCGATCAGGGGGTTAAACCTTTATTGGGTTATATACGGCGGGTGCCCTGACACTATAAAAAGCAAACTAACTAACCAGCGTCACCCGTAACACTTATATGATGATCACTGGTGAAAGGGTTAACTAGGGGCAATTAGGGGGTTAAAACCTTTATTAGATAATATATGGGGGTACCTGCCGCTATAAAAACCTGCGGCGAACCTAAAAAAAATTACTGGCTACCGATCTGCATCACCGACGCTAAGACAGCGATCAGAAAAATGATCGCTTAGCGACAGTGGTGATAGGGGGTGAAAGGGTTACCTGGGGGGCGATCAAGGGGGTTAAACCTTTATTAGGGGGGGTTAGGGGGCTACACTGGACCTAAAACCAAACTGTAGTGACACTTTTACAGTCACAAATGTCACTGATTGCAGTGATCAGTAAATAAATGGTCACTGCAATCAGTGACACTGTGACTGGGGGTGATCTGGGGGGGCGATTTATGTGCCTATGTGTGCTGGTGTTAGTGTAGTGTTTGTGCACTAACCTTGATGTCTTCTCTTGTACGGCGCTCTGTATATGTGAGCGCCTCACAAGAGATGACATCACTTCCTCCTGCTTCCTCTGCCTGTGTGTACATTACACAGGCAGAGGGGGCATTCTCATTCGCCGGGAGCGATCGCGGGGGGTGGCCGGAATCGAACGGCCGCCCCCCCATCTCGGATCGCTCCCAGACGAATTCCGACCGCTCACTGTACAGAAGGGGGGTCCGGTTGGACCCCCCAACTGTACAAAGGCAATCACGTACACTGTACGTGATTGTGCCTGTCGGTGCCATTGTGCCGACGTATATATACAGTGAGCGGTCGTTAAGTGGTTAAAGCACATGTGCAAGATGAAGGAAAACCTGCATACATGGCCTGTTGGGGGTACTTGAGAAGCACTGATTTAGAGCACTGCACTTAAAAATAGCTCAAGGCCATACAATTCTAATTGTGGGCATTTTGAGGGAAACAAAGTAAGTGTTAGAACCCCTGCGTGTGCGTTTTTTTTTTTAGAATTTTTTTTTTTTTTTTTTGTAGTTTGGCCTTTGTCTCCTTTTTCTTAACATTGGCTTCACTTCCTGTCACACAGCTAAACAGGAAGTGAAGGTAAAACCCTACCAATGGCTTTTCTTGGGGACACACAGATCAATCTAACTAGTGTCCCCATTAAGCAAATTGCACTCTAGCACTTTGTTGTGTACACTCCAAATCATTGGGTAGTTTGGGGTTTAGTAAAGACAAATCCACTCTGCAGTAAAAATGTAGCTGCTGAAAATCTGAGGGAAAGTACTGGTGATTGGATGTTACAATCATGTAAAAGCAAAGATGTTTTTTTTTGGCTTGCATGTCCCCCTCAGATATACAGCAAGTGCACTTGTAGTGCAAAGTAGATTTGCCTTTAGTAAATAAACCCCACAGTCCAAACTACCTAATAATTTGTGGAGTACCCCGCAATATGCTGGAGTGCAATGTGCATAATGGGGAAAGTATTTAGACTGACCTGTATGTCCCCAAGGAAAGACATTGTTAGGGATTTTCCCTCACTTCCTGTGTGGCTATGTGACAGGAAGTGAATTATTTGGAAGGATAAAGTGGCCAAATTATTTAGTTTAACTTTTCAAAGACTCATTCCTAAGTTGAATTGTGATGCATGTCAATGGCCCATTTTGACCCTCTTTAATCACTTGAGATCAGCGCTATAACTGATCGACGGCCAGAGCATGGTCCTCAATTGCCGGGAGTCCGTAAATAAATGTCCTCCACTTCGCGCGCGTGCGCTGTGGTCACAGAGTCACTGAGACTCGGGTGATGACAGATCCGAGTAAGGGGCCGATCCCTGCCCTTTACCATGTGATAAGCTGTCAGCAAATGACAGCTGATCACGTGATGTAAACAAAAGCTGGGTAATGGTTTTTGTTTTCTGCTTGTGCTGACAGCGTGAGCATTAAAAAAAGGCAATCACCGGCTTATGTGCAAGGGACATTGGGCCCGAAGAGGAAGAGGCAATTCTGCATCATCTGTGACAATTAGTAGCCCCTGCCAGTGCCACCTATCAATGCCCACCACTGGTGCCAATCAGTGGCACCTAGCAGTGCTGCCAGTGCCTATCAGTGCCCATCACTGCCGACTATCATTGCCACCTAGCAGTGCCACTTCTCACTGCCCACCAGTGCCAAATAGCAATGCCACCTCTCAGTGCCCACCCTTGCCACCTTATCTGTGCCCATCAGTGCAGTCTCATCAGTGTACATCAATGAAGAAGAAAAATTACCTTTTTTAAAAATATTAACCAGTTTCCTACCGCCCACCATCAAATGACATCCTTGGCTTTGTGCAGTGACATCTGAATGATGCCTGCAGTTGCAGGCATCATTCAGATATTCTTTTCAGCCGGCAATTCGTGCACAATAAAAACGATCATAGTGGCAGTTCCGCCGCTTGATCGTTCTTATAGGCGGGGGGAGGGGACGTTCCCCCCCCCCTCTTGCCGCAATCCGGTGCTTCTCCGGGCTCTCCCGTGCCATCTGGGGCTCAGAGAACGATTTGGAGATGACTGGTGACCAGATGATCATCAGTCATCTCTATGACCGTTGGAGGCGCGGGCACGACGTTATGACATCATGCCGTGTTCCCGTATGTTAACCAAGCCGTGATCTTGGCTGTCAGCATGAGATTGGCGATTTTTTTGGAACAATATCATGCTTTCCAGCCTGGAGGAGAGATGCGGGGTCTTATTGACCCTGCATCTCTCCATAAAGAGGACCTGTCACACACATTCCTATTACAAGGGATGTTTACATTCCTTGTAATAGGAATAAAAAGAGATCCCAAAAAATAAAATTAAAAAAAAGAGTAAGAAATACAAAAAAGTCAAAAAACAAAAACAAAAAAATAAGAAAAAACGCCCATGTCCCCGGTAGCTCGCGCTCAGAAGCGAACACACACGCAAGTCCCGCCCAGATATGTAAACGCCGTTCAAACCACACATGTGAGTTATTGCTGCGTGCGTTAGAACGAGTGCAGCAATTCTAGCACTAGACCTCCTCTGTAATGCCAAAATGGTAACGTGTAAAAAAATTTAAGCATCGGCTAGGGAGATTTTTAATTACTGAAGTTTGGTGTCATGCCATGTGTGTGCGCAATTTTAAAGCGTGACGTGTTAGGTATCTATTTACTCAGCATAACAACATCTTTCACATTATACCAAAAAATTGGCCATAACTTTACTGTTTTGTAATATTTTTAGCAAACAAAAGGCGTTTGAAAATTTATTGCGCAAATACCGAGCAAAATAAGAATTTGCAATGACCGCCATCTTATTCCGTAGGGTGTCTGCTCAAAAAAATATATAATGTTTGGTGTTTTGAAGTAATTTTATAGCCATAAATGTATGATTTTTACATGAAGGAGAGAAGTGCCAGAATAGGCCCAGTGCTGAAGTGGGTAAAATATCCATTTTTTTTTTTTTAAACTTGGTCTTTTGTATTTATAGAAAAAAAATAAAAATAAAAAACACAAAAGGTGATCAAATAGCACCAAAAGCAAGCTCTATTTGTGTGCCAACAAATAAAACATTTTCATTGGGTTACAGTGTTGTATGAGCGCGCAATTGTCATTAAAAGTGCATCAGCGCTGAAATGTGAAACTTGGTCTGGGCAGTGCGCAAGTGGTTAATATAAGGCTACATGCACACGGACATTTTTCCAACCGCTTGTTTGAGTGTTTTTTGCAGCTTAAAAACATCTCTCCATGTTAGCCTATGGCCTCATGGCCACCATGGCGTTTTGGAGCTGTAAATGGCATAGGCGTTTTTAGGCCCCATGTAGACGGGACGCTGGTGCAAAGTGTTCTGAACTAAGGTTGAAAGTGGCGTTTAGAAAGGCGCGCTTTGTGGCGTTTGCATGCCGTGTTTTACCACATTTGCATGTATATGATAAGGAGCCGCCCTAAGCTCCAAAAACAGTATTATTTACGATTTTAGCTATTTAGTGAGACCAGAGTGATATGAGCAGCTGAGAGCAGCAGTGTAGTTGTATTTAGCGTGTCACTTGCCACAAGTTGTGGATTGTCCACAATGCAATTTCATATATATATATATATATATATATATATATATATATATATATATTATTATATATATATATATATATATATATATAATTTATTATGGTTTTTCCTCATTTGCCATAAATTTGGAGTTTATCAATGTAAAAAAAAAGGTCACCTTTAAAAACGCTTCTAAACTAAACAGCGGCTAAACGCTGGTACCGCGTCTGAAACGTGGAAATCTTTGGCGTCTGAAGGCATTTTGAGGGTTTGTGAAAAACGATTTTAAACGCAACTGCAGATTTTTTTTTGCCAGGACAAAAACAGTGTTTTGGATGTAATAGAATTCAATGGACCCGCATCCAAAACGCAAGTACCGCAATTTTGCGGCGATTTTTTGTTTGACCTGTTTATAGCTGGTTGTTAAAGGAAATGTAAAAAAAAAAAAAAAAAAAAAAAAAAAAAAGAAAAGTTCAAAAAACAAAACCAAAAAAAAACAAAAAAAACAGCGTGGGGGTCCCCCCAGGTCCATACCAGGCCCTTAGGTCTAGTATGGATTTTAAGGGGAACCCCGCGGCAAAAAAAAAAAAAAATTGCGTGGGGTCCCCTTAGAATACACACCAGACCCTTTATCCGAGCACTCAACCTGGCAGGCCACAGGGGAAAAGGGGGGGGGGAGAGAGTGGCCCCCCTCCCTCCTGAACCGTACCAGGCCGCGTGCCCTCAACATGGGGATTTGGTGCTTCGGGGCAGGGGGGCGACCTGAGGCCCTCCCCACCCCAAAGCACCCTGCCCCCATGTTGATGGGGACAAGGGCCTCTTCCCGACAACCCTGGCCGTTGGTTGTCGGGGTCTGCGGGCGGGGGGCTGATCGGAATCCGGGAGCCCCCTTTAATAAGGGGGACCCCAGATACCTGCCCCCACCCTATGTGAATGAGTATGGGGTACATCGTACCCCTACCCATTCACCTGGTGGCAAAATAAGTCAATAAAAAAAGACAACACAGGTTTGAAAAGTAATTTATTGGGCAGCTCCGGGGGTCTTTCTGCCGGGCCCCCGCTATCTTCTGCTAGCTCTTTTGCTAGCGGGGGTCCCGGGCTTCCTCGCCGTCTTCTTCCGACTTCGGGGGTCTTTCTGCCGGGCCCCCGCTATCTTCTGCTAGCTCTTTTGCTAGCGGGGGTCCCGGGCTTCCTCGCCATCTTCTTCCGACTTCGGGGGTCTCTTGTTCTGTTCTCCGGTTCTTCTCCCGCTCTCCGACGCCTTCTCCTCGATCTCCGGTTCTTTCTGCCGGACGCCTCGCTATCTTGTGCCAGCTCTTTTGCTAGCGGGGGCCGGTCTTCTACGTCGCCTTCTTCCTTCTTCTCTTCGCCCGATGTTGACTCGTCGCTCTCCACCGCCGCAATGATCTGTCCAAGCAGCGGTGCCACTTTTATTGGCATGGGCGTGGTCACCGGATGATGCCACCGCTGACCCCGCCCCCGTATGATGTCACAGTCCCGGGGAATGATGGGACTGTGACGTGAAATGGGGGCGGGGTCAGCGGTGGCATCATCCAGTGACCACGCCCCATGCCAATAAAAGTGGCACCGCTGCTTGGACAGATCATTGCGGCGGTGGAGAGCGACGAGTCAACATCGGGCGAAGAGAAGAAGGAAGAAGGCGACGTAGAAGACCGGCCCCCGCTAGCAAAAGAGCTGGCACAAGATAGCGGGGCGTCCGGCAGAAAGAACCGGAGATCGAGGAGAAGGCGTCAGAGAGCGGGAGAAGAACCGGAGAACAGAACAAGAGACCCCCGAAGTCGGAAGAAGATGGCGAGGAAGCCCGGGACCCCGCTAGCAAAAGATAGCGGGGGCCCGGCAGAAAGACCCCCGAAGTCGGAAGAAGACAGCGAGGAAGCCCGGGACCCCCGCTAGCAAAAGAGCTAGCAGAAGATAGCGGGGGCCCGGCAGAAAGACCCCCGGAGCTGCCCAATAAATTACTTTTCAAACCTGTGTTGTCTTTTTTTATTGACTTATTTTGCCACCAGGTGAATGGGTAGGGTTACGATGTACCCCATACTCATTCACATAGGGTGGGGGGCCGGCATCTGGGGGCCCCCTTTTTAAAGGGGGCGCCCTGATTCCGAAAAGCCCCCCGCCCGCATACCCCGACAACCAACGGCCAGGGTTGTCGGGAAGAGGCCCTTGTCCCCATCAACATGGGGGCAGGGTGCTTTGGGGTGGGGGGGCCGCAGGTCGCCTCCCTGCCCCGAAGCACCTAACCCCCATGTTGAGGGCATGTGGCCTGGTACGGTTCAGGAGGGAGGGGGGGCGCTCTCGTCCCCCCTTTTCCCCTGCGGCCTGCCAGGTTGCGTGCTCGGATAAGGGTCTGGTTTGGATTTTGGGGGGACCCCCACGCCGTTTTTCGGCTTGAGGGGTTCACCTTAAAATCCAGACCAGACCTAAGGGCCTGGTATGCTCCTAAAGGGGAACCCATGCCGGTTTTTTCATTAAAATTTGGCCTGGAGTTCCCCTTCATGATTCATACCAAACATGGGACAGCGAGGCTGCCGAGGACCAGCGCGATGACATCGCACTGGACACATTCTCGGCCGGCTAGTCGCCTCTAGGACACGACTTGAGCGGCTGCTGCACGCTCAGGTCGTGTCCAGATCGCCTCGCAAAGTCACGCTGTCCCTGTGTCAGCCGGCACACAAATCGCCCGCAAGTCGGATCCGACTTCCCGGGCGACCTCTGTTCAAATCAATGGGCTCCCATAGGGAACCATTCATTTTCAATAGAGCGCCGCTGACATTTCTATTTACTATAACAGTGCGCCGCTGATTCCTGCGCCCAGTGAAGGAGTTATCCGGCGCAGCAATTAAGGTTAGAACCAGCGCAGCGCACTGTTATAAGTAAATCAGCCCCAGTGTGTCAGAGATGGCTGACACGCTGGATGCTGGAAACTTGATGTACTCTCCAACAAGGAACAGTAGCAGGAGGAATAATTTCAATGAATGTATGAAACCCAGGAGGAAAGATAAAAATAAACCGTCATCGGTCAAACCAGATGATAATTTATTGGATAAAGTCTGTATTCACATCAGACTCAAAAATGACAATAAAAACAAACAAGAGCTGGCTTTCAAATGGTAAAAAGCACGCCCGTTCAAGGTGGGACGCGGAAGAGCGCGGTGACGTCAGTACGTCTCTCTTATCCAAGCGTTTCGTCACACAAAAGGACGTCGTCTCGGGGCACGGGCGGTGTCCTGGCGCACCGCTATAAATAGTCAGAGCCAAAAATTCAAGCCTCGGTCTGAATCCCAGGTCACCGATGTTGAAATCACCATCTTACTTAAGGGAAGGCGGGAAATGCGGTTGTATGTAAATATGCATAATATGGGCAGAATGCACAGACACACTTAACAAAGGGCAAGATATGTACACGTTCTCAGCACCAATAGCTCCCAACTGTGTAAAAAATTTCGCCATCTTGCTAAAGGGAAAGACAAAGGGTAAAACCAGGGGTGTCTAAAATATTAAAAATAAAATCCACTACGGTCTCGTGTTATATACGAATACTTACCTAAGTGGATGCAGCATGGGTCCGATGCTGCATCTGTCCCCCCGGTGCCTCCACACTGAGAACCAAGCAATCGAACACAGCTGATCAGTCGGTTTTCAGAGCTCCGTGAGCAGAGAGCTGTAGACTGTCAGTCACTCACTGGAATGCTGATCTGTGGAGGGGGCGGAGCTGGCCATCTGAGGCCACTCATGCACACTGGGCATTTTTGGACATTTTTACAGCTGCTGTTTTTGGCTTCAGACTTTTTTTCTACAGTCAATAAACTCTCCAGCATGTTATCCTCTGTGTCCATGCACACATAGGCTGTTATCAGCAGTTTTTGGCTGGGGTGTTTTTTGGCTGTAAAAAAAAAAAAAGAGTGGGTTCTGAGAGGCGTTTTTCATCTGTAAAAATGCTCTAACGTTAAAAAAACACCTAAAAATTTAAATAAACGCAGATAAACGCTCACAAGCGCGGCTCAGCAGCATTTTTTAATTTTTTTTATCCCTTTGAAAAAAAAAAAAACAACAAAAAAAACCCGCTAAAAAGACTGGCTTAAAAAATGTGATGGCAAAAACACAGAAAAATGTTGAAAAACTCACTGCAAAGCTACTGCATTTTTATAACGTTAATATAACGTCCAGTGTGCATGAAGTGTTAGCAGTGGCTGAAGCGAACACCCTGTCACTAAAATCTCACATAAGTTTCAACATGTTAATGTAACTTTGATAGCCAATTTAACCACTTAAGCCCCGAACCATTTGGCTGGCCAAAGACCAGGCCACTTTTTGCGATTCGGCACTGCTTCGCTTTAATTGACAATTGCGCGGACCTGCGACGTGGCTCCCAAACAAAATTTACGTCCTTTTTTTTTCCACAAATAGAGCTTTCTTTTGGTGGTATTTGATCACCTCTGCGGTTTTTATTTTTTGTGCTATAAACAAAAATAGATTGACAATTTTGACTGAGAGCAAAAGAATGAAAATTATTCTGACAACAAGTACTAGTAGTTCATAGTTAATTTTAAAAATCCAGTCAGTTAGGGTTTACATCTACTTTAATATCATATTATGTAACTGGCCTTCTAATAAAAGGGTAACTCAGTAGCTATTAATGCCACCTTAAGGGCTCTTCAGGTAGCTTTAGAATTCAACGCCTAACGTTGAGTACTGGCCCATATTCTCCTCCTGGTAATGCATGACATTTAGCAATGGCAATTTGGTGGAGTGATTGAACTTTCAATTCCATTTTCTCTCAATCAATTAAAGATTACAAAGCAATTAAATTGCCATTCTCCAACCCAGCGGAAAAATCCAATCAAATTCAATGACCATGCAGTGGTTTTGTCTGTTTACCATTTGATCTGTCAATATATTATGTTGAAGCCGTCTATGCATTGCCCAGTTTCAACTTCACAATTGATCAATTATGTTGGTCATTTGAACTTGTGGGTGGTAGATTGCTAGTTTCTGGTGATTACTTGTGATCTTTAGTTTGAAAGATAGCTGTGAGTCTGTAATAGTTTGGTTTTGCAAGCTGATGTTTTTACCGTATATAATTAATCTCATCAGATTTCTGGGTGCTCAGAAAGAACTTTAAAGGTATCCCCACCACTGCTTTTTCCCCATTCTGTAAGTGTCTACAATAGTCAGCAATCATCCAGAGTGACATGAAAACCAGGTTTATTATTTCATGCATGTACTTTATAACAGAGTGGATAGACTTAAGCCCTGTACACACGATCGGTTTAACCAATGAAAACCGTCCGATGGATTGTTTTCATCAGACAAACCGATTGTGTATGGGACCCATCGGTCTTTTTTCCCCATCGGTTTTAAAAAAATAGAACATGTTTTAAATTTTTCCGATGGATAAAAAACCGATCGAAAACTCTGATCGTCTATGGGCAAGTCAATCGGATAAAAAACCCACACATGCTCAGAATCAAGTCGACGCATGCTCAGAAGCATTGAACTTCATTTTTCTCGGCTCATCGGAGTGTTTTACGTCACCGCGTTTGGAACGGTCGGTTTTTTGACTGATGGTGTGTAGGCAAGACTGATGGAAGTCAGCTTCATCGGATTTCCGATGGACAAAACCATCGGATTAGAATCCATAGGAAATCCGATCGTGTGTACAGGGCTTTAGTCAAAGAAAACATCAGCAGGGACTCTGGTAGCACACAAAAGTATTTTGCTAAGCAGTTCAAATTGTTGAATGGGCTGTCAGGTTTGTAGATAGTTACACTATGTATGCATTTTGGTAAAGTAATTTAAAAAAAGATGTATTGTAAAGCAATAAAAAGCCTGCTCCAAGCCATATAAATAAAATAATTGGATATGCGATTTAAAATGGCAATGTTTCATATTATCTTATCATTATTACTTTTTTAGTTTGCTGGCTGATGTACAGGAAATTGGTCTACAATCAATGTATGTCCCCAGGTCCTGCGATTGTCATAATAAAACCAAGCCAAGTCAGCAACCTGTTCTGGACCACTACAAATTAAAATAACATAGTTCCATGAAACTATGTTAGAACCAAATATAATTAATAGCCAGTAAAGTAGTGCAATTAAGGATATTTTTGAAGAGCCGATAAACAATTTTAATATGGAAAAGTCAACTTTAGAATTGAAAACCAAGAAAATATATTCATACTTCTTATGAATTAGTGTATGACTACAGGTATATGTGAAAATTAACAGGCGATCCTGTTATCCTTCATAAGAGCCCATCACAGACGTTACATATTTCAGTCATATTAAGCACATAAAAGCAAAGCAACATTTTTGAATAATAAATTATAACTACATTCCAAGCAGATAAAAAAGCACCCTAATGCCGTATACACACGGTCGGAATTTCCGGCAACAAATGTTCGATGGGAGCTTGTTTTCGGAAATTCCGACCGTGTGTAGGCTCCGTCGGACATTTGCTGTCGGAATTTCCGACAACAAAAAAATTGAGAGCTGGTTCTCAAATTTTCCGACAACAAAATTCCGAGCGTGTGTACACAATTCCGAAGCACAAAATTCCACGCATGCTCGGAATCAAGCAGAAGAGCCGCACTGGCTATTGAACTTAATTTTTCTCGGCTCGTCTTACGTTTTGTACGTCACCGCGTTCTTGACATTCGCAATTTCCGACAACATTTGTGTGACTGTGTGTATGCAAGAGAAGTTTGAGCCAACATCCGTCGGAAAAAAATCCACGGATTTGTTGTCGGAATGTCCAATCGTCTGTACGCGGCATAATAATGTGCGTATGTATTAACCACTTGACCCCCAGAAGATTTACCCGCCTTCGCGACCAGGCCATCATTTTTTGCGACACGGCACTTACAATTGTGCGGTAGTGCGACACTGTACCCAAATAAAATGTATGTCCTTTTTGCCCCAAAAATAGAATTTTCTTTTGGTGGTATTTGATCACCTAAAGGCAGATAATTTAAGAAAAAATAAATATTTTTTTATTTTCTGCTATAAAACATACACTAAAAAAAAATTAAAAAATCAAATGTCTTCATAAATTTAGGCTAATATGTATTCTGCTATATATTTTTGGTTAACAAAAACCCAATAAGCGTATATTGAATGGTTTAGCAATTGACAAAAGTTCTAGCATCTACAAATTATTGGATATTTTTAATTATTGACATTTTAGTTTTTTCTAAACAAGATTTGAGAATAGAATTTTCGAACATACAGTACAAAAAAATATGTCAAGCATATTGTTATGCAATCAATGTGCTGCAACAAAGAGTTGGATAAATGTAAAAGGTACAACAGTTAGCCTGCCCAGGGACTATCAGTGCCTAAAATCAAGAAGGGCTGTAAGTATCAAGTAATAAAGAGGGTATTTGAAGGACAGAAGAAAGCAACAAAAAAAAAAAAAATGCAAATGGCAGGTTTCATACAATGGCCAATGAAAACCTAATTTATATTTGTTTATTCATTTTTTTAAGAATAAATACTATCAGCGTAATTAAAACAATCAGATACGCTAGCTGAACACACCAAGGGGAAAATGTAAAAAAAACCTGTTCCCTCTCCGCTATGTGTGGACGGGGAACAGTTCGCTCTGCACAGCTGCAAAGGAATCAACTTCCACCCCACTGACAAAGTCCCATTGGAAACAACATGTACGGGAGGAGGAGTCACATTTGCTGACGTCACCCGCTGCCATCTGACCGGATCATTGTATCGTGGAGAGCCGCTCGTGGTAATTTTAAAAGGCTGTACACAAGATGACAAAGCTTGTACGTTTTATCAAATACGGACACCATTTGAAAGTTTGATGCTGGTTCCTGTCTGCCTGTGCCTCCCCTGTGTAAGTGGGAAAATCGCTTGTTTCACCTTTCTGTGAGAACAGAGATCAATAAATTGAGCTGAGTGAAGCACTACTATTACTGGTGGTGGGCTCTATCTCTCACTGGTGTAATATTGGCTTTCTACACACTGGGATTGTACTAAGGAACCTGTCTGCTGTGTCTGTTCTCCTACCTTTGGATATGGACTCTATTATATGTGCTGCACCTTTTTGCATTTAATCTTTTTTTTTTTTTTTTTTTTACTAGTAATGACAGTGATCAGTGACTTATAGCAGGACTGCGATCCTGTGTTGGACATTCTGACACTTTTGACACTATTTTGGGAACCAGTGACACTAATACAGTGATCGGTGCTAAAACAATGCGCTGTCACTGTACTAATGACACTGGCTGGGAAGGGGTCATGATCAGGGGTGATCAAAGGTTTAGCTGTTTAACCAGCATTTATGTGAACTGTGTGAGGTGCTTTTACTAGGTGAATAGATGGAATTCCCCTCTGCAGGGACACAAACTCCATCCCTCCCCCCTATCAGAACGATGATCTGCCTTGTTTACATGCCTAACAACTGGCGGGTGCCAGAGGACATTGAGTACCCAACACCAGCCAATGGGCTATTGCTGTGTGTAATCACAGTGGAAGCAAGCTGACAGCAAAGTGCCTGGGCGCCCCTACCCAGAAGTGTGGGATCACTTATACATACGTGATCCGGCACACAGCTGCCCCCTGTAGGAGTAAAACTGCTATAAAGCGAACATCAAGAGGTTAATGAGGAACTTCATCCTACCTATCAGAACCTAAATACAGCCTCTTGTATAAGTGTATAATCAAAAACACAAAAAGACAGACAAAACCCAAGCTCAACTTACCAACCAATCAGCAACCAACCAAAATCACCTGTCTAATAGTGCGTTTAAAAACAGGGGTTTAGTTGCAGGCATTTGCAAATACATGTGTAAGCTGCCGGCCTCGTCAAGGCTCCCTGTATACTGCAGACCTAACTCTAAAATGTAAAGTCTTCTCAGTGGAAGCACATGTATGCTGATGGATAGATAAAGGGCAGATAACTGGAGGGGGCCCACCCTCCTTTAAAGGGGCAGGAGCACACTAGGCACCCAGCGCATAGAAGCAGAGGTGCCAGTGCGTTGCCTGACCACAATGACAAAAAATGCCAACATTACAACAAACAAATGTCACTGCCCTTATCTATGACTGGTCTTTTTGATTATATGCGATTCGCCCACCCCAATGCTCCTTGCTGTGAAGACCAGTCATAGATAAGGGCAGTGACATTTGTTTCTTGTATAAGTGTCCCTGCATGGAAATAAATAAAGACATACTCACTGGTCCATGGAACTTGGTGTTGTCTTCTCTGCAGTTCTCCAATGTCACTTTTCTTCCATGCCAGCAGTCTCTTCCTCCATTTTTATAGTTGCCACAGGTCTTGAAAGGCATGCAACATCGAAATAGCCAGATACTTGAGCTCCACAGCCTCCTGTGATGTGTGATATGAATATTCCAGAAGACTGAGGGGGCTGATAGTATGTCACCCTTGCCCGGGCGACACCAAGAGTATTACAAATAACAAAGACAAGGAAAGTGTCTGCAAATGTGTGAGATACAAGAGGAAGGAGGCAGATAAGAGCAAGTTTATTTTATGTGTCAAGGTCTATTAGAATTTTAAATCAAATCATAATATGTATTTTTGAATACAGCTAGTGTAGGTGTGTCTGCCTTGATATCAGTCTCCTGTAATCACCTACGCAGCAGACTGGGAGAGAGAGCTGACAGGAAGAGAGAGCAGACTAATGCACCATCGGCGTGCTGTTCATTGCTCAGTCAGAAGGTTGGAGGCTGAGGGTGTGTCCTGAAAGAATATGTGCTGACATTGCAGTTGAGGTCCAAGACGCAGGTATAAAGAATATCCGTGCACCGTTTAGGAGATATTCACTGTTTCTGCAGTCAGTGACGTCACTGGCGCATGCGCTCTGAAGGGATGGAAAACTCATGCCTTCCCTTCAGGGCTCTGTGCTGCGGCCGCAACTACCGTGTGCATGCGTGGAAGTGACATCATCATGGCTCACCCATTTAAACTACCGGAGCCCCCGGGTGAGGATGGAAGCCCTGTCAGTGGTGAGGGCTTTGTTTTAAGGTAAGTCTCTCAAAATGTGCTAGTATGTGACGCATACCAGCAAAATATGGCATTAACTTGCATGAAGAAGTTTTTTTTTTTATGCAAGGCTTTACTACTTCTTTAACTGTGTTTTAGCTTTAATTTGCAATTTGCACTATATTACCAAAAGTATTGGGACACCTGCCTTTACACGCACATGAACTTTAATGGCACCCCAGTCTTAGTCCATAGGGTACAATATTGAGTTGGCCCATCCTTTGCAGCTTTAACAGATTCAACTCTTCTGGGAAGGCTTTCCACAATGTTTAGGAGTGTGTCTAGGGGAATATTTGACCTTTTTCCCAGAATTGCATATGTGAGGTCAGTCACTGATGTGGACAAGAAGGCCTGGCTCGCAGTCTCCACTCTAATTCATCCCAAAGGTGTTCTATTGGGTTGAGGTCAGGACTCTGTGCAGGCCAGTCAAGTTCCTCCACCTCAAACTCGCTCATCCATATCTTTATGGATCTTGCTTTGTACACTGGTCCAAGTCATTTTGTGGAGGGGGGATTATGGTGTGGGGTTGTTTTTCAGGGCTTGGGCTTGGCCTCTTGGTTTCAGTGAAGGGAACTCTTAAGGTGTCAGCATATCAAAACATTTTGGATAATTGCATGCTCCCAACTTTATGAGAACAGATTGGGGATGGCTCCTTCCTCTTCTAACATGAATGCACATCAGTGAACAAAGCAAGGTCCGTAAAGGCATGGATGAGCGAGTTTGGGGTGGAAGAACTTGACTGGCCTGCACAGAGTCCTGACCTCAATCTATGCTGAGTCTTAAAAAAAGACTGCCTGCTGGAACATGAGTCAGCGGTAATATGAACCTTACTGCTGACCGCCCTGTCTAACGAGGACAAATCATTGCCTTCCACATGACGGTAGAGAGCCGGAATGGCCTTACGTGAAAATAAATGCCATTTTGGAACCTGCCACTGTGGTAAAGTACCATCCACAAATTCATTAACCACTTCTCCACCAAGGACGTCATATGACGTCCTTGAATTTGAGGGGGGATATCTGAATGATGCCTGCAGCTATAGGCATCATTCAGATATCATTCTGTCATGCCAGCGATTCTGCGCACCATAAGAATGATCATAGCGGCAGTTCCACTGCTTGATCGTTCTTATAGGCGGCAGGAGGGGACATCCCCCCTCCCGCCACCATCCGGTGCTTCTCTGGGCTCTCCCGTGCCACCGGGGACCCGGAGAACGAATCGGCCGGCGTTGCATGAGGATCATAGAGATTTCCCGTCTCTATGACCGTCGGAGTCCCGGGCGCGACGTTGTGACGGAAGTAAACAAAGCCGCAATTGCAGCTGTCAGCATGAGATTGGTGAATTTTTTTCCACCGATCTCATGCTTTCCAGCCTGGGGGAGAGATGTGGGGTCTTATTGACCCTGCATCTCTCCATAAAGAGTACATGTCACAATGATTCCTATTACAAGGGATGTTTACATTCCTTGTAATAGGAATAAAAGTGATAAAAAAAAAATGTAAATAAAGTGTCAAAATTAAAAAAATTCAGTAAAAAAAATAAAAAATAAAAAAAAAGAGTAAAACGCCCCTAAGTACCGAAGTTTGGCGCCATTCCATGAGTGTGCGCAATTTTAAAGCGTGACATGTTAGGTATATATTTACTCTGCGTAACAGCATCTTTCACATTATACAAAAAAATTGGGCTAACTTTACTGTTTTGATATTTTTTCATTCGTGAAACAGTTTTTTTTCCCAAAAAAAGGCGTTTGAAAAATGATTGCGCAAATAACGTGCAAGATAAAAAGTTGCAATGACCGCCATTTTATTCCCTAGGGTGTCTGCTCAAATAATATATATAATGTTTGGGGGTTCTGATTAATTTTCTAGCAAAGTAATTATGATTTTTACATGAAGGAGAGAAGTGCCAGAATAGGCCCGGTGGAGAAGTGGTTAAAGGGGGCAGAGTCTATCAGCTGAAAAGGCAGCAGTTGCAGTGCTAGAAATTTGATCAAGCTAGCATTTAGGCATTGAGCATGTGGATGGCTGGGACCAAATTTATTTTTATGGTTCAGCAACTGGGGTAGGGAAAGTTGCCTGCTGAAATCAACTGGTGGTGTACTGCTAGCAGATTGTCTGCAAGTACTTATGACACCTATTGCTATACCTTAATTCCTTTCAGTGCAGGTTTTTGAGAAGACTGGAGGTATATTAGGGTTTGAGAACCCAGATGAGGAGCAAGGAGCAGTCCACCTTTTTCTATGATGTGGGTCTTTCAAGTGCTGTTGCCAACGGACTGCATGGCAGGTCGTCATATGTCTGGCCAAGCATGTGGTGCCCAAGTGGCTGCTGTTCTGGCCACGCTTGATCCTCTTCAGACATAGGTTGCAAACAGCAACGGTGCGATCTGCTGCATACATGTCGGAAAAGGAACACACCAAGGAACTTTTAAAAGTAAGCAGAGAGTCAGCAGCGTCCTGCACCTGCGGAGCTCTGCGGTGCAAAGCAATAGGGTGGCTTCCCTTAAGCCGCCCCCTGGAGGACATCCTGCCTTGTTGGAGCTGTGCCTCCTCCTCCTCACTTTCCTCCTCTCTTCTCTCAGGCACCCAAGTACAGTCAGTGACCTCATCATCCCCTCCCTCCTCATCACTGGAGCAAACTTGGCAGTATGCTGCAGCTGGGGGAACATGATTGCCAGTTTCTTGTCCTTCTGTGGCACCCCTCTCTCTAGCCTCACGTTACACCCTTCCTCAACCTGGGAACCAACATCGGAGCCTTCAAATCGCTGCGCATCCTCCAGCAGCATGTAACCGACACTGTGGTTGAATAATTCTGGGGACTCCTCCGTGTATGATGGTGGGGCTACAGAAGGAGTAACTGTGGGCAAGGAGCAGGTGGCAGCTGCGTTGAAAGGCAAACTACTCTGAGCCTGGGTGACAGAGGATGAGGAGGATGAGGACGGGTTTGTTATCCACTCCACCAACTCTTCTGCATGTTGTGGCTCAATAACATGGCCAGCAGCAGAAAAAAAAGGACAAGCGTGCCCCACGGCCACCTGCAAAGGATGCAGCATGTCCACGACCACCACTGTTTACTGTAGACACAGAGGCTGCTTTTAGTGGCCTGTGAGCGTCTGCCTCTCATTGGTGGCCTTCCAGATGAGTATGTGTATTAGAAAGTGTACACCAACGAATGCACTGTATATATAGGCTACACTGAATGCAGAGTATATACATTAGATATAAAAAGTCTACACACCCCTGTTTAAATGTCAGGTTTCTGTGATGTAAAAAAATGAGACAAAGATAAATAATTTCAGAACTTTTTACACCTCTAATGTGACCTATAAACTGGACAACTCAGTTGAAAACAAAGTGAAATCTTTTAGGTGGAGTGAAGTAAAAATAAAAAAATAAAATAATATGGTTGCACACCCTTAAACTAATACTTTGTTGAAGCACCTTTTGATTTTATTACAACACTTAGTCTATCAGCATGGCACATCTTGACTTGTAAAATACCTTCTGACTTTACAACCACGTTAAGCTTAGTCAATGCAGCAAATAACCCAAATCAAGAATAAGCTTCAGCTGATGTCTCTACAGCTCTGAATCTACCTGGATGCCATTTCCTTTGCGCAACCACGGATTGCTACTATGCTACCCTTCATGAAAGCCAACATCTCTTCAGGAATCTACTCTTTTTAAAATTAAGATCAGACAAAAAAAAATCACAATCTCTTGGCAGGTCATTTATATGGAAAAATGCAGCTTCCCATTTATGGTAATTTTTCCCATGTACGCATTACCTGTCAATTACTAAATGCTACTCCATCATGTTTAATGTTATTTCTGTACAAAAGTCTATTTATTGATGTCCATTGAAGAAAATAATAGGCAATAAATCATAATACACTGTGTAGTTTTGGGAGTTGAAAAAAAAACTGAAAAATGTATGAATGTTCTGCAGAAAACATTACTGCATTGGTAAATGTTGTAAACAATTATGACTATTATGCTCAATTCAAGTTAACACAGTAAGCAGGAAAAAAATGTATAGCATGGTCTAAATTGTAGTTAGATGCTAGCAGGAGGCAATCATAATAGGAAAAATAATAACAATTGCATGTTCCAAGGGAAATCACATAATTATAGAATATAAGAAAAATAATACAAATTCTGTTCTATTTTTAAGAATGTAATCTAAAAAATAGCCATGAACCCATACACTAGATAGATGGATGGCGTTAAGATCTTTTCTGGAGCTACGGTCTCAAATTATTACATTTTTATATTATGTTATTAAAATTATAACATTAAAACAGGGTACAAGCATTAAAAAAGGTACAAAGTAAAAATACATGCAGTACTTTGTACCATCTTCCTACATATTATGGAAGGCTAGCTACCTGGTTGGACAGAATGCCAACCCTCCTCATGGGGCATCCAAGATATAAGCTAGCAAGGAGATAACTGCATTGATAGTCAATGCTTATCTCCAGATCCTAGCTGACTCTCCCCCGCCCTCTGCATTACTCTTGCCCTACTTCCGCACAGAGCCTACGACTGCCCCATCAAGCTTCTTTCAGGGGCTGCAATTCCGTTTGGTCGGATCTTCCCACTGTCCGAAAAAGAAATAGGTGCCCTGAAGGAATACATTGACGAAAGTCTTCAGAAGGGGTTCATCCGCCCTTCTACTTCACCTGCCGGGCGGGAATATTCTTTGTGGAGAAGAAGGACCATTCTCTACGGCTATGCGTAGATTACCATGAACTAAATAAAATCACGGTGAAGAATCGCTACCCTCTTCCCCTGGTTCCAGAACTCTTCCAAAGACTTCGCTCTGCTTCCATCTTTACAAAATTAGACCTGAGGGGAGCTTACAACCTTATCCGCATACGAGATGGAGATAAGTGGAAGATCGCTTTTCGTACCCGTTTTGGCCATTACGAGTACCTCGTCATGCCCTTTGGTCTGTGTAACACGCCAGTTACATTCCAACACTTCATTAACGACATCTTTAAGGACTATCTGGACATTTTTGTTATCGTCTACTTAGACGACATACTTGTGTCCTCCACTTCTCTTGAAAGCCATCGTGAACATGTCAAGAATGTTCTTTGCCGTCTCCGCCTACATGGACTTTATGCCAAGCCAGAGAAGTGTGAGTTCAAGCAACAAAGCATCCAGTTCTTGGGATTGATCATCTCCTCTGGGGGAATTGAGATGGATCCTCAAAAAGTCTCAGCAATCCTAACCTGGCCAGCCCCCACTGATAAGAAGGGGATCCAGCGGTTCGTGGGGTTTGCTAATATTTACCGCAGATTCATCAAGAACTTTTCGGCTATCATCACACCCATTACACAGCTCACCAAGCAGGGTGTTCATTTCCGCTGGTCTCCTGAAGCCCAGGTTGCCTTTGAGACTGTTTATGTCTGCTCCTGTACTAAGTCACCCAAACCCTCCGCTGCCCTACTTCCTGGAGGTAGATGCTTCTGAAAGTGCAGTCAGGGGGGTTCTGTGTCAGCGTCAAGGTCTCAAGAATTAGATTCACCCAGTAGCCTTTTTCTCTCAGAAAGCTCGCCCCCGCTGAGAGGAACTACGGTGTCGGCAATCGCGAGCTTCTCGCTATAAAAGCCGTCCTTAAGGAATGAAGGTATTTGTTAGCGGGAGCAGCACACCCAATATTGATCTTCACAGATCATAATAACCTTGAATATTTACGGACTGCTAAATGGCTGAGACTTCGCCAGGCCCGATGGGCACTTTTCTTCTCGAGGTTCCTATTCCATATCACCTACAGACCTGGGTTTAAGAATGTCAAGCCCGATACGCTGTCGCCCATTTTTTGAGGATCCTAAGGACTTGCCAGTGTCAGATACTATACTGCCAGTGGAAAACTTCCTGGTACTACAGACTGACCTTGTGTCACAGCTAAAGCAGGCATCTACAGTTACCCCCGCTCCTATCGGGGATTCCCTTCAGGCAAGGGAGGGTCTTCTTTGGAAAGGGGACCGAGTCTTTGTTCCGGAAGAGGTTCGGATGCCAGTTTTGGGATTCTGCCATGACCATCCCTTAGCAGGGCACTTCGGGATTCGCAAGACAACGGAACTGGTGCAACGCACATTCTGGTGGCCTAATCGGGTAAGAGACTGTAAGAGCTACGTGGATGCATGCATCACCTGTATCCGAAGTAAAAGCACCCGAAACAAGGCTTGGGGCTTGCTCAGACCTTTGCCTGTGCCCGACAGTCTTTGGTCCATGATCTCTATGGACTTTATTGTAGAGTTACCACCTTCTGAAGATTGTACGGCCATCTTTGTTATTGTCGATCGACTGTCCAAGATGGCTCACTTCTTACCCCTGAAGGGTACACCATCTGCTGCAGAGACTGCTCGAGTGTTCATCAAGGAAGTCGTTAGACTCCATGGGGTACCTGTTGTTATTGTCTTAGACCGAGGGGTCCAATTTACGTCTAGGTTCTGGAAATCACTCTGCGAGACCCTGAAGATCAAACTCTCTATGTCATCTGCATACCACCCACAGTCTAACGTTCAAACCGAATGGACTAATCAGACGTTGGAACCATACATCCGTTGCTTCACGTAATTTGTCCAGGATGACTGGGTATCTCTCCTACCATTAGCTGCTGATATTTGATTTGGACCTGTACTCTGCTCTAACACCCCCAATAATTTGGCTCAATCCCCTTGACACAGCTGTGGTGCAGTGTTGGTGAAGCTCAATAATAAAAGACAGGTGAATAGTCACAGATTATATTCACTTTACCTGTATTGTCACCCGTGTATCTACTGCTACACCTGTTTGGAGAATTACCAAGCCTCACAACAGATTGTATTAAACCAAAAGGTAAATTTACTAGAACAGGTTTGATCATTAACACAGAAAAATGGACAGCCGCACTCAAAAAAAACTTTCGGCTGCCTTTATTGTAAAAAATGAACAATGCACTACAAATCACAGCAAGCAGGGATGTCAGCTGACGCGTTTCACACTATAATTTAGTGCTTACTCATAGCTAACTGCATTGAAAATAACACTTCTATTATATACTCAAACTAAAATACCATATGATCAAAATTGACCAATGGCTGATGTTCATCAATCAATATGATTGACCACAATCAGACCAAAACCAGTATATGAATTAATTAATAATAGAGACCACCTAAGTGCATGAAACCACAGAAACCTTTTAACTGTTAATGTGTGAGTGTAAAACATATATATATAATTGATGTTTGTTGGTATATATATATATATATATATACATATAAAAAAAATTATGAAAAAAAATGAAAATAAATATAAAGACACATGGTTGCACATCTAAAGTTATATATAATGTGCATGTGAAGCTCAATGTGAAAAATGTGATTGAAGATGTTGTGACAGCAGGAAGGTAAAGTCACCTGGTTGCATCCAGGGGGGTAGATATATTTCGCCCAGATTCAGGCTTTACGCCGACTTATACAACTAGGTGGAGTGTTGTATAAGCCCAGCTGAGGCTAGTGGGCTCATGGATGACTCATACCTCTAGAGAGAGGGCTGGGCGTCGTGCAGACAGGGAGTTGATGAGACCAGCTGAAGCTTGTCAGCTCATTTAGGCCTCTATAAGAACTCCCAGCTTCATTAGATGTTAGCTCATGCCTGGAACCAGACCTGTGTGGACTGTCTAGGGAGAGTGAACCCCTGTGCGGTGAGACAAAGCCTGTGTGGCTATTTGCTTGGACATTTAAAACCAGGGACTTAGGGACTAGGACAGCACTAGGCTGATCCCAGTTGTTAGTTAGGAAACCTGTATGTTTAGTCAGAGGTCAAGTTGACCAGGATTTATTTTGTTTATGTTTCTTTTGGCTTTGCTGTGTTTTGTCACTGTAAATAGAAAATAAACCGCACCTTTTTTTTGATTTTGAAAACCACAACCTCCGTTTGCTGGGCCTGTTTTTGTGTGGGGAGCCCATCCCGGGGGTCACACACACCCGCTGCCGAGCTAACCCCCTCACAGTTGGTGGAGAACCAGTGGCAGTTTTTTTTAAGCCAGCATGGAGGAGATACTGAAGCAGCTGGCTCTAGCAAATGCCAATCAACAGCAGACAAATGCAGGTTTGCAAAAGAGCCTTGCAGCTCATCAACAGAGCCTTGCAGCTCAACAACAGAACTTCGCAGCCCAGCAGCAAGCTCATCAACAGAGCCTTGCAGCCCAGCAGCAAGCTCACCAACAGAGTCTGGAAGCTCAGCAACAAGCCCAGCAGCAATCTGAGGCCCGCTTCATAGACCTGTTACAGAAGCAAGAGCAGAGACTACAACAAATGGAAGCAGTAATGCAGCAACGTCCGCAGACCAGTGAGGAAAGCCGTCCCACTAATACCGCGTCCTTTGGGGTGAGTCGTTTATTGACAAAAATGACTGGAGAGGATGATCCAGAGGTATTTTTGACCACATTTGAAAGGACTGCTGAAAGAGAAAAGTGGCCTGAGGAGCAGTGGGCTGGACTGGTGGCTCCTCTGTTAACTGGTGAATCACAGAAGGCTTACTATGACCTAGAGCCTGACCAAGCAAAAGACTATGTGATGCTAAAAGCTGAGATATTGGCAAGGCTGGGTGTCACCCAGGCTGTCCGGGCTCAGCGTGTGCATAACTGGACTTTCCAGCTTGGAAAACCCCCCAGGTCTCAAATGTATGATCTCATTCACCTGAGCAGAAAGTGGCTACAGCCAGAGACTTTGTCCGCACCAAAGATTGTGGAACGTGTTGTAATGGATCGGTTTTTGAGAGCTCTTCCTACTGCCATCCAAAAGTGGGTAAGCCATGGAGACCCAGAGACGGCCGATGGTCTTGTGGATCGTGTGGAGAAATACTTGGCTACAGAGAACCTGACGGCCTCTTCCAGAGACACTCGGACTTTCCACCCTAAGACCAGACCATCCCCAGGGGCGGATAAGAGGATTCCAAGGGGTAAGGGTGGAGAGAGTGAGAGGGTGGGAGCTCTACCCCAAGTTTGGCGAGAACAGCCTGGGAAATCAGCGGCTCAAGAGGCGGCAAGAAGGATCGTTTGCTACCGCTGCCGGCAAGCGGGACATATTGCAGCCAATTGCCCGGTTGTGGAGGAACCCATGCAGTGTGACTTTCTGATGGGCAGACGTCAGTCGCTGTGTGCGACAGTCGCATGCACTGCCATTCGAGGAACTGAGAAACATTTATGCAAAATGTGTGTTAATGGTAGAAATGTTGTGGTATTGCTGGATTCAGGTAGCCTTGTGACCCTGATAAAGGCTGAGTTAGTTAAAACAGAGGTCTCTGGGAATAGCAAGGTAGCTGTTATTTGTGTGCATGGGGACACCCGAGAGTATCCAGTGACTACAGTGTGTTTCGAGACCCCCAAAGGTACCCTCTCTCATCCAGTGGGCTTAGTATCTCAGTTACCGTATGACGCCATTGTGGGAAGGGATTTTCCGAAGTTCTGGGAACTGTGGGATGATCCTGAGCCCCCCACTGGTGCCCCTATGTACCAGGAATGTGATAGCCAGAACTCCCCTGAGAGTGGTGAGGACTCTCCGGAATTTCCCTTATCAGTATTGGCAGGGGAGACTCAAGAAACTGGAGAGGAGCCCACCTCTTCAGACGAAAACCTACCGTCTGTGGAGTTTTCTGATCTTGAGGTTCACAGGGAAAACTTTGCCACAGAACAGTTGAAAGACCCCGCCCTAATAAAGGCACGGGAAAACGTAGTGAAAATAGATGGCGAGTTAGTGAACCCAGATAATACCTGCACTTACCCATACTTCAGCATAGAGAAGGACCTACTGTATCGGGTGGCAAAAAGGGCAGAAGAAACCGTTGAGCAGCTTGTGGTGCCCAAACCTTACAGGAAGTTGGTGTTGGAGTTGGCCCATGGGCACATTCTTGGAGGTCATCTGGGGACAGAGAAAACCCGAGAGAGGGTATTACAGAGATTCTATTGGCCGGGGGTGATGAAGGACATAGAAAATTATTGTTCCTCCTGCCCTGTGTGTCAGAGGTCGGCCCCGATGCCACATTTCCGTAGCCCACTGGTCCCTCTACCCATCATTGAGGTCCCGTTTGAGAGGATCGCCATGGATTTGGTAGGTCCTATAATCAAGTCCGCTAGGGGGCACCAGTACATATTAGTTATAATGGACTATGCCACCCGTTATCCAGAAGCGATCCCTCTCCGAAATACCTCGGCCAAAACCATAGCCAAAGAGCTATCTCTTGTGTTTAGCCGGGTGGGTATTTGTAAAGAACTGCTTACGGACCAAGGTACACCCTTTATGTCCCGGGTTATGAAAGAGCTGTGTAAATTGTTCAAAGTGACGCAATTACGTACATCTGTGTATCACCCCCAAACCGATGGGCTGGTTGAAAGATTCAACAAAACCCTAAAACAAATGTTGAAGAAAGTGGTGGATAGAGATGGAAAGGATTGGGACTGTCTACTTCCTTATCTGATGTTTGCTATTAGGGAGGTGCCCCAATCCTCTACGGGATTCTCCCCCTTTGAGTTACTGTATGGGAGACACCCAAGAGGGCTGTTGGATATTGCCAAGGAAACTTGGGAAAGTGAGAGTTCTCCCCACAGGAGTGTGATTGAGCATGTCGCCCTGATGCAAGACCGAATTGCACAGGTAATGCCCATCGTGAAGGAACATTTGGCCCAAGCGCAGTTAGCACAGCAGAGAGTGTACAACCGTGGAGCCAAGACCCGTACCTTTTCCCCGGGGGATAGGATACTGGTACTTGTCCCTACGGTTGAAAGTAAATTCCTTGCCAAATGGCAAGGCCCCTACGAGATAATGGAAAAAGTGAGCGAAGTGAATTACAAGGTCAGACAACCAGGAAGGCGAAAGCCCGAACAGATCTATCACGTTAATCTGTTGAAAGCCTGGAGGGATAGAGAGTCCCTAGTCGCAGACACTTGGTCACCAGCTCAAACTGGTTGCGTGATTCCTGAGGTTGGAATAGCAGCCACCTTGTCACAACCCCAACAACAGGAGGTTAAGGAGTTTGTGCTTCGCAACAAGGAGGTATTCTCTGAGCTGCCGGGACAAACATTTGGGGTAGAGCATGACATCATTACCCCGCCCGGTGAAAGGGTGAAGTTAAAACCCTATCGGATCCCAGAGGCCCGACGGGAGGCAATACGGGAGGAAGTACAGAAAATGCTGAACTTAGGGGTGATAGAGGAGTCCCAAAGTGATTGGTCTAGTCCCATTGTGTTGGTGCCTAAACCGGATGGGAGCTGGCGATTTTGTAACGATTTTCGTCAGTTGAACAAAGTTACAAAATTTGACACCTACCCCATGCCACGTATAGATGAGTTGATCGACCGGCTGGGAACAGCCCGATACATGACGACTCTTGACCTCACAAAAGGGTATTGGCAAATCCCCCTGGCCAAATTGGCCAAAGAGAAAACCGCATTTGTAACCCCAGACGGGGCGTTCCAATATAAAAGAATGCCGTTCGGGTTACAGAATGCGCCGGCCACATTCCAGCGGAAAATGGACCAGATGCTGAGGCCCCATCGGAAGTATGCTGCGGCTTACCTGGATGACGTAATTGTCCATAGCACAGATTGGGCCTCACATCTGCCAAAAGTGCAAGCAGTCCTGGACTCTGTTCGGGAAGCGGGGTTTACGGCTAACCCCAAGAAGTGTACCATTGGGCAGGAGGAGGCCAAATATCTTGGGTACACCATTGGGAGGGGAGTAATAAAACCCCAACTCAACAAAGTCGAGGCCATCCAGAGTTGGCCACGTCCCAACAGCAAGAAGCAGGTACGAGCCTTTCTGGGAATCGCTGGGTATTATCGGCGATTCATTCCCCACTTTGCTTCTAAGGCTGTGCCCCTAACCAACCTAACGAAGGGGAAAGGGTCGGTCATGATTAAATGGACCCCCGAGGCTGAGGCAGCATTCCAATTCTTGAAACAAGCCTTATGTAGCCAGCCAGTGTTGTACTCACCCGACTTCTCTAAAGACTTTGTCGTACAAAGTGATGCGTCAGATGTGGGGTTAGGAGCAGTATTGTCCCAGGTCTGGAACGGGGAAGAGCACCCAGTCATTTACCTCAGCAGGAAGTTGAAGTCCCATGAGGTAAATTACGCCACCGTTGAAAAGGAGTGTTTAGCGGTGAAGTGGGCTCTAGATTCCCTTCGGTACTACCTGCTAGGTAGGCACTTTGACATGGTTACGGATCACGCTCCGTTAAAGTGGATGGCTCAAAACAAGGAAACAAATAGACATGTGCACACTGAAATATTTCGTTTCGGAATTTCGTTTTCGTCCAAAAAATAAATTTATTTAGTTACTCCCGAAATTCGTTTTTATTTATTTCGTTTTTCGTTAAAAATTGCATTCGTCCGAAAATCTGAATTAATTAAGGTCGAATCTGTCATTGAAGGCTTATGGTGTCTGTCGAATGTTCAAAGAAGATTCGACGGAGCAGCGAAACTGTATGACTCTGCAATCATACATTTCCGGTCGAATGTTCCGCCTACAAGCAGTGATCTTTTCTCTCTATGTCGAATCTTTTCTCTCTATAATGTCAAATCTTTTCTCTCTATAATGTCAAATCTTTTCTCTCTATAATGTCAAATCTTTTCTCTATAATGTCGAATCTTTTCTCTCTATAATGTCAAATCTTTTCTCTCCTATGTCGAATCTTTTCTCTCCTATGTCGAATCTTTTCTCTCCTATGTCGAATCTTTTCTCTCCTATGTCGAATCTTTTCTCTCCTATGTCGAATCTTTCCTCTCCTATGTCGAATCTTTCCTCTCCTATGTCGAATCTTTCCTCTCCTATGTCGAATCTTTCCTCTCCTATGTCGAATCTTTCCTCTCCTATGTCGAATCTTTTCTCTCTATAATGTCGAATCTTTTCTCTCCTATGTAGAATAATCTTGGACTAATAGAGTTAAGGTTAGGCACATTCGACCACAGATTCGATAGACACAGATTGTTATTGTCAGCGTCACGTCGAATCTCCTATCTATATCGAACTGTTGTAGCAACGAAAACGAAAATAAAGCATTTGTTTATGTCGGATCTTTCGGTTTTCGGATACTGTGCTTTCGTTTTCGTTTGTTAAAACGATAACGAAAATAGCTGAAATTCGGACGAAAATGCATTCGGACGAAAACGAATGCACATGTCTAGAAACAAATAGAAGAGTGAATAGGTGGTTCCTGGCCCTCCAGGAATTCAACTTCACAGTAAAGCATCGCCCTGGCGTTCAAATGGGGAATGTGGATGCTTTGTCTCGAGTACATGAATGCCTGATTGCTGGTGTTCCAACCCCGAGGTTAAAACAAGAGGGGGGGGTATGTGACAGCAGGAAGGTAAAGTCACCTGGTTGCATCCAGGGGGGTAGATATATTTCGCCCAGATTCAGGCTTTACGCCGACTTATACAACTAGGTGGAGTGTTGTATAAGCCCAGCTGAGGCTAGTGGGCTCATGGATGACTCATACCTCTAGAGAGAGGGCTGGGCGTCGTGCAGACAGGGAGTTGATGAGACCAGCTGAAGCTTGTCAGCTCATTTAGGCCTCTATAAGAACTCCCAGCTTCATTAGATGTTAGCTCATGCCTGGAACCAGACCTGTGTGGACTGTCTAGGGAGAGTGAACCCCTGTGCGGTGAGACAAAGCCTGTGTGGCTATTTGCTTGGACATTTAAAACCAGGGACTTAGGGACTAGGACAGCACTAGGCTGATCCCAGTTGTTAGTTAGGAAACCTGTATGTTTAGTCAGAGGTCAAGTTGACCAGGATTTATTTTGTTTATGTTTCTTTTGGCTTTGCTGTGTTTTGTCACTGTAAATAGAAAATAAACCGCACCTTTTTTTTGATTTTGAAAACCACAACCTCCGTTTGCTGGGCCTGTTTTTGTGTGGGGAGCCCATCCCGGGGGTCACACACACCCGCTGCCGAGCTAACCCCCTCACAATGTAAACCATGTGTATATGCCATATAGGGGATATGTGGGAATATTTTCATGTATGTGTATGTATATATGTGTGTACCAACATTCACTGTGCAAATCAGTGCATATAAACATATTGTGACTAGAGTTGAGCAGACACCTGGATGTTCGGGTTCGACGGGTTCGGCCGAACTTCGGAAAAAAGTTTGGGTTCGGGATCGAACTTTAACCCGAACCCGAACCCCATTGAAGTCAATGGGGA
Organism: Rana muscosa; assembly: GCA_029206835.1. Lineage (NCBI taxonomy): Eukaryota > Metazoa > Chordata > Amphibia > Anura > Ranidae > Rana > Rana muscosa. The sequence goes on from CM055116.1 coordinate 1,014,942,405, forward strand.
CCCGGACTTCTAAGAACTAAAAAGGCTCTAAAAAAGTAATGGAAAGGGCTAGAGGGCTGCAAATGGCAGCAACATGTTGTTAAGAGCATGGCAAGTGCTCTGCAAACAAATGTGGATAGGGAAATAACTTAAAATAACATAAAAAAAATAAAAAAATAAAAAAATATGCTGGAGGCCCCCTTTTCAGCAGAAGAGGTACGGGAAGTCATTAAGAACCTCAGAAACTCAACGGCACAATGCCACACATATGGTGGGAATGCCCCAGAATACGCCCTTTCTGGAATAAATTATTCAATTTAATGGATAAGCTAGTGGGAAAATAAAATACTTTGAAATAAAAATGTAGCGGGGTGCTAAATTTAAGGGAAGTGTTTGAGTGGTAAATAGGCTCAAACACCCTAATTCTGTAGGATTCATGGACCATTTTGTCTTCGGGGGACAGTATTGGTGTGCAGTTCCCTGCGGCCTACAGGTGGTGCTGCCATGGTAGGCTAGGGTTGAACCGCCGATACAGTGCTGTGCCTTTTGTGTCCCCTCTTGGCAGTAGTACAGCGGGGCGGGGAACCTGCTGTGCATGCCGGGAGAGCATATAAAAGGGGCAGACCTTTGGCCTGGGGGCTGATGTCCAGTGGGGTCCACGCCCAGGTGCCTTCGGCCTGGGTGCATGTGTTCCTGTTCCATCTCGGGTACCTTTAGCCCGGGGTGAGGTACTATCCTGGAGTTCCTGCTGCCCTGGGTATGGAGGCCTAGGTGCGGGAGTAAAGCCTGGAGTCCAGAGCCTTCGTCTGGAGTCCGCTAAGGGTCGAGGAGTCTTAGGGTGCCGCCTCGTGTAGGGGACCATGTTCCAGGGAAGGGAGGATCATTCTGATGGACCGAAGCGGGAGTCACGGTGAAGGAAGGGTCTGTTGACTCCCTGGAGAGATGTATTCGCCTTGATATGGGCTAGGTTCGTAGAAGGAGAAGCTCAAGGTCATCTTGACTGTATCAGAGGCCTTATTCACCCGGCCCGTGGCAGGGGTCTTATACACCCTGGTCTGTGGCAGAGACCAAAGTTCTCCAGGTCCGTGGCAGGGGCCTTGTACACCCTGTCTGTGGCAGAGACCAACCTCAAGGTCTGTGGCAGAGACCGTGCACCTAAAACTGTTTGAGAAACCTAAGCAGTGAAGTGAATGTGCTACGTTTGTGCCTGGACCTCCTCCACACCTTAAGCTGTCCTGTTTCTTTGCTCTAATCTTTTCTATCCGAGTAGAGTTTATTTTGCCATGAGAGAATAAGAGTTGTAATTTCAGCTGGTGTGGACATTGACTTTACTGGGAATTAAAGGACTTGCCTCTACCTACAGTAGAGGTGAGAATCATCCTCTGGAGGAGTTTTGACTCCGGCTGTGGACACGGCCCATCAAGTACACCGCTCAACCTCTTTATATAGGAGGGTACGGGCTGGTAGTGCGGTGTGCCTTTCTCCCTCCTGCGAGGAGCCAACAACATAAAGGCAGGTAAGGGGGAAAGGATCTGTGCGCTACAAAAAATAAAATAAAAATTATAATCTTGACCTAGGAGGACGAGGTCCATATGGAGTAGGAGGTTGAGGTGGCGGTGGATGTGGCTGTGTAGGTGGAAGCGGCGGTGGAGGAGGACGAGGTAGCCAACACTGGTTCAAAAATACAACAATGGCTGGGTAAGGCCGGTGATGTGTCGAATTCTGTTCCCCGTCAAATAGTGTCCACCCTGTACTGCGCTTGCTCAGTATGTAGGACAAGGGGATTTCGAAAATCTCCCAAGACGAACGGCGCCTGCGTGGTGAGTTCAGGTGAAGGCCACACCATCCGTGGTTCAAGCCGAGCCAAGTGAGGCCGTGCCCGAAGCGTGGCGATCGAACCGAGCCCGTGAGGGGCCCTGTTACTATGTGCTACCGTATGTCCACTTGGATGGTGGGGCTTGAACCTGCACTCACTGCGCAGGCGCCGTTCATCTTCGGAGATTTTGTGAATCTCCTTGTCCTCTGTACTGTGCAAGCGCTGCGCCTTCGCAGTATGGGCCGGACACAATCCGATGGCCGGACAGTTTTTGTCACAACACCGGTATACATGTCTATTCTGCAGAAGGTACGGACAAGTCCTGTGGGATCCATGCCTGGTTCATTTTAATGAACGTGAGCTTGTCCACATTGGCTCTGGACAGGCGGCTGCGCTTGTCTGTGATAACGCCCCCTGCCGTGCTAAATACACGTTCAGATAATACACTGGCTGCAGGGCAGGCCAGCACCTCCAAGGCATAAAGGGCAAGCTCAGGCCATGTGCCCAATTTGGAGACCCATAAGTTAAAGGGGGCAGACCCGTCATCCAGTACGTGTAGGCCTGTGGACACATACTGCTCAACCATGTTGTTTTTTTAATATAGCACAGTAGAAGAAAACTATATAGAAATTGTTTATTTCACACACCTCCACATATGTATAACACACTGCAAAATATTTTTTTGTGGCCCTAAATGGCGTTTTTTGGAAGACCACAACACACCCACAGTACGTAACCGCTGAATCGCACAGCTACAGAACTGCAGAAAATGCTATTCAAAAAAAATGTTGTTTTTTTAGTATAGCACAGTAGAAGACAAATATATAGAAATGGTTTATTTCACACGCCTCCACATATGTATAACACACTGCAAAATATTTTTTGTGGCCCTAAATGGGTCTTTTTGCAAGCGTACATTAAAGTGCAATTTTTTTTTTTCTTTTGCCCTAAACGGGTCTTTTTTTGCACGAGCAAAATAAAATGCAAATTTTTTATTTTTTTTGCCCTTAATGGGTCTTTTGGAAAAGAGCACAATAAAGTGCCTTTTTTTTTTTGCCCTAAATGGATCTTTTTCCAAGAGCAGAATACACCCACAGTATGGAAACAGTGTATCTCTCAACGTAATATATGCAGTGCTGGTGCACTGAGCTTGCAGATAAAAGGTAGATTTTCTCTGACACTGGGCTCATGGCAGTGTAAAAAGACTGCACTGCAACACAAACAGGTAAACCTATGCAGATCGCTGAGTTATATCTCTGAATCTGGACTCCTATTCCTATATAATATATCTCTCTCCCTGAAAGCACCAACAGGAACCTGGCCCTACACTACACTGTCTCTCTATCTTTTCCCTCAGATTCCAGAATCAGGACTAACTCATGTATTTTTCTATCTCTCCCTAAAAGCAGCAGCAGCAGACAAGATCCTCTCCCTATCTATTCTGAAGCAGAGTGACGTGTGTGCTGTGTGCCTCTAGCTTATATAGAAGCTGGGTCACATGTTGCACTGACCAATCACAGCCATGCCATTAGTAAGCATGGCTATGATGGCTTCTAAGGGCACACCAGCTAATCAAAAGGTGATTGGCTGGCCCCTGAAGCATTTCTAACTGCGCCATTAGATTGCCGAACCCGAACCCGGACTTTCGCGCAAAGTCCGGGTTCAGGTTCGGGAAAAAGCTAAAGTTCATTACGGACCCGAACTTTACAGTTCGGGTTCGCTCAACCCTATTTTTGAGACATTCTTTGGTGGATTTGCTAGTTTGTTTTGGCTCATTATTGTCTTTAAATACTAATTTCTGGTTCAACTTCAACTTTTGGGCAGATGGCCTTACTGTATATTCTCATTAAGCACAGTTGGTGCAGAATCTATAGTTGACCCAACATGCATTGGGGTCTGAACATGCAGCTACACTTGCTGGAATTGACAATCTGTAGACGATTTCATGGACCTGGCAAGAAAAGCAGGCACCTAAACACCTAGAACATCTTTCAGAGTGGCGTGTGCCGACAGACAATGTGATGTGATGCTCACGTACTGAGGGAGGGGCCTGATCGTGCTGCTGAAGGAGGTGTGTGAGGAGCGCTCAGGGAAGAGCCGTGGACACGATGCAGAGTGAGAGGCTGCTGGCCCATAGATGAAGCCCTCTGACTCCCCCCTCCTCCCTTCCGATAACAGCCTGTGAGCGGATACGGCGGACCTCTAGAGTGCGGGCGAAGGCTGGAGATCCATGCCGTCGGCCCTCTCGACCCCCCTGCTGACCACCCCAGGAGCTTTCGCCTAGACGCTGACTGACTGCCTGCAGCTGCCTGCAGCTGCCTGCTTTTACAAGCTAATTCAAGAAGAAATCGCAGGATCCAGTACAAGGGAGTAGGTGAGAGCTCTCCCCAGACGGTAAACCTGAGAAGACAAGGTAAAGCAGATTAAAGTGTTTGTAAAGTGGAAAACTGAAAATAAAAAAGGCACAAGCAGGTATGCTAATTTAACACTAAATAGCTACTGTTGCAGATACCTTTCAAAGAGGCAGTCAGGATAAACTTGAAATGCAAATGGACATTGTATAGAGATCCCTACTCTCTCCCTGCTTACTCACTGGTGACTGAAATGACCCGTTTTTAAGGGACATATGGATATATGGATTAATGCTAAAGTATTCAAAAGTGGGAGAGTATTAATGTGAAGAAGTAGGTAACCCACTGGGAAAGAGGAGGAAACAGAACAATCCTTGACTGACTGTGTAAAGTGTTTAAGTGGTCATCAGCTGAGATGGAAAATGCACATAAATGTACAGAGGCTTAAACAAACTCAGGAGGGGGAAGGGGGCAGAGGAGGAGGAGGAATAACTGAATGCAAACTTTCAAGCAAGTAAAAATACTTGAAGTCTAGTTGCAAACTCACCTAGTACCCAGAGTCGGGAAGGATCACAGCCCCCTGTATATAAACATCTGCAGGCTCCTAATGTGGAGAAACTACATGTGCAATACGGGATACATCATAACAGGCCTTTTTTTTTTTTAAGAAATTGTCCTAATTACTTTCCGCATATAATAGCGCGGGTCTCCAGTTGATTGCATACTATTATCTACTCCTCTCTAGGACATTAAACGCATAAGCCACACAGTGGAAAAGAAGGAAGCCAAGAAGGCAGATTCGCACTCTATCACTGTGGAGGGCCTATATATGTGACAACTTGTCTGGATGTAAGAGAAGTTGCAGGGATCTGTAACAGAGTCTGTTGTGTTCCTTTTTTTTTTAACCAAGAGTACTAGCCGGTTGAAGCAAACCTAGATTGGAGCTGGGCATAAGTTTGCTATATATATATATATATATATATATATATATATATATATATATAGCAATCTTTCCGGGAATCACTGACAAATAGCAGGATATTAGGAGGTCAACCTGAAAAGCGGTTAGACTGCGTCAACTAAATAAATAGTAAAACTGCGTAAACGAATAAGAGCAGTCAATAAGAACAAAAAGAGGAGCAAGAACACGAGTAAAACTACGAAGGGCATGGCTCCCAAAACTCCTAAAACTCCTAAAAGTGCAGCAAGTAGCACGATTAAACAATATATGACCCAGGAGGCAAACTTAAAAAGCCCAGGATCGGGTATACAACAGCAAGACAAAAAGGATAAGACAACAGAGAAAAGGACAAAGAAGATGGAAAAAACGGAAGGAGGTGTAACAGACCAATCCAAAAGTGATCTAACAATAGAGAGTGAATTAGAAATAAGTATAGCAGATGAGCTATGGGCAGACGCACAAATACAAACAAAGGGAGAAATGAACGAGATGTTAATGAGACTTGAAAATGCCATAAAGGCGGAAATCAATACTCTAAGAACTGATTTCGGACATCTCTTGACAAGGGTAGAAACAATGGAAGAAAGAGCGGACAAACAGGACCAAGAATTAAGCAAATTAAAAGAACAAGCTAAAATAATACAACAAAATCAGAGAAATATATTATACCGGTTAGAAGACCAAGAGAATCGAAATAGAAGGCAAAACTTGAGAATCCGCTCAATCCCAGAGGAAAAAGGAGAAGATCTGAGGAAAATTATGAACATAATATTTAATCCCCTATTGGACATGAGAGCGGAAGACTCCCTCAAAATTGAGCGTGTGCATCGTATTGGTAAACCAAGGAATGGAGAAGCTGACTGGCCGAGAGATACTATCGTGAGGTTTCGGTACTATGAAATTAAAGCGGATATCTTAATGAAGATGAGGGGGAAACCCCCCCATCCAATTTCAAGGGAATGAATTACAGATCTTTACAGACTTGGCACCAGAGACATTGTCAAGATGATGACTTTTGAAACCCCTCCTGGAGCAAATGAGGGCTCAGAATATTAAATATAACTGGGGGTTCCCAGCATGTCTTATAGACCAGAAAGAAGGAAAAGCAGCAAGACTAAGGTTCCCTGATTAACTAGCAGGATTCTGTAATAAATTGGAATTGCAGATACCAGACCTGCCGGGATGGATAGAGAAGGAAACTGAGATATAAAACAAAGAGGACATTAAAAAAATTAAGCTGCTAGTAGATGATAACAGGAGTATAGAATAATTATAGGCAAGGATTGTCCTGGGGGATCTGGGGGGGGTGGAGTGAGGGAGGGAGGAGGGGGAGGGACAGGGCACTGAGGAAGGCTGACTGGGCCTCCGTGTAGCACCTTCGGGCTCCCTCACCCCCCTAAAATTAAAGGGGAGGGTGAGGGGGGCCGAGCGGCAGGGTTAGAGCCACACCTCTAAAATGAGAGAACCTAGTGGAAGAAATGGGACCACTAATGGTTCTAAGGCCAACAAGGGGCCAAAGGGAGGGTGGGGGGAGTGGAGGGGAAGGGAGGGGAGGGAGGGGAGATTCTACCTCAGGGATTCTGTAAAAAAGAAATGGGAAAATATATGGCAGACAGATAAAACGCAAATAGCTCAGGAAAAAAAGAAGAAAAAAAAGGAAAAGAGGAGATGTCAGTAACAAACTTTATGTCTTACAATGTTAAAGGGTTAAACACGCCTACCAAGAGGTTAAAGATTATGAAAGAGCTTAAACATTACAGAGCAGACGTGTTTTTTCTACAGGAGACCCATCTAACCTTAGAATCAAATGTTAAACTATTTTCATCCAACTACCCGAAGTGGTACTATGGGGACACTATCTCTAAGAGAGCGAGGGGGGTCGCAATTGGTTTTGCCAAGGAAATGTGCTTCACATTGGAGGAAAGGATGACGGATAGAGATGGAAGATTCATTTTTTTAAAAGGGAAGTTAGGAGAAATGAGATGCACTTTGGCAAACATCTATGCCCCCAATGTGAACCCCATTAAATATCTTAATGAAATTTTGGAAAAATTGAAGGAATTTGGGGCCGGCTATGTAGTCTTAATGGGGATATGAACTTTTGTATGGATCCGGCAGTAGATAGTACATCCCGGGTACAGGGGACAAATAACATACAGCGGACAAAGATAAAACAAAAATTGCATAATAGTCAGATGGTGGTTATATGGAGGATTATGCATCCAAAACAACAGGACTATACGTTTTTCTCCCCTGTACACGGGACATACTCGAGGATAGACTACATAATGGTCGAACATAGAATGATGGATAAGGTCATGGAATCGAACATAGAAATAGCTTCACTCTCGGACCATGCCCCAATAAGTATGAAAATAAAAGTACCCGGATATCAAATGCAACCCTATACCTGGCGATTAAATGAAGAACTACTCCGGGATAAGGAAGGATTAGAGAGGGTGCGGAAGGAATTAGAACAATACTTCCTGATAAATGATACGGAAGGGATCTCAGGGGCAACCCTATGGGAGGCACACAAGGCCTATATTAGGGGGATTTTGATTGCGGAAGGGACAAGGAAGAAAAAAGAGAGAAGTAGAAAACTTAACTCCCTGATTGGAGAAATATTTAAAGCGGAGCAAGAACATAAAAAACAACAGGGGCAACAACAAGAGTTATACCATAAACTAGTAATGAAAAGGGATGAACTTAAGGAACTTATGGAACAAGAGACTAAAAGGACACTAAATCGCATAGCAAAAGAAAGATATATGTGGGGGGGATAAGTCTAGTAAACACCTAGCAAAAAGGGCACAAAAGAAAAAGACCATAAATTATATAGAAAAGATTAAAAAAAAGAACGGAGAGGTAGTATATGCAACAAAGGACATAGCAGAAACATTTAGAAATTATTATGAAGGATTATATTCAGTAGAGCAGAAGGGATGGCGGATAGGAGAGAAACAACTAAAAATGGAGGAATTGTTAGGAAAAGCAAGGTTGCCCAAGATTAATGAAATTGAAAGATTGGCGCTAGACAAACCTATAACGGAAGAGGAAATAAGTAGAGCTCTGATGGATACAGCTGCAGGAAAAAGTCCTGGCCCCGATGGGTTTACAGCGCTATACTTTAAAAAATATAAGAAGATTTTGATTCCCAGGTTATGTAAATATATGAATGGGTTAGGGCCGGATTACAAAATGGGCAGAGAGGCCTCAGTAGCGACAATAACGGTTATCCCGAAGGAGGGAAAGGATAAAAGTTATGCTCTGGATATAGGCCGATTTCGCTGCTAAACGCGGATATAAAATTGTACACGAAAGTGTTAGCAGAACGAATGAAGGGATTGATGCCCACATTGGTACATCCGGACCAAGTGGGATTTATCCCAGGAAGGGAAGGGAGGGATAATGGGGTGAGAGCATTACTCCTCCTTCAGAAGATAAAAGAGAATGGGTCCCCAGGTCTACTCCTGTCAGTAGATGCAGAAAAGGCATTTGACAGGGTAGACTGGGGACTTATGATACGAACCCTGGAAACCATGGGAATAGGATCTAGGATGATACAGTGGATTAAAACACTTTATCATCAATCATCTTATGGGCAGGATTAAAATAAACGGCACGCTGTCTCCAGCTTTTGAGATGAAAAACGGGACTAGACAGGGCTGCCCCCTATCCCCTCTCTTATTCGTGTTGTCCCTAGAACCCCTCTTAGCTACGATACGAAATAACCCTGACGTCAAAGGTATTAAAATAGAAGAATTGAACACAAACTCTCAGCTTATGCAGACGATGTCCTGTTCTATATTACTAATCCCAGGATTACATTGCCGAATTTACTCAAAATCCTTAAACAATATGGTGAAATATCAAACTATAAAATTAATATAACCAAGACCGAGATCCTAAATGTCAACATTAGTAAGGGCGAAGAACGGAGCCTACGAGAGGAGTATAGTTTTCCCTGGCAGAAGGAGCTGAAGTACCTAGGGGTAAAACTGGCTAACTCAATAAAAAAATGTATAAGATAAATTATATCCCCTTATTAGATGAGATTAAAACTGAAATTAGAAGGATGACAAACCGCCCAATATCATGGTTAGGAAGAATTATCATTCTGAAGATGGTATTATTACCAAAGATCTTGTATAAATTCCAGATGATCCCGCTGGTAGTACCCCAACCATACTTCAGAGTGTTAAAAAACATGTTAATGAATTTTGTCTGGAAGAATAAAAAACACAGAATCTCCTTCTCAGTATTAAAGCAGGATAAAAAACATGGAGGGCTAGCTGTCCCAGATATTAAAACATATTATAATGCAGTGGTGCTGTCCCGGGTGGTAGAGTGGGCCAAGGACAGACATGAAAAAAGGTGGGTAAAAATTGAAAAGGCACTGGCAAAGACACAATTGGGAAGTATAATATGGAACCCTCCTCAGTATAGAGCACTAGATGAAAATACTCACGTTATAACACGAAATGCACTTAAAATATGGGACAGGTTACATAAACAAATAGATAGAGATTATAACTCTCCTCTTATAGAACTAAAAGAAAATGAATATTTTGCACCGGGGAAAAAAATAGTGGGAGGAAATTGGATAAAAAAAGATAAAGCACAGTTAAGAGATATAATAAAAAGAGGGAAAACCATGCCATTTCAGGAATTAAGACATAATAGGAAATTAACCACTTCCCTACCCAGCCATAGACAAATGACGTCCACAGATGGGATCGGCTTTGTAGGGGGATATCTGAATGATGCCTGCAGCTAGAGGCATCATTCAGATATCCTTTTGAAGTGCCGGCGATTATGTGCACCATAAGAACGATCATAGCGGCGGTTCCACCGCTTGATCGTTCTTATAGGCGGTGGGAGGGGACACGGTGCTTCTCCGGGCTCCCCCGTGCGATCGGGGACCCGGAGCAAATCTTCCGGCATCGTTGGTGGAGTCACGTGATGAGCATAGAGATGACTGGTGACCAGATGGTCACCAGTCATCTCTATGATCGTCGGAGGCCCGGGCGCGATGTGATGACGTCACACCCGGGTCTCAAATGTAAACAAAGCCGCCGTTGCGGCTGTAAGTATGAAATCAGTGAAAAAATTTTCACTGATCTCATGCTTTCCAGCCTGGAGGAGAGATGTGGGGTCTTATTGACCCCGCATCTCTCAATAAAGAGAACCTGTCACACACATTCCTATTACAAGGGATGTTTACATTCCTTGTAATAGGAATAAAAGTGATCAAAAAAAAAAGTAAAATCATTGTAAAAAAATAAATAAATAAGTAAAATAAATAAATAAATAATAATAAAAAAAATTAAAACGCCCCTGTCCCCGGTAGCTCGCGATCAGAAGCGAATGCACACGTAAGTCACCCACATATGTAAACGCCGTTCAAACCACGCATGTGAGGTATCGCCGCGTGCGTTAGAGCACGTGCAACAATTCTAGCACTAGACCTCCTCTGTAATTCTAACCTGGTAACCTGTAAAAAAAATTAAAGCGTCGCCTATGGAGATTTTTAAGTACCGAAGTTTGGCGCCATTCCATGAGTGTGCGCAATTTTAAAGCGTGACATGTTAGGTATCTATTTACTCGGCGTAACATTATCTTTCATATGTTCCCAAAAAATTGGGCTAACTTTACTGTTTTGTTATTTTTTAATTCATGAAACCATTTTTTTAAAAAAAAAAGGCGTTTGAAAAATTATTGCGCAAATATTGTGCAAGAAAAAATGTTGCAATGACCGTCATTTTATTCCCTAGGGTGTCTGATAAAAAAACATATATAATGTTTGGGGGTTCTGAGTAATTTTCTAGCAAAAGAATGATGATTTGTACATGTAGGAGAGAAGTGCCAAAATAGGCCCGGTATTGAATAGGTACAAAAAGCCCTGTATTGAAGTGGTTAATGATTTTGGATGAATGGAGGTATCTCCAGCTGAACTACTTTGTACAGAACTTGCCCCAGCCAATTAGGTCAGGGGAGGAGTTAACGCCGTTAGAACGGCTTTGCACAGCTGATAACTCAAAAGGTATTATATCAAAACTTTATAAATTGTTGCTGACAGTGGATGAACTGGAGATGCTCCTATATATAAATAAGTGGGAAAGGGAACTAGGAACACAAAGAGATAAAATCACTATAGATAAAATGATAAAATTGACTCACTCCTCTGCTATGGACAGCAGGACCGCAGAAATGAATTACAAATGTATCACAGGTTGGTACGCCACGCCAGATAAATTAAGCAAATTTCAAGTAGGACAGACCGCAGAATGCTGGCGAGGTTGTAGGAAAACAGGAACATTGGCTCACCTGTGGTGGCATTGCCCCAAAATTAAAAAATATTGGGAAAAAATCCTGGATTTTATAAAAGTAATTACTGAGAAGGAGATTAAAAGAGATCCATGGATAGTTTTATTCCATGGGGGGGGGGGAGGAGGAGTGAAACAGTATAAAGAGTCACTGATTCCACACCTATTAAATGCAGCCAAAAGGCTGATTCCAAAAAAATGGCAAGAGGCAGAAAGCCCATCAGTATGGGAGTGGATTGATTCAGTGGAAGAAACACATAGACTGGAGGAGTTGAAGTATAGCTTAGAAGATGGGGAAACATGATTCAAAGATAAATGGGAATGCTGGAGGAAATTAAAGAAAACATGGAGTTATGCAGAAAATCTGAGATGCTAGAGGTAAAAGAAACGTAAAACATGAGGTAGGAGAGGGAGGGAGGGGGGGTGTATAGAGGTGGAGGGAGATAGGAGGGAGAAAAGGGGATTTTAGAAATATATGTATAAGAATATAGATTACTATGTTTCTCTTATTTATTATTGCATATACAAAAATGTATTAATGTAATATAATTGGAATTTTGATAAAATAAAAAAAAGAATAAAAAAAAAAAAAGAACATCTTTCAGAGAAAGAATGTGAGATAAAGTAAAGAAAATGTAAGTGATGTTGTATGCCTTAATTTTAAATAGAATTTAAAAAAAAAATCCCAACTATAAGTTTTAATAGGTGTGTTCAATTATTCATGGAGGTTGTGGCAAAATACGTTAAAGAAACAGATTGGTAGTAAGAGGAAGTACATTCTAACTATTGGTGAGAGAAAAACTTTGGGGGATCTAAAATCTCTGGAAGAACTTGTGAATAAAATTAGTGACAAGGGAGGAAATGTGGTTCTGATGGCAGCTGAGTTTTATGAGGTGAAAGCCAACTAAATAATAAGCGTAACTACTTCCCAGTGTCAAAGAACCATTTTTCTCTTCCATTTTCACTAAAATCAATGAATTATTGACTCAGGGGTGGTGACATAGGGTAACTACAAAACAGAAGAACGATTATATGTGTATTAATGAATACAAGGAGCCAGCATTCTAACTGATATCCAAAGTTCATAAAACACCCATTGTCACGTACCTGGTGGGTGAGCCTGACGTGTAGAGGAAGGCCTCTCGTACAGCTCCGGCTCGTGAGTCACTGATAGTGAGACAGCAGGTTCAGCAGCACAGCGGGGTAAGAGTGTCTATGATCAGTCCAGAAGTCTGTGCAAGTAGAAGCCGGGAACTCACAAACAGGAATCCGGACTCAGCAGGTAACAGGCAAGCGGGATGGCAGATAGGCTGTCAGACTTGGCAAGAGACAAGCAGAGATACACCACAGGAAGCAGGAGCTGTAGCAGGCTGGATGGCTGGAAGCAGGGTCAGACAAACCAGGTTGACAACAGACAGACAGATCAGGCAAAGGCAGCAGGCAGAAGCGTAGTCGGATCACAGGCAGGTTTTGGAAACAGACGGGTAAATCAGACAAGAACAGCAGGCAGAAGCGTAGTCGGGTCACAGGCAGGTTTTGGCAAAAGGTGCTGGGTAGCAGGAACTGGAGGCAGAGATCAGTCTGTAGGAAGCCAGAGGTCAGGGCAGGAAGCAGACAGAGGTAGTCGGGAGCAAACCAGATCAGCATCAGAAGTCAACACACAGGAATCAGGATTCAGGTAAACGCTGTAGACCAAGCAGCAATCAGTCAGTGTTGAAGCTCCGTTTAAATAAGCCAACTGGCGCCAGCTCTGGTGTCAGGCACGCGAACGCGCGGTGGCGCACGTGCATGCGCATCTGCAGAAGCGCCTGTGGCCGTTCTGGTCATTCTTGGTTGGTGTCTGCGCACAGGCATGCACCTGGAGAAGGCAGCTATACTCTGCAGACGTCTTTCCTGACACTGCCCCCTCCTTACGGGCAGCCTCCGGATGCCCAGTTGGTTTTTCTTCTGGGGGTGACTGCGGAAGAAAGCGTGAACCAAGTCCATAGCGTGTACATTCTGCTCAGGTTCCCAGGAGTTTTCCTCTGGCCCATAACCCTTCCACTAGATTTTGCAGTCGACCCCTTCTCCTCCTGCAGTCTACAATTGCCTCCACCTCAAACTCTTCATCTCCATTGATGATCACCGGTTCAGGCATTCTAGTCCCTCAATTAGGAAAAGGATCCGGCACTGTGGCTTTTAACAAAGACACATGGAATACCGGATGTATTCTGAAGGAGTCTGGTAAAGACAGTTCATAGGAAACGTTGTTAATCTTATTCTTACTGGAAATAGTCCCAAAAATTTGGGAGCAAGTTTCTTCGATGGACAAGCCAATCTCAGATTGGTTGTGGCTAACCAAACCTGATCTCCTGGCTGCAGGATCAGCTCCCCCCTTCTCCTTCTGTCGAAAGCCCTCTTATTATCCTCCTGTGCTTTGGTTACGGCCTCTTGCAGCAATTTATTGTTACGATTGAAGAAGTCCACTGTATTCTGGACGGCTGGAACCGAGGACTCAGGAACAAGGTCGGGCAGGAAGGTGGGATGGAAGCCATAGTTTGCGAAGAATGGAGACTGCTTAGTGGCTGTATGACAGGAGTTATTATAAGTGTAGCGCTGGTATTTTTGCCTACTAATGTAATGCAATGTTAACATTTGAACAGTGTTATAATTTAGTATTTGGCACCATCTAGTGGCCAATACAGGAAGGACTGTCTGTTTACATTTTACCATGACCTACCTACCCAGAATGCTATGTGACCTACCCATGATCACTTAGTACTGAACTGCATGCTGGGTAGGCTTTAAAAGGCCCTGTGCAGCCATCTTGGGTCTCTTCTGGACGCGTGGCCTGCCTATAAGGACCTGTGAGGAGGCTTCCAGAGAGCGCGGCCTACAACACTGCGGAGTGGAACATCCAGCGATCCTGCATCACATCCCTGAGCTGAAGAGACAGAGTGACCAGATCAAGAAGGATCCAGAGACACCTGACTGAGCCATCTGTGGGTCCCAGCCATCCTGTGAAGCGGAGCGGCGTGCTTGTGCTGACTGACAGCAGGATCCAGAGACAGCCGGAGCGGAGGTTTCCAGTTCTTCCAGGCCCAGTGTGGTGAGAGGGCAGCCGCCCACAGTTACTTGATACACTTTCAAACTTAGACTTATTGCCACAGTGTCGCTGGAACTTGTAGTTCCGTGGAGGAGATTTCATCCAGCTGGGCTGAGTTACCAGTAGGCCTAAATTTCACACTCCTCTGGGGACTGACACTGTGAGACTCATAGACAATTACACTGGAAGAAACAATAAGTGTGTCACATCACCAGTTCAGTTCAATACAGTTACATGTGCATAGGCCTCAAGCCTGATTTAATTATTAACTGACTGCCACTGGAGGTACATTCCCAAGAAGGAGTCCACAGATACTTTGCACAATAGAAGCTACTGCTCTACATTGCTTTATTGATCAGAGAACCCTTTGGATTACAATCTCTGTCACACAATAGCTAGCAGAAGACAGAAGAAGGAAGACCAGAGATTATATTCTTTACTGTAAGGCCTTACAGTGTTGTTACTACCTACTAGAGACTGTGAGGGGGAATATTGAGTTATTATATTGTGGTATATCATTCTTGCCAAATACTGTGTCGCATAGTTGATTTCATAGTGTCTACGCAGTGTGCTGGAAGTGGGAAGGTGCTCAGTGCTGAGGTTGTTGCCTGAGCATTAGTCCCACTTGGAGACACCCCTGCTGGAGCAATACAGGTAGCTCTCAGGTCATAGCCATCCCTGCTCAGCTGCCATCCCTGCTTGCTGTGATTTGTAGTGCATTGTTCATTTTTTACAATAAAGGCAACCCAAAGGTTTTTTGAGTGCGGCTGTCCATTTTTCATCCATTTCTATTTTTGCCTATATTGTGCATTGCCAGCACCTATGGTTTCCTGAGGAACCATTGATTAGCAGAGCTTGTGCACCTGGAGCGGTAACTCCCTTCTCCCAATTTGTTTTACGGACTTTGCATTGTTCGCTTTACCAGCTCAGTGATCTGCTTCTAATCATCCTCAAATCTCTGAGTTTTCCTCAAGACCAATATACATCTACTCAGGAAACTAGCCTTTTTTCCATGCACATTGCCATGCCTACAGAATCTACAGCGGGTCCGGGATACAGTAGAACTTTAAAGACGCCATCGGAGAATCCTTTTAGAATGGGTTCTCAGACACATATGTCACAACCCAACAGCAATACGGAGATTTCCTTACTTACAATGTTTAGGAGACTGGAACTCCTTATGGCGAAGGAGATCAGATCCTATTGGGACACCCATTTCCTGTCGGAATATATCACGCTTTCATAGATTCCTCGGGGACTGCGATTTAAGAAATTCCCGAGTTTCGATCTATTTAATGACGATCTTAAAAAAGAATGGACAGACACTCTCAGCACTTGTTCATTAAAACTTATGGAGATCCTGGTTTCGTCTAATCAGAAACACAGTGAGAAATTACAGCTAAAAATGTCCTCCATACAGAAAGAGCTTATTCCGCTGCAGACCCATTCGGATTATATGGAACTTGACGGGAAGTTAAACAAAAGGCTGGACAAGCTCGAAAAGTTTGTAATTGAAACAAAAAAAGGCAAAATGACTCGGGATCGCACCGATTACGAGAGTGCAAATGTTTGCACATGGAAAAAATCCCAATACCAATCCAACCGGCCACACAGAAACCGAGGAAAAAGCGTCAGCTTTTCCGACCAAGAAAACGAAATTGCCTACGATACACTGGCAACTACGGGATCGGAATAGTCACCCGATTGAGGAATGAGACCATCCAGTCTGCCTAGCAATAGGAATACATCTGGACACCCACACGGATCAGGAAAAAAGGTGAAAAAGAAGAAAGCTTCTACAAAAAAACAAGAAGAGGAGGAACAAAACACAAGCACAAGAAAAATGCAATATCCACTACGGGGAGAATGAAATGTTAACATCCAATGTTTTGAACATCTCTAGCAGGAATTTAAGCATCGAGGAAAATAAACTACTTTCTAAGGGGTTACATTTTTGCCCTACTAAACATTTTGACTTGTTTGCCACACTGCTAGATGTAAATAAGTTCTCTCGCGGCCTCACCCTCAAAAAACATTTTTTGGATCCTTCTCCAGGCAGGACAGATATCTCCAATGACGTGCCCCTCCTATACTGTTTCAAGAGGTATGTGCTTTGCAAGATCTCACTGATCTAGCTATTGAGTCACATCCACACCCCACAGATCCTATCGATTCGGTCAATAATATATCTTTTAAGTTACGATCAGATTTCTATCCAATTGGATCTAGGGGTAGGGATCTAGATTCTTTCCAGAAACTAGTGGAGAGGGACCTCACACACCTGGCCCGTCATTGTAAAAAAGACAGTTCCCCCAGCAATTTATCTCATTTAGAAAAACATGCATTAAATACGTTAAAAACAGATAATAGCATTACAATTAGGAATGCAGATAAAGGGGGCACAGTAGTAGTATTAGATTCCACTACATATAGAGAGGAAGCCTTACGTCAGTTGTCAGACATCAGTACATATCAACCACTTAAATCAGATCCTACTGTCCCCTTCATCAAAGAACTACATGCTCTCCTGTATAGGGCGGTTCAGGTTGGTATATTCACCGACAAAGAGAAAGATCTTTTTATTCCCACTAGCCCAATTATGCCAGTCTTCCATCACTTGCCCAAAGTACATAAAGGCCTGGATCCATTAGTAGGCAGGCCAATAGTGGCAGGAATTGGCTCCCTAAATGAGAGACTAGGAGAATGGGTTGATAACCCATTACAACCACTGGTATCAGAACTTCCTGGGTTTCTGAGGGACACAAAACAGTTGTTGATTACATTTAATGATTTTGCTTGGATTGATGGGTATAGATGGATTAGTTGTGATGTGGCGAGCTTATATTCATGTATCCCACATCACCTGGGTTTACAAGCCATCACCACCTTTTTGAAAGAGTCAGGCACACTGTCCCTAGTTATGCAGGAGCTCATTATTCAATCCCTTGAATACCTCCTTACTCACAATTTCTTCATGTTTGACGGGTGCTACTATCTCCAAATATGTGGGGCCTCTATGGGAGCGAAATTGTCTCCCTCTTTAGCCAACCTCTTCATGGGTTGGTGGGAGAGGTCCCGCATCTTTGGACATGGTAGCCCCCATCGCATGGACACCACTTTTTATTGACGCTAAATCGACAATCTTCTGTTTATTACTTCGGATAGCTCTGCCAGATTGGACATATGGCTTTCCTACTTAAATGACAATAACCTCAACCTTACATTTACGGGAAATCTGCAACCCACCACCATTGACTTTCTGGATGTTAAGCTTAGTGGTATCAACAGCTGTATTGTTACTAATCTACATAGGAAAGACACAGCGGGCAATGTACTTCTTAGGGCAGATTCTGCCCACCTGATGCATACCATCAAAGGGATTCCTTTTGGCCAATTCCTAAGACTTAAACGCCTTTGCGGTATTCCTGGTGAATTTGCAAAAGAGGCTGCCAACATGTCAGAACGCTTTAAGAATAGAGGGTACTCCACCAAAGTCATTAGTAAAGCATTGACCAAAGTAGACAAAATCCCGAGGTCATCCTTGTTATTAGATACAAATAAAAGCAGTTCTAGGAAACAGCAGTCAGTTACATCGTTTAACAACACACCTGTATTTTCCACATCGTATAGTTTGGAGTTTAGTAAAATAAAACAAATCGTTATTAAATATCTCCCTATCTTATACAATGATGTTGCTTACCAGAAAGTCTTGTTCCAAGGGCATTAAAGTGGTGTCCAGAAGGGCACCCACATTGGGAAGTAGACTAGCCCCTAGTTTATTTTCCACCCAATCATTAGCTACCAATTGGCTGTCTTTCAGCGATACTTTCAAATGTGGAGTCAAAGGATGTCAGTACTGCAAACACATTGGGACGGGGCAGTTTGTACACTCATACACCACTGAGAAAAGCTATGAAATAAAACTGTTCATTAACTGTAACACCAAGTTTGTGGTGTACGTGATTAACTGTAATCTATGCAAAGTGCAATATGTGGGTCGAACAATTCGGAGACTGAAAGACAGGCTATATGATCATTTATATGATATAGACAAAAACCATAACACAAACGTTGCCAAACCATTGGAACATTGTTCATTCCAGGGATGTTTCAAGCCTGTCCATTCAGGGAATTGAAAATTTTTTCACCCCTATTAGAGGAGGAGGACTGTGCAGACGTGTGGTCTTTTGGATATTTTCCCTGAACACGAGAATACCGAAGGGGTTAAACTTCGAATGGGATGTTTCACATTACTATGATTAGACCTCACGCCTGCATTCACTTCTCTGTTCCCTTCTTTTGTGTCTCCCCTTTTCCCTCTTCCATTCATCCTTATAGTTGTTCTTCTTCTCCATTCTTATTTTTAATTATGTGGATTAGTCAAGGTGTCCTTTTACCATATCTCCTTGTCGCCGGGTTAAATTACATTGTCCACGGCTATATTCTCAATGTTGCCTTCAGTTTATGTTTCAATTTTTATTTTTTGTTTTCATTTTTAAGAAAGTCGGCAACATTGGTCTCTTCTATGGACATAATGTATTCAAGACCCTAGATTCCGTCATGGTTCTCCAATTTGTCTGTTAGACATATTACATATTAATCCCACATTTATGTGTACGATCATGATTGTATCATATTCTAAAAAGTTCGATAAAAAACATAATGGGGATATAATTTAACAACTTACCTAATACAGCTATGGTGGTCAGAACGGTCCTATTTAATAGAAAAAACGTTACTTAATCCCTGATCTACATTCGTATTTTTTTCTTTTTCTTTTCCGTTTACAGTCTACTTATTTTTGACATTTAATCAAGAAAAATAGTCTATAGTCGGGCCATGTATATATGGCCATTTGAGATTGCTAAAATATGAATCACATGATATTGTGCCAGTATCTACAATCTGTTTTAATAAGACTATATATGGGATTTATTACGTTATTTTCTATGCACTTCTCTTTTTGTAGGTGCAGTAATATATGTATGTTTTATATGTTTTTATGGGATTATATAGATTGAACATTTTTATTACTTTAAATGATTTAACAATTATTATCACTGCAATACCGAGTTAGCCATGGACTGCTTTCGTATAACTGTGTTGTTTAATAATATTTATACCGTAATTATTGATGACTTCATTTATCAATGTATTGGTTTTGTCAACAAATCTCCAGTACAATCATTGTATGGCCGATCTTCATTGCATGTCGGTCATGCAGTGATTTATACATATGCAGGGTTTCTAGTCCATGGATTTATGTTTGCATTATAGCACACCATGGATGTTTCCATTACTGTATATACTTGAGTATAAGCCGAGATTTTCAGCCCTTTTTTTTGGGCTGAAAGTGCCCCCCTCGGCTTATACTCGAGTCAGTGTACCTGAAAATATTAAGAGGCTGCGGGCGTCCATCGTTTAAATCTCGCGGTCTCCTCCTGGTCCCTTTCCGTGATAGGCGGAACTGTGTCTGCTGAGAATCGCCTATCACGAACGTTCTCTCATCCTCACCCATCCCAGCACACACTGTGTTCAGTGTTCCGCCAATCACGGACGCCTTTTCATCCTCAGACAAGAGGATGCCCGTGATTGGCTGAACACTGAACACAGTGTCTGCTGGGAAACTGAGGATGAGAGAACGTTCGTGATAGGCGGAACTGTGTCTGCTTAGAAACGCCTATCACGGAAGGGACCAGGAAGAGACCGTGAGTTTTAAAAAATGAATGGACGCCCGCAGCCTCTCAATTTCAGGTACAATTTCAATTTTAGGGGCACAGTGAGGATGGGCACAGTGAGGATGGGCACAGTAAGGATGGGCACAGTAAGGTGGCAATGGGCAGAGTGAGGTTGGGCACCGTGACAATTGGCTTAGTGAGGTTGCAATGGGCACAGTGAGGCCTGCAAATGGGCATTGTTGATCCTCTTCCACTTACAGTAGCTGCTGCATTCTCACCCTCGGCTTATACTCGAGTCAGTACGTTTTTTTGTGGTAAAATTAGGTACCTCGGCTTATACTCGGGTCGGCTTATACTCGAGGATATACGGTAATTAGTTCAGCATTATGTAGACATTGACACCATAAATGCATATACTCAATATA
Organism: Rana muscosa; assembly: GCA_029206835.1. Taxonomy (NCBI): domain Eukaryota; kingdom Metazoa; phylum Chordata; class Amphibia; order Anura; family Ranidae; genus Rana; species Rana muscosa. Next base: position 1,014,963,029 of record CM055116.1, read on the forward strand.
ACCACACTTGTCAAGTATCCCTATTGGTTGATTAAATTGAACATATAGACATCAGAGTCTAGATATATATTAAAATTACAGTTGCCAAATGGGACATTAACATTGTAATCCTATGGATCCAGTATCTATTTCCATCATACATTATATACATATATTCTTTATTTTACTTTTTTTATTTTTATTTTTTACATTCCGGCTTCATCTGTGTGGTCCTAAATAAACTATTCAGTAGTGTAATTTTGCTCTACCTAATTTGAATAACACAGATGATTCCTGTACACTGCAATCACTCTGCACCTGTGTACCATTAAGGTCCCCCCTTTCCCAATTATTTGATCACACATATACCTGTAGTTTCACATGATATTATTTTGATCACTTCCTTTACACATGTAGCCCTATAAGGATAAATTTGATTATTTGTTTCCAACAACAATTAATTTTTCCTTTTTTTTCCCCTTTTTTCTATTTCACAAACACACATCATATGACATATTTGTAATCTTGGGTTTTTTATTATAGCAATATGGTCATATCCAGCTATATTTATTGTATTTACAAATATCCCTCTATAGGTCACAATTAGGGTTGAGTGAACCCGAACTGTAAAGTTCGGGTCCGTACCGAACTTTAGCTTTTTCCCGAACCCGGACTTTGCGCGAAAGTCCGGGTTCGGGTTCGGGTTCGGCAATCTAATGGCGCAGTTAGAAATGCTTCAGGGGCCAGCCAATCACCTTTTGATTAGCTGGTGTGCCCTTAGAAGCCATCATAGCCATGCCTACTAATGGCATGGCTGTGATTGGTCAGTGCAACATGTGACCCAGCTTCTATATAAGCTAGAGGCACACAGCACACACGTCACTCTGCTTCAGAATAGATAGGGAGAGGATCTTGTCTGCTGCTGCTGCTTTTAGGGAGAGATTGAAAAATACATGAGTTAGTCCTGATTCTAGAATCTGAGGGAAAAGATAGAGAGACAGTGTAGTGTAGGGCCAGGTTCCTGTTGGTGCTTTCAGGGAGAGAGATATATTATATAGGAATAGGAGTCCAGATTCAGAGATATAACTCAGCGATCTGCATAGGTTTACCTGTTTGTGTTGCAGTGCAGTCTTTTTACACTGCCATGAGCCTAGTGTCAGAGAAAATGTACCTTTTATCTGCAAGCTCAGTGCACCAGCACTGCATATATTACGTTGAGAGATACACCGTTTCCATACTGTGGGTGTATTCTGCTCTTGGAAAAAGATCCATTTAGGGCAAAAAAAAGGCACTTTATTGTGCTCTTTTCCAAAAAACCCATTAAGGGCAAAAAAAGACCCGTTTAGGGCAAAAAATAAAATAAAAATTTGCACTTTAATGTACGCTTGCAAAAAGACCCATTTAGGGCCACAAAAAATATTTTGCAGTGTGTTATATATATGTGGAGGCGTGTGAAATAAACCATTTCTATATATTTGTCTTCTACTGTGCTATACTAAAAAAGAAAAATGTTTTTTGAATAGCATTTTCTGCAGTTCTGTAGCTGTGTGATTCAGCGGTTACGTACTGTGGGTGTGTTGTGGTCTTCCAAAAAACGCCATTTAGGGCCACAAAAAATATTTTGCAGTGTGTTATACATATATGGAGGTGTGTGAAATAAACAATTTATATATAGTTTTCTTCTACTGTGCTATACTAAAAAAACTAATTTTTTTTAGAATAGCATTTTCTGCAGTTCTGTAGCTGTGCGATTCAGCGGTTACGTACTGTGGGTGTGTTGTGGTCTTCCAAAAAAGCCATTTAGGGCCACAAAAAATATTTTGCTGTGTGATACATATGTGGAGGTGTGTGAAATAAACAATTTCTATATAGTTTTCTTCTACTGTGCTATACTAAAAAAACAAAAACATTTTTGAATAGCATTTTCTGCAGTTCTGTAGCTGTGCGATTCAGAGGTTACGTACTGTGGGTGTGTTGTGGTCTTCCAAAAAACGCCATTTAGAGCCACAAAAAATATTTTGCAGTGTGTTATACATATGTGGAGGTGTGTGAAATAAACAATTTCTATATAGTTTTCTTCTACTGTGCTATACTAAAAAAAAACATTTTTTTGAATAGCATTTTCTGCAGTTCTGTAGCTGTGCGATTCAGCGGTTACGTATTGTGGGTGTGTTGTGGTCTTCCAAAAAACGCCATTTAGGGCCACAAAAAATATTTTGCAGTGTGTTATACATATGTGGAGGTGTGTGAAATAAACAATTTCTATATAGTTTTCTTCTACTGTGCTATACTAAAAAAAACATTTTTTTTTTAATAGCATTATCTGCAGTTCTGTAGCTGTGCGATTCAGCGGTTACGTACTGTGGGTGTGTTGTGGTCTTCCAAAAAACGCCATTTAGGGCCACAAAAAATATTTAGCAGTGTGTTATACATATGTGGAGGTGTGTAAAATAAACAATTTCTATATAGTTTTCTTCTACTGTGCTATACTAAAAAAAACATTTTTTTTTGAATAGCATTATCTGCAGTTCTGTAGCTGTGCGATTCAGCGGTTACGTACTGTGGGTGTGTTGTGGTCTTCCAAAAAACGCCATTTAGGGCCACAAAAATATTTAGCAGTGTGTTATACATATGTGGAGGTGTGTGAAATAAACAATTTCTATATAGTTTTCTTCTACTGTGCTATACTAAAAAAACAACATGGTTGAGCAGTATGTGTCCACAGGCCTACACGTACTGGATGACGGGTCTGCCCCCTTTAACTTCTGGGTCTCCAAATTGGGCACATGGCCTGAGCTTGCCCTTTATGCCTTGGAGGTGCTGGCCTGCCCTGCAGCCAGTGTATTATCTGAACGTGTATTTAGCACGGCAGGGGGCGTTATCACAGACAAGCGCAGCCACCTGTCCAGGGCCAATGTGGACAAGCTCACGTTCATTAAAATGAACCAGGCATGGATCCCACAGGACTTGTCCGTACCTTCTGCAGAATAGACATGTATACCGGTGTTGTGACAAAAACTGTCCGGCCATCGGATTGTGTCCGGCCCATACTTGCGCAGTACAGAGGACAAGGAGATTCGCAAAATCTCCGAAGATGAACGGCGCCTGCGCCGTGAGTGCAGGTTCAAGCCCCACCATCCAAGTGGACATACGGTAGCACATAGTAACAGGGCCCCTCACGGGCTCGGTTCGATCGCCACTCTTCGGGCACAGCCTCACTTGGCTCGGCTTGAACCACGGATGGTGTGGCCTTCACCTGAACTCACCACGCAGGCGCCGTTCGTCTTGGGAGATTTTCGAAATCCCTTTGTCCTACATACTGAGCAAGCGCAGTACAGGGTGGACACTTTTTGACGGGGGACAGAATTCGACACATCACCGGCCTTACCCAGCCATTGTTGTATTTTTGAACCAGTGTTGGCTACCTTGTCCTCCTCCACCGCCGCTTCCACCTACACAGCCACATCCACCGCCACCTCAACCTCCTACTCCATATGGACCTCGTCCTCCTAGGTCTAGATTATAATTTTTATTTTATTTTTATGTAGCGCTCAGATCCTTTCCCCCTTACCTGCCTTTATTTTGTTGGCTCCTCGCAGGAGGGAGAAAGGCACACCGCACTACCAGCCCGTACCCTCCTATATAAAGAGGTTGAGCGGTGTACTTGACGGGCCGTGTCCACAGCCGGAGTCAAAACTCCTCCAGAGGATGATTCTCACCTCTACTGTAGGTAGAGGCAAGTCCTTTAATTCCCAGTAAAGTCAATGTCCACACCAGCTGAAATTACAACTCTTATTCTCTCATGGCAAAATAAACTCTACTCGGATAGAAAAGGTTAGAGCAAAGAAACAGGACAGCTTAAGGTGTGGAGTAGGTCCAGGCACAAACGTAGCACATTCACTTCACTGCTTAGGTTTCTCAAACAGTTTTAGGTGCACGGTCTCTGCCACAGACCTTGAGGTTGGTCTCTGCCACAGACAGGGTGTACAAGGCCCCTGCCACGGACCTGGAGAACTTTGGTCTCTGCCACAGACCAGGGTGTATAAGGCCCCTGCCACGGGCCGGGTGAATAAGGCCTCTGATACAGTCAAGATGACCTTGAGCTTCTCCTTCTACGAACCTAGCCGATATCAAGGGGAAGACATCTCTCCAGGGAGTCAACAGACCCTTCCTTCACCGTGACTCCCGCATCGGTCCATCAGAATGATCCTCCCTTCCCTGGAACATGGTCCCCTACACGAGGCGGCACCCTAAGACTCCTCAACCCTTAGCGGACTCCAGACGAAGGCTCTGGACTCCAGGCTTTACTCCCGCACCTAGGCCTCCATACCCAGGGCAGCAGGAACTCCAGGATAGTACCTCACCCCGGGCTAAAGGTACCCGAGATGGAACAGGAACACATGAACCCAGGCCGAAGGCACCTGGGCGTGGACCCCACTGGACATCAGCCCCCAGGCCAAAGGTCTGCCCCTTTTATATGCTCTCCCGGCATGCACAGCAGGTTCCCCGCCCCGCTGTACTACTGCCAAGAGGGGACACAAAAGGCACAGCACTGTATCGGCGGTTCAACCCTAGCCTACCATGGCAGCGCCACCTGTAGGCCGCAGGGAACTGCACACCAATACTGTCCCCCGAGGACAAAATGGTCCATGAAGCCTACAGAATTAGGGTGTTTGAGCATATTTACCACTCAAACACTTCCCTTAAATTTAGCACCCTGCTACATTTTTATTTCAAAGTATCTTATTTTCCCACTAGCTTATCCATTAAATTGAATAATTTATTCCAGAAAGGGCGTATTCTGGGGCATTCCCACCATATGTGTGGCATCGTGCCGTTGAGTTTCTGAGGTTCTTAATGACTTCCCGTACCTCTTCTGCTGAAAAGGGGGCCTCCAGCATATTTTTTTATTTTTACATTTTTTTAATGTTATTTTAAGTTATTTCCCTATCCACATTTGTTTGCAGAGCACTTGCCATGCTCTTAACAACATTTTGCTGCCATTTGCAGCCCTCTAGCCCTTTCCATTACTTTTTTAGAGCCTTTTTAGTCCTTAGAAGTCCGGGTCCCCATTGACTTCAATGGGGTTCGGGTTCGGGTTCGGGTTAAAGTTCGGTCCCGAACCCAAACTTTTTTCCGAAGTTCGGCCGAACCCGTCGAACCCGAACATCCAGGTGTCCACTCAACTCTACTCAAAAAGAAATAAAAATGGAAAAAAAGAGGGTTATAGACTGTCCCAGACAAAGTACTGATTTGCTTCCTATTGAAATTTTGTAGACAGATTTTGAAATGGCAAATACATGCAAGCGAACCCACAAATACCTTGACACTGAAAGAATTTTGCATTGAGAAGTAAACAAACATTTCACTGAGTCGATGTCAGAGACTAGTGGACAGTTATAAAATAAAATCTATAAAAAGGATATTCTCCTAAAGGGGACAATATCAGCTTTTGATGCAAAGGGTGTGATGAGGCTGAAGCATTATAGGTGGAACTGCATATGGCTGTGTGTACTACAAAGTTAATCACTGGAGTTTGTTATAGGCCACCCAATGTTAATGAGGAGGTGGAGACTTGGCACCTTGCACAGATAGAAAGGGCTGAAAGGGCTGGGACAGTGATAATAATGGGGGATTTTAACTACCTGGAAATTGACTGAAGTAATGGCACTACTGCAACAGTTAAAGGGCAAAAATTTATAAACCTATTACAAGAGAATTTTATGGTACAGTTCACAGAGGTCCCAACTAGAAATTATGCTCTGCTGGACCTGGTAATCTCAAACCATGCAAAGCTTATTACTGATGTTCATATTAAAGAACATCTGGGTAGCAGTGACCATAACATGATTTCCTTTATTCTTAGCTGTAAACAACAAGCACACACTGAAATGATAAAAACACTTAACTTTAAGAGAGCAAATTTTCCAAGGATGAGGGCTACTCTCCAAGAGTTACACTCAGGCCTCGTATACACGACCGAGTTTCTCGTCAAGAACCAGCAAGAAACTTGCTGGCAGAGATATCTTGCCGAGAAATTCGTTCGTGTGTATGGTTTCTCGTCAAGAAAACCGACAAGTAATCTCGACGAGAAAATAGAGAACCTGCTCTCTATTTTCTCGTCAAAATTCTTGTCAGCCTGTTTCTCGACGAGAAAAGTGAGTGTGTGTACACTTACCTGTCCTCCGGGAAGCCCGCGCATGTTCGAAATGAATTTGACGCATGCGCGGTAGCTTCCTAGGCATAGGTAGGGTATACCAAGATGGCGGCGACGGCATCGAATGTGACGAGCGCATGCTCGTCGTAGTCGATGACGTCACCGCGTACGCTCCATTCAAAGAACCGCGGGTTCTTTGAATCGAGCGCGTGTACACTCGGCCGGGACAAGTTTCTTGTCCAAGAATCTCGTCGAAAAAAACGACATGTTTTTTCCGACGAGAATCTCGGCCGTGTGTACGAGGCTTCAGAGGGAATATTAGCATCAATGCATTAAGAACAGAAATGTCAATTCTTCCAATCGACTGTATGCGAACCGCCTACAAAATACTGTATATTCCCATGGGCAATAAATTAAAAAAAAATTAAATAAAACCTATGTGGCTCACAGTTAAAAAAGCTATAAATAATAAGAAAATTTGCTTTTAAAAAACATAAACACGAAGGAAGACTATCATAAATTTAAATGTTGCATGAAATATAACAAAATATGTTAAAAGTCAATCAAGGCCACACAAATTCAAAAAAAAGTACATATTGCAAAAGAGAGTAGGACAAACCCTAAAAAACTCTTCAAATATATTAATAGTAAAAAGGTCAGGTCTGAGCATGTACGTAGGTCTTTTACAAAATGATCTGGAATGGATGACTGGAGTGGGGACAAAGAGAAGGCAAATTTATTAAATACCTTCTTCAGCTCTGTGCATACAAAGCTGCAAGGGAAAGCTCGTGTCCATTATGGGGATGGCATTGACATAGTCCCAAATAGTGATGAGCCGAACACCCCCGGAGTTCGGTTCACACCAGAACCCGCGAACGGACCGAAAGTTCGCACGAACTTTAGAACCCTATTAAATACAACGGATGCGAACGTTCGAAATCTAAAGTGCTAATTATAATGACTATTATGCATGTTATTGTCCTAAAAAGGCTTTGGGAACCCAGGTTCTGCACCAGGGGACATGTATCAATTGTGAGGGGGTTAACTCGGTAGCGGGTGTGTGTGACCCCCTGGTTGGGCTCCCCACACAAAAACAGGGCCAGCAGACGGAGGTTGTGGTTTTCAAAATCAAAAGGTGCGGTTTATTTCTCTATGTACAGTGACAAAAACACAGCAAAGCCAAAAAGAAACAAACAAAATAAATCCTGGTCAGTTTGACCTCTGACTAAACATGCAGGTTTCCTAAACTAACAACTGGGATCAGCCTAGTGCTGTCCTAGTCCCTAAGTCCCTGGTTTAGTAAAAGTCCAAACAAATAGCCACACAGGCTTTGCCTCACCGCACAGGGGTTCACTCTCCCTAGACAGTCCACACAGGTCTGGTTCCAGGCATGAGCTAACATCTAATGAATCTGGGAGTTTTTTTTTATAGAGGCCTAAATGAGCTGACAAGCTTCAGCTGGCCTCATCAACTCCCTGTCTGCACGACGCCCAGCCCTCTCCCTAGAGGTATGAGTCATCAATGAGCCCACTAGTCTCAGCTGGGCTTATACAACTCTCCACCTAGCTGTATAAGTCGGCGTAAAGCCTGAATCTGGGCGAAATATATCTACCCCCCTGGATGCAACCAGGTGACTTTACCTTCCTGCTGTCACATACCCCCCCCTCTTGTTTTAACCTCGGGGTTGGAACACCAGCAATCAGGCATTCATGTACTCGAGACAAAGCATCCACATTCCCCATTTGAACGCCAGGGCGATGCTTTACTGTGAAGTTGAATTCCTGGAGGGCCAGGAACCACCTATTCACTCTTCTATTTGTCTCCTTGTTTTGAGCCATCCACTTTAACGGAGCGTGATCCGTAACCATGTCAAAGTGCCTACCTAGCAGATAGTACCGAAGGGAATCTAGAGCCCACTTCACCGCTAAACACTCCTTTTCAACCGTGGCGTAATTTACCTCATGGGACTTCAACTTCCTGCTGAGGTAAATGACTGGGTGCTCTTCCCCGTTCCAGACCTGGGACAATACTGCTCCTAACCCCACATCTGACGCATCACTTTGTACGACAAAGTCTTTAGAGAAGTCGGGTGAGTACAACACTGGCTGGCTACATAAGGCTTGTTTCAAGAATTGGAATGCTGCCTCAGCCTCGGGGGTCCATTTAATCATGACCGACCCTTTCCCTTTCGTCAGGTTGGTTAGGGGCACAGCCTTAGAAGCAAAGTGGGGAATGAAGCGCCGATAATAACCCGCGATTCCCAGAAAGGCTCGTACCTGCTTCTTGCTGTTGGGACGTGGCCAACTCTGGATGGCCTCGACTTTGTTGAGTTGGGGTTTTATTACTCCCCTGCCAATGGTGTACCCAAGATATTTGGCCTCCTCCTGCCCAATGGTACACTTCTTGGGGTTAGCCTTAAACCCTGCTTCCCGAACAGAGTCCAGGACTGCTTGCACTTTTGGCAGATGTGAGGCCCAATCTGTGCTATGGACAATTACGTCATCCAGGTAAGCCGCAGCATACTTCCGATGGGGCCTCAGCATCTGGTCCATTTTCCGCTGGAATGTGGCCGGCGCATTCTGTAACCCGAACGGCATTCTCTTATATTGGAACGCCCCGTCTGGGGTTACAAATGCGGTTTTCTCTTTGGCCGACTTGGCCAGGGGAATTTGCCAATACCCTTTTGTGAGGTCAAGAGTCGTCATGTATCGGGCTGTTCCCAGCCGGTCGATCAACTCATCTATACGTGGCATGGGGTAGGTGTCAAATTTTGTAACTTTGTTCAACTGACGAAAATCGTTACAAAATCGCCAGCTCCCATCCGGTTTAGGCACCAACACAATGGGACTAGACCAATCACTTTGGGACTCCTCTATCACCCCTAAGTTCAGCATTTTCTGTACTTCCTCCCGTATTGCCTCCCGTCGGGCCTCTGGGATCCGATAGGGTTTTAACTTCACCCTTTCACCGGGCGGGGTAATAATATCATGCTCTACCCCAGATGTTTGTCCCGGCAGCTCAGAGAACACCTCCTTGTTGCGAAGCACATACTCATTAACCTCCTGTTGTTGGGGTTGTGACAAGGTGGCTGCTATTCCAACCTCCGGAATCACGCAACCAGTTTGAGCTGGTGACCAAGTTTCTGCGACTAGGGACTCTCTATCCCTCCAGGCTTTCAACAGATTAACGTGATATATCTGTTCGGGCTTTCGCCTTCCTGGTTGTCTGACCTTGTAATTCACTTCGCTCACTTTTTCCATTATCTCGTAGGGGCCTTGCCATTTGGCAAGGAATTTACTTTCAACCGTAGGGACAAGTACCAATATCCTATCCCCCGGGGAAAAGGTACGGGTCTTTGCTCCACGGTTGTACACTCTCTGCTGTGCCAACTGCGCTTGGGCCAAATGTTCCTTCACGATGGGCATTACCTGTGCAATTCGATCTTGCATCAGGGCGACATGCTCAATCACACTCCTGTGGGGAGAACTCTCACTTTCCCAAGTTTCCTTGGCAATATCCAACAGCCCTCTTGGGTGTCTCCCATACAGTAACTCAAAGGGGGAGAATCCCGTAGAGGATTGGGGCACCTCCCTAATAGCAAACATCAAATAAGGAAGTAGACAGTCCCAATCCTTTCCATCTCTATCCACCACTTTCTTCAACATTTGTTTTAGGGTTTTGTTGAATCTTTCAACCAGCCCATCGGTTTGGGGGTGATACACAGATGTACGCAATTGCGTCACTTTGAACAATTTACACAGCTCTTTCATAACCCGGGACATAAAGGGTGTACCTTGGTCCGTAAGCAGTTCTTTACAAATACCCACCCGGCTAAAAACAAGAGATAGCTCTTTGGCTATGGTTTTGGCCGAGGTATTTCTGAGAGGGATCGCTTCTGGATAACGGGTGGCATAGTCCATTATAACCAATATGTACTGGTGCCCCCTAGCGGACTTGATTATAGGACCTACCAAATCCATTGCGATTCTCTCAAACGGGACCTCAATGATGGGTAGAGGGACCAGCGGGCTACGGAAATGTGGCATCGGGGCCGACCTCTGACACACAGGGCAGGAGGAACAATAATTTTCTATGTCCTTCATCACCCCAGGCCAATAGAATCTCTGTAATACCCTCTCTCGGGTTTTCTCTGTCCCCAGATGACCTCCAAGAATGTGCCCATGGGCCAACTCCAACACCAACTTCCTGTAAGGTTTGGGCACCACCAGCTGCTCAACGGCTTCTTCTGCCCTTTTTGCCACCCGATACAGTAGGTCCTTCTCTACGCTGAAGTATGGGTAAGTGCAGGTATTATCTGGGTTCACTAACTCGCCATCTATTTCCACTACGTTTTCCCGTGCCTTTATTAGGGCGGGGTCTTTTAACTGTTCTGTGGCAAAATTTTCCCTGTGAACCTCCAGATCAGAAAACTCCACAGACGGTAGGTTTTCGTCTGAGGAGGTGGGCTCCTCTCCAGTTTCTTGAGTCTCCCCTGCCAATACTGACAAGGGAAATTCTGGAGAGTCCTCACCACTCTCAGAGGAGTTCTGGCTATCACATTCCTGGTACATAGGGGCACCAGTGGGGGGCTCAGGATCATCCCACAGTTCCCAGAACTTCGGAAAATCCCTTCCCACAATGGCGTCATGCGGTAACTGAGATACTAAGCCCACTGGATGAGAGAGGGTACCTTTGGGGGTCTCGAAACACACTGTAGTCACTGGATACTCTCGGGTGTCCCCATGCACACAAATAACAGCTACCTTGCTATTCCCAGAGACCTCTGTTTTAACTAACTCAGCCTTTATCAGGGTCACAAGGCTACCTGAATCCAACAATACCACAACATTTCTACCATTAACACACATTTTGCATAAATGTTTCTCAGTTCCTCGAATGGCAGTGCATGCGACTGTCGCACACAGCGACTGACGTCTGCCCGTCAGAAAGTCACACTGCATGGGTTCCTCCACAACCGGGCAATTGGCTGCAATATGTCCCGCTTGCCGGCAGCGGTAGCAAACGATCCTTCTTGCGGCCTCTTGAGCCGCTGATTTCCCAGGCTGTTCTCGCCAAACTTGGGGTAGAGCTCCCACCCTCTCACTCTCTCCACCCTCACCCCTTGGAATCCTCTTATCCGCCCCTGGGGATGGTCTGGTCTTAGGGTGGAAAGTCCGAGAGTCTCTGGAAGAGGCCGTCAGGTTCTCTGTAGCCAAGTATCTCTCTACACGATCCACAAGTTTACCGGCCGTTTCTGGGTCTCCGTGGCTTACCCACTTTTGAATGGCGGTAGGAAGAGCTCTCAAGAAACGATCCATCACAACACGTTCCACAATCTCCGGTGCGGACAAAGTCTCTGGCTGTAGCCACTTCCTGCTCAGGTGAATGAGATCATACATTTGAGACCTGGGGGGTTTTCCAAGCTGGAAAGTCCAGTTATGCACACGTTGAGCCCGGACAGCCAGGGTGACACCCAGCCTTGCCAATATTTCAGCTTTTAGCATCACATAGTCTTTTGCTTGGTCAGGCTCTAGGTCATAGTAAGCCTTCTGCGATTCACCAGTTAACAGAGGAGCCACCAGTCCAGCCCACTGCTCCTCAGGCCACTTTTCTCTTTCAGCAGTCCTTTCAAATGTGGTCAAAAATACCTCTGGATCATCCTCTCCAGTCATTTTTGTCAATAAACGACTCACCCCAAAGGACGCGGTATTAGTGGGACGGCTTTCCTCACTGGTCTGCGGACGTTGCTGCATTACTGCTTCCATTTGTTGTAGTCTCTGCTCTTGCTTCTGTAACAGGTCTATGAAGCGGGCCTCAGATTGCTGCTGGGCTTGTTGATGAGCTTGCTGCTGGGCTGCAAGGCTCCTTTGCAAACCTGCATTTGTCTGCTGTTGATTGGCATTTGCTAGAGCCAGCTGTTTCAGTATCTCCTCCATGCTGGCTTAAAAAAAACTGCCACTGGTTCTCCACCAACTGTGAGGGGGTTAACTCGGTAGCGGGTGTGTGTGACCCCCTGGTTGGGCTCCCCACACAAAAACAGGGCCAGCAGACGGAGGTTGTGGTTTTCAAAATCAAAAGGTGCGGTTTATTTCTCTATGTACAGTGACAAAAACACAGCAAAGCCAAAAAGAAACAAACAAAATAAATCCTGGTCAGTTTGACCTCTGACTAAACATGCAGGTTTCCTAAACTAACAACTGGGATCAGCCTAGTGCTGTCCTAGTCCCTAAGTCCCTGGTTTAGTAAAAGTCCAAACAAATAGCCACACAGGCTTTGCCTCACCGCACAGGGGTTCACTCTCCCTAGACAGTCCACACAGGTCTGGTTCCAGGCATGAGCTAACATCTAATGAATCTGGGAGTTTTTTTTTATAGAGGCCTAAATGAGCTGACAAGCTTCAGCTGGCCTCATCAACTCCCTGTCTGCACGACGCCCAGCCCTCTCCCTAGAGGTATGAGTCATCAATGAGCCCACTAGTCTCAGCTGGGCTTATACAACTCTCCACCTAGCTGTATAAGTCGGCGTAAAGCCTGAATCTGGGCGAAATATATCTACCCCCCTGGATGCAACCAGGTGACTTTACCTTCCTGCTGTCACACAATGCAAAAAGAAGTTTTAAAAACGGCCGTTTTTCTGGAGCAGTCATTTTAATGATGCATAAAGTGAAAAAAAAAAAGTCAAATATTCCTTTAAATATCGTACCTGGGGGGTGTCTAAAGTATGCCTGTGAAGTGCCACGTGTTTCCCGTGTTTAGAACTGTCCCTGCACAAAATTACATTTCTAAAGGAAAAAAAGCCATTTAAAACTGCTTGCGGCTTTAATGTAATGTCTGGTCCCGGTAATATGGATGAAAATCTTTAAGAAAAATGGCATAGCTACCCCATCACACACCCCCCCCCCCTACCCCAGCCCATTACCAGCCCCTTTGGGTCTTGTATGGATATTAAGGGGAACCCCGCACACAAAATAAAAAAGGCCCTATATACTCTGAACAGCCGTATACAGGCGGTGCATACAAGACAGGGACTGTAGGTTTGTTCTTATGTAGAATCTGTTTGTAATTTTGGACAGGTACATTGTTTAAGTGTAGCTCCAGCCAAAAATTATATTTTTAAGCTTTTTGGAAAACATAGGGAAGGGTTATCACCCCTGTAACATTTGTTTTGCTGTCTGTGCAGTGTGCACCTGTTCAGAACAGTTCACCTCACTTTCCGTCCTAATGACAAATGTTTTTTGAAAATTTGGGGTTTTTATTGAAACAAGAATTGGTGATAAAGAATCAGTGGAGAGGAGACACTTTTTTTCCCATATTAACTCTTACAGGAGAGAATTTGCCTTCCTTGGGGTAGATTTCCTCTCACTTCCTGTTGTATCCTTCCGTTTGCAAGGAGGAGTCGTTTGTAAGTTGGATGTTTGAAAGTAGGGGCCTGCCGTATATACTCAGCTGAAATTTGCCACTTACATGTTGGTGTTGCCACAACACTGTGAGCCCTCACAGTTACTCTTGGTGGGCGCATGAATGGGCCCTGCTGTGAATTATTAGATCAAGAATTGTAATTGCATGCCCCTGTTGAACAGGGGCTGAAAAATTGGGCCTTTGGTGGTGGTGGTGGTGGTGGTGTTGACACAACACTGTAAGGCCTCACAGTTAGTCTTGGTGGGCGCAGGAATGGGCCCTGCTGTGAATTATTAGATCAAGAATTGTAATTACATGCCCCTGTTAAACAGGGGCAGAAAAATGGAGCCTTAGGCACTGGTGCCACAACACTGCAACCCCTCACAGATACTGTACTTGGAGCACAGCAATGAGCCCTGTTGCAAAGTATTGCATCAAAAATTGTAATTACACGCCCCTGTTAAACAGGGGCTGAAAAATTGGGCCTTAGCCACTGGTGCTGGTGCCACGACACTGCAACCACTCCCAGATACTCTAGTTGAAGTGCAGGAATGAGCCCTGCTGCAAAGCATTGCATAAAAAATTGTAATAACACACCCCTGTTAAACAGGGGCTGAAAAATTGGGCCTTAGCCACTGGTGGCGGCACCCAGAAACAAAAATGTTCTTCCAAGCTATCATCGTCAATCGGATCATTGAGGAGGAGGAGGATAGTCAGTCAACATAACAGGACAGTCTCTCAGCATCAGCATCAGTCTTGAAGGGATGTGACATTTGAAAATAAATTAGTCTGTTATATCAGCTTCAGGTGTTTGGTAGCTGGTGGTGATCCAAGACTGGTTCATCTTTATGAAGGTCAGTCGATCAACAGAGTCGGTGGACAGGCGCACCCTGTGATCCGTGACAAATCCTCCAGCAGCACTGATTGTGCGTTCTGAAAGAACGCTGGATGCAGGACAGGCCAGTAGCTCAATTGCATACTGTGCAAGCTTTGGCCAGTGATCCATCCTCAAGACCCAGTAAGCCAGAGGATTTTCGGTGGGGAAGGTGTCCAAGTCTGACCTTGCCCCTAGGTATTCCTGCACCATGTATATCAGACGCTGGCGATGGTTGCTGGAACCGATCATACCTTGGGGCTGCGGACTAAAGAATTGTCTGAACGCTTCGGTCAGACGGCCACCTTCCCCACCGCTCCTCCTTTGACTGACCGAAGCCTCAGCAACTCGTTGTCCAGGATCAGGAGTTTGTAACCTCCCAGTCTCTGGGAACGCGTTGCACAGACCTTTCTGCAAGGCCTCCCGGAGTTGTCTCATCCTCTGCTCCCTCTGCGATGGTAAGATAAGGTCCGCAACCTTACCCTTGTACCGTGGATCAAGGAGAGTGGCCAGCCAGTAATGGTCCCTCTCCTTGATCCGAAGAATACGAGGATCCTTCCGCAGACTTTGCAGGATCAGGGAGGCCATGCAGCGTAGGTTAGCTGAGGCATTCAGTCCGGAGTCCTCTGGGTCACTAAGGACGACATGATCCGCAGCCACCTCCTTCCAGCCACGTACAAGTCCACTGGTTTCTTGGGACTGTAAATCATCCCTAAAAGACTGCTGCTGATGATGCTGAGTGCCAGGCTCCATCTCCATGCTGACACAATCCTCCTCCTCCTCCTCCTCTTCTTCCTGTGCGATGGGTGGGACAAAAGGAACACTGTCTGGGTAAAGGGGGCCTTGAGAGGCAAGGAAGTCCTCCTCTTCCTGCCTCTATTCTGCCTCAAGTGCCCTGTCCATTATTCCACGCAGCGTATGTTCCAACAGGTGGACAAGAGGTACAGTGTCACTGATGCATGCACTGTCACTGCTCACCATCCTCGTGGCCTCCTCAAATGGTGCCAGGACAGTGCATGCATCCCTGATCATGCCCCACTGGCGTGGTGAAAAAAACCCGAGCTCCCCTGACCCTGTCCTGGTGCCGTAGTCGCACAGGTACTCATTGATGGCCCTCTGCTGCGTGTGCAGCCGCTGCAGCATGGCCAACGTTGAGTTCCACCTGGTGGGCATGTCACATATAAGGCGGTTCTTGGGCAGGTTCAACTCCTTTTGCAGCTCAGCCAGGCAAGCACTGGCATTATAAGATCTGCGGAAATGCACACAGACTTTCCTGGCCTGCCTCAGGACATCCTGTAAGCCCGGGTACCTGCCCAAAAACCGCTGCACCACCAGGTTAAGGACGTGAGCCACACAGGGCACATGGGTCAGTTGTCCCTGTCGGAGAGCGGAGAGGAGGTTGGTGCCATTGTCGCAAACTACCATTCCTGGCTTAAGCTGGCGTGGCATCAACCACGTCTCGGCCTGCCCCTGCAGAGCAGACAGAACCTCTGCCCCAGTGTGGCTCCTGTCCCCCAAACACACCAGCGCAAGCACGGCATGGCATCTTTTGCCTGCGTACTTGCGTAGCCCCTTGAACGCCTACGGAGCACCGCTGGTTTCGAGGATAAAGCACAAGAAGAGGCCACGGAGGAAGAAGAAGAGGAGGGGGTGGAGGACAGAGGTGTGTCACAACCAGTAGTAGCATTTTGGAGGCGTGGCGGTGGAACAACCTCCAACACTACTGCACATTGTCCTGCATCCTTCCCAGCTGCCAAAAGAGTGACCCAATGGGCCGTGAAAGAAAGGTAACGTCCCTGTCCATGCCTGCTGGACCATGAGTCAGCGGTAATATGCACCTTACCGCTGTCCGCCCTGTCCAGCGAGGCCAAGACATTGCCTTCCACATGCCGGTAGAGAGCCGGAATCACCTTCCGTGAGAAAAAGTGGCGTTTGGGAACCTGCCACTGAGGAACCGCACATTGCACAAACTCACGGAAGGGGGCCGAGTCTACCAACTGAAAAGGCAGCAGTTGAAGCGCTAGCAATTTAGCCAAGCTAGCATTCAACCGCTGGGCATGTGGATGGCTGGGAGTGAACTTCTTTCGACGGTTCAGCAGCTGGGGCAGGGAAATTTGCCTGCTAGAATCGGACGTTGGTGTACTGCTAGCAGAGTGGCCGCAAGTACTGGGCTGTGACACACCTAATTCTACACCTTCATTCCTCTCAGAGCAGGTTTCAGAGAGGACTGAAGGTATAGTGGGGTTAGAGATCCCAGCTGATGCGGTGCAAGAAGAGGTCAGCTTTGTTCTTTGGTGTGGGTCTTTAAGGTAGGCTTGCCAACGAGCTGCATGGCAGGTCAACATATGTCTCGTCAAGCATGTGGTGCCCAAGCGGGTGATGTTTTGGCCACGGGATATACGCTTGAGACATATGTTGCAAACAGCAGCTGTGCGATCTGATGCACTCGACTCAAAAAAGGCCCACACCAAAGAACTTTTTGAATAACGGGCAGAGGCAGCGCCCTGCACAGGCAGAGCTCTGCGGTGTGATTCCGTCGGTGTGCTGCCCTTACGCTGGCCCCCCGAGGGCATCCTGCCTCGTTGGAGATGTGCCTCCTCCTCATCCTCCTCCTCCTCCTCCTCTCTCCTATTAGGCACCCACGTGGAGTCAGTGACCTCATCATCCCCTCCCTCCTCATCACTGGAGCCAATCTGGCAGTATGCTGCAGCTGCTGTAACATGACTGCCAGATTGGTGTCCTTCTTGAGCATTCCCTCTCTCTGCTCTCACGCTACTGCCTTCCTCTAGCTGGGTATCATCATCAGACCCTTCGAAACGCTGGGCATCCTCCTGGAGCATGTACCCAACACTGTGCTCAAACAGTTCGGGGGACTCCTCAGGAGGACATGGTTGGTCTAGGGAAGGAGTGACTGATGATGACATTGATACGAGGGAAGAGGACACTTTGGCAGCTGCTTTGCCAGTACCCTGAGCCTGGGTGAGAGAGGATGAGGAGGATGAGGAGGGCTTGGTCATCCACTCTACCAAGTCTTCGGCATGATGCGGCTCAACACGTCCAGCTGCCGAAAAGAAGGACAAGCGTGTCCCATGGCCACGTGCTGATGGCGATGCACCGCGTCCACGACCAGCACTGTTGTCTCTAGACACAGAGCCTGCTTGCCCTCTTTTTTTGGCTCCTGACTGTCTGCCTCTCCTTGTTTGCCTTCCAGACATTCTAATGGCCTGCAGGGAAATGGGAAAAGCAGCAATACAGGCTAAGTTAAGGTGTAATATGGTCAGGAGGCACACTCCGCCCGCTGTAAGTGCCGCAAAATCCTGTTGGTGTAACACACCAGGAAAAAGCAGCAATACAGGCTAAGTTAAGGTGTAATATGGTCAGGAGGCACACTCCGCCCGCTGTAAGTGCCGCAAAATCCTGTTGGTGTAACACACCAGGAAAAAGCAGCAATACAGGCTAAGTTAAGGTGTAATATGGTCAGGAGGCACACTCCGCCCGCTGTAAGTGCCGCAAAATCCTGTTTGTGTAACACACCAGGAAAAAGCAGCAATACAGGCTAAGTTAAGGTGTAATATGGTCAGGAGGCACACTCCGCCCGCTGTAAGTGCCGCAAAATCCTGTTTGTGTAACACACCAGGAAAAAGCAGCAATACAGGCTAAGTTAAGGTGTAATATGGTCAGGAGGCACACTCCGCCCGCTGTAAGTGCCGCAAAATCCTGTTTGTGTAACACACCAGGAAAAAGCAGCAATACGGGCTAAGTTAAGGTGTAATATGGTCAGGAGGCACACTCCGCCCGCTGTAAGTGCCGCAAAATCCTGTTTGTGTAAAACACCAGGAAAAAGCAGCAATACAGGCTAAGTTAAGGTGTAATATGGTCAGGAGGCACACTCCGCCCGCTGTAAGTGCCGCAAAATCCTGTTTGTGTAACACACCAGGAAAAAGCAGCAATACAGGCTAAGTTAAGGTGTAATATGGTCAGGAGGTACACTCCGCCCGCTGTAAGTGCCGCAAAATCCTGTTGGTGTAACACACCAGGAAAAAGCAGCAATACAGGCTAAGTTAAGGTGTAATATGGTCAGGAGGTACACTCCGCCCTCTGTAAGTGCCGCAAAATCCTGTTGGTGTAACACACCAGGAAAAAGCAGCAATACGGGCTAACTTCAGGTGTATAATGTACAGGAGGCTTAGCAACAATGACACTGACACTGTCCCCTGCCTATCCTTCTCTCTCCCTGCACACAAGGTTTATCAAAGTATATGACACTGACACTCTCCCTGCCTATCCTTCTCTCTCCCTGCACACAAGGTTTAGCAAAGAATATGACACTGACACTGTCCCTGCCTATCCTTCTCTGTCCCTACACACAAGGTTTAGCAAAGAATAGATTTGACACGATTTGACACTGTCCCTGCCTATCCTTCACTTTCCCTGCTCCGGAACACACTACACAAGGCCGCCGCGCTGACGGCCTTTTATAGTGTGGGGCGTGTACTAAACCCCCATAGCTATAATTGGCCACAGGCATCCTGCCTGTGGCCAATCATTGCTCTCCTCGCTGCCGGCGCTGTGATTGGCCAAGCATGCAGGGTCACAGTGCATGCTTGGCCAATCACAGCACCGGGATTACACTGCGATGGCGCAGTGTATTGTGGGCCGTTCGCGTCACTCGAATTTGGCGCGAACGGCCCAAATCGTTCGTTGTTCGCCGAACGCGCGAACAGCCGATGTTCGAGTCGAACCTATGTTCGACTCGAACACCGAGCTCATCCCTAGTCCCAAATGAACCACTATGGCTCACAATGTATATGGTCCAGAAATATTTACGCAGAATAAAGGCACCTGGATGGAATAGCATACATCCATTGAGCTCTGTCATTTCAAAGCCATTGTTTCTAATTTTTAGGGACTCACGAATGACTGGTATAGTACCACTTGATTGGTATAAGGCCAATGTGGTGCCTATATTTAAAAAGGGATCAAAGTATTTACCAAATAACTATAGAGCTGTTAGTTTAACTTCTATAGTTAGGAAGATAATGGAGAGTTTAATAAAAGACCACATATATGAGTTTTTGCTTGAAAAAACATTTTAAGTAATAGCCAGCATGGATGCATGAAAGACAGAAGTTGTCAAACAAATCAGATTTATTTTTATGAGGAGGTACGTAACACCTTGGACCAGTGGCGGCCCGTCAATAGGGGGCTGCCCCCCCCCAAAGCTACTTATTAAAAAAGAAAAATGTTTTTCTTTTAAAGTGTCCCTATAAGTGGGTGTGTTAACCACTTGACCACTGGGCACTTAAACCCCCTTAATAACCAGACCAATTTTCAGCTTTCGGTGCTCTCACATTTTGAATGACAATTACTCAGTCATACAACACTGTACCCATATGAATTTTTTGTTCTTTTTTTCACACAAATAGAGCTTTCTTTTGGTGGTTCACTGTTGGGTTTTTTATTTTTTGCGCTATAAGAGAAAAAAGACTGAAAATTCTGTAAAAATATTTTATTTTTTTCGTTTCTGTTATAAAATTTTGCAAATTACTATTTTTTCTTCATAAATTTTGGCCAAAATTTATACTACTACATATCTTTGGTAAAAATAAGTACAAATTGGTGCATATTATTTGGTCTTTGTGAATTTCTCTCCTACATGTAAAAATCATCATTTGTTTGCTAGAAAATTACATAGAACCCCAAAACATTATATATATGTTTTTTTAGCAAAGACCTTAGAGAATATAATGGTGGTTGTTGCAACTTTTTATCTCGCACGATATTTGCGCAGCAATTTTTTAACACGTTTTTTACGTAAAAAAAATGTTTTGTGCTTAAAAAAAATAAAAAAAACAGTAAAGTTAGCCCAATGTTTTTACATAATGTGAAAGATGAAGTTACGCCGAGTAAATAGATACCTAACATGTCACCCTTAAAAATTGCACACACTCGTGGAATGGCGCCAAACTTCGCTACTTAAAAATCCCCATAGGCGACGCTTTAAATATTTTTACTGGTTACATGTTTTGAGTTACAGAGGAGGTCTAGGGACAAAATTATTGCTCTTGCTCTAACGTTCACAGAGATACCTCACATGTGTGGTTTGAAAACCGTTTTCATATGTGGGCGGGACTTACGTATGCATTCGCTTCTGTATGCGAGCTTACGGGGACAGGGGCGCTTTAAAAAAAAATATTTTTTTTTATTGTTCATTTTACTTTATTTATTTTAGTTTGACAGGTTTTTCCGCCCCAAAAATTTTTTTGATCAATTTTATACCTATTACAAGGAACGTAAACATCCCTTGTAATATGAGTATGGCATGACAGGTCCTCTTTACAGTGAGATATGGGGTCAATAAGACCCCACATCTCACCTCTAGGCTGGGAAGCCTGAAAAAAAACAACAATCCTGGCTTTGATCATAGCGGTGAGTCGGTAGAAGCACCGGAGGGCGGCGGGGGGGGGGCCATCCCCTCTCGCCTCCCGTAAGAATGATCAAGCAGCGGAACAGCCGCTATGATTGTTGTTATGGTGTAGGGAATCGCCGGCTGAAAAAGCTAATATCTGAATGATGCCTGTAGCTGCTCCCATCATTCAGATATCCCTGCACAAAGTCAAGGACGTCATATGACGGCCGGCGGGCGTGAAGTGGTTATTGCAGAGTATTGCCGGGCATTGCAGAGTATTGCCGGGCATTGCGGAGTATTACCGGGCATTGCGGAGTATTGCCGGGCATTGCTGGGTATTGCGGAGTATTGCAGGGCATTGCGGAGTATTGCGGAGTATGGCAGGGTATTGCGGAGTATGGCAGGGTATTGCACGGGGTATTGCACAGGGGGTATTGCACAGGGTATTGCAGAGCATTGCAGAGTATTGTGCAGGGTATTGCAGAGTATTGCGCAGGGTATTGCAGAGTATTTTGCAGGGTATTGCGCAGGGTATTGCAGAGTATTGCGCAGGGTATTGCAGAGTATTTTGCAGGGTATTGTGCAGGGTATTGCAGAGTATTGTGCAGGGTATTGCAGAGTATTGCGCAGGGTATTGCAGAGTATTTTGCAGGGTATTGTGCAGGGCATTGCAGCGTATTGCGCAGGGCATTGCAGAGTATTGCGCAGGGCATTGCAGAGTATTGTGCAGGGCATTGCAGAGTATTGCGCAGGGCATTGCAGAGTATTTTGCAGAGTATTGCGCAGGGCATTGCAGAGTATTGCGCAGGGTATTGCAGAGTATTTTGCAGAGTATTGCACAGGGTATTGCAGAGTATTGCGCAGGGTATTGCACCAGGGTATTGCAGAGTATTTTGCAGAGTTTTGCAGGGTATTTTGCAGAGTATTGGCAGGGTATTGCACCAGGGATGGCTGAGCAGGGATGGATGGATGGCTGGATCTGTGACTGCAATTGTCACAGATCCAGCCCACAGCGCTGCTGCCTTGACCTGCTCCCTCCCCTCTCCTCTCACACTGTACCGATCGGTACAGAGAGGGGAGAGAGGAACCGGCGTCATCACATGACGCCGGTCTGTTTACAAGTGATTGCTCCGTCATTTGATGGAGCGATCACGTGGTAAACGGCCCCTATCAGCTGCGATTTACCGCGATTCATGATGCACCGGGTCCCCTGGACCCGGCGGTCATGAAGTTTCCCGTGTGCGCGCCCCAGGGGGCGCGCGGGAGCGCGATTCTGGGAGGACGTTATATAACGTCCTCCCAGAGTTAAGCAACCACCTTGTCGACGTTATTTGTCGGCAGGTGGTTGCTAAGTGGTTAAGGACGATGGACACGGGGGTGCTATTGAAGGCATGACTTGTGTGTAAACACGTGATTGGGGCTAAGAAGCTCTATTGGCGTAGTTTAGAGTTTGCTCGGGGCTGAAAGCTCTCCACCTCTAGCATTAGGTTTCCAGTGCTTGTAATTGATTGGGTCAGTAGGGTGGGGCTTTAATCGGACCTGCAGCGTCATTGTCTCCTTCAGCAAGTGAGGGGGAAATCAGAAGAAGAACGGCTCAGGGCAGGCAGGGAGCGATAGGTCTGTGCAGAGGCAGAGGCAGCTGTCCATTCATCTCCCTGTGACAAAGACTCGGCATCCAGCAGTGCACACAGAGGGATCACACAGAAATCTTCAGGTACACTACATGCCAGGACTGGAGGGGGGCAGAAGGGGCTATTATCACTGTGTCCTGAGAGACTTTACAGCAGGATTTTTAATCTCCAACTTTACTTCCCCTCTCCTTGTGTAATCCACGTCTGTACACCTTCCCTATCACACCGATCCCCCTCCCCCTTCGCTATCTTCTGATTGCATAGATCTTCACACTGCTCACATCCTGCAGCCTCCGACCATTCCAATCACTTCCTGACACCCTTTCCTTTCCAGATTAATTTTTATCTCTTCCAAACTGTTGAGCAGATCTGAACATTCTCTTCACTTATTTAAGGTGGTAGTTGAAATTAAATTAAAAAGGAATTATCTATTCTATGGCCACCTTAAATGAGTGCAGAGAATGTACTGATCTGCTCAACAGTTTGGAAGAGATAAAAAGTAATGTGGGATGGAGAGGGTGTCAGTCAGTGATTGGACCCCTAAAGAGGAATGCCCAGATCTGAGACCACACTTGTAAAGAAGAACTCAGCATAGGGATGGTGGGAACCCCTCATAATGGGAACAGCGGGGGTACAGACCCAGGAACTTAGCACAGGGATGGTGGAAACCCCCATAATGAGCACATCAGTTTACAGACCCGGGAAATTGGCACAGGGATCGTGTGAACCCCTCATAATGGGAACAGTAGGTGTACAGACCCGAGAACTCAGTACAGGGATGGTGGGAACCCCTCATAATGGGCACAGCAGGTGTACAGACCTGGGAACTTGGCACATGGATGGTGGGAACCCCTCATAATGGGCAAAGTAGGTGTACAGACCCGGGAAATCAGTACAGGGATGGTGGGAACCCTCATAATGGGCACAGTAGGTTTACAGACCCGGGAACTCAGCACAGAGATGGTGGGAACCCCTCATAATAGGCACATCAGGTTACAGACCTGGGAACTTGGCACAGGGATGGGGGGAACCCCTCATAATGGGCACAGTGAGGCTGCAATTGATGGCCACAGTTTTACCTAGCAGTAATAATACATAATCACCTGATAAATGGCTATATACAGCCCTGCATTACTAAAAGTTTAATTTTTCAGTTTGCGCCCCCCCCCCCCAAAGAATTTGAGGAAAGCCGCCACTTCCTTGAACAGAGGGGTGGCTGTGGACGTGGTATATTTGGATTTTGCAAAAGCGTTTGACACAGTTCCCAACACACGACTTATGTGTAAGGTTCAGTGTTGGGACCCTTACTTTTTAATATATTTATAAATTATATAGGGTCTGGGATTAAAAGAACCATTTCAGTCTTTGCGGTTAACACCAAGCTATGCAGTGGAATAACATTCTTACAAGATGTCTCCAAATTACTCACTACACTGTTTAATTGGGCAACTGTGTGACAAATTAGGTTTAAAGGGGTTGTAAGGTTTCCTTTTTTTTTTTTTTAAATAACAAACATGTTATACTTACCTCCACTGTGCAGTTCGTTTTGCACAGAGTGGCCCCGATCCTCATCTTCTGGGGACCCTCGGCAGCTGTCTCAGCTCCTCCCCGCAAGAGATAACCCCCTTCATGGGAAGCGCTCTCCCGAGGGGGTTAGCTTGCGGGCGCGCTCCCGTGATACAGCCGGCGACTGTATCACTCGGCCCCACCCCCTGTGCGCCGCGTCATTGAATGTGATTGACAGCAGCACGAGCCAATGGCTGCGCTGCTATCAATCTATCCAATCTAGCCAATCAATGGCCAGACTCCGTGGAGAAGAGGACGCCGGACACGCGCACAGCAGGTTAACGGGCTCAGGTAAGTAAAACGGGGGGTGGGGGGCCGTCATTGCCAGGTGTTTTTTCACCCTAATGCATAGGATGCATTAAGGTGAAAAAACACGAACCTTTACAACCCCTTTAATGTTTATAAATGTAAAAGTTATGCACTTGGGGGCTAAGAATATGCACACATTATTCATACTAGGGGGAGTTTAACTGGGGGAATCAATGATGGAGAAGAGTCTGGGTGTTCTGGTAGATCATATGCTTAAAAATAGCATGCAATGCCAAGCTGCGGTTTCCAAAGCAAGCAGAATCCTTTCTTGTATTAAAGCGGAGGTCCACACAAAAAGTGAACCTCCACTTTTCGGAACCCTCCCTCTCTTCGGTGTCACATTTGGCACCTTTCAGGGGGGAGGGGGGTGCAGATACCTGTATACAGGTATTTGCACCCACTTCCGGGCATAGACTCCTGCGGGAGTCACACCCCTTCCCGTCCCCCCCACTGTCTTTTGGGAAACACACAGTTCCCAGAACACAGCGGGGACCAGTGAAGACGCGCAGCGCGACTCGTGCATGAGCAGTAGGGAACCGGGCAGTGAAGCCGCAACGCTTCACTTCCTGATTCCCTCACCGAGGATGGTGGCGGGGCAGCCAAGAGACGAGCGATTGCTCATCTTCTGCTGCCAATATCGTGGACACCCTGGACAGGTAAGTGTCCATTTATTAAAAGTCAGCAGCTGCAGTATTTGTAGCTGCTGATTTTTAATATTTGTTTTTTAGGTGGACCTCCGCTTTAAGAGAGGTATGGACTGAAAAGAGAGAGTTATCATTTTACCTCTGTACAAATCATTAGTGTAGCGCCCACCCCATTTAGGGGTGCTATATACCCAAATTTAGGGGCTGGTCTGAGATAGTAGTTGGGCTCAGACCGTTCTCAATTTATAGGTTGTGCTGTTTTATTTCCAGGTGGTATACTGGTGTGCAGTTTCCGGTGGCCTGTAGGTGGCACTGTCATAATGGGTCAGGGTTGAACCATCGGTATTAGTGCTGTGCCTTGGGGTGTCCTCTCTCGGCAGTGGTACAGTGTGCGTGTTTGGCCTGCTGTGCATGCTGGGAGAGGATACATAAGGGGCAGGCGCCGCCTGGGAGGGGTCTTCGTCTTGGGAGGAGGAGAGGAGTCGGAGTCCAAGTGCGTGGCGCATGGCCCTCAGGCCATGGGGCCACGTGTGCATCAGTCCCAGGCACCTTTAGTCCTGGGGCTGCATCTTCAACATTGGGCCCAGCACATTAGCTGGAGCCCACTTCGGGGAAGAGAAATCCCAAGGTGTCCCCCACTGCTAAGAAGAGGAGGCCGGGGGATGATCTTTCTGTCAGACCGGTGAGAGTTCACGGTGAAGGAAGGGGCCCGGTAACTTTCTAGAGGGATTCTTCTATCCGCCAAGGGCCTACTAATGTGCTGCTACTGGCACCTGTCCTTATGTACCAAAAGTTAAGAGGTTCGGGGTCTGATAGATTCTTATGCCGCGTACACACGATCGTGATTCACGGCGGTTTTTCCCGTCGGGAAAAACGGCAAAAAGCCCACAGACGATCGTTTTTCTCGTCCAAAGGAAAAAATGTCATTTTTCCCGACGGGAAAAATGATCGTGTGTACGCGGCATCAGGCAGAGAGTCTCCCCATCGCATCTAGGAAAATAACCTGATTAAACGTCCGAACATTACTTTGGCTGCTAGGATCCACTTTGCAGGAGACTATCCGGGTGAGCTAAACCTACTCTGGGATAGATTAGTGATTGAGATATCCATTTGAGCCTGGACTAACCTCCCAAATCTTGCTGTCCTGTCTGTTATCCACCCTTTCCTATCTGCTGAACAGTGAGAAAATAAACTCAACGTTGGAGTTTAAAGTGGTGTGGACACTGGAATTACTTGGGGGGGAAACAGAGACTTGTCCCTATATCCTAGGAGATGAGAACCAACTGATGGAAGAACCTAGCTGTGGGACCCAAATACATAACACCGCTCAACCTCCTCAACCAGGAGGGTACGGGCATATAGTACGGTGTGCCTTTTTCCTGCAAGTGAGCCAAAGTTAGGGAAAAGGGTGCTACATTAGTAAGACCTCATCTGGAATATGCAGTTACATTTTTGGCACCAGTTCACAAAAAGAATGTTGGGGAGCTGAAGAAAGTGCAGAGAATGGCAACCAAACTGATAAGAGGCATGGAGGAGCTCAGCTTTGGGGAAAGATTAGCTGAACTGAGTTTCTATCTCTCTTGAGAAGAGGAGATTAAGGGGATATGATCAACATGTATAGATACATGTTAAGGCCCATATAGTGAACTTGGTGTAGATGTAAGAGTCCAGGGCTTACTACGCATGCACCTATGGCGCGTTGCCGCAAGAGGAAATCCGTGCCAACTGAGCATGCGCCAAAGACGCCTCAGTGCGCCAACCCGCACCTGCGCAGAAGACCTGATGGAAAAAGGCAGGAAAATGCCCAGGAGGCACAAAGGAAGTGACCTCAACCTGATGGAAAAAGGCAGAAAAATACACAGGAGGCGCACAGGAAGTGACCTCAACCTGATGGAAAAAGGCAGGAAAATGCCCAGGAGGCACACAGGAAGTGACCTCAAACTTCCCTATATAAGCCCAGCCCAGACACTGCCAAATTTCTGGATTATCTTTAGTCCCCCCTTGTTCCTGTGCTAGTGTGTGATCTGTCTGAACTTGTTGTGACCTGGAAACCTATTTGAATATTCTTGATTGCTGCTTGCCATTGACCTCGGATTTATACCTTGACCATTCTACTTCCTTGCCCCTTTTGTACTCAGCTGCCAGATTGGAACCGACCCTGGCTTGCATCTCAACCATTCTTCTTCTGATTAACCCTTCTGTACTTTGTTGCCAGAGTGGACTTGACCTCGGCTCGGATCTCAGACTAAGGCTTGCACGGTGCTCCGCACCCCTGGAACCCTTGCCACGCGGTGTCCACAAAGTCTCTGTCTCCATCTCCAGAGGCTTCAAGGACCCGAGGTGCAAGGGAGGCCTCCACACTACTTTGGTCTCACCTCAGGCACGTGGCCCTCTTGACAGTAGAGTTTTTCGGAACAAGGAATGCATTAAAGGACAGGGAACTTTCTAAGGAATACAGAAACACAAGTGTGAGATTCTCTTGCAATATTGGGGTTCTGGGGATACAAATACACAAGAATGTGAGTCTCCACAGCACTGGGATTATGGGTACACAGGAACAAGAGACTTTGAAAGCACTGAAAGACAGAAACATAGGAATGCTGAGAGCTCACCAGGAGTAACCTGAACACACAAGTGCAGAAATGCTTGGAAGCTCTCTTGGCGTACATAAGGCACACAGTACGGGTATTCTGGAAGCTGTCTTAGAGTATACCAGGCAGAAAGATGCAGGTACACTTTTAATACACAAAACACATAGAACAGGTATGGTAGAATGGTCTCTATAGGCACAAGGAGGTGAGTGGCTTTGATGACACAAGGATGTGAGGAATTCTGGACCCTGTTTCTGCCTACTGTTTACTACTAGTTAGTGCAGTCCTTAGTAAGACACTCCCAGCCTCCTTTAGCCTTTTGTTTAGTGTTGTTTTTACACGTGTTGTGTTGAGAGGTCATTTACGGAGTAAGACCCCATTCACACAGGGGCGACTCGTCAGGCATCTCAGCCGCCTGACGAGTCGTGTCCCATTCTGTACAATGGAACCGTTCTAAGCAGAGCGACTGAAGTTGCTTTGACTTAGAAAAAGGTTCCTGTACTACTTCAAGACGACTTCAAGGCGACTTCCATTGACTTCAATACAGAAGTAATTTTGGAAGTCTCCTTTGAAGTTGTCTGCAGATCGCCCAGCACAGTCGCGGCACGAGTCGTGCCGCCCCTGTGTGAATGGGCTCTTAGGAAGCTTTGTAATCAAAATGTTTTTTGTTTTTTTTTACCTCAGAAAACATCCACCTTGCAAGCCAGGAAAAAATCTACATAAAATTTCACTTTTTGACGAGTTGACACTGCCTGTTGATCCTGTCCAGTGAGCAAACTGCCATACTGTCCATACAGACTAGGTCTTTGGAAGTATGTCTTTTGCATATAGTAGCATTGAAAAGACTGCCTCTGGTACCAATTTTTAAAGCAAATGCAGCTGTGCATGGCAGCCAGATTGTTCAATTAAGCTTTGACAAAAAACCTGGAAGCTGATTGGTTTATATGCAGAGCTGCACCAGATTTTGCGTTCTCCAGTTTTAGTAAACCAACCCCTCTGTGACAACAGCTTATGTTGCTACTGTTAGCTTTCTGGTTTTATTGGAAAAGGACCTGGGGGTCCTAGTAGATGATAGGCTCAGCAATGGCATGCAATGCCAAGCTACTGCTAACAAAGCAAACAGAATATTGGCATGCATTAAAAAGGGGATTAACTCCAGAGATAAAACGATAATTCTCCCGCTCTACAAGACTTTGGACTGGCCGCACCTAGAGTATGCTGTCCAGTTCTGGGCAGCAGTCCTCAGGAAGGATGTACTGGAAATGGAGCGAGTACAAAGAAGGGCAACAAAGCTAATAAAGGGTCTCAAGAATATTAGTTATGAGGAAAGGTTGCGAGCACTGAACTTATTCTCTCTGGAGAAGAGACGCTTGAGAGAGTATATGATTTCAATTTACAAATACCATACTGGTGACCCCACAATAGGGATAAAACTTTTTCGTGGAAGGGAGTTTAATAAGACACGTGGCCACTCATTAAAATTAGAAGAAAAGAGGTTTAACCTTAAACTACGTAGAGGGTTCTTTACTGTAAGAGCGGCAAGGATGTGAAATTCCCTTCCACAGGTGGTGGTCTCAGCGGGGGGCATCGATAGTTTCAAGAAACTATTAGATAGGCACCTGAACGACCACAACATACAGGGATATACGAGGTAATACTGACATATTATCACACACATAGGTTGGAGTTGATGGACTTGTTTTTTTTCAACCTCATCTACTATGTAACTGTGTAACTATTGTAGCCTTGGGTTTACTTTAAGGAATGCTTTCTAGCAGAGTTAACAGGCCTGTGATTATCCCTTTCCCTATAGTGCAACAAGGATACATATTTTCCTTATAGTGAAGAATTCACACACAGATGTGTGCTCCTGGAAAAATGCAACACTGAAAATATGTTATTGTAATTAGCAGAAATAAATATATCAACTAAGAAATTATAATTATAAGTGTTCATAATTTAAGAGCATTTTATTATGCTGTATATTTAAAGCAACAATCTGTTGAGAGTTTCATAATTCACTTTTTTATGTGGATTTTATTTAACAAGACAAAGCCAATATGTCTGCCTAACATTTTAATAACTGTGTTTAAGTGAGCAGTACATTTATTCAAGCATGACCCTTTCACTTTACCTGTTAAATAACGTCCTTGCTACTCTTAATGGTAGCACCTTTGGTTTAATGGCCCATAGCGTATTCATTAACCTTGCACTTCTTTTTACATTTAACTTTTTTAAACTTTTTTTTTTAATTCTTTCACATCATCTACTGTATATTTCAGAAACATGGGCCATTCAGATAATCCAGATAACCAAAGTGATGTTAGAATTAAAAATGTTGGATGTTGCCCTTAATAGACAATTATATTTGAGTTACTATGTAATATATCATTTTGGCAACTAGGGCTCACAACATTTCTATTTTGCAAACAAGAGGTTAGGATGACAGTTTTAGGAAAACATAAAATAGCCTAGTCAAAATATAAGCAAATCTGTATATAAATGTTAATTAGTGACGAGCCAAACGTAACTGTGTTTTGTTTCAAGCAGGGTTCTGCAAACACTACTAAAGTTTGGGTGCTGAATCCAAACCTCACTGAAATCAACAAGAGCCAAAAGTTAACAGCACAATTCTGGCCATTGTATGGTCTAACAGGCAAGGCATTCTCAAACTAATTTTATGAGGTCCTGGGCACTACCCTGAAGGACATGTCCCAAAGCACATTAAAAATGCAAAACTTGGGGGGAGGGAGGAGCCGGCAGCCGGACTAGATGGCCGTGTGAGGAGAAAGCTCTCGGAGTCCACAGGTTCCAGCAACTATTATTAGCGACGAGAGACAGTGATTCAGCTACTACACATACCACACACTCCACCATGAACCATGGGGAAGAGGAAAAAGAATGTGCGGCCCCCGCAAACTGACAGAATTTTTGGGGTCGGCCGAGGCTCTGGTGATCCAAGATGGCACCAGCTGCAGCGAGTCCTGGATGTCCTTGGCTAGCAGCTCACCACAAGGCTCTCAACCCAGAGGCATCTGCAACTCTTCACATAGGGGCACACTGCTGAACAACCCTGTGAAAGTCAGCTCCAAGATGTCTACAACACACAGGTATGCAGGGGAGAAAGAGAGAGGGGACAGATCAGAGGACGCCACAAGAGAAATTATTGAATGCATAGATGACTACCCCACAGCAGGCCAGCCTATTTCAGACACCACTCTGAAGGATATGCTGATGTCTCTGAGAGGGTCCCTACACAGAGACATGATCTCTATGGTCACTCAAATTAAAGGAGAAGTGGATGCCATAGGCGAAAGGGTAGATCATGTGGAAACTAAGATGGGCGAGTATGCTGAAGCCCACAACGAGTTACTTGATGCTCATAACTCTGCAGAAAACAAAACTGTCTGATTTAGAGGATCGCTCAAGGAGCAACAATGTCAAATTCAGAGGCATTGATGAATCTGTTCCCCTTGCAGAACTTCAACAGTTATTCTCTGATCTCTTGCCTGAGACACCCAAAAGTGAATTGGTGGTGGAAAGAGCTCACAGATTACCAAAACCTGCATGCTTACCAGAAAATTGACCACGTGATGTAATTGCTAAAATTCATTTTTACCACGTGAAGGAGAATCTGATGCAATTTGCCAGGCAGACGTCTCCCCTACTTGATCCCTATTCCAAGCTGGCCTTATATACGGATCTCTCACAACATACAATGCAGGCTCGCAGAAACCTGGTCTCCCTGACCAAGCTGTACCGGAACAACCACCTCATCCACAATTTGGGGTTCTCGGCCAAACTGATGGTCACCTGGAACCACAAACTCACAGTGTCCTCACTTGAAGAAGGAATGTGACTGGCTAGGCAATGGGGACTAATCCCAAATGAAAAGCAAAATATCCCTCACAGACAGTCGCCTTCTAGAGTGGACCCCTTATGGGAAACAACCCCTGATTGACTATATGTTCACAATAACTTTCCTTCTTTATGCAGTGGTCTGGAGAAACCACTGCATGTTGAATCCCGTGAATCAGGGGGCTAATACCCCCCAGATGATAATGCGGTCAAAACGACTCATTGAGAGAAATCTCTTGTTTTTTACATGTTTTTTTATTTTGTTCTTCCTTTGTTTGAAGGTTCCTATTAACTTTACGCTCACCACGAATGGGAAAGTACTGCACTTCCTGTATATGGGACAAGCCATAAGAATCAACATGATCAGCCCTGCCCGAACATCAGTACTCCATAGATCATTACAGGATAACTCACAGACATATAGGCATCCTCAACATCACTTTATCCTTTCTCTGTGGCAAAGCTTAATAGCTTTTCTAAAGCACTTTCTGATTTCCACCAATGATGTCACTTAAAACCATCTCAATTAATGCCCGTGGCATGAATGGTCCATTTAAAAGGCAGGCCCTATAGAAAGAAGCAAAAAACCTCAAAGGAGACATTCTCTGTGTACAAGAGACACACTTTATGGCCAGCAAGTCTCCTAAGTGTACACACAAGCTGTTCCCTTATGTTTTAACCTCTATGGCGGATGTTAAAAAGAGAGGAACTTTAATTGCCATAAGGAACACTGTATCATTTAAGCTTAATAAAACTCTGTTGAACGCCTTGGGTCGGTAAATAATTTTAGTATGTGACCTAAACAAAGAAGAAGCAATCTATGTTCCTGAATAGAGATGAGCTTCGTGTTCGAGTCGAACATACGTTCGACTCGAACATCGGCTGTTCGATCGTTCGACGAAGATCGAACGATTTGGGCCGTTCGCGCCAAATTCGAGTGACGCGAACGGCCCACAATGCACTACGCCATCGCAGTGTCATCCAGGCGCTGTGATTGGCCAAGCATGCACTGTGACCCCGCATGCTTGGCCAATCACAGCGCCGGCAGCAAGGAGAGCAATGATTGGCCACAGGCAGGATGCCTGTGGCCAATTATTGCTGATGGGGTCTAGTACACGCCCCACACTATAAAAGGCCACCAGCGCGGCGGCCTTGTGTAGTGTGTTCCGGAGCAGGGAAAGAGAAGCATAGGCAGGGACAGTGTCATTTTTTTCCTTTACTAATCCTGGATTCCTTGTGTTTAGGGACAAATAAGGATAGGTAGGGAGAGTGTCAGTGTGTTATTCTGTGCTAAACCTTGTTTGTAGGGACAGAGAGGTACAGTGAGGGAAAGTGTCAGTGTGCTATTCTGTTCTAAACCAATCTTGCTGAACCATATTTGAAATCCTTGAGTTTAGGGACAGAGAGGTACAGTGAGGGAAAGTGTCAGTGTGCTATTCTGTGCTAAATCTTGTTTGTAGGGACAGAGTAGGACAGTGAGTGAAACTGACAGTGTGCTATTCTGTTCTAAACCAATCTTGCTGAACCATATTTGAAATCCTTGAGTTTAGGGACAGAGAGGTACAGTGAGGGAAAGTGTCAGTGTGCTATTCTGTGCTAAATCTTGTTTGTAGGGACAGAGAGGTACAGTGAGTGAAACTGACAGTGTGCTATTCTGTTCTAAACCAATCTTGCTGAACCATATTTGAAATCCTTGAGTTTAGGGACAGAGAGGTACAGTGAGGGAAAGTGTCAGTGTGCTATTCTGTGCTAAATCTTGTTTGTAGGGACAGAGTAGGACAGTGAGTGAAACTGACAGTGTGCTATTCTGTTCTAAACCAATCTTGCTGAACCATATTTGAAATCCTTGAGTTTAGGGACAGAGAGGTACAGTGAGGGAAAGTGTCAGTGTGCTATTCTGTGCTAAATCTTGTTTGTAGGGACAGAGTAGGACAGTGAGTGAAACTGACAGTGTGCTATTCTGTTCTAAACCAATCTTGCTGAACCATATTTGAAATCCTTGAGTTTAGGGACAGAGAAGGACACTCGTGGAAACTATCAGTGTGCTATTCTGTGCTAAATCTTGTTTGTAGGGACAGAGTAGGACAGTGAGTGAAACTGACAGTGTGCTATTCTGTTCTAAACCAATCTTGCTGAACCATATTTGAAATCCTTGAGTTTAGGGACAGAGAAGGACACTCGTGGAAACTATCAGTGTGCTATTCTGTGCTAAATCTTGTTTGTAGGGACAGAGTAGGACAGGGAGTGAAACTGACAGTGTGCTATTCTGTTCTAAACCAATCTTGCTGAACCATATTTGAAATCCTTGAGTTTAGGGACAGAGAAGGACACTCGTGGAAACTATCAGTGTGCTATTCTGTGCTAAATCTTGTTTGTAGGGACAGAGTAGGACAGTGAGTGAAACTGACAGTGTGCTATTCTGTTCTAAACCAATCTTGCTGAACCATATTTGAAATCCTTGAGTTTAGGGACAGAGAAGGACACTCGTGGAAACTATCAGTGTGCTATTCTGTGCTAAATCTTGTTTGTAGGGACAGAGTAGGACAGTGAGTGAAACTGACAGTGTGCTATTCTGTTCTAAACCAATCTTGCTGAACCATATTTGAAATCCTTGAGTTTAGGGACAGAGAAGGACACTCGTGGAAACTATCAGTGTGCTATTCTGTGCTAAATCTTGTTTGCAGGGACAGAGAAGGACAGTGAGGGAAACTGTCAGTGTGCTATTCTGTGCTAAACCAATCTTGCTGAAGCATATTGCAAATCCTTGTGTTTAGGGACAGAGAAGGATAGGCAGGGGACAGTGTCAGTGTCATTGTTGCTAAGCCTCCTGCACAGTATACACCTGAAGGTAGCCCTTATTGCTGTTTTTCCCATCTCCCTGCAGGCCATCCATTAAAATGTCTGGAAGGCAAACAAGGAGAGGCAGACAGTCAGGAGGCAAAAAAAGAGGGCAAGCAGGCTCTGTGTCTGGGGGCAACAGTGCTGGTCGTGGATGCGGTGCATTGTCATCAGCACATGGCCATGGGACACGCTTGTCCTTCTTTTCGGCAGCTGGACATGTTGAGCCACATCATGCCGAAGACTTGGTAGAGTGGATGACCAAGCCCACCTCATCCTCCTCATCCTCTCTCACCCAGGCACAGGGTATGGACAAAGCAGCTGCCAAAGCGTCCTCTTCTCTGGTATCATTATCTTCATTAGTCAATCCTTCCCTAGACCCACCATGTCCTCCTCCTGAGGAGTCCCCCAAACTGTTTGAGCACAGTGTTGGGTACATGCTCCAGGAGGATGCCCAGCGTTTCGAAGGATCTGATGATGATACCCAGCTAGAGGAAGGCAGTAGCGTGAGAGCAGAGAGAGGGCATGCTCAAGAAGGACACCAATCTGGCAGTCATGCTCCAGCAGCTGCAGCATACTGCCAGATTGGCTCCAGTGATGAGGAGGGAGGGGATGATGAGGTCACTGACTCCACGTGGGTGCCTAATAGGAGAGAGGAGGAGGAGGAGGATGAGGAGGAGGCACATCTCCAACGAGTCAGGATGCCCTTGAGTGGCCAGCGTATGGGCAGCACACCGACGGAATCACACCGCAGAGCTCCGCCTGTGCAGGGCGCTGCCTCTGCCCGTCATTCAAAAAGTTATTTGGTGTGGGCCTTTTTTGAGGCGAGTGCATCAGATCGCACAGCTGCTGTTTGCAACATATGTCTCAAGCGTATATCGCGTGGCCAAAACATCAGCCGCTTGGGCACCACATGCTTGATCAGACATATGTTGACCTGCCATGCAGCTCGTTGGCAAGCCTACCTTAAAGACCCACACCAAAGAACAAAGCGGACCTCTCCTTGCACCGCATCAGCTGGGATCTCAAAACCCACTATACCTTCAGTCCTCTCTGAAACCTGCACTGAGAGGAATGAAGGTGTAGAATTAGGTGTGTCACAGCCCAGTACTTGCGGCCACTCTGCTAGCAGTACACCGACGTCCGATTCTAGCAGGCAAATTTCCCTGCCCCAGCTGCTGGACCGTCGAAAGAAGTTCACTCCCAGCCATCCACATGCACCAGCGGTTGAATGCTAGCTTGGCTAAATTGCTAGCGCTTCAACTGCTGCCTTTTCAGTTGGTAGACTCGGCCCCCTTCCGTGAGTTTGTGCAATGTGCGGTTCCTCAGTGGCAGGTTCCCAAACGCCACTTTTTCTCACGGAAGGCGATTCCGGCTCTCTACAGGCATGTGGAAGGCAATGTCTTGGCCTCGCTGGACAGGGCGGTCAGCGGTAAGGTGCATATTACCGCTGACTCATGGTCCAGCAGGCATGGACAGGGACGTTACCTTTCTTTCACGGCCCATTGGGTCACTCTTTTGGCAGCTGGGAAGGATGCAGGACAAGGTGCAGTAGTGTTGGAGGTTGTTCCACCGCCACGCCTCCAAAATGCTACTACTGGTTGTGACACACCTCTCTCCTCCACCCCCTCCTCTTCTTCTTCCTCCATGGCCTCTTCCTGTGGTTTGTCCTTGGAACCAGCGGTGCTCCGTAGGCGTTCAAGGGGCTACGCAAGTACGCAGGCAAAAAGATGCCATGCCGTGCTTGCGCTGGTGTGTTTGGGGGACAGAAGCCACACTGGGGCAGAGGTCCTGTCTGCTCTGCAGGGGCAGGCTGAGAGGTGGTTGACGCCACGCCAGCTTAAGCCAGGAATGGTGGTTTGCGACAATGGCACCAACCTCCTCTCCGCCCTCCGACAGGGACAACTGACCCATGTGCCCTGTATGGCTCACGTCCTTAACCTGGTGGTGCAGCGGTTCTTGGGCAGGTACCCGGGCTTACAGGATGTCCTGAGGCAGGCCAGGAAAGTCTGTGTTCATTTCCGCAGATCTTATAATGCCAGTGCTCGCCTGGCTGAGCTGCAAAAGGAGTTGAAACCTGCCCAAGAACCGCCTTATATGTGACATGCCCACCAGGTGGAACTCAACGTTGGCCATGCTGCAGCGGCTGCACACGCAGCAGAGGGCCATCAATAAGTACCTGTGCGACTACGGCACCAGGACAGGGTCAGGGGAGCTCGGGTTTTTTTCACCACGCCAGTGGGGCATGATCAGGGATGCATGCACTGTCCTGGCACCATTTGAGGAGGCCATGAGGATGGTGAGCAGTGACAGTGCATGCATCAGTGACACTGTACCTCTTGTCCACCTGTTGGAGCACACGCTGCGTGGAATAATGGACAGGGCACTTGAGGCAGAACAGAGGCAGGAAGAGGAGGACTTCCTTGCCTCTCAAGGCCCCCTTTACCCAGACAGTGTTCCTTCTGTCCCACCCATCGCACAGGAAGAGGAGGAGGAGGAGGAGGAGGATTGTGTCAGCATGGAGGTGGAGGCTGGCACTCAGCATCATCAGCAGCAGTCTTTTAGGGATGATTTACAGTCCCAAGAAACCAGTGGACTTGTACGTGGCTGGGAGGAGGTGGCTGCGGATCATGTCGTCCTTAGTGACCCAGAGGACTCCGGACTGAATGCCTCAGCTAACCTACGCTGCATGGCCTCCCTGATCCTGCAAAGTCTGTGGAAGGATCCTCGTATTCTTCGGATCAAGGAGAGGGACCATTACTGGCTGGCCACTCTCCTTGATCCACGGTACAAGGGTAAGGTTGCGGACCTTATGTTACCGTCGCAGAGGGAGCAGAGGATGAGACAACTCTGGGAGGCCTTGCAGAAAGGTCTGTGCAACGCGTTCCCAGAGACTGGGAGGTTACAAACTCCTGGTCCTGGACAACGAGTTGCTGAGGCTTCGGGCAGTCAAAGAAGGAGCGGTGGGGAAGGTGGCCGTCTGACCGATGCGTTCAGACAATTCTTTAGTCCGCAGCCCCAAAGTATGATCGTTTCCAGCAACCATCGCCAGCGTCTGATATACATGGTGCAGGAATACCTAGGGGCAAGGTCAGACTTGGACACCTTCCCCACCGAAAATCCTCTGGCTTACTGGGTCTTGAGGATGGATCACTGGCCAGAGCTTGCACAGTATGCAATTGAGCTACTGGCCTGTCCTGCATCCAGCGTTCTTTCAGAACGCACATTCAGTGCTGCTGGAGGATTTGTCACGGATCACAGGGTGCGCCTGTCCACCGACTCGGTTGATCGACTGACTTTCATCAAGATGAACCAGTCTTGGATCACCACCAGCTACCACACACCTGATGCTGATATAACAGACTAATTGATTTTAAAATGTCACATCCCTTCAAGACTGATGCTGATGCTGAGTTCCTGTGCTGTTATGTTGACTAGCTATCCTCCTCCTCCTCCTAAATGATCCGATTAATGATGATAGCTTGGAAGATCATTTTGGTTTATGGGTGCCACCACCAGTGGCTAAGGCCCAATTTTTCAGCCCCTGTTTAACAGGGGCGTGTAATTACAATTTTTGATGCAATACTTTGCAACAGGCCTCATTGCTGTGCTCCAAGTACAGTATCTGTGAGGGGTTGCAGTGTTGTGCCACCAGTGCCTAAGGCCCAATTTTTCAGCCCCTGTTCAACAGGGGCATGCAATTATAATTATTGATCTAATAATTCACAGCAGGGCCCATTGCTGCACCCACCAAGAGTAACTGTCAGGCCTTACAGTGTTGTGTCAACACCACCACCACCACCACCAAAGGCTCAATTTTTAAGCACCTGTTCAACAGGGGCATGCAATTATAATTATTGATCTAATAATTCACAGCAGGGCCCATTGCTGCGCCCACCAAGAGTAACTGTCAGGCCTTACAGTGTTGTGTCAACACCACCAACACCACCACGACCACCACCACCACCAAAGGCCAAATTTTTCAGCCCCTGTTCAACAGGGGCATGCAATTATAATTATTGATCTAATAATTCACAGCAGGGCCCATTGCTGCGCCCACCAAGAGTAACTGTCAGGCCTTACAGTGTTGTGTCAACACCACCACCACCACCACCAAAGGCCAAATTTTTCAGCCCCTGTTCAACAGGGGCATGCAATTATAATTATTGATCTAATAATTCACAGCAGGGCCCATTGCTGCGCCCACCAAGAGTAACTGTCAGTCCTTACAGTGTTGTGGCACCAGCACCACCATCAAAGGCCCAATTTTTACTACCACTGTTCAACAATTATATGTTATTACAATTCCTGATATAATAGTTGACAGCAGGGCGTTCCAGCACCCACCAACAGTAACTGTGAGTGCTTACAGTGTTGTGCCAACACCAACACCTAAGGGGCCAATTTCTGCAGAGTATATACGGCAGGTCCCTACTTTCAAACATCCAACTTACAAACGACTACTACTTGCAAACAGAAGAAGACAACAGGAAGTGAGAGGAAATCTACCCCTTGGAAGGAAAATTCTCTCCTGTAAGAATTAATATGAGAGAAAGGTGTCTCCTCTCTACTGATGCTTTATCACCAATCCTTGTTTCAATAAAAACACCACATTTCAAAATCAGTTGTCATTGGGACGCAAAGTGAGGTGAAATGTTCTGAACAGGGGCACAGACAGCAAAACAAATGTTACAGGGGTGATAACCCTTCCCTATGTTTTCCAAAAAGCTTAAAAATAGGTATTTGGGCTGGAGCTACACTTAAACAATGTAGCTGTTCAAAATTACAAACAGATTCTACATAAGAACAAACCTACAGTCCCTGTCTTGTATGCACCGCCTGTATACGGCTGTTCAAAGTAAATATGGGGCCTTTTTTATTTTGTGTGCGGGGTTCCCCTTAATATCCATACAAGACCCAAAGGGGCTGGTAATGGGCTGGGGTAGGGGGGGGGTGATGGGGTAGCTATGCCATTTTTCTTAAAGATTTTCATCCATATTACCGGGACCAGACATTACATTAAAGCCGCAAGCAGTTTTAAATGGCTTTTTTTTTCTTTAGAAATGTAATTTTGTGCAGGGACAGTTCTAAACACGGGAAACACGTGGCACTTCACAGGCATACTTTAGACACCCCCCAGGTACAATATTTAAAGGAATATTTGACTTTTTTTTTTTCACTTTATGCATCATTAAAATGACTGCTCCCGGAAAACGTCCGTTTTTAAAACTTCTTTTTGCATTGATACATGTCCCCTGGTGCAGAACCCGGGTTCCCAAACTCTGTTTAGGACAATAACATGGATAATAGTCGTTATAATTAGCACTTTAGAATCCGAACGTTCGTATCCATTGTATTTAATAGGGTTCTAATGTTCGTGCGAACTTTCGGTCCATTCGCGGGGGTGTTCGGCTCATCACTATTCCTGAAAAAGGTAATAAAAAAAGTTAACACTTTGAAAGGGACTGTTATTAATATGCGGAGACTTTAATGCAGTTCCAAATAATAAGATGGACTCAAACAACCCTAACGCATCACGCTAGATTATCCAGTCTTTCCTCCATAAGGAAGGCCTTTATGATGTGTGACCGTGCTTAAACCCATCCGAAAAAGACTATACCTACTACTCTGCACCTCACAGATCCTATACATATATAAACTTGTTTGTAACTGACCTATAACTGCTTTCCCGCTCAGTGGAGGCGAAAATCCACCCGATCACTTGGTCAGATCATGCACCAGAACTGCATTCTGTTGAACCAGCATATATGTGGCGCAATAATGTTTCGCTTTTTTCTAAGTGCCAGTTGCGGGAGGATATAAGACTAAATATTATTGACTTTTTTCAAAGAAACTCTACACCAGAGGTTGAGGTCTCTACTATTTGGTGTGCCCATAAGGCATACTTTAGGGGTTTGCTTTTACAGATGGCATCAAGGGAAAGGAGGAGTAAGATGCAAGCTATTTAATCCCTTCTCACTAAAATCAAGACCCTTGAATCTCAACAAAGCTACATTATCTTTAACCCTAGAACAGGAATTGCTAGAATGTAGGACAACACTGAAATATCCCCTAATAACCAACTATGTAAATTCCCTACGTAGATTAAAAGCCCAACACTACTCACAGGGCAACATGGCGACCAAAATGTTAGCTAATCTTATCAATTGAAGACAAGCTAAATCCAAACTGTCCTCTATGCGTGACTGCGACACCCAAAACATGGTGTTTCATCCAAAATACATAGCAAATGCCTTTCAAAGATATTACAACAACCTATACAACCTCACAGATCCCATAACACCTCAACCTAGTGAAGAACTTATTTCTGATTTTTTGAAGTCAGTCTCCCTTCCTAAATAATCAGAGAAGGCTCTAAGAGAACTCAATTCTCCTCTTAACCATGCTGAGATTCAACAAGTCATTAGATCTTTACCAAACATCAAGCCCCCCCGGGGCTGATGGCTTTACAGACAAATTTTACAAAACATACCAAGAAATATTTGTCCCACAATTAACTCTCCTATTTAACCAAGCTGCGTCTACTGTTTAATTTACTACAGCTTGTAGAACTCAAAAATATCCCCACTGTGCTCCTCATCCTAGATGCTAAAAAAGCATTCGACCGGGTACACTGGGGGTATCTTCAAGCCACTCTTTCTAAATTCGGGTGCCAGGGCTTTGCCTTAGCAGCGATTTCTGCCTTTTACTTTACCCCATCAGCAAATGTATTTACTTCTAATGTGTTCTCAGATGAATTCTCAATATCTAATGGCACCAGGCATGGATGTCCTCTTGCTCCTCTAATTATTACTTTAGTAATGGAGCCCCTGGCTGAGACTTTTAGAATGTCCTCTGAGGTGACAGGGATTACAGTGGCACAACGTCAGCATAAAATAGGGTTGTTTGCTGATGACGTGGTGTTGACCAATCTGGAGTCTTCCCTGAGAGCAGCAGAACAGATTATAACCGACTTTTCAAAGTCTCCTTCTAAAAGATTAACATCGCTAAGTCTACCATTTTACCGATAAATATAAAAAAAATCTGCAATGGTATATATGAAATCCCAATTTCCATATACGTTGTGAGGGTGCGACTTTGTGCGACCTTCAAGAGGGTTGGTTTATGCCAGATTTGGTAAAGAAAGACATGCTGATGGAACAGCTGTGTCTTGGGCTATTTAGTTCAGAGGTGATTATGGAACAGGGCTCCACCCAACAGAGAGGAAGTCTGTGTGCATGGGGGTCAGCTGGACTCTCATCCTCTGAGTGGAGTCAAAGGCGGTGCATGTCTGCAGGAGGCAGACACCGTTAGTGATACAGCAACAAAGGTGCTGACCAGGAGAAGCTAGGAGAAAGCTGAAACTCTTGGACACTGTGTGGGTCTGAGGAACAGACCGTCAGGCCTAGGCTAAAGGCCTGGATCACTAGAAGGTAAAGCTACGAGGCTACTGTTAGTATGAAAGATACAGGAATGGTGGAACCCCCCTGTGAATACTACAGACGTGTTTGTGAACTGTTGTGCTTTTAAATAAAAATGGGCTACCATGCCCTTAAACAGAGTTGCTGACTGGCTTGCATCACTAAAAAATGCATCTACTACGAGAGCTAACAACCCCCAATCTTACAACGTGGATACCCAAAAAAACACCATATTTAGGTGTTATGCTAACAGTTCCCCCCTCCTGCACCTATGACACAAATATTTTACCTCTTATTAAGACAATTACCCAAAGTTTAAAAAATATCAAACAATATGAATTGACTTGGTTGGGATGTGCTGTAGCCTTCAAAATGTTAGTGCTCCCAAAGATACTTAACTATTTCAGAACTATACCTATTCACATACCCAATAGCTTTTTCCAGCAAGTAAACTCTGTGATCAGGCGCTTCCTGTGGCAAGGTAAAAGGGCTAAGTTTATAAAGGATATGGCCTTAGAAGGAGAAGAGGACAATTCATTCTCCTTTTTACAGATACGTCACATCTTGGGTCAACATTCCTTAACCACTTAACGACCGCTCACTGTATATATACGTCGGCAGAATGGCACCGACAGGCACAATCACGTAGAGTGTACGTGATTGCCTTTGTACAGTTGGGGGGTCCAATCGGACCCCCCTCCTATACAGTGAGCGGTGGCTAAGTGTCCGGGAGCGTTCCGGGATGAGGGGGCAGCCATTCGTTTCTGGCCACCCCCTCGCGATCGCTCCCGGCGAATGGAAATGCCCCCTCTGACTGTGTCAGACAGAGGGAGCAGGAGGAAGTGATGTCATCTCTGGTGCGGCGCTCACATATACCGAGCGCCGTACAAGAGAAGACATCAGGTCAGTGCACACAACACTACACTGACACCAGGACACATAGGGACATAAATCGCCCCCCCAGGCCCCCCCAGACACCCCAGATCACCCCCCAGATCACCCCCCCAGCCCCCAGTCACAGTGTCACTGATTGCAGTGACCATTTATTTAGTGATCACTGCAATCAGTGACATTTGTGACTGTAAAAGTGTCACCAAAGTTTAGTCTTAGGTCCAGTGTAGCCCCCTAACCCCCCCTAATAAAGGTTTAACCCCCTGATCACCCCCCAGATAACCCTTTCACCCCCTATCACCACTGTCGCTAAGCGATCATTTTTCTGATCGCTGTCTTAGCGTCAGTGATGCCGATCGGCAGCCAGTAATTTTTTTTAGGTTTGCTGCATGTTTTTATCGCGTCAGGTACCCCAAAATATTATCTAATAAAGGTTTAACCCCCTTGATCGCCCCCCAGGTAACCCTTTCACCCCCTATCACCACTGTCACTAAGCGATCGTTTTTCTAAACGCTGTCTTAGTGTCTGTGATTCAGATCGGTAGCCGGTAATTTTTTTTAGGTTCGCCGCAGGTTTTTATAGCATCAGGTACCCCAATATATTATCTAATAAAGGTTTAACCCCCTTGATCGCCCCCCAGGTAACCCTTTCACCCCCTATCACCACTGTCGCTAAGCAATTGTTTTTCTAAACGCTGTCTTAGTGTCGGTGATGCAGATCGGTAGCCAGTAATTTTTTTTAGGTTCGCCGCATGTTTTTATAGCGTCAGGTACCCCAATATATTATCTAATAAAGGTTTAACCCCCTTGATCGCCCCCCAGGTAACCCTTTCACCCCCATCACCACTGTCACTAAGCGATCGTTTTTCTAAACGCTGTCTTAGTGTCGGTGATGCAGATCGGTAGCTGGTAATTTTTTTTAGGTTCGCCGCAGGTTTTTATAGCGTCAGGTACCCCCATATATTATCTAATAAAGGTTTTAACCCCCTGATTGCCCCTAGTTAACCCTTTCACCAGTGATCACCATATAAGTGTTACAGGTGACGCTGGTTAGTTAGTTTGCTTTTTATAGTGTCAGGGCACCCGCCGTGTATATAACCCAATAAAGGTTTAACCCCCTGATCGCCCGGCGGGTGATATCAATTAGGTTTTAGCGTCAGAGAGGGTCTGCGTCACACCCCAGGCAGCGTCAGGTTAGTGCCAGTAACGCTAACACCCACGCGTGAAGCATACACCCCCCTTAGTGGTATAGTATCTGAACAGATCAATATCTGATCTGATCAGATCTATACTTGCGTCCCCAGCAGTTTAGGGTTCTCAAAAACGCAGTGTTAGCGGGATCAGCCCAGATACCTGCTGGCACCTGCGTTTTGCCCCTCCGTCCAGCACAGGCCACCCAAGTGCAGTATCGATCGATCACTG
Organism: Rana muscosa; assembly: GCA_029206835.1. Lineage (NCBI taxonomy): Eukaryota > Metazoa > Chordata > Amphibia > Anura > Ranidae > Rana > Rana muscosa. The sequence goes on from CM055116.1 coordinate 1,015,007,015, forward strand.
TCACTTACAAAACAAAAACACACATAACTGCAGCGTTCGCAGAGACAGGCCTGATCCCTGCGACTCCAGTGCTGTAGGAGGTGATTTCACCACCACAGTTAAAAAAAAAAAGCAAATATGCCGAAGCATTGGGGCAGCAGGGGCGGAGGAGCGATTTAACTCCTAATGCCGCGTACATACGGTCGAAATTCCGACGGAGGCTTGCCCGTGGAAAAGTCCGACCATGTGTGTACGGCATAACTTTTTTGCGGGAGGATGCCCCCATGCTTCGGCATATATAAATGGTGCGTGTATGCCCATCATTGGAAGTGGGTGGATGAAGGGCGGTATTCTAATGGTGGGCATACCCACCGATCAATCTCTTTTTTCGTTCAGCCAACTGGCTGCATGAAAAAAAAAGATTACAATACATGTCCAACAAGGACCAGCAACGTACTGGTATGTTGCTGGACTTTGAATGTTTATACCAGAATGATGCCTGCGGGTTTAGGTATCATCTTGGTATCATTCTTTTCAGCCTGCGGCCGGCTTTCATGTAAAAGCAATCCTAGCGGCTAATTAGCCTCTGGACTGCTTTTACAAGCAGTGGGAGGGAATGCCCCCCCGGATATAAAAAGCGCCATTGGGAAATTGGGAAAGCATTTTATCACACCGATCTTGGTGTGGTCAGTTGCTTTGAGGGCAGAGGAAAAATCTAGGGTCTAGAAGACCCCAGTTTTTTCAAAAAAAGAGTACCTGTCACTACCTATTGCTATCATAGGGGATATTTACATTCCCTGAGATAACAATAAAAATGATAAAAAAAAAAAAAAATACTTGGAAGGAACAATTTAAAAATAAAATAAAAAAGCAAAATTAATAATAAAAAAAAGAAAAAAAAAAAAGCACCCCTGTCCTGCCCTGCTCTTGCCCAATGGCGAACGCAAGCGTCGGTCTGGCGTCATATGTAAACAGCAATTGCACCATGCATGTGAGGCATCACCGCGAAGGTCAGATCAAGGGCAATCATTTTAGCAGTAGACCTCCTCTGTAAATCTACTGGGGTAACCTGTAAAGGCTTTTAAAGGCTTTTAAAAATGTATGTAGTTTGTCGCCAATGCGCGTTTGTGTGAAATTTTAAAGCATGTCGTGTTTGGTATCTATGTACTCGGCCTAAGATCATCTTTTTTATTTCATCAAACATTTGGGCAATATAGTGTGTTTTAGTGCATTAAAATTAAAAAAGTGTATTTTTTAACCCAAAAAATGCGTTTGAAAAATCGCTGCGCAAATACTGTGTAGAAAAAAAAATGCAACACCCACCATTTTAATCTGTAGGGCCTTTGCTTTAAAAATATATATAATGTTTGGGGGTTCAACATAATTTTCTTGCAAAAAAAAAATGTTTTCATGTAAACAAAAAGTGTCAAAAAGGGCTTTGTCTTCAAGTGGTTAGAAGAGTGGATGTAAGCTTCCTAATGTTGTGTATAAAATGCCAGAACAGTTCAAAACCCCCCCAAATGACCCCATTTTGGAAAGTAGACACCCCAAGCTATATACTGAGAGGCATGTCGAGTCCATGGAATATTTTATATGTTGACCCAAGTTGCGGAAAAATGACAATTTTTTTATTTTTTTTATTTTTTTTTGCACAAAGTTGTCACTAAATGATATATTGCTCAAACATGTCATGGGCATATGTGGAATTACACCCCAAAATACATTCTGTTGCTTCTCCTGAGTAGTGATGAGCCGAACACCCCCGGGTTCGGTTCGCACCAGAACCCGCGAACGGACCGAAAGTTCGTACGAACATTAGAACCCTTTTAAATACAATGGATGCGAACGTTCGAATTCTAAAGTGCTAATTATAACAACTATTATGCATGTTATTGTCCTAAAAAGGGTTTGGGAACCCGGGTTCTGCACCAGGGGACATGTATCAATGCAAAAAGAAGTTTTAAAAACGGTCGTTTTTCGGGAGCAGTCATTTTAATGATGCATAAAGTGAAAAAAAAATGTCAAATATTCCTTTAAATATCGTACCTGGGGGGTGTCTAAAGTATGCCTGTGAAGTGCCACGTGTTTCCCGTGTTTAGAACTGTCCCTGCACAAAATGACACTTCTAAAGGAAAAAAAAGCCATTTAAAACTGCTTGCGGCTTTAATGTAATGTCTGGTCCCGGTAATATGGATGAAAATCTTTAAGAAAAATGGCATAGCTACCCCATGACCCCCCCCTACCCCAGCCCATTACCAGCCCCTTTGGGTCTTGTATGGATATTAAGAGGAACCCCGCACATAAAATAAAAAAGGCCCTATATACTCTGAACAGCCGTATACAGGCGGTGCATACAAGACAGGGACTGTAGGTTTGTTCTTATGTAGAATCTGTTTGTAATTTTGAACAGGTACATTGTTGAAGTGTAGCTCCAGCCCAAAAATCTATTTTTAAACTTTTTGGAAAACATAGGTAAGGGTTATCACCCCTGTAACATTTGTTTTGCTGTCTGTGCCCCTGTTCAGAACATTTCACCTCACTTTCCGCCCCAATGTCAACTGTTTTTGAAATGTGGTGTTTTTCTTGAAACAAGGATTGCTGATAAAGCATCAGTACAGAGGAGACACCTTTCTCCCATATTTATTCTTACAGGAGAGAATTTTCCTTCCTAGGGGTAGATTTCCTCTCACTTCCTGATGTCTTCTTGCGTTTGCAAGTAGGAGTCGTTTGTAAGTTGGATGTTTGAAAGTAGGGACCTGCCGTATATACTCTGCAGAAATAGGCCCCTTAGTTGTTGGTGTTGGCACAACACTGTAAGCACTCACAGTTACTCTTGGTTGGTGCTGGAACGCCCTGCTGTCAACTATTATATCAGGAATTTTAATTACATATAATTGTTGAACAGTGGTAGTAAAAATTGGGCCTTTGATGGTGGTGCTGGTGCCACAACACTGTAAGCCCTGACAGTTACTCTTGGTGGGTGCAGCAATGGGCCCTGCTGTGAATTATTAGATCAAGAATTGTAATTGCATGCCCCTGTTGAACAGGGGCTGAAAAATTGGGCCTTTCGTGGTGGTGGTGGTGGTGGTGGTGTTGCCACAACACTGTAAGCCCTCAGAGTTACTCTTGGTGGGTGCAGGAATGGGCCCTGCTGTGAATTATTAGATCAAGAATTGTAATTACATGCCCCTTTTGAACAGGGGCTGAAAAATTGGGCCTTTCGTGGTGGTGGTGTTGCCACAACACTGTAAGCCCTCAGAGTTACTCTTGGTGGGTGCAGGAATGGGCCCTGCTGTGAATTATTAGATCAAGAATTGTAATTACATGCCCCTTTTGAACAGGGGCTGAAAAATTGGGCCTTTCGTGGTGGTGGTGGTGGTGGTGGCGTTGCCACAACACTGTAAGCCCTCAGAGTTACTCTTGGTGGGTGCAGCAATGGGCCCTGCTGTGAATTATTAGATCAAGAATTGTAATTGCATGCCCCTGTTGAACAGGGGCTGAAAAATTGGGCCTTAGGCACTGGTGGCACAACACTACAACCCCTCACAGATACGTTACTTGGAGCACAGCAATGAGCCCTGTTGCAAAGTATTGCTTCAAAAATTGTAATGACACGCCCCTGTTAAACAGGGGCTGAAAAATTGGGCCTTAGGCACTGGTGCCACAACACTCCAACCCCTCACAGATACTGTACTTGGAGCACAGCAATGAGCCCTATGGCAAATTATTGCTAAAAAAATTGTAATTACACGCCCCTGTAAAACAGGGGCTGAAAAATTGGGCCTTAGCCACTGGTGGCGGCACCCATAAACAAAAATGATCTTCCAAGCTATCATCATCAATCGTATCATTGAGGACTCGGAGGAGGAGGATAGCCAGTCAACATAACAGCACAGGCACTCAGCATCAGCATCAGTCTTGAAGGGATGTGACATGTTAAAATCAATTAGTCTGTTATATCAGCATCAGGTGTGTGGTAGCTGGTGGTGATCCAAGACTGGTTCATCTTGATGAAAGTCAGTCGATCAACCGAGTCGGTGGACAGGCGCACCCTGTGATCCGTGACAAATCCTCCAGCAGCACTGAATGTGCGTTCCGAAAGAACGCTGGATGCAGGACAGGCCAGTAGCTCAATTGCATACTGTGCAAGCTCTGGCCAGTGATCCATCCTCAAGACCCAGTAAGCCAGAGGATTTTCGGTGGGGAAGGTGTCCAAGTCTGACCTTGCCCCTAGATATTCCTGCACCATGTTTATCAGACGCTGACGATGGTTGCTGGAACCGATCATACTTTGGGGCTGCGGACTAAAGAATTGTCTGAACGCATCGGTCAGACGGCCACCTTCCCCACCGCTCCTTCTTTGACTGGCCGAAGCCTCAGCAACTCGTTGTCCAGGACCAGGAGTTTGTAACCTCCCAGTCTCTGGGAACGCGTTGCACAGACCTTTCTGCAAGGCCTCCCGGAGTTGTCTCATCCTCTGCTCCCTCTGCGAAGGTAACATAAGGTCCGCAACCTTACCCTTGTACCGTGGATCAAGGAGAGTGGCCAGCCAGTAATGGTCCCTCTCCTTGATCCGAAGAATACGAGGATACTTCCGCAGACTTTGCAGGATCAGGGAGGCCATGCAGCGTAGGTTTGCTGAGGCATTCGCTCCGGAGTCCTCTGGGTCACTAAGGACGACATGATCCGCAGCCACCTCCTCCCAGCCACGTACAAGTCCACTGGTTTCTTGGGACTGTAAATCATCCCTAAAAGACTGCTGCTGATGATGCTGAGTGCCAGCCTCCACCTCCATGCTGACACAATCCTCCTCCTCCTCCTCCTCCTCCTCCTCCTCTTCCTCTTCCTGTGCGATGGGTGGGACAGAAGGAACACTGTCTGGGTAAAGGGGGCCTTGAGAGGCAAGGAAGTCCTCCTCTTCCTGCCTCTGTTCTGCCTCAAGTGCCCTGTCCATTATTCCACGCAGCGTGTGCTCCAACAGGTGGACAAGAGGTACAGTGTCACTGATGCATGCACTGTCACTGCTCACCATCCTCGTGGCCTCCTCAAATGGTGCCAGGACATTGCATGCATCCCTGATCATGCCCCACTGGCGTGGAGAAAAAAAACCAAGCTCCCCTGACCCTATCCTGGTGCCGTAGTCGCACAGGTACTCATTGATGGCCCTCTGCTGTGTGTGCAGCCGCTGCAGCATGGCCAACGTTGAGTTCCACCTGGTGGGCATGTCACATATAAGGCGGTTCTTGGGCAGGTTCAACTCCTTTTGCAGCTCAGCCAGGCGAGCACTGGCATTATAAGATCTGCGGAAATGCACACAGACTTTCCTGGCCTGCCTCAGGACATCCTGTAAGCCCGGGTACCTGCCCAAGAACCGCTGCACCACCAGGTTAAGGACGTGAGCCACACAGGGCACATGGGTCAGTTGTCCCTGTCGGAGGGCGGAGAGGAGGTTGGTGCCATTGTCGCAAACCACCATTCCTGGCTTAAGCTGGCGTGGCGTCAACCACCTCTCGGCCTGGCCCTGCAGAGCAGACAGGACCTCTGCCCCAGTGTGGCTTCTGTCCCCCAAACACACCAGCGCAAGCACGGCATGGCATCTTTTTGCCTGCGTACTTGCGTAGCCCCGTGAACGGCTACGGAGCACCGCTATTTCCAAGGACAAACCACAGGAAGAGGCCATGGAGGAAGAAGAAGAGGAGGGGGTGGAGGAGAGAGGTGTGTCACAACCAGTAGTAGCATTTTGGAGGCGTGGCGGTGGAACAACCTCCAACACTACTGCACCTTGTCCTGCATCCTTCCCAGCTGCCAAAAGAGTGACCCAATGGGCCGTGAAAGAAAGGTAACGTCCCTGTCCATGCCTGCTGGACCATGAGTCAGCGGTAATATGCACCTTACCGCTGACCGCCCTGTCCAGCGAGGCCAAGACATTGCCTTCCACATGCCGGTAGAGAGCCGGAATAGCCTTCCGTGAGAAAAAGTGGCGTTTGGGAACCTGCCACTGAGGAACCGCACATTGCACAAACTCACGGAAGGGGGCCGAGTCTACCAACTGAAAAGGCAGCAGTTGAAGCGCTAGCAATTTAGCCAAGCTAGCATTCAACCGCTGGGCATGTGGATGGCTGGGAGTGAACTTCTTTCGACGGTCCAGCAGCTGGGGCAGGGAAATTTGCCTGCTAGAATCGGACGTCGGTGTACTGCTAGCAGAGTGGCCGCAAGTACTTGGCTGTGACACACCTAATTCTACACCTTCATTCCTCTCAGTGCATGTTTCAGAGAGGACTGAAGTTATAGTGGGGTTGGAGATCCCAGCTGATGCGGTGCAAGGAGAGGTCCGCTTTGTTCTTTGGTGTGGGTCTTTGAGGTAGGCTTGCCAACGAGCTGCATGGCAGGTCAACATATGTCTGGTCAGGCATGTGGTACCCAAGCGGCTGATGTTTTGGCCACGCGATATACGCTTGAGACATATGTTGCAAACAGCAGCTGTGCGATCTGATGCACTAGCCTCAAAAAAGGCCCACACCAAGGAACTTTTTGAATGACGGGCAGAGGCAGCGCCCTGCACAGGCGGAGCTCTGCGGTGTGATTCCGTTGGTGTACTGCCCTTACGCTGGCCACCAAAGGGCATCCTGCCTCGTTGGAGATGTGCCTCCTCCTCATCCTCCTCCTCCTCCTCTCTCCTATTAGGCACCCACGTGGAGTCAGTGACCTCATCATCCCCTCCCTCCTCATCACTGGAGCCAATCTGGCAGTATGCTGCAGCTGCTGGAACATGACTGCCAGATTGGTGTCCTTCTTGAGCATCCCCTCTGTCTGCTCTCACGCTACTGCCTTCCTGTAGCTGGGTTTCATCATCAGACCCTTCGAAACGCTGGGCATCCTCCTGGAGCATGTACCCAACACTGTGCTCAAACAGTTTGGGGGACTCCTCAGGAGGAGGACATGGTGGGTCTAGGGAAGGAGTGACTGATGATGAGTCTGACATTGATACCAGGGAAGAGGACGCTTTGGCAGCTGCTTTGCCAGTACCCTGAGCCTGGGTGAGAGAGGATGAGGAGGAGGAGGAGGGCTTGGTCATCCACTCTACCAAGTCTTCGGCATGATGTGGCTCAACATGTCCAGCTGCCGAAAAGAAGGACAAGCGTGTCCCATGGCCATGTGCTGATGACAATGCACCGCGTCCACGACCAGCACTGTTGCCCCCAGACACAGAGCCTGCTTGCCCTCTTTTATTGCCTCCTGACTGTCTGCCTCTCCTTGTTTGCCTTCCAGACATTTTAATATATGGCCTGCAGGGAGATGGGAAAAAAGCAATAAGGGCTACCTTCAGGTGTCCTTCTCTGTCTCTTTACTTAAGGATTTCTAAATATGGTTGAGGATTATTGCTTTTGCACAGAATAGCACAACGACAATTTCCCTGACTGTCCAAAAAACAAGGATTTCAAAGATGGTTGATGAGGAATGCTTTGGCACACTATAGCACAAGGAGAATTCCCCTCACTTTCCTTCTTTGTCCCTAGAAACAAGGACTGGCACAGTGAAAGAAACTGACACTCTCCCTACCTACAGTTTTCTGTCCCTAGAAAAAATGTTTTTTTTAAAGCACACTATAGCACAAGGAGAAATCCCCTCACTTTCCTTCTTTGTCCCTAGAAACAAGGACTGGCACAGTGAAAGAAACTGACACTCTCCCTACCTACAGTTTTCTGTCCCTAGAAAAAATGTTTTTTTAAAGCACACTATAGCACAAGGAGAATTCCCCTCACTTTCCTTCTTTGTCCCTAGAAACAAGGACTGGCACAGTGAAAGAAACTGACACTCTCCCTACCTACAGTTTTCTGTCCCTAGAAAAAATGTTTTTTTAAAGCACACTATAGCACAAGGAGAAATCCCCTCACTTTCCTTCTTTGTCCCTAGAAACAAGGACTGGCACAGTGAAAGAAACTGACACTCTCCCTACCTACAGTTTTCTGTCCCTAGAAAAAATGTTTTTTTAAAGCACACTATAGCACAAGGAGAATTCCCCTCACTTTCCTTCTTTGTCCCTAGAAACAAGGACTGGCACAGTGAAAGAAACTGACACTCTCCCTACCTACAGTTTTCTGTCCCTAGAAAAAATGTTTTTTTAAAGCACACTATAGCACAAGGAGAAATCCCCTCACTTTCCTTCTTTGTCCCTAGAAACAAGGACTGGCACAGTGAAAGAAACTGACACTCTCCCTACCTACAGTTTTCTGTCCCTAGAAAAAATGTTTTTTAAAGCACACTATAGCACAAGGAGAAATCCCCTCACTTTCCTTCTTTGTCCCTAGAAACAAGGACTGGCACAGTGAAAGAAACTGACACTCTCCCTACCTACAGTTTTCTGTCCCTAGAAAAAATGTTTTTTTAAAGCACACTATAGCACAAGGAGAATGCCCCTCACTTTCCTTCTTTGTCCCTAGAAACAAGGACTGGCACAGTGAAAGAAACTGACACTCTCCCTACCTACAGTTTTCTGTCCCTAGAAAAAATGTTTTTTTAAAGCACACTATAGCACAAGGAGAAATCCCCTCACTTTCCTTCTTTGTCCCTAGAAACAAGGACTGGCACAGTGAAAGAAACTGACACTCTCCCTACCTACAGTTTTCTGTCCCTAGAAAAAATGTTTTTTTAAAGCACACTATAGCACAAGGAGAATTCCCCTCACTTTCCTTCTTTGTCCCTAGAAACAAGGACTGGCACAGTGAAAGAAACTGACACTCTCCCTACCTACAGTTTTCTGTCCCTAGAAAAAATGTTTTTTTAAAGCACACTATAGCACAAGGAGAAATCCCCTCACTTTCCTTCTTTGTCCCTAGAAACAAGGACTGGCACAGTGAAAGAAACTGACACACTCCCTACCTACAGTTTTCTGTCCCTAGAAAAAATGTTTTTTTAAAGCACACTATAGCACAAGGAGAATGCCCCTCACTTTCCTTCTTTGTCCCTAGAAACAAGGACTGGCACAGTGAAAGAAACTGACACTCTCCCTACCTACAGTTTTCTGTCCCTAGAAAAAATGTTTTTTTAAAGCACACTATAGCACAAGGAGAAATCCCCTCACTTTCCTTCTTTGTCCCTAGAAACAAGGACTGGCACAGTGAAAGAAACTGACACTCTCCCTACCTACAGTTTTCTGTCCCTAGAAAAAATGTTTTTTTAAAGCACACTATAGCACAAGGAGAATTCCCCTCACTTTCCTTCTTTGTCCCTAGAAACAAGGACTGGCACAGTGAAAGAAACTGACACTCTCCCTACCTACAGTTTTCTGTCCCTAGAAAAAATGTTTTTTTAAAGCACACTATAGCACAAGGAGAAATCCCCTCACTTTCCTTCTTTGTCCCTAGAAACAAGGACTGGCACAGTGAAAGAAACTGACACTCTCCCTACCTACAGTTTTCTGTCCCTAGAAAAAATGTTTTTTTAAAGCACACTATAGCACAAGGAGAATGCCCCTCACTTTCCTTCTTTGTCCCTAGAAACAAGGACTGGCACAGTGAAAGAAACTGACACTCTCCCTACCTACAGTTTTCTGTCCCTAGAAAAAATGTTTTTTTAAAGCACACTATAGCACAAGGAGAAATCCCCTCACTTTCCTTCTTTGTCCCTAGAAACAAGGACTGGCACAGTGAAAGAAACTGACACTCTCCCTACCTACAGTTTTCTGTCCCTAGAAAAAATGTTTTTTTAAAGCACACTATAGCACAAGGAGAATTCCCCTCACTTTCCTTCTTTGTCCCTAGAAACAAGGACTGGCACAGTGAAATAAACTGACACTCTCCCTACCTACAGTTTTCTGTCCCTAGAAAAAATGTTTTTTTAAAGCACACTATAGCACAAGGAGAAATCCCCTCACTTTCCTTCTTTGTCCCTAGAAACAAGGACTGGCACAGTGAAAGAAACTGACACTCTCCCTACCTACAGTTTTCTGTCCCTAGAAAAAATGTTTTTTTAAAGCACACTATAGCACAAGGAGAAATCCCCTCACTTTCCTTCTTTGTCCCTAGAAACAAGGACTGGCACAGTGAAAGAAACTGACACTCTCCCTACCTACAGTTTTCTGTCCCTAGAAAAAATGTTTTTTTAAAGCACACTATAGCACAAGGAGAAATCCCCTCACTTTCCTTCTTTGTCCCTAGAAACAAGGACTGGCACAGTGAAAGAAACTGACACTCTCCCTACCTACAGTTTTCTGTCCCTAGAAAAAATGTTTTTTTAAAGCACACTATAGCACAAGGAGAAATCCCCTCACTTTCCTTCTTTGTCCCTAGAAACAAGGACTGGCACAGTGAAAGAAACTGACACTCTCCCTACCTACAGTTTTCTGTCCCTAGAAAAAATGTTTTTTTAAAGCACACTATAGCACAAGGAGAAATCCCCTCACTTTCCTTCTTTGTCCCTAGAAACAAGGACTGGCACAGTGAAAGAAACTGACACTCTCCCTACCTACAGTTTTCTGTCCCTAGAAAAAATGTTTTTTTAAAGCACACTATAGCACAAGGAGAATTCCCCTCACTTTCCTTCTTTGTCCCTAGAAACAAGGACTGGCACAGTGAAAGAAACTGACACTCTCCCTACCTACAGTTTTCTGTCCCTAGAAAAAATGTTTTTTTAAAGCACACTATAGCACAAGGAGAAATCCCCTCACTTTCCTTCTTTGTCCCTAGAAACAAGGACTGGCACAGTGAAAGAAACTGACACTCTCCCTACCTACAGTTTTCTGTCCCTAGAAAAAATGTTTTTTTAAAGCACACTATAGCACAAGGAGAATTCCCCTCACTTTCCTTCTTTGTCCCTAGAAACAAGGACTGGCACAGTGAAAGAAACTGACACTCTCCCTACCTACAGTTTTCTGTCCCTAGAAAAAATGTTTTTTTAAAGCACACTATAGCACAAGGAGAAATCCCCTCACTTTCCTTCTTTGTCCCTAGAAACAAGGACTGGCACAGTGAAAGAAACTGACACTCTCCCTACCTACAGTTTTCTGTCCCTAGAAAAAATGTTTTTTTAAAGCACACTATAGCACAAGGAGAATTCCCCTCACTTTCCTTCTTTGTCCCTAGAAACAAGGACTGGCACAGTGAAAGAAACTGACACTCTCCCTACCTACAGTTTTCTGTCCCTAGAAAAAATGTTTTTTTAAAGCACACTATAGCACAAGGAGAAATCCCCTCACTTTCCTTCTTTGTCCCTAGAAACAAGGACTGGCACAGTGAAAGAAACTGACACTCTCCCTACCTACAGTTTTCTGTCCCTAGAAAAAATGTTTTTTTAAAGCACACTATAGCACAAGGAGAAATCCCCTCACTTTCCTTCTTTGTCCCTAGAAACAAGGACTGGCACAGTGAAAGAAACTGACACTCTCCCTACCTACAGTTTTCTGTCCCTAGAAAAAATGTTTTTTTAAAGCACACTATAGCACAAGGAGAAATCCCCTCACTTTCCTTCTTTGTCCCTAGAAACAAGGACTGGCACAGTGAAAGAAACTGACACTCTCCCTACCTACAGTTTTCTGTCCCTATAAAAAATGTTTTTTTAAAGCACACTATAGCACAAGGAGAAATCCCCTCACTTTCCTTCTTTGTCCCTAGAAACAAGGACTGGCACAGTGAAAGAAACTGACACTCTCCCTACCTACAGTTTTCTGTCCCTAGAAAAAATGTTTTTTTAAAGCACACTATAGCACAAGGAGAAATCCCCTCATTTTCCTTCTTTGTCCCTAGAAACAAGGACTGGCACAGTGAAAGAAACTGACACTCTCCCTACCTACAGTTTTCTGTCCCTAGAAAAAATGTTTTTTTAAAGCACACTATAGCACAAGGAGAATTCCCCTCACTTTCCTTCTTTGTCCCTAGAAACAAGGACTGGCACAGTGAAAGAAACTGACACTCTCCCTACCTACAGTTTTCTGTCCCTAGAAAAAATGTTTTTTTAAAGCACACTATAGCACAAGGAGAAATCCCCTCACTTTCCTTCTTTGTCCCTAGAAACAAGGACTCGCACAGTAAAACACACTGACACTCTCCCTACCTATCCTTCTCTTTCCCTAAACTAAAGGAATCCAGGTTAAGCAAGAAAGAAATAAATGTCACTGTCCCTGCCTATGCTTGTCTTTCCCTGCTCCGGAACACACTACACTAGGCCGCCGTGCTGGCGGCCTTTTATAGTGTGGGGCGTGTACTAAACACCCTCAGCAATAATTGGCCACAGGCATCCTGCCTGTGGCCAATCATTGCTCTCCTCGCTGCCGGCGCTGTGATTGGCCAAGCATGTGGGGTCACAGTGCATGCTTGGCCAATCACAGCGCCTGGATGACACTGCGATGGCGTAGTGCATTGTGGGCCGTTCGCGTCACTCGAATTTGGCGCGAACGGCCCAAATCATTCGATCTTCGTCGAACGATCGAACAGCCGATGTTCGAGTCGAACGTATGTTCGACTCGAACACGAAGCTCATCCCTACTCCTGAGTACGGGGATACCACATGTGTGAGACTTTTTGGGAGCCTAGCCACGTACGGGACCCCAAAATCCAAGCACCGCCTTCAGGCTTTCTAAGGGTGTAAATTTTTGATTTCACTTCTCACTGCCTATCACAGTTTCGGAGGCCATGGAATGCCCAGATAGCACAAAACCCCCCCAAATGACCCCATTTTGGAAAGTAGACACCCCAAGCTATTTGCTGAGAGGTATTGTGAGTATTTTGCAGATCTCGCTTTTTGTCACAAAGTTTTGAAAATTGAAAAAAAAAAAAAATATATATATATTTTCTTTCTTCATTTTCAAAAACAAATTAGAGCTGTAAAATACTCGCCATGCCTCTCAGCAAATAGCTTGGGGTGTCTATATTCCAAAATGGGGTCATTTGGGGGGGTTTTGTGCGATTTTGGCATTTTATGGCCTTCGAAACTGTGATAGGTAGTGAGGAGTGAAATCAAAAATTTGTGCCTAGAAATCCTGAAGGCGGTGCTTGGTTTTCGGGGTCCCGTACGCGGCTAGGCTCCTAAAAAGTCCCACACATGTGGTATCCCCGTACTCAGGAGAAGCAGAAAAATGTATTTTGGGGTGTAATTTCAAATATAACCATGGCATGTGTGAGTAATATATCATTTAGTGACAACTTTTTGTAATTGTTTTTTTTTTTAGTCATTATTCAATCACTTGGGACAAAAAAAATAAAATTCAATGGGCTCAACATGCCTCTCAGCAATTTCCTTGGGGTGTCTACTTTCCAAAATGGGGTCATTTGGGGGGGTTTTGTACTGCCCTGTCATTTTAGCACCTCAAGAAATGAGATAGGCAGTCATAAATTTAAAGCTGTGTAAATTTCATAAAATGTACCCTAGTTTGTAAACTCTATAACTTTTGCGCAAACCAATAAATATACGCTTATTGACATTTTTTTTACTAAAAACATGTGGCTGAATACATTTTGGCCTAAATTTATGACTACAATTGAGTTTATTCGATTTTTCTTATAACAAAAATTAGAAAATATCATTTTTTTTCAAAATTTTCGGTCTTTTTTCGTTTATATCGCAAAAAATAAAAATCGCAGAGGCAATCAAATACCATTAAAAGAAAGCTCTATTTGTGGGAAGAAAAGGACGCAAATTTCGTTTGGGTACAACATTGCATGTCCGCACAATTTACAGTTAAAGCAGCGCAGTGCAAAATTCTGAATTCACCTCTGGTCCTTTAGCTACCAAATGGTCCGGGGCTTAAGTGGTTAAACTACATAGAAGCTGTAAAAAAATGTGGAGAGAATTACAGGCTAGTCCATACAAAAAAGGAGGTATTTCTAAATATTATTCACTCCTGCAATACCAGGCCCAATTCACTAAATCAGTTTGTATGCTCTCCTGGAAAAGGGACCTTCGTAAAGTCCATGAACCAGACGCCTGGCAAAAAACGTTATCTCTAAAACCTTTCATCTCTAGATGAGTCAATCACTGGGATAATTGTTTAAAATTTTTATATAGAAGCTATCTCACGCCATACAAAATGTCTAGAATGTTTCCTGACTCTTCCCCAATGTGTTGGCCTCAGTGTGGAGATGTGGACAACCTACTACATGTTCTATGAAAAATGCAGAAGTCTGAGGAGCTTCTGGAACGGTGTCATCTTCCTAATATCCAGAATTACAGGCTTCTTTGTTTCTCCATCCCCATACCTGGCACTATTGAATCTGTCAATAGAACAATTTCCTGTTCCACTCATAGTGGTAACAACTCGTATACTGATTGCAGCTAGACTAACAGTTACTGCCTACTGGAAACAAGATAAAGCCCCCAACATAACAAAAGTAATACAAAGGGTTAAGGATGCTTATCAATATGAAAAAACCTTTGTATTCACTGCAGGTAAAATAGAAGCCCATAATATGGCACGGAATAGCTGGGCCTGAGCATTTCCTTAAATTTAGATTTAAATTTAGACCTTAAAATGTAGACTGTAATATACAATTTCGTGGCTTTAGGCAAAAGAGCAACCTAATTTCTTTCCTTTGTGTTTTTTTTTTCTCATGATTCTATGTTCTTCTGGTTTTATTGAATTTTTAACATCTCTACTTGCAATTCTGTACTTATTGCACGGCATCAGGAGAGTTCAGTGTCAAACACAAGGCGTTGTGCCTTCTTAAGCATTTCTGAATAGTCACAGTACCCTTTAAGATAATAGTGAGATATGCTAATTCAGAAGATTTATGTACAGTACTTTCATCAAAATCCACTGTTGAACTATGTAATACCAATTGTCGACTATTTTGATTGCATAAACATGGTAATATTCTGAGTATATTTGAGCTTTAGAAAAAAAAAATTGAAAGAGAGAAAAATGCAAAACTTAATTAAATAACATACCTGGGGGTACCCTAACCATGCCTGTCAAATGGTGCATCTGTGCTACATATGCAACCTCCCTAAATTGCGGGTAAAATTATAGCTCCTGGCCACTTTGCTCTGTTTGCAAGCAAACAGTTGGGAATTCAATTAATATATAAAAGCCCCTTTTCTCTAGATGATGGTCTAGTGTAGGAGTTAGTGATGTATCCCCACAAGAAAAGGAATGCCACCCAAGTCATGCCAGGTACTTTAGAACCGATATGGGTTTTAAGGAGAAATTCCACGCCCCCAAAAAAATGAGGCTCCCCAAAGGGAGGGGGAGAAGGGGGAAACCCTGCACCTAACCTCCTAATTCATATCAGGCAACATGCCCTCAACGCAGGGGAAGGTTCCTTGTCAGGAGGCACCCTGCTGACAAAGCACATTGTCACCATGTTGATGAGGACAAGGGTCTCTTTCCCACAAACCTGGCCTGATGGTTATGGGGGGCTGAGGATGGAGGCTTATCAGAATATGGATGTCCCCTGTAATAATAAGGATGCATCCAGTTAACAGCCCCTCCATGTGAATGATTATGGGGCACATTTGCAAAAAAAGATGTAAAGTGTTAATAGAAACACAAAATAGCCTTTGTTGAGTCCTTTAATTTAAAAAAAAAATGTACATCTATAGTCAATCACGTTGTCCAGTAATGTAGATCCATGTCAATTATGGTGCTTGATGCCCACCGACCCAATGAAAGGAAAAAATAACAACTGTTATAAACAAAGGAACAGTGTCTCCTGGGTGATGTCATTGGCCATATATGGACATGCATAGTCAATGATGTTACTAGGATTCCAATAACTCTAACCCGTAAAACATAAGTTTTATTAATTTTCTGTAAAACATATTATTCTATTATATTATATTATATTATATTCATATTATATTCATACTTTCAGTATATAGGAGGAATGGAAAATATGCATCTAATGTGGTGATATAATCCCTCATTATCTTTCCTCTACTTTATCAATATAAGTAACATTCCTGTTACTTTCTGACCCTGAGATAATATAAGGTGGATGAGTCCTAAGTAAAAGCCTGGAAAAAACTGAAAAATATATATTTTTTCAGTTTTTTAACCCCTTCAGCCCTGGAAGGTTTTACCCCCTTAATGACCAGGCCATTGTTTGCAATACAGCACTGCGTTATTTTAACTGATAATTGTCGTGCAACACTGTACAAAAATAAAATTGATTGTCCTTTTTTTCCCACAAATAGAGCTTTCTTTTGGTGGTATTTGATCACCTCTGCGGTTCTTATTTCTTGCGCTAGAAACAAAAAAATACTGACAATTTTGAAATAAAATTCTTCATCAATTTAGGCCAATATGTATTCGGCTACATATATTTGGTAAAAATAATCCCAATAAGCGTATATTGATTGGTTTGCACAAACATTATCGCACCTACAAAATATGGGATATTTTTATGGCATTTTTTTTTTTTTTACTAGTAATGGCAGCGATCAGTGATTTTTAGCGGGACTGCAACATTGTGGCGGACAAATCTCACAACTAACTGACACTTTTGACACTTTTTTGGGAACCAGTGACAATATTACAGTGATCAGTGCTAAAAATTTGCACTGGTACTTTACTAAGGACACTGGCAGGGAAGGGGTTAACACAAGGGATGATAAAAGGGTTAAGTGTGTCCCTAGGGGATGCTTTCTAACTGTGTGGGGGATGGATTCACTGGATTAACAAGCTTAGCAGGAACACAAGATCACTAAGTTCATCCCTGTCAGAACAACGGTCTGCCTTGTTTACATGGGCAGACCAGTGTTTTACCTTTCTGGGGAGCAATCGCGGGTGGCCGGAGGACATTGTGTCCACCGGACACACAGATTGGCCTCCATCTGGCCAATCAAGCCACGTACAGGTACGTCATTTCGTGCAATAGAGCCGACCTTCCGCAATATATGTACTGTGGCTGGTCGGAAAGTGGTTAAAAGTAGTTTTTTTTGTTTGTCCAGAATTTTGTCTTTAAAAGTGTGGAAAAAGTGTGGAATATGTTATTTTACAATGAAAAGCGATATACTGTATCTATGACATTTTATTCAAGCTTTATAACAAGAACACCTTAATTAAAGATTTCTGAGGCTTTATGTAAAGTCCTAAATTTTTGCAAGTTTTCTCAACTGAAAATTTTGGAACATTATGCTTCTCTGCAGTTCTCAGACAAGATAAATATGCATTTCTGCCACCAGGGGACACTGCAGGAGAAAGACTCCTGTTTAGTTTGCTTGTTGGCTTTACCTTGTACCACCTACAATTTGGTGATTATTGGGATACAGTAGATGATAGTTTCTGTCCTCTTAGACCTTGACAGGTAACAGGTCAAATTTGTCTGACAAATTGGTTTATTTTTTGTTAACCCTTAAAGGATTCCTATTAAGGAGAGAAAGAAAAATCCCCAAAAAACCTGCAAGACAAAGGCATAATGTGCTATTATGCATCACATACTAGCTTATTATAAAATACTTACCTTAGAACGAAGCCCTCCAGCGGTGCCGGCACACCACTGAGATGACTGTCATCTTCCCAGGTGTTTCTTCCGGGTTCACAGACTCCGACGCTGTGAGTGGCCGGAGCCACAATGACGTCACTGAAAGAGCGCATCTGCCGATGACATCATCAGCGGTGTATACAGTAAATTTCTGATGGAATGAAATGATGAGGACCATAATAAAAGTGCAAGTAACTTTTCCCTTCAGAGTTCTCAATACAGAAACACTCTTTCTGCTGCTTCTGAATACTCACAAAATTATGTGAGAGAAAAGATCCGCACTCCGGTTGTTGCACTTTAAAAAATCTTTGTTTTTATTGACAAGCCACAGTGAACAAATGCAAATGAAAACAGTTGATGCTTTTCAGCCTATAAGACCTAAGTCATAACCACATTACAGACATAAAACTTTGAAATAAATAGTAGCTCTAAAGATCATAGGCTCCACCCATTAATTGTCTTAATTGACTGCAGGCAATTAACAAAAAAAGGAGAATCAGCTGCAATACATGCTGGGTGATGTGGTCTTGTGGCCTGGTGATGATATGCACATATATATATATACACACACAAGCATATGTACACACACGTGCATATATCCATGCACATATACATAAGAGAAAACACCATAAAATACAAAAACAGTAAATAAAAACAGATATGAAATTGACAATCCAGGTATGTGAAAAAAAAAAAAAACAGAAGAGAGAAAAAAGAGAAGAGAGAAAAAGGCACTGAGCAGAGGCATTCTAATGTAAATGCAAATCCAGATCCCACCTCAGGTTTAACCTCCGAGGCGATCTAGTTTTTAATCTAAAGATCCAACATGCTTCTCTCCCCAGTAGCCTTTTCTCCTATCACCTCCTCTGGGCGAGTGAGACAACCGTTCTATTTCTCTAAAACGGAAAGAGGAAAGATCGCCCTGATGACATTCTCTAAAGTGACGTGTTGCATTCAAGATATTTCTAGCATTTGGGTTATTTGTGTTACAATAATGTTCCCCTATATGGCTCTCAAAGGACGTGTGGTATAACTGTTGCGGGGTCTTTAAATTTAGTTGGGGTACACCTGGGGGTAGTGTGACCCAGGTGTGTAATTGTGAAAGGTTCTGGACCCCTTTGTAATTCGTGGAGGATTGGGTGGTGTATTATTCTCCTTGGCCTGTGGGTGGCGGGGTATCTACGGGCTCAAGGTAGAATCACTGCCGCAGTGCTACCCTTTTTGTCCCTTTCCGGAGATGGTACGGCTGGGGCGGGGAACCCGCCGTGGTGTTGATGGGAGGAGATAAAAGGGGGAGACGACCTCGCCACGAGGTCTTTGAGGATTTTCTCTTCACGCACCCTGGCACCTTAGGCCTCGGTGCGGGCGGTTCAAGGTTCCAGCCCAGGCGCCCTAGGCCTGACCGGAACGAAGTTGGGGTCCATCCCAGGCACCTTCAGCCTGGGGTGAGGTACTATATCGTAGGCCTGGGGCCCAGTAACTTCGACTGGGTCCCGCGAGGGCGAAGTGATCCGAGGGTGCCGCCTTGCGAGGGGACCCGCATCTGAGGTGAGGAGGCCGGGGAGGTCACCCGTCCGGAGATTCCGGAGCAGCATCAACCCGGTGACGGATGGGCCTTCGGTAACTCCCTTAGAGGGACATCTTCCCCTGATAGGGGCCGCAGCGCAGCGAAGGTACTCCCATCTATGTTCTATGGAGTTGCTGGTAGAGACTCACAAGTTCTATGTTCTGTGCTAAGCAAAGTTGCTATAACCCCTGGTGAAACCACAGGGGTTTAGATTGAAATCAGGATAGTGCCTCGACCTGCTCATCCCACCGTTTGCGCTATGTTATGGGTCGCAACCAGTCGGCTGCGAAAGGACTGTTTGTTGTGGAAATATAATAAACAAGTGTTGGACCCTGCATCGGTGTATGGACTCTGGTTAATGGGAGCAAGGGAGGTTTCAGCATAGCAGGACTGAGCTTCATAACTAACACACATTGGCCCAAGGAATATACTGATACTGGCCTTCACCTCACCCACAGCTATGGGGAGGACATGGGCCGTAGCGCATCTCACCCTGTCGTGTGACATACCCCTAGCAAAAGGAGATGGGGTGAGGCCGCTACATAACCTACATATTTGAGGCTGCATGAAATACAGGTGATCAGGTAAATTACACCATCACAAAATGATTCTTCACCAGCAGCATCTTCAAGTAAGGAAGTGTTGCAAACCACTAGCTCCTAAAAATACACAATACCTTTATTTATAGCGAAAATTGCACCTAATATATGCTTCTGGATCAGCATTGTCAATAACTGAAAATGCATATTGGCAGGAAGCTTTTAAATTATTATGAGGGAAAGGGGGTGGTTACTGGTTCTCATGTATAGGTGACATGTTTTTAACCTATACAGTCTTATTTTTCAATATGTAATAAACAAAAACTAAAAAGCTAATTTCATTTATTTACTGAATAAGTTGTACTTTTTTTTCAAGCATATTATTTTTGTACACATATTCCCAATGCGACAAAATTACTTTAAATTTGAAAAGGTACCCCACACTGAATTTTTTTCATATTTTTTTGTGAAAATGTACATTTTTTCTGTAAGGAAACAGGGAAAATTTTTTTTTTCACCATAGCTTCAAAATTTCAGGAACTTTTACATCTCTAGTTCCAAGGGACCCTTGCTGTCACTATTGTCCTGTAATACATCTCCAAACATAAGTGAAGCAATTACCGTATTTATCGGCGTATAACACGCACAGGCGTATAACACGCACCCTAACTTTAAGAGGGAAGTTTCAGGAAAAAAACTTTCCACAGCCCCCCTGCGTATAACACGCAGGCACAGTTTACCCTCTATTTTCAGAGTACAAAAGTGAGTGTTATACGCCAATAAATACAGTATATTTAAATAAGTCCCAGAACCCTAATCTGCACATATTTTGTCATTTGGTGGCTTTATCAAGAGATATAAGCATCATAAAGTGCAAAAATAAAAATTATACACCAGTGAGTACTACAACAATAAATATATATGCTGAGTAAACCACAGCATGAGAAGAGCCAGTTTTATCTCTTTTTTTAATGAAGGTGGAACAAAAAAAAAAATCTGAAATGATAGTAGTCTATGGACTGTCAATGGTATGCCTTGTTTTAACTCTATACAAGCCCTTAGTGAGAAAACTTTTCAATCCTACAAGACATTTACACAACAGAGTGGATCACAGGGGTAAACGGGGCTGCTTGTTAGTGAAGCAGACGTTTTCTGATCTATGATAATAGTGTTGATGTTGTTGTTGATAATGGAACTACAGTTATGAGTTCTATTTACTGTAATTCATTTACCATCTCTTCACTGTATCTCTTTCTTTTACCTTACCTTCTGTGTTCCCTACATTGTTCCACATATGTATTTGATCTGCAAATGAAAGTTGTTACAAAAAAAAAATTCCTTTTTTTATTATCAGCCCTATGGGAAAATATCTGCAGGCACAGAATAATAAATGCCATTTTTTTTCTATAAGCATCTGTTTCAAAGTTACTGTTTGTTTCTCTCTGTGTAGACCCACTCAATTCATATTGCATTCTTAATTTTTTGTAGTCATAATCCCTTTGAAGGTATCCTGGAGGGAGAGGACTTTTTCAGATCTTTTCCAACACTTACTGGAACATAACATTGCATTACTGAAAAAAAGCATGCTTACAACTGGCTTGCTGAGATCAGTGCTGGTTTCTATTGCATAAATCAATAATTACAAGACACCAGAACGCAATGAGACATACTGGCAGGGGATAACTCCAGGCTCATTAATGCAAAATAATGTGTTATCAGCCTTGTGACAAGAATAAAGAAGATAAAGAATATATCATTGGTTTAAAGTAAAAAGAACATTAGTTACTGGTAATCTTTCTTGCCTTGTAAACTGCAGTTAAAGTGGATCTAAACCCACAAACAAAAATGTAACATATTACACAATGCAGTTTTAAAAGTGGATACTGCATTTGTTTTCTTTTTCAGGCATTTTTCTTTATTTTCACCTAGTGATTCTGCCAGTAAGACACCTACTGAGAGTGTGTTTTTTAGTTAGCAGAGCTGAAATGAGCACAACTAATAACACTACTTGAGACAACACCGCAGAGTACACAGGACTTTCTGTGCACTTATTGAGAAGATATAGCCAGACACTATATCAATATTTAACAGGCCAAAAAGGAAGAAGCTTTTTGTTTTCAATATCTTTTTATTAATCTTTTACTTAAATACAAAAAATTACGATTATACAAGATTTTGTTACAATATGCTTTTGTTCCTTCTCATTATTCAATATACAGAGTCTTGATCAATATCTATTAAGTTCTTATCATAAAAACAGAATACCCTTCAACATTTACCTACATATATTCCTATTATCTTCCATACCTATTCATCCTATAATCCAATCATTCAACCAGACACAAAAAAAAGGGGGGGAGAAGATGTCTCCCCCTTATTCTCTCTTCCATCCCTTTCCCTTTACAAATTTTTCACTTCATTTACATTTCCCCTTTATATTTCTCCTTATTTTCCATTTTTAAATAATCTTTCTTTTTTTTTGAGAACCAAAATTCATCCAATTTTTGCCATATTTCTGGCATTTGGCTATTTATGTATCCTTCTTCTCTTATTTGTCTTTCCATATATTGTATTTCGTTCATTTAACATATCCACTCTGCTATATTTGGGCTTTTATTTTTTCTCCAATTGCAAGCTATTATTGTTCTAGCTGCTGTTGTCATATGATGAAAAATATCCTTCTAAATATTCTTTATTAATTCTGGCATCAAAGATAGTAATGAAATATCCATATTTGGATTCCTCTCTACTCCCGACACTTTCCGATATATCTCATGAACTTTATTCCAAAAATTTCTCACCAGATGACACTCGTACCAGATGTGTTCCATAGTCCCCCTTTCCACCTTACATCTCCAACAAGTATCTGTGTGTCCACTGTTTATTTTATTTAATGCTACTGGGCTCCAATACCATCTCATTGCTATTTTGTAATTTCTTTCTTGATATTTATTCGCTGTAGATGTTTTATGAATTATTGCAAATATTTTCTCCCATTCTTTCTCTGATATTAATCTCCCTATTTCCTTTTCCCATTTTTTCATTCCTGTTAGCTCACTAAGGGATCCTGGAGGGAGTAATAGACCATATATCTTATGCCGCGTACACACAATCGTTTTTAATGTCATTTTCAAAAACGACGTTTTTCTCGACGTGATTTTTCTTGTTTCCTCTCAAGCCTGTCTTGCATACACACGTTCATTAATAAAAACGCTCGAGCAAAGCGCAGTGACATACAACACGTATGACGGCACTATAAAGGCTTAGTTCCGTTCGAATGGCGCCACCCTTCATGTTAGTAAAGTTTGTTGAGTGACGATTCGCGCTTTTCAGCCTCGTGCTTTTCAGTCCGTTACAGCGTGACGAATGTGCTATCTCCATTACGAACGCTAGTTTTACCAGAACGAGCGCTCCCGTCTCATACTTGATTCTGAGCATGCACGTTTTTTTCCCCCTCGTAAAAGCATACACACTACCGTTTTTCACGTCGTTAAAAAAAACGACGTGAAAAAATAGAGCAGGTTCTAATTTTTTTTAGCCCATTTTTCACGTCGTTAAAAATGCTCTGGAGCCTACACACGATCGTTTTTAATGACCAATTTAAAAAATGGCATTTTTACCGTCGTGAAAAACGGTCGTGTGTACGCGGCATTAGATAATCTTTTAGTTGGTTTTTGTTTATCTATTAATATTTGTTCAAATTTAGTTTTTGATCTGTTTATTAACCACCTGTCCCCCGCCCACTGTCAATTGACGGCGGGCGGAGGATACTCTCGTTCTGGGAGGACGTCATATGACGTCCTCCCTTTAAAACGAGCTAGGAGGCGCGCGCTTGCCGCCAGCGGCGCGCGCGCCCGCCGCGTTCACAAGGCCCCGGTGCGCATGCCCGGTGGCCGCGATTGCCGCCGGGCACCCGCGATTGCCCGGGAAACGAGCAGGAAAGTGGATCTCTGTGTGTAAACACAGAGATCCACGTCCTGTGAGGGAGAGGGGACCGATGGTGTGTCCCTTGTACATAGGGACAACCATCGGTCACCTCCCCCAGTCAGTCCCCTCCCCCACAGTAAGAACACATTGAGGGAACATATTTAACCCCTTCTCGCCCCCTAGTGGTTAACCCCTTTCCTGCCAATCACATTTATACAGTAATCAATGCATTTTTATAGCAGGGATCACTGTATAAACGTGAATGGTCCCAAAAATGTGTCAAAAGTGTCCGATGTGTCCGCCGCAATATCGCAGTCACAATAAAAAATCGCAGATCGCCGCCATTACTAATAAAAAAATAAAAAAATAAAAATGCTATAAATCTATCCCCTATTTTGTACACGCTATAACTTTTGCGCAAACCAATCAATACGCGCTTATTGCGATTTTTTTTTTACCAAAAATATGTAGAAGAATACGTATCGGCCCAAACTGAGGAAAATTTTATTTAAAAAAAGAAATGGGTATTTATTATAGCAAAAATTAAAAAATTGTGTTTTTTTTCCAAACTGGATGCTCTTCTTTTGTTTATAGCGCAAAAACTGCAGAGGTGATCAAATACCACCAAAAGAAAGCTCTATTTGTGGGGAAAAAAGGACGCAAATTTCGTTTGGGAGCCACATCGCACCACCGCGCAATTGTCATTCAAAGTGTGACAGCGCTGAAAGCTGAAAAATGGCTTGGGCAGGAAGGGGGTTTTCGTGCACAGTAGAGAAGTGGTTAAAGGTAATTCTATACTTGTTGCAATATATGTATTTAATTGATGGTATTGTAGCAATTTATGTTTGTGTTCCGGTCCTAAATCTTGCATTTTTGTAATTTTCCCTTCCACTAGGATCTGGGCCACCCTTGCATTCTCCAGTATCTTCCATTTTAAGTATTTTGTGGTTGCTAAGGCTGGCGGGAATTCTGGATTGGAGAACAGTGTGGTCATGGGTCCCATCATAGTGGATAGATTCCCCTTTTTTAGTTCTGTGTCCCATATTTTTAATGTGGCTCTTACAAGGATTGTTAGTTTTTTATTTTCAGGTCTTAGATGAGGTTTTATCCAGGGGAGGGCTTTGAGTTGAGTTCCTATAATATCTTCTTCTAGTTTAACCCATTGTTTATCCTTCATATTATGGTACCAGTCTACAATCCTAGTCAGGGAGGCTGCTTGCAGATATTTAAAAAAATCTGGTAGTGCTAAGCCTCCATTTTTCTTAGTTCCAATTAAACTTTCTCTTTTAATTTGTGGTGTTTTATGGTCCCAGATAAAGCTTCCTATTGCTTTCCTTAGTTCAATCATTAGTTTTTTTGGAATGGTTAGGGGAACTGTTTGAAATATATATAACAGTTTTGGTAATATAATAAAAGTATTTTGAATAAACAAAAATAGTAGCGCTTCTGTGTATCACACCAAAAATCTAAATACTATAGAAAATATATATATGTGTCCTGTGAAGAAATATATATATGTGAAAAACTGCAAAACATATACTCTAAAAATATATATGTGCACATACAATAAATTAATAAGTGTCCGTAGCATTCAAATATTGTTTTCAAACCAGTTGTGAAAAAACATTTAAAGAAAGTCCATCAGTGAGATAAGTGTTCCAATAATAGTGACTTCAACTAAAATTTGCATAAAAATCTTCCTGTGTTCTCTTGAATAAACCTTCACCACACCAGCGTGATTAGTGACTCCACTCCCTAAGGACTTGCACTCACCACTAGGATTTGCCTTGCACTCTCATGCTCGGCTTCACAGCTTAAACACCCCTCAGGGTATAAAAGATAGATCCAAACGATGTTGCTAGGTCAGTCAAGTTTTCCCACATGAAAAAGCAAAAAGGTCTCCAATAGTGAAGTACGTAAAAACTTTTATTAAACACAGCACAGGTAACCTCAATAGTTTCACTCGCATCTAGCAAATCAAAGTTAGGCACTTCAGCAAAAACACTTCAAAACGCCAGACAGGCATACGTCAGGTAGCCGCGATGTATTGCGGTCTTGGCGGACCAATCAATCATTTGTGTCTCACCATCCTTCATATATGCCCGTCTCTCCACTCCAATTGAAAACACCATGAACTTCTGTCCAAACACCGGACTGTAGATTCGATGAGCGGTCAAAAAAACCGAACACCACACACTATAAAAGAGCGCCGTTTAGCTTCTCCCAGACTAGTTTCGTCGCATAGGACTTCTTCCAATGGGATTGGCTACACGGACTAGCATCACCCCTTTATACTCCCATCCGTGATAGGTCGCGGAGTGATTCATGCTGCGCAAATGCGCGCTAGCTGTCCCCAGGACTACAATACCTCGGGCATGACCCCATCTGCGGCTAGCGCAACAACATTGCAAGATGATAATATCAGATAAAATCTGCATATAATCTAAACTGCAGGTACTTAAAAAGATAGGAAACCTAAATGCCGTATATTTAGCATAACCTAATATGCATATCAACATAAAATTATCTGGTAATTATCCACAAGAGGCATTATATACAACAATGACAAGTGAGGACAATAAATCACAGAAATTAAGATTACGGTAGATAAAATAAAATCACCATAATTAAACATGCGGAAAATATGTAAATGAGCAATAGATCATAAAAGGCTCAAATGTATATAGTACAGATCTATTATAGTATACATTTTCTAGAGAGAACTGGCCTTAAAAAACTATGAACAGTCTCTCAAACCTATAAAAACCTCCATCCACATATTCAAAAGGAGAAAAAAATGTATATTATGTATGCATGCACCCAAATTGAGCATTCACGCATGTGCATACATCCTAATCTATTAGTTTTGAAAGAAATATATTAAAACCCTTTAAAAATTACTAATAAAACAATTCAAATCGAGTTCAATATTTAACCCTCTCGGGTGGAGACTCTTAAGGAGAAATATCCATCTTGTTTCTCTCTGTGAGAGGTCTCTGACTCGATTTGAACCTCTCTAAGCAGAATATGTACAATCAATCCCACAAAACTGTAGAAGGGTAGGGTCCTGATTATGTTTCTCTTTGAAATGTAGGGAGACACTATGGTATCGGAAGCCCTTTCTGATATTAGCTAGGTGCTCCGATACCCGTACTCGTAGGAGTCGTTTTGTTCTCCCTACATAGTACAACCCGCAAGGGCACCACAATAAATAAACTACAAAGGAAGAGTTGCACGTAATAAACTGTTCAATTTCAAATATATCACCCTCTTTGTTTGTAAGGCTGGTAGTCCCTCTGTTGTCAGTTTTCACTGTTTTACAACAGATACATTTGCGGCAAGAATAAAATCCTTTGAAGTTTTTATTCAAACTTTGGCGAGTGGGCGGATCCAAAATTTTCCGTACCACCCGGTCACCAAAGTTAGGTGCCCTCCTATAGATAAATTTAGGATTTTCTGACAAGATTTCGCATAGATGTCTATCTCTGCATATAATGTGCCAATATTTGCGAAAAATCTCCTCTACCTCTTTGTACTGATAATGAAAATCGGATATAAAACCTAGTTGGTATGTCTTATTAGTGATTCCATCCTCTTTTTTCCTTAAACATTGTTCCCTAGGAATTAAAGCTACTTCATTGATAGTGTTCTTAATACTATCTTCCTTATAGCCTTTCTGTAAAAACTTATTGCCAAGGATATTGGCCTGCGTATAATAATCAGTTGTTGTTGTACAGTTGCGACAAATTCTTAGCATTTGTCCTTTCGGAAT
The DNA here is from genome assembly GCA_029206835.1 of Rana muscosa. Taxonomy (NCBI): domain Eukaryota; kingdom Metazoa; phylum Chordata; class Amphibia; order Anura; family Ranidae; genus Rana; species Rana muscosa. The sequence continues at coordinate 1,015,034,213 of CM055116.1, forward strand.
ATTTCTGATCCAAGCAGGATGATGCCCGCTTCCGATTGACAAATAGCTATTCCGATCAGTGGGCTTAAAATATGCCTTAGTGCTGATCGTGGTGTCAGATTTCATAATGGTTAGGTCCAGAAAATTCACTTCTTCCTCACTGATGGCATAATCCAAAACTATATTATTGGTGTTATGATTCAGATGTTTGATGAAATCCTCAACTGATTGTCTGGAACCCTCCCAAACAAACAGGAGGTCATCTATGAATCGCCGGTACAATTTCAGTTCCGGTCTACATACATTGAAGACATGTCTGTCCTCCCACTCTGCCATAAATAAGTTGGCGAGGCTAGGGGCAAACTTCGCTCCCATAGCCACGCCAACCTGCTGGGAAAAAAGCTGATCATGATACCAAAAATAATTATGAGCCATTTAGGTTTCCTATCTTTTTAAGTACCTACAGTTTAGATTATATGCAGATTTTATCTGATATTATCATCTTGCAATGTTGTTGCGCTAGCCGCAGATGGGGTCATGCCTGATGTATTGTAGTCCTGGGGACAGCTAGCGCGCATTTGCGCAGCATGAATCACTCCGCAACCTATCACGGACGGGAGTATAAAAGGGGTGATGCTAGTCCGTGTAGCCAATCCCATTGGAAGAAGTCCTATGCAACGAAACTAGTCTGGGAGAAGCTACACGGCGCTCTTTTATAGTGTGTGGCGTTCGGTTTTTTCGACCGCTCATCAAATCTACAGTCCGGTGTTTGGACGGAAGTTCACGGTGTTTTCGATTGGAGTGGAGAGATGGGCATATATGAAGGAGGGTGAGACACAAATGATTGATTGGTTCGCCGAGACCGCAATACATCGCGGCTACCTGTCGTATGCCTGTCTGGCGTTTTGAAGTGATTTTGCTGAAGTGCCTAACTTTGATTTACTAGATGTGAGTGAAACTATTGAGGTTACCTGTGCTGTGTTTAATAAAAGTTTTTACGTACTTCACTATTGGAGACCTTTTTGCTTTTTCATGTGGGAAAACTTGACTGACCTAGCAACATCGTTTGGATCTATCTTTTATACCCTGAGGGGTGTTTAAGCTGTGAAGCCAAGCATGAGAGTGCAAGGCAAATCCTAGTGGTGAGTGCAAGTCCTTAGGGAGTGGAGTCACTAATCACGCTGGTGTGGTGAAGGTTTATTCAAGAGAACACAGGAAGATTTTTATGCAAATTTTAGTTGAAGTCACTATTATTGGAACACTTATCTCACTGATGGACTTTCTTTAAATGTTTTTTCACAACTGGTTTGAAAACAATATTTGAACGCTACGGACACTTATTAATTTATTGTATGAGCACATATATATATTTAGAGTATATGTTTTGCAGTTTTTCACATATTTGTATTTCTTCACGGGACACATATATATATTTTCTATAGTATTTAGATTTGTGGTGTGATACACAGAAGCGCTACTATTTTTGTTTATTCAAAATACTTTTATTATTATATGTTTTTTGTAAAGTAGCAGCTAGTAAGGTTTTTTTGGTCTGCATTTAGCAGACCTGCTCCCGAAGCGCAGTGGAGTGTATAAGGGAAGACGAGGGCAGTTGATTTATTTTTAACCACTTCCCGCCCAGTCAATAGTGAATTGACGTCCGGGAAATGGTTGCAATATCGATACTGGACGTCATATGACGTCCTGCAGGATATTGCCTTGCGCGCGCCCGCGGGGGCGCGCAGCGCGGTGATCGGGGACGGCATGTGTCCCTCGGACACAGCGCTTCCCCGATCACGGTAAACAGCCAATTTCATTGGCTGTTTACCATGTGATCGGCTGTGTCAAAGTCACAGCCGATCACCTGTCAAAACAAACTCGGCGGCGCGCTCCGTGCGCGCCGCCACAGGCTTGCAGATCGGGGAAGGCGAGTGTCCCTTGGACACAGCGCGTCCCCGATCAGAGTAAACAGCCAATGAATTGGCTGTTTACCACGTGACCGGCTGTGTCCAATCACAGCCGGTCACAAATGTAAACAAACTGCAGGAGTTACTACCTGATCCCTGCTCTCTCCTCACACACCGATCTGTGAGGAGAGAGAAGAGATCAGTAAGTTAGCTCAGTGTAGTTTGTCTACATAAGTTTACAGTGCACAACACGCCCCCCCCCCATAAAGAGGACCTGTCACACAGCCCAGCACATCAATCAGCCCAGCCAATCAGCCCATCTGTCAATCAGCCCATCTGTCAATCAGCCCATCTGTCAATCAATCAGCCCATCTGTCAATCAATCAGCCCATCTGTCAATCAATCAGCCGATCTGTCAATCAATCACCCCACCTGTCAATCAATCACCCCATCTGTCAATCAATCAACCCATCTGTCAATCAATCAATCAGCCCATCTGTCAATCAATCAGCCCATCTGTCAATCATCTGTCACAGGCCCACCTCCATCGGTACCGCCATTTGCACCGCCACACAGGCTACCAGTACCGCCATCGGTACCAGTACCACCACCAGTACCGCCACCAGGCCCAGCATCTATACTGCCACACAGGCCCCCTACCAGTATCACCACTAGTGCCGCCATCGGTACCACCACCAGTACCACCACCCGTACCACCGTCGGTAGTGCCACCACCACCTGTACCACCACCTGTACCGCCATCGGTACCATCACCACCCGTACCGCCATTGGTACCACCACCACCTGTACCGCCATCGGTACCACCACCACCCATACCGCCATCGCTACCACCACCACCCGTACCGCCACCTGTACCGCCATCGGTACCCGCCGCCACCACCACCACCCGTACCGCCATCGGTACCACCACCACCACCTGTACCGCCATTGGTACCACCACCACCCATACCGCCATCGGTACCACCACACAGGCCCACCACTAATACCTCCATCGGTACTACCACACAGACCACCACCACTACCACCAGCAGTACCATTACACAGGCCCACCAATAAGCACTGCCATAATGTTCCAAAGGGTTTACACACCTGAGGAGGCATATGCCATTCTTGCCATGTCGGATGATGAGAGCAGCGGGGAGCTCCCATTATCCGATTCTGGTTCGGAATACGAGCCAGTGGAGGATAGTGGCTCAGAGTCAGAGTCCCCGGAGGAAACCGTCCCTCCCAAAAGAATGCGATCGGCACCAAGATCAGCACCAAGATCAGCACCAAGATCAGGAGAACTGCCCACCACCAGCAGCGCCATACCCCAGGAAGAGGAGCCCAGTACAAGCAATGGAAATGCACGCCCAACCCGAAGAATCCAGCCCCAATCCTACCTTCCCGATGCCCTGGCAAACCCCTTATGGTTGCCTGCCAACTCAGGATCCGCTATCATCCCCCCTTTTACCGCACAGCCAGGTGTGCAGCCCGACACTACAAATTTTTCTAAATTTGATTATTTTTGTTTATTTTTCCCACAAGATTTGCTGCAGAATATAGTGGATCAAACGAATCTGTATGCATCCCAATTTATTGCTGCCAACCCCGATTCTTCCTACGCCCGCATGTTCCAGTGGCGGCGTCTAACATTGGAGGAATTTAAATTATTTTTGGGCCTTATGTTCAATATGGGGCTTACAAAAAAGAACGAAGTCCATTCATATTGGTCCAAACGCCCCATCCAACACATGCCCATATATTCCGCTGTCATGTCCAGGAAAAGATACAACATGATTATGCGCTTTCTCCACTTCAATGACAATTCACAGTGCCCTCCCCGAGATCATCCCAACTACGACAAATTGTACAAGATACGCCCCCTAATCAATGCCTTTTCCCAGCGATTTGAAGAAGTTTTCATCCCAGACCAAAAAATTTGTGTGGACGAGTCCCTCGTACATTTCAACGGCCGACTGCAGTTCAAGCAGTACATACCAAGCAAGAGAGCCAGGTATGGGTTAAAATTAAATAAATTATGTGATCGAGCCACTGGATACGTCTGCAAATTCAGGATCTACGAAGGCAAAGACTCCCAGCTCCAGCCCCGTGATTGCCCCACATATATTGGAACCAGTGGGAAAATTGTCTGGGAGTTGGCATATCCCCTGTTCGGAAAAGGTTACCATTTATATGTTGATAATTATTATACCAGCCTGCCCCTTTTTCGCCACCTTTACAGTAAACAAACCCCGGCCTGCGGTACCTTCAAAAAAAAACCGGAAGGGATTCCCACAAAATTTATTGACAAAAAAATTGCGACCTGGAGAATCGGCATCCATGAGGAACGAGGAGGTGTTGGCCATGAAGTGGAGGGACAAGAAAGATGTCCACATCCTCTCTACGATCCACAATGGCACCATGGTGGAGATCCCAAGAAGACGCGGCTCCATTGTAAAGCCTGAACCACGACTACAATTTGTACATGGGGGGGTGGATTTAAACGACCAGATGCTACAGCCCTACTTATCAACCAGAAAGTCCCATTATTGGCACAAAAAAGTTGCGTTTCACCTGTTTCACATGGCCCTTTTTAATTCGTTTGTCTGCTACCAAAAAGCAACTCAAAATCACTGACTCCACTACCTCCAATATATCGAAGATATCATCGATGCCCTCATTTACCAACAAGATCCCGCCCCAGGAAGCATTCGCTCTGATAGTGTGAGTCGGCTTCACGAGCGACACTATCCCTTTAGCATCCCCCCCACAGAATCTGGAAGAAGACGCCAAAAGAAATGCCGTGTATGCAGCAGAGGAGGAGTAAGAAGAGACACCAGCTATTATTGTCCCGATTGTCCCTCCCAACCTGGCCTGTGCATCGGAAATTGCTTCAAAAATTATCATACATCCATTAGTTCCCCTTATTATTAACAGACTGCCATTTCCCTATTTGCCTGCTACCATGTTACTAACTACCTTCCATGTTAATGAACTGACCCTGGCCTGTTTACCGACGATGCCTCTGCCTGCCGATTTAAACCACGTTTCTGACTTCCACGTGTACCGACCTTGGCCTGTTAATCGACCATGTTTTTGCCTGCCACTTGAACTGATCTTTTGGCCATCTACTTTTAGTACACAGGGGTCTCACATATGTGAGGGGCTTCAGAATAGCGTTCTGAGTAGAGAAAAACAGTTTTTCGTTTTCTGTGCTCCAAGAACAGGGTCTGGTTGCCCGGAGGCTTCAAAGCGATTTGGGTGGGAGAAGCCTCTACCCCTGTCCCCCTGGCCCTAAGCTTGATGGTCTTTCCTGCTGCCTGGACCAATAATTTGGCTGTGCTGACCATATTACTGCCTGTAATGACCCATGACATTATGGACCATGTTTCTTCCTGCTGCTTGGACCAATACTTTGGCTGTGTTGACCATATATCTGCCTGCTGCCTCTACTGACTTTGGACAGCATTTCTGCCGGGACACCTCTGCCTGCTACCTGGACCTGTGCTTTGGCTGTGCTCTGGCTGTGCTGACAGTATCTCTGCCTGTGCGAACTATGGACAGTATTCCTGCCTGCTGCCTGGATGATTGCTTTTGCTGTCGCTGACCTCATCCCTGCCTGCTGCCTGGACCGATGCTCTCCTCTGTGGACCACTGCACTTCTAAAACAACAGGTAATCTTTTGTTATTTGGTATGTACCTGCTATGTGTTAGATATATGAAGGGCCTTCAAAAATGTGATCGGTAGTCAGAAAATGATATGTGCAATTAATGCTGCTAGAATGCCTGGAGGTGCTACTTGGATGTTGGGCCTTTGTATGTGGCCAGGCTGTGTAAAAGTCTCAAACATGTGGTATTGCCATACTCAGGAGGAGTAGCAGAATGCATTTTGGGGTGTAATTTTTGCTATGTACATATTATGTGTTAGAAATATCTTATAAATTGACAACTTTGTGTAAAAAAAATGCATTTAAATTTTTTCTCCACATTTTCCAAAACCTTCTGGAAAAAAATGAACCGTTCAAAAGACTCATAATGCCTCATAGATTATATGTTGGGGTGTGTGCTTTCAAAAATGGGGTCATTTTGTGGAAAATTCTATTGTCCTGGTGCTCCAGGGCATTCAAAATTGTAATAGGTGGTTGAGAAAGGATATGTGCGATTTATGCTTGTAGAACGCCTGAAAGTGCTACTTCAATGTTGGGCCTCTGTATATGGCCAGGCTGTGTAAAAGTCTCACACATTTGGTATCGTTATACTACGGAGGAGAATAAGAATGCATTTTGGGGTGTTATTTTTGCTATGTATATGCTATGCGTTAGAAATATCTTATAAATGGACAACTTTGTGTAAAAAAAATGCATTTTCATTTTTTCTCCACATTTTCCAAAACCTTCTGGAAAAAAATGAACCGTTCAAAAGACTCATAATGCCTCATAGATTATATGTTGGGGTGTGTGCTTTCAAAAATGGGGTCATTTTGTGGAAAATTCTATTGTCCTGGTGCTCCAGGGCATTCAAAATTGTAATAGGTGGTTGAGAAAGGATATGTGCGATTTATGCTTGTAGAACGCCTGAAAGTGCTACTTCAATGTTGGGCCTCTGTATATGGCCAGGCTGTGTAAAAGTCTCACACATTTGGTATCGTTATACTACGGAGGAGAATAAGAATGCATTTTGGGGTGTTATTTTTGCTATGTATATGCTATGCGTTAGAAATATCTTATAAATGGACAACTTTGTGTAAAAAAAATGCATTTTCATTTTTTCTCCACATTTTCCAAAACCTTCTGGAAAAAAATGAACCGTTCAAAAGACTCATAATGCTTCATAGATTATACGTTGGGGTGTGTGCTTTCAAAAATGGGGTCATTTTGTGGAAAATTCTATTGTCCTGGTGCTCCAGGGCCTTCAAAATTGTAATAGGTGGTTGAGAAAGGATATGTGCGATTTATGCTTGTAGAACGCCTGAAAGTGCTACTTCAATGTTGGGCCTCTGTATATGGCCAGGCTGTGTAAAAGTCTCACACATGTGGTATCGCTATACTCAGGAGGAGTAGCAGAATGCATTTTGGGGTGTCATTTTTGCTATGTATATGCTATGCGTTAGAAATATCTTATAAATGGACAACTTTGTGTAAAAAAAATGCATTTTCATTTTTTCTCCACATTTTCCAAAACCTTCTGGAAAAAAATGAACCGTTCAAAAGACTCATAATGCTTCATAGATTATACGTTGGGGTGTGTGCTTTCCAAAATGGGGTCATTTTGTGGAAAATTCCATTGTCCTGGTGCTCCAGGGCCTTCAAAAGTGTAATAGGTGGTTGAGAAAGGATATGTGCAATTTATGCTTGTAGAACGCCTGAAAGTGCTACTTCAATGTTGGGCCTCTGTATGTGGCCAGGCTGTGTAAAAGTCTCACACATGTGGTATCGCTACACTCAGGAGGAGTAGCAGAATGTATTTTGGGGTGTAGTTGCAATTATGCATATGCTGTGTGAGAGAAAAAAACTGTTAATATGACCAGTTTGTGTAAAAAAAAATAAAAAAAAAAATTAAATTTTCCCAAGAATTGTGGGAAAAAAATACAACTTCAAAAAACTCACCACGCCTCTTAGTAAATACCTTGGACTGTCTACTTTCCAAAAAGGGGTAATTTTGGGGTATTTGTACTTTCCTCGCTTGTTAGTATCTCAAGAAATGAGATATCCCTTCAGTACATCAGGCGTGATCAGATGTGATAAATTTTCAGTGATTGCCACCATAGTTTGTAGACTCTATAACTTTCACAAAGACCAAATAATATACACTAATTTGGGTTCATTTTACCAAAGATATGTAGCAGTATACATTTTGGCACAAATTTATGAAGAAAAATTACTTATTTGCAAAATTTTACAATAGAAACTAAAAAAAAGTGTTTTTTTTTTTAAAAATTGCTGTTTTTTTGCTTATATCGCAAAAAATAAAAAACCCAGTGGCGATTAAATACCACCAAAAGAAAGCTCTATTTGTGAGAAGAAAATGATAAAAATTTAGTTTGGATACAGTGTAGCATGACCAAGTAATTGTCATTCAAAGTGTGAGAGTACTGAAAGCTGAAAATTGGTCTGGGCGGGAAGGTGCATAAGTGCATGGTATTGAAGTGGTTAAACACTATTTTAGTCAGTTTTGGTAATATATCCATTTTTGTTATATTAATTCTTCCCATCCATGAGTATGTTACTTTTTCATATTTTTGTAATCATTTTATAACTTTTCGGATTGTTGCATTGTAATTCAGCTCTTGTAACTTGTTTAAGTCTCTCAGGATATAGATACCCAAATAGTTAATTGCTACTTTCTGCCATTTAAACGGAAAGTCTTTTTGCAATAATGTTTGTGTTTTTTCTGTTAGTGATACATTTAGTGCCGGTTCACACTGGGGCAACACGACTTCCAGCGCGACTTTTCAAAGCAACTTGGAGACGACTTCAGCGCTACTTGGAGCGACTTACAACGCGACTTCAAGTCGCCTCCAGGACAGGCGACTTTGCCAGTGGCCAATCACATAATAATCTGCTCTGTGGGAGGGAGGGGTTTGCCTTAGAAACATTTTTCACTTCCTGGAAAGTTGCTTCAGTTAAGACGGGGGATCAGACTTGGAGGAGACTTCCATTGAAATCAATGGGTACAAGTCGCCTAGAAGTCGCCTTGAAGTAGTACAGGAACCTTTTCTGAAGTCGGAGCGACTTCAGTAGTGTACATTAAGATGGCTCTCATTGACTAACATGTAATTTCTCATGTCGCGCGACTTGGGGCGACACAAGTCGGATCCCAAGTCGCGGTAGTGTGAACCGGCACTTAGCATTTCAGATTTGTCATAATTAACTTTAGGCCCCATGCACACGAGACGCTGTTATTTGCTGTTAAACGCGTGTTCAGAGGCAGTTGGACGCTTTTTTCCACTGCCCCTGAACCCATACAATGTTATCCTATGTGTCCATGCACACACTCTAGTTTTTTGGCATTTACAAACAGTTGCGTTTAACCTTGTTTTTCCAGAAGCAAAAAAATGGGTTCAGACGCAAACGTTTTCCACGTTTCAGACGCTAAACGCCGCTAAACGCGGTACCGGAGTTTTGCCGCGTTTGCGTTTATAAGCGTTTTTAAAGGTGACCTATTTTTTTACATTAGAAATCTCAAAAATGATGGCAAATGATGAAAAAACATTAAAAAAATATAAAAAAAACTGTAATTGCTTGCATTGCACTGTAGACAATCCACAACTTGTGGCAGGCGACGTGGCAAGTGGACAATCCATAACTTGTGACAGGTAACGTGGCAAGTGGACAATCCACAACTTGTGGCAGGTGATGTTGCCAGGTGACGTGGCAGGTGGAATTCCACAAATTGTGGCAGGTGACGTGGCCATGTGACGTGGCAGGTGACGTGGCCAGGTGACGTGGCAAGTGGACAATCCACAACTTGTGGCAGGTAACGTGGCCAGGTGATGTGGCAGGTGACGTGGCAGGTGGACAATCCACAAATTGTGGCAGGTGATGTGGCCAGGTGACGTGGCAGGTGTCATGGCAGGTGACGTGGCAGGTGACGTGGCAGGTGACGTGGCAGGTGGACAATCCACAACTTGTGGCAAGTGACATGGCAGGTGATGTGGCCAGGTGATGTGGCAGGTGGACAATCCACAAATTGTGGCAGGTGACGTGACCAGGTGATGTGGCAGGAGACAATCCACAACTTGTGGCAGGTGACAATCCACAACTTGTGGCAGGTGACGTGGCCAGGTGATGTGGCAGGTGGACAATTCACAAATTGTGGCATGTGACATCGCAGGTTATGTGGCCAGGTGATGTGGCAGGTGGACAATCCACAAATTGTGGCAGGTGACGTGACCAGGTGATGTGGCAGGTGACAATCCACAACTTGTGGCAGGTGACAATCCACAACTTGTGGCAGGTGACGTGGCCAGGTGACGTGGCAGGTGGACAATTCACAAATTGTGGCATGTGACATGGCCAGGTGATGTGGCAGGTGACGTGGCAAGTGGACAATCCAGAACTTGTGTCAGGTTACGTGGCCAGGTGATGTGGCCAGGTGACGTGGCAGGTGACGTGGCAGGTGGACAATCCACAAATTGTGGCAGGTGACGTGGCCAGGTGACGTGGCAAGTGAACATTCCACAACTTGTGGCAGGTGACGTGGCAGGTGACGTGGCCAGGTGATGTGGCAGGTGACGTGGCAGGTGGACAATCCACAAATTGTGGCAGGTGACGTGGCAGCTGACGTGGCAATTGAACATTCCACAGCTTGTGGCAGGTGACGTGGCAGGTGACGTGGCCAGGTGACGTGGCCAGGTGATGTGGCAGGTGGACAATCCACAACTTGTGGCCAGGTGACGTGGCCAGGTGACGTATCAGTTGACGTGGCAAGTGGACAATCCACAGCTTGTGGCAGATGATGTGGCAAGTGATACGCTAAATATAAGTACACTGCTGCTCTCTCAGCTGCTGGTCTCCCAAAATGACTGAAATGGTTAAATAATACTGTTTTTTGAGCTTAGGCAGGGTCTTATGATGTTTCTTAACTAAACGCCTATAGACGCAAACGCGGTAAAACGCTGCTAAAATCGCGGCAAAACGCTGGTTTTAGCCTTTAAAAACGTGTGTTCAGCAGAGTTTGCACCGGCGTCTCGTGTGCATGGGGCCTTAAAGTTACTCAATTCCCCAAATCGTTTTCTGTTAAACGCGTGTTCAGAGGCAGTTGGACGCTTTTTCAACTGCCCCTGAACCCATTCAATGTTATCCTATGTGTCCATGCACACACTCTAGTTTTTTGGCATTTACAAACAGTTGCGTTTAACCTCGTTTTTCCAGAAGCAAAAAAATGGGTTCAGACGCAAAAGTTTTCCACGTTTCAGACGCTAAACGCGGCTAAACGCGGGTACCGGCATTTTGCCGCGTTTGCGTTTATAAACGTTTTTAAAGGTGACCTATTTTTTTACATTAGAAATCTCAAAAATGATGGCAAATGATGAAAAACCATTAAAAAAAATAATAATAATAATGTAATTGCTTGCATTGCACTGTAGACAATCCACAACTTGTGGCAGGTGACGTGGCAAGTGGACAATCCATAACTTGTGACAGGTAATGTGGCAAGTGGACAATCCACAACTTGTGGCAGGTGATGTTGCCAGGTGACGTGGCAGGTGGAAATCCACAAATTGTGGCAGGTGACGTGGCCAGGTGACGTGGCAGGTGACGTGGCCAGGTGACGTGGCAGGTGACGTGGCCAGGTGACGTGGCAAGTGGACAATCCACAACTTGTGGCAGGTAACGTGGCCAGGTGACGTGGCAGGTGACGTGGCAGGTGGACAATCCACAAATTGTGGCAGGTGATGTGGCCAGGTGACGTGGCAGGTGACATGGCAGGTGACGTGGCAGGTGGACAATCCACAACTTATGGCAGGTGATGTGGCCAGGTGATGTGGCAGGTGGACAATCCACAAATTGTGGCAGGTGACGTGGCCAGGTGATGTGGCAGGTGACGTGGCAAGTGGACAATCCACAAATTGTGGCATGTGACGTGGCCAGGTGATGTGGCAGGTGACGTGGCAAGTGGACAATCTACAACTTGTGGCAGGTGACGTGGCCAGGTGATGTGGCCAGGTGACGTGGCAGGTGACGTGGCAGGTGGACAATCCACAAATTGTGGCAGGTGATGTGGCCAGGTGACGTGGCAGGTGATGAGGCAAGTGAACATTCCACAACTTGTGGCAGGTGACGTGGCCAGGTGATGTGGCAAGTGGACAATCCACAACTTGTGGACAGGTGACATGGCCAGGTGACGTATCAGGTGACGTGGCAAGTGGACAATCCACAGCTTGAGGCAGATGATGTGGCAAGTGATACGCAAAATATAAGTACACTGCTGCTCTCTCAGCTGCTGGTCTCCCAAAATGGCTGAAATGGTTAAATAATACTGTTTTTTGAGCTTAGGGAGGGTCTTATGATGTTTCTTAGCTAAACGCCTATAGACGCAAACACGGTAAAACGCTGTAAAACGCCGCTAAAATTGCCAGTTTTAGCCTTTAAAAACGTGTGTTCAGCAGAGTTTGCAGCGGCGTCTCGTGTGCATGGGGCCTTAAAGTTACTCAATTCCCCAAATCGTTTCAATTCTTTTATTAAATTAGGTATTGTTATAATGGGGTTAGTCACATATATTAAAAAATCATCTGCATAAACTGCCGTTTTGTATTCTTTATCTTTAATACTAATTCCTTGTATATCTTTATTTTTCCTTATTATTTGTATAAGATGTTTCATCACTAGTATATATAATAAGGGAGATAATGAACATCCCTGTCGGGTCCCGTTTGAAATTTCTATATACTTCGATAACATTACGTTTGTTCTAATTTTGGCCCGTGAATTAGAATACATTGCAACAATTCTACGAAGCATTATTGGGCCCATTCCTATCTGAACTAATGTTTCCTCTAAGAACTGCCATCCCACTCTATCGAACGCTTTTTCAGCATCAATAGATGGTAGACATGTGGGGATGGCAGTTCTCTGAGCATGTTCTACCACTGTACAAGTTTTTATGATATTATCCCTTGTTTCTTGACCTTTCGTAATGCCTGTTTGATCTAGGTTTATATATCCTGGTAATATGGGTGTTAATCTATTGGAGATAATCTTTGAGTATAGTCTTATGTCTATGTTTGTCAAAGAAATTGGTCGGTAGTTGTTACTAGTGTTGAGCGAACCCGAACTGTAAAGTTCGGGTCCGTACCGAACTTTAGCTTTTTCCCGAACCCGAACCCGGACTTTGCGCAAAAGTCTGGGTTCGGGTTCGGCAATCTAATTACGCAGTTAGAAATGCTTCAGGGGCCAGCCAATCACCTTTTGATTAGCTGGTGTGCCCTTAGAAGCCATCATAGCCATGCCTACTAATGGCATGGCTGTGATTTGTCAGTGCAACATGTGACCCAGCTTCTATATAAGCTAGAGGCACACAGCACACACGTCACTCTGCTTCAGAATAGATAGGGAGAGGATCTTGTCTGCTGCTGCTGCTTTTAGGGAGAGATAGAAAAATACATGAGTTAGTCCTGATTCTGGAATCTGAGGGAAAAGATAGAGAGACAGTGTAGTGTAGGGCCAGGTTCCTGTTTTTTGCTTTTAGGGAGATAGATATATTATATAGGAATAGGAGTCCAGATTCAGAGATATAATTCAGCGATCTGCATAGGTTTACCTGTTTGTGTTGCAGTGCAGTCTTTTTACACTGCTATGAGCCCAGTGTCAGAGAAAATCTACCTTTTATCTGCAAGCTCAGTGCACCAGCACTGCATATATTACGTTGAGAGATACACTGTTTCCATACTGTGGGTGTATTCTGCTCTTGGAAAAAGATCCATTTAGGACAAAAAAAAAGGCACTTTAATGTGCTCTTTTCCAAAAGACCCATTAAGGGCAAAAAAAAAAAAAAGTTCCATTTTATTTTGCTCGTGCAAAAAAAGACCCGTTTAGGGCAAAAAAAATAAAAAATAAATTTGCACTTTAATGTACGCTTGCAAAAAGACCCATTTAGGGCCACAAAAAATATTTTGCAGTGTGTTATACATATGTGGAGGCGTGTGAAATAAACCATCTCTATATATTTGTCTTCTACTGTGCTATACTAAAAAAAAAAACATTTTTTTTGAATAGCATTTTCTGCAGTTCTGTAGCTGTGCGATTCAGCGGTTACGTACTGTGGGTGTATTGTGGTCTTCCAAAAAACGCCATTTAGGGCCACAAAAAATATTTTGCAGTGTGTTATACATATGTGGAGGTGTGTGAAATAAACAATTTATATATAGTTTTCTTCTACTGTGCTATACTAAAAAAAAAAACTTTTTTTTTGAATAGCATTTTCTGCAGTTCTGTAGCTGTGCGATTCAACGGTTACGTACTGTGGGTGTGTTGTGGTCTTCCAAAAAACGCCATTTAGGGCCACAAAAAATATTTTGCAGTGTGTTATACATATGTGGAGGTGTGAAATAAACAATTTATATATAGTTTTCTTCTACTGTGCTATACTAAAAAAACAAAAATTTTTTAAAAAGCATTTTCTGCAGTTCTGTAGCTGTGCGATTCAGCGGTTACGTACTGTGGGTATGTTGTGGTCTTCCAAAAAACACCATTTAGGGCCACAAAAAATATTTTGCAGTGTGTTATACATATGTGGAGGTGTGTGAAATAAACAATTTCTAAATAGTTTTCTTCTACTGTGCTATACTAAAAAAAAAAACATTTTTTTTGAATAGCATTTTCTGCAGTTCTGTAGCTGTGCGATTCAGCGGTTACGTACTGTGGGTGTATTGTGGTCTTCCAAAAAACGCCATTTAGGGCCACAAAAAATATTTTGCAGTGTGTTATACATATGTGCAGGTGTGTGAAATAAACAATTTCTAAATAGTTTTCTTCTACTGTGCTATACTACAAAAACAACATTTTTTTTAATAGCATTTTCTGCAGTTTTGTAGCTGTGCGATTCAGCGGTTACGTACTGTGGGTGTGTTGTGGTCTTCCAAAAAACGCCATTTAGGGCCACAAAAAATATTTTGCAGTGTGTTATACATATGTGGAGGCGTGTGAAATAAACCATTTCTATATATTTGTCTTCTACTGTGCTATACTAAAAAAACAACATTTTTTTTGAATAGCATTTTCTGCAGTTGTTTAGCTGTGCGATTCAGCGGTTACGTACTGTGGGTGTGTTCTGCTCTTCCAAAAACACCCATTTAGGGCAAGATCCTAAATTTGGAAAATATGAGGAGAAGGTCAAAGGGACGTGGTGGCCCCATTCGTGGTGCTGCTGGTGGAGCTCCTGTTGCAGGGTGAGGACGTGGTGGATCTGTGCCAGATACACGCACAAGTGAAACACCTTCCTCAGGTGCGAGTAGGCGACCGAGCCTGCGGCGGTATTTTGTCGCACCTAATGAGGCTGTACAAATGTTTAGGCCAGGACAAGTACAGGCGATAGTAGATTGGGTTGCTGACAATGCCTCGGGTTACTTCACATTGTCTCCCACCCACTCTTCTGATGAAAGATCAGAGTTGGCACCTGAAACCCATGTCCATCAGTCTTTCACCTCACCCCCTTGCAAATCAGCCAAGCAGTCTGAGCCCCAAATCATGCAGCAGTCTCTTCTGCTTTTCGATGACTCTGTTAGCAGGGTTTCCCAGGGCCATCCACCTAGCCCTGCCCCAGAAGTGGAAGAGATTGAGTGCACCGATGCCCAACCACTTATGTTTCATGATGAGTACATGGTAGGACCATCGCAGCACGTCTCGGATGATGACGAAACACAGGTGCCAACTGCTGCTGCTTTCGCAATTGTGCATACAGACAAGGAGGGCAGGGGTGAAGACTGGGTGGAAGATGATGTGGAGGACGATGAGGTCCTCAACCCCACATGGAATCAACGTTATGCAGGTGACCAGTGTAGTTTGGAGGAAGAGGCGGTGGTCGCACAGAGCCACCAGCACAGCAGAAGAGGGAGCAGGGTGCAAAAGCGGAGCGTCCGTCCCCTAGACAGTATGTCTGCTACTGCCCAATGCAGCAAGGGACCGAGCACACCAAAGCCAGGTCCAAGGAGTTCCCTAGCGTGGCAGTTCTTCACACAATGTGCTGATGACAAGACACGAGTGGTTTGCACGCTGTGCAATCAGAGCCTGAAGCGAGGCATAAACGTTCTCAACCTGAGCACAACCTGCATGACCAGGCATCTAAGTGCAAAGCACGAGCTGCAGTGGAGTAGACACCTCAAAAACCAAGAAAGGTCTCTGGCTCCTCCTGCTTCCTCTTCTGCTGCAGTCTCGGCCTCTTCATCCACCTCTGTAGTGACAGTGGCACCTGCTACCCCGCAAACAGAGGATCTGCCAGCAACACTACCACCTGGGTCACCAACCATCTCCACAATGTCCCATGGAAGCGTTCAGCTCTCTATCTCCCAAACATTGGAGCGGAAGAGGAAGTACCCCCCTAGCCACCCGTGATCCCTGGCCCTGAATGCCAGCATTTCAAAACTCCTGGCCTTTGAAATGCTGTCATTCCGTCCGGTGGAGACGCAGAGTTTTAAAAGCCTGATGGCATTGGCTGTCCAACAGTACGTTGTGCCCAGCCGCCACTACTTTTCCAGGTGAGCCATCCCTTCCCTGCACTACCAAGTGGAGGACAAAATCAGGTGTGCACTGCGCAACGCCATCTGTGGCAAGGTCCACCTAACTACGGATGCGTGGACCAGTAAGCACGGTCAGGGACGTTATATCTCCCTAACAGCACACTGGGTAAATGCAGTGGCGGCTGGGCCTGAGGCAGATAGCAGTTTGGCGCATGTCCTTCCACCACCGAGGATTGCAGGGCGCTTCAGTTTGCCTCCTGTTGCTAACTCCTCCTACTCCACTTCCTCATCCTCTACCGCCTCCTCATCCGGTCAGCGTAACACCTTCACCACCAACTTCAGCACAGCCAGGGGTAAACGACAGCAGGCAGTTTTAAAACTTTCCTGTTTGGGGGAAAAACCACGCAGGAGTTGTGGAGGGACATGGAACAACAGACCAATGAGTGGTTGCTGTCAGTGAGCCTCAAGCCCGGCCTGGTGGTGTGCGATAATGGGCGAAATCTCGTAGCAGCTCTGGGCCTAGCCGGTTTGACGCACATCCCTTGCCTGGCGCATGTGCTGAACTTGGTGGTCCAGAGGTTCCTTAAAAATTACCCCAATATGCCAGAGCTGCTGCAGAAAGTGCGGGCTGTGTGTGCGCACTTTCGGCGTTCTCACCCTGCTGCTGCTCGCCTGTCAGCGCTGCAGCGTAACTTCGGCCTTCCTGCTCACCGCCTCATATGTGACGTGCCCACAAGGTGGAACTCCACCTTGCACATGCTGGCCAGACTGTGCGAGCAGCAGCAGGCGATAGTGGAGTTTCAGCTGCAGCAATCACGCGTGAGTCGCTCTGCGGAACAGCACCACTTCACCACCAATAACTGGGCCTCCATGCGAGACCTGTGTGCCTTGTTGCGCTGTTTCGAGTACTCCACCAACAGTGTCCAGTGCCAATGACGCCATTCTCAGCGATACTATCCCAGTTCTATGCCTCCTTGAAAAAACGCTTCAGGCGATGATGGAAGAGGATGTGGCACAGGAGGATGAGGAGGAGGAGGAGGAAGCGGGATCATTTCAAAGGCTTTCAGGGCAGTCTTTCACAAGTGGCTACGAGGGTGGGTTCCTGCACCAACAAACGCCAGGTACACAATTGTCCGGCAGAAAGGGCACAGTTCTGGAGGATGACAAGGTGGAGGAGGAGATGGAGGAGGAGGAGAAGGAGGAGGAGCCATTTTCACAGCAGGGTGGCACCCAGACCAGCTCGTGGCCATCACTGGTGCATGGCTGGGGGGATACAGAGGACACAGACGATACAACTCCCACAGAGGACAGCTTTTCTTTGCCTCTGGGCAGCCTGGCACACATGAGCGATTACATGCTGCAGTGTTTCCGCAATGACCGCAGAGTTGCCCACATTTTAACTGGTGCTGATTACTGGGTGGCCACCCTGCTGGATCCCCGTTACAAGGACAACGTACCGTCCTTAATTCCCGCACTGGAGCGGGATCGTAAGATGCGCGAGTACAAGCGCACGCTGGTAGACGCGCTGCTGGTGACATTCCCACCTGACAGCGGGCGTACGGTGGAAGCACAAGGCGAAGGCAGAGGAGGAGGAAGAGGTCGCCAACGCAGCCGGGGCACCGGCAGCACCTCAGAAGGCAGGGTTAGCATGGCTGAAATGTGGAAAAGCTTTGTCAGCACGCCACAACAACCAACACCACCAGCTGAGATGGAACGTCTTAGCAGGAGGCAGCATTTCACCAACATGGTTGAGCAGTATGTGTCCACAAGCCTACACGTACTGGATGACGGGTCTGCCCCCTTTAACTTCTGGGTCTCCAAATTGGGCACATGGCCTGAGCTTGCCCTTTATTCCTTGGAGGTGCTGGCCTGCCCTGCAGCCAGTGTATTATCTGAACGTGTATTTAGCACGGCAGGGGGCGTTATCACAGACAAGCGCAGCCGCCTGTCCAGAGCCAATGTGGACAAGCTCACGTTCATTAAAATGAACCAGGCATGGATCCCACAGGACTTGTCCGTACCTTCTGCAGAATAGACATGTATACCGGTGTTGTGACAAAAACTGTCCGGCCATCGGGTTGTGTCTGGCCCATACTGCGAAGGCGCAGCGCTTGCGCAGTACAGAGGACAAGGAGATTCACAAAATCTCCGAAGATGAACGGCTCCTGCGCCGTGAGTGCAGGTTCAAGCCCCAACATCCAAGTGGACATACGGTAGCACATAGTAACAGGGCCCCTCACGGGCTCACTTCGATCGCCACGCTTCGGGCACGGCCTCACTTGGCTCGGCTTGAACCACGGATGGTGTGGCCTTCACCTGAACTCACCACGCAGGCGCCGTTCATCTTGGGAGATTTTCGAAATCCTCTTGTCCTACATACTGAGCAAGCGCAGTACAGGGTGGACACTATTCGACGGGGACAGAATTCGACACATCACTGGCCTTACCCAGCTATTGTTGTATTTTTGAACCAGTGTTGGCTACCTCGTCCTCCTCCACCGCCGCTTCCACCTACACAGCCACATCCACCGCCACCTCAACCTCCTACTCCATATGGACCTCGTCCTCCTAGGTCAAGATTATAATTTTTATTTTATTTTTTTGTAGCGCACAGATCCTTTCCCCCTTACCTGCCTTTATGTTGTTGGCTCCTCGCAGGAGGGAGAAAGGCACACCGCACTACCAGCCCGTACCCTCCTGTATAAAGAGGTTGAGCGGTGTACTTGACGGGCCGTGTCCACAGCCGGAGTCAAAACTCCTCCAGAGGATGATTCTCACCTCTACTGTAGGTAGAGGCAAGTCCTTTAATTCCCAGTAAAGTCAATGTCCACACCAGCTGAAATTACAACTCTTATTCTCTCATGGCGAAATAAACTCTACTCGGATAGAAAAGGTTAGAGCAAAGAAACAGGACAGCTTAAGGTGTGGAGGAGGTCCAGGCACAAATGTAGCACATTCACTTCACTGCTTAGGTTTCTCAAACAGTTTTAGGTGCACGGTCTCTGCCACAGACCTTGAGGTTGGTCTCTGCCACAGACCGGGTGTACAAGGCCCCTGCCACGGACCTGGAGAACTTTGGTCTCTGCCACAGACCAGGGTGTATAAGGCCCCTGCCACGGGCCGGGTGAATAAGGCCTCTGATACAGTCAAGATGACCTTGAGCTTCTCCTTCTACGAACCTAGCCCATATCAAGGGGAAGACATCTCTCCAGGGAGTCAACAGACCCTTCTTTCACCGTGACTCCCGCATCGGTCCATCAGAATGATCCTCCCTTCCCTGGAACATGGTCCCCTACACGAGGCGGCACCCTAAGACTCCTCGACCCTTAGCGGACTCCAGACGAAGGCTCTGGACTCCAGGCTTTACTCCCGCACCTAGGCCTCCATACCCAGGGCAGCAGGAACTCCAGGATAGTACCTCACCCCGGGCTAAAGGTACCCGAGATGGAACAGGAACACATGCACCCAGGCCGAAGGCACCTGGGCGTGGATCCCACTGGACATCAGCCCCCATTCCAAAGGTCTGCCCTTTTATATGCTCTCCCGGCATGCACAGCAGGTTCCCCGCCCCGCTGTACTACTGCCAAGAGGGGACACAAAAGGCACAGCACTGTATCGGCGGTTCAACCCTAGCCTACCATGGCAGCGCCACCTGTAGGCCGCAGGGGACTGCACACCAATACTGTCCCCCGAGGACAAAATGGTCCATGAATCCTACAGAATTAGGGTGTTTGAGCCTATTTACCACTCAAACACTTCCCTTAAATTTAGCACCCCGCTACATTTTTATTTCAAAGTATTTTATTTTCCCACTAGCTTATCCATTAAATTGAATAATTTATTCCAGAAAGGGCGTATTCTGGGGCATTCCCACCATATGTGTGGCATTGTGCCGTTGAGTTTCTGAGGTTCTTAATGACTTCCCGTACCTCTTCTGCTGAAAAGGGGGCCTCCAGCATATTTTTTTATTTTTTTTATGTTATTTTAAGTTATTTCCCTATCCACATTTGTTTGCAGAGCACTTGCCATGCTCTTAACAACATTTTGCTGACATTTGCAGCCCTCTAGCCCTTTCCATTACTTTTTTAGAGCCTTTTTAGTCCTTAGAAGTCCGGGTCCCCATTGACTTCAATGGGGTTCGGGTTCGGGTTAAAGTTCGGTCCCGAACCCGAACTTTTTTCCGAAGTTCGGCCGAACCCGTCGAACCCGAACATCCAGGTGTCCGCTCAACTCTAGTTGTTACGTAATGTGTGATCTTTCTCGGGTTTTGGTATTAATACAATATGAGCTTTCATACTTTGTGATGTAAAGATTTGTGTTCTAGATATGAAATTATATGTTTTTTTAAGAATGGGTATTATTATGTCTTGAAATTATTTGTAAAATCTTGAAGTATATCCATCTGGTCCAGGGCTTTTGCGCATTGGATTTCCTCTGTTGAGATTTCTTTTTCCAGCTCCTCCGTGATTTCTCTTGAAAATACCGGTAGAGCTGTATCTTTTATATATTTACAAATCTCTTCCCCTTTCTTGTCTTTTTCTTTATTTTCCTGTTGAATGTTTAGATTATATAACTTAGAATAATATGTATGAATAGTTTTAGATATTTCGGTTGGGTCATGAGCCAGTTTCCCATTTGTTTTAAAGATTTTAACTATGGAGGTCATAGGTTGTTGGTTTTTTAATGTTCTGGCTAGCAATTTCCCTGTTTTATTTCCTTGTTGGTAACATTGGGGCTGATTTACTAATAACAGTGCGCTGCGCTGGTTCTAACCTTAATTGGTGCGCCAGATAACTCCTTCACTGGGCGCAGGAAGCAGCGGCGCACTATTATAGTAAATAGAAATGTCAGCGGTGCTCTATTGAAAATGAATGGTTCCCTATGGGAGCCCATTGATTTGAATAGAGGTCGCCCGGGAAGTCGGATCCGACTTGCGGGCGACTCGTGTGCCGGCTGACACAGGGACAGCGTGACTTTGCGAGGCGACCTGGACACGACCTGAGCATGCAGCAGCCGCTCAAGTCGTGTCCTAGAGGCGACTAGCCGGCCGAGAATGTGTCCAGCGCGATGTCATCGCGCTGGTCCTCGGCAGCCTCACTGTCCCATGTTTGGTATGAATCATGAAGGGGAGCTCCAGGCCAAATTTTAATGAAAAAACCGGCATGGGTTCCCCTTCAGGAGCATACCAGGCCCTTAGGTCTGGTCTGGATTCTAAGATGAACCCCCTAAGCCGAAAAACGTCGTGGGGGTCCCCCCAAAATCCAAACCAGACCCTTAGGTCTGGTCTGGATTTTAAGGTTAACCCCTAAAGCCGAAAAACAGCGTGGGGGTCCCCCCAAAATCCAAACCAGACCCTTATCTGAGCACGCAACCTGGCAGGCCACAGGGGAAAAGGGGGGACGAGAGCGCCCCCCTCCCTCCTGAGCCGTACCAGGCCGCATGCCCTCAACATGGGGGGTTTGGTGCTTCGGGGCAGGGGGGCGACCTGCGGCCCCCCACCCCAAAGCACCCTGCCCCCATGTTGATGGGGACAAGGGCCTCTTCCCAACAACCCTGGCCGTTGGTTGTCGGGGTATGCGGGCGGGGGGCTTTTCGGAATCAGGGCGCCCCCTTTAAAAAGGGGGCCCCCAGATGCTGGCCCCCCACCCTATGTGAATGAGTATGGGGTACATCGTACCCCTACCCATTCACCTGGTGGCAAAATAAGTCAATAAAAAAAGACAACACAGGTTTGAAAAGTAATTTATTGGGCAGCTCCGGGGGTCTTTCTGCCGGGCCCCCGCTATCTTCTGCTAGCTCTTTTGCTATTGGGGGTCCCGGGCTTCCTCGCCGTCTTCTTCCGACTTCGGGGGTCTCTTGTTCTGTTCTCCGGTTCTTCTCCCGCTCTCCGACGCCTTCTCCTCGATCTCCGGTTCTTTCTGCCGGACGCCCCGCTATCTTGTGCCAGCTCTTTTGCTAGCGGGGGCCGGTCTTCTACGTCGCCTTCTTCCTTCTTCTCTTCGCCCGATGTTGACTCGTCGCTCTCCACCGCCGCAATGATCTGTCCAAGCAGCGGTGCCACTTTTATTGGCATGGGGCGTGGTCACCGGATGATGCCACCGCTGACCCCGCCCCAGTTTCACGTCACAGTCCCATCATTCCCCGGGACTGTGACATCATATGGGGGAGGGGTCAGCGGTGGCATAAGCCGGTGACCACGCCCATGCCAATAAAAGTCGCCCCCCCTGCCCCGAAGCACCAAACCCCCCATGTTGAGGGCACGCGGCCTGGTACGGTTCAGGAGGGAGGGGGGGCACTCTCTCGTCCCCCCTTTTCCCCTGTGGCCTGCCAGGTTGAGTGCTCGGATAAAGGGTCTGGTGTGTATTCTAAGGGGACCCCACGCAATTTTTTTTTGTTTTTGGCGCTTGGTTCCCCTTAAAATACATGCCAGACCTGAAGGGCCTGGTATGGATTCTGGGGGGACCCCCACGCCATTTTTTTTTAAATTTTTTTGGGGGGTCCCCTTTGAATCCATACTAGACCCAAGGGCCTGGTATGGACCTGGGGGGGACCCCACGCTGTTTTTTTTTTGGTTTTGTTTTTTTAACCGTTTTTTTTTTACATTTCCTTTTAACAACCAGCTATAAACAGGTCAAACAAAAAATAGCCGCAAAATTGCGGTACTGGATGCAGGTCCATTGAATTCTATTACATCCAAAACACTGTTTTTGTCCTGGCAAAAAAAATCTGCAGTTGCGTTTAAAATCGTTTTTCACAAACCCTCAAAATGCCTTCAGACGCCAAAGATTTCCACGTTTCAGACGCGGGTACCAGCGTTTAGCCGCATTTTAGTTTAGAAGCATTTTTAAAGGTGACCTTTTTTTTACATTGATAAACTCCAAATTTATGGCAAATGAGGAAAAACCATAATATATATATTGTGAGGGGGTTAGCTTGGCAGCGGGTGTGTGTGACCCCCGGGATGGGCTCCCCACACAAAAACAGGCCCAGCAAACGGAGGTTGTGGTTTTCAAAATCAAAAAAAAGGTGCGGTTTATTTTCTATTTACAGTGACAAAACACAGCAAAGCCAAAAGAAACATAAACAAATTAAATCCTGGTCAACTTGACCTCTGACTAAACATACAGGTTTCCTAACTAACAACTGGGATCAGCCTAGTGCTGTCCTAGTCCCTAAGTCCCTGGTTTTAAATGTCCAAGCAAATAGCCACACAGGCTTTGTCTCACCGGACAAGGGTTCACTCTCTCCAGGAAGTCCACACAGGTCTGCTTCCAGGCATGAGCTAACATCTAATGAAGCTGGGAGTTCTTATAGAGGCCTAAATGAGCTGACAAGTTTCAGCTGGTCTCATCAACTCCCTGTCTGTACGACGCCCCACACTCTCCCTAGAGGTATGAGTCATCCATGAGCCCACTAGCCTTAGCTGGGCTTATACAACTCTCCACCTAGTTGTATAAGTCGGCGTAAAGCCTGAATCTGGGCGAAATATATCTACCCCCCTGGATGCAACCAGGTGACTTTACCTTCCTGCTGTCACATACCCCCCCCCTCTTGTTTTAACCTCGGGGTTGGAACACCAGCAATCAGGCATTCATGTACTCGAGACAAAGCATCCACATTCCCCATTTGAACGCCAGGGCGATGCTTTACTGTGAAGTTGAATTCCTGGAGGGCCAGGAACCACCTATTCACTCTTCTATTTGTTTCCTTGTTTTGAGCCATCCACTTTAACGGAGCGTGATCCGTAACCATGTCAAAGTGCCTACCTAGCAGGTAGTACCGAAGGGAATCTAGAGCCCACTTCACCGCTAAACACTCCTTTTCAACGGTGGCGTAATTTACCTCATGGGACTTCAACTTCCTGCTGAGGTAAATGACTGGGTGCTCTTCCCCGTTCCAGACCTGGGACAATACTGCTCCTAACCCCACATCTGACGCATCACT
This sequence comes from Rana muscosa, assembly GCA_029206835.1. Lineage (NCBI taxonomy): Eukaryota > Metazoa > Chordata > Amphibia > Anura > Ranidae > Rana > Rana muscosa. The sequence goes on from CM055116.1 coordinate 1,015,058,222, forward strand.
TTGTACGACAAAGTCTTTAGAGAAGTCGGGTGAGTACAACACTGGCTGGCTACATAAGGCTTGTTTCAAGAATTGGAATGCTGCCTCAGCCTCGGGGGTCCATTTAATCATGATCGACCCTTTCCCCTTCGTTAGGTTGGTTAGGGGCACAGCCTTAGAGGCAAAGTGGGGAATGAATCGCCGATAATACCCAGCGATTCCCAGAAAGGCTCGTACCTGCTTCTTGCTGTTGGGACGTGGCCAACTCTGGATGGCCTCGACTTTGTTGAGTTGGGGTTTTATTACTCCCCTCCCAATGGTGTACCCAAGATATTTGGCCTCCTCCTGCCCAATGGTACACTTCTTGGGGTTAGCCGTAAACCCCGCTTCCCGAACAGAGTCCAGGACTGCTTGCACTTTTGGCAGATGTGAGGCCCAATCTGTGCTATGGACAATTACGTCATCCAGGTAAGCCGCAGCATACTTCCGATGGGGCCTCAGCATCTGGTCCATTTTCCGCTGGAATGTGGCCGGCGCATTCTGTAACCCGAACGGCATTCTTTTATATTGGAACGCCCCGTCTGGGGTTACAAATGCGGTTTTCTCTTTGGCCAATTTGGCCAGGGGGATTTGCCAATACCCTTTTGTGAGGTCAAGAGTCGTCATGTATCGGGCTGTTCCCAGCCGGTCGATCAACTCATCTATACGTGGCATGGGGTAGGTGTCAAATTTTGTAACTTTGTTCAACTGACGAAAATCGTTACAAAATCGCCAGCTCCCATCCGGTTTAGGCACCAACACAATGGGACTAGACCAATCACTTTGGGACTCCTCTATCACCCCTAAGTTCAGAATTTTCTGTACTTCCTCCCGTATTGCCTCCCGTCGGGCCTCTGGGATCCGATAGGGTTTTAACTTCACCCTTTCACCGGGCGGGGTAATGATGTCATGCTCTACCCCAAATGTTTGTCCCGGCAGCTCAGAGAATACCTCCTTGTTGCGAAGCACAAACTCCTTAACCTCCTGTTGTTGGGGTTGTGACAAGGTGGCTGCTATTCCAACCTCAGGAATCACGCAACCAGTTTGAGCTGGTGACCAAGTGTCTGCGACTAGGGACTCTCTATCCCTCCAGGCTTTCAACAGATTAACGTGATAGATCTGTTCGGGCTTTCGCCTTCCTGGTTGTCTGACCTTGTAATTCACTTCGCTCACTTTTTCCATTATCTCGTAGGGGCCTTGCCATTTGGCAAGGAATTTACTTTCAACCGTAGGGACAAGTACCAGTATCCTATCCCCCGGGGAAAAGGTACGGGTCTTGGCTCCACGGTTGTACACTCTCTGCTGTGCTAACTGCGCTTGGGCCAAATGTTCCTTCACGATGGGCATTACCTGTGCAATTCGGTCTTGCATCAGGGCGACATGCTCAATCACACTCCTGTGGGGAGAACTCTCACTTTCCCAAGTTTCCTTGGCAATATCCAACAGCCCTCTTGGGTGTCTCCCATACAGTAACTCAAAGGGGGAGAATCCCGTAGAGGATTGGGGCACCTCCCTAATAGCAAACATCAGATAAGGAAGTAGACAGTCCCAATCCTTTCCATCTCTATCCACCACTTTCTTCAACATTTGTTTTAGGGTTTTGTTGAATCTTTCAACCAGCCCATCGGTTTGGGGGTGATACACAGATGTACGTAATTGCGTCACTTTGAACAATTTTAACAGCTCCTTCATAACCCGGGACATAAAGGGTGTACCTTGGTCCGTAAGCAGTTCTCTACAAATACCCACCCGGCTAAACACAAGAGATAGCTCTTTGGCTATGGTTTTGGCCGAGGTATTTCGGAGAGGGATCGCTTCTGGATAACGGGTGGCATAGTCCATTATAACTAATATGTACTGGTGCCCCCTAGCGGACTTGATTATAGGACCTACCAAATCCATGGCGATCCTCTCAAACGGGACCTCAATGATGGGTAGAGGGACCAGCGGGCTACGGAAATGTGGCATCGGGGCCGACCTCTGACACACAGGGCAGGAGGAACAATAATTTTCTATGTCCTTTATCACCCCCGGCCAATAGAATCTCTGTAATACCCTCTCTCGGGTTTTCTCTGTCCCCAGATGACCTCCAAGAATGTGCCCATGGGCCAACTCCAACACCAACTTCCTGTAAGGTTTGGGCACCACAAGCTGCTCAACGGTTTCTTCTGCCCTTTTTGCCACCCGATACAGTAGGTCCTTCTCTACGCTGAAGTATGGGTAAGTGCAGGTATTATCTGGGTTCACTAACTCGCCATCTATTTTCACTACGTTTTCCCGTACCTTTATTAGGGCGGGGTCTTTCAACTGTTCTGTGGCAAAGTTTTCCCTGTGAACCTCAAGATCAGAAAACTCCACAGACGGTAGGTTTTCGTCTGAGGAGGTGGGCTCCTCTCCAGTTTCTTGAGTCTCCCCTGCCAATACTGATAAGGGAAATTCCGGAGAGTCCTCACCACTCTCAGGGGAGTTCTGGCTATCCCATTCCTGGTACATAGGGGCACCAGTGGGGGGCTCAGGATCATCCCACAGTTCCCAGAACTTCGGAAAATCCCTTCCCACAATGGCGTCATGCGGTAACTGAGATACTAAGCCCACTGGATGAGAGAGGGTACCTTTGGGGGTCTCGAAACACACTGTAGTCACTGGATACTCTCGGGTGTCCCCATGCACACAAATAACAGCTACCTTGCTATTCCCAGAGACCTCTGTTTTAACTAACTCAGCCTTTATCAGGGTCACAAGGCTACCTGAATCCAGCAATACCACAACATTTCTACCATTAACACACATTTTGCATAAATGTTTCTCAGTTCCTCGAATGGCAGTGCATGCGACTGTCGCACACAGCGACTGACGTCTGCCCATCAGAAAGTCACACTGCATGGGTTCCTCCACAACCGGGCAATTGGCTGCAATATGTCCCGCTTGCCGGCAGCGGTAGCAAACGATCCTTCTTGCCGCCTCTTGAGCCGCTGATTTCCCAGGCTGTTCTCGCCAAACTTGGGGTAGAGCTCCCACCCTCTCACTCTCTCCACCCTCACCCCTTGGAATCCTCTTATCCGCCCCTGGGGATGGTCTGGTCTTAGGGTGGAAAGTCCGAGTGTCTCTGGAAGAGGCCGTCAGGTTCTCTGTAGCCAAGTATTTCTCCACACGATCCACAAGACCATCGGCCGTCTCTGGGTCTCCATGGCTTAACCACTTTTGGATGGCAGTAGGAAGAGCTCTCAAAAACCGATCCATTACAACACGTTCCACAATCTTTGGTGCGGACAAAGTCTCTGGCTGTATCCACTTTCTGCTCAGGTGAATGAGATCATACATTTGAGACCTGGGGGGTTTTCCAAGCTGGAAAGTCCAGTTATGCACACGCTGAGCCCGGACAGCCTGGGTGACACCCAGCCTTGCCAATATTTCAGCTTTTAGCATCACATAGTCTTTTGCTTGGTCAGGCTCTAGGTCATAGTAAGCCTTCTGCGATTCACCAGTTAACAGAGGAGCCACCAGTCCAGCCCACTGCTCCTCAGGCCACTTTTCTCTTTCAGCAGTCCTTTCAAATGTGGTCAAAAATACCTCTGGATCATCCTCTCCAGTCATTTTTGTCAATAAACGACTCACCCCAAAGGACGCGGTATTAGTGGGACGGCTTTCCTCACTGGTCTGCGGACGTTGCTGCATTACTGCTTCCATTTGTTGTAGTCTCTGCTCTTGCTTCTGTAACAGGTCTATGAAGCGGGCCTCAGATTGCTGCTGGGCTTGTTGCTGAGTAGGGATGAGCTTCGTGTTCGAGTCGAACATACGTTCGACTCGAACATCGGCTGTTCGATCGTTCGACGAAGATCGAACGATTTGGGCCGTTCGCGCCAAATTCGAGTGACGCGAACGGCCCACAATGCACTACGCCATCGCAGTGTCATCCAGGCGCTGTGATTGGCCAAGCATGCACTGTGACCCCGCATGCTTGGCCAATCACAGCGCCGGCAGCGAGGAGAGCAATGATTGGCCACAGGCAGGATGCCTGTGGCCAATTATTGCTGAGGGTGTTTAGTACACGCCCCACACTATAAAAGGCCGCCAGCACGGCGGCCTAGTGTAGTGTGTTCCGGAGCAGGGATAGAGCAGCATAGGCAGGGACAGTGACTGTTATTTCTTTCTTGCTTAACCTGGATTCCTTTAGTTTAGGGAAAGAGAAGGATAGGTAGGGAGAGTGTCAGTGTGTTTTGTGCTTGTGCTATAGTGTGCTTAAAAAAAACATTTATTCTAGGGACAGAAAACTGTAGGTAGGGACAGTGTCAGTTTCTTTCACTCTGCAAGTCCTTGTTTCCAGGGACCTGGAAGGACAGTGAGTGAATTGTCCTTGTGCTATATTGTGCTTAAAAAAACATTTATTCTAGGGACAGAAAACTGTAGGTAGGGAGAGTGTCAGTTTCTTTCACTCTGCAAGTCCTTGTTTCCAGGGACCTGTAAGGACAGTGAGTGAATTGTCCTTGTGCTATATTGTGCTTAAAAAAAACATTTATTCTAGGGACAGAAAACTGTAGGTAGGGAGAATGTCAGTTTATTTCACTCTGCAAGTCCTTGTTTCCAGGGACCTGGAAGGACAGTGACTGAATTGTCCTTGTGCTATATTGTGATTAAAAAAAACATTTATTCTAGGGACAGAAAACTGTAGGTAGGGAGAGTGTCAGTTTATTTCACTCTGCAAGTCCTTGTTTCCAGGGACCTGGAAGGACAGTGAGTGAATTGTCCTTGTGTTATATTGTGATTAAAAAAAACATTTTTTCTAGGGACAGAAAACTGTAGGTAGGGAGAGTGTTTTTTTTCTTTCACTCTGCAAGTCCTTGTTTCCAGGGACCTGTAAGGACAGTGAGTGAATTGTCCTTGTGCTATATTGTGCTTAAAAAAAACATTTATTCTAGGGACAGAAAACTGTAGGTAGGGAGAGTGTCAGTTTATTTCACTCTGCAAGTCCTTGTTTCCAGGGACCTGGAAGGACAGTGAGTGAATTGTCCTTGTGCTATATTGTGATTAAAAAAAACATTTATTCTAGGGACAGAAAACTGTAGGTAGGGAGAGTGTCAGTTTATTTCACTCTGCAAGTCCTTGTTTCCAGGGACCTGGAAGGACAGTGACTGAATTGTCCTTGTGCTATATTGTGATTAAAAAAAACATTTATTCTAGGGACAGAAAACTGTAGGTAGGGAGAGTGTCAGTTTATTTCACTCTGCAAGTCCTTGTTTCCAGGGACCTGGAAGGACAGTGACTGAATTGTCCTTGTGCTATATTGTGATTAAAAAAAACATTTATTCTAGGGACAGAAAACTGTAGGTAGGGAGAGTGTCAGTTTATTTCACTCTGCAAGTCCTTGTTTCCAGGGACCTGGAAGGACAGTGACTGAATTGTCCTTGTGCTATATTGTGATTAAAAAAAACATTTATTCTAGGGACAGAAAACTGTAGGTAGGGAGAGTGTCAGTTTATTTCACTCTGCAAGTCCTTGTTTCCAGGGACCTGGAAGGACAGTGAGTGAATTGTCCTTGTGTTATATTGTGATTAAAAAAAACATTTTTTCTAGGGACAGAAAACTGTAGGTAGGGAGAGTGTTTTTTTTCTTTCACTCTGCAAGTCCTTGTTTCCAGGGACCTGGAAGGACAGTGAGTGAATTCTCCTTGTGCTATATTGTGCTTAAAAAAAACATTTATTCTAGGGACAGAAAACTGTAGGTAGGGAGAGTGTCAGTTTATTTCACTCTGCAAGTCCTTGTTTCCAGGGACCTGTAAGGACAGTGAGTGAATTGTCCTTGTGCTATATTGTGATTAAAAAAAACATTTATTCTAGGGACAGAAAACTGTAGGTAGGGAGAGTGTCAGTTTATTTCACTCTGCAAGTCCTTGTTTCCAGGGACCTGGAAGGACAGTGACTGAATTGTCCTTGTGCTATATTGTGATTAAAAAAAACATTTATTCTAGGGACAGAAAACTGTAGGTAGGGAGAGTGTCAGTTTATTTCACTCTGCAAGTCCTTGTTTCCAGGGACCTGGAAGGACAGTGACTGAATTGTCCTTGTGCTATATTGTGATTAAAAAAAACATTTATTCTAGGGACAGAAAACTGTAGGTAGGGAGAGTGTCAGTTTATTTCACTCTGCAAGTCCTTGTTTCCAGGGACCTGGAAGGACAGTGAGTGAATTGTCCTTGTGTTATATTGTGATTAAAAAAAACATTTTTTCTAGGGACAGAAAACTGTAGGTAGGGAGAGTGTTTTTTTTCTTTCACTCTGCAAGTCCTTGTTTCCAGGGACCTGTAAGGACAGTGAGTGAATTGTCCTTGTGCTATATTGTGCTTAAAAAAAACATTTATTCTAGGGACAGAAAACTGTAGGTAGGGAGAGTGTCAGTTTATTTCACTCTGCAAGTCCTTGTTTCCAGGGACCTGGAAGGACAGTGAGTGAATTGTCCTTGTGTTATATTGTGATTAAAAAAACATTTTTTCTAGGGACAGAAAACTGTAGGTAGGGAGAGTGTTTTTTTTCTTTCACTCTGCAAGTCCTTGTTTCCAGGGACCTGGAAGGACAGTGAGTGAATTCTCCTTGTGCTATATTGTGCTTAAAAAAACATTTATTCTAGGGACAGAAAACTGTAGGTAGGGAGAGTGTCAGTTTATTTCACTCTGCAAGTCCTTGTTTCCAGGGACCTGGAAGGACAGTGACTGAATTGTCCTTGTGCTATATTGTGATTAAAAAAAACATTTATTCTAGGGACAGAAAACTGTAGGTAGGGAGAGTGTCAGTTTATTTCACTCTGCAAGTCCTTGTTTCCAGGGACCTGGAAGGACAGTGAGTGAATTGTCCTTGTGTTATATTGTGATTAAAAAAAACATTTTTTCTAGGGACAGAAAACTGTAGGTAGGGAGAGTGTTTTTTTTCTTTCACTCTGCAAGTCCTTGTTTCCAGGGACCTGTAAGGACAGTGAGTGAATTGTCCTTGTGCTATATTGTGCTTAAAAAAAACATTTATTCTAGGGACAGAAAACTGTAGGTAGGGAGAGTGTCAGTTTATTTCACTCTGCAAGTCCTTGTTTCCAGGGACCTGGAAGGACAGTGAGTGAATTGTCCTTGTGCTATATTGTGATTAAAAAAAACATTTATTCTAGGGACAGAAAACTGTAGGTAGGGAGAGTGTCAGTTTATTTCACTCTGCAAGTCCTTGTTTCCAGGGACCTGGAAGGACAGTGAGTGAATTGTCCTTGTGCTATATTGTGATTAAAAAAAACATTTATTCTAGGGACAGAAAACTGTAGGTAGGGAGAGTGTCAGTTTATTTCACTCTGCAAGTCCTTGTTTCCAGGGACCTGGAAGGACAGTGACTGAATTGTCCTTGTGCTATATTGTGATTAAAAAAAACATTTATTCTAGGGACAGAAAACTGTAGGTAGGGAGAGTGTCAGTTTATTTCACTCTGCAAGTCCTTGTTTCCAGGGACCTGGAAGGACAGTGACTGAATTGTCCTTGTGCTATATTGTGATTAAAAAAAACATTTATTCTAGGGACAGAAAACTGTAGGTAGGGAGAGTGTCAGTTTATTTCACTCTGCAAGTCCTTGTTTCCAGGGACCTGGAAGGACAGTGAGTGAATTGTCCTTGTGCTATATTGTGCTTAAAAAAAACATTTATTCTAGGGACAGAAAACTGTAGGTAGGGAGAGTGTCAGTTTATTTCACTCTGCAAGTCCTTGTTTCCAGGGACCTGGAAGGACAGTGAGTGAATTGTCCTTGTGTTATATTGTGATTAAAAAAAACATTTTTTCTAGGGACAGAAAACTGTAGGTAGGGAGAGTGTTTTTTTTCTTTCACTCTGCAAGTCCTTGTTTCCAGGGACCTGTAAGGACAGTGAGTGAATTGTCCTTGTGCTATATTGTGCTTAAAAAAAACATTTATTCTAGGGACAGAAAACTGTAGGTAGGGAGAGTGTCAGTTTATTTCACTCTGCAAGTCCTTGTTTCCAGGGACCTGGAAGGACAGTGAGTGAATTGTCCTTGTGTTATATTGTGATTAAAAAAAACATTTTTTCTAGGGACAGAAAACTGTAGGTAGGGAGAGTGTTTTTTTTCTTTCACTCTGCAAGTCCTTGTTTCCAGGGACCTGTAAGGACAGTGAGTGAATTGTCCTTGTGCTATATTGTGCTTAAAAAAACATTTATTCTAGGGACAGAAAACTGTAGGTAGGGAGAGTGTCAGTTTATTTCACTCTGCAAGTCCTTGTTTCCAGGGACCTGGAAGGACAGTGACTGAATTGTCCTTGTGCTATATTGTGATTAAAAAAAACATTTATTCTAGGGACAGAAAACTGTAGGTAGGGAGAGTGTCAGTTTATTTCACTCTGCAAGTCCTTGTTTCAAGGGACAGAGAAGGACACCTGAAGGTAGCCCTTATTGCTTTTTTCCCATCTCCCTGCAGGCCATCTATTAGAATGTCTGGAAGGCAAACAAGGAGAGGCAGACAGTCAGGAGGCAATAAAAGAGGGCAAGCAGGCTCTGTGTCTGGGGGCAACAGTGCTGGTCGTGGACGCGGTGCATTGTCATCAGCACATGGCCATGGGACACGCTTGTCCTTCTTTTCGGCAGCTGGACATGTTGAGCCACATCATGCCGAAGACTTGGTAGAGTGGATGACCAAGCCCTCCTCCTCCTCCTCATCCTCTCTCACCCAGGCTCAGGGTACTGGAAAAGCAGCTGCCAAAGCGTCGTCTTCCCTGGTATCAATGTCAGACAAATCATCAGTCACTCCTTCCCTAGACCCACCATGTCCTCCTCCTGAGGAGTCCCCCGAACTGTTTCAGCACAGTGTTGGGTACATGCTCCAGGAGGATGCCCAGCGTTTCGAAGGGTCTGATGATGAAACCCAGCTAGAGGAAGGCAGTAGCGTGAGAGCAGACAGAGGGGATGCTCAAGAAGGACACCAATCTGGCAGTCATGTTCCAGCAGCTGCAGCATACTGCCAGATTGGCTCCAGTGATGAGGAGGGAGGGGATGATGAGGTCACTGACTCCACGTGGGTGCCTAATAGGAGAGAGGAGGAGGAGGAGGATGAGGAGGAGGCACATCTCCAACGAGGCAGGATGCCCTTTGGTGGCCAGCGTAAGGGCAGTACACCGACGGAATCACACCGCAGAGCTCCCCCTGTGCAGGGCGCTGCCTCTGCCCGTCATTCAAAAAGTTCTTTGGTGTGGGCCTTTTTTGAGGCTAGTGCATCAGATCGCACAGCTGCTGTTTGCAACATATGTCTCAAGCGTATATCGCGTGGCCAAAACATCAGCCGCTTGGGTACCACATGCCTGACCAGACATATGTTGACCTGCCATGCAGCTCGTTGGCAAGCCTACCTCAAAGACCCACACCAAAGAACAAAGCGGACCTCTCCTTGCACCGCATCAGCTGGGATCTCCAACCCCACTATAACTTCAGTCCTCTCTGAAACATGCACTGAGAGGAATGAAGGTGTAGAATTAGGTGTGTCACAGCCAAGTACTTGCGCCCACTCTGCTAGCAGTACACCGACGTCCGATTCTAGCAGGCAAATTTCCCTGCCCCAGCTGCTGGACCGTCGAAAGAAGTTCACTCCCAGCCATCCACATGCCCAGCGGTTGAATGCTAGCTTGGCTAAATTGCTAGCGCTTCAACTGCTGCCTTTTCAGTTGGTAGACTCGGCCCCCTTCCGTGAGTTTGTGCAATGTGCAGTTCCTCAGTGGCAGGTTCCCAAACGCCACTTTTTCTCACGGAAGGCTATTCCGGCTCTCTACCGGCATGTGGAAGGCAATGTCTTGGCCTCGCTGGACAGGGCGGTCAGCGGTAAGGTGCATATTACCGCTGACTCATGGTCCAGCAGGCATGGACAGGGACGTTACCTTTCTTTCACGGCCCATTGGGTCACTCTTTTGGCAGCTGGGAAGGATTCAGGACAAGGTGCAGTAGTGTTGGAGGTTGTCCCACCGCCACGCCTCCAAAATGCTACTACTGGTTGTGACACACCTCTCTCCTCCACCCCCTCCTCTTCTTCTTCCTCCATGGCCTCTTCCTGTGGTTTGTCCTATGAACCAGCGGTGCTCCGTAGCCGTTCACGGGGCTACGCAAGTACGCAGGCAAAAAGATGCCATGCCGTGCTTGCGCTGGTGTGTTTGGGGGACAGAAGCCACACTGGGGCAGAGGTCCTGTCTGCTCTGCAGGGCCAGGCCGAGAGGTGGTTGACGCCACGCCAGCTTAAGCCAGGAATGGTGGTTTGCGACAATGGCACCAACCTCCTCTCCGCCCTCCGACAGGGACAACTGACCCATGTGCCCTGTGTGGCTCACGTCCTTAACCTGGTGGTGCAGCGCTTCTTGGGCAGGTACCCGGGCTTACAGGATGTCCTGAGGCAGGCCAGGAAAGTCTGTGTGCATTTCCGCAGATCTTATAATGCCAGTGCTCGCCTGGCTGAGCTGCAAAAGGAGTTGAACCTGCCCAAGAACCGCCTTATATGTGACATGCCCACCAGGTGGAACTCAACGTTGGCCATGCTGCAGCGGCTGCACACGCAGCAGAGGGCCATCAATGAGTACCTGTGCGACTACGGCACCAGGACAGGGTCAGGGGAGCTTGGTTTTTTTTCTCCACGCCAGTGGGGCATGATCAGGGATGCATGCACTGTCCTGGCACCATTTGAGGAGGCCACGAGGATGGTGAGCAGTGACAGTGCATGCATCAGTGACACTGTACCTCTTGTCCACCTGTTGGAGCACACGCTGCGTGGAATAATGGACAGGGCACTTGAGGCAGAACAGAGGCAGGAAGAGGAGGACTTCCTTGCCTCTCAAGGCCCCCTTTACCCAGACAGTGTTCCTTCTGTCCCACCCATCGCACAGGAAGAGGAGGAGGAGGAGGAGGAGGAGGAGGAGGAGGAGGATTGTGTCAGCATGGAGGTGGAGGCTGGCACTCAGCATCATCAGCAGCAGTCTTTTAGGGATGATTTACAGTCCCAAGAAACCAGTGGACTTGTACGTGGCTGGGAGGAGGTGGCTGCGGATCATGTCGTCCTTAGTGACCCAGAGGACTCCGGAGCGAATGCCTCAGCAAACCTACGCTGCATGGCCTCCCTGATCCTGCAAAGTCTGCGGAAGGATCCTCGTATTCTTCGGATCAAGGAGAGGGACCATTACTGGCTGGCCACTCTCCTTGATCCACGGTACAAGGGTAAGGTTGCGGACCTTATGTTACCGTCGCAGAGGGAGCAGAGGATGAGACAACTCCGGGAGGCCTTGCAGAAAGGTCTGTGCAACGCGTTCCCAGAGACTGGGAGGTTACAAACTCCTGGTCCTGGACAACGAGTTGCTGAGGCTTCGGCCAGTCAAAGAAGGAGCGGTGGGGAAGGTGGCCGTCTGACCGATGCGTTCAGACAATTCTTTAGTCCGCAGCCCCAAAGTATGATCGGTTCCAGCAACCATCGCCAGCGTCTGATAAACATGGTGCAGGAATATCTAGGGGCAAGGTCAGACTTGGACACCTTCCCCACCGAAAATCCTCTGGCTTACTGGGTCTTGAGGATGGATCACTGGCCAGAGCTTGCACAGTATGCAATTGAGCTACTGGCCTGTCCTGCATCCAGCGTTCTTTCGGAACGCACATTCAGTGCTGCTGGAGGATTTGTCACGGATCACAGGGTGCGCCTGTCCACCGACTCGGTTGATCGACTGACTTTCATCAAGATGAACCAGTCTTGGATCACCACCAGCTACCACACACCTGATGCTGATATAACAGACTAATTGATTTTAACATGTCACATCCCTTCAAGACTGATGCTGATGCTGAGTGCCTGTGCTGTTATGTTGACTGGCTATCCTCCTCCTCCGAGTCCTCAATGATACGATTGATGATGATAGCTTGTAAGATCATTTTTGTTTATGGGTGCCGCCACCAGTGCCTAACGCCCAATTTTTCAGCCCCTGTTTAACAGGGGCGTGTAATTACAATTTTTGAAGCAATACTTTGCAACAGGGCTCATTGCTGTGCTCCAAGTACAGTATCTGTGAGGAGTTGCAGTGTTGTGCCACCAGTGCCTAACGCCCAATTTTTCAGCCCCTGTTTAACAGGGGCGTGTAATTACAATTTTTGAAGCAATACTTTGCAACAGGGCTCATTGCTGTGCTCCAAGTACAGTATCTGTGAGGAGTTGCAGTGTTGTGCCACCAGTGCCTAAGGCCCAATTTTTCAGCCCCTGTTTAACAGGGGCGTGTCATTACAATTTTTGAAGCAATACTTTGCAACAGGGCTCATTGGTGTGCTCCAAGTACAGTATCTGTGAGGAGTTGCAGTGTTGTGCCACCAGTGCCTAAGGCCCAATTTTTCAGCCCCTGTTTAACAGGGGCGTGTCATTACAATTTTTGAAGCAATACTTTGCAACAGGGCTCATTGCTGTGCTCCAAGTACAGTTGCTGTGAGGGGTTGCAGTGTTGTGCCACCAGTGCCTAAGGCCCAATTTTTCAGCCCCTGTTCAACAGGGGCATGTAATTACAATTCTTGATCTAATAATTCACAGCAGGGCCCATTGCTGCACCCACCAAGAGTAACTGTCAGGGCTTACAGTGTTGTGGCACCAGCACCACCATCAAAGGCCCAATTTTTACTACCACTGTTCAACAATTATATGTAATTAAAATTCCTGATATAATAGTTGACAGCAGGGCGTTCCAGCACCAACCAAGAGTAACTGTGAGTGCTTACAGTGTTGTGCCAACACCAACAACTAAGGGGCCTATTTCTGCAGAGTATATACGGCAGGTCCCTACTTTCAAACATCCAACTTACAAACGACTCCTACTTGCAAACGCAAGAAGACAACAGGAAGTGAGAGGAAATCTACCACTAGGAAGGAAAATTCTCTCCTGTAAGAATAAATATGGGAGAAAGGTGTCTCCTCTGTACTGATGCTTTATCAGCAATCCTTGTTTCAAGAAAAACACCACATTTCAAAAACAGTTGTCATTGGGACGGAAAGTGAGGTGAAATGTTCTGAACAGGGGCACAGACAGCAAAACAAATGTTACAGGGGTGATAACCCTTACCTATGTTTTCCAAAAAGTTTAAAAATAGATTTTTGGTCTGGAGCTACACTTCAACAATGTACCTGTTCAAAATTACAAACAGACTCTACATAAGAACAAACCTACAGTCCCTGTCTTGTATGCACCGCCTGTATAGGGCTGTTCAGAGTATATAGGGCCTTTTTTATTTTATGTGCGGGGTTCCCCTTAATATCCATACAAGACCCAAAGGGGCTGGTAATGGGCTGGGGTAGGGGGGGGGGTCATGGGGTAGCTATGCCATTTTTCTTAAAGAATTTCATCCATATTACCGGGACCAGACATTACATTAAAGCCGCAAGCAGTTTTAAATGGCTTTTTTTTCCTTTAGAAGTGTCATTTTGTGCAGGGACAGTTCTAAACACGGGAAACACGTGGCACTTCACAGGCATACTTTAGACACCCCCCAGGTACGATATTTAAAGGAATATTTGACTTTTTTTTTTTCACTTTATGCATCATTAAAATGACTGCTCCCGAAAAACGACCGTTTTTAAAACTTCTTTTTGCATTGATACATGTCCCCTGGTGCAGAACCCGGGTTCCCAAACCCTTTTTAGGACAATAACATGCATAATAGTTGTTATAATTAGCACTTTAGAATTCGAACGTTCGCATCCATTGTATTTAATAGGGTTCTAATGTTCGTTCGAACTTTCGGTCCGTTCGCGGGTTCTGGTGCGAACCGAACGCGGGGGTGTTCGGCTCATCACTATTGCTGAGCTTCCAGACTCTGTTGGTGAGCTTGCTGCTGGGCTGCAAGGCTCTGTTGATGAGCTTGCTGCTGGGCTGCGAAGTTCTGTTGTTGAGCTGCAAGGCTCTTTTGCAAACCTGCATTTGTCTGCTGTTGATTGGCATTTGCTAGAGCCAGCTGCTTCAGTATCTCCTCCATGCTGGCTTAAAAAAAAACTGCCACTGGTTCTCCACCAACTGTGAGGGGGTTAGCTTGGCAGCGGGTGTGTGTGACCCCTGGGATGGGCTCCCCACACAAAAACAGGCCCAGCAAACGGAGGTTGTGGTTTTCAAAATCAAAAAAAAGGTGCGGTTTATTTTCTATTTACAGTGACAAAACACAGCAAAGCCAAAAGAAACATAAACAAATTAAATCCTGGTCAACTTGACCTCTGACTAAACATACAGGTTTCCTAACTAACAACTGGGATCAGCCTAGTGCTGTCCTAGTCCCTAAGTCCCTGGTTTTAAATGTCCAAGCAAATAGCCACACAGGCTTTGTCTCACCGGACAAGGGTTCACTCTCTCCAGGAAGTCCACACAGGTCTGCTTCCAGGCATGAGCTAACATCTAATGAAGCTGGGAGTTCTTATAGAGGCCTAAATGAGCTGACAAGTTTCAGCTGGTCTCATCAACTCCCTGTCTGTACGACGCCCCACACTCTCCCTAGAGGTATGAGTCATCCATGAGCCCACTAGCCTTAGCTGGGCTTATACAACTCTCCACCTAGTTGTATAAGTCGGCGTAAAGCCTGAATCTGGGCGAAATATATCTACCCCCCTGGATGCAACCAGGTGACTTTACCTTCCTGCTGTCACAATATATATATATATATATATATATTGTGACAGCAGGAAGGTAAAGTCACCTGGTTGCATCCAGGGGGGTAGGTATATTTCTCCCAGATTCAGGCTTTATGCCGACTTATACAACTAGGGAGAGAGTTGATGAAGCCCAGCTGAGGCTAGTGGGCTCATGGATGATTCATACCTCTAGGGAGAGTGCTGGGCGTCGTGCAGGCAGGGAGTTGATGAGACCAGCTGAAGCTTGTCAGCTCGTTTAAGGCCTCTATAAAAACTCCCAGCTTCATTAGGTGTTTGCTCATGCCTGGAACCAGACCTGTGTGGACTGTCTAGGGAGAGTGAACAACACAGAAAGACAAAAATCTCCTGCGCTCTCGGTGTATCGTCAAAACACGGGTAGTGTGGTTCCGTCTAGAGGCAAAGTCTAAAGTCTTGCAGCCCTCCTCAGAACAATGGGTGTTCATGTGGCTAGAAAAAAGAAGAAAGAAAAAAGGAGGGCGCACCGACCTAGTGTATTACCACTTAGACGTTTTATTTAAAATATAAAAAAGCAGTAATCTTACTCACAAACGGAGCTTAAATAAAAGCTTATCGGACAAATCAGCTGGAAATTCTTTGGCACCTGCCGACTGGACTCGATGACAGAGAGGGTCGGACAGTACTTCAGACAACTGGATAGCTGACGCGTTTCTGGGGCGCACCCCTTTCCTCAGAGCCTAGATGGTCCATGATAGCTCTCCCCCACAGAACCCTCCATTATATGTGTGTGCACATGTGCAGAGGCCTCAGCTCAGGTGACCACCAATTAGCAAACCCCGCCTCCCACTCCTAACTGACCCCACCCATGTGGGTGGGCCTTCCACTAGCCCCCCTCCCACACAAATAAAAGGCACCCTAGTGGCTGTTCAAAAATAACTAGGGCAGGGGGGGGTTTTGAGGAGAATGGGAGAAAAGAGTGGGTACCATATCACTACCCTCTAGAAATGCTGGCTATTATTGGACCATTAAGTCCTCTAGTGATGCAGACCACCAGTGCAGCAATGTATGTCCTCCATAGGCATGGCCTATTAAGATGTAGTCACCCCATATACGGGGGGTGTGTGTAAGGAGGGGTATTGGCATAGGCAGATATCAGCATACATGGTAAAGGGCGGTGGGAACCGAGGGGTCTTACCCCAAAGCAGAAGCAAAGGCAGTTCGTCCCGACGCGGCGTGAGCGGTAGCTGTATCTATCACAGCAAACGTCCCTGCAAATCCGTTGGGACGCACACTGTCTAGCAACCAGGAAGTGCGGGTGCCTCCTGCGTTCCAACCCGCACTTCCGGTTGTGCCGAGACGTCAGTTCCGCTTCCCCTATGCCCAACACACCTCTAACCAAAGTACCATGAAGTGCGGGTATGTTTGCATTCCACCCGCCACTTCCGGTCCGTCTAGGAGCCTCCCACCGCTACTCTTTGAGCCTATAGCCAATCCAGTGGTGCGACAAGCTAAACGGCATCACTCCCTCTAGTGGCCAAGAACGAAAATGGCATGAACCTCTATACTGGAGCTAAATGCAAAAAAAAAAAAAAAAAAAGGGGGGGGGCACAAACCAGAGCTGGCTGATTGATTCTCAGAACATGGCCACACACACAAGAACGAAAGCTGTAGGTGCACACAGTGGGTGGAACCCCCTAAAAGGGTTTATGGAACAAATGATTAGAAAACTATTACATCTATAATAGCCCAAATATTGCAAAATAATAATGATAAAAAGCCTCCAGTGGACTAGAAAGCATACACGATAGGGCAATACTACACTAAAGGTCCATACACATAAAATTCATAAAATTCATAAATAAATAGATATATATAAAAATTAAATACATACATAATTTCATATAGAAGAGTAAAGAATTAAAATTATTAGTAGTAATATTCGAAGTAGTATTCGAAGGACCAGCAGCATTACTCCTAAGGAAAAAATGTGTACACACACACACATTATGCATGTATACTCACACAAACAAGAAAGGTAAATAGTATGCTATATACGTGTAAATACATAATTAGTAATATCCACCAACCCACTGTGTGACAGACCCACGGGATGTTTTCCTGCTTGGACTCACGTCCAAACCAGCAGAGACATGTGCCCTAGATAATCCACCAGAGGCACACATCTCAATGGCCTTACTAATTTGTAAATTTAAAATGACCAATCAATAGATTGAGGCCCGAAAACTCGTGAGTCTGTAAAGAGCCCACTTCTCTCCATATCCAGAACATAGAACAGTCAAGTATATTATATTGTTATTTTGTTAAAAAAGCAACCCCCCATTTTAACTCACAAAAGGTACCCAAAAATAAGAGATCTCCCTGACAGTCACCTATGTGAGGCCCTATAAACCTAAAGAACCACGCTCATCTACAAACCTAGTCGCATGGAGATGGCCAAATGGCAGTGCCATAAGCTGCCCTACCAGACACCACCTATAGCGACATATGGGGGATGTTTTAGCCATGACGCAAAGGGACAAGTCCATTTGCTCATGCCAAATGTGATGACAGTAGACCAACAGCAAGGGACAGGGGCCAAAACCCCATCCCTAAACTGTCCACACTGGTCTGACTGTGATCACACTATATTATGCAGCTCTATTTCCTCGTTGAGGCCCTGCGGGGCCATAGTTTTCAGGGTAAAAATCCAGAAGGCTTCTCTTTTGCACAGAATCTGATATTTCTTGCCATTATCCAGACCACTTGATATGGCTTCTATGCCAAAGACCTTGAGACCATCTGTATTGCTATCGTGGAATTCCTTGAAGTGTCTAGGCACTGAACATTTGTCTTTCTCTGTCAAGATGTTACTCCTATGTTCATTCATCCTAGTCCTCATTGGTCGAGATGTACGACCAATATACAAGAGACCACACGGGCAGAGTAAACCATAGATGACGTAAGGGGTGCCACAATTAATAAATTGCTTAATCTTGTGGCTCTTCCCATCTGCACCGGTCACATCTTTTTTCCTGTGACACATATGCACACAGTTCCCGCAATTGCCCCCTCCGCATCTATAGCTACCTTTTTGGTCGAAGATAGTCGTCCAAAGGCTATTTAGCCCTTTATTCTTATTTCTCTTCACCCTACTCGGGCACATGTCTCTGCTGGTTTGGACGTGAGTCCAAGCAGGAAAACATCCCGTGGGTCTGTCACACAGTGGGTTGGTGGATATTACTAATTATGTATTTACACGTATATAGCATACTATTTACCTTTCTTGTTTGTGTGAGTATACATGCATAATGTGTGTGTGTGTACACATTTTTTCCTTAGGAGTAATGCTGCTGGTCCTTCGAATACTACTTCGAATATTACTACTAATAATTTTAATTCTTTACTCTTCTATATGAAATTATGTATGTATTTAATTTTTATATATATCTATTTATTTATGAATTTTATGAATTTTATGTGTATGGACCTTTAGTGTAGTATTGCCCTATCGTGTATGCTTTCTAGTCCACTGGAGGCTTTTTATCATTATTATTTTGCAATATTTGGGCTATTATAGATGTAATAGTTTTCTAATCATTTGTTCCATAAACCCTTTTAGGGGGTTCCACCCACTGTGTGCACCTACAGCTTTCGTTCTTGTGTGTGTGGCCATGTTCTGAGAATCAATCAGCCAGCTCTGGTTTGTGCCCCCCCCCTTTTTTTTTTTTTTTTTTTTTGCATTTAGCTCCAGTATAGAGGTTCATGCCATTTTCGTTCTTGGCCACTAGAGGGAGTGATGCCGTTTAGCTTGTCGCACCACTGGATTGGCTATAGGCTCAAAGAGTAGCGGTGGGAGGCTCCTAGACGGACCGGAAGTGGCGGGTGGAATGCAAACATACCCGCACTTCATGGTACTTTGGTTAGAGGTGTGTTGGGCATAGGGGAAGCGGAACTGACGTCTCGGCACAACCGGAAGTGCGGGTTGGAACGCAGGAGGCACCCGCACTTCCTGGTTGCTAGACAGTGTGCATCCCAACGGATTTGCAGGGACGTTTGCTGTGATAGATACAGCTACCGCTCACAGCCGCGTCGGGACGAACTGCCTTTGCTTCTGCTTTGGGGTAAGACCCCTCGGTTCCCACCGCCCTTTACCATGTATGCTGATATCTGCCTATGCCAATACCCCTCCTTACACACACCCCCCGTATATGGGGTGACTACATCTTAATAGGCCATGCCTATGGAGGACATGCAGACCACCAGTGCAGCAATGTATCACTAGAGGACTTAATGGTCCAATAATAGCCAGCATTTCTAGAGGGTAGTGATATGGTACCCACTCTTTTCTCCCATTCTCCTCAAAACCCCCCCCTGCCCTAGTTATTTTTGAACAGCCACTAGGGTGCCTTTTATTTGTGTGGGAGGGGGGCTAGTGGAAGGCCCACCCACATGGGTGGGGTCAGTTAGGAGTGGGAGGCGGGGTTTGCTAATTGGTGGTCACCTGAGCTGAGGCCTCTGCACATGTGCACACACATATAATGGAGGGTTCTGTGGGGGAGAGCTATCATGGACCATCTAGGCTCTGAGGAAAGGGGTGCGCCCCAGAAACGCGTCAGCTATCCAGTTGTCTGAAGTACTGTCCGACCCTCTCTGTCATCGAGTCCAGTCGGCAGGTGCCAAAGAATTTCCAGCTGATTTGTCCGATAAGCTTTTATTTAAGCTCCGTTTGTGAGTAAGATTACTGCTTTTTTATATTTTAAATAAAACGTCTAAGTGGTAATACACTAGGTCGGTGCGCCCTCCTTTTTTCTTTCTTCTTTTTTTTAGGGAGAGTGAACCCCTGTGCGGTGAGACAAAGCCTGTGTGGCTATTTGTTTGGACATTTATTAAACCAGGGACTTAGGGACTAGGACAGCACCAGGCTGATCCCAGTTGTTAGTTAGGGAAACCTGCATGTTTAGTCAGAGGTCAAGCTGACCAGGATTTATTTTGTTTATGTTTCTTTTTGCTTTGCTGTGTTTTTGTCACTGTAAATAGAGAAATAAACCGCACCTTTTGATCTTGAAAACCACAACCTCCGTCTGCTGGGCCTGTTTTTTGTGTGGGGAGCCCATCCAGGGGGTCACACACACCCGCTACCGAGCTAACCCCCTCACAGTTGGTGGAGAACCAGTGGCAGTTTTTTTTTAAGCCAGCATGGAGGAGATACTGAAACAGCTGGCTCTAGCAAATGCCAATCAACAGCAGACAAATGCAGGTTTGCAAAAGAGCTTCGCAGCCCAGCAACAAGCCCAGCAGCAATCTGAGGCCCGCTTCATAGACCTGTTGCAGAAGCAAGAGCAGAGACTACAACAACAGATGGAAGCAGTAATGCAGCAACGTCCGCAGACCAGTGAGGAAAGCCGTCCCACTAATACCGCGTCCTTTGGGGTGAGTCGTTTATTGACAAAAATGACTGGAGAGGATGATCCAGAGGTATTTTTGACCACATTTGAAAGGACTGCTGAAAGAGAAAAGTGGCCTGAGGAGCAGTGGGCTGGACTGGTGGCTCCTCTGTTAACTGGTGAATCGCAGAAAGCTTACTATGACCTAGAGCCTGACCAAGCAAAAGACTATGTGATGCTAAAAGCTGAAATATTGGCAAGGCTGGGTGTCACCCTGGCTGTCCGGGCTCAGCGTGTGCATAACTGGACTTTCCAGCTTGGAAAACCCCCCAGGTCTCAAATGTATGATCTCATTCACCTGAGCAGGAAGTGGCTACAGCCAGAGACTTTGTCCGCACCGGAGATTGTGGAACGTGTTGTGATGGATCGTTTCTTGAGAGCTCTTCCTAGGTGGGTAAGCCATGGAGACCCAGAAATGGCCGGTAAACTTGTGGATCGTGTAGAGAGATACTTGGCTGCAGAGAACCTGACGGCCTCTTCCAGAGACTCTCAGACTTTCCACCCTAAGACCAGACCATCCCCAGGGGCGGATAAGATGATTCCAAGGGGTGAGGGTGGAGAGAGTGAGAGGGTGGGAGCTCTGCCCAGGGTTTGGCGAGAACAGCCTGGGAAGTCGGGGGCTCAAGAGGCAGCCAAAAGGATTGTTTGCTACCGCTGCCGGCAAGCGGGACATATTGCAGCAAATTGCCCGGTTGTGGAGGAACCCATGCAATGTGACTTTCTGACGGACAGACGTCAGTCGCTGTGTGCGACAGTCGCATGCACTGCCATTCGGGGAACTGAGAAACATTTATGCAAAATGTGTATTAATGGTAGAAATGTTGTGGTATTACTGGATTCAGGTAGCCTTGTGACCCTGATAAAGGCTGAATTAGTTAAAACAGAGGTCTCTGGGAATAGCAAGGTAGCTGTTATTTGTGTGCATGGGGACACCCGAGAGTATCCAGTGACTACAGTGTGTTTCAAGACCCCCAAAGGTACCCTCTCTCATCCAGTGGGGTTAGTATCTCAATTACCGCATGATGCCATTGTGGGAAGGGATTTTCCGAAGTTCTGGGAACTGTGGGATGATCCTGAGCCCCCCACTGGTGCCCCTATGTACCAGGAAGGTGATAGCCAGAACTCCTCTGAGAGTGGTGAGGACTCTCCAGAATTTCCCTTGTCAGTATTGGCAGGCGAGACTCAAGAAACTGGAGAGGAGCCCACCTCCTCAGACGAAAACCTACCGTCTGTGGAGTTTTCTGATCTTGAGGTTCACAGGGAAAATTTTGCCACAGAACAATTAAAAGACCCCGCCCTAATAAAGACACGGGAAAACGTAGTGGAAATAGATGGCGAGTTAGTGAACCCAGATAATACCTGCACTTACCCATACTTCAGCGTAGAGAAGGACCTACTGTATCGGGTGGCAAAAAGGGCAGAAGAAACCGTTGAGCAGCTTGTGGTGCCCAAACCTTACAGAAAGTTGGTGTTGGAGTTGGCCCATGGGCACATTCTTGGAGGTCATCTGGGGACAGAGAAAACCCGAGAGAGGGTATTACAGAGATTCTATTGGCCTGGGGTGATGAAGGACATAGAAAATTATTGTTCCTCCTGCCCTGTGTGTCAGAGGTCGGCCCCGATGCCACATTTCCGTAGCCCGCTGGTCCCTCTACCCATCATTGAGGTCCCGTTTGAGAGGATCGCAATGGATTTGGTAGGTCCTATAATCAAGTCCGCTAGGGGGCACCAGTACATATTAGTTATAATGGACTATGCCACCCGTTATCCAGAAGCGATCCCTCTCTGAAATACCTCGGCCAAAACCATAGCCAAAGAGCTATCTCTTGTTTTTAGCCGGGTGGGTATTTGTAAAGAACTGCTTACGGACCAAGGTACACCCTTTATGTCCCGGGTTATGAAAGAGCTGTGTAAATTGTTCAAAGTGACGCAATTGCGTACGTCTGTGTATCACCCCCAAACCGATGGGCTGGTTGAAAGATTCAACAAAACCCTAAAACAAATGTTGAAGAAAGTGGTGGATAGAGATGGAAAGGATTGGGACTGTCTACTTCCTTATTTGATGTTTGCTATTAGGGAGGTGCCCCAATCCTCTACGGGATTCTCCCCCTTTGAGTTACTGTATGGGAGACACCCAAGAGGGCTGTTGGATATTGCCAAGGAAACTTGGGAAAGTGAGAGTTCTCCCCACAGGAGTGTGATTGAGCATGTCGCCCTGATGCAAGATCGAATTGCACAGGTAATGCCCATCGTGAAGGAACATTTGGCCCAAGCGCAGTTGGCACAGCAGAGAGTGTACAACCGTGGAGCCAAGACCCGTACCTTTTCCCCGGGGGATAGGATATTGGTACTTGTCCCTACGGTTGAAAGTAAATTCCTTGCCAAATGGCAAGGCCCCTACGAGATAATGGAAAAAGTGAGCGAAGTGAATTACAAGGTCAGACAACCAGGAAGGCGAAAGCCCGAACAGATCTATCACGTTAATCTGTTGAAAGCCTGGAGGGATAGAGAGTCCCTAGTCGCAAAAACTTGGTCACCAGCTCAAACTGGTTGCGTGATTCCGGAGGTTGGAATAGCAGCCACCTTGTCACAACCCCAACAACAGGAGGTTAAGGAGTTTGTGCTTCGCAACAAAGAGGTGTTCTCTGAGCTGCCGGGACAAACATCTGGGGTAGAGCATGATATTATTACCCCGCCCGGTGAAAGGGTGAAGTTAAAACCCTATCGAATCCCAGAGGCCCGACGGGAGGCAATACGGGAGGAAGTACAGAAAATGCTGAACTTAGGGGTGATAGAGGAGTCCCAAAGTGATTGGTCTAGTCCCATTGTGTTGGTGCCTAAACCGGATGGGAGCTGGCGATTTTGTAACGATTTTCGTCAGTTGAACAAAGTTACAAAATTTGACACCTACCCCATGCCACGTATAGATGAGTTGATCGACCGGCTGGGAACAGCCCGATACATGACGACTCTTGACCTCACAAAAGGGTATTGGCAAATTCCCCTGGCCAAGTCGGCCAAAGAGAAAACCGCATTTGTAACCCCAGACGGGGCGTTCCAATATAAGAGAATGCCGTTCGGGTTACAGAATGCGCCGGCCACATTCCAGCGGAAAATGGACCAGATACTGAGGCCCCATCGGAAGTATGCTGCGGCTTACCTGGATGACGTAATTGTCCATAGCACAGATTGGGCCTCACATCTGCCAAAAGTGCAAGCAGTCCTAGACTCTATCCGGGAAGCGGGGTTTACGGCTAACCCCAAGAAGTGTACCATTGGGCAGGAGGAGGCCAAATATCTTGGGTACACCATTGGCAGGGGAGTAATAAAACCCCAACTCAACAAAGTCGAGGCCATCCAGAGTTGGCCACGTCCCAACAGCAAGAAGCAGGTACGAGCCTTTCTGGGAATCGCGGGTTATTATCGGCGCTTCATTCCCCACTTTGCTTCTAAGGCTGTGCCCCTAACCAACCTGACGAAAGGGAAAGGGTCGGTCATGATTAAATGGACCCCCGAGGCTGAGGCAGCGTTCCAATTCTTGAAACAAGCCTTATGTAGCCAGCCAGTGTTGTACTCACCCGACTTCTCTAAAGACTTTGTCGTACAAAGTGATGCGTCAGATGTGGGGTTAGGAGCAGTATTGTCCCAGGTCTGGAACGGGGAAGAGCACCCAGTCATTTACCTCAGCAGGAAGTTGAAGTCCCATGAGGTAAATTACGCCACGGTTGAAAAGGAGTGTTTAGCGGTGAAGTGGGCTCTAGATTCCCTTCGGTACTATCTGCTAGGTAGGCACTTTGACATGGTTACGGATCACGCTCCGTTAAAGTGGATGGCTCAAAACAAGGAGACAAATAGAAGAGTAAATAGGTGGTTCCTGGCCCTACAGGAATTCAACTTCACAGTAAAGCATCGCCCTGGCGTTCAAATGGGGAATGTGGATGCTTTGTCTCGAGTACATGAATGCCTGATTGCTGGTGTTCCAACCCCAAGGTTAAAACAAGAGGGGGGGGTATGTGACAGCAGGAAGGTAAAGTCACCTGGTTGCATCCGGGGGGTAGGTATATTTCTCCCAGATTCAGGCTTTATGCCGACTTATACAACTAGGGAGAGAGTTGATGAAGCCCAGCTGAGGCTAGTGGGCTCATGGATGATTCATACCTCTAGGGAGAGTGCTGGGCGTCGTGCAGGCAGGGAGTTGATGAGACCAGCTGAAGCTTGTCAGCTCGTTTAAGGCCTCTATAAAAACTCCCAGCTTCATTAGGTGTTTGCTCATGCCTGGAACCAGACCTGTGTGGACTGTCTAGGGAGAGTGAACCCCTGTGCGGTGAGACAAAGCCTGTGTGGCTATTTGTTTGGACATTTACTAAACCAGGGACTTAGGGACTAGGACAGCACCAGGCTGATCCCAGTTGTTAGTTAGGGAAACCTGCATGTTTAGTCAGAGGTCAAGCTGACCAGGATTTATTTTGTTTATGTTTCTTTTTGCTTTGCTGTGTTTTTGTCACTGTAAATAGAGAGATAAACCGCACCTTTTGATCTTGAAAACCACAACCTCCGTCTGCTGGGCCTGTTTTTGTGTGGGGAGCCCATCCAGGGGGTCACACACACCCGCTACCGAGCTAACCCCCTCACAATATATATAAATGAAATTGCTTCCATTGCATTGTGGACAATCCACAACTTGGGGCAGCTGACGTGGCAAGTGGACAATCCACAACTTATGGCAAGTGATGTGGCAAGTGACACGCTAAATACAACTACACTGCTGCTCTCAGCTGCTGATATCACTCTGGTCTCACAAAATAGCTAAAATCGTAAATAATAATGTTTTTGGAGCTTAGGGCGGCTCCTTATCATATACATGCAAATGTGGTAAAATACAGCATGCAAACGCCACAAAGCGCGCCTTTCTAAACACCACTTTCAACCTTAGTTCAGAACACTTTGCACCAGCGTCCCGTCTACATGGGGCCTAAAAACGCCCATGCCATTTACAGCTCCAAAACGCCATGGTGGCCATGAGGCCATAGGCTAACATGGAGAGATGTTTTTAAGCTGCAAAAAACACTCAAACAAGCGGTTGGAAAAACGTCCGTGTGCATGTAGCCTTATATTAACCACTTGCGCACTGCCCAGACCAAGTTTCACATTTCAGCGCTGATGCACTTTTAATGACAATTGCGCGCTCATACAACACTGTAACCCAATGAAAATGTTTTATTTGTTGGCACACAAATAGAGCTTGCTTTTGGTGCTATTTGATCACCTTTGTCTTTTATTTAAAAAAAAATTCTATAAATACAAAAGACCGAGTTTAAAAAAAAAAAAAATTGATATTTTACCCACTTCAGCACTGGGCCTATTCTGGCACTTCTCTCCTTCATGTAAAAATCATAAATTTATGGCTATAAAATTACTTCAAAACACCAAACATTATATATTTTTTTGGAGCAGACACCCTAGGGAATAAGATAGCAGTCATTGCAAATTTTTATCTCGCTCGGTATTTGCGCAATAAATTTTCAAACGCCTTTTGTTTGCTAAAAATATTACAAAACAGTAAAGTTACAGCCAATTTTTTGGTATAATGTGAAAGATGTTGTTATGCTGAGTAAATAGATACCTAACACGTCACGCTTTAAAATTGCGCACACACATGGCATGACACCAAACTTCAGTAATGAAAAATCTCCCTAGGCGATGCTTAAATTTTTTTTACACGTTACCATTTTGGCATTACAGAGGAGGTCTAGTGCTAGAATTGCTGTACTCGTTCTAACGCACGCAGCAATAACTCACATGTGTGGTTTGAACAGCGTTTACATATGTGGGCGGGACTTACGTGTGTGTTCGCTTCTGAGTGCGAGCTACCGGGGACATGTGCGTTTTTTCTTACTTTTTTTATTTTTTTTTGTTTTTGTTTTTTGACTTTTTTGTATTTCTTACTCTTTTTTTATTTTTTTTTAAGTTTTGGGGATCTCTTTTATTCCTATTACAAGGAATGTAAACAACCCTTGTAATAGGAATGTGTGTGACAGGTCCTCTTTATGGAAAGATGCAGGGTCAATAAGATCCCGCATCTCTCCTCCAGGCTGGAAAGCATGATATTGTTCCAAAAAAAATCACCAATCTCATGCTGACAGCCAAGATCACGGCTTGGTTAACATACGGGAACACGGCATGATGTCATAACGTCGTGCCCGCGCCTCCGACGGTCATAGAGATGACTGATGACCATCTGGTCACCAGTCATCTCCAAATCGTTCTCCGAACGTCCCCTCCCCCCGCCTATAAGAACGATCAAGCGGCGGAACTGCCACTATGATCGTTTTTATTGTGCACAGAATCGCCGGCTGAAAAGAATGATATCTGAATGATGCCTGCAACTGCAGGCATCATTCAGATGTCACCGCCAAAAGCCAAGGATGTCATTTGACGGTGGGCGGTAGGAAACTGGTTAATATTTTTAAAAAAGGTAATTTTTCTTCTTCATTGATGTACACTGATGAGACTGCACTGATGGGCACCGATAAGATGGCAAGGGTGGGCACTGAGAGGTGGCATTGCTATTTGGCACTGGTGGGCAGTGAGAAGTGGCACTGCTAGGTGGCAATGATAGTTGGCAGTGATGGGCACTGATAGGCACTGGCAGCACTGCTAGGTGCCACTGATTGGCACCAGTGGTGGGTATTGATAGGTGGCACTGGCAGGGGCTACTAATTGTCACAGATGATGCAGAATTGCCTCTTCCTCTTCGGGCCCCATGTCCCTTGCACATAAGCCGGTGATTGCCTTTTTTTTATGCTCACGCTGTCAGCACAAGGAGAAAACAAAAACCATTACCCAGCTTTTGTTTACATCACGTGATCAGCTGTCATTTGCTGACAGCTGATCACATGGTAAAGGGCAGGGATCGGCCCCTTACTCGGATCTGTCATCACCCGAGTCTCAGTGACTCTGTGACCACAGCGCGCGCAAAGGGGAGGACATTTATTGACGGACTCCCGGCAATTGAGGACCATGCTGTGGCCGTCGATCAGTTATAGCGCTGATCTCAAGTGATTAAAGAGGGTCAAAATGGGCCATTGACATGCATCACAATTCAACTTAGGAATGAGTCTTTGAAAAGTTAAACTAAATAATTTGGCCACTTTATCCTTCCAAATAATTCACTTCCTGTCACATAGCCACACAGGAAGTGAGGGAAAATCCCTAACAATGTCTTTCCTTGGGGACACACAGGTCAGTCTAAATACTTTCCCCATTATGCACATTGCACTCGAGCATATTGCGGGGTACACCACAAATTATTAGGTAGTTTGGACTGTGGGGTTTATTTACTAAAGGCAAATCAACTTTGCACTACAAGTGCACTTGCTGTATTATCTGAGGGGGACATGCAAGCCAAAAAAAAAAAAACATCTTTGCTTTTACATGATTGTAACATCCAATCACCAGTACTTTCCCTCAGATTTTCAGCAGATACACTTTTACTGCAGAGTGGATTTGTCTTTACTAAACCCCAAACTACCCAATGATTTGGGGTGTACACAACAAAGTGCTAGAGTGCAATTTGCTTAATGGGGACACTAGTTAGATTGATATGTGTGTCCCCAAGAAAAGCCATTGGCAGGGTTTTACCTTCACTTCCTGTTTAGCTGTGTGACAGGAAGTGAAGCCAATGTTAAGCAAGGAGACAAAGGCCAAACTAACCAAAAAATATCTAAAAAAAAAATACACACGCAGGGGTTCTAACACTTACTTTGTTTCCCTCAAAATGCCCACAATTAGAATTGTATGGCCTTGAGCTATTTTTAAGTGCAGTGCTCTAAATAAGTGCTTCTCAAGTACCCCCAACAGGCCATGTTTGCAGGTTTTCCTTCATCTTGCACATGTGCTTTAAATCACAGTCAATGGTTTTGATTTTTGGACAGCAATTCTCGATAAGCTAAATTCACAAAACATGTCCTGTTGGGGGTACTTGAGGACTGAGGCTGAGAACCACTGCAGTAAAAAGGGAAAATTGAATACTTACCGCTCTGTATTTTTCATTTCCTGGTGATGCTCCATGGCAGCACACAATACAATCCATGCATATACTACCATGAAGGCACCAGATTAGACAAATCACACCTGTTTTGTTTTGACATGCCAATCAGCTGTCACATTTGTTGCAAAGAAAACACAAAACAAACATCAAAACTTTCCATCTAATTTTATTGTTCAACAAAACAAAAGGGAAGGCAAAATAAAAAACATGGTCAATTTGAAACAGTTACAGACTCAACATCTTGAGCAATTTTTGGCCAAAAAAATGCAGCAGACAATTAAATCAAAGTGAACAAACAACACACATTAACAACATCAGAATTATTTCAGGGGAACATTTTCCCCACACAAAAAATATACAATCCACAAAAGTTAACCAATCACTTGTTTTGCAAAGACATAACAAATAAAATACATGTGTTACAAACTCGATAAGGACACCAACATGTACATTTTACCCCCCCCCCCCCCCCCACACACACACTTGCCTCTTCTCAAGGCAAGCGACCAAATGCTCTGTGAGCTTTATATAACATATGTTTGTGTGCTAATGAGGCAATTGAAAACACATGCACAGTCCATGAAACACCCAGAATGCAAGTTCTCCCAATGTAGAGACTGAAATTCAAAGTGGGTACACCTGTTAAGGATGTCCTTCAATTTCTAACCCATAAAAACACTCTCTGAGTGAGCATGCCCAGAAATATCCAGGCGCTGTTCACACACAAAAAGCACGCCAAAAAAAATAACTGGCTGGGCATGTGCAGAACAACACCAATGCAGCTAGCAAAAAATAACCCCCCCTCCCCCCGTCCAAAATTAAGCACATCATCCAGCATGCTACAAAATTAGAGA
Source organism: Rana muscosa (assembly GCA_029206835.1). NCBI lineage: Eukaryota > Metazoa > Chordata > Amphibia > Anura > Ranidae > Rana > Rana muscosa. The sequence continues at coordinate 1,015,087,204 of CM055116.1, forward strand.
TGGGACAATCACCCCTCCCCCCCACCAACAAATACCATTGCAGTCTATGGGAACTGACTTGTTAATTTTGCTAGTCCCCACTTGGCTGGCTTATCTTCTAGTTATTGGCCTTATAATGGGGGCCCAGGTCCCACCCTAAGGGACATATATCAATGTCACCAATTTGGAAAACACCAAAAACAAAACAAGGAGAAGTGCCTTTAAATATGCCAAATTGCTTAAGGGCCATTTCACACCACATGCAGTGCATTGCGTTTTTTATGCATCCAAAATGCATGGAAAGTTGGTTATATGGTTCTAAATGGCAGTGTTTGTTCCAGTGCGTTCCAGTTCCACCCAAAAAGTAGAACATGCTGCATTTTACCTGCACTGGACTGTACTGGAACGCATCAAAACGCATCATAAACGCACTGGAACGCACAGGAACACACCTAAATGCCCCAAAACCCACTGGAACACACTTGTCCTTATCTATGGTTAATAAAAAAGAGGGGTGAAAAAAAAGCACTGGACTGCATCAAAAACTTACCAAAAATGCACTGGAACGCATGAAAAACGTGCATGCAGAAAAGCACCTGGAACGCATCCGGATTGCGTTTCTATGGTGTGAACTGGCCCTAGTTCACACTATAGAAACGCAGTCTGGGTGCGTTCGAGGTGCTTTTCTGCATGCGCGTTTTTGACACATTCCAGTGCATTTTTGAGGCGTTTTTGATGCAGTCCAGTGTTTTTTTCCCCCTCTTTTCACTTAGGACAAGTGTGTTGCAGTGCGTCTTTGGTGCATTTAGGTGCATTGCGGTGCATTCCAGTGCATTTTTGGTACGTTACGTTGCGTTTTTGATGTGTTTTACTGCGGTCCAGTACAGTTTTGTACCTAAAAAATGCAGCATGACCAATTATTTTTTGGCTTTCTGAAATGCACTGGAACGGACTGCAGTGGTGTGAACTATGCCATTGGCATTAATGTGATCAACTTTCTTTGCGTTTTTCACGCATCAAAAAAACGCACTGCACTGCATCCGGTGTGAACTGGCCCTAAATATCATCTCCGGGGGGTGTCTATAGTATGCCTGTAAAGTAGCACATGTTTTCCATGTTTATAACAGTTGGAGAGCAAAATGACATTTCTAAAGTAAAATAATAGTCATTTAAAAGTCCTTGCGGCTGTAATGAATTGCTGGTTCCCGTCAATACAGATAAAAGTCATTGAAAGTCTTTGCTAACCAAAAAAAAAATGTGTGGGGGTTGCCCCAAATTCCATAACCAGGCCCTTCAGATCTGGCATGGATTTTAAGGGAAACTCCACCCCAAATTTAAAAAAAAAATGGCGTGGGGTTCCCCCCAAATATCCAAACCAGGCCCTTCAGATCTGGCATGGATTTTAAAGGAAACTCCACCCCAAATTTAAAAAAAAAATGGCGTGGAGTCCCCCTAAAAATCCACACCAGACCCTTATCCGAGCACATAACCTGGCCGGCCACAGGGGAAGAGGGGGGGACGAGAGCGGCCCCCCTCCCTCCTGAACCGTACCAGGCCACATGCCCTCAACATGGGGAGGATGTCCCCATGTTGATGGGGACAAGGGCCTCATCCCCACAACCCTTGCCCGGTGGTTGTGGGGGTCTGCGGGCGGGGGGCTTATCGGAATCTGGAAGACCCCTTTAACAAAGGGGACCCCCAGATCCCGGCCCCCCCTGTGTGAAATGGTAATGGGGTACAAATGTACCCCTACCATTTCACAAGGAAAGTGTCAAAAATGTAAAAAATGACAAGAGCCGGTTTTTGACAATTCCTTTATTAATGTCTTCTCTTTTCTTCCATCTTCTTCCTTCTTCTTCCATCTTCTTCTTCCATCTTCTTCTTTTCTCCATTCGGGTTTCTTCCTCCATCTTCATCTTCCTCTTCATCTTCATCTTCCTTCTTCCATCGGTGTTCTCGTCCGCATCTTGCCCTGGCGTCTTCCCTTCTTCTTTCTTCTTCGGCCGCTCCGTTTGAATTGGAGGTTCCCGCTGTGCGACGCTTCAGTTCGCCTCTGGGTCCGCTTACACCCGGTGACCCCGCCCCCCTCTGACGCACATGGATTTCACTGGGACTTTCCCCGTGGTGACAGAGGGGGCGGAGCCACCGGGTGTAAGCGGACCAAGTGGAGAACTGAAGCGTCGCACAGCGGGAACCTCCAATTCAAACGGAGCGGCCGGAGAAGAAAGAAGAAGGGAAGACGCCGGGGCAAGATGCGGACGAGAACACCGAAGGAAGAAGGAAGATGAAGAAGAAGAAACCCGAATGGAGAAAAGAAGAAGCTGGAAGAAGAATGAAGAAGAAGAAGAAGGAAGAAGAAGATGGAAGAAAGGAGAAGACATTAATAAAGGAATTGTCTAAAACCGGCTCTTGTCATTTTTTACATTTTTGACACTTTCTTCGTGAAATGGTAGGGGTACATTTGTACCCCATTACCATTTCACATGGGGGGGGGCCGGGATCTGGGGGTCCCCTTTGTTGTCCGATAAGCCCCCCGCCCGCAGACCCCCACAACCACTGGGCATGTTGTTGAGGGCATGTGGCCTGGTACGGCCGCTCTCGTCCCCCCCTTTTCCCCTGCGGCCGGCCAGGTTACGTGCTCGGATAAAGGTCTGGTATGGATTTTTTGGCGGGACTCCACGCCATTTTTAAAAAAAAATTGGGGTGGAGTTCCCCTTAAAATCCATGCCAGATCTGAAGGGCCTGGTTTGGATACTTGGGGGGAACCCGCACGTCATTTTTTTTAATATTTGCAGCGGGGTTCCCCTTAATATCCATTCCAGATCTGAAGGGCCTGGTTATGGAATTTGGGGGGACCCCCACGCTTTTTTTTTTGGTTAGCAAACACTTTCAAAGACTTTTCTCTATATTGCCGGGAGCTGACAATTCATTACAGCCGCGGCTGCTTTTAAATGTTTTTTTTTTCCTTTAGAAATGTAATTTTGCTGGCGCACTGGCAATTTCAGAGCTGCGCCTGTTCAACTTATGCAAATTAGTTTACGTGACTTGACATTTACTAAGATTTTGCCGGCGCAGTGTCCCGGCGCATTTAAACCATTGAAATTCCCGCGCTGAGCTCAAAAAAACCTCCCGCAGCTCGAATCATACTTCCCGGCGCAGCGGGCTGGTTTTGAAAAAGTTACTTTCCCACTCTATTTTGGGCATATTAGTTATTTGGGCGGGTGTCACTACACTTCCTCACATCACCCCACATCACCCCCAATATTTTCTCACTTCCAGCTTCTTTATATTTCGATTTTAACATGCCCTGCGCCAGGTCCATAGTAGCGCACTGAGCGCCTCCTCCCGGGCGCAGAGAACACTATAGTAAATGGGAAATAGGGCTGCGCTACTGGCGCTAATGTTTTGTAAATACCAAAACAGCCATTGTGCACGCAGATGCGCCAATACTCATGGTGCAAACGTTTGGTAAATCAGCCCCTGTGTATCTATGTGTATACTGTGTGTCTATGTGTATACTGTGTGTCTATGTGTATACTGTGTGTCTATGTGTATAATGTGTGTCTATGTGTATATATGTATACTGTGTGTCTATGTGTATACAGTGTGTCTATCAGTTGCGGTGCGTCCATAAGGGGCGCACCGGCGCCACCCCCTCTCTCCTCCACCTGTCTATGCATAGCATGAATCTATCTATGGTCATCACTGACACCCCCGAAAAGGGGCTGGACACCTGAATTACAGTGGCGGGGGTGTTTTTTGGAAGCACATGATTAGAACTGTAGGCTCTAATAGGCGCCCAAAAAGGTGAAGAGTGGGCGCCATGCTGGGCGTTCGCTGTTCACTCAGCTGTGTGTTAGGAAAGCAAAGGAATTCGCTTTGCTAACACTAAACCGCCTCTCAGCCAATCAGGTGCTCGGGTCTGTTACCTATCACCTGATTGGCTGAAACATCAGGCGCTGTGATAAAGAGGATGGAAGAAGACATCACGGACGTGCAGGACACCGCCGCTGACTCGCAGCGAGACAGGTAAGTGACGGGCGATGCACACTGGCAGCATTTGATGGGGCACAGTAGCGTCAATTGATGGACACACTGGCAGCATTTGATGGGGCACAGTAGTGGCAATTGATAGGCACATTGGCAGCATTTGATGGGGCACAGTAGCAGCAATTGATGAGCACACTGGCAGCAATTGATGGGCACAGTAGTGGCAATTGATGGGCACACTGGCAGCAATTGATGGGTACAGTGGCAGCGTTTGGACACAGTGGCTGCTTTTGAAGGTTACAGTGGCGGCAATTCATGGGTATAGTGGCAGCGTTTGATGGGCACAGTCACTGCATTTGATGGGCACAGTAGCTGCGCTTGATGGTCACAGTGGCTGCGTTTGATGGGCACAGTGGCTGCATTTGATGGGCACAGTAGCTGCGCTTGATGGGCACAGTAGCTGCGTTTGATGGGCACAGTGGCTGCAATTGATGTTTTTTATTTTTTTCAGTTTGTTTGCGCCCCCCCAAAAAATTTTGAGCACCAGCCGCCACTGGTGTCTATGTGTATATATGTATAATGTGTGTGTGTGTATGTATACTGTATGTTTCATTTGTGCCTACTGCCGCTAAACAGAAGTCGATCTAACAATCCTGTGCCCATGAAAAATCCATTGTTGCCATTGCGGAGGCAGCTGAATGGTGAACTGCTGAGCTGGGCCTCGGATCAGGCAGCAGGGCAGGTCTGGGTACACACCTGTGCGGTGATATCATGGCACACATAAGCATGGCTTTTATTCACACGCCCCACTGCCCGATCTGAGGCCAACCACAGCAGTTCACTATTCCGCTGGCTCTAAGACTCACTTGCGCAGTTCAGAGCCTGCAACAATTTTTTTTTCCTAATTTAAATGCCTTTTCCTGCCAGCTGCCTGCCACACCAAGCACTAAGGTGCAAAGGTGTGTGTAAGGGGACACTGATAGAAGGTGATACACTGAGGGGGCTCTGCCATAAGGTAGAACTCTGCAGACTGTGATGTATATGGAGAATGTTGGGACTTTGATGTAAGGCAGGACTCTGATGTGAGCGTGGCGCTCATCCTGACTGCTGTACTCTATATGTTGTTTTGTTTGTTACTTACTCCTGGCATGGCGGCCACCTGTAAGCCTGGGGGCCCCATAATCTTCTATTGCCCGGGGGCCCCATGAGTTGTCAGCCTGCCCCTGGTTGTGGATCTACTGCCAATCATGATGAGTGATGCCTGACAACTTTCCAACACATGAACTTGTCACAAAGATAATCACCTCATGATTCTACTCCCATTACAAATGATAGGTCCTCACTGGCTGCTGTACAATAACGAACCAGCTAGGGAACCTGGGTGATGTCATTGACCCAATATGGTCATGACCATAGTTGGCCAATAACAGCACCCAGGATTCCTTGGCCTTTTTGTTTGTCTTCTCTGTTTACAAACAGGGCAAAGCTGGTGGGAAACTTTTAGCAGGGATGATTTTTTTTTGTTTTTGTTTTTTATTTCACTTTTTTATTAGTACATAACAACTTCAAGTGCCAAATTGAAGTAGTTGTAAACCATACCAATGATAAAATAGTTTTAGTTCAATACATAAAATTAAGCCTTTGTTGATTGTGTGCATGCTAGCATGGATAGGCTGCCATGCTAATGCGGTCAGTTTAATTGTAGGAGCAGCACAGGCAAGATCAATTAGGAAAATTAGTACATCGGCAGGCAGAAATATATTACTGACATGACAGATCACATTTAACCACTTAAGGACTGCCTCACGCCGATATACGTCGGCAGAATGGCACGGTTGGGCACAAGCACGTACAGGTACATCCTCTTTAAGAAGCACGGCCGCGGGTCGCGCGCGCATCGCCGGTGGCGCGCTCACGACCCGGTCCTGAGCTCCGTGACCGCAGCCCGTGGGACCCGCGGACCCGATCGCCGCCGGTGTCCCGCGATCGGGTCACAGAGCTGAAGAACGGGGAGAGGTAAGTGTAAACAAACCTCTCCCCGTGCTTCCTAGTGTGAGTGTCACTGATCATCTGTTCCCTGTCATAGGGAATGACAATCAGTGACTTCACACGCCAAGCCACGACCCCCACACAGTAGTAATTACTCCCTAGGAAACACGTAACCCCTTCAGCGCCCCCTACAGGTTAACCCCCTCACTGCCAGTGTAATTTTCACAGTAATCAGTGCATTTTTATAGCACTGATCTCTGTAAAAATGACAATGGTCCCAAATTCGTGTCAAAAGTGTCCGATGTGTCTGCCATAATGTTGCAGTCATGATAAAAATCGCTAATCGCCGCCATTACTAGTAATAAAAAAAAAATAAAAAAAAAATATTAATAAAAATGCCATAAAACTATCCCCTATTTTGTAGACGCTATAACTTTTGCACAAACCAATCAATAAACGATTATTGCGATTTTTTACCAAAAATATGTAGAAGAATACATATCGGAGGAAAAAAATTGTTTTTTTATATATTTTGTTGGATATTTATTAAAAACATATAACATATTTTTAAAAACATGTATTGCATTGGTACATTTTCCCCTTGTCAAACAAAAATTACCTAAAAAAAGAAGTTAAGTTATTTATCAAAATATAAATATGGGCGGGGGATGTGGCCGGCATCTGGGAAGATGGCCACACTTTAGAGCAGGTCCTGGCGTCTTTTCCAGCATCATGGGGCAGAATTTCACACAGCAGCTGTGTGCAGGAGTTAATGGTGACCACAGGGAAAAGCAATGGGGGCGTGGAAGGTGTGGGACAGACCCTGCAAGCTGACTGATATTTTCAGCTCTTCTGGTGTATCACCTCCCTAAAATTGTGCTGCTGCAGACCTCTCACTAGCTTCCACTTCCAGTGTTTCTCCAGCCAAAGGGCAGATCAGGGGCACAGAACAGCTGTCCCAACAATAACATGGAGGCATGGACAGATGACTCTTCCTTTCACCAGCCTACAAGACCAGGTTGAAGCAGGATGCTATGCAATCTCTTTAAGGTGAGCTCAGTGCTGATCACTAGGGATGAGCCGAACACCCCCGGGTTCGGTTCGCACCAGAACCTTCGAACGGACCGAAAGTTCGCGCAAATTTTCGAACCCTATTCGTTATAATGGACGCGAACGTTCGAAATCAAAATTGCTAATTACAACGGCCAATATGCATGTTAATGTTATAAAACAGGTTTGGGGACCCGGGTCCTGCCCCAGGGGACATATATCAATGCAAAAATAAATTTTAAAAACTAAAGTTTTTTCGGGAGCAGTCATTTTAATGATGCATAAAGTGAAAAAAAAAAAAGTGAAATTTTCCTTTAAATACGGTACCTGGGGGGTGTCTAAAGTATGCCTGTGAAGTGGCATGTGTTTCCCGTGTTTAGAACTGTCCTTGCACAAAATGACATTTGTAAAGGAAAAAAAGAAGCCATTTAAAACCACTTGCGGCTTCAATGTCATGTCTTGTCCTGGCCGCCATATGGCTGAAAATCCTTGAGAAAAATGGCATGGCTACCCCATCACCCCCCCCCCACCCCAGCCCCTTTGGGTCTTGTATGGATACTAAGGGGGACCCCGCACCCAAAATAAAACCCTATACCTACAACCCTATATACTCTGAACAGCAGTATATAGGTGGTGCAAACAAGACATGGACTGTAGGTTTGTTCTTAAGTAGAATCTGAACAGGTACATTATGAAGTGTAGCTACATCCCAAAAAAATCAATTTTTAAGCTTTTTGGAGAACATAGGGAGGGGTTATCACCCCTGTAACATTTGCTGTCTTTGCACATCTGTTCAGAACATGTCACCTCACTTTCCGTCCCAATGACAAATGTTTTTGGAAAAGTGGGGTTTTAATTGAAACAAGGATTGGTGATAAAGCATCAGTAGAGAGGAGATACCTTTTTCCCAAATTAAATCTAACAGGATAGAATTTTCCTTCCTAGGGGTAGATTTCCTCTCACTTCCTGTTTTCTCTTGCCGTTTGCAAGTAGGAGTCGTTTGTAAGTTGGATGTTTGAAAGTAGGGGCCTGCCGTATATACTCTGCAGAAATTTGCCCTATTAGATGTTGGTGTAGCCACAAGACTGGTGGGCACAGGAATGGGCCCTGCTGTGAGTTAATAGATCAAGATTTGTACTTGCATGCACCTGTTGAACCGGGCAGAAAAATTGGGCCTTTGGTGGTGGTGGTGCTGGTGGTGGACGGTGTTGCCACAAGACTGTAAGCCCTCACATTTACTCTTGGTGGGTGCAGGAATGGGCCCTGCTGTGAGTTATTAGATCAAGATTTGTAATTGCATGCACCTGTTGAACAGGGCAGAAAAATTGGGCCTTTGGTGGTGGTGGTGGTGGTGGACGGTGTTGCCACAAGACTGTAGGCCCTCATAGTTACTCTTGGTGGGCGCAGGAATGGGCCCTGCTGTGAACTATTAGATCAAGATTTGTAATTACACGCCCCTGTTAAACAGGGGCTGAAAAATTGTGCCTTAGGCATTGGTGCTGGTGCCACAACACTGCAACCCCTCACAGATACTGTACTTGGAGCACAGCAGTCACACCTGTTGCGAAGCATCTTTTTAAAAAATTGTAATTACACGCCCCTGTTATACAGGGGCTGAAAAATTGTGCCTTAGGCACTGGTGCTGGTGCCACAACACTGCAACCCCTCACAGATACTGTACTCTGAGCACAGCAATGAGACCTGTTGCAAAGCATTGCCTAAAAATTGTAATTACACGCCCCAACAGGGGCTGAAAAATTCTGCCTTAGGCACTGGTGCTGGTGCCACAACACTGCAACCCCTCACAGATACTGTACTCTGAGCACAGCAGTCACACCTGTTGCGAAGCATCTTTTTAAAACATTTTAATTACACGCCCCTGTTATACAGGGGCTGAAAAATTGTGCCTTAGGCACTGGTGTGGTGGCATGGATCATTGAGGAGGAGGAAGAGGATAGTCAGTGAACATAACAGGACAGTCACTCAGCATCAGCATAGGCAGTCTTGAAGGGATGTGACATTATAAATTATTCCGTTATATCCGCTTCAGGTGTCTGGTAGCTGGTGGTGATCCAAGACTGATTCATTTTTATGAAGGTCAGTCGATCAACCGAGTCGGTGGACAGGCGCACCCTATGATCGGTGACAAATCCTCCAGCAGCACTGAATGTGCGTTCGGAAAGAACGCTGGATGCAGGACAGGCCAGTAGCTCAATTGCATACTGTGCAAGCTCTGGCCAGTGATCCATCCTCAGGACCCAGTAAGCCAGAGGATTTTCGGTGGGAAAGGTGTCCAAGTCTGACCTTGCCCCTAGGTATTCCTGCACCATGTATATCAGACGCTGGCGATGGTTGCTGGAACCGATCATACCTTGGGGCTGCGGACTAAAAAATTGTCTGAACGCATCGGTCAGACGTCCACCTTCCCCACCGCTCCTTCTGCTACTGACCGAAGCCTCAGCAACTCGTCGTCCAGGACCAGGAGTTTGTAACCTCCCAGTTTCTGGGAACGCGTTGCACAGACCTTTCTGCAAGGCCTCCCTGAGATGTCTCATCCTCTGCTCCCTCTGCGACGGCAAGATAAGGTCCGCAACCTTACCCTTGTACCGTGGATCAAGGAGAGTGGCCAGCCAGTAATGGTCACTCTCCTTGATCCGAAGAACACGAGGATCCTTCCGCAGGCTTTGCAGGATCAGGGAGGCCATGCAGCGTAGGTTAGCTGAGGCATTCGGTCCGGAGTCTTCTGGGTCACTGAGGATGACATGATCGCCAGCCACCTCCTCCCAGCCACGTACAAGTCCACTGGTTTGTTGGGACTGTACATCATCCCTAAAAGACTGCTGCTGCTGATGCTGAGTGCCAGGCTCCACCTCCATGCTCACACAATCCTCCTCCTCCTCCTCCTCCTCCTCCTCTTCCTGTGTGATGGGTGGGACAGAAGGAACATTGTCTGGATAAAGGGGGCCTTGAGAGACAAGGAAGTCCTCCTCTTCCTGCCTCTGTTCTGCCTCAAGTGCCCTGTCCATTATCCCACGCAGCGTATGCTCCAACAGGTGGACAAGAGGTACAGTGTCACTGATGCATGCACTGTCACTGCTCACCATCCTCGTGGCCTCCTCAAATGGTGAGAGGACAGTGCATGCATCCCTGATCATGCTCCACTGGCGTGGGGAAAAAAAGCCAAGCTCCCCTGACCCTGTCCTGGTGCCGTAGTCGCAAAGGTACTCATTGATGGCCCTCTGCTGCGTGTGCAGTCGCTGCAGCATGGCCAACGTTGAGTTCCACCTGGTGGGCATGTCACATATTAGGCGGTTCTTGGGCAGGTTCAGCTCCTTTTGCAGCTCAGTCAGCCGAGCACTGGCATTATAAGATCGGCGGAAATGCACACAGACTTTCCTGGCCTGCCTCAGGACATCCTGTAAGCCTGGGAACCTGCCCAAGAACCGCTGCACCACCAGGTTGAGGACGTGAGCCATACAGGGCACATGGGTGAGCTGCCCCTGTCGCAGGGCGGAGAGGAGGTTGGTGCCATTATCAGAAACGACCATTCCTGGCTTAAGCTGGCGTGGCGTCAACCACCTCTCGGCCTGCCCCTGCAGAGCTGCCAGAACCTCTGGCCCAGTGTGGCTCCTGTCCCCCAAACACACCAGCGCAAGCACGGCATGGCATCTTTTTGCCTGCGTACTCGCGTAGCCCCTTGTACGCCTACGGAGCACCGCTGGTTCCGAGGACAGAGCACTCGAAGAGGACATGGAGGAAGAAGAAGAGGAGGGGGTGGAGGAGAGAGGTGTGTCACAACCAGTAGTAGCATTTTGGAGGCGTGGTGGCGGAACAACCTCCAACACTACTGCACCTTGTCCTGCATCCCTCCCAGCTACCAATAGAGTGACCCAATGGGCCGTGAAAGAAAGATAACGTCCCTGTCCATGCCTGCTGGACCATGAGTCAGCGGTAATATGCACCTTACCGCTGACCGCCCTGTCCAGCGAGGCATGGACATTGCCTTCCACATGCCAGTAGAGAGACGGAATTGCCTTCCGTGAGAAAAAGTGGCGTTTGGGAACCTGCCACTGAGGAACCGCACATTGAACAAACTCACGGAAGGGGGCCAAGTCTATCAACTGAAAAGGCAGCAGTTGAAGTGCTAGCAATTTAGCCAAGCTAGCATTCAACCGCTGGGCATGTGGATGGCTGGGAGTATACTTCTTTCGACGGTCCAGCAGCTGGGGCAGGGAAATTTGCCTGCTACAATCGGACGTCGGTGTACTGCAAGTACTTGGTTGTGACACACCTAATTCTACACCTTCAGTCCTCTCAGAGCAGCTTTCAGAGAGGACTGAAGATATAGTGGGGATGGAGATCCCAGCTGATGAGGAGCAAGGAGAGGCCCGCTTTGTTCTTTGGTGTGGGTCTTTTATGTGTGCTTGCCAACGAGCTGCATGGCAGGTCGACATATGTCTGCTCATGCTTGTGGTGCCCAAGCGGCTGATGTTTTGGCCACGCGAGATACGCTTGAGACAAATATTCCAAATAGCAGTGGTGCGATCTGATGCACTCGTCTCAAAAAAGGCCCACACCAAAGAACTTTTGTGATAACGTGCAGAGGCAGCGCCCTGCACAGGCGGAGCTCTGCGGTGTGGTACAGTTGCTGTGCTGGCCTCTAGCTGGCCTCCAGGGGGCATCCTGCCTCGTTGGACATGTGACGCTGCATCCTCCTCCTCCTCCTCCTCTCTCCCTTCAGGCACCCACGTGGAGTCAGTGACCTCATCATCCCCTCCCTCTTCACCACTAGAGCAAACCTGGCAGTAAGCTGCAGCTGGTGGAACACTACTGCCAGATTGCTGTCCTTCAGCATCCCCTTTCTCTGCGCGCACACTACTGACTTCCTCAAGCTGGGTATCATCATCCGAGCCTTCGAATCGTTGGGCATCCTCCTGGAGCATGTACCCAACACTGTGCTCAAACAGTTCGGGGGACTCCTCAGGAGGACATGGTGGGTCTAGGGAAGGGGTGGCTGATGATGCCATTGAGTACGCGTTGGCAGCTGCTCTGCCAGTACCCTGAGCCTGGGTGAGAGAGGATGAGGAGGATGAGGAGGGCTTGGTCATCCATTCTACCAAGCCTTCGGCATGATGCGGCTCCACATGTCCAGCTGCCGAAAACAAAGACAAGCGTGTCCCATGGCCACGCGCTGATGACGATGCACGACCACGTCCACGGCCAGCACTGTTGTCTCTAGAAACAGAGCCTGCCTGCCCTGTGTTCTTGCCTCGGCACGCTCTGCCTCTCCTTGGCGGTCTTCCAGCCATTGTAGTCGGTAGTGTATATAGTATAAAAAATAGAACTCCTATGTGTGCTCACAACACACTGTAGGTCCTATGGGTGCTGACACTAACACACTATAGGTACTATGTGTGCTGCTGACAAGAAAATATAGGAGCTCTGTTTGCTGCCACTAACACACTAGAAGTCCTATGGGTGCTGCTGAGAAGAAAATATAGGAGCTCTGTGTGATGCCACTAACACACTAGAAGTCCTATGGGTGCTGCTGAGAAGAAAATATAGGAGCTCTGTGTGATGCCACTAACACACTAGAAGTCCTATGGGTGCTGCTGAGAAGAAAATATAGGAGCTCTGTTTGCTGCCACTAACACACTAGAAGTCCTATGGGTGCTGCTGAGAAGAAAATATAGGAGCTCTGTTTGCTGCCACTAACACACTAGAAGTCCTATGGGTGCTGCTGAGAAGAAAATATAGGAGCTCTGTTTGCTGCCACTAACACACTAGAAGTCCTATGGGTGCTGCTGAGAAGAAAATATAGGAGCTCTGTGTGATGCCACTAACACACTAGAAGTCCTATGGGTGCTGCTGAGAAGAAAATATAGGAGCTCTGTTTGCTGCCACTAACACACTAGAAGTCCTATGGGTGCTGCTGAGAAGAAAATATAGGAGCTCTGTGTGATGCCACTAACACACTAGAAGTCCTATGGGTGCTGCTGAGCAGAAAATATAGGAGCTCTGTTTGCTGCCACTAACACACTAGAAGTCCTATGGGTGCTGCTGAGAAGAAAATATAGGAGCTCTGTGTGATGCCACTAACACACTAGAAGTCCTATGGGTGCTGCTGAGAAGAAAATATAGGAGCTCTGTTTGCTGCCACTAACACACTAGAAGTCCTATGGGTGCTGCTGAGAAGAAAATATAGGAGCTCTGTTTGCTGCCACTAACACACTAGAAGTCCTATGGGTGCTGCTGAGAAGAAAATATAGGAGCTCTGTTTGCTGCCACTAACACACTAGAAGTCCTATGGGTGCTGCTGAGAAGAAAATATAGGAGCTCTGTGTGATGCCACTAACACACTAGAAGTCCTATGGGTGCTGCTGAGAAGAAAATATAGGAGCTCTGTTTGCTGCCACTAACACACTAGAAGTCCTATGGGTGCTGCTGAGAAGAAAATATAGGAGCTCTGTTTGCTGCCACTAACACACTAGAAGTCCTATGGGTGCTGCTGAGAAGAAAATATAGGAGCTCTGTTTGCTGCCACTAACACACTAGAAGTCCTATGGGTGCTGCTGAGAAGAAAATATAGGAGCTCTGTGTGATGCCACTAACACACTAGAAGTCCTATGGGTGCTGCTGAGAAGAAAATATAGGAGCTCTGTTTGCTGCCACTAACACACTAGAAGTCCTATGGGTGCTGTTGGGGTGCAATGCTGTGCTAACAGCACTGCGGTTGGTACTACTGCAATACTGTACTAACAGTAAGCACGCACCAGACTAATCCCCAGCAGCAGCTAATAACACACTAACTGTGCAATCAGCAGCAATGAACGATCAATGACTTAGGTAGCAATGGTTTAGCAAAGAAATAGCCAATGGTTTAGCAAAGAAGAGCAAATCTTTCAGTATCAAGCAAAGACAGAATCAGCAGACTAATCTCTCCTAAAGCCGGAACTCATGTGACCGGGGCCGATGGCGTGGCGGCCTTTTAAATGGTGGGGCGTGTACTAAAGCCCCTGAGCTGTAGTTGGCTACAGGCGTCCTGCCTGTAGCCAATTATTGCTCTCCGAGTTTCGGGCGCTGTGATTGGCCAAGCATGCGGGGTCACAGTGCATGCTTGGCCAATCATCAGCCAGCAATGCACTGCGCCGGCCGCGCCGGCCGCAATGCATTGCGGGGCCGCTCGCATCACACGAATGTGATGCGAACGGCCCAAATAGTTCTGGGCTCGACAAGCGAGCGAACGCCCGATGCTCGATTCGAACATGGGTTTGAATCGAGCACCGGGCCCATCCCTACTGATCACAACATGTGTATAGCAAAACATGTGTTACTGCAATACTTTTCTGTGAGAAATACTTGATTTTCTGGAAAAATGTCTGGGGTGCCAACAATTTCAGCCATGACTATAGATAGATAGAGATATATATATATATATATATATATATATATATATATATTGTGACAGTACGGTTCCCTGTCCTAGTGATTGTTGCCCAGAATTCTCAAATAGGCAGATTGACAGGCTCCAGGAGGATTGCTTAATTTGGAGGAGACCGTTTTATCAGTTTCCTCTATGGTTGGTAAAATCCAGTTGGGGACCTGGAGCCTGGAGATTTCATAGCAATCTGGGTGGGATAAAATCTTCAATCCTTGGACCAGGATTTAGGGCTAGCTGGCAAACGGATTTTCAGGTGTGTGTGGGTCTGATAGTCAGGACCAGGGTTCTGGGCTCCACCCTCCCGAGGAGTCCAGGCAGGCAAGGGAGAAGCATGCATGTCTGCATGGGACAGTCTGAAGGGACAGAGGGCCCAACCCTGGGGGCTGTAGCAGCAAGGAAGCTGTAAAAGAGAGTGTCAGCAGAGGTACAGAGTGGGTACCAAATCGCAACACTGTTAAAGGGTCAAGAGGACCAAGGCCAAAGCCTGAGCAGCGGTGCGGCTAAAGAGAGCGGGGTGGCTCAGTATTTTTCGGTAGTAAATTATATTACTGCTGTGAAGTTGAAACATCTGCGTGGGAATCCTGGATGGACTATTTTTACTTTTTACTTTCAAAAAACGTGGGCCAAAACTATCCCTTAAACTGCATGCTTAATCTGGCATAGACTCAGCTCACTAGTAAGCTCTACACTAAGCTAAATAACCCCAAACATTACAATATATATATATAAATATATATATTAGGGAAAATTATTATTTGATCCCCTGCAGATTTTGTAAGTTTGCCCACTTACAAAGAAATGAAGGGTTTATAATTTTTTATCATATGTGTATTTAAAATGATAGAGACAAAATATCAACCAAAAATCCCGAAAAAACCCCCCACATAAAACAACTTTATGCTATAAATTAAGTTGCAGTTCAGTGAGTAAAATAAGTGTTTGATCCCCACGCAAAACAAGACTTGGTGGAGAAACCCTTGTTGGCAAGCACAGAGGTAAGACGTTTCTTGTAGTTGGTGACTAGGTTTGCACACATATTAGGAGGAATTTTGGTCCACTCTTCTCTACAGATGTTCTCTAAATCCTTAAGGTTTATTGGCTGTCGCTTGGAAACTCGAAGTTTCAGCTCCCTCCATAAATTTTCAATAGGATTAGGGTCTGGAGACTGGCTAGGCCACTCCATGACCTTAATGTGCCTCTTTTTGAGCCACTCCTTTATTGCCTTGGCGGTAAGTTTTGGGTCATTGTCATGCTGAAAGACCAATCCACGACCCATCTTCAGTGTTCTGGCTGAGGGAAGATGGTTCTCATTCAAGATTTTACAATACATGGCCCCGTTCATTGGCCAAAGTCAGCCTGTACTTTTAGCAGAGAAACAGGCCCAAAGCATAATGTTTTCACTTCCGCGCTTGACTGCAGAGATGTTCTTAGTGTCATAGTCAGCATTTTTTGTCCTCCAAACACGGTGAGTCGAGTTAACGCCAAAGAACTAAAAAAAAAAAATTTTCATTGTTTATTTATACATTTTTTCAAGACAGACAAAATGGTTATACAATCCAGACATGTGGGTACAGTGAAATGAAAAGTGAGCATATAATATCACTTATAAAAAAAGAAAAACAAAAATGTCCGGATGTGTACAGAATAAACATGTCATAAGGCAAGAAATACGTAAGGAATCAGATGCTTCTAACAAATCATGGTTCTGCTGGTAAAACTGTCATACATATATGGAGGTAAAAGTCAAAAAGGGGAAATCATTTTACACAATGCTGTAATAGCAGGAACTGCAGTTGTGGAATCATAATTGATTGGGATGAGGCTCTGTGTTATAATCAGAAGAATCCCATCTCTCCCAGATGGATTCAAATTTGGGTAGGGTACCATCTATAACAGCTGTAAGGTATTCCATCCTTCGAATATCAGCAATTGTTGATAAGAATTGTCCAAAGGTTGGAGGGGAGGTATCTCTCCACCGTTGAGGTATAATTTGTTTAGCTGCCAACAAAATAAAGGCCATCAGTTTGAGTATGTGTTTGGATACTCTTGGAAGAGGTAGACCTAGTAAAAGGTATAAGGGTTGAAAGGGGACGGAAGTCTCTAGGATCCTCTCCAGGGAAGCATGAACCTGTGACCAGAAGGGAATTATTACAGGACATTCCCAGAATATGTGGAGATGGGTGCCAACCGAGGAACCACATCTCCAACAGTGGCTGTGTGGAGTTAATTTCCTTGCTGCTAGGAATTCAGGAGTTCTATACCAAAACATGAGTATTTTATGTGTGGTCTCTTTCTGGGCCACACACCTGGAAACCTTGGAGGCGGCGACCCAGATCCGTCCCCAATCGCCCAGGGAGATAGACCTTCCCAGTACCATTTCCTCATATATAAATGGGTGTGTTCAGTAAGGGGAAGTGCTGAACGTAAAATTTTGTAGATAGTGGATATACAGTATGATGGGGTTCATATGATCCTCTAGAGCATAACCATTCAAAGTCAGTAGGAGAACTCAGGGTCAATTGGGGGGACCTTGAAGGACCTTTTGGCTGGTGTGGGGGCTTCTCAGCAAAAAGAGAACCTGAGGCCGGGGATTGAGGCCTACAGACGAAGCGATCCATAAGGAGAGTGGGTTGTGATGTGGCCTGCGGCGTGGGCTTCTTGTAGATGCGTCTCTGGTCTCCGATTTTACCCACAAAAAAGACCGTTGGGTTGCCGAGTGGTTCCCGGAGCTAGTAAGGTGGCTCCCGGGGCTGTGGGTGCTGATGTAGCGGAGCGGGAGTCTCGGAAGGATGAGTCTAGGCCGGAGCTCTGGTCCTAAGCGTCCACCATCTTACGAGCCGCGCATGCGCCCCCAAAGAGCTAAATTTTTGTCTCATCTGACCACAGCACTTTCTAACAATCCTTCTCTAAATCATTTACATGTTCATTGGCTTGACTGTACATGTGCCTTTTTGAGAAGGGGGACTTGTTGTGTTTGGAGGAAGAAAAATGCTGACTATGACCCTAAGGACACCATCTCTACAGTCAAGCATGGACGGGACCATGTATTGTAAAATCTTGGATGAGAACCTTCTTCCCTCAGCCAGAACAATGAAAATGGGTCATGGGTGGGTCTTTCAGCATGACAGTGACCCAAACATATCACCAAGGCAACAAAGGAGTGGCTCCAGAAAAAGCACATTAAGGTCATGGAGTGGCTTAGCCAGTCTTCAGACCTTAATCCTATAGAAAATTTATGGAGGGAGCTGAAACCTTGAGTTACCAAGAGACAGCCAAGAAACCTTAAGGATTTATAGAAGATCTGTAAAGAAGAGTGGATCAAAATCCCTCCTGAGATGTGTGCAAACCTGGTCACTAACTACAGAAACATCTTACCTCTGTGCTTGCCAACAAGGGTTTCTCCACCAAGTACTAAGTCATGTTTTGCTTGGGGATCAAATACCTATTTTACTCACTGAACTACAACTCAATTTATAACATTTGTATCATGTGTTTTTTTCTGGTTTTGTGGTTGATATTCTGTCCCTATCAGTTAAAATACACCTATGATAAAAATGATAGACCATTCATTTCTTTGTAAGTGGGCAAACTTTCAAAATCTGCAGGGAATTAAATAATTATATGCAAGAAGAATTATAAATGCATATGCAACAAATAAAGTATTTTTATCTTGAGTCTTGTGTGTTTTCTTTATCAAACCCCCAGCCAATAAATGTCCTTCCTTGCAAAAAATGTTACTTATGTGCACAGGCAGCAAAATAACATAAACAGGGCCGGTGCTACGACTAGACAAACTAGGCAGCCGCCTAGGGCGCACTGCTGCCTAGGGCACCCGGCTGCTGGTTTCCCTACTCTTCATCTCCACTGCTGCGCTATGAAGTTCTCGACCCGCCATCCCAGAGCATCAGTGTGAAGAACGGAGTCGGCACTAGAGGAAGCAGAGCCGATATTTCCTGTATAGCACTGACTCCTGTCACATGGGCAGGGCAAAGGGGTTGGAGTTATGGGGCATTAGGGTATGCACCCCAGAGCACAAACACATATGTGTGTATATCAGCAGAGCAGTGGGCAGTGTCAATAGAGCAGAGATCTGTGTCTCTGTGCTGAGCTACATAGTTTACTATGCTTCAGTTAAGAATGAAGACAGAAGTGACTCGTGCAGATAGATCTCTGTGTTCATTCAGAAAAGGAAGGGGCTGGTAAATGAAATATTTACCGGCCTCTTCCCCTGACGATAACCCTGAAACAACCCCCACAGCAGCCAGAGTGAGAGCAGGGAGGGTGGGAGAACTTCAGGAGGGAGACAGGGGGTTCCAGGAAGCAAGGGGAATCGGTACTGCACAGGGTAACAAGGGTGTGCCCAGAGCCAAGGGGCGGGGGTCGAGGTTTTGCCTAGGGTGTCAAAAATCCTTGCACCAGCTCTGATCATAAACACACGTGCAAAAAGGCTTTTATCTCACTGTCCTAATCACACCATCAGATATGCAGTGTCCTTTTCTTAAAAAAGCTCCACCAGTATCAATCAAATATGTGCCACCATCACCAATAGGTTTGCCCTCACCTTGCTGGTCGCACTCTACATATTATGCATGGTCAGAAAATACACTTTTTTCAAACAGGTAGTGAACCTCTTAAAACCACATGTAGTTCAGCTTCTCGCTATATAGTATATGGTAGTTTCCCTTTAAGGCAATTTTCTCTAATTGGAGTATATTTCCAAATCCTTTCCACTCAGCTGGCTTTATTTTTAAAAGGTCATCCTTTTTGGTACTTTCCCTTTAAAGCAATTTCTCCACTCCTTCTCCACTCGGTTACAGAAAAAAAAACTCACAATAGTGTATTACCTTAAGACACACATTTTTTCATATACCGTATATACTGGAGCATAAGCCGAGTTTTTCAGCACATTTTTTTGTGCTGAAAATGCCCCTCTCGGCTTATACTCGAGTCACCTTTTTGCGCCTGATATCCCGAACTTTGGGGACGAGGTAACTTGGCACACATGTAGCCCCACTCTTCATTTACAAGTGTGCAAAGTTTGTTGTCCGGGCGACCTACAGCCGGGCACCCCTTCCATAGACTCCCATGTTAAACGGTAATTTCTCTGGTAAATTTGGGGACCTGGCACCGGCCGGCCATAGGTCCCCTGGATCCGAAACTTGGCACACATGTAGCTCCAGTTCTCATATACAAGTGTGCAAAGTTTTTTGTCTGGGGGACCCACGGCCGGGGAGCACCGATTTTTCAAAGCCGGGCACCCCTTTCATATACTCCCATGTTAAACGTAAGTCTAGTCATGGACACAGTGAGGCATGGACACAGTGAGGCATGGACACAGTGAGGCATGGGCACAGTAAGGCATGGGCACAGTGAGGCATGCACATGGACACAGTGAGGCAAAGTGAGGCACAGTGAGGCATGCAGACCCTAGGCTTATACTCGAGTCAATACGTTTTCCCAGTTTTTTTGTGGTAAAATTAGGTGCCTCGGCTTATATTCGTGTCGGCTTATACTCGAGTATATACAGTACTTCTTGCAGAATATTACTCACATTCTGTATTGGATAAGCAAGCCTTTAATGTTTTTCTAGTGCCACAAACATGGTAACCTCCACTAGTAAAAGTGTTAAAAGCACCCTTTTTACCTGTGCTCTAACTGCTAAAGTGGACACATATATCACTCCAACTCTGCCCAGCAAACTTTTTCCATCTTCAGGTTTCCATTTATATGCACAATATTACTCAAAAGTGATATTTTAAATGTGGAGTCATGCTTCCTTTACGAATGCTTTCTCTAGTCTATCCTCCTTTATTCCATTTGGCCACATATATAGGGGAAAAACTTTATATAGTGATTTATCCTTTAATACCCCTGCCTTTAAAACATTACTCACACTTTACATTTAAAAACAAAGCACCTCATATAGCCATTTGCATGTATTGGCATCACATCAGTATTCCACTACACTCTTGCTTTAAAAAATACTAGTGAAACAGCTCCTCCATGAGTGATGACATCATCCAATGTAGCCCCACCCCCATAAATTTTCAATAGGATTAGGGTCTGGAGACTGGCTAGGCCACTCCATGACCTTAATGTGCATCTTTTTGAGCCACTCCTTTATTGCCTTGGCGGTAAGTTTTGGGTCATTGTCATGCTGAAAGACCAATCCACGACCCATCTTCAGTGTTCTGGCTGAGGGAAGATGGTTCTCATTCAAGATTTTACAATACATGGCCCCGTTCATTGGCCAAAGTCAGCCTGTACTTTTAGCAGAGAAACAGGCCCAAAGCATAATGTTTTCACTTCCGCGCTTGACTGCAGAGATGTTCTTAGTGTCATAGTCAGCATTTTTTGTCCTCCAAACACGGTGAGTCGAGTTAACGCCAAAGAACTAAAAAAAAAAAAATTTCATTGTTTATTTATACATTTTTTCAAGACAGACAAAATGGTTATACAATCCAGACATGTGGGTACAGTGAAATGAAAAGTGAGCATATAATATCACTTATAAAAAAAGAAAAACAAAAATGTCGGATGTGTACAGAATAAACATGTCATAAGGCAAGAAATACGTAAGGAATCAGATGCTTCTAACAAATCATGGTTCTGCTGGTAAAACTGTCATACATATATGGAGGTAAAAGTCAAAAGGGGAAATCATTAGACATGTGCATTCGTTTTCGTCCGAATGCATTTTCGTCCGAATTTCAGCTATTTTCGTTATCGTTTTAACAAACGAAAACGAAAGCACAGAATCCGAAAACCGAAAGATCCGACATAAACAAATGCTTTATTTTCGTTTTCGTTGCTACAACAGTTCGATATAGATAGGAGATTCGACGTGACGCTGACAATAACAATCTGTGTCTATCGAACCTGTGGTCGAATGCGCCTAACCTTAACTCTATTAGTCCAAGATTATTCTACATAGGAGAGAAAAGATTCGACATTATAGAGAGAAAAGATTTGACATAGGAGAGAAAGATTCGACATAGGAGAGAAAAGATTCGACATAGGAGAGAAGATTCGACATTATAGAGAGAAAAGATTCGACATTATAGAGAGAAAAGATTTGACATAGGAGAGAAAAGATTCGACATAGGAGAGGAAAGATTCGACATAGGCGAGAAGATTCGACATTATAGAGAGAAAAAATTCGACATTATAGAGAGAAAAGATTCGACATAGGAGAGAAAGATTCGACATAGGAGAGGAAAGATTCGACATAGGAGAGGAAAGATTCGACATAGGAGAGGAAAGATTCGACATAGGAGAGAAAAGATTCGACATAGGAGAGAAAAGATTCGACATAGGAGAGAAAAGATTTGACATTATAGAGAGAAAAGATTCGACATTATAGAGAGAAAAGATTTGACATTATAGAGAGAAAAGATTTGACATTATAGAGAGAAAAGATTCGACATAGGAGAGAAAAGATTCGACATAGGAGAGAAAAGATTCGACATAGGAGAGAAAAGATTTGACATTATGGAGAGAAAAGATTTGACATTATAGAGAGAAAAGATTCGACATAGGAGAGAAAAGATTCGACATTATAGAGAGAAAAGATTCGACATAGGAGAGAAAAGATTCGACATTATAGAGAGAAAAGATTCGACATAGGAGAGAAAAGATCACTGCTTGTGGGCGGAACATTCGACCGGAAATGTATGATTGCAGAGTCGTACAGTTTCGCTGCTCCGTCGAATCTTCTTTGAACATTCGACAGACACCATAAGCCTTCAATGACAGATTCGACCTTAATTAATTCAGATTTTCGGACGAATGCAATTTTTAACGAAAAACGAAATAAATAAAAACGAATTTCGGGAGTAACTAAATAAATTTATTTTTTGGACGAAAACGAAATTCCGAAACGAAATATTTCAGTGTGCACATGTCTAGAAATCATTTTACACAATGCTGTAATAGCAGGAACTGCAGTTGTGGAATCATAATTGATTGGGATGAGGCTCTGTGTTATAATCAGAAGAATCCCATCTCTCCCAGATGGATTCAAATTTGGGT
Organism: Rana muscosa; assembly: GCA_029206835.1. Lineage (NCBI taxonomy): Eukaryota > Metazoa > Chordata > Amphibia > Anura > Ranidae > Rana > Rana muscosa. The sequence continues at coordinate 1,015,109,684 of CM055116.1, forward strand.
AGGGTACCATCTATAACAGCTGTAAGGTATTCCATCCTTCGAATATCAGCAATTGTTGATAAGAATTGTCCAAAGGTTGGAGGGGAGGTATCTCTCCACCGTTGAGGTATAATTTGTTTAGCTGCCAACAAAATAAAGGCCATCAGTTTGAGTATGTGTTTGGATACTCTTGGAAGAGGTAGACCTAGTAAAAGGTATAAGGGTTGAAAGGGGACGGAAGTCTCTAGGATCCTCTCCAGGGAAGCATGAACCTGTGACCAGAAGGGAATTATTACAGGACATTCCCAGAATATGTGGAGATGGGTGCCAACCGAGGAACCACATCTCCAACAGTGGCTGTGTGGAGTTAATTTCCTTGCTGCTAGGAATTCAGGAGTTCTATACCAAAACATGAGTATTTTATGTGTGGTCTCTTTCTGGGCCACACACCTGGAAACCTTGGAGGCGGCGACCCAGATCCGTCCCCAATCGCCCAGGGAGATAGACCTTCCCAGTACCATTTCCTCATATATAAATGGGTGTGTTCAGTAAGGGGAAGTGCTGAACGTAAAATTTTGTAGATAGTGGATATACAGTATGATGGGGTTCATATGATCCTCTAGAGCATAACCATTCAAAGTCAGTAGGAGAACTCAGGGTCAATTGGGGGGACCTTGAAGGACCTTTTGGCTGGTGTGGGGGCTTATCAGCAAAAAGAGAACCTGAGGCCGGGGATTGAGGCCTACAGACGAAGTGATCCATAAGGAGAGTGGATTGTGATGTGGCCTGTGGCGTGGGCTTCTTGTAGATGCGTCTCTGGTCTCCGATTTTACCCACAAAAAAGACCGTTGGGTTGCCGAGTGGTTCCCGGAGCTAGTAAGGTGGCTCCCGGGGCTGTGGGTGCTGATGTAGCGGAGCGGGAGTCTCGGAAGGATGAGGCTAGGCCGGAGCTCTGGTCCTAAGCGTCCACCATCTTACGAGCCGCGCATGCGCCCCCAAAGAGCTAAATTTTTGTCTCATCTGACCACAGCACTTTCTAACAATCCTTCTCTAAATCATTTACATGTTCATTGGCTTGACTGTACATGTGCCTTTTTGAGAAGGGGGACTTGTTGTGTTTGGAGGAAGAAAAATGCTGACTATGACCCTAAGGACACCATCTCTACAGTCAAGCATGGACGGGACCATGTATTGTAAAATCTTGGATGAGAACCTTCTTCCCTCAGCCAGAACAATGAAAATGGGTCATGGGTGGGTCTTTCAGCATGACAGTGACCCAAACATATCACCAAGGCAACAAAGGAGTGGCTCCAGAAAAAGCACATTAAGGTCATGGAGTGGCTTAGCCAGTCTTCAGACCTTAATCCTATAGAAAATTTATGGAGGGAGCTGAAACCTTGAGTTACCAAGAGACAGCCAAGAAACCTTAAGGATTTATAGAAGATCTGTAAAGAAGAGTGGATCAAAATCCCTCCTGAGATGTGTGCAAACCTGGTCACTAACTACAGAAACATCTTACCTCTGTGCTTGCCAACAAGGGTTTCTCCACCAAGTACTAAGTCATGTTTTGCTTGGGGATCAAATACCTATTTTACTCACTGAACTACAACTCAATTTATAACATTTGTATCATGTGTTTTTTTCTGGTTTTGTGGTTGATATTCTGTCCCTATCAGTTAAAATACACCTATGATAAAAATGATAGACCATTCATTTCTTTGTAAGTGGGCAAACTTTCAAAATCTGCAGGGAATTAAATAATTATATGCAAGAAGAATTATAAATGCATATGCAACAAATAAAGTATTTTTATCTTGAGTCTTGTGTGTTTTCTTTATCAAACCCCCAACCAATAAATGTCCTTCCTTGCAAAAAATGTTACTTATGTGCACAGGCAGCAAAATAACATAAACAGGGCCGGTGCTACGACTAGACAAACTAGGCAGCCGCCTAGGGCGCACTGCTGCCTAGGGCACCCGGCTGCTGGTTTCCCTACTCTTCATCTCCACTGCTGCGCTATGAAGTTCTCGACCCGCCATCCCAGAGCATCAGTGTGAAGAACGGAGTCGGCACTAGAGGAAGCAGAGCCGATATTTCCTGTATAGCACTGACTCCTGTCACATGGGCAGGGCAAAGGGGTTGGAGTTATGGGGCATTAGGGTATGCACCCCAGAGCACAAACACATATGTGTGTATATCAGCAGAGCAATGGGCAGTGTCAATAGAGCAGAGATCTGTGTCTCTGTGCTGAGCTACATAGTTTACTATGCTTCAGTTAAGAATGAAGACAGAAGTGACTCGTGCAGATAGATCTCTGTGTTCATTCAGAAAAGGAAGGGGCTGGTAAATGAAATATTTACCGGCCCCTTCCCCTGACGATAACCCTGAAACAACCCCCACAGCAGCCAGAGTGAGAGCAGGGAGGGTGGGAGAACTTCAGGAGGGAGACAGGGGGTTCCAGGAAGCAAGGGGAATCGGTACTGCACAGGGTAACAAGGGTGTGCCCAGAGCCAAGGGGCGGGGGTCGAGGTTTTGCCTAGGGTGTCAAAAATCCTTGCACCAGCTCTGATCATAAACACACGTGCAAAAAGGCTTTTATCTCACTGTCCTAATCACACCATCAGATATGCAGTGTCCTTTTCTTAAAAAAGCTCCACCAGTATCAATCAAATATGTGCCACCATCACCAATAGGTTTGCCCTCACCTTGCTGGTCGCACTCTACATATTATGCATGGTCAGAAAATACACTTTTTTCAAACAGGTAGTGAACCTCTTAAAACCACATGTAGTTCAGCTTCTCGCTATATAGTATATGGTAGTTTCCCTTTAAGGCAATTTTCTCTAATTGGAGTATATTTCCAAATCCTTTCCACTCAGCTGGCTTTATTTTTAAAAGGTCATCCTTTTTGGTACTTTCCCTTTAAAGCAATTTCTCCACTCCTTCTCCACTCGGTTACAGAAAAAAAAACTCACAATAGTGTATTACCTTAAGACATACATTTTTTCATATACCGTATATACTGGAGCATAAGCCGAGTTTTTCAGCACATTTTTTTTGTGCTGAAAATGCCCCTCTCGGCTTATACTCGAGTCACCTTTTTGCGCCTGATATCCCGAACTTTGGGGACGAGGTAACTTGGCACACATGTAGCCCCACTCTTCATTTACAAGTGTGCAAAGTTTGTTGTCCGGTCGACCTACAGCCGGGCACCCCTTCCATAGACTCCCATGTTAAACGGTAATTTCTCCGGTAAATTTGGGGACCTGGCACCGGCCGGCCATAGGTCCCCTGGATCCGAAACTTGGCACACATGTAGCTCCAGTTCTCATATACAAGTGTGCAAAGTTTTTTGTCTGGGGGACCCACGGCCGGGGAGCACCGATTTTTCAAAGCCGGGCACCCCTTCCATATACTCCCATGTTAAACGTAAGTCTAGTCATGGACACAGTGAGGCATGGACACAGTGAGGCATGGACACAGTGAGGCATGGGCACAGTAAGGCATGGGCACAGTGAGGCATGCACATGGACACAGTGAGGCAAAGTGAGGCACAGTGAGGCATGCAGACCCTAGGCTTATACTCGAGTCAATACGTTTTCCCAGTTTTTTTGTGGTAAAATTAGGTGCCTCGGCTTATATTCGTGTCGGCTTATACTCGAGTATATACAGTACTTCTTGCAGAATATTACTCACATTCTGTATTGGATAAGCAAGCCTTTAATGTTTTTCTAGTGCCACAAACATGGTAACCTCCACTAGTAAAAGTGTTAAAAGCACCCTTTTTACCTGTGCTCTAACTGCTAAAGTGGACACATATATCACTCCAACTCTGCCCAGCAAACTTTTTCCATCTTCAGGTTTCCATTTATATGCACAATATTACTCAAAAGTGATATTTTAAATGTGGAGTCATGCTTCCTTTACGAATGCTTTCTCTAGTCTATCCTCCTTTATTCCATTTGGCCACATATATAGGGGAAAAACTTTATATAGTGATTTATCCTTTAATACCCCTGCCTTTAAAACATTACTCACACTTTACATTTAAAAACAAAGCACCTCATATAGCCATTTGCATGTATTGGCATCACATCAGTATTCCACTACACTCTTGCTTTAAAAAATACCAGTGAAACAGCTCCTCCATGAGTGATGACATCATCCAATGTAGCCCCACCCCCATAAATTTTCAATAGGATTAGGGTCTGGAGACTGGCTAGGCCACTCCATGACCTTAATGTGCATCTTTTTGAGCCACTCCTTTATTGCCTTGGCGGTAAGTTTTGGGTCATTGTCATGCTGAAAGACCAATCCACGACCCATCTTCAGTGTTCTGGCTGAGGGAAGATGGTTCTCATTCAAGATTTTACAATACATGGCCCCGTTCATTGGCCAAAGTCAGCCTGTACTTTTAGCAGAGAAACAGGCCCAAAGCATAATGTTTTCACTTCCGCGCTTGACTGCAGAGATGTTCTTAGTGTCATAGTCAGCATTTTTTGTCCTCCAAACACGGTGAGTCGAGTTAACGCCAAAGAACTAAAAAAAAAAAAAATTTCATTGTTTATTTATACATTTTTTCAAGACAGACAAAATGGTTATACAATCCAGACATGTGGGTACAGTGAAATGAAAAGTGAGCATATAATATCACTTATAAAAAAAGAAAAACAAAAATGTCCGGATGTGTACAGAATAAACATGTCATAAGGCAAGAAATACGTAAGGAATCAGATGCTTCTAACAAATCATGGTTCTGCTGGTAAAACTGCCATACATATATGGAGGTAAAAGTCAAAAGGGGAAATCATTTTACACAATGCTGTAATAGCAGGATCTGCAGTTGTGGAATCATAATTGATTGGGATGAGGCTCTGTGTTATAATCAGAAGAATCCCATCTCTCCCAGATGGATTCAAATTTGGGTAGGGTACCATCTATAACAGCTGTAAGGTATTCCATCCTTCGAATATCAGCAATTGTTGATAAGAATTGTCCAAAGGTTGGAGGGGAGGTATCTCTCCACCGTTGAGGTATAATTTGTTTAGCTGCCAACAAAATAAAGGCCATCAGTTTGAGTATGTGTTTGGATACTCTTGGAAGAGGTAGACCTAGTAAAAGGTATAAGGGTTGAAAGGGGACGGAAGTCTCTAGGATCCTCTCCAGGGAAGCATGAACCTGTGACCAGAAGGGAATTATTACAGGACATTCCCAGAATATGTGGAGATGGGTGCCAACCGAGGAACCACATCTCCAACAGTGGCTGTGTGGAGTTAATTTCCTTGCTGCTAGGAATTCAGGAGTTCTATACCAAAACATGAGTATTTTATGTGTGGTCTCTTTCTGGGCCACACACCTGGAAACCTTGGAGGCGGCGACCCAGATCCGTCCCCAATCGCCCAGGGAGATAGACCTTCCCAGTACCATTTCCTCATATATAAATGGGTGTGTTCAGTAAGGGGAAGTGCTGAACGTAAAATTTTGTAGATAGTGGATATACAGTATGATGGGGTTCATATGATCCTCTAGAGCATAACCATTCAAAGTCAGTAGGAGAACTCAGGGTCAATTGGGGGGACCTTGAAGGACCTTTTGGCTGGTGTGGGGGCTTCTCAGCAAAAAGAGAACCTGAGGCCGGGGATTGAGGCCTACAGACGAAGCGATCCATAAGGAGAGTGGGTTGTGATGTGGCCTGCGGCGTGGGCTTCTTGTAGATGCGTCTCTGGTCTCCGATTTTACCCACAAAAAAGACCGTTGGGTTGCCGAGTGGTTCCCGGAGCTAGTAAGGTGGCTCCCGGGGCTGTGGGTGCTGATGTAGCGGAGCGGGAGTCTCGGAAGGATGAGGCTAGGCCGGAGCTCTGGTCCTAAGCGTCCACCATCTTACGAGCCGCGCATGCGCCCCCAAAGAGCTAAATTTTTGTCTCATCTGACCACAGCACTTTCTAACAATCCTTCTCTAAATCATTTACATGTTCATTGGCTTGACTGTACATGTGCCTTTTTGAGAAGGGGGACTTGTTGTGTTTGGAGGAAGAAAAATGCTGACTATGACCCTAAGGACACCATCTCTACAGTCAAGCATGGACGGGACCATGTATTGTAAAATCTTGGATGAGAACCTTCTTCCCTCAGCCAGAACAATGAAAATGGGTCATGGGTGGGTCTTTCAGCATGACAGTGACCCAAACATATCACCAAGGCAACAAAGGAGTGGCTCCAGAAAAAGCACATTAAGGTCATGGAGTGGCTTAGCCAGTCTTCAGACCTTAATCCTATAGAAAATTTATGGAGGGAGCTGAAACCTTGAGTTACCAAGAGACAGCCAAGAAACCTTAAGGATTTATAGAAGATCTGTAAAGAAGAGTGGATCAAAATCCCTCCTGAGATGTGTGCAAACCTGGTCACTAACTACAGAAACATCTTACCTCTGTGCTTGCCAACAAGGGTTTCTCCACCAAGTACTAAGTCATGTTTTGCTTGGGGATCAAATACCTATTTTACTCACTGAACTACAACTCAATTTATAACATTTGTATCATGTGTTTTTTTCTGGTTTTGTGGTTGATATTCTGTCCCTATCAGTTAAAATACACCTATGATAAAAATGATAGACCATTCATTTCTTTGTAAGTGGGCAAACTTTCAAAATCTGCAGGGAATTAAATAATTATATGCAAGAAGAATTATAAATGCATATGCAACAAATAAAGTATTTTTATCTTGAGTCTTGTGTGTTTTCTTTATCAAACCCCCAACCAATAAATGTCCTTCCTTGCAAAAAATGTTACTTATGTGCACAGGCAGCAAAATAACATAAACAGGGCCGGTGCTACGACTAGACAAACTAGGCAGCCGCCTAGGGCGCACTGCTGCCTAGGGCACCCGGCTGCTGGTTTCCCTACTCTTCATCTCCACTGCTGCGCTATGAAGTTCTCGACCCGCCATCCCAGAGCATCAGTGTGAAGAACGGAGTCGGCACTAGAGGAAGCAGAGCCGATATTTCCTGTATAGCACTGACTCCTGTCACATGGGCAGGGCAAAGGGGTTGGAGTTATGGGGCATTAGGGTATGCACCCCAGAGCACAAACACATATGTGTGTATATCAGCAGAGCAGTGGGCAGTGTCAATAGAGCAGAGATCTGTGTCTCTGTGCTGAGCTACATAGTTTACTATGCTTCAGTTAAGAATGAAGACAGAAGTGACTCGTGCAGATAGATCTCTGTGTTCATTCAGAAAAGGAAGGGGCTGGTAAATGAAATATTTACCGGCCCCTTCCCCTGACGATAACCCTGAAACAACCCCCACAGCAGCCAGAGTGAGAGCAGGGAGGGTGGGAGAACTTCAGGAGGGAGACAGGGGGTTCCAGGAAGCAAGGGGAATCGGTACTGCACAGGGTAACAAGGGTGTGCCCAGAGCCAAGGGGCGGGGGTCGAGGTTTTGCCTAGGGTGTCAAAAATCCTTGCACCAGCTCTGATCATAAACACACGTGCAAAAAGGCTTTTATCTCACTGTCCTAATCACACCATCAGATATGCAGTGTCCTTTTCTTAAAAAAGCTCCACCAGTATCAATCAAATATGTGCCACCATCACCAATAGGTTTGTCCTCACCTTGCTGGTCGCACTCTACATATTATGCATGGTCAGAAAATACACTTTTTTCAAACAGGTAGTGAACCTCTTAAAACCACATGTAGTTCAGCTTCTCGCTATATAGTATATGGTAGTTTCCCTTTAAGGCAATTTTCTCTAATTGGAGTATATTTCCAAATCCTTTCCACTCAGCTGGCTTTATTTTTAAAAGGTCATCCTTTTTGGTACTTTCCCTTTAAAGCAATTTCTCCACTCCTTCTCCACTCGGTTACAGAAAAAAAAACTCACAATAGTGTATTACCTTAAGACATAAATTTTTTCATATACCGTATATACTGGAGCATAAGCCGAGTTTTTCAGCACATTTTTTTGTGCTGAAAATGCCCCTCTCGGCTTATACGCGAGTCACCTTTTTGCGCCTGATATCCCGAACTTTGGGGACGAGGTAACTTGGCACACATGTAGCCCCACTCTTCATTTACAAGTGTGCAAAGTTTGTTGTCCGGGCGACCTACAGCCGGGCACCCCTTCCATAGACTCCCATGTTAAACGGTAATTTCTCTGGTAAATTTGGGGACCTGGCACCGGCCGGCCATAGGTCCCCTGGATCCGAAACTTGGCACACATGTAGCTCCAGTTCTCATATACAAGTGTGCAAAGTTTTTTGTCTGGGGGACCCACGGCCGGGGAGCACCGATTTTTCAAAGCCGGGCACCCCTTTCATATACTCCCATGTTAAACGTAAGTCTAGTCATGGACACAGTGAGGCATGGACACAGTGAGGCATGGACACAGTGAGGCATGGGCACAGTAAGGCATGGGCACAGTGAGGCATGCACATGGACACAGTGAGGCAAAGTGAGGCACAGTGAGGCATGCAGACCCTAGGCTTATACTCGAGTCAATACGTTTTCCCAGTTTTTTTGTGGTAAAATTAGGTGCCTCGGCTTATATTCGTGTCGGCTTATACTCGAGTATATACAGTACTTCTTGCAGAATATTACTCACATTCTGTATTGGATAAGCAAGCCTTTAATGTTTTTTCTAGTGCCACAAACATGGTAACCTCCACTAGTAAAAGTGTTAAAAGCACCCTTTTTACCTGTGCTCTAACTGCTAAAGTGGACACATATATCACTCCAACTCTGCCCAGCAAACTTTTTCCATCTTCAGGTTTCCATTTATATGCACAATATTACTCAAAAGTGATATTTTAAATGTGGAGTCATGCTTCCTTTACGAATGCTTTCTCTAGTCTATCCTCCTTTATTCCATTTGGCCACATATATAGGGGAAAAACTTTATATAGTGATTTATCCTTTAATACCCCTGCCTTTAAAACATTACTCACACTTTACATTTAAAAACAAAGCACCTCATATAGCCATTTGCATGTATTGGCATCACATCAGTATTCCACTACACTCTTGCTTTAAAAAATACCAGTGAAACAGCTCCTCCATGAGTAATGACATCATCCAATGTAGCCCCACCCCTACGCATTTCATCACCGAGTCACATGACGTCCCCAGGTGAATATGATTGGCTGAGTCATCAGTCCGTCTTTATGTAGTAATCCGGGCGCCATTTTGTTGAAGTCCACTACATATTGCCATAGTCCACAAAGCCTAGTATCAATTGGGTGCTATTCTATTGTGGATTAACCACATAATACTACATTAGAATCCCCAGGAGCCATTTTACTAAGGACCACGTTTTTCTTTAACATATAGCTTCCAGATGAAAGGCTGTTCCTTTACCAATCTTGGCATCTTTCACTGACTACAAATCTTCTCTGACATTCTGGTACTCCACTGTCTGCAAGTTACTGACCTGGCCTATTTCTGACTCCATCTCTGGCTGCTGAGATGGCATTGCAATATGCCCCTGTCGCTGACTTGTATCTTGAGCTTGTCTCACTGGTACACTACATTTTCTTGTCCATTCAAACACTTTGATAAATGTGCTGTCAAACTGCCTTTAACTTTAGCATCATCAACTGGCACCCGTGCTACTCTGTTTTTGTCACACACCCTGCCTCCCTATATAGAGGTGTTTGGACTGGAGCAACAACAAAGACTGTCCTCATCATTATACTCCCTATAAGTACATTATGCATTTTATTTATTCTTAGAAGAAGAGTGCCCATAAAATCCCTAGATTGCATATGACTGATAGTGGACCAATTGCACTTGATGACACAACTTCTATATAATGAATGCTGAGAGAAGCAGTATTGTAGACGGAAAATAGCTCCAGGGAAAAGCAAAGAAATCTAAAGCAGTCAGATGACTAAAACTGCATATATGGAACCAAAAAAAGGTAAAAAGAGTTAATCTTTTTGTGTACACGTTCAAAAATAGCAAGCTTCCAAATATTAATAGACACGTGCAATTCGTTTTAGTCCAAATATTAATTTGGATACATTTTTGGTTATTCGGAGATTCGTATTGAAAAATGATTGACAGATTTGAATTATGTGTGAAGAAAGCTGGTTGTTAAGGAGCGGGCAGGGAAGCCAGCCGCCTCATCCTTAACAAACAATGACTTATCAGCTGTCAGTGGGCTCCCCTCCACCCCAAAGCACCTTGTCCTCATGTTGATGTGGCCAAGGACCTTTTCTCCACAACCCTGGCTGGTGGCCCCCGGATTCCACCCTACCTAATGTGAATGAGTATGGGGTACATAGTACCCCTAGCCATTTACCAACAAAGTGTAAAAAGTGAGTAAAGACACAACACGAGTTTAGTGGGGCGGGGGGGCAAAGCCAACCCTTCCCCAAAGCACCCCCCATGTTGAGGGCATGTGGCCTGGTATAGTTCAGGAGGGGGCTGCTCGCTCACCCCCCACTTTTCTGGCCTTCCTGGGCTGCATGCTCAGACAAGGGTCTAGTATGGGCTTTGGGGGGACCTTAAAATCCATACCAGACCCCATGCTGTTTTTTTCTGAATTATTTATTATCGGCATTCTCTTGTTTACATTTCAGCTGTCAGTGGAGAAGCCCGCTGACAGCTGATGAGTCATCCATTGTTAAGGATGCGGCAACTGGTTTCCTGGCCCACTCCTTAACAACCAACTATTCTTCACACAGAATTTGAATCGGTCGATCACTTTTCGACTGATCCGAATTCAAATTGTTCCAAAAATGTTGAATTTGATCGAAAATATATAAACAAAAAGAAATAAACAAAACAAAAGAAATTCTAAAACTAAGCAACACATTTTTTGTTTTGCACATGTCTACCTATAAGACCCCTTTCACACTGGGGCATTTTTCAGGCACTTTTGGGCTAAAAATAGCGCCTGTAAAGGGCCTGAAGAACCCCTCCCCTGCAGCCCAAGTGTGAGAGCATGAGTGCTTTCACACTGGGGCGGTGTGCTTTCAGGACGTTAGAAAAAGTCCTGCAAGCAGCATATTTCGAGCGGTGCATGATCGGTGTATACACCACTCCTCCACCAACCCTGCCATTGAAATCAATGGGCACCACTGCCCAAGCGCCTGCAAAGCTAACGCCCCCCCCCCCTCCAGTGTGAAAGTAGCCTTAGCAAATTTACCTAAGTACTTAAACATACAATAAACACTTGTTGAGTTATTTACTAAAGACAAAATCCAATTTGCACTACAAGTGCAAACTACAAGTGCAAAGTGCACTTCAAATTGCACTGGAAGTGCACTTGGAAGTGCAGTCGCTGTAGATCCGAGGGGGACATGCAAGGAAAATAAAAAAATAAGCATTTTAACTTGCACATGATTGGATAATAAAATCAGCAGAGCTTCCCCTCATTTCAGATCTACCCCTCAGATTTACAGCGACTGCACTTCCAAGTGCACTTTCAGTGCAATTTCAAGTGCCCATATGCCATGCGTAATATAATGAAAGAAATTTGCATAGCGTGATACCGTTGGAGAGTAGTATTTATTAGAAATATCAAATGAGCACTCAAATGGACCCCAGATGATGACTGTTTCATTGAAATGCGTTGGATGGACCTACCTACATACATCGCTCATGTACCTGCCTTTTATACGATATGCCTAAGATTATCATCTAAATGTGAGTGAGTGCTCATTTGATATTTTTAATAAATACTACTCTCCAACGGTATCAAGCTATGCAAATTTTTTTCATTATATTATGCATGGCATATGGATACTGAACCTCTGCCTCCCACATGAGAAAACGGCATAAATCTTCAGTTTATATTGGTGTTTGAGATCGCTGTGGTTAAGTTATCAGGTTGGATTCAGGACCAGCTGTACCCATCGAGTTGACTGATCAATAAGCCTTTTGCAACTTGGGTGGTATGTGCCTCCCCAGGTCACCGACATCTGGTAAGCCTCCCCCTAATATTGGTGGCAGTGCTTCTGACATTTCTGTTTCCATCTAGAGCAGTGGTTCTCAACTCCTGTCCTCAGGACCCACTAACAGGCCAGATTTTAAGTATTACCTTGGGGAGATGCAGACTAAAATCCTGCAATCCCTGAGCAGCAAATTATATCACCTGTGATGCATTTCAGTTATCTTGCAAACCTGGCCTGTTAGTGGGTCCTGAGGACTGGAGTTGAGAACCACTGATCTAGAGGGTCACACCTGTGTTGGAGTCTTTGGTTCAAGTCTGTTGAATACATATTTATTCTTGGACTCTTTTTTAACTCATCTTCACCATCATTGTATTTAAAGAGGAAGTAAACCCTCATTCATTTTTTTTTTTAAATCAACCCTGCAAGAGAATGTCATAATGAGCTAGTATGCATAGCATACTAGCTCATTATGATCGACTTACCTGAGATCAAAGCCCCCGAATTTCTCCTCCGTGCCTTCCCCGCCATCTCTCCGACGATCTTCTTTCTGTTATCGCTGCTCCGGCACTGTGATTGGCCCGGAGCTGCGATGACGTCACGCGCATGCGTGCTCGGGCCAGCGAGATCCATTCAGAAAACCGGCAACAAAGCCGGCCCGCTAGTGCGCATGCGCGTGATGTCATCGGCGCATTGCTTTATAGTAAATGTCTCCTTAACCGTGTAGCTTAAGGAGATATTTCTTGCACCTACAGGTAAGCCTTAATCTAGGCTTACCTGTAGGTGCAAGTTGTGTGGTTGGTTTTACAACCACTTTAATATGTGTAATATGATTTTCACTATTTGAGGTGTTAATATATTACTTTCACTTGTTGCTATTTTGACACAGTGCTAATCATTTTGTGGTTTCCTAAATTGGTAATGCAATTATTGATATATTCACATTTATATATATAAATAGCGCTACACTTTTTTCTTATCCACTATATTGCTTTTTGTCTACAGCTGTGTTGGCAGCCATTTTTATATATATATTCACTTTTGCACAGCGCAGTATAACTTTTCCCTTTTTTTACTGTGCAAAGTGGATTTGCCTTTCGTAAATAACCCCCACTTATGTTGTATTTTGTGTTTTTCAAATTTGACACCGACCAGCAGGGGTGTCAATTCATTTAAGTGCATTTCAATTTCACATAGCTCTGTTTGATGAGTCACAGCTCCTATGGTTTTTTTGATTACACACTTGGGTTGGTGTTACACTTTGTAATTTGTTATTTTTCCACACTTTCATAGTGTGGTATATATGCAGGTATCTTAATTATTGTTTCACAGGTTTCTAATATAGCACTGTGGTCAGCGCCCCCACTATACATGCATGGTGTGTATGTATAACTATACCAATAGAAAAAGGAGAGAATGTGGGATTATAGCGTGCTGAGATATCACAATGTCAACATATGTTGGATTTTAATATATTTATTAAAATATAATTTCATATAGATTTGATACATAGCATATAGTACAAAAGAAAATATTAATAAAAACAATTGATCAAACAAATAACATGGCCTTATGGGTCGCTGGTGTTCCCAAATAGAGTATAAAGGTGGTCTTGTAAGATGTAATATGCCAATATATTTCGCCAATCTTGGCTTCCTCAGGGGAGAACGCTATGACCACCTGTGTTGCTATGGCAATTTCTATGGTGACTTTATAATAATAATATAGAGTTTAGGTAGTAACAGGATGTGTAAAGAGCCCCTTCCCTCCCCCTCCATTGACTGGAAGTTCTTTGCTGGAAATGGGTGGGAGGGGCCCCTCCCCCTCCATTGATCAGGAAACAGGAAAGGGGGGGTTTGAAAAGGTGTTTGGTGGAGAGACATGTTTTTGAACAACAGTTGTGTTTGGGAAGGACAAAGGAAGGAGTTGGTCTTTGGAAGGAAAAAGGAAGTAGACATGCCTGCCTGAAGCTGGATAACTTTGAAGACGCTTTTGGGAGTTAGACTGAGCAAGGAACTATGGACATTACATCTTGACCTCTAAGTTGCGTAATTATTTAGTTTACTTAATGTATACGGTACATGTTGTACATGCTTATATATATTTGTAGGCATATATTTTGTAAGCTATAAGTGTGTTGTATTGTGCATCCTACAGTTGTATGTGCAGATTTTTCCTTGTTTAGTAAAGCATTGATACACTACAGAAGTTTAAGCTTCCTTGATTTTACCACAGAGTAACCTTAATAGATAGACGTAAAGCAAAACACCACCAGACTTTATACAGCCAGCTCTATCAGAGGATCAAAAGAAAAAAGTACAATTACATACAGCATTTACACATATGTAAAAAAGTGCTCTGCCAAAGTCACCTAGAGGAACCAACCTTCACTCAATCCGGGCAAGAGGAACCTACATGTGGAGCCCCACATGGAGTGTGTAGAAAGCTCTAGACACTTGGGACCATGCAGAGAGCAAAGTTCAGCCGTAGGGGGCAAAAACAGGACCCAGCTATAAGGAACAGAGAACCTAATGAATGCTGAGTTCCAAATGTAGAATCATTGGAAAAAAAGAACAAAGAAAAACATGGAATTGGGAAGCCAAGAGGCTCACAAAGGACTTACTCTGTTCAATATGTTTGAATATGAGCAATGGCGGGGGAGGACAAAAACTGATTGTATGATACATATGCCACACAAGGTAGTTGGTCGTGAGCCAGTCTAACAGATCAGCAAACACTGAAAGAGATGGGTAAGAATTTTATATATAAAGGGAACTAATTTGAAGGTAAAGAAAAGGTATATATTCCACAAGAAAAACAAATGTAACCCATGTCTAGCATCCAAATATGAATACAAAATTAATTAATCATCAATAAATATAATTCATATCAATTGTCCATATACAGGCTCAAAATGTAATTAATTAAAGATGCCAGGCATGGTGAAACAAATGCAAGAAAGTAGTTAAAAGGTAGAAAAGCAAACATAGGAGAGTAGTCAGACTAAATATAGATAAATGATAAATAAAAGTCTTCTACAGAGATGACCCCATAGATTTAATGTATCAAAGTTGCATAGAGTGAGGTTGTCCCCGTGTTCCAGCTTGATGGAGCAGCTGGAGTGCTGACCATTTAAACCCCCAGCTCGTTCGGGCGTCTGACGTCACCGAGCGAGCGCGGACACAGAGGGTGCACCATTGCGCATGTACCAGATGGTAACGCACCTCGGGCCTACAAGCCCCATAGTGCTATGTGACATACACAAGCTTCATGGTGACGTCAATGAAGAATGTCTGACGCCGGTATCGTTCGCAAACCGCCGAGTGGAGTGGGCGGTGATGGATAGGGCGAGTGACGCCCTAGGACGGCACAAGAGGTGGGGCACAGATGGAGAGGGCGGACCAGTGATGGTATGGAGGGTGGACATGTGCATGGCAGCACGAGTCGGGCTTCAAAGGAAATTGAAGCCCTTGGGTGTCCATATGGCGAAACAAAAAGCCCTAAGCATAGAATCCCACAGTGCAAGGAAAAACAGGGAACATAGGGATAAACACCAATGTTCACAAGTTGCTCCCATTGCTCAGCTGAGAGAGTCATCCTCCTTGTATAGCATGGGAGGTGAGCTAAACACCTCTAACATGTATAGTAGAAGATGACACAGAGGGCAGGTTCCAAGGGCAATAGGGACATAAGGCAGTGCACCAAAAAAACATAATACAGCTATAATACACAATAAATTTGATTTTTAATAATGAATTTAAGCAACAAAAGATAGACTTATATAAACTATTGAATCCTTATACATAAAATGCATCTAATTATCTTTATATACAAAACAATAAGAAGATTATAGAAAGTTTATTTAAGACATATAATATACTGTTCAACAACCAAAAATAAGAAAGGTAGGGGAAAGGAAAGGGAAAGAAAAAGGATAGGGCATAGATATAACATGGCCTGATGCCCCAGTTGGAAATACAGGGAGAAGAGAGGAGGCTAGGAAAAGAGCAGTTATTGTGTAAACGAATGGTCCACCAATTATATAAAATATTAGAATGAATTCTAGATGCGTACATTATCGAATGAAACTATAATATTTGTCAAACACACAAAATATATTTAAAGAAAAGATTTAAAACTAGTATATTCATTCAAGCCAGGGTAACGAGTGGCATTTAAATGATGGATCCATTTAGTCTCGAGTTGCAGGAGCGTACGGTCAATACCGCCGCCTCTTACATGTAGGGTACATGCTCGAGAGCCATAAATTTAATAATTCCTGCCTCAAAATCATGTTCACAGCCCACATGACGGCTGATGATGGTAGTCATCAATTGTTTGTGAATTGGACCAATATGATCTTTAATACGCTTAAAGAAAGGCCTTTTTGTTTTACCTATGTAAAAACTGCCACAAAGGCATTTGGCTAGATAAACAACTCCAATTGTTTGGCACCAGGGATGAGCCGAACACCCCCCTGTTCGGTTCGCACCAGAACCTGCGAACAGACAAAATGTTCGTGTGAACTTTAGAACCCTATTAAATACAATGGACTCGAACGTTCGAAATCTAAAGTGTTAATTATAAAGGCTAATATGCAAGTTATTGTCCTAAAAAGTGTTTGGGGACCCGGGTCCTGCCCCAGGGGACATGTATCAATGCAAAAAAAAGTTTTAAAAACGGCAGTTTTTTCGGGAGCAGTGATTTTAATAATGCTTAAAATCAAAAAATAAAAGTGAAATATTCCTTTAAATTTCATACCTGGGGGGTGTGTATGATATGCATGTGAAGTGGCGCATGTTTCCCGTGCTTAGAACTGTCCCTGCAAAAAATGTCATTTTTGAAAGAAAAAAAGTCATTTAAAACTCACTCGCGGCTATTAATGAATTGTCGGCTCCCGGCAATACATTCAAAAGTCATTGATAAAAAAAAAAAAAAAAAGCGTGGGGGTTCCCCAGAATTCAATTACCAGGCCCTTCAGGTCTGGAATGGATATTAAGGGGAACCCCGCCGCAAATTTAAAAAAAAATTGACGTGGGGTTCCCCCAAATATCCATTCCAGGCCCTTCAGATCTGGCATGGATTTTAAGGGGAACTCCACCCCAAATAAAAAAAAATGGCGTGGAGTCCCCCTAAAAATCCATACCAGACCCCTTATCCGAGCACGCAACCTGGCCGGCCGCAGGGGAAAAGGGGGGGACAAGAGAGCGGCCCCCCCTCCCTCCTGAACCGTACCAGGCCACATGCCCTCAACATGGGGAGGATGTCCCCATGTTGATGGGGACAAGGGCCTCATCCCCACAACCCTTGCCCGCTGGTTGTGGGGGTCTGCGGGCGGGGGGCTTATCGGAATCTGGAAGACCCCTTTAACAAAGGGGACCCCCAGATCCCGCCCCCCCTATGTGAATTGGTAAGGGGTACATTGTACCCCTACCATTTCACGAAGAAAGCGTAAAAAAATGTTTAAAAAAAACACACAAACACCTTGAAAAAGTCCTTTATTTAAAAAAAAAAAAAACATTTCAGCGGTGAAATCCAGTGTCCCGCGGCGATCCCGATATCCAGCGCTGTCCTTCATTGGTTGTGCCTGAGCGGACCTGATGGGGAACTCCCTCTCAGTGTTTTAAATGTATAGACCCGCCCCTTCTAAAGTTCCCCATCAGGTCCGCTCAGCGGACCAGATGCGGAACATGAGAAGGGGCGGGTCTATACATGTATTACCACAGTGAGAGCAGTTCCCCATCAGGTCCGCCCCCTCGGTATGTCGGACCCGCCTACGTCATTGGCTTGAGCGGGGAATTTCCTTCACTATGTAAATTTTAATTACACAGTGAAGGAAGTTCCCCGCTCAAGCCAATGACGTAGGCGGGTCCGACATACCGAGGGGGCGGACCTGATGGGGAACTGCTCTCACTTTGGTAATACATGTATAGACCCGCCCCTTCTCATGTTCCGCATCTGGTCCGCTGAGCGGACCTGATGGGGAACTTTAGAAGGGGCGGGTCTATACATTTAAAATACTGAGAGGGAGTTCCCCATCAGGTCCGCTCAGGCACAACCAATGAAGGACAGCGCTGGACATCGGGATCGCCGCGGGACACTGGATTTCACCGCTGGAATGTTTTGTTTTTTTTAAAATAAAGGACTTTTTCAAGGTGTTTGTGTGTTTTTTAAACATTTTTTTACGCTTTCTTCGTGAAATGGTAGGGGTACAATGTACCCCTTACCAATTCACATAGGGGGGGGGCCGGGATCTGGGGGTCCCCTTTGTTAAAGGGGTCTTCCAGATTCCGATAAGCCCCCCGCCCGCAGACCCCCACAACCACCGGGCAAGGGTTGTGGGGATGAGGCCCTTGTCCCCATCAACATGGGGACATCCTCCCCATGTTGAGGGCATGTGGCCTGGTACAGTTCAGGAGGAAGGGGGGCCACTCTCTCGTCCCCCCCTTTTCCCCTGCGGCCGGCCAGGTTGCGTGCTCGGATAAGGGGTCTGGTATGGATTTTTAGGGGGACTCCACGCCATTTTTTTTTCAATTTGAGTTGGAGTTCCCCTTAAAATCCATGCCAGATCTGAAGGGCCTGGAATGGATATTCTGGGGAACCCCCACGCTTTTTTTTTTATCAATGACTTTTGTATGTATTGCCGGGAGCCGACAATTCATTAATAGCCACGAGTGAGTTTTAAATTACTTTTTTCTTTCAAAAATGACATTTTTTGCAGGGACAGTTCTAAGCATGGGAAACATGCGCCACTTTACATGCATATCATACACACCCCCCAGGTACGAAATTTAAAGGAATATTTCACTTTTATTTTTTCATTTTAAGCATTATTAAAATCACTGCTCCCGAAAAAACGGCTGTTTTTAAAACTTCTTTTTGCATTGATACATGTCCCCTGGGGCAGGACCCAGGTCCCCAAACACTTTTTAGGACAATAACTTGCATATAAGCCGTTATAATTAGCACTTTAGATTTCTCCCATAGATTTTTCGAATTTGCCGCGAACACCCCAATTTGTTCGCTGTTCGGCGAACGGGCGAACAGGCAATGTTCGAGTCGAACATGAGTTCGACTCGAACTCGAAGCTCATCCCTATTTGGCACGATACTCTATGATGAATAGAGTGTGTAGAGCCATTGGGAAGAAAGACAGTTGAACCGTTCAGAATAAATTGACAGACATTACATCTATTGCATGAAAAAGTCCCTGTCTGTAATTCACTTTTAATACCCACAGGGTCAAAGTGGCTCCGAACCAATCTGTCCCTAAGGGAGGGAGCACGTCGATATGTGATGTCAGGATGCTTGTTTATATATTTCATGGCAGAACTGTCAGCTAACAACAAAGGCCAAACCTGAGTCAAAATATCCCTGAAGTATACATGATGTTTAGAATACTGCATTCTACATTTGGAACTCAGCATTCATTAGGTTCTCTGTTCCTTATAGCTGGGTCCTTTTTTTGCCCCCTACGGCTGAACTTTGCTCTCTGCATGGTCC
Organism: Rana muscosa; assembly: GCA_029206835.1. NCBI lineage: Eukaryota > Metazoa > Chordata > Amphibia > Anura > Ranidae > Rana > Rana muscosa. Next base: position 1,015,129,058 of record CM055116.1, read on the forward strand.
CAAGTTTTTGGAACTTTCTACACACTCCATGTGTCTAGAGTGTTTTCTATGGTTGGGGTCCTATCTGTTTTCCAAAGTCTAGTAATGCTTAGTCTAGCAGCCAAGAGGATGTGAGTAACCACATGTCTGACATTTTGAGGTATCAAGTCTATAGCGAGGTTCAGTTTTGCTAAGTCAGGTGTGGGGGGTATGTGTTGGTTTGAAATATCTGATAGGATGTGGAAGATAGTCTTCCAGTAGTGTTGGAGGGCATTGCACTTCCACATTATATGATATATGTCGCCTTTGGATGAGTTACACCTCCAGCATGTGTCAGTAGCTCTTGAGCTAAACGATGCCAACTTAGGTACCACCTCAGAGATAATTTTTGGATGAGCTCCCATAGTGCAGCACATTTAGTAGCCTTGTATATAGATTGCAGTGCTTGTTGCCATTGGTGGATTGTATAAACGTGTCCCAAGTCATTTTCCCAGTGAGTGTGGGGGGGTGCTTTGGTGAAGATAAGTTTTTGGTGCAGTATACTGTAAAATAAAGATTGTCCTTTAGTTTTGTGGGAAGTGTTGGTTAGGTGTTCCCAGGCTTTCGGATGTACTGTGTAGAGAGGTAGCTAGAGTTTTTTGAGGCAGTGTCTAACTCTAATGTATGTAAAGAAGTCTGTGGGTGGTAAGTTAAATTATTTTTGAAGGAGTTGAAAGGTTTTAATTCTGGAGTCCCTGATTAAGTCGTGGATGGACAGGATATTCTGCTTGGACCAGTGAGTCAGGGATAAGTCAGGTGAGAGATGATGGAAAGTTTTGATTGGGATTGGAATCCGTGGATTATTGGGGTGTTTAGTACTTTCATGGATCAGGGTTTGCCATGCTTTAGCCGAGGCGAATATGGTGGGAGATAGTGTCGAGGATAGGTTGGGTCTTAAGGGGGTGCTCATCACCCACCCACGTTGAACGAGTATTGGACCTGTAGTAAGTTTTTTGTTGTAGCGTCAAGTTTGAGGTCTAGAATGTGTGATTTAGACGTGTTTAATTTATAGTAGGAGACCTTGCCGAACCAGTTCAGCAATTTGTGGGCCTCTGCTAATGAAGTGTTTGGATTTGATAGGATTAAGATAACGTCGTCAGCGAAGAGACTTATTTTGTGCAAGGTTTTGCCTATAGTCAGACCTGTGATCAGAGGATTTGAGCGCACATGTTCCGCCAGGGGTTCCATCAGTAGTTGAATATCAGTGGTGACAAGGGGCAACCTTGGCGTGTGCCATTCGTTATGTTAAACAGTTGGGATAACATGTCTGCAGAGTATACTTGTGCTGATGGATTGGTGTAAAGTGCCATAATAGCTCTAAAAATGTGGTCTCTGAATCCGAATTTAAGGAGCACTTTTTGTAGATACAGCCAATGTACTCTGTCGAACGCCTTCTCTGCGTCTAATGAAAGCAGCAGAGAAGGCGTTCCACTCGACTCAGCATGGTGCATCAAGTTGATCATATGTCTCGTGGCATCCGGCACCTGTCTCCCCTTAGTGAAACCTGATGGTCTAAATAGATGAGGTCTGGCATGATCTCTAGTAGGCATCTGGCAATGGTTTTAGCATAGATCTTAACATCAAGATTCAGAAGGGATATAGGACGGAAGTTTTGAGGGGAGGTAGGTTCTTTCTCTGGTTTCGGAAGTGTAACAATAATAGCATTCAATGTTTCCCTAGCGAATATAGAAGAGTTGGCAGCATTATTGCAAAATTTCATCAAGTACGGGACTAATTGGCTGGAATATTGTCAGTAGTACTCCCCTGTGAAACGGTCTGGCCCTGGGGCTTTCCCTAATGGAAGGGAGTGTATCGTTGCAAGTATTTCTTGTTCAGTGAAGGAGTTTAATTGTGATTCTGTCAATGTGGGGAGTGTAATTCTCTGCAGGAATGTGTCAATATCATTGGGCGATGGTTGGGACGTGGATGTTATAGAGGTCACTATAGTAGTCGCTAAACGCATTGGCTATGTCCTGAGGGTTAGTTAATTTCTGTTTGGTGTGAGGCTGAAATAGGTGGGTAATCTTTGCCTTGGTCCTTCTCCCTTTTAGGCGTTGCGCTAATTTTTTCCCTGCTTTTTTAGAGGTAGAGTATGAGGTGGCTTTTATTTTGCGCTGTACTCGTTCAAAGGAGTCGAGGAGTAAAGTCCTTAACTCCTGTCTCAGGGACAGCAATTGGGCCAAGTGTGTTGGGTTTGGATTGCATTTGTGGAGGGTCTCAGTGTTGGCGATTTGTGAGGTCAGGTCTTCAATACGCTGCGTCCGCTTCTTTTTACATATGTGACTTAATTTCATAATGACACCTCTGATTACAGCTTTGTGCGCATTCCACACCATGGCGGGGTCCCCCGCTGAGCCACGATTAAGATCAAAGTACTCTTTTAAGTGTTCTGTAATTACCTGGGAGTGGGTTGGGTGTTGCAAAACGTAATTATTGGCTCGCCATAGAAATGCATTTCGCTGGCGGTCAGTGTCATTGATAGAGATTGTGATTGGAGCGTGGTCCGACCACGTCATGGTGTGGATTACAGATGCGCTGATTTTTTGTAGCACCTACTTGTCTGTAAGAAACATGTCAATTCTCGAGTAAGATTTGTGGTGCGGAGAAAAGTACGTGTAGTCCTTTTCAGATCCATGGTGACATCTCCAAACATCAAACAAGTCCTGTGATGTGAAGAATTGTTTCAGGGGAGACTCTCTCCTTTTTGTCGCAGAAGTAGTATCCATATATATATCAACTGTCAAGTTGAAGTCGCCAGCCACATACAAGTAGGTGACCTTGTCTGAGTGTTTGGGCTTTGCGTAAGGTTTTCCAAATAAAGGTCATTTGTTGGGCGTTGGGAGCATACAGATTAAGCAGTGTGTATTTCACTTTGTTGAAGGTACAGAGTAGAATTAGATATCTACCGTGGGGATCTGAAATCACATGTTGCAGATGGAAGTCTATGCTGTTTTTTATAGCTACCAGGACTCCTCGTTTTTTCGATGAGTAAGTGGCATGGTAGACATGAGAGTATTTGGTATTAGTACATAGGGCTGTTGAATTGGGCATGAGGTGTGTCTCTTGCACACATACTATGTCACTATTGAGTTTTTCTGCTGTGTGCCATAGAGAGTGTCTTTTAGCCGGATGATTCAATCCCTTGGCATTGAGTGATAAAACGGTGAGCGGCATTGTTGGATACCGGTGGTGTGTGGGATATGAGGCAAAACGGTAAACACTTACAGTTAGACGTAGGTAAGCGTGTGGCGGAGAAGGTGTACTTGTCCAGAAGATGCGAGACCACTGGGTGGGAGGTCCTGTAATCCTTTGGGTGTAGAACTAGAGCTGTGAAAAAAGTCAACAAGTCAGAACAACTAGGTAAGCAGGTATAATGGTACAATCTTTCCTGTTAGGTACGGGTTAATCAACAGAGGAAGAGATGCGGCATGAACGAACAAAAGCAAGCTGAGGTCAGCTAGGCCGCTATAGGGGGGAAACAGTTAGTAACCGAGGAAGATTGGATAATGAGCAGTGAACAATCAGGCAATGGGCCGTGGTTGGTGCCCTTTGGTCCCCTGGTAACGGCGGGGTGGTGGTGACTTGTGTTGTTGCAGAGGTGGATTTCCATTTAAGGGGGGCTCCAGGATGATGCCCCAGTCGTGCAAAAGATGCATCCTTTTTGAAGGTCACCAACAACATGAGTGGAGCCATTTCTGGTGATGAGGAGGGTTGCAGGGTAGCGCCACTTGTACATTATTTTATTGTTGTGGAGGCCCTTGGTGATAGGGTTTAGGTTCCGTCTGAGTTGCAGTGTATATTTAGAGAGGTCTGGGAATAGCTGGACCCCTTCATATGGGCGGGGCAGAGGCGATTTAGTTCTGGTTTCGGACATCAGTCTCTCTTTTATGTGAAAGAAGTGTACTCGCATGAGCACATCACATGGTACGGATGCTGCTAGATGGGTAGGCTTTGCTATTCTGTGAATCCTATCAACAATAATGTCTCTGGGCGAAGCATCGGGCATAATGGCATAATGGCATAATGGTGTGTATGAGGTCTTTGGCATATTTCTGTAGGTCTGCCGGCAGTATAGTCTCTGGGACCCCCCTCAACTTAATGTTATTATGTCTGGAGCGGTCTTCTAAATCAGCCAGCTTGGCCCAGACCCAGTCCTGTTCATCCTTCACCTCCTCTTATGTGTCAATTAAATCCTTCACCGTGGTTGTACATTCTGTCATGCCTTTCTCTATTGTGGTGACTCTCTGTCCCATATCACGCATATCAGTGTTAATCTTGTGGAACAGGGATGAGAGGTCAGACATAAGCGAGGATTGAAGTAACATGAGCATATCTTTCAGTACATTGTCCATGACTGGCTGCCCTGAGGTGGGGAAAGATGCCATGGAGCTGTGCAGGGCCTGGTTGGATTGGAGCGGATTTAAGGCCTGGGCCTCGATTAGTGCTTGGGGCGGCCGCGGGAGCGGTGTATCCATCCGCATCCGGGCTTTGGCTGGGCTACTGGTAAAGGGATCAGACTCTGTGTCTTGTGGGGGGATATAGACAGCGCTGATATGCCAATTTCAGCTTGATGCTCGTCAGGGAGATCTGTATAGGCTTCACTCGGCGCAGCGAGACCTCCACCGCCGCCATCATGGATGTCACTGACCTGGGCCTCCGGTGAGAAAATGAAAGTGGTGAGCTTTTTCAGCTTGTATTTCCCCATCCGCTTGCGGGACATTGTCGGCCGGGTTGTGCTGCAGCTCTGGGGTATAAATGACACGGATCCTGCTTGTCAGGTGGGCTGGAGTCGCTCCGTTGTTCTCCCTCACTGAGGAGCTGTGTGATTAAGCGTCCACCTTCGGCGCCGGCAAGCCACGCCCCCTAAATTTACTTATTGATGATATTCTAATTTTATGAGATGCACCTGTATATGCTGTATCTCCGGTGCCCAGTATTATACTAAGCAGTGTGTTTTCCTGAAGGAACACCAGAAGGATTTTGTTGTCACTAATAGTGTTGAGCGAACCCGAACTGTAAAGTTCGGGTCCGTACCGAACTTTAGCTTTTTCCCGAACCCGGACTTTGCGCAAAAGTCCGGGTTCGGGTTCGGCAATCTAATTATGCATTTAGAAATGCTTCAGGGGCCAGCCAATCACCTTTTGTTTAGCCCTTAGAGGCCATCATAGCCATGCCTACTAATGGCATGGCTGTGATTGGTCAGTGCAACATGTGACCCAGCTTCTATATAAGCTAGAGGCACACAGCACACACGTCACTCTGCTTCAGAATAGATAGGGAGAAGATCTAGTCTGCTGCTGCTGCTGCTTTTAGGGAGAGATAGAAAAATACATGAGGTAGTCCTGATTCTGCAATCTGAGGGAAAAGATAGAGAGATAGTGTAGTGTAGGGCCAGGTTCCTGTGTTGGTGCTTTCAGGGAGAGAGAATATTATATAGGAGTCCAGATTCAGAGATTAAAATCAGCGATCTGCATAGGTTTACCTGTTTGTGTTGCAGTGCAGTCTTTTTACACTGCCATGAGCCCAGTGTCAGAGAAAATCTAACTTTTAGGGGGGAAAAAAAGGCACTTTATTGTGCTCTTTTCCAAAAGACCCATAGGGCAAAAAAAGACCCGTTTAGGGCAACAAAAAAAAAATTGCACTTTAATGTACGCTTGCAAAAAGAGCCATTCAGGTCCACAAAAAATAGTTTGCAGTGTGTTATACATATGTGGAGGTGTGTGAAATAAACAATTTCTATATAGTTTTCTCCTACTGTGCTATACTAAAAAAACAACATTTTTTTTGAATAGCATTTTCTGCAGTTTTGTAGCTGTGCGATTCAGCGGTTACATACTGTGGGTGTGTTCTGCTCTTCCAAAAAACGCCGTTTAGGGGCACAAAAATTAGTTTGCAGTGTGTTATACATATTTGGAGGTGTGTGAAATAAACAATTTCTAAATAGTTTTCTTCTACTGTGCTATACTAAAAAAACAACATTTTTTTTTGAATAGCATTTTCTGCAGTTCTGTAGCTGTGCGATTCAGCGGTTACGTACTGTGGGTGTGTTCTGCTCTTCCAAAAAACGCCGTTTAGGGGCACAAAAATAATTTGCAGTGTGTTATACATATTTGGAGGTGTGTGAAGTAAACAATTTCTATATAGTTTTCTCCTACTGTGCTATACTAAAAAAACAACATTTTTTTTGAATAGCATTTTCTGCAGTTCTGTAGTTGTGCGATTCAGCGGTTACGTACTGTGGGTGTGTTCTGCTCTTCCAAAAAACGCCGTTTAGGGGCACAAAAAATAGTTTGCAGTGTGTTATACATATTTGGAGGTGTGTGAAATAAACAATTTCTAATTAGTTTTCTAATACTGTGCTATACTAAAAAAACACATTTTTTTTTTAATAGCATATTCTGTAGTTCTGTAGCTGTGCGATTCAGCGGTTACGTACTGTGGGTGTGTTCTGCTCTTCCAAAAAACGCCGTTTAGAGGCACAAAAATAGTTTGCAGTGTGTTATACATATTTGGAGGTGTGTGAAATAAACAATTTCTAAATAGTTTTCTTCTACTGTGCTATACTAAAAAAACAAATTTTTTTTTGAATAGCATTTTCTGCAGTTCTGTAGCTGTGCGATTCAGCGGTTACGTACTGTGGGTGTGTTCTGCTCTTCCAAAAAACGCCATTTAGGGGCACAAAAAATAGTTTGCAGTGTGTTATACATATTTGGAGGTGTGTGAAATAAACAATTTCTAATTAGTTTTCTAATACTCTGCTATACTAAAAAAACAAATTTTTTTTTGAATAGCATATTCTGTAGTTCTGTAGCTGTGCGATTCAGCGGTTACGTACTGTGGGTGTGTTCTGCTCTTCCAAAAAACGCCGTTTAGAGGCACAACAATAGTTTGCAGTGTGTTATACATATTTGGAGGTGTGTGAAATAAACAATTTCTAAATAGTTTTCTTCTACTGTGCTATACTAAAAAAACAACATTTTTTTTGAATAGCATTTTCTGCAGTTCTGTAGCTGTGCGATTCAGCGGTTACGTACTGTGGGTGTGTTCTGCTCTTCCAAAAAACGCCGTTTAGGGGCACAAAAAATAGTTTGCAGTGTGTTATACATATTTGGAGGTGTGTGAAATAAACAATTTCTAAATAGTTTTCTTCTACTGTGCTATACTAAAAAAACAACATTTTTTTTGAATAGCATTTTCTGCAGTTCTGTAGCTGTGCGATTCAGCGGTTACGTACTGTGGGTGTGTTCTGCTCTTCCAAAAAACGCAGTTTAGGGGCACAAAAAATAGTTTGCAGTGTGTTATACATATTTGGAGGTGTGTGAAATAAACAATTTCTAAATAGTTTTCTTCTACTGTGCTATACTAAAAAAACAACATTTTTTTGAATAGCATTTTCTGCAGTTCTGTAGCTGTGCGATTCAGCGGTTACGTACTGTGGGTGTGTTCTGCTCTTTCAAAAAACGCCGTTTAGGGACACAAAAAATAGTTTGCAGTGTGTTATACATATTTGGAGGTGTGTGAAATAAACTATTTCTAAATAGTTTTCTTCTACTGTGCTATACTAAAAAAACAACATTTTTTTTAATAGCATTTTCTGCAGTTCTGTAGCTGTGTGATTCAGCGGTTACATACTGTGGGTGTGTTCTGCTTTTCCAAAAAACGCAGTTTAGGGGCACAAAAAATAGTTTGCAGTGTGTTATACATATTTGGAGGTGTGTGAAATAAACAATTTCTAAATAGTTTTCTTCTACTGTGCTATACTAAAAAAACAAAAAAATTTTTGAATAGCATTTTCTGCAGTTCTGTAGCTGTGCGATTCAGCGGTTACGTACTGTGGGTGTGTTCTGCTCTTCCAAAAAACGCCATTTAGGGGCACAAAAAATAGTTTGCAGTGTGTTATACATATTTGGAGGTGTGTGAAATAAACAATTTCTAAATAGTTTTCTTCTACTGTGCTATACTAAAAAAACAACATTGTTTTGGAATAGCATTTTCTGCAGTTCTGTAGCTGTGCGATTCAGCGGTTACGTACTGTGGGTGTGTTCTGCTCTTCCAAAAAACGCAGTTTAGGGGCACAAAAAATAGTTTGCAGTGTGTTATACATATTTGGAGGTGTGTGAAATAAACAATTTCTAAATAGTTTTCTTCTACTGTGCTATACTAAAAAAACAACATTTTTTTTTGAATAGCATTTTCTGCAGTTCTGTAGCTGTGTGATTCAGCGGTTACGTACTGTGGGTGTGTTCTGCTCTTCCAATTAATGCCGTTTAGGGGCACAAAAAATAATTTGCAGTGTGTTATACATATTTGGAGGTGTGTGAAATAAACAATTTCTATATAGTTTTCTCCTACTGTGCTATACTAAAAAAACAACATTTTTTTTAATAGCATTTTCTGCAGTTCTGTAGCTCTGCGATTCAGCGGTTACGTTCTGTGGGTGTGTTCTGCTCTTCCAAAAAACGCCGTTTAGGGGCACAAAAAATAGTTTGCAGTGTGTTATACATATTTGGAGGTGTGTGAAATAAACAATTTCTAATTAGTTTTCTTCTACTGTGCTATACTAAAAAAACAAATTTTTTTTTGAATAGGATATTCTGTAGTTCTGTAGCTGTGCAATTCAGCGGTTACGTACTGTGGGTGTGTTCTGCTCTTCCAAACAACGCCGTTTAGAGGCACAAAAAATAGTTTGCAGTGTGTTATACATATTTGGAGGTGTGTGAAATAAACAATTTCTAAATAGTTTTCTTCTACTGTGCTATACTAAAAAAAAAACATTTTTTTTTAATAGCATTTTCTGCAGTTCTGTAGCTCTGCGATTCAGCGGTTACGTACTGTGGGTGTGTTCTGCTCTTCCAAAAAACGCCGTTTAGGGGCACAAAAAATAGTTTGCAGTGTGTTATACATATTTGGAGGTGTGTGAAATAAACAATTTCTAAATAGTTTTCTTCTACTGTGCTATACTAAAAAAACAACATTTTTTTTTAATAGCATTTTCTGCAGTTCTGTAGCTGTGCGATTCAGCGGTTACGTACTGTGGGTGTGTTCTGCTCTTCCAAAAAACGCCGTTTAGGGGCAAAAAAAATAGTTTGCAGTGTGTTATACATATTTGGAGGTGTGTGAAATAAACAATTTCTAAATAGTTTTCTTCTACTGTGCTATACTAAAAAAACAACATTTTTTTTTAATAGCATTTTCTGCAGTTCTGTAGCTGTGCGATTCAGCGGTTACGTACTGTGGGTGTGTTCTGCTCTTCCAAAAAACGCCGTTTAGGGGCACAAAAAATAATTTGCAGTCTGTTATACATATTTGGAGGTGTGTGAAATAAACAATTTCTATATAGTTTTCTCCTACTGTGCTATACTAAAAAAACAAAAATTTTTTTGAATAGCATTTTCTGCAGTTCTGTAGCTGTGCGATTCAGCGGTTACGTACTGTGGGTGTGTTCTGCTCTTCCAAAAAACGCCGTTTAGGGGCACAAAAAATAGTTTGCAGTGTGTTATACATATTTGGAGGTGTGTGAAATAAACAATTTCTAAATAGTTTTCTTCTACTGTGCTATACTAAAAAAACAACATTTTTTTTGAATAGCATTTTCTGCAGTTCTGTAGCTGTGCGATTCAGCGGTTACGTACTGTGGGTGTGTTCTGCTCTTCCAAAAAACGCCGTTTAGGGGCACAAAAAATCGTTTGCAGTGTGTTATACATATTTGGAGGTGTGTGAAATAAACAATTTCTAAATAGTTTTCTTCTACTGTGCTATACTAAAAAAACAACATTTTTTTTGAATAGCATTTTCTGCAGTTCTGTAGCTGTGCGATTCAGCGGTTACGTACTGTGGGTGTGTTCTGCTCTTCCAAAAAACGCAGTTTAGGGGCACAAAAAATAGTTTGCAGTGTGTTATACATATTTGGAGGTGTGTGAAATAAACTATTTCTAAATAGTTTTCTTCTATTGTGCTATACAAAAAAACAAAATTTTTTTGAATAGCATTTTCTGCAGTTCTGTAGCTGTGTGATTCAGCGGTTACGTACTGTGGGTGTGTTCTGCTCTTCCAAAAAACGCAGTTTAGGGGCACAAAAAATAGTTTGCAGTGTGTTATACATATTTGGAGGTGTGTGAAATAAACAATTTCTAAATAGTTTTCTTCTACTGTGCTATACTAAAAAAACAAAAAAAATTTGAATAGCATTTTCTGCAGTTCTGTAGCTGTGCGATTCAGCGGTTACGTACTGTGGGTGTGTTCTGCTCTTCCAAAAAACGCCATTTAGGGGCACAAAAAATCGTTTGCAGTGTGTTATACATATTTGGAGGTGTGTGAAATAAACAATTTCTAAATAGTTTTCTTCTACTGTGCTATACTAAAAAAACAACATTTTTTTTGAATAGCATTTTCTGCAGTTCTGTAGCTGTGCGATTCAGCGGTTACGTACTGTGGGTGTGTTCTGCTCTTCCAAAAAACGCCGTTTAGGGGCAAAAAAAATAGTTTGCAGTGTGTTATACATATTTGGAGGTGTGTGAAATAAACAATTTCTAAATAGTTTTCTTCTACTGTGCTATACTAAAAAAACAACATTTTTTTTGAATAGCATTTTCTGCAGTTCTGTAGCTGTGCGATTCAGCGGTTACGTACTGTGGGTGTGTTCTGCTCTTCCAAAAAACGCCGTTTAGGGGCACAAAAAATAATTTGCAGTCTGTTATACATATTTGGAGGTGTGTGAAATAAACAATTTCTATATAGTTTTCTCCTACTGTGCTATACTAAAAAAACAAAAAATTTTTTGAATAGCATTTTCTGCAGTTCTGTAGCTGTGCGATTCAGCGGTTACGTACTGTGGGTGTGTTCTGCTCTTCCAAAAAACGCAGTTTAGGGGCACAAGAAATAGTTTGCAGTGTGTTATACATATTTGGAGGTGTGTGAAATAAACAATTTCTAAATAGTTTTCTTCTACTGTGCTATACTAAAAAAACAACATTTTTTTTGAATAGCATTTTCTGCAGTTCTGTAGCTGTGCGATTCAGTGGTTACGTACTGTGGGTGTGTTCTGCTCTTCCAAAAAACGCCGTTTAGGGGCACAAAAAATCGTTTGCAGTGTGTAATACATATTTGGAGGTGTGTGAAATAAACAATTTCTAAATAGTTTTCTTCTACTTTGCTATACTAAAAAAACAACATTTTTTTTGAATAGCATTTTCTGCAGTTCTGTAGCTGTGCGATTCAGCGGTTACATACTGTGGGTGTGTTCTGCTCTTCCAAAAAACGCAGTTTAGGGGCACAAAAAATAGTTTGCAGTGTGTTATACATATTTGGAGGTGTGTGAAATAAACAATTTCTAAATAGTTTTCTTCTACTGTGCTATACTAAAAAAACAAAAAAATTTTTGAATAGCATTTTCTGCAGTTCTGTAGCTGTGCGATTCAGCGGTTACGTACTGTGGGTGTGTTCTGCTCTTCCAAAAAACGCCATTTAGGGGCACAAAAAATCGTTTGCAGTGTGTTATACATATTTGGAGGTGTGTGAAATAAACTATTTCTAAATAGTTTTCTTCTACTGTGCTATACTAAAAAAACTAATTTTTTTTTGAATAGCATTTTCTGCAGTTCTGTAGCTGTGCGATTCAGCGGTTACGTACTGTGGGTGTGTTCTGCTCTTCCAAAAAATGCCGTTTAGGGGCACAAAAAATAATTTGCAGTCTGTTATACATATTTGGAGGTGTGTGAAATAAACAATTTCTAAATAGTTTTCTTCTACTGTGCTATACTAAAAAAACAACATTTTTTGAATAGCATTTTCTGCAGTTCTGTAGCTGTGCGATTCAGCGGTTACGTACTGTGGGTGTGTTCTGCTCTTCCAAAAAACGCCGTTTAGGTGCACAAAAAATCGTTTGCAGTGTGTTATACATATTTGGAGGTGTGTGAAATAAACAATTTCTAAATAGTTTTCTTCTACTGTGCTATACTAAAAAAACAACATTTTTTTTGAATAGCATTTTCTGCAGTTCTGTAGCTGTGCGATTCAGCGGTTACGTACTGTGGGTGTGTTCTGCTCTTCCAAAAAACGCCGTTTAGGGGCACAAAAAATAGTTTGCAGTGTGTTATACATATTTGGAGGTGTGTGAAATAAACTATTTCTAAATAGTTTTCTTCTACTGTGCTATACAAAAAAACAACATTTTTTTTGAATAGCATTTTCTGCAGTTCTGTAGCTGTGTGATTCAGCGGTTATGTACTGTGGGTGTGTTCTGCTCTTCCAAAAAATGCAGTTTCGGGGCACAAAAAATAGTTTGCAGTGTGTTATACATATTTGGAAGTGTGTGAAATAAACAATTTCTAAATAGTTTTCTTCTACTGTGCTATACTAAAAAAACAAAAAAATTTTTGAATAGCATTTTCTGCAGTTCTGTAGCTGTGCGATTCAGCCGTTACGTACTGTGGGTGTGTTCTGCTCTTCCAAAAAACGCCATTTAGGGGCACAAAAAATAGTTTGCAGTGTGTTATACATATTTGGAGGTGTGTGAAATAAACAATTTCTAAATAGTTTTCTTCTACTGTGCTATACTAAAAAAAAACATTGTTTTGGAATAGCATTTTCTGCAGTTCTGTAGCTGTGCGATTCATCGGTTACGTACTGTGGGTGTGTTCTGCTCTTCCAAAAAACGCAGTTTAGGGGCACAAAAAATTGTTTGCAGTGTGTTATACATATTTGGAGGTGTGTGAAATAAACAATTTCTAAATAGTTTTCTTCTACTGAGCTATACGAAAAAAACAACATTTTTTTTGAATAGCATTTTCTGCAGTTCTGTAGCTGTGCGATTCAGCGGTTACGTACTGTGGGTGTGTTCTGCTCTTCCAAAAAACGCCGTTTAGGGGCACAAAAAATAGTTTGCAGTGTGTTATACATATTTGGAGGTGTGTGAAATAAACAATTTCTATATAGTTTTCTCCTACTGTGCTATACTAAAAAAACACATTTTTTTTTAATAGCATTTTCTGCAGTTCTGTAGCTGTGCGATTCAGCAGTTACGTACTGTGGGTGTGTTCTGCTCTTCCAAAAAATGCCGTTTAGGGGCACAAAAAATAATTTGCAGTGTGTTATACATATTTGGAGGTGTGTGAAATAAACAATTTCTAGATAGTTTTCTTCTACTGTGCTATACTAAAAAAACAACATTTTTTTTTAATAGCATTTTCTGCAGTTCTGTAGCTGTGCGATTCAGCGGTTACGTACTGTGGGTGTGTTCTGCTCTTCCAAAAAACGCAGTTTAGGGGCACAAAAAATAGTTTGCAGTGTGTTATACATATTTGGAGGTGTGTGAAATAAACAATTTCTAAATAGTTTTCATATACTGTGCTATACTAAAAAAACAACATTTTTTTTTAATAGCATTTTCTGCAGTTCTGTAGCTGTGCGATTCAGCGGTTACGTACTGTGGGTGTGTTCTGCTCTTCCAAAAAACGCTGTTTAGGGGCACAAAAAATAGTTTGCAGTGTGTTATACATATTTGGAGGTGCGTGAAATAAACAATTTCTAAATAGTTTTCTTCTACTGTGCTATACTAAAAAAACAACATTTTTTTTGAATAGCATTTTCTGCAGTTCTGTAGCTGTGCGATTCAGCGGTTACGTACTGTGGGTGTGTTCTGCTCTTCCAAAAAACGCAGTTTAGGGGCACAAAAAATAGTTTGCAGTGTGTTATACATATTTGGAGGTGTGTGAAATAAACAATTTCTAAATAGTTTTCTTCTACTGTGCTATACTAAAAAAACAACATTTTTTTTTGAATAGCATTTTCTGCAGTTCTGTAGCTGTGCGATTCAGCGGTTACGTACTGTGGGTGTGTTCTGCTCTTCCAAAAAACGCAGTTTAGGGGCACAAAAAATAATTTGCAGTGTGTTATACATATTTGGAGGTGTGTGAAATAAACAATTTCTATATAGTTTTCTCCTACTGTGCTATACTAAAAAAACAATTTTTTTTTTGAATAGCATTTTCTGCAGTTCTGTAGCTGTGCGATTCAGCGGTTACGTACTGTGGGTGTGTTCTGCTCTTCCAAAAAACGCAGTTTAGGGGCACAAAAAATAGTTTGCAGTGTGTTATACATATTTGGAGGTGTGTGAAATAAACAATTTCTAAATAGTTTTCTTCTACTGTGCTATACTAAAAAAACAACATTTTTTTTGAATAGCATTTTCTGCAGTTCTGTAGCTGTGCGATTCAGCGGTTACGTACTGTGGGTGTGTTCTGCTCTTCCAAAAAACGCCGTTTAGGGGCAAAAAAAAATAGTTTGCAGTGTGTTATACATATTTGGAGGTGTGTGAAATAAACAATTTCTATATAGTTTTCTCCTACTGTGCTATACTAAAAAAACAAAAATTTTTTTGAATAGCATTTTCTGCAGTTCTGTAGCTGTGCGATTCAGCGGTTACGTACTGTGGGTGTGTTCTGCTCTTCCAAAAAACGCTGTTTAGGGGCACAAAAAATAGTTTGCAGTGTGTTATACATATTTGGAGGTGTGTGAAATAAACAATTTCTAAATAGTTTTCTTCTACTGTGCTATACTAAAAAAACAACATTTTTTTGAATAGCATTTTCTGCAGTTCTGTAGCTGTGCGATTCAGTGGTTACGTACTGTGGGTGTGTTCTGCTCTTCCAAAAAACGCCGTTTAAGGGCACAAAAAATAGTTTGCAGTGTGTTATACATATTTGGAGGTGTGTGAAATAAACAATTTCTAAATAGTTTTCTTCTACTGTGCTATACTAAAAAAACAACATTTTTTTTGAATAGCATTTTCTGCAGTTCTGTAGCTGTGCGATTCAGCGGTTACGTACTGTGGGTGTGTTCTGCTCTTCCAAAAAACGCCGTTTAGGGGCACAAAAAATAGTTTGCAGTGTGTTATACATATTTGGAGGTGTGTGAAATAAACTATTTCTAAATAGTTTTCTTCTACTGTGCTATACAAAAAAACAACATTTTTTTTGAATAGCATTTTCTGCAGTTCTGTAGCTGTGTGATTCAGCGGTTACGTACTGTGGGTGTGTTCTGCTCTTCCAAAAAACGCAGTTTAGGGGCACAAAAAATAGTTTGCAGTGTGTTATACATATTTGGAGGTGTGTGAAATAAACAATTTCTAAATAGTTTTCTTCTACTGTGCTATACTAAAAAAACCAAAAAAATTTTGAATAGCATTTTCTGCAGTTCTGTAGCTGTGCGATTCAGCGGTTACGTACTGTGGGTGTGTTCTGCTCTTCCAAAAAACGCCATTTAGGGGCACAAATAATAGTTTGCAGTGTGTTATACATATTTGGAGGTGTGTGAAATAAACAATTTCTAAATAGTTTTCTTCTACTGTGCTATACTAAAAAAACAACATTGTTTTGGAATAGCATTTTCTGCAGTTCTGTAGCTGTGCGATTCAGCGGTTACGTACTGTGGGTGTGTTCTGCTCTTCCAAAAAACGCAGTTTAGGGGCACAAAAAATAGTTTGCAGTGTGTTATACATATTTGGAGGTGTGTGAAATAAACAATTTCTATATAGTTTTCTCCTACTGTGCTATACTAAAAAAACAAAAATTTTTTTGAATAGCATTTTCTGCAGTTCTGTAGCTGTGCGATTCAGCGGTTACGTACTGTGGGTGTGTTCTGCTCTTCCAAAAAACGCAGTTTAGGGGCACAAAAAATAGTTTGCAGTGTGTTATACATATTTGGAGGTGTGTGAAATAAACAATTTCTAAATAGTTTTCTTCTACTGTGCTATACTAAAAAAACAACATTTTTTTTGAATAGCATTTTCTGCAGTTCTGTAGCTGTGCGATTCAGCGGTTACGTACTGTGGGTGTGTTCTGCTCTTCCAAAAAACGCCGTTTAGGGGCACAAAAAATAGTTTGCAGTGTGTTATACATATTTGGAGGTGTGTGAAATAAACAATTTCTAAATAGTTTTCTTCTACTGTGCTATACTAAAAAAACAAAATTTTTTTTGAATAGCATTTTCTGCAGTTCTGTAGCTGTGCGATTCAGCGGTTACGTACTGTGGGTGTGTTCTGCTCTTCCAAAAAACGCCGTTTAGGGGCACAAAAAATAGTTTGCAGTGTGTTATACATATTTGGAGGTGTGTGAAATAAACAATTTCTAATTAGTTTTCTAATACTGTGCTATACTAAAAAAACAACATTTTTTTTGAATAGCATATTCTGTAGTTCTGTAGCTGTGCGATTCAGCGGTTACGTACTGTGGGTGTGTTCTGCTCTTCCAAAAAACGCCGTTTAGAGGCACAAAAATAGTTTGCAGTGTGTTATACATATTTGGAAGTGTGTGAAATAAACAATTTCTAAATAGTTTTCTTCTACTGTGCTGTACTAAAAAAACAATTATTTTTTTGAATAGCATTTTCTGCAGTTCTGTAGCTGTGCGATTCAGCGGTTACGTACTGTGGGTGTGTTCTGCTCTTCCAAAAAACGCCGTTTAGGGGCACAAAAAATAGTTTGCAGTGTGTTATACATATTTGGAGGTGTGTGAAATAAACAATTTCTAATTAGTTTTCTAATACTGTGCCATACTAAAAAAACTAATTTTTTTTTGAATAGCATATTCTGTAGTTCTGTAGCTGTGCGATTCAGCGGTTACGTACTGTGGGTGTGTTCTGCTCTTCCAAAAAACGCCGTTTAGAGGCACAAAAATAGTTTGCAGTGTGTTATACATATTTGGAGGTGTGTGAAATAAACAATTTCTAAATAGTTTTCTTCTACTGTGCTATACTAAAAAAACAACATTTTTTTTGAATAACATTTTCTGCAGTTCTGTAGCTGTGCGATTCAGCGGTTACGTACTGTGGGTGTGTTCTGCTCTTCCAAAAAACGCCGTTTAGGGGCACAAAAAATAGTTTGCAGTGTGTTATACATATTTGGAGGTGTGTGAAATAAACAATTTCTAAATAGTTTTCTTCTACTGTGCTATACTAAAAAAACAACATTTTTTTTTGAATAGCATTTTCTGAAGTTCTGTAGCTGTGCGATTCAGCGGTTACGTACTGTGGGTGTGTTCTGCTCTTCCAAAAAAACGCTGTTTAGGGGCAAAAAAAATAGTTTGCAGTGTGTTATACATATTTGGAGGTGTGTGAAATAAACAATTTCTATATAGTTTTCTCCTACTGTGCTATACTAAAAAAACAACATTTTTTTTGAATACCATTTTCTGCAGTTCTGTAGCTGTGCGATTCAGCGGTTACGTACTGTGGGTGTGTTCTGCTCTTCCAAAAAACGCTGTTTAGGGGCACAAAAAATAGTTTGCAGTGTGTTATACATATTTGGAGGTGTGTGAAATAAACAATTTCTAAATAGTTTTCTTCTACTGTGCTATACTAAAAAAACTAAATTTTTTTTGAATAGCATTTTCTGCAGTTCTGTAGCTGTGCGATTCAGCGGTTACGTACTGTGGGTGTGTTCTGCTCTTTCAAAAAACGCCATTTAGGGGCACAAAAAATAGTTTGCAGTGTGTTATACATATTTGGAGGTGTGTGAAATAAACAATTCCTAAATAGTTTTCTTCTACTGTGCTATACTAAAAAAACAACATTGTTTTGGAATAGCATTTTCTGCAGTTCTGTAGCTGTGCGATTCAGCGGTTACGTACTGTGGGTGTGTTCTGCTCTTCCAAAAAATGCAGTTTAGGGGCACAAAAAATAGTTTGCAGTGTGTTATACATATTTGGAGGTGTGTGAAATAAACAATTTCTAAATAGTTTTCTTCTACTGTGCTATACTAAAAAAACAACATTTTTTTTTTGAATAGCATTTTCTGCAGTTCTGTAGCTGTGTGATTCAGCGGTTACGTACTGTGGGTGTGTTCTGCTCTTCCAATTAACGCCGTTTAGGGGCACAAAAAATAATTTGCAGTGTGTTATACATATTTGGAGGTGTGTGAAATAAACAATTTCTATATAGTTTTCTCCTACTGTGCTATACTAAAAAAACAACATTTTTTTAATAGCATTTTCTGCAGTTCTGTAGCTGTGCGATTCAGCGGTTACGTACTGTGGGTGTGTTCTGCTCTTCCAATTAACGCCGTTTAGGGGCACAAAAAATAATTTGCAGTGTGTTATACATATTTGGAGGTGTGTGAAATAAACAATTTCTCTATAGTTTTCTCCTACTGTGCTATACTAAAAAAACAACATTTTTTTTAATAGCATTTTCTGCAGTTCTGTAGCTGTGCGATTCAGCGGTTACGTACTGTGGGTGTGTTCTGCTCTTCCAAAAAACGCCGTTTAGGGGCACAAAAAATAGTTTGCAGTGTGTTATACATATTTGGAGGTGTGTGAAATACAACATTTTTTTTGAATAGCATTTTCTGCAGTTCTGTAGCTGTGCGATTCAGCGGTTACGTACTGTGGGTGTGTTCTGCTCTTCCAAAAAACGCCGTTTAGGGGCACAAAAAATAGTTTGCAGTGTGTTATACATATTTGGAGGTGTGTGAAATAAACAATTTCTAAATAGTTTTCTTCTACTGTGCTATACTAAAAAAACAACATTTTTTTTGAATAGCATTTTCTGCAGTTCTGTAGCTGTGCGATTCAGCGGTTACGTACTGTGGGTGTGTTCTGCTCTTCCAAAAAACGCCGTTTAGGGGCAAAAAAAATAGTTTGCAGTGTGTTATACATATTTGGAGGTGTGTGAAATAAACAATTTCTAAATAGTTTTCTTCTACTGTGCTATACTAAAAAAACAACATTTTTTTTTGAATAGCATTTTCTGCAGTTCTGTAGCTGTGCGATTCAGCGGTTACGTACTGTGGGTGTGTTCTGCTCTTCCAAAAAACGCTGTTTAGGGGCACAAAAAATAATTTGCAGTGTGTTATACATATTTGGAGGTGTGTGAAATAAACAATTTCTATATAGTTTTCTCCTACTGTGCTATACTAAAAAAACAAAATTTTTTTTGAATAGCATTTTCTGCAGTTCTGTAGCTGTGCGATTCAGCGGTTACGTACTGTGGGTGTGTTCTGCTCTTCCAAAAAACGCCGTTTAGGGGCACAAAAAATAGTTTGCAGTGTGTTATACATATTTGGAGGTGTGTGAAATAAACAATTTCTAAATAGTTTTCTTCTACTGTGCTATACTAAAAAAACAACATTTTTTTTGAATAGCATTTTCTGCAGTTCTGTAGCTGTGCGATTCAGCGGTTACGTACTGTGGGTGTGTTCTGCTCTTCCAAAAAACGCCGTTTAGGGGCACAAAAAATAGTTTGCAGTGTGTTATACATATTTGGAGGTGTGTGAAATAAACAATTTCTAAATAGTTTTCTTCTACTGTGCTATACTAAAAAAACAACATTTTTTTTTGAATAGCATTTTCTGCAGTTCTGTAGCTGTGTGATTCAGCGGTTACGTACTGTGGGTGTGTTCTGCTCTTCCAATTAACGCCGTTTAGGGGCACAAAAAATAATTTGCAGTGTGTTATACATATTTGGAGGTGTGTGAAATAAACAATTTCTATATAGTTTTCTCCTACTGTGCTATACTAAAAAAACAACATTTTTTTTAATAGCATTTTCTGCAGTTCTGTAGCTGTGCGATTCAGCGGTTACGTACTGTGGGTGTGTTCTGCTCTTCCAATTAACGCCGTTTAGGGGCACAAAAAATAATTTGCAGTGTGTTATACATATTTGGAGGTGTGTGAAATAAACAATTTCTCTATAGTTTTCTCCTACTGTGCTATACTAAAAAAACAACATTTTTTTTAATAGCATTTTCTGCAGTTCTGTAGCTGTGCGATTCAGCGGTTACGTACTGTGGGTGTGTTCTGCTCTTCCAAAAAACGCCGTTTAGGGGCACAAAAAATAGTTTGCAGTGTGTTATACATATTTGGAGGTGTGTGAAATACAACATTTTTTTTGAATAACATTTTCTGCAGTTCTGTAGCTGTGCGATTCAGCGGTTACGTACTGTGGGTGTGTTCTGCTCTTCCAAAAAACGCCGTTTAGGGGCACAAAAAATAGTTTGCAGTGTGTTATACATATTTGGAGGTGTGTGAAATAAACAATTTCTAAATAGTTTTCTTCTACTGTGCTATACTAAAAAAACAACATTTTTTTTGAATAGCATTTTCTGCAGTTCTGTAGCTGTGCGATTCAGCGGTTACGTACTGTGGGTGTGTTCTGCTCTTCCAAAAAACGCCGTTTAGGGGCAAAAAAAATAGTTTGCAGTGTGTTATACATATTTGGAGGTGTGTGAAATAAACAATTTCTAAATAGTTTTCTTCTACTGTGCTATACTAAAAAAACAACATTTTTTTTTGAATAGCATTTTCTGCAGTTCTGTAGCTGTGCGATTCAGCGGTTACGTACTGTGGGTGTGTTCTGCTCTTCCAAAAAACGCCGTTTAGGGGCACAAAAAATAATTTGCAGTGTGTTATACATATTTGGAGGTGTGTGAAATAAACAATTTCTATATAGTTTTCTCCTACTGTGCTATACTAAAAAAACAAAAATTTTTTTGAATAGCATTTTCTGCAGTTCTGTAGCTGTGCGATTCAGCGGTTACGTACTGTGGGTGTGTTCTGCTCTTCCAAAAAACGCCGTTTAGGGGCACAAAAAATAGTTTGCAGTGTGTTATACATATTTGGAGGTGTGTGAAATAAACAATTTCTAAATAATTTTCTTCTACTGTGCTATACTAAAAAAACAACATTTTTTTTGAATAGCATTTTCTGCAGTTCTGTAGCTGTGCGATTCAGCGGTTACGTACTGTGGGTGTGTTCTGCTCTTCCAAAAAACACCGTTTAGGGGCACAAAAAATAGTTTGCAGTGTGTTATACATATTTGGAGGTGTGTGAAATAAACAATTTCTAAATAGTTTTCTTCTACTGTGCTATACTAAAAAAACAAAAAAATTTTTGAATAGCATTTTCTGCAGTTCTGTAGCTGTGCGATTCAGCGGTTACGTACTGTGGGTGTGTTCTGCTCTTCCAAAAAACGCCATTTAGGGGCACAAAAAATCGTTTGCAGTGTGTTATACATATTTGGAGGTGTGTGAAATAAACTATTTCTAAATAGTTTTCTTCTACTGTGCTATACTAAAAAAACAAAATTTTTTTTGAATAGCATTTTCTGCAGTTCTGTAGCTGTGCGATTCAGCGGTTACGTACTGTGGGTGTGTTCTGCTCTTCCAAAAAATGCCGTTTAGGGGCACAAAAAATAATTTGCAGTCTGTTATACATATTTGGAGGTGTGTGAAATAAACAATTTCTATATAGTTTTCTCCTACTGTGCTATACTAAAAAAACTAATTTTTTTTTGAATAGCATTTTCTGCAGTTCTGTAGCTGTGCGATTCAGCGGTTACGTACTGTGGGTGTGTTCTGCTCTTCCAAAAAACGCCGTTTAGGGGCACAAAAAATAGTTTGCAGTGTGTTATACATATTTGGAGGTGTGTGAAATAAACAATTTCTAAATAGTTTTCTTCTACTGTGCTATACTAAAAAAACAACATTTTTTGAATAGCATTTTCTGCAGTTCTGTAGCTGTGCGATTCAGCGGTTACGTACTGTGGGTGTGTTCTGCTCTTCCAAAAAACGCCGTTTAGGTGCACAAAAAATCGTTTGCAGTGTGTTATACATATTTGGAGGTGTGTGAAATAAACAATTTCTAAATAGTTTTCTTCTACTGTGCTATACTAAAAAAACAACATTTTTTTTGAATAGCATTTTCTGCAGTTCTGTAGCTGTGCGATTCAGCGGTTACGTACTGTGGGTGTGTTCTGCTCTTCCAAAAAACGCCGTTTAGGGGCACAAAAAATAGTTTGCAGTGTGTTATACATATTTGGAGGTGTGTGAAATAAACTATTTCTAAATAGTTTTCTTCTACTGTGCTATACAAAAAAACAACATTTTTTTTGAATAGCATTTTCTGCAGTTCTGTAGCTGTGTGATTCAGCGGTTATGTACTGTGGGTGTGTTCTGCTCTTCCAAAAAATGCAGTTTCGGGGCACAAAAAATAGTTTGCAGTGTGTTATACATATTTGGAGGTGTGTGAAATAAACAATTTCTAAATAGTTTTCTTCTACTGTGCTATACTAAAAAAACAAAAAAATTTTTGAATAGCATTTTCTGCAGTTCTGTAGCTGTGCGATTCAGCCGTTACGTACTGTGGGTGTGTTCTGCTCTTCCAAAAAACGCCATTTAGGGGCACAAAAAATAGTTTGCAGTGTGTTATACATATTTGGAGGTGTGTGAAATAAACAATTTCTAAATAGTTTTCTTCTACTGTGCTATACTAAAAAAAAACATTGTTTTGGAATAGCATTTTCTGCAGTTCTGTAGCTGTGCGATTCATCGGTTACGTACTGTGGGTGTGTTCTGCTCTTCCAAAAAACGCAGTTTAGGGGCACAAAAAATTGTTTGCAGTGTGTTATACATATTTGGAGGTGTGTGAAATAAACAATTTCTAAATAGTTTTCTTCTACTGAGCTATACGAAAAAAACAACATTTTTTTTGAATAGCATTTTCTGCAGTTCTGTAGCTGTGCGATTCAGCGGTTACGTACTGTGGGTGTGTTCTGCTCTTCCAAAAAACGCCGTTTAGGGGCACAAAAAATAGTTTGCAGTGTGTTATACATATTTGGAGGTGTGTGAAATAAACAATTTCTAAATAGTTTTCTTCTACTGTGCTATACTAAAAAAACAACATTTTTTTTGAATAGCATTTTCTGCAGTTCTGTAGCTGTGCGATTCAGCGGTTACGTACTGTGGGTGTGTTCTGCTCTTCCAAAAAATGCCGTTTAGGGGCACAAAAAATAGTTTGCAGTGTGTTATACATATTTGGAGGTGTGTGAAATAAACAATTTCTAAATAGTTTTCTTCTACTGTGCTATACTAAAAAAACAACATTTTTTTTTGAATAGCATTTTCTGCAGTTCTGTAGCTGTGTGATTCAGCGGTTACGTACTGTGGGTGTGTTCTGCTCTTCCAATTAACGCCGTTTAGGGGCACAAAAAATAATTTGCAGTGTGTTATACATATTTGGAGGTGTGTGAAATAAACAATTTCTATATAGTTTTCTCCTACTGTGCTATACTAAAAAAACAACATTTTTTTTAATAGCATTTTCTGCAGTTCTGTAGCTGTGCGATTCAGCGGTTACGTACTGTGGGTGTGTTCTGCTCTTCCAATTAACGCCGTTTAGGGGCACAAAAAATAATTTGCAGTGTGTTATACATATTTGGAGGTGTGTGAAATAAACAATTTCTCTATAGTTTTCTCCTACTGTGCTATACTAAAAAAACAACATTTTTTTTAATAGCATTTTCTGCAGTTCTGTAGCTGTGCGATTCAGCGGTTACGTACTGTGGGTGTGTTCTGCTCTTCCAAAAAACGCCGTTTAGGGGCACAAAAAATAGTTTGCAGTGTGTTATACATATTTGGAGGTGTGTGAAATACAACATTTTTTTTGAATAACATTTTCTGCAGTTCTGTAGCTGTGCGATTCAGCGGTTACGTACTGTGGGTGTGTTCTGCTCTTCCAAAAAACGCCGTTTAGGGGCACAAAAAATAGTTTGCAGTGTGTTATACATATTTGGAGGTGTGTGAAATAAACAATTTCTAAATAGTTTTCTTCTACTGTGCTATACTAAAAAAACAACATTTTTTTTGAATAGCATTTTCTGCAGTTCTGTAGCTGTGCGATTCAGCGGTTACGTACTGTGGGTGTGTTCTGCTCTTCCAAAAAACGCCGTTTAGGGGCAAAAAAAATAGTTTGCAGTGTGTTATACATATTTGGAGGTGTGTGAAATAAACAATTTCTAAATAGTTTTCTTCTACTGTGCTATACTAAAAAAACAACATTTTTTTTTGAATAGCATTTTCTGCAGTTCTGTAGCTGTGCGATTCAGCGGTTACGTACTGTGGGTGTGTTCTGCTCTTCCAAAAAACGCCGTTTAGGGGCACAAAAAATAATTTGCAGTGTGTTATACATATTTGGAGGTGTGTGAAATAAACAATTTCTATATAGTTTTCTCCTACTGTGCTATACTAAAAAAACAAAAATTTTTTTGAATAGCATTTTCTGCAGTTCTGTAGCTGTGCGATTCAGCGGTTACGTACTGTGGGTGTGTTCTGCTCTTCCAAAAAACGCCGTTTAGGGGCACAAAAAATAGTTTGCAGTGTGTTATACATATTTGGAGGTGTGTGAAATAAACAATTTCTAAATAATTTTCTTCTACTGTGCTATACTAAAAAAACAACATTTTTTTTGAATAGCATTTTCTGCAGTTCTGTAGCTGTGCGATTCAGCGGTTACGTACTGTGGGTGTGTTCTGCTCTTCCAAAAAACACCGTTTAGGGGCACAAAAAATAGTTTGCAGTGTGTTATACATATTTGGAGGTGTGTGAAATAAACAATTTCTAAATAGTTTTCTTCTACTGTGCTATACTAAAAAAACAAAAAAATTTTTGAATAGCATTTTCTGCAGTTCTGTAGCTGTGCGATTCAGCGGTTACGTACTGTGGGTGTGTTCTGCTCTTCCAAAAAACGCCATTTAGGGGCACAAAAAATCGTTTGCAGTGTGTTATACATATTTGGAGGTGTGTGAAATAAACTATTTCTAAATAGTTTTCTTCTACTGTGCTATACTAAAAAAACAAAATTTTTTTTGAATAGCATTTTCTGCAGTTCTGTAGCTGTGCGATTCAGCGGTTACGTACTGTGGGTGTGTTCTGCTCTTCCAAAAAATGCCGTTTAGGGGCACAAAAAATAATTTGCAGTCTGTTATACATATTTGGAGGTGTGTGAAATAAACAATTTCTATATAGTTTTCTCCTACTGTGCTATACTAAAAAAACTAATTTTTTTTTGAATAGCATTTTCTGCAGTTCTGTAGCTGTGCGATTCAGCGGTTACGTACTGTGGGTGTGTTCTGCTCTTCCAAAAAACGCCGTTTAGGGGCACAAAAAATAGTTTGCAGTGTGTTATACATATTTGGAGGTGTGTGAAATAAACAATTTCTAAATAGTTTTCTTCTACTGTGCTATACTAAAAAAACAACATTTTTTGAATAGCATTTTCTGCAGTTCTGTAGCTGTGCGATTCAGCGGTTACGTACTGTGGGTGTGTTCTGCTCTTCCAAAAAACGCCGTTTAGGTGCACAAAAAATCGTTTGCAGTGTGTTATACATATTTGGAGGTGTGTGAAATAAACAATTTCTAAATAGTTTTCTTCTACTGTGCTATACTAAAAAAACAACATTTTTTTTGAATAGCATTTTCTGCAGTTCTGTAGCTGTGCGATTCAGCGGTTACGTACTGTGGGTGTGTTCTGCTCTTCCAAAAAACGCCGTTTAGGGGCACAAAAAATAGTTTGCAGTGTGTTATACATATTTGGAGGTGT
This sequence comes from Rana muscosa, assembly GCA_029206835.1. Taxonomy (NCBI): domain Eukaryota; kingdom Metazoa; phylum Chordata; class Amphibia; order Anura; family Ranidae; genus Rana; species Rana muscosa. The sequence goes on from CM055116.1 coordinate 1,015,154,443, forward strand.
GTGAAATAAACTATTTCTAAATAGTTTTCTTCTACTGTGCTATACAAAAAAACAACATTTTTTTTGAATAGCATTTTCTGCAGTTCTGTAGCTGTGTGATTCAGCGGTTATGTACTGTGGGTGTGTTCTGCTCTTCCAAAAAATGCAGTTTCGGGGCACAAAAAATAGTTTGCAGTGTGTTATACATATTTGGAGGTGTGTGAAATAAACAATTTCTAAATAGTTTTCTTCTACTGTGCTATACTAAAAAAACAAAAAAATTTTTGAATAGCATTTTCTGCAGTTCTGTAGCTGTGCGATTCAGCCGTTACGTACTGTGGGTGTGTTCTGCTCTTCCAAAAAACGCCATTTAGGGGCACAAAAAATAGTTTGCAGTGTGTTATACATATTTGGAGGTGTGTGAAATAAACAATTTCTAAATAGTTTTCTTCTACTGTGCTATACTAAAAAAAAACATTGTTTTGGAATAGCATTTTCTGCAGTTCTGTAGCTGTGCGATTCATCGGTTACGTACTGTGGGTGTGTTCTGCTCTTCCAAAAAACGCAGTTTAGGGGCACAAAAAATTGTTTGCAGTGTGTTATACATATTTGGAGGTGTGTGAAATAAACAATTTCTAAATAGTTTTCTTCTACTGAGCTATACGAAAAAAACAACATTTTTTTTGAATAGCATTTTCTGCAGTTCTGTAGCTGTGCGATTCAGCGGTTACGTACTGTGGGTGTGTTCTGCTCTTCCAAAAAACGCCGTTTAGGGGCACAAAAAATAGTTTGCAGTGTGTTATACATATTTGGAGGTGTGTGAAATAAACAATTTCTATATAGTTTTCTCCTACTGTGCTATACTAAAAAAACACATTTTTTTTTAATAGCATTTTCTGCAGTTCTGTAGCTGTGCGATTCAGCAGTTACGTACTGTGGGTGTGTTCTGCTCTTCCAAAAAATGCCGTTTAGGGGCACAAAAAATAATTTGCAGTGTGTTATACATATTTGGAGGTGTGTGAAATAAACAATTTCTAGATAGTTTTCTTCTACTGTGCTATACTAAAAAAACAACATTTTTTTTTAATAGCATTTTCTGCAGTTCTGTAGCTGTGCGATTCAGCGGTTACGTACTGTGGGTGTGTTCTGCTCTTCCAAAAAACGCAGTTTAGGGGCACAAAAAATAGTTTGCAGTGTGTTATACATATTTGGAGGTGTGTGAAATAAACAATTTCTAAATAGTTTTCATCTACTGTGCTATACTAAAAAAACAACATTTTTTTTTAATAGCATTTTCTGCAGTTCTGTAGCTGTGCGATTCAGCGGTTACGTACTGTGGGTGTGTTCTGCTCTTCCAAAAAACGCTGTTTAGGGGCACAAAAAATAGTTTGCAGTGTGTTATACATATTTGGAGGTGCGTGAAATAAACAATTTCTAAATAGTTTTCTTCTACTGTGCTATACTAAAAAAACAACATTTTTTTTGAATAGCATTTTCTGCAGTTCTGTAGCTGTGCGATTCAGCGGTTACGTACTGTGGGTGTGTTCTGCTCTTCCAAAAAACGCAGTTTAGGGGCACACAAAATAGTTTGCAGTGTGTTATACATATTTGGAGGTGTGTGAAATAAACAATTTCTATATAGTTTTCTCCTACTGTGCTATACTAAAAAAACAATTTTTTTTTTGAATAGCATTTTCTGCAGTTCTGTAGCTGTGCGATTCAGCGGTTACGTACTGTGGGTGTGTTCTGCTCTTCCAAAAAACGCCGTTTAGGGGCACAAAAAATAGTTTGCAGTGTGTTATACATATTTGGAGGTGTGTGAAATAAACAATTTCTAAATAGTTTTCTTCTACTGTGCTATACTAAAAAAACAACATTTTTTTTGAATAGCATTTTCTGCAGTTCTGTAGCTGTGCGATTCAGCGGTTACGTACTGTGGGTGTGTTCTGCTCTTCCAAAAAACGCCGTTTAGGGGCAAAAAAAAATAGTTTGCAGTGTGTTATACATATTTGGAGGTGTGTGAAATAAACAATTTCTATATAGTTTTCTCCTACTGTGCTATACTAAAAAAACAAAAATTTTTTTGAATAGCATTTTCTGCAGTTCTGTAGCTGTGCGATTCAGCGGTTACGTACTGTGGGTGTGTTCTGCTCTTCCAAAAAACGCTGTTTAGGGGCACAAAAAATAGTTTGCAGTGTGTTATACATATTTGGAGGTGTGTGAAATAAACAATTTCTAAATAGTTTTCTTCTACTGTGCTATACTAAAAAAACAACATTTTTTTGAATAGCATTTTCTGCAGTTCTGTAGCTGTGCGATTCAGTGGTTACGTACTGTGGGTGTGTTCTGCTCTTCCAAAAAACGCCGTTTAAGGGCACAAAAAATAGTTTGCAGTGTGTTATACATATTTGGAGGTGTGTGAAATAAACAATTTCTAAATAGTTTTCTTCTACTGTGCTATACTAAAAAAACAACATTTTTTTGGAATAGCATTTTCTGCAGTTCTGTAGCTGTGCGATTCAGCGGTTACGTACTGTGGGTGTGTTCTGCTCTTCCAAAAAACGCCGTTTAGGGGCACAAAAAATAGTTTGCAGTGTGTTATACATATTTGGAGGTGTGTGAAATAAACTATTTCTAAATAGTTTTCTTCTACTGTGCTATACAAAAAAACAACATTTTTTTTGAATAGCATTTTCTGCAGTTCTGTAGCTGTGTGATTCAGCGGTTACGTACTGTGGGTGTGTTCTGCTCTTCCAAAAAACGCAGTTTAGGGGCACAAAAAATAGTTTGCAGTGTGTTATACATATTTGGAGGTGTGTGAAATAAACAATTTCTAAATAGTTTTCTTCTACTGTGCTATACTAAAAAAACCAAAAAAATTTTGAATAGCATTTTCTGCAGTTCTGTAGCTGTGCGATTCAGCGGTTACGTACTGTGGGTGTGTTCTGCTCTTCCAAAAAACGCCATTTAGGGGCACAAATAATAGTTTGCAGTGTGTTATACATATTTGGAGGTGTGTGAAATAAACAATTTCTAAATAGTTTTCTTCTACTGTGCTATACTAAAAAAACAACATTGTTTTGGAATAGCATTTTCTGCAGTTCTGTAGCTGTGCGATTCAGTGGTTACGTACTGTGGGTGTGTTCTGCTCTTCCAAAAAACGCAGTTTAGGGGCACAAAAAATAGTTTGCAGTGTGTTATACATATTTGGAGGTGTGTGAAATAAACAATTTCTATATAGTTTTCTCCTACTGTGCTATACTAAAAAAACAAATTTTTTTTTGAATAGCATTTTCTGCAGTTCTGTAGCTGTGCGATTCAGCGGTTACGTACTGTGGGTGTGTTCTGCTCTTCCAAAAAACGCAGTTTAGGGGCACAAAAAATAGTTTGCAGTGTGTTATACATATTTGGAGGTGTGTGAAATAAACAATTTCTAAATAGTTTTCTTCTACTGTGCTATACTAAAAAAACAACATTTTTTTTGAATAGCATTTTCTGCAGTTCTGTAGCTGTGCGATTCAGCGGTTACGTACTGTGGGTGTGTTCTGCTCTTCCAAAAAACGCCGTTTAGGGGCACAAAAAATAGTTTGCAGTGTGTTATACATATTTGGAGGTGTGTGAAATAAACAATTTCTAATTAGTTTTCTAATACTGTGCCATACTAAAAAAACTAAATTTTTTTTGAATAGCATATTCTGTAGTTCTGTAGCTGTGCGATTCAGCGGTTACGTACTGTGGGTGTGTTCTGCTCTTCCAAAAAACGCCGTTTAGAGGCACAAAAATAGTTTGCAGTGTGTTATACATATTTGGAGGTGTGTGAAATAAACAATTTCTAAATAGTTTTCTTCTACTGTGCTACACTAAAAAAACAACATTTTTTTTGAATAACATTTTCTGCAGTTCTGTAGCTGTGCGATTCAGCGGTTACGTACTGTGGGTGTGTTCTGCTCTTCCAAAAAACGCCGTTTAGGGGCACAAAAAATAGTTTGCAGTGTGTTATACATATTTGGAGGTGTGTGAAATAAACAATTTCTAAATAGTTTTCTTCTACTGTGCTATACTAAAAAAACAACATTTTTTTTTGAATAGCATTTTCTGCAGTTCTGTAGCTGTGCGATTCAGCGGTTACGTACTGTGGGTGTGTTCTGCTCTTCCAAAAAAACGCTGTTTAGGGGCAAAAAAAATAGTTTGCAGTGTGTTATACATATTTGGAGGTGTGTGAAATAAACAATTTCTATATAGTTTTCTCCTACTGTGCTATACTAAAAAAACAACATTTTTTTTGAATAGCATTTTCTGCAGTTCTGTAGCTGTGCGATTCAGCGGTTACGTACTGTGGGTGTGTTCTGCTCTTCCAAAAAACGCTGTTTAGGGGCACAAAAAATAGTTTGCAGTGTGTTATACATATTTGGAGGTGTGTGAAATAAACAATTTCTAAATAGTTTTCTTCTACTGTGCTATACTAAAAAAACAAAATTTTTTTTGAATAGCATTTTCTGCAGTTCTGTAGCTGTGCGATTCAGCGGTTACGTACTGTGGGTGTGTTCTGCTCTTTCAAAAAACGCCGTTTAGGGGCACAAAAAATAGTTTGCAGTGTGTTATACATATTTGGAGGTGTGTGAAATAAACTATTTCTAAATAGTTTTCTTCTACTGTGCTATACTAAAAAAACAACATTTTTTTTGAATAGCATTTTCTGCAGTTCTGTAGCTGTGTGATTCAGCGGTTACGTACTGTGGGTGTGTTCTGCTCTTCCAAAAAACGCAGTTTAGGGGCACAAAAAATAGTTTGCAGTGTGTTATACATATTTGGAGGTGTGTGAAATAAACAATTTCTAAATAGTTTTCTTCTACTGTGCTATACTAAAAAAACAAAAACATTTTTGAATAGCATTTTCTGCAGTTCTGTAGCTGTGCGATTCAGCGGTTACGTACTGTGGGTGTGTTCTGCTCTTCCAAAAAATGCCATTTAGGGGCAAAAAAAATAGTTTGCAGTGTGTTATACATATTTGGAGGTGTGTGAAATAAACAATTCCTAAATAGTTTTCTTCTACTGTGCTATACTAAAAAAACAACATTGTTTTGGAATAGCATTTTCTGCAGTTCTGTAGCTGTGCGATTCAGCGGTTACGTACTGTGGGTGTGTTCTGCTCTTCCAAAAAATGCAGTTTAGGGGCACAAAAAATAGTTTGCAGTGTGTTATACATATTTGGAGGTGTGTGAAATAAACAATTTCTAAATAGTTTTCTTCTACTGTGCTATACTAAAAAAAAAACATTTTTTTTTTGAATAGCATTTTCTGCAGTTCTGTAGCTGTGTGATTCAGCGGTTACGTACTGTGGGTGTGTTCTGCTCTTCCAATTAACGCCGTTTAGGGGCACAAAAAATAATTTGCAGTGTGTTATACATATTTGGAGGTGTGTGAAATAAACAATTTCTATATAGTTTTCTCCTACTGTGCTATACTAAAAAAACAACATTTTTTTAATAGCATTTTCTGCAGTTCTGTAGCTGTGCGATTCAGCGGTTACGTACTGTGGGTGTGTTCTGCTCTTCCAATTAACGCCGTTTAGGGGCACAAAAAATAATTTGCAGTGTGTTATACATATTTGGAGGTGTGTGAAATACAACATTTTTTTTGAATAGCATTTTCTGCAGTTCTGTAGCTGTGCGATTCAGCGGTTACGTACTGTGGGTGTGTTCTGCTCTTCCAAAAAACGCCGTTTAGGGGCACAAAAAATAGTTTGCAGTGTGTTATACATATTTGGAGGTGTGTGAAATAAACAATTTCTAAATAGTTTTCTTCTACTGTGCTATACTAAAAAAAACAACATTTTTTTTGAATAGCATTTTCTGCAGTTCTGTAGCTGTGCGATTCAGCGGTTACGTACTGTGGGTGTGTTCTGCTCTTCCAAAAAACGCCGTTTAGGGGCAAAAAAAATAGTTTGCAGTGTGTTATACATATTTGGAGGTGTGTGAAATAAACAATTTCTAAATAGTTTTCTTCTACTGTGCTATACTAAAAAAACAACATTTTTTTTTGAATAGCATTTTCTGCAGTTCTGTAGCTGTGCGATTCAGCGGTTACGTACTGTGGGTGTGTTCTGCTCTTCCAAAAAACGCCGTTTAGGGGCACAAAAAATAATTTGCAGTGTGTTATACATATTTGGAGGTGTGTGAAATAAACAATTTCTATATAGTTTTCTCCTACTGTGCTATACTAAAAAAACAAAATTTTTTTTGAATAGCATTTTCTGCAGTTCTGTAGCTGTGCGATTCAGCGGTTACGTACTGTGGGTGTGTTCTGCTCTTCCAAAAAACGCCGTTTAGGGGCACAAAAAATAGTTTGCAGTGTGTTATACATATTTGGAGGTGTGTGAAATAAACAATTTCTAAATAGTTTTCTTCTACTGTGCTATACTAAAAAAACAACATTTTTTTAATAGCATTTTCTGCAGTTCTGTAGCTGTGCGATTCAGCGGTTACGTACTGTGGGTGTGTTCTGCTCTTCCAATTAACGCCGTTTAGGGGCACAAAAAATAATTTGCAGTGTGTTATACATATTTGGAGGTGTGTGAAATAAACAATTTCTAAATAGTTTTCTTCTACGGTGCTATACTAAAAAAACAACATTTTTTTTTGAATAGCATTTTCTGCAGTTCTGTAGCTGTGCGATTCAGCGGTTACGTACTGTGGGTGTGTTCTGCTCTTCCAAAAAAACGCTGTTTAGGGGCACAAAAAATAGTTTGCAGTGTGTTATACATATTTGGAGGTGTGTGAAATAAACAATTTCTAAATAGTTTTCTTCTACTGTGCTATACTAAAAAAACAACATTTTTTTAATAGCATTTTCTGCAGTTCTGTAGCTGTGCGATTCAGCGGTTACGTACTGTGGGTGTGTTCTGCTCTTCCAATTAACGCCGTTTAGGGGCACAAAAAATAATTTGCAGTGTGTTATACATATTTGGAGGTGTGTGAAATACAACATTTTTTTTGAATAGCATTTTCTGCAGTTCTGTAGCTGTGCGATTCAGCGGTTACGTACTGTGGGTGTGTTCTGCTCTTCCAAAAAATGCCATTTAGGGGCAAAAAAAATAGTTTGCAGTGTGTTATACATATTTGGAGGTGTGTGAAATAAACAATTCCTAAATAGTTTTCTTCTACTGTGCTATACTAAAAAAACAACATTGTTTTGGAATAGCATTTTCTGCAGTTCTGTAGCTGTGCGATTCAGCGGTTACGTACTGTGGGTGTGTTCTGCTCTTCCAAAAAATGCAGTTTAGGGGCACAAAAAATAGTTTGCAGTGTGTTATACATATTTGGAGGTGTGTGAAATAAACAATTTCTAAATAGTTTTCTTCTACTGTGCTATACTAAAAAAACAACATTTTTTTTTTGAATAGCATTTTCTGCAGTTCTGTAGCTGTGTGATTCAGCGGTTACGTACTGTGGGTGTGTTCTGCTCTTCCAATTAACGCCGTTTAGGGGCACAAAAAATAATTTGCAGTGTGTTATACATATTTGGAGGTGTGTGAAATAAACAATTTCTATATAGTTTTCTCCTACTGTGCTATACTAAAAAAACAACATTTTTTTAATAGCATTTTCTGCAGTTCTGTAGCTGTGCGATTCAGCGGTTACGTACTGTGGGTGTGTTCTGCTCTTCCAATTAACGCCGTTTAGGGGCACAAAAAATAATTTGCAGTGTGTTATACATATTTGGAGGTGTGTGAAATACAACATTTTTTTTGAATAGCATTTTCTGCAGTTCTGTAGCTGTGCGATTCAGCGGTTACGTACTGTGGGTGTGTTCTGCTCTTCCAAAAAACGCCGTTTAGGGGCACAAAAAATAGTTTGCAGTGTGTTATACATATTTGGAGGTGTGTGAAATAAACAATTTCTAAATAGTTTTCTTCTACTGTGCTATACTAAAAAAAACAACATTTTTTTTGAATAGCATTTTCTGCAGTTCTGTAGCTGTGCGATTCAGCGGTTACGTACTGTGGGTGTGTTCTGCTCTTCCAAAAAACGCCGTTTAGGGGCAAAAAAAATAGTTTGCAGTGTGTTATACATATTTGGAGGTGTGTGAAATAAACAATTTCTAAATAGTTTTCTTCTACTGTGCTATACTAAAAAAACAACATTTTTTTTTGAATAGCATTTTCTGCAGTTCTGTAGCTGTGCGATTCAGCGGTTACGTACTGTGGGTGTGTTCTGCTCTTCCAAAAAACGCCGTTTAGTGGCACAAAAAATAATTTGCAGTGTGTTATACATATTTGGAGGTGTGTGAAATAAACAATTTCTATATAGTTTTCTCCTACTGTGCTATACTAAAAAAACAAAATTTTTTTTGAATAGCATTTTCTGCAGTTCTGTAGCTGTGCGATTCAGCGGTTACGTACTGTGGGTGTGTTCTGCTCTTCCAAAAAACGCCGTTTAGGGGCACAAAAAATAGTTTGCAGTGTGTTATACATATTTGGAGGTGTGTGAAATAAACAATTTCTAAATAGTTTTCTTCTACTGTGCTATACTAAAAAAACAACATTTTTTTAATAGCATTTTCTGCAGTTCTGTAGCTGTGCGATTCAGCGGTTACGTACTGTGGGTGTGTTCTGCTCTTCCAATTAACGCCGTTTAGGGGCACAAAAAATAATTTGCAGTGTGTTATACATATTTGGAGGTGTGTGAAATACAACATTTTTTTTGAATAGCATTTTCTGCAGTTCTGTAGCTGTGCGATTCAGCGGTTACGTACTGTGGGTGTGTTCTGCTCTTCCAATTAACGCCGTTTAGGGGCACAAAAAATAGTTTGCAGTGTGTTATACATATTTGGAGGTGTGTGAAATAAACAATTTCTAAATAGTTTTCTTCTACTGTGCTATACTAAAAAAACAACATTTTTTTTGAATAGCATTTTCTGCAGTTCTGTAGCTGTGCGATTCAGCGGTTACGTACTGTGGGTGTGTTCTGCTCTTCCAAAAAACGCCGTTTAGGGGCAAAAAAAATAGTTTGCAGTGTGTTATACATATTTGGAGGTGTGTGAAATAAACAATTTCTAAATAGTTTTCTTCTACTGTGCTATACTAAAAAAACAACATTTTTTTTTGAATAGCATTTTCTGCAGTTCTGTAGCTGTGCGATTCAGCGGTTACGTACTGTGGGTGTGTTCTGCTCTTCCAAAAAACGCCGTTTAGGGGCACAAAAAATAATTTGCAGTGTGTTATACATATTTGGAGGTGTGTGAAATAAACAATTTCTATATAGTTTTCTCCTACTGTGCTATACTAAAAAAACAAAATTTTTTTTGAATAGCATTTTCTGCAGTTCTGTAGCTGTGCGATTCAGCGGTTACGTACTGTGGGTGTGTTCTGCTCTTCCAAAAAACGCCGTTTAGGGGCACAAAAAATAGTTTGCAGTGTGTTATACATATTTGGAGGTGTGTGAAATAAACAATTTCTAAATAGTTTTCTTCTACTGTGCTATACTAAAAAAACAACATTTTTTTTGAATAGCATTTTCTGCAGTTCTGTAGCTGTGCGATTCAGCGGTTACGTACTGTGGGTGTGTTCTGCTCTTCCAAAAAACGCCGTTTAGGGGCACAAAAAATAGTTTGCAGTGTGTTATACATATTTGGAGGTGTGTGAAATAAACAATTTCTAAATAGTTTTCTTCTACTGTGCTATACTAAAAAAACAACATTTTTTTTTGAATAGCATTTTCTGCAGTTCTGTAGCTGTGTGATTCAGCGGTTACGTACTGTGGGTGTGTTCTGCTCTTCCAATTAACGCCGTTTAGGGGCACAAAAAATAATTTGCAGTGTGTTATACATATTTGGAGGTGTGTGAAATAAACAATTTCTATATAGTTTTCTCCTACTGTGCTATACTAAAAAAACAACATTTTTTTTTAATAGCATTTTCTGCAGTTCTGTAGCTGTGCGATTCAGCGGTTACGTACTGTGGGTGTGTTCTGCTCTTCCAATTAACGCCGTTTAGGGGCACAAAAAATAATTTGCAGTGTGTTATACATATTTGGAGGTGTGTGAAATAAACAATTTCTCTATAGTTTTCTCCTACTGTGCTATACTAAAAAAACAACATTTTTTTTAATAGCATTTTCTGCAGTTCTGTAGCTGTGCGATTCAGCGGTTACGTACTGTGGGTGTGTTCTGCTCTTCCAAAAAACGCCGTTTAGGGGCACAAAAAATAGTTTGCAGTGTGTTATACATATTTGGAGGTGTGTGAAATACAACATTTTTTTTGAATAGCATTTTCTGCAGTTCTGTAGCTGTGCGATTCAGCGGTTACGTACTGTGGGTGTGTTCTGCTCTTCCAAAAAACGCCGTTTAGGGGCACAAAAAATAGTTTGCAGTGTGTTATACATATTTGGAGGTGTGTGAAATAAACAATTTCTAAATAATTTTCTTCTACTGTGCTATACTAAAAAAACAACATTTTTTTTGAATAGCATTGTCTGCAGTTCTGTAGCTGTGCGATTCAGCGGTTACGTACTGTGGGTGTGTTCTGCTCTTCCAAAAAACGCCGTTTAGGGGCACAAAAAATAGTTTGCAGTGTGTTATACATATTTGGAGGTGTGTGAAATAAACAATTTCTAAATAGTTTTCTTCTACTGTGCTATACTAAAAAAACAACATTTTTTTTGAATAGCATTTTCTGCAGTTCTGTAGCTGTGCGATTCAGCGGTTACGTACTGTGGGTGTGTTCTGCTCTTCCAAAAAACGCTGTTTAGGGGCACAAAAAATAGTTTGCAGTGTGTTATACATATTTGGAGGTGTGTGAAATAAACTATTTCTAAATAGTTTTCTTCTACTGTGCTATACTAAAAAAACAACATTTTTTTTGAATAGCATTTTCTGCAGTTCTGTAGCTGTGTGATTCAGCGGTTACGTACTGTGGGTGTGTTCTGCTCTTCCAAAAAACGCAGTTTAGGGGCACAAAAAATAGTTTGCAGTGTGTTATACATATTTGGAGGTGTGTGAAATAAACAATTTCTAAATAGTTTTCTTCTACTGTGCTATACTAAAAAAACAAAAAAAATTTTGAATAGCATTTTCTGCAGTTCTGTAGCTGTGCGATTCAGCGGTTACGTACTGTGGGTGTGTTCTGCTCTTCCAAAAAACGCCATTTAGGGGCACAAATAATAGTTTGCAGTGTGTTATACATATTTGGAGGTGTGTGAAATAAACAATTTCTAAATAGTTTTCTTCTACTGTGCTATACTAAAAAAACAACATTGTTTTGGAATAGCATTTTCTGCAGTTCTGTAGCTGTGCGATTCATCGGTTACGTACTGTGGGTGTGTTCTGCTCTTCCAAAAAACACAGTTTAGGGGCACAAAAAATAGTTTGCAGTGTGTTATACATATTTGGAGGTGTGTGAAATAAACAATTTCTAAATAGTTTTCTTCTACTGTGCTATACTAAAAAAACAACATTTTTTTTTGAATAGCATTTTCTGCAGTTCTGTAGCTGTGCGATTCAGCGGTTACGTACTGTGGGTGTGTTCTGCTCTTCCAAAAAACGCCGTTTAGGGGCACAAAAAATAGTTTGCAGTGTGTTATACATATTTGGAGGTGTGTGAAATAAACAATTTCTAAATAGTTTTCTTCTACTGTGCTATACTAAAAAAACAAAATTTTTTTTGAATAGCATTTTCTGCAGTTCTGTAGCTGTGCGATTCAGCGGTTACGTACTGTGGGTGTGTTCTGCTCTTTCAAAAAACGCCGTTTAGGGGCACAAAAAATAGTTTGCAGTGTGTTATACATATTTGGAGGTGTGTGAAATAAACTATTTCTAAATAGTTTTCTTCTACTGTGCTATACTAAAAAAACAACATTTTTTTTGAATAGCATTTTCTGCAGTTCTGTAGCTGTGTGATTCAGCGGTTACGTACTGTGGGTGTGTTCTGCTCTTCCAAAAAACGCAGTTTAGGGGCACAAAAAATAGTTTGCAGTGTGTTATACATATTTGGAGGTGTGTGAAATAAACAATTTCTAAATAGTTTTCTTCTACTGTGCTATACTAAAAAAACAAAAACATTTTTGAATAGCATTTTCTGCAGTTCTGTAGCTGTGCGATTCAGCGGTTACGTACTGTGGGTGTGTTCTGCTCTTCCAAAAAATGCCATTTAGGGGCAAAAAAAATAGTTTGCAGTGTGTTATACATATTTGGAGGTGTGTGAAATAAACAATTCCTAAATAGTTTTCTTCTACTGTGCTATACTAAAAAAACAACATTGTTTTGGAATAGCATTTTCTGCAGTTCTGTAGCTGTGCGATTCAGCGGTTACGTACTGTGGGTGTGTTCTGCTCTTCCAAAAAATGCAGTTTAGGGGCACAAAAAATAGTTTGCAGTGTGTTATACATATTTGGAGGTGTGTGAAATAAACAATTTCTAAATAGTTTTCTTCTACTGTGCTATACTAAAAAAACAACATTTTTTTTTTGAATAGCATTTTCTGCAGTTCTGTAGCTGTGTGATTCAGCGGTTACGTACTGTGGGTGTGTTCTGCTCTTCCAATTAACGCCGTTTAGGGGCACAAAAAATAATTTGCAGTGTGTTATACATATTTGGAGGTGTGTGAAATAAACAATTTCTATATAGTTTTCTCCTACTGTGCTATACTAAAAAAACAACATTTTTTTAATAGCATTTTCTGCAGTTCTGTAGCTGTGCGATTCAGCGGTTACGTACTGTGGGTGTGTTCTGCTCTTCCAATTAACGCCGTTTAGGGGCACAAAAAATAATTTGCAGTGTGTTATACATATTTGGAGGTGTGTGAAATACAACATTTTTTTTGAATAGCATTTTCTGCAGTTCTGTAGCTGTGCGATTCAGCGGTTACGTACTGTGGGTGTGTTCTGCTCTTCCAAAAAACGCCGTTTAGGGGCACAAAAAATAGTTTGCAGTGTGTTATACATATTTGGAGGTGTGTGAAATAAACAATTTCTAAATAGTTTTCTTCTACTGTGCTATACTAAAAAAAACAACATTTTTTTTGAATAGCATTTTCTGCAGTTCTGTAGCTGTGCGATTCAGCGGTTACGTACTGTGGGTGTGTTCTGCTCTTCCAAAAAACGCCGTTTAGGGGCAAAAAAAATAGTTTGCAGTGTGTTATACATATTTGGAGGTGTGTGAAATAAACAATTTCTAAATAGTTTTCTTCTACTGTGCTATACTAAAAAAACAACATTTTTTTTTGAATAGCATTTTCTGCAGTTCTGTAGCTGTGCGATTCAGCGGTTACGTACTGTGGGTGTGTTCTGCTCTTCCAAAAAACGCCGTTTAGGGGCACAAAAAATAGTTTGCAGTGTGTTATACATATTTGGAGGTGTGTGAAATAAACAATTTCTATATAGTTTTCTCCTACTGTGCTATACTAAAAAAACAAAATTTTTTTTGAATAGCATTTTCTGCAGTTCTGTAGCTGTGCGATTCAGCGGTTACGTACTGTGGGTGTGTTCTGCTCTTCCAAAAAACGCCGTTTAGGGGCACAAAAAATAGTTTGCAGTGTGTTATACATATTTGGAGGTGTGTGAAATAAACAATTTCTAAATAGTTTTCTTCTACTGTGCTATACTAAAAAAACAACATTTTTTTAATAGCATTTTCTGCAGTTCTGTAGCTGTGCGATTCAGCGGTTACGTACTGTGGGTGTGTTCTGCTCTTCCAATTAACGCCGTTTAGGGGCACAAAAAATAATTTGCAGTGTGTTATACATATTTGGAGGTGTGTGAAATACAACATTTTTTTTGAATAGCATTTTCTGCAGTTCTGTAGCTGTGCGATTCAGCGGTTACGTACTGTGGGTGTGTTCTGCTCTTCCAATTAACGCCGTTTAGGGGCACAAAAAATAGTTTGCAGTGTGTTATACATATTTGGAGGTGTGTGAAATAAACAATTTCTAAATAGTTTTCTTCTACTGTGCTATACTAAAAAAACAACATTTTTTTTGAATAGCATTTTCTGCAGTTCTGTAGCTGTGCGATTCAGCGGTTACGTACTGTGGGTGTGTTCTGCTCTTCCAAAAAACGCCGTTTAGGGGCAAAAAAAATAGTTTGCAGTGTGTTATACATATTTGGAGGTGTGTGAAATAAACAATTTCTAAATAGTTTTCTTCTACTGTGCTATACTAAAAAAACAACATTTTTTTTTGAATAGCATTTTCTGCAGTTCTGTAGCTGTGCGATTCAGCGGTTACGTACTGTGGGTGTGTTCTGCTCTTCCAAAAAACGCCGTTTAGGGGCACAAAAAATAATTTGCAGTGTGTTATACATATTTGGAGGTGTGTGAAATAAACAATTTCTATATAGTTTTCTCCTACTGTGCTATACTAAAAAAACAAAATTTTTTTTGAATAGCATTTTCTGCAGTTCTGTAGCTGTGCGATTCAGCGGTTACGTACTGTGGGTGTGTTCTGCTCTTCCAAAAAACGTCGTTTAGGGGCACAAAAAATAGTTTGCAGTGTGTTATACATATTTGGAGGTGTGTGAAATAAACAATTTCTAAATAGTTTTCTTCTACTGTGCTATACTAAAAAAACAACATTTTTTTTGAATAGCATTTTCTGCAGTTCTGTAGCTGTGCGATTCAGCGGTTACGTACTGTGGGTGTGTTCTGCTCTTCCAAAAAACGCCGTTTAGGGGCACAAAAAATAGTTTGCAGTGTGTTATACATATTTGGAGGTGTGTGAAATAAACAATTTCTAAATAGTTTTCTTCTACTGTGCTATACTAAAAAAACAACATTTTTTTTTGAATAGCATTTTCTGCAGTTCTGTAGCTGTGTGATTCAGCGGTTACGTACTGTGGGTGTGTTCTGCTCTTCCAATTAACGCCGTTTAGGGGCACAAAAAATAATTTGCAGTGTGTTATACATATTTGGAGGTGTGTGAAATAAACAATTTCTATATAGTTTTCTCCTACTGTGCTATACTAAAAAAATAACATTTTTTTTTAATAGCATTTTCTGCAGTTCTGTAGCTGTGCGATTCAGCGGTTACGTACTGTGGGTGTGTTCTGCTCTTCCAATTAACGCCGTTTAGGGGCACAAAAAATAATTTGCAGTGTGTTATACATATTTGGAGGTGTGTGAAATAAACAATTTCTCTATAGTTTTCTCCTACTGTGCTATACTAAAAAAACAACATTTTTTTTAATAGCATTTTCTGCAGTTCTGTAGCTGTGCGATTCAGCGGTTACGTACTGTGGGTGTGTTCTGCTCTTCCAAAAAACGCCGTTTAGGGGCACAAAAAATAGTTTGCAGTGTGTTATACATATTTGGAGGTGTGTGAAATACAACATTTTTTTTGAATAGCATTTTCTGCAGTTCTGTAGCTGTGCGATTCAGCGGTTACGTACTGTGGGTGTGTTCTGCTCTTCCAAAAAACGCCGTTTAGGGGCACAAAAAATAGTTTGCAGTGTGTTATACATATTTGGAGGTGTGTGAAATAAACAATTTCTAAATAGTTTTCTTCTACTGTGCTATACTAAAAAAACAACATTTTTTTTGAATAGCATTTTCTGCAGTTCTGTAGCTGTGCGATTCAGCGGTTACGTACTGTGGGTGTGTTCTGCTCTTCCAAAAAACGCCGTTTAGGGGCAAAAAAAATAGTTTGCAGTGTGTTATACATATTTGGAGGTGTGTGAAATAAACAATTTCTAAATAGTTTTCTTCTACTGTGCTATACTAAAAAAACAACATTTTTTTTTGAATAGCATTTTCTGCAGTTCTGTAGCTGTGCGATTCAGCGGTTACGTACTGTGGGTGTGTTCTGCTCTTCCAAAAAACGCCGTTTAGGGGCACAAAAAATAATTTGCAGTGTGTTATACATATTTGGAGGTGTGTGAAATAAACAATTTCTATATAGTTTTCTCCTACTGTGCTATACTAAAAAAACAAAATTTTTTTTGAATAGCATTTTCTGCAGTTCTGTAGCTGTGCGATTCAGCGGTTACGTACTGTGGGTGTGTTCTGCTCTTCCAAAAAACGCCGTTTAGGGGCACAAAAAATAGTTTGCAGTGTGTTATACATATTTGGAGGTGTGTGAAATAAACAATTTCTAAATAATTTTCTTCTACTGTGCTATACTAAAAAAACAACATTTTTTTTGAATAGCATTTTCTGCAGTTCTGTAGCTGTGCGATTCAGCGGTTACGTACTGTGGGTGTGTTCTGCTCTTCCAAAAAACGCCATTTAGGGGCACAAATAATAGTTTGCAGTGTGTTATACATATTTGGAGGTGTGTGAAATAAACAATTTCTAAATAGTTTTCTTCTACTGTGCTATACTAAAAAAACAACATTGTTTTGGAATAGCATTTTCTGCAGTTCTGTAGCTGTGCGATTCATCGGTTACGTACTGTGGGTGTGTTCTGCTCTTCCAAAAAACACAGTTTAGGGGCACAAAAAATAGTTTGCAGTGTGTTATACATATTTGGAGGTGTGTGAAATAAACAATTTCTAAATAGTTTTCTTCTACTGTGCTATACTAAAAAAACAACATTTTTTTTTGAATAGCATTTTCTGCAGTTCTGTAGCTGTGCGATTCAGCGGTTACGTACTGTGGGTGTGTTCTGCTCTTCCAAAAAACGCCGTTTAGGGGCACAAAAAATAGTTTGCAGTGTGTTATACATATTTGGAGGTGTGTGAAATAAACAATTTCTAAATAGTTTTCTTCTACTGTGCTATACTAAAAAAACAAAATTTTTTTTGAATAGCATTTTCTGCAGTTCTGTAGCTGTGCGATTCAGCGGTTACGTACTGTGGGTGTGTTCTGCTCTTTCAAAAAACGCCGTTTAGGGGCACAAAAAATAGTTTGCAGTGTGTTATACATATTTGGAGGTGTGTGAAATAAACTATTTCTAAATAGTTTTCTTCTACTGTGCTATACTAAAAAAACAACATTTTTTTTGAATAGCATTTTCTGCAGTTCTGTAGCTGTGTGATTCAGCGGTTACGTACTGTGGGTGTGTTCTGCTCTTCCAAAAAACGCAGTTTAGGGGCACAAAAAATAGTTTGCAGTGTGTTATACATATTTGGAGGTGTGTGAAATAAACAATTTCTAAATAGTTTTCTTCTACTGTGCTATACTAAAAAAACAAAAACATTTTTGAATAGCATTTTCTGCAGTTCTGTAGCTGTGCGATTCAGCGGTTACGTACTGTGGGTGTGTTCTGCTCTTCCAAAAAATGCCATTTAGGGGCAAAAAAAATAGTTTGCAGTGTGTTATACATATTTGGAGGTGTGTGAAATAAACAATTCCTAAATAGTTTTCTTCTACTGTGCTATACTAAAAAAACAACATTGTTTTGGAATAGCATTTTCTGCAGTTCTGTAGCTGTGCGATTCAGCGGTTACGTACTGTGGGTGTGTTCTGCTCTTCCAAAAAATGCAGTTTAGGGGCACAAAAAATAGTTTGCAGTGTGTTATACATATTTGGAGGTGTGTGAAATAAACAATTTCTAAATAGTTTTCTTCTACTGTGCTATACTAAAAAAACAACATTTTTTTTTTGAATAGCATTTTCTGCAGTTCTGTAGCTGTGTGATTCAGCGGTTACGTACTGTGGGTGTGTTCTGCTCTTCCAATTAACGCCGTTTAGGGGCACAAAAAATAATTTGCAGTGTGTTATACATATTTGGAGGTGTGTGAAATAAACAATTTCTATATAGTTTTCTCCTACTGTGCTATACTAAAAAAACAACATTTTTTTAATAGCATTTTCTGCAGTTCTGTAGCTGTGCGATTCAGCGGTTACGTACTGTGGGTGTGTTCTGCTCTTCCAATTAACGCCGTTTAGGGGCACAAAAAATAATTTGCAGTGTGTTATACATATTTGGAGGTGTGTGAAATACAACATTTTTTTTGAATAGCATTTTCTGCAGTTCTGTAGCTGTGCGATTCAGCGGTTACGTACTGTGGGTGTGTTCTGCTCTTCCAAAAAACGCCGTTTAGGGGCACAAAAAATAGTTTGCAGTGTGTTATACATATTTGGAGGTGTGTGAAATAAACAATTTCTAAATAGTTTTCTTCTACTGTGCTATACTAAAAAAAACAACATTTTTTTTGAATAGCATTTTCTGCAGTTCTGTAGCTGTGCGATTCAGCGGTTACGTACTGTGGGTGTGTTCTGCTCTTCCAAAAAACGCCGTTTAGGGGCAAAAAAAATAGTTTGCAGTGTGTTATACATATTTGGAGGTGTGTGAAATAAACAATTTCTAAATAGTTTTCTTCTACTGTGCTATACTAAAAAAACAACATTTGTTTTTGAATAGCATTTTCTGCAGTTCTGTAGCTGTGCGATTCAGCGGTTACGTACTGTGGGTGTGTTCTGCTCTTCCAAAAAACGCCGTTTAGGGGCACAAAAAATAATTTGCAGTGTGTTATACATATTTGGAGGTGTGTGAAATAAACAATTTCTATATAGTTTTCTCCTACTGTGCTATACTAAAAAAACAAAATTTTTTTTGAATAGCATTTTCTGCAGTTCTGTAGCTGTGCGATTCAGCGGTTACGTACTGTGGGTGTGTTCTGCTCTTCCAAAAAATGCCGTTTAGGGGCACAAAAAATAGTTTGCAGTGTGTTATACATATTTGGAGGTGTGTGAAATAAACAATTTCTAAATAGTTTTCTTCTACTGTGCTATACTAAAAAAACAACATTTTTTTAATAGCATTTTCTGCAGTTCTGTAGCTGTGCGATTCAG
Organism: Rana muscosa; assembly: GCA_029206835.1. NCBI lineage: Eukaryota > Metazoa > Chordata > Amphibia > Anura > Ranidae > Rana > Rana muscosa. The sequence continues at coordinate 1,015,173,145 of CM055116.1, forward strand.
CGGTTACGTACTGTGGGTGTGTTCTGCTCTTCCAATTAACGCCGTTTAGGGGCACAAAAAATAATTTGCAGTGTGTTATACATATTTGGAGGTGTGTGAAATACAACATTTTTTTTGAATAGCATTTTCTGCAGTTCTGTAGCTGTGCGATTCAGCGGTTACGTACTGTGGGTGTGTTCTGCTCTTCCAATTAACGCCGTTTAGGGGCACAAAAAATAGTTTGCAGTGTGTTATACATATTTGGAGGTGTGTGAAATAAACAATTTCTAAATAGTTTTCTTCTACTGTGCTATACTAAAAAAACAACATTTTTTTTGAATAGCATTTTCTGCAGTTCTGTAGCTGTGCGATTCAGCGGTTACGTACTGTGGGTGTGTTCTGCTCTTCCAAAAAACGCCGTTTAGGGGCAAAAAAAATAGTTTGCAGTGTGTTATACATATTTGGAGGTGTGTGAAATAAACAATTTCTAAATAGTTTTCTTCTACTGTGCTATACTAAAAAAACAACATTTTTTTTTGAATAGCATTTTCTGCAGTTCTGTAGCTGTGCGATTCAGCGGTTACGTACTGTGGGTGTGTTCTGCTCTTCCAAAAAACGCCGTTTAGGGGCACAAAAAATAATTTGCAGTGTGTTATACATATTTGGAGGTGTGTGAAATAAACAATTTCTATATAGTTTTCTCCTACTGTGCTATACTAAAAAAACAAAATTTTTTTTGAATAGCATTTTCTGCAGTTCTGTAGCTGTGCGATTCAGCGGTTACGTACTGTGGGTGTGTTCTGCTCTTCCAAAAAACGCCGTTTAGGGGCACAAAAAATAGTTTGCAGTGTGTTATACATATTTGGAGGTGTGTGAAATAAACAATTTCTAAATAGTTTTCTTCTACTGTGCTATACTAAAAAAACAACATTTTTTTTGAATAGCATTTTCTGCAGTTCTGTAGCTGTGCGATTCAGCGGTTACGTACTGTGGGTGTGTTCTGCTCTTCCAAAAAACGCCGTTTAGGGGCACAAAAAATAGTTTGCAGTGTGTTATACATATTTGGAGGTGTGTGAAATAAACAATTTCTAAATAGTTTTCTTCTACTGTGCTATACTAAAAAAACAACATTTTTTTTTGAATAGCATTTTCTGCAGTTCTGTAGCTGTGTGATTCAGCGGTTACGTACTGTGGGTGTGTTCTGCTCTTCTAATTAACGCCGTTTAGGGGCACAAAAAATAATTTGCAGTGTGTTATACATATTTGGAGGTGTGTGAAATAAACAATTTCTATATAGTTTTCTCCTACTGTGCTATACTAAAAAAACAACATTTTTTTTTAATAGCATTTTCTGCAGTTCTGTAGCTGTGCGATTCAGCGGTTACGTACTGTGGGTGTGTTCTGCTCTTCCAATTAACGCCGTTTAGGGGCACAAAAAATAATTTGCAGTGTGTTATACATATTTGGAGGTGTGTGAAATAAACAATTTCTCTATAGTTTTCTCCTACTGTGCTATACTAAAAAAACAACATTTTTTTTAAAGCATTTTCTGCAGTTCTGTAGCTGTGCGATTCAGCGGTTACGTACTGTGGGTGTGTTCTGCTCTTCCAAAAAACGCCGTTTAGGGGCACAAAAAATAGTTTGCAGTGTGTTATACATATTTGGAGGTGTGTGAAATACAACATTTTTTTTGAATAGCATTTTCTGCAGTTCTGTAGCTGTGCGATTCAGCGGTTACGTACTGTGGGTGTGTTCTGCTCTTCCAAAAAACGCCGTTTAGGGGCACAAAAAATAGTTTGCAGTGTGTTATACATATTTGGAGGTGTGTGAAATAAACAATTTCTAAATAGTTTTCTTCTACAGTGCTATACTAAAAAAACAACATTTTTTTTGAATAGCATTTTCTGCAGTTCTGTAGCTGTGCGATTCAGCGGTTACGTACTGTGGGTGTGTTCTGCTCTTCCAAAAAACGCCGTTTAGGGGCAAAAAAAATAGTTTGCAGTGTGTTATACATATTTGGAGGTGTGTGAAATAAACAATTTCTAAATAGTTTTCTTCTACTGTGCTATACTAAAAAAACAACATTTTTTTTTGAATAGCATTTTCTGCAGTTCTGTAGCTGTGCGATTCAGCGGTTACGTACTGTGGGTGTGTTCTGCTCTTCCAAAAAACGCCGTTTAGGGGCACAAAAAATAATTTGCAGTGTGTTATACATATTTGGAGGTGTGTGAAATAAACAATTTCTATATAGTTTTCTCCTACTGTGCTATACTAAAAAAACAAAATTTTTTTTGAATAGCATTTTCTGCAGTTCTGTAGCTGTGCGATTCAGCGGTTACGTACTGTGGGTGTGTTCTGCTCTTCCAAAAAACGCCGTTTAGGGGCACAAAAAATAGTTTGCAGTGTGTTATACATATTTGGAGGTGTGTGAAATAAACAATTTCTAAATAATTTTCTTCTACTGTGCTATACTAAAAAAACAACATTTTTTTTGAATAGCATTTTCTGCAGTTCTGTAGCTGTGCGATTCAGCGGTTACGTACTGTGGGTGTGTTCTGCTCTTCCAAAAAACGCCGTTTAGGGGCACAAAAAATAGTTTGCAGTGTGTTATACATATTTGGAGGTGTGTGAAATAAACAATTTCTAAATAGTTTTCTTCTACTGTGCTATACTAAAAAAACAACATTTTTTTTGAATAGCATTTTCTGCAGTTCTGTAGCTGTGCGATTCAGCGGTTACGTACTGTGGGTGTGTTCTGCTCTTCCAAAAAACGCTGTTTAGGGGCACAAAAAATAGTTTGCAGTGTGTTATACATATTTGGAGGTGTGTGAAATAAACTATTTCTAAATAGTTTTCTTCTACTGTGCTATACTAAAAAAACAACATTTTTTTTGAATAGCATTTTCTGCAGTTCTGTAGCTGTGTGATTCAGCGGTTACGTACTGTGGGTGTGTTCTGCTCTTCCAAAAAACGCAGTTTAGGGGCACAAAAAATAGTTTGCAGTGTGTTATACATATTTGGAGGTGTGTGAAATAAACAATTTCTAAATAGTTTTCTTCTACTGTGCTATACTAAAAAAACAAAAAAAAATTTGAATAGCATTTTCTGCAGTTCTGTAGCTGTGCGATTCAGCGGTTACGTACTGTGGGTGTGTTCTGCTCTTCCAAAAAACGCCATTTAGGGGCACAAATAATAGTTTGCAGTGTGTTATACATATTTGGAGGTGTGTGAAATAAACAATTTCTAAATAGTTTTCTTCTACTGTGCTATACTAAAAAAACAACATTTTTTTTTGAATAGCATTTTCTGCAGTTCTGTAGCTGTGCGATTCAGCGGTTACGTACTGTGGGTGTGTTCTGCTCTTCCAAAAAACGCCGTTTAGGGGCACAAAAAATAGTTTGCAGTGTGTTATACATATTTGGAGGTGTGTGAAATAAACAATTTCTATATAGTTTTCTCCTACTGTGCTATACTAAAAAAACAAATTTTTTTTTTTAATAGCATTTTCTGCAGTTCTGTAGCTGTGCGATTCAGCGGTTACGTACTGTGGGTGTGTTCTGCTCTACCAAAAAACGCCATTTAGGGGCACAAAAAATAATTTGCAGTGTGTTATACATATTTGGAGGTGTGTGAAATAAACAATTTCTAAATAGTTTTCTTCTACTGTGCTATACTAAAAAAACAACATTTTTTTTGAATAGCATTTTCTGCAGTTCTGTAGCTGTGCGATTCAGCGGTTACGTACTGTGGGTGTGTTCTGCTCTTCCAAAAAACGCAGTTTAGGGCACAAAAAATAGTTTGCAGTGTGTTATACATATTTGGAGGTGTGTGAAATAAACAATTTCTAAATAGTTTTCTTCTACTGTGCTATACTAAAAAAACAACATTTTTTTTGAATAGCATTTTCTGCAGTTCTGTAGCTGTGCGATTCAGCGGTTACGTACTGTGGGTGTGTTCTGCTCTTCCAAAAAACGCAGTTTAGGGGCACAAAAAATTGTTTGCAGTGTGTTATACATATTTGGAGGTGTGTGAAATAAACAATTTCTAAATAGTTTTCTTCTACTGTGCTATACTAAAAAAACTAAATTTTTTTTTGAATAGCATTTTATGCAGTTCTGTAGCTGTGCGATTCAGCGGTTACGTACTGTGGGTGTGTTCTGCTCTTCCAAAAAACGCCGTTTAGGGGCACAAAAAATAGTTTGCAGTGTGTTATACATATTTGGAGGTGTGTGAAATAAACAATTTCTATATAGTTTTCTCCTACTGTGCTATACTAAAAAAACACATTTTTTTTAATAGCTTTTACTGCAGTTCTGTAGCTGTGCGATTCAGCAGTTACGTACTGTGGGTGTGTTCTGCTCTTCCAAAAAACGCCGTTTAGGGGCACAAAAAATAATTTGCAGTGTGTTATACATATTTGGAGGTATGTGAAATAAACAATTTCTAAATAGTTTTCTTCTACTGTGCTATACTAAAAAAACAACATTTTTTTTGAATAGCATTTTCTGCAGTTCTGTAGCTGTGCGATTCAGCGGTTACGTACTGTGGGTGTGTTCTGCTCTTCCAAAAAACGCTGTTTAGGGGCACAAAAAATAGTTTGCAGTGTGCTATACATATTTGGAGGTGTGTGAAATAAACAATTTCTAAATAGTTTTCTTCTACTGTGCTATACTAAAAAAACAACATTTTTTTTTGAATAGCATTTTCTGCAGTTCTGTAGCTGTGCGATTCAGCGGTTACGTACTGTGGGTGTGTTCTGCTCTTCCAAAAAACGCCGTTTAGGGGCACAAAAAATTGTTTGCAGTGTGTTATACATATTTGGAGGTGTGTGAAATAAACAATTTCTATATAGTTTTCTCCTACTGTGCTATACTAAAAAAACAACATTTTTTTTGAATAGCATTTTCTGCAGTTCTGTAGCTGTGCGATTCAGCGGTTACGTACTGTGGGTGTGTTCTGCTCTTCCAAAAAACGCCGTTTAGGGGCACAAAAAATAGTTTGCAGTGTGTTATACATATTTGGAGGTGTGTGAAATAAACAATTTCTAAATAGTTTTCTTCTACTGTGCTATACTAAAAAAACAACATTTTTTTTGAATAGCATTTTCTGCAGTTCTGTAGCTGTGCGATTCAGCGGTTACGTACTGTGGGTGTGTTCTGCTCTTCCAAAAAACGCCGTTTAGGGGCACAAAAAATAATTTGCAGTGTGTTATACATATTTGGAGGTGTGTGAAATAAACAATTTCTATATAGTTTTCTCCTACTGTGCTATACTAAAAAAACAAATTTTTTTTTGAATAGCATTTTCTGCAGTTCTGTAGCTGTGCGATTCAGCGGTTACGTACTGTGGGTGTGTTCTGCTCTTCCAAAAAACGCCGTTTAGGGGCACAAAAAATAGTTTGCAGTGTGTTATACATATTTGGAGGTTTGTGAAATAAACAATTTCTAAATAGTTTTCTTCTACTGTGCTATACTAAAAAAACAACATTTTTTTTTTTGAATAGCATTTTCTGCAGTTCTGTAGCTGTGCGATTCAGCGGTTACGTACTGTGGGTGTGTTCTGCTCTTCCAAAAAACGCCGTTTAGGGGCAAAAAAAATAGTTTGCAGTGTGTTATACATATTTGGAGGTGTGTGAAATAAACAATTTCTATATAGTTTTCTCCTACTGTGCTATACTAAAAAAACAACATTTTTTTTGAATAGCATTTTCTGCAGTTCTGTAGCTGTGCGATTCAGCGGTTACGTACTGTGGGTGTGTTCTGCTCTTCCAAAAAACGCTGTTTAGGGGCACAAAAAATAGTTTGCAGTGTGTTATACATATTTGGAGGTGTGTGAAATAAACAATTTCTAAATAGTTTTCTTCTACTGTGCTATACTAAAAAAACAACATTTTTTTTGAATAGCATTTTCTGCAGTTCTGTAGCTGTGCGATTCAGCGGTTACGTACTGTGGGTGTGTTCTGCTCTTCCAAAAAACGCCGTTTAGGGACACAAAAAATAGTTTGCAGTGTGTTATACATATTTGGAGGTGTGTGAAATAAACTATTTCTAAATAGTTTTCTTCTACTGTGCTATACAAAAAACAACATTTTTTTTGAATAGCATTTTCTGCAGTTCTGTAGCTGTGTGATTCAGCGGTTACGTACTGTGGGTGTGTTCTGCTCTTCCAAAAAACGCAGTTTAGGGGCACAAAAAATAGTTTGCAGTGTGTTATACATATTTGGAGGTGTGTGAAATAAACAATTTCTAAATAGTTTTCTTCTACTGTGCTATACTAAAAAAACAACATTTTTTTTGAATAGCATTTTCTGCAGTTCTGTAGCTGTGCGATTCAGCGGTTACGTACTGTGGGTGTGTTCTGCTCTTCCAAAAAACGCAGTTTAGGGGCACAAAAAATTGTTTGCAGTGTGTTATACATATTTGGAGGTGTGTGAAATAAACAATTTCTAAATAGTTTTCTTCTACTGTGCTATACTAAAAAAACTAAATTTTTTTTTGAATAGCATTTTATGCAGTTCTGTAGCTGTGCGATTCAGCGGTTACGTACTGTGGGTGTGTTCTGCTCTTCCAAAAAACGCCGTTTAGGGGCACAAAAAATAGTTTGCAGTGTGTTATACATATTTGGAGGTGTGTGAAATAAACAATTTCTATATAGTTTTCTCCTACTGTGCTATACTAAAAAAACACATTTTTTTTTAATAGCTTTTACTGCAGTTCTGTAGCTGTGCGATTCAGCAGTTACGTACTGTGGGTGTGTTCTGCTCTTCCAAAAAACGCCGTTTAGGGGCACAAAAAATAATTTGCAGTGTGTTATACATATTTGGAGGTATGTGAAATAAACAATTTCTAAATAGTTTTCTTCTACTGTGCTATACTAAAAAAACAACATTTTTTTTGAATAGCATTTTCTGCAGTTCTGTAGCTGTGCGATTCAGCGGTTACGTACTGTGGGTGTGTTCTGCTCTTCCAAAAAACGCTGTTTAGGGGCACAAAAAATAGTTTGCAGTGTGTTATACATATTTGGAGGTGTGTGAAATAAACCATTTCTAAATAGTTTTCTTCTACTGTGCTATACTAAAAAAAAACATTTTTTTTGAATAGCATTTTCTGCAGTTCTGTAGCTGTGCGATTCAGCGGTTACGTACTGTGGGTGTGTTCTGCTCTTCCAAAAAACGCTGTTTAGGGGCACAAAAAATAGTTTGCAGTGTGCTATACATATTTGGAGGTGTGTGAAATAAACAATTTCTAAATAGTTTTCTTCTACTGTGCTATACTAAAAAAACAACATTTTTTTTGAATAGCATTTTCTGCAGTTCTGTAGCTGTGCGATTCAGCGGTTACGTACTGTGGGTGTGTTCTGCTCTTCCAAAAAACGCCGTTTAGGGGCACAAAAAATAGTTTGCAGTGTGTTATACATATTTGGAGGTGTGTGAAATAAACAATTTCTATATAGTTTTCTCCTACTGTGCTATACTAAAAAAACAACATTTTTTTTGAATAGCATTTTCTGCAGTTCTGTAGCTGTGCGATTCAGCGGTTACGTACTGTGGGTGTGTTCTGCTCTTCCAAAAAACGCCGTTTAGGGGCACAAAAAATAGTTTGCAGTGTGTTATACATATTTGGAGGTGTGTGAAATAAACAATTTCTAAATAGTTTTCTTCTACTGTGCTATACTAAAAAAACAACATTTTTTTTGAATAGCATTTTCTGCAGTTCTGTAGCTGTGCGATTCAGCGGTTACGTACTGTGGGTGTGTTCTGCTCTTCCAAAAAACGCCGTTTAGGGGCACAAAAAATAATTTGCAGTGTGTTATACATATTTGGAGGTGTGTGAAATAAACAATTTCTATATAGTTTTCTCCTACTGTGCTATACTAAAAAAACAAATTTTTTTTTGAATAGCATTTTCTGCAGTTCTGTAGCTGTGCGATTCAGCGGTTACGTACTGTGGGTGTGTTCTGCTCTTCCAAAAAACGCCGTTTAGGGGCACAAAAAATAGTTTGCAGTGTGTTATACATATTTGGAGGTTTGTGAAATAAACAATTTCTAAATAGTTTTCTTCTACTGTGCTATACTAAAAAAACAACATTTTTTTTTAATAGCATTTTCTGCAGTTCTGTAGCTGTGCGATTCAGCGGTTACGTACTGTGGGTGTGTTCTGCTCTTCCAAAAAACGCCGTTTAGGGGCAAAAAAAATAGTTTGCAGTGTGTTATACATATTTGGAGGTGTGTGAAATAAACAATTTCTATATAGTTTTCTCCTACTGTGCTATACTAAAAAAACAAAATTTTTTTTGAATAGCATTTTCTGCAGTTCTGTAGCTGTGCGATTCAGCGGTTACGTACTGTGGGTGTGTTCTGCTCTTCCAAAAAACGCTGTTTAGGGGCACAAAAAATAGTTTGCAGTGTGTTATACATATTTGGAGGTGTGTGAAATAAACAATTTCTAAATAGTTTTCTTCTACTGTGCTATACTAAAAAAACAACATTTTTTTTAAATAGCATTTTCTGCAGTTCTGTAGCTGTGCGATTTAGCGGTTACGTACTGTGGGTGTGTTCTGCTCTTCCAAAAAACGCCGTTTAGGGACACAAAAAATAGTTTGCAGTGTGTTATACATATTTGGAGGTGTGTGAAATAAACTATTTCTAAATAGTTTTCTTCTACTGTGCTATACAAAAAACAACATTTTTTTTGAATAGCATTTTCTGCAGTTCTGTAGCTGTGTGATTCAGCGGTTACGTACTGTGGGTGTGTTCTGCTCTTCCAAAAAACGCAGTTTAGGGGCACAAAAAATAGTTTGCAGTGTGTTACACATATTTGGAGGTGTGTGAAATAAACAATTTCTAAATAGTTTTCTTCTACTGTGCTATACTAAAAAAACAAAAAAAATTTTGAATAGCATTTTCTGCAGTTCTGTAGCTGTGCGATTCAGCGGTTACGTACTGTGGGTGTGTTCTGCTCTTCCAAAAAACGCCATTTAGGAGCACAAATAATAGTTTGCAGTGTGTTATACATATTTGGAGGTGTGTGAAATAAACAATTTCTAAATAGTTTTCTTCTACTGTGCTATACTAAAAAAACAACATTGTTTTGGAATAGCATTTTCTGCAGTTCTGTAGCTGTGCGATTCATCGGTTACGTACTGTGGGTGTGTTCTGCTCTTCCAAAAAACGCAAGTTTAGGGGCACAAAAAATAGTTTGCAGTGTGTTATACATATTTGGAGGTGTGTGAAATAAACAATTTCTAAATAGTTTTCTTCTACTGTGCTATACTAAAAAAACAACATTTTTTTTTGAATAGCATTTTCTGCAGTTCTGTAGCTGTGCGATTCAGCGGTTACGTACTGTGGGTGTGTTCTGCTCTTCCAAAAAACGCAGTTTAGGGGCACAAAAAATAGTTTGCAGTGTGTTATACATATTTGGAGGTGTGTGAAATAAACAATTTCTATATAGTTTTCTTCTACTGTGCTATACTAAAAAAACAACATTTTTTTTTAATAGCATTTTCTGCAGTTCTGTAGCTGTGCGATTCAGCGGTTACGTACTGTGGGTGTGTTCTGCTCTTCCAAAAAACGCCGTTTAGGGGCACAAAAAATAGTTTGCAGTGTGTTATACATATTTGGAGGTGTGTGAAATAAACAATTTCTATATAGTTTTCTCCTACTGTGCTATACTAAAAAAACAACATTTTTTTTGAATAGCATTTTCTGCAGTTCTGTAGCTGTGCGATTCAGCGGTTACGTACTGTGGGTGTGTTCTGCTCTTCCAAAAAACGCCGTTTAGGGGCACAAAAAATAGTTTGCAGTGTGTTGTACATATTTGGAGGTGTGTGAAATAAACAATTTCTAAATAGTTTTCTTCTACTGTGCTATACTAAAAAAACAACATTTTTTTTTAATAGCATTTTCTGCAGTTCTGTAGCTGTGCGATTCAGCGGTTACGTACTGTGGGTGTGTTCTGCTCTTCCAAAAACACCCATTTAGGGCAACATCCTAAATTTGGAAAATATGAGGAGAAGGTCAAAGGGACGTGGTGGCCCCGGTCGTGGTGCTGCTGGTGGAGCTCCTGTTGCAGGGAGAGGACGTGGTGGATCTGTGCCAGATACACGCACAAATGAAACACCTTCCTCAGGTGCGAGTAGGCGACCGAGCCTGCGGCGGTATTTTGTCGCGCCTAATGAGGCTGTACGAATGTTTAGGCCAGGACAAGTACAGGCGATTGTAGATTGGGTTGCTGACAGTGCCTCGGGTTCCTTCACATTGTCTCCCACCCACTCTTCTGATGAAAGATCAGAGTTGGCACCTGAAACCCATGTCCATCAGTCTTTCACCTCACCCCCTTGCAAATCAGCCAAGCAGTCTGAGCCCCAAATCATGCAGCAGTCTCTTCTGCTTTTCGATGACTCTGTTAGCAGGGTTTCCCAGGGCCATCCACCTAGCCCTGCCCCAGAAGTGGAAGAGATTGAGTGCACCGATGCCCAACCACTTATGTTTCATGATGAGTACATGGGAGGACCATCGCAGTACGTCTCGGATGATGACGAAACACAGGTGCCAACTGCTGCTGCTTTCGCAATTGTGCAGACAGACAAGGAGGGCAGGGGTGAAGACTGGGTGGAAGATGATGTGGAGGACGATGAGGTCCTCGACCCCACATGGAATGAACGTTATGCAGGTAACCAGTGTAGTTTGGAGGAAGAGGCGGTGGTCGCACAGAGCCACCAGCACAGCAGAAGAGAGAGCAGGGTGCAAAAGCGGATCGTCCGTCCCCTAGACAGTATGTCTGCTACTGCCCAACGCAGCAAGGGACCGAGCACACCAAAGCCAGGTCCAAGGAGTTCCCTAGCGTGGCAGTTCTTCACACAATGTGCTGATGACAAGACACGAGTGGTTTGCAGCCTGTGCAATCAGAGGCTGAAGCGAGGCATAAACGTTCTCAACCTGAGCACAACCTGCATGACCAGGCATCTAAGTGCAAAGCACGAGCTGCAGTGGAGTAGACACCTCAAAAACCAAGAAAGGTCTCTGGCTCCTCCTGCTTCCTCTTCTGCTGCAGTCTCGGCCTCTTCATCCACCTCTGTAGTGACAGTGGCACCTGCCACCCCGCAAACAGAGGATCTGCCAGCAACACTACCACCTCGGTCACCGACCATCTCCACAATGTCCCATGGAAGCGTTCAGCTCTCTATCTCCCAAACATTGGAGCGGAAGAGGAAGTACCCCCCTAGCCACCCGCGATCCCTGGCCCTAAATGCCAGCATTTCAAAACTCCTGGCCTTTGAAATGCTGTCATTCCGTATGGTGGAGACGCAGAGTTTTAAAAGCCTGATGGCATTGGCTGTCCCACAGTACGTCGTGCCCAGCCGCCACTATTTTTCCAGGCGAGCCATCCCTTCCCTGCACAACCAAGTGGGGGACAAAATCAGGTGTGCACTGCGCAACGCCATCTGTGGCAAGGTCCACCTAACTACGGATGCGTGGACCAGTAAGCACGGTCAGGGACGTTATATCTCCCTAACAGCACACTGGGTAAATGCAGTGGCGGCTGGGCCTGAGGCAGATAGCAGTTTGGCGCATGTCCTTCCACCACCGAGGATTGCAGGGCGCTTCAGTTTGCCTCCTGTTGCTAACTCCTCCTACTCCGCTTCCTCATCCTCTACCGCCTCCTCATCCGGTCAGCGTAACACCTTCACCACCAACTTCAGCACAGCCAGGGGTAAACGACAGCAGGCAGTTTTAAAACTTTCCTGTTTGGGGGAAAAAACCCACACCGCGCAGGAGTTGTGGAGGGACATGGAACAACAGACCAATGAGTGGTTGCTGTCAGTGAGCCTCAAGCCCGGCCTGGTGGTGTGCGATAATGGGCGAAATCTCGTAGCAGCTCTGGGCCTAGCCGGCTTGACGCACATCCCTTGCCTGGCGCATGTGCTGAACTTGGTGGTCCAGAGGTTCCTTAAAAATTACCCCAATATGCCAGAGCTGCTGCAGAAAGTGCGGGCTGTGTGTGCGCACTTTCGGCGTTCTTGCCCTGCTGCTGCTCGCCTGTCAGCGCTGCAGCGTAACTTCGGCCTTCCCGCTCACCGCCTCATATGTGACGTGCCCACAAGGTGGAACTCCACCTTGCACATGCTGGCCAGACTGTGCGATAGTGGAGTTTCAGGCGATAGTGGAGTTTCAGCTGCAGCAATCACGCGTGAGTCGCTCTGCGGAACAGCACCACTTCACCACCAATAACTGGGCCTCCATGCGAGACCTGTGTGCCTTGTTGCGCTGTTTCGAGTACTCCACCAACATGTCCAGTGCCAATGACGCCGTTCTTAGCGTTACTATCCCAGTTCTATGCCTCCTTGAAAAAACGCTTCGGGCGATGATGGAAGAGGATGTGGCACAGCAGTATGAGGAGGAGGAGGAGGAAGCGGGATCATTTCAAAGGCTTTCAGGGCAGTCTTTCACAAGTGGCTACGAGGGTGGGTTCCTGCACCAACAAACGCCAGGTACACAATTGTCCGGCAGAAAGGCCACAGCTCTGGAGGATGACGAGGTGGAGGAGGAGATGGAGGAGGAGGAGGAGGAGGAGGAGGAGGAGCCATTTTCACAGCAGGGTGGCACCCAGACCAGCTTGTGGCCATCACTGGTGCGTGGCTGGGGGGATACAGAGGACACAGACGATACACCTCCCACAGAGGACAGCTTTTCTTTGCCTCTGGGCAGCCTGGCACACATGAGCGATTACATGCTGCAGTGTTTCCGCAATGACCGCCGAGTTGCCCACATTTTAACTGGTGCTGATTACTGGGTGGCCACCCTGCTGGATCCCCGTTACAAGGACAACGTACCGTCCTTAATTCCCTCACTGGAGCGGGATCGTAAGATGCTCGAGTACAAGCGCACGCTGGTAGACGCGCTGCTGGTGGCATTCCCACCTGACAGCGGGCGTACGGTGGAAGCACAAAGCAAAGGCAGAGGAGGAGGAAGAGGTCGCCAACGCAGTCGGGGCACCGGCAGCACCTCAGAAGGCAGGGTTAGCATGGCTGAAATGTGGAAAAGCTTTGTCAGCACGCCACAACAACCAGCACCACCAGCTGAGATGGAACGTCTTAGCAGGAGGCAACATTTCACCAACATGGTTGAGCAGTATGTGTCCACAGGCCTACACGTACTGGATGACGGGTCTGCCCCCTTTAACTTCTGGGTCTCCAAATTGGGCACATGGCCTGAGCTTGCCCTTTATGCCTCGGAGGTGCTGGCCTGCCCTGCAGCCAGTGTATTATCTGAACGTGTATTTAGCACGGCAGGGGGCGTTATCACAGACAAGCGCAGCCGCCTGTCCAGAGCCAATGTGGACAAGCTCACGTTCATTAAAATGAACCAGGCATGGATCCCACAGGACTTGTCCGTACCTTGTGCAGAATAGACATGTATATCGGTGTTGTGACAAAAACTGTCCGGCCATCGGATTGTGTCCGGCCCATACTGCGAAGGCGCAGCGCTTGCGCAGTACAGAGGACAAGGAGATTCACAAAATCTCCGAAGATGAACGGCGCCTGCGCTGTGAGTGCAGGTTCAAGCCCCACCATCCAAGTGGACATACGGTAGCACATAGTAACAGGGCCCCTCACGGGCTCGGTTCGATCGCCACGCTTCGGGCACGGCCTCACTTGGCTCGGCTTGAACTACGGATGGTGTGGCCTTCACCTTAACTCACCACGCAGGCGCCGTTCGTCTTGGGAGATTTTCGAAATCCCCTTGTCCTACATACTGAGCAAGCGCAGTACAGGGTGGACACTATTTGACGGGCGACAGAATTCGACACATCACCGGCCTTACCCAGCCATTGTTGTATTTTTGAACCAGTGTTGGCTACCTCGTCCTCCTCCACCGCCGCTTCTACCTACACAGCCACATCCACCGCCACCTCAACCTCCTACTCCATATGGACCTCGTCCTCCTAGGTCAAGATTATTATTTTTTATTTTTATTTTTTTTATGTTATTTTAAGTTATTTCCCTATCCACATTTGTTTGCAGAGCACTTGCCATGCTCTTAACAACGTTTTGCTGCCATTTGCAGCCCTCTAGCCCTTTCCATTACTTTTTTAGAGCCTTTTTAGTCCTTAGAAGTCCGGGTCCCCATTGACTTCAATGGGGTTCGGGTTCGGGTCCGGGTTCAGGTTAAAGTTCGGCCCCGAACCCGAACTTTTTTCCGAAGTTCGGCCGAACCCATCGAACCCGAACATCCAGGTGTCCGCTCAACTCTAGTCACTAATTCCACCTCATCAAGGCTCATGAATCAGGCCATCTCTTAAAATAGTGACAATATATTAAGTCTAAAGAAGTGAAAATATATATCTGTGCTAGGAACTGAACAAACAGCAGCTGTACACTATAACATAGATATCAGGCACAATAACAATATATAAATAAAGTGCAACGCTGAGCAAATAAAGTGCAATCTGTGCAATGAAACAATAGAATAGAAGACCATAAATCGCAAAACACATGTGAATAAAGTGCAATATGTACAATCATTATGCATGATCAACGAAAAAGGTTAAAAAAAAAAGACTATGGATAAGTCTCAAAACACATATGACAGCTCCCTCCCGTCTCCCGAGCTCCTCTGCATGAGTTGCACCCCCCCAGATGGGGGTGTTCTTCCTGCACGCAATCTAGCACTCCATCTATCAGTTCACCCAGCCAACAACTTACCCCCAGCAGGCTGACTGTGAGTATATGTAGGAGGCCTGCCCCCTGCCAATCCTAGTTGGGGATTGGTCAGGACTCCTCACATGTACTCCATGCCACTCCAACTCTCAGCCCTGCCCTTCTTCCAGAACATTCTCACTGAAAGCAGGTGCCCAAAAGCTAAAGTACATGTCAGACACCTGCTGCTACACTAACCACTCCTTGCCCCCAGATCAAAAACAAACAGGCCTAGCTTGCAGCATAGGCCTGCTTAAATTTACCTGCACTGGCAACTTCACTCAAAAACCTCACATCTAGCATCTATCTATGGTAGAGGGTGCTACACTCACCCCCACCAATTTACAGCTGGTCCCCAGCTCTGGGGAAAATTTATAAATTTTGAAAAATAACTCATGGGCCCAGGAGTAAGGGCATCCCATAATACAAGTTGGATTGGGGAAAAGAGGAAAAACTTGGACAGGGCTATGATACAAATAAATTACGTACAAAAATATAGGCATTTACATTCCTGTACATATTTACACTGTACATTTTGGTATACAATCCTAACTACAGGTCCCTGGAGCTAGGCACATAATTATGGAGCCAGAGCATTGCTCCCGCAGGAAGAATACTTTGACTCCCACAGATCTTCATCCTCCTAGGCGATGGAGATGGACAGCCGTCCCATCTCTGGTGTTCCTAAGAGAAGACAGAAATTATTACATCCTATCTGTACAACCTAACTTTACAAACAATTTACCACTGAGAGGGGGTTTTAATCCTCCTTTTGGTGAAATATCATTCCACATTTCTTGCATGTATTTACCCACCTGCTATCACTCTACCAGAAGGGATCTAGGGGAACCTCCTGTAGAGCAACAGACAGACATACATGCGGAACCTGTGATAACCCCTATTTGCTCCTGAGTGAAGGGGCCCCTTCTGAAGTAGCAGGTAGAAAAGAGATTGGCAGGGACAGTACACCCTATTGTCCATGATTCAGCAGTCCTTCCATCAGGCACCCTGGGCGGCAGGCAAACACTGTCCCTGTAAAGAACTTATTTGTCTTTGGAGAAAATCACACAGGCCCTGCCCTGGTCTTGCAGTCCTTGTGACCGCTTCTATGCACAACCCAGCAGTCCTCCTCACAAATAAAAGCGTGGATCTGGCAACCTCCTCTGGCCATCCCCTTCTCCTCGGACGGAGACCGAGTGGCTCCTGGTAGGCCGATCCTCCTATAAAACCAGGACTCGGTCTTTATAGATGGCACGTTCCAATTTCCACTCCTGTTGAATGTCTTTAAACTGAGCCCGAGCAGCACTCTCTGGCACCCTTAAAGGTTTTGGGAGGTGCATAAACTCCAAGGTGAAGTCATCTTCCCACTCTCCCCGTGAGCTCTCCATGATGTCCATGATCTGAGAGCGGACAAACGGATAGTCAAGACCCCACTCCAAAGCAACCCTGTGTTGAATCTCCCTCTGAAAGCGAGAGAGTCTTGGCAGATCCTTAGGCTTCCCTTTGCCGGGCAAGACACAGGAATCCTGAGCCTTTATTACCCACTGCCTTTAGGTGATTGCTCTGGTCTGGGTAGTGGAGGGTCGACTTACAAAGACAAAGTGCATCTGCGATGATGTTAATAAGTGTTCAAACAATAAAGGAAGTCAAAAAATGCGTGTGAATGTTTCCAGCAGGAATTTCCATGATCCCAAAGGTGGTCACACTGAACCTCATACTTCCATGACTTCCAAATTGTGGCATACTTCACTATGAAAGCCCTTTTTTCTTTTTTCCACTAACCAATTGGACAAACCATTTGCAAATCGTTTTTTCCTAGGAACGTGGTTTGAACGGTTTTTAGCCATCCGGTGGGAGCATCCTGGAAGTTTTAGGTTCAGTGTGACCACCTTTGGGATTGTGGAAATTACTGCTGGAAACATTCACAAGCGTTTTTTGACTACCTGTAATGGGGGTTATTGAAATCTGGCTGTGTGACAGGTGATGGTGGTGGAAGACCTACAATCTCTTTACCTTACTGCTCAGCAAGGATTTGAAGATTCTGATACATTGCGTGAGGATTTGATACATTGTTTGAACACTTATTAACATCATCGCAGATGCACTTTGTGTTTGGACTTAATATTATTTATTAATGTTAATTTATATTATTTAATAATGTTGGTTCTCAGATAAGATTGCTTTTTCCCATATTTGCACATTTGCACATTTGCACTTTATCCTTTTAAGGAGCGCGGTTCAATCAATTTAATATTGACTTGTTTTTTCACTCACTTTTCTTTTTTTTTTTTTATTCTTTATTTCCATGTTTTTCTTACAGGCATCATCAAAAACATAAAAGATAACATTATCTTAATGATATTAATAAAACATATATGATTAATTGCCTGCATTTTTATTTTTCCCTTCCCTCCCCTGCACCCATCCCCATTAACACCCCCCCCCCCAAAAAAAGGATTAACAAATAAACAAAAAAAAAAAAAAGGGGAAAAGGGGAGACGCCCGTCTCCCCACCTCTGCCTGCCGGTTTCAATATACGGTAAGGTGTCTCTGCCAATAAGCTTCCAAGCCTAAATCCCACTTTTATTCTTCTCTATCTTCTCCAAATAGTTTTTTCCCTTCTTCCGATTTTACGAATTCTTCCCATGGTGCCCATATTTCCTTATTTTGTTCCTGTCTTTCCATATCTCTGGGCCATAAATTTTCCATTATCCAAATTCTTCTGATTTTATTCAGCCACATAGAGATAGGAGGTGTTCGTGTTTCTTTCCAACACAAAGATATGCAGCTTTTCGCTGCATTCACCATATGACATATTATTGAATTTTTATATCTTTTCATCGGGATTTGGGAATTTTGTAGCAGGAAGAAGGCTGGGTCATCAGGGACTCGGTATTCCGTAAACATTTGCGTTATCCTCTGAACTTCCAACCAGTACTGTCTAATCACTGGGCATTGCCAAAAAATATGAAAAATAGTCCCTCGCTCTCCACAGTTTCTCCAACATCTATCCGTTGCTTCCGGAGAAAATGTATTCAAGGTTGCTGGAGTGAAGTACCATCGTGTTAGCAATTTATAGTTAGATTCCTGTATCTTGGTACATCCAGAGGTACTCAGTGCCAACTGTACCACTTTCCTGCTCTGGATTGGAAAACCTTTGATTCAAATCTCTCTCCCATTTACTCAAACTTCTCATTTTATAATCTTCTGGAGGTGTTACCAAAAGAGCATATATTTTAGATATAACATATTTTCTTCGCAATATATCTCAAATCTTGTATGTGATCTACAGTATTTTTCCATCGGGCCTAAGGATACCAAGAAATGTCGTATTTGTCTTGCCTGCCAACCAGACATTTCAAATTGACCTCCCTGTCGGGTCATGGATTCTATAGATGGCCAATTATCTAAGTTCGTAAAGTGTAATACTGTCTCTGAGTCCCTGAAAGCCTCTTGCTTCTAACCCTGGTGGAAATGCTGGGTTTCCCAGAATTGGTGTCAAAGGTGAATGTTCTGTAGAGATTCTAGGGTTCCGACTTGTCTTATATCCCATTAATAATGTAGGGCCTATCGTAGGGTGTATTTTCAGTGAGGAAGGTAAGGATGTGTAACACCATATGGCTCTGCTTAATGGAATATTACTTATTTGTTGTTCAATTTTAGTCCATAATTTATACTCTGTGTGCCTACACCAATCAATAATCCTGCCTAATTGTGCTGCCTGATAATATTTATACATATCAGGGACTGCAATTCCACCCCACTCCTTCGGCATTGTCAGCAAACCTCTATTTATCCTAGGACGTCTACAGGCCCAAATAAATTTCGAGAACTCTAACCCTATTTGGCTAAAATAGGTCCTGGGGATATATATAGGTAATGCCTGGAAAAGGTACAAAAACTTAGGGACTATATTCATTTTTAAAATGTTGCATCTCCCGAACCAGGAGTGTATGCCCTTATTCCATTTTTTTAAGAGTATTTTAACTGTTGCAAGTAAAGGTCGAAAATTCATATCATAGATCTTTGTTAAATTTGAGGGAATCTGTGTCCCTAAGTAATTTAATGCTGTTGTCGTCCATCTAAACTTAAAGTTATGTTGTAGATTTTTACTTAGTTGTCCCTGCATTGCCACTCCCATCACCTCCGACTTACTATAATTTATCTTAAAACCAGACAGAGATCCGTACTGTTCTATTTCCTTCAGAAGATTTGGCAGTGATATTTGTGGGGATTCTAGAGAAAACAGCAGGTCGTCCGCATAAGCTGACACCTTATTCTCTTCTCTTCCCATTCTTATACCCACAATATCCGGATTCCGTCTGGTTCTATTCAACAAAGGCTCTAATGTCAGAGCGAATAGGAGTGGCGACAAGGGGCACCCCTGACGGGTCCCATTCGATATCGGAAATATTTTAGAGTGTACTCCATTTGCTTTAACTGTAGCTTGTGGTTTCGAGTATAGCTCAGTTATCCACTTCAGCATCCGGTTTCCAAGACCCATGTGTTTCAGTACTCCTAACATAAATGTCCAATTCACCCTATCAAAGGCTTTTTCCGCATCTGTGTTTATAAAAACACTGTTTTTTTTTTAATTGGTTTGCTTGTTGAATTAGATTTAGTACTTTAATAGTGCTATCTCTTGCTTTGCGTTTGGGAATAAATCCCACTTGATCTAGATGTACCAACTGAGACACATGGGGTTGTAATCGAATAGCCAAAGTTTTTGTAAAAATCTTTAAGTCTGTATTTAGTAGGGATATCGGCCGACTACTACAACATGTCAAGTCTTTACCCTCCTTTGGCAATATCGTAATATGTGCTCTTAGCGTGTCTGAAGTAAAGGTCGTTTTTTGTCCTATCGCATTAAATAATTTGGTCATGTGTGGACCTAATAGAGAGTAAAAACTTTTGAAGTATTGTATAGAGAAGCCATCTGGTCCGGGTGCCTTTCCATGTTTTATCATTTGTATTGCTGCAAATATTTCCTCTGATGTAATGGGTGCTTCTAATTTTCTTCGAACCGGGGATGGTAATCGAGCTAGTTGAGAGGAGACAAGATATTCATCTATAGACGAGTGAGGCAAAGAAGGAGGTGCTAGGTTATACAGTGAAGAGTAATACTCCCCAAATTCCTGTGCAATCTCTTTCGGGATCGAGATTTTTTGGTCTCCTCTTCCCTTAATATAGGGTATATATGATCGTGTTTGTTGTTCTTTCAATTTCTTTGCCAGTAATTTGCCGCACTTGTCTCCAGATTCATATGTCATCCTTCTCCATCTCTGTAATACCGCTTTTGCTTTATATCGTAGGATATCTGATATCTGTCTTCTTAAGTGTGCCAATTCATTTCCTACTCCCCTTTCTGATGTCTCTTTATGTAATATCTCTAATTCCTGAATCTTTCCCAGTAGTTCATTTATTTCCTTTTCTCTGGCCTTCTTTACTCGGGAACCATGTTTAATTAATATTCCCCGTATAACTGTTTTATGTGCTTCCCATACAATACCTGGGTCACTTTCTGCACTGTCATTTATTTGGAAGTACCATGAAATTTCTTTACTTAGGTCTGCTAGAATTTCGGGTGATTGTAATAAGCTTTCATTCAATCTCCAATTCCATTCCATAGGATGGACTGCCCCCGATAGTAAGAGTTTTATCATAACTGGGGCATGGTCTGACCAGGTTATACTACCTATTGATATATCCTGCACACTGGATAGTAATTGCTGAGGTATTAAAAAAAGATCTATCCTTGAATATAATTGATATGGATTAGAGAAATATGTGTAATCTCTCTCCCCTGTGTGCAGTATATGCCAAACATCTATCAATTGAGTTTCGTGAAGTTTCTGAAGAATACGCTTCCTTGTCCCGATAGGGACTGAGGATGAGCCACTAGAGGTATCAATTCTTGGATCTAGAGGTATATTAAGATCCCCCCTAAAATTAATTTCCCTTCTTTAAATTTAGTCCGTTTTGATAGCATTTTTTCAAGGAAATTATCTTGATTAACATTTGGAGCATAGATAGTGGCTAGAGTCACTTTTATGTTTCCTATAAATCCTTTCAGAAAAATATATCTCCCTCCTGGGTCTAAATATTTATCCAACAAAGACCATGCAATTCTATTGGATATTAGAATAGCCACACCTTTAGTTTTGGCCTCTTTGTTAGACGCAAGGTATATGTTAGGAAAGTATCTGTTTTGGAGATATGGGAATTTGCCTTCCTTGAAATGAGTTTCCTGTATCATTCCTATATCTGTTTTAGTCTGCCTCAAATCATGATGTAGCATCCTACGTTTTTCCGGAATATTGAGTTCCCTCGCATTTATAGAAGTCACCTTCAACCCTGCCATCTTCCCCAATCCCGCAGGCAAAAGGGGGGGGGGGAAATAAATAAATAAATAAGTAAAAAAAAGAAACCCCTGGGGTTAAAAGCACTAGTACCTACTTAGGTCTACCTAATTGCCTGTAGGTACCAAATATAGGGAAGTGTTTAGCGGCGGCCGGGTAGCCGAGCAGTAGGCCATGTCCCTATGGCTGTCTTGTTATTTACCATAATTTTAATAATTTCGCCCTTATCTCCTCCTTCTCCCTCCCCCTCCATTTTCCTACATATTCCAATAGCATACACAAAGGTTGTTTATATAAGAGATCTCCAGCCTTTTTCATAACACATTTGTACATTGAAACACATCTCAATTTCTAACTTTTGCTTCACCATTTACTTCATGGAAGGGATGCTTACTAAAATAAATGACTATATATTATCCACCTGTCTATGGGACTCCAAGATTATAACATTTATATATTCAATTATTAATGTGTGTAGAGGATTTTCCCCAGCCCATCTTTGTTTCAGATCAATAATTACAAAATAATATTAGGCTAATAACTTTGGAATATTCCACTTTGTATCCATTTCTCATCTACTCCGTGTTAAGTACATTAAATACAATTACCCATATCCCCTCCTTTCTCTCCCTCCCCTCCCTCCCTCTTCAAATATCATATTACAATCATATTACCCTATCACATAGCATACTCATAATGCCACTCCTGGTCCTTCCTCCCTCCCTCACCCATCCTATCTACCCATACACTGCTCCCTCCCTCCCTTCCTCTAATTGTCAATTTCTTCTGGTTATTCCCCTTGTTTCTGTGATTCCTGTGGTTTCCTAATTACCATATTTACATCTGTTATAGACCCATTATAAACCCCTTTTCTAATATTATCACTCTCTCTTTGTCACCATTGAAACGTGCACTTATCCCCTTGTGTACCCCTTAAGCTCCCTAAATCCAGTGTGGCTTGAGATATCAGAATAGTTATTTAATATATAACAGGAGTAGTGTTGAGCGAACCCGAACTGTAAAGTTCGGGTCCGTACCGAACTTTAGCTTTTTCCCGAACCCGGACTTTGCGCAAAAGTCCGGGTTCGGGTTCGGGTTCGGCAATCTAATTACGCATTTAGAAATGCTTCAGGGGCCAGCCAATCACCTTTTGATTAGCTGGTGTGCCCTTAGAGGCCATCATAGCCATGCCTACTAATGGCATGGCTGTGATTGGTCAGTGCAACATGTGACCCAGCTTCTATATAAGCTAGAGGCACACAGCACACACGTCACTCTGCTTCAGAATAGATAGGGAGAGGATCTAGTCTGCTGCTGCTGCTTTTAGGGAGAGATAGAAAAATAGATGAGGTAGTCCTGATTCTACAATCTGAGGGAAAAGATAGAGAGACAGTGTAGTGTAGGGCCAGGTTCCTGTTGGTGATCTCAGGGAGAGAGAATATTATATAGGAGTCCAGATTCAGAGATTAAAATCAGCGATCTGCATAGGTTTACCTGTTTGTGTTGCAGTGCAGTCTTTTTACACTGCCATGAGCCCAGTGTCAGAGAAAATCTAACTTTTAGGCGGAAAAAAAAGGCACTTTATTGTGCTCTTTTCCAAAAGACCCATAGGGCAAAAAAAAAAAAATTTGCATTTTATTTTACTCGTGCAAAAAAAGACCCGTTTAGGGCAAAAAAAAATAAAAAAAAATTGCCCTTTAATGTACGATTGCAAAAAGAGCCATTCAGGGCCACAAAAAATAGTTTGCAGTGTGTTATACATATGTGGAGGTGTGTGAAATAAACAATTTCTACATAGTTTTCTCCTACTGTGCTATACTAAAAAAAAAAAATTTTTTTAATAGCATTTTCTGCAGTTCTGTAGCTGTGCGATTCAGTGGTTACGTACTGTGGGTGTGTTCTGCTCTTCCAAAAAACGCCGTTTAGGGGCACAAAAAATAGTTTGCAGTGTGTTATACATATTTGGAGGTGTGTGAAATAAACAATTTCTAAATAGTTTTCTTCTACTGTGCTATACTAAAAAAACAACATTTTTTTTTGAATAGCATTTTCTGCAGTTCTGTAGCTGTGCGATTCAGCGGTTACGTACTGTGGGTGTGTTCTGCTCTTCCAAAAAACGCCGTTTAGGGGCACAAAAAATAGTTTGCAGTGTGTTATACATATTTGGAGGTGTGTGAAATAAACAATTTCTAAATAATTTTCTTCTACTGTGCTATACTAAAAAAACAACATTTTTTTTGAATAGCATTTTCTGCAGTTCTGTAGCTGTGCGATTCAGCGGTTACGTACTGTGGGTGTGTTCTGCTCTTCCAAAAAACGCCGTTTAGGGGCACAAAAAATAGTTTGCAGTGTGTTATACATATTTGGAGGTGTGTGAAATAAACAATTTCTAAATAGTTTTCTTCTACTGTGCTATACTAAAAAAACTAATTTTTTTTTAATAGCATTTTCTGCAGTTCTGTAGCTATGCGATTCAGCGGTTACGTACTGTGGGTGTGTTCTGCTCTTCCAAAAAACGCCGTTTAGGGGCACAAAAAATAGTTTGCAGTGTGTTATACATATTTGGAGGTGTGTGAAATAAACAATTTCTAAATAGTTTTCTTCTACTGTGCTATACTAAAAAAATAACATTTTTTTAATAGCATTTTCTGCAGTTCTGTAGCTGTGCGATTCAGCGGTTACGTACTGTGGGTGTGTTCTGCTCTTCCAAAAAATGCAGTTTAGGGGCACAAAAAATAGTTTGCAGTGTGTTATACATATTTGGAGGTGTGTGAAATAAACAATTTCTAAATAGTTTTCTTCTACTGTGCTTTACTAAAAAAACAAAATTTTTTTTGAATAGCATTTTCTGCAGGTCTGTAGCTGTGCGATTCAGCGGTTACGTACTGTGGGTGTGTTCTGCTCTTCCAAAAAACGCTGTTTAGGGGCACAAAAAATTGTTTGCAGTGTGTTATACATATTTGGAGGTGTGTGAAATAAACAATTTCTAAATAGTTTCCTTCTACTGTGCTATACTAAAAAAACAACATTTTTTTTGAATAGCATTTTCTGCAGTTCTGTAGCTGTGCGATTCAGCAGTTACGTACTGTGGGTGTGTTCTGCTCTTCCAAAAAACGCCGTTTAGGAGCACAAAAAATTGTTTGCAGTGTGTTATACATATTTGGAGGTGTGTGAAATAAACAATTTCTAAATAGTTTTCTTCTACTGTGCTATACTAAAAAAACAACATTTTTTTTGAATAGTATGTTCTGCAGTTCTGTAGCTGTGCGATTCAGCAGTTACGTACTGTGGGTGTGTTCTGCTCTTCCAAAAAACGCCGTTTAGGGGCTCAAAAAATAGTTTGCAGTGTGTTATACATATTTGGAGGTGTGTGAAATAAACAATTTCTAAATAATTTTCTTCTACTGTGCTATACTAAAAAAACAACATTTTTTTTGAATAGCATTTTCTGCAGTTCTGTAGCTGTGCGATTCAGCGGTTACGTACTGTGGGTGTGTTCTGCTCTTCCAAAAAACGCCGTTTAGGGGCACAAAAAATAGTTTGCAGTGTGTTATACATATTTGGAGGTGTGTGAAATAAACAATTTCTAAACAGTTTTCTTCTACTGTGCTATACTAAAAAAACAAATTTTTTTTGAATAGCATTTTCTGCAGTTCTGTAGCTATGCGATTCAGCGGTTACGTACTGTGGGTGTGTTCTGCTCTTCCAAAAAACGCCGTTTAGGGGCACAAAAAATAGTTTGCAGTGTGTTATACATATTTGGAGGTGTGTGAAATAAACAATTTCTAAATAGTTTTCTTCTACTGTGCTATACTAAAAAAACAACATTTTTTTAATAGCATTTTCTGCAGTTCTGTAGCTGTGCGATTCAGCGGTTACGTACTGTGGGTGTGTTCTGCTCTTCCAAAAAATGCAGTTTAGGGGCACAAAAAATAGTTTGCAGTGTGTTATACATATTTGGAGGTGTGTGAAATAAACAATTTCTAAATAGTTTTCTTCTACTGTGCTTTACTAAAAAAACAAAATTTTTTTTGAATAGCATTTTCTGCAGGTCTGTAGCTGTGCGATTCAGCGGTTACGTACTGTGGGTGTGTTCTGCTCTTCCAAAAAACGCCGTTTAGGGGCACAAAAAATTGTTTGCAGTGTGTTATACATATTTGGAGGTGTGTGAAATAAACAATTTCTAAATAGTTTCCTTCTACTGTGCTATACTAAAAAAACAACATTTTTTTTGAATAGCATTTTCTGCAGTTCTGTAGCTGTGCGATTCAGCAGTTACGTACTGTGGGTGTGTTCTGCTCTTCCAAAAAACGCCGTTTAGGAGCACAAAAAATTGTTTGCAGTGTGTTATACATATTTGGAGGTGTGTGAAATAAACAATTTCTAAATAGTTTTCTTCTACTGTGCTATACTAAAAAAACAACATTTTTTTTGAATAGTATGTTCTGCAGTTCTGTAGCTGTGCGATTCAGCAGTTACGTACTGTGGGTGTGTTCTGCTCTTCCAAAAAATGCCGTTTAGGGGCACAAAAAATAGTTTGCAGTGTGTTATACATATTTGGAGGTGTGTGAAATAAACAATTTCTAAATAGTTTTCTTCTACTGTGCTATACTAAAAAAACAACATTTTTTTTAATAGCATTTTCTGCAGTTCTGTAGCTGTGCGATTCAGCGGTTACGTACTGTGGGTGTGTTCTGCTCTTCCAAAAAATGCAGTTTAGGGGCACAAAAAATAGTTTGCAGTGTGTTATACATATTTGGAGGTGTGTGAAATAAACAATTTCTAAATAGTTTTCTTCTACTGTGCTTTACTAAAAAAACAAAATTTTTTTTGAATAGCATTTTCTGCAGGTCTGTAGCTGTGCGATTCAGCGGTTACGTACTGTGGGTGTGTTCTGCTCTTCCAAAAAACGCCGTTTAGGGGCACAAAAAATTGTTTGCAGTGTGTTATACATATTTGGAGGTGTGTGAAATAAACAATTTCTAAATAGTTTCCTTCTACTGTGCTATACTAAAAAAACAACATTTTTTTTGAATAGCATTTTCTGCAGTTCTGTAGCTGTGCGATTTAGCAGTTACGTACTGTGGGTGTGTTCTGCTCTTCCAAAAAATGCAGTTTAGGGGCACAAAAAATAGTTTGCAGTGTGTTATACATATTTGGAGGTGTGTGAAATAAACAATTTCTAAATAGTTTTCTTCTACTGTGGTTTACTAAAAAAACAAAATTTTTTTTGAATAGCATTTTCTGCAGGTCTGTAGCTGTGCGATTCAGCGGTTACGTACTGTGGGTGTGTTCTGCTCTTCCAAAAAACGCCGTTTAGGGGCACAAAAAATTGTTTGCAGTGTGTTATACATATTTGGAGGTGTGTGAAATAAACAATTTCTAAATAGTTTCCTTCTACTGTGCTATACTAAAAAAACAACATTTTTTTTGAATAGCATTCTTCTGCAGTTCTGTAGCTGTGCGATTCAGCAGTTACGTACTGTGTGTGTGTTCTGCTCTTCCAAAAAACGCAGTTTAGGAGCACAAAAAATTGTTTGCAGTGTGTTATACATATTTGGAGGTGTGTGAAATAAACAATTTCTAAATAGTTTTCTTCTACTGTGCTATACTAAAAAAACAAAATTTTTTTTGAATAGCATTTTCTGCAGTTCTGTAGCTGTGCGATTCAGCAGTTACGTACTGTGGGTGTGTTCTGCTCTTCCAAAAAACGCCGTTTAGGAGCACAAAAAATTGTTTGCAGTGTGTTATACATATTTGGAGGTGTGTGAAATAAACAATTTCTAAATAGTTTTCTTCTACTGTGCTATACTAAAAAAACAACATTTTTTTTGAATAGTATGTTCTGCAGTTCTGTAGCTGTGCGATTCAGCAGTTACGTACTGTGGGTGTGTTCTGCTCTTCCAAAAAACGCCGTTTAGGGGCACAAAAAATAGTTTGCAGTGTGTTATACATATTTGGAGGTGTGTGAAATAAACAATTTCTAAATAGTTTTCTTCTACTGTGCTATACTAAAAAAACAACATTTTTTTAATAGCATTTTCTGCAGTTCTGTAGCTGTGCGATTCAGCGGTTACGTACTGTGGGTGTGTTCTGCTCTTCCAAAAAATGCAGTTTAGGGGCACAAAAAATAGTTTGCAGTGTGTTATACATATTTGGAGGTGTGTGAAATAAACAATTTCTAAATAGTTTTCTTCTACTGTGCTTTACTAAAAAAACAAAATTTTTTTTGAATAGCATTTTCTGCAGGTCTGTAGCTGTGCGATTCAGCGGTTACGTACTGTGGGTGTGTTCTGCTCTTCCAAAAAACGCCGTTTAGGGGCACAAAAAATTGTTTGCAGTGTGTTATACATATTTGGAGGTGTGTGAAATAAACAATTTCTAAATAGTTTCCTTCTACTGTGCTATACTAAAAAAACAACTTTTTTTTGAATAGCATTTTCTGCAGTTCTGTAGCTGTGCGATTCAGCAGTTACGTACTGTGTGTGTGTTCTGCTCTTCCAAAAAACGCCGTTTAGGAGCACAAAAAATTGTTTGCAGTGTGTTATACATATTTGGAGGTGTGTGAAATAAACAATTTCTAAATAGTTTTCTTCTACTGTGCTATACTAAAAAAACAACATTTTTTTTGAATAGTATGTTCTGCAGTTCTGTAGCTGTGCGATTCAGCAGTTACGTACTGTGGGTGTGTTCTGCTCTTCCAAAAAACGCCGTTTAGGGGCACAAAAAATAGTTTGCAGTGTGTTATACATATTTGGAGGTGTGTGAAATAAACAATTTCTAAATAGTTTTCTTCTACTGTGCTATACTAAAAAAAAAACATTTTTTTTGAATAGCATTTTCTGCAGTTCTGTAGCTGTGCGATTCAGCGGTTACATACTGTGGGTGTGTTCTGCTCTTCCAAAAACACCCATTTAGGGCAACATCCTAAATTTGGAAAATATGAGGAGAAGGTCAAAGGGACGTGGTGGCCCCGGTCGTGGTGATGCTGGTGGAGCTCCTGTTGCAGGGAGAGGACATGGTGGATCTGTGCCAGATACACGCACAAGTGAAACACCTTCCTCAGGTGCGAGTAGGCGACCGAGCCTGCGGAGGTATTTTGTCGCGCCTAATGAGGCTGTACGAATGTTTAGGCCAGGACAAGTACAGGCGATAGTAGATTGGGTTGCTGACAGTGCCTCGGGTTCCTTCACATTGTCTCCCACCCACTCTTCTGATGAAAGATCAGAGTTGGCACCTGAAACCCATGTCCATCAGTCTTTCACCTCACCCCCTTGCAAATCAGCCAAGCAGTCTGAGCCCCAAATCATGCAGCAGTCTCTTCTGCTTTTCGATGACTCTGTTAGCAGGGTTTCCCAGGGCCATCCACCTAGCCCTGCCCCAGAAGTGGAAGAGATTGAGTGCACCGATGCCCAACCACTTATGTTTCATGATGAGTACATGGGAGGACCATCGCAGTACGTCTCGGATGATGACGAAACACAGGTGCCAACTGCTGCTGCTTTTGCAATTGTGCAGACATACAAGGAGGGCAGGGGTGAAGACTGGGTGGAAGATGATGTGGAGGACGATGAGGTCCTCGACCCCACATGGAATGAATGTTATGCAGGTGACCAGTGTAGTTTGGAGGAAGAGGCGGTGGTCGCACAGAGCCACCAGCACAGCAGAAGAGGGAGCAGGGTGCAAAAGCGGAGCGTCCGTCCCCTAGACAGTATGTCTGCTACTGCCCAATGCAGCAAGGGACCGAGCACACCAAAGCCAGGTCCAAGGAGTTCCCTAGCATGGCAGTTCTTCACACAATGTGCTGATGACAAGACACAAGTGGTTTGCAGGCTGTGCAATCAGAAGCTGAAGCGAGGCATAAACGTTCTCAACCTGAGCACAACCTGCATGACCAGGCATCTAAGTGCAAAGCACGAACTGCAGTGGAGTAGACACCTCAAAAACCAAGAAAGGTCTCTGGCTCCTCCTGCTTCATCTTCTGCTGCAGTCTCGGCCTCTTCATCCACCTCTGTAGTGACAGTGGCACCTGCCACCCCGCAAACAGAGGATCTGCCAGCAACACTACCACCTGGGTCACCAACCATCTCCACAATGTCCCATGGAAGCGTTCAGCTCTCTATCTCCCAAACATTGGAGCGGAAGAGGAAGTACCCCCCTAGCCACCCGTGATCCCTGGCCCTGAATGCCAGCATTTCAAAACTCCTGGCCTTTGAAATGCTGTCATTCCGTATGGTGGAGACGCACAGTTTTAAAAGCCTGATGGCATTGGCTGTCTCACAGTACGTCGTGCCCAGCCGCCACTCTTTTTCCAGGCGAGCCATCCCTTCCCTGCACAACCAAGTGGGGGACAAAATCAGGTGTGCACTGCGCAACGCCATCTGTGGCAAGGTCCACCTAACTACGGATGCGTGGACCAGTAAGCACGGTCAGGGACGTTATATCTCCCTAACAGCACACTGGGTAAATGCAGTGGCGGCTGGGCCTGAGGCAGATAGCAGTTTGGCGCATGTCCTTCCACCACCGAGGATTGCAGGGTGCTTCAGTTTGCCTCCTGTTGCTAACTCCTCCTACTCCGCTTCCTCATCCTCTACCGCCTCCTCATCCGGTCAGCGTAACACCTTCACCACCAACTTCAGCACAGCCAGGGGTAAACGACAGCAGGCAGTTTTAAAACTTTCCTGTTTGGGGGAAAAACCCCACACCGCGCAGGAGTTGTGGAGTGACATGGAACAACAGACCAATGAGTGGTTGCTGTCAGTGAGCCTCAAGCCCGGCCTGGTGGTGTGCGATAATGGGCGAAATCTCGTAGCAGCTCTGGGCCTAGCCGGTTTGACGCACATCCCTTGCCTGGCGCATGTGCTGAACTTGGTGGTCCAGAGGTTCCTTAAAAATTACCCCAATATGCCAGAGCTGCTGCAGAAAGTGCGGGCTGTGTGTGCGCACTTTCGGCGTTCTCACCCTGCTGCTGCTCGCCTGTCAGCGCTGCAGCGTAACTTCGGCCTTCCCCCTTACCGCCTCATATGTGACGTGCCCACAAGGTGGAACTCCACCTTGCACATGCTGGCCAGACTGTGCGAGCAGCAGCAGGCGATAGTGGAGTTTCAGCTGCAGCAATCACGCGTGAGTCGCTTTGCGGAACAGCACCACTTCACCACCAATAACTGGGCCTCCATGCGAGACCTGTGTGCCTTGTTGCGCTGTTTCCAGTACTCCACCAACATGTCCAGTGCCAATGACGCCATACTTAGCGTTACTATCCCAGTTCTATGCCTCCTTGAAAAAACGCTTCGGGCGATGATGGAAGAGGATGTGGCACAGGAGGATGAGGAGGAGGAGGAGGAAGCGGGATCATTTCAAAGGCTTTCAGGGCAGTCTTTCACAAGTGGCTACGAGGGTGGGTTCCTGCACCAACAAACGCCAGGTACACAATTGTCCGGCAGAAAGGGCACAGTTCTGGAGGATGACAAGGTGGAGGAGGAGATGGAGGAGGAGGAGGAGGAGGAGGAGCCATTTTCACAGCAGGGTGGCACCCAGACCAGCTCGTGGCCATCACTGGTGCGTGGCTGGGGGGATACAGAGGACACAGACGATACACCTCCCACAGAGGACAGCTTTTCTTTGCCTCTGGGCAGCCTGGCACACATGAGCGATTACACGCTGCAGTGTTTCCGCAATGACCGCCGAGTTGCCCACATTTTAACTGGTGCTGATTACTGGGTGGCCACCCTGCTGGATCCCCGTTACAAGGACAACGTACCGTCCTTGATTCCCTCACTGGAGCGGGATCGTAAGATGCGTGAGTACAAGCGCACGCTGGTAGACGCGCTGCTGGTGGCATTCTCACCTGACAGCGGGCGTACGGTGGAAGCACAAGGCGAAGGCAGAGGAGGAGGAAGAGGTCGCCAACGCAGCCGGGGCACCGGCAGCACCTCAGAAGGCAGGGTTAGCATGGCTGAAATGTGGAAAAGCTTTGTCAGCACGCCACAACAACCAGCACCACCAGCTGAGATGGAACGTCTTAGCAGGAGGCAGCATTTCACCAACATGGTTGAGCAGTATGTGTCCACAGGCCTACACGTACTGGATGACGGGTCTGCCCCCTTTAACTTCTGGGTCTCCAAATTGGGCACATGGCCTGAGCTTGCCCTTTATGCCTTGGAGGTGCTGGCCTGCCCTGCAGCCAGTGTATTATCTGAACGTGTATTTAGCACGGCAGGGGGCGTTATCACAGACAAGCGCAGCCGCCTGTCCAGAGCCAATGTGGACAAGCTCACGTTCATTAAAATGAACCAGGCGGGGCGTGTCCTGGACATGGAGCTGTGAGGACGTGTCTGTTCCCAGCTCCGCATCCACCGCAGCACAGATCACAGCATACCGGAGAATCCGAGCCTGAAAACGGCTCAGGATATGTCCCAACGTCGGCGGAACACAAACCAGGACCCGGGGGCTAATAAATCCAAACAGGGGCAGCTGGATTCGTACCTGTACGGGACCCGAGGGAAGGCGACCGAGAAACCTAAGATGGCGCCGGCCGGGAAGTCAGCTAAGCCTCATGCAGCACCACAGACGCAGCCTGTGCAGCCAGCAGCATCCCCTGCATCCCCACGGCTATCCCCTGAAATGGTGAGTGACTCTGCACCCCCAGCATCCCCGGGATCCACAGCTTCCAAGGCAGGGGGATCAGACATAGCTGACTTCATGGAAGATGGGGACATTAAAAGACACATCTGGTCACTCCCCACAAGAGAAGATCTGGAAAGGTTCACTTCCAGGGTGGAAAAGGCCTTTAAGGAAGATATAGCTCAGCTTAAAGAAGACACAACACACCTGGGTAACAGGGTGGAGACACTGGAGCAAAGACTAGATGAAACCCTTCCCACCATATCAGAGCTCCAAATGCGATGCACAGCCCAGGACCACAAACTAGATGCACTATTGTCGCAACTTGACGATTTTGAAAATCGCAGCAGGCGTGCGAACATCCGCATACGTGGACTACCTGAAGCTACGGCCCCCAAAGATATAATCCCCTCTCTGGTTGGGATATTCAGAGAAATACTGGATCTCCCTAATACAGTACCCGTCGAGATCGACCGGGCTCACCGAGCCCTGAAACCCCCCTCGCAAAATGCTGATAACCCCAGAGACATTATATGCAAATTGCACAAATACACCCTTAAAGATCGCATCATGCAAAAGATGCGCAATAGACCCTTTTTTGACTTTGACGGTGCCCACCTCTTCTTCTACCAGGACATTTCAAGACGCACCCTCATGCAACGTAGAGCCCTAAAACCAGTACTGGCGGCTCTACAAGACGCAGGCCTGCCCTACCGCTGGGGTTTCCCATTTTATCTACAAGCGACTAAAGATGACCGCACGGTAACCTTGCGCACAAAGGATGACCTCCCACACTTCCTTTCGGTGCTCGCTCTGGGCTTGGTGGACTTTCCGGACTGGCGCGGAGACGGCGAGATGATGGGACTCTCAGCCACTAGACCCCCCCAACCCTGGATGCAGATGCCGCAAAGGCGCAACAGGAGACGCAGTCACAACCGCCAAGGGAGAGATGCATTGCCTGACCACTCGGCCTCGAGAGGCTGATGTCCCAAGCTAGAGCCGACGCCGCCAATCATCCTGCCAGCTAACCTGGAACTATCTTACTCCCCAACAACACCCACCTTCCGGGCATGACAGGGGCTGAACATTGGTGCTGAACATTCCCCCCCTCATCAGGAACTATTCTACAATGCCTGCAGGACTGCCCGAAGTTCCTGACAAGAGCCCGTGAGGGGAACATTTTCATCAGGCTTAATCTCTATCCCTAGGGCCCTAGCACACCCCCCCATGGCCTGTACCTCATAGGCAGCACTTACCCGACTCCACGAAACCCCCTCTTACATGGGCACTCACGCCCAGATACCCGGTACTTCAGGACACCCTTCCAGAGGTGGTTGCGGAGCGGACCCCCCCCTTCTGTTTGTTTTTGTTTTCCGTACTTACCTCCATGCTGGCCCACGACCCCCCAGTAGGCCCCCCACATACGGGTATTGATCCCATTTGGGATAACAGGCCCAGGCCAGGTGGGTCCCCCATGCTGGGGGCACTCCCGGGCCTCGACCTGCAGTTTTTTCCAACAGTTAGTTGGTTTTTTGTAACAGTTTTTTTTAACACTGTACTTCTTGATGTTAACCTCTCTCTTCTTCCTTCCCACCCTCTCCCTTTTTCTCTTGTTCTCTCTCTCGCCTTTCCCTCAGTTGGAATCCGTGTAAACCACCGCAGCTCGCGCCGGGCCGCACCGCCAAGGGAAAAGATAACACACTGTACGACGACTCCATGGCAGAGGTTAAGGTAATCTCATACAATGTCCGTGGCCTTTGCTCCCCCAACAAACGTAGCAAACTGTGGTGGGAATTGAAGAAGATGAGGGCCCAGATAGTTCTCTTGCAGGAGACGCACTTCACCCATCAATCAGTTCCCAAACTGCCCACTCACCTCTATAACCAGTGGTTTGTAAGCACATCGCCAACTAGCAAATCCAGAGGCACAGCGATTGCTGTCCACAAACACTGCCCCCTACAACCCGGAGGTACCCTTATAGACCCTCAAGGAAGGTATGTTTTCTTAAAAGGTACCATCGCAGGTACGAAATACACTTTTGCCACCATCTATGCCCCTAACTCAAACCAACTGACCTTTTTGGATAAAGTAATGGAACGCCTGGCGGAATTCAAGGAAGGCCTACTAGTCCTGGGTGGCGACTTTAATATCAGCCCCGACCCCCTACTAGATACATCACACGGGCGGCCCTCACACACAAACGCCTTCCTCAGGCACTTCCGAAAGTCTCTCCAAACTGCGGGTCTGGTAGATAGCTGGAGGATACTCCATCCTAAAGATAGGGACTACAGCTACTACTCCAAGGTCCACGACGTTTACACCAGAATAGACATGTTATATATTGATCGGCCCTCTTTGGAACTGCTGCAGCGGTCGTCCATCGGTAATATAACAATATCTGATCATGCCCCGATTATTCTCACTCTCGACTTGCCCTCAGGTGCCCACAGGACCTGGACATGGCGACTTAACGAAAATCTGTTGGACGACCCTGTAGTAGAGTCGAGGTTAGCAGAAACTTTGCAACACTATTTCCTAGAAAATACCACTGCAGACCTGCAAGAGGGAACAATATGGGAATGCCACAAGGCAGTCGTAAGGGGAGCGCTGATTGTCCTGGGCACCAAAATCAAGCGGGAACGACAGGCCGATTTCGATAGAGTACTTACCGCACTCCAGCAGGCGGAACTTAAGCACAAACATAACAGCGACCTCGAGACCCTTAAAAAATTGACAGAGCTTAGGGACATATTTTCGCGTCTACTGGAAAGACAGGCACAGAAGCAGTTAAGGTACTTGTCACACAAATATTACGAACAGGGTAATAAGTGTGGCCGCATGTTAGCAAGAGCACTACGGAAAAAAAGAGCCCAAACACAAGTACAGAAACTTTGCTCTCCCTCGGGAGACTTGGTGTACAAATCTTCCCAAATTGCTGCAGGGTTCCATGACTATTACGCAACCTTATACAACCTAAACGCTGACGTGGCCCCGACCGACAATGCGGCCAAAGCAAGTACAATACATGAATACTTACATACTAATGGGTTGCCTCCCCTGACCATAGACCGACAAACTGAACTAGATACCCCCATAACCGTTGAAGAAATAGTATCCACAATAAAGGCACTCCCCAACGGCAAAAGCCCAGGCCCGGATGGCTACACTAAGGCGTACTATAAAAAATTCTCCCAGATACTGGCTGGCCAGATGTGCAAATATTTCAATTCCCTGACAAAGGGCAACTGCATCCCCCCAGAAGCCCTGTTAGCGCATATATCGGTTATACCAAAAGAAGGGAAAGACCCAACCACCCCACAAAGCTATCGTCCCATATCATTACTAAACACTGACGTAAAAATACTGGCAAAGATTCTGGCGAACCGATTAAAACTCCTTATACCCCAAGTGGTCCACTTAGACCAAACGGGATTTATCACAGGAAGAGAAGCCAGGGACAACTCCATACGAGCGATCCACCTCATTCACTGGGCCAGGAAACAGGCAAACCTCCCCCCCTACTTAATTCTCTCCACGGATGCCGAGAAAGCATTTGACCGCATAGATTGGTCCTACCTGCGTTCGGTTCTCACTGCATGGGGTTTGGGCTCCAACATGTTACATTGGATACAGGCCCTGTACACAAAACCTAGCGCACAGGTCAAAGTAAACGGCATGCTCTCATCCACATTCCCGATTAGGAATGGCACGAGACAGTGGTGCCCGCTGTCGCCCCTCCTCTTCGCACTAGCATTGGAGCCTTTGCTACGTAGAGTGAGAATGAACCCAGACATAACGAGCCTGACGGTAGGGAAGGTAGAGCATAAACTTTCTGCATATGCAGATGATGTATTATTCCACCTGACAAACCCCCTGACCTCACTACCCGCCCTGTTGAAAGAGCTCCAACACTTCGGGACGATTACGAATTTCAAAATTAATTATTCAAAGTCTGAAATTTTGCCCATACAACTGCCCCCGAACATGACTGACATACTGAAGACAAAATTTCCCTTTACATGGGCCAAGAATTCTCTTCGCTACCTAGGCATACAATTGACTGAAAGCTTTGACACGCTATACACGATGTACTACCCCAAGTTGATATCGGAGGTTAAACAAGACTTGCTACACTGGACGAAAACCGCATTCACATGGCTAGGGAGAGTAAATGTGATAAAAATGAATGTTTTACCCAGAATCCTGTTCTATATGCAAATGCTCCCTATATTCCTACCCAAAACCTTCTTTAACCACATATCCCACATGCTCACTAAGTTCATATGGAACTCCCAGAAATTGCGTATAGCTATGGGGGTTCTGAGACGCCCGAGGCGCTCCGGTGGCTTGGGGGTCCCGGACCTACAGAGGTACTACCAGGCTATAATTCTCCAAAGATTGCTTAATTGGCGATTTCATGACCAAACCAAACTTTGGGTCACAATGGAGAAGTATATGGCAGGAAGGAACCTAGCCTATGCACCCTGGCTCCTGAGGGAGCACAGGGGGCTATCGGATAACACATCCCCTCTGACACTTCTGACACTCAGGGCTTGGGACAAACTTAACCGAACGAGAAGCTTAGCCCCCCCTATGTCACCTTTGGCCCCACTGGGAGGGTTCCTTTGGTTCCCCCCTGGGGAAAACGCAGATTTCTTTGGTACATGGGTCGACGATAGGAATGCTAGTTGTGGGAAACTACTGCGGAACGGCAAACTGATACCCTACGACTCCTTGACAGACAGAACGGGGAAACCACAACTGAACTTCTGGAAATATAGACAGTTGCACCACTTTTTCGGGATAAACAGTAGCTCGATGAGAGACCTCACGACACTCACACCTTTCGAGGGCCTGTTCGTAGCGAACGAGCCGGTCCCGCGGATGGTGTCGGAACTGTATCAACTGTTGGGGCCCTCGGCCCCCAAACCCGCCTGCATACGGCTATGGGAAAGAGAACTGGGGCAGGAACTCACGAGTTCCCAATTGTCATACCTGTATCAGATGACACACTGTAGCTCTGCAGACTCCAAAATGCAAGAAACAAATTACAAATTGTTATCACGCTGGTACAGAGTGCCAGCAGACTTGGCGAGAATGTACCCCAATAGCTCCGACCGGTGCTGGCGGGGATGCGGAGGCCGGGGAACCCTCCTACACATATGGTGGGACTGCCCCATGATCACTCCGTACTGGGAGGATATTCAACATCAGATTAAGGAAGTCCTGGGAGTAGATATCCCCCTCTCTCCGGTCCACTTTCTCTTGCACGTCCCTTCCATGCCCATGAGTCGTTACAAAAGAAACGCACTCCCTCACCTACTAGACGCCGCTAGACGGCTACTTCCTATTCTCTGGAAGACAACGCAGATACCAAATAGGGAGGAATGGATATGCAGGACGAATCAGATCAGGGTAGCGGAGGAATGGATTGCAACCTGTAGGGGCACTAGAGAGAAACACACGGCCAGGTGGGCTCTCTGGACACAATCACGTCCCCTCCAGTCTGGATGAATCTCTTCTACGAATAGCAGATCCGGCTATGGGTCATGGTGGGACGATAAAGAATACCTGATGCTAACCCATCAAGGGGGGAGACATGGGCCACGGACAGTGAACCACTGTACGGTGGTCCCTGCTTTTTCCACCACATGACGAACGAGCGGCTAGCGGTCCGGTGCGGGCAAGGTAGACCCTATGGGCGCAAAAAGGTGAGACACTGAATTCCCCCCTTCTCCCCATTTTCTATCCCAGTCCCCCCCCCCTCCTTTCCTGAGTCCACTCTAATGACGGAACCTGAGGTCCTTATCCCCTTGTCTCGGTCAACTTCTATTTTCTTTCCCCCCACTGTAATTTTTCTATCTCTTTTCTATGGTTGTCTATTACAATGATTAGGGCGGATGAGACTGATAGTAGCAGTCCGTAAACAGTTGTGGTGTCTGCTCGTGGTGTGGCCGGGCCTGTGTGCATGAGTGCCCTGGACAGTGGCACCGATGATGTGCAGTTGCGTGGTGGGGGTGGGGGGGAGTTGCGGACCCGGGCGGGGCGCCGGGGGAGGTTTGATGGAGGCCCTAAAGGGCCCCCCTCGCTCGGTGTGGCGTTCGGGGAAGGTCATCCCTGGGGTTGGCTGCCGCGGCTCCCCCCGCCCCCCCCCCCCTAAATATGTAGCCGGCTCGGGCCGTCCCGCGGGCGGACGCTAACTTTTCAGGAGCAACAATTCCTTGAGCCATGACTGCTCCATCTGCAAAGAACACCCTCGCATTGTCTTGTTATACAGATAATAGTTGTTGTTGATATGAAAATACTACCTTATTGCTGTGTTACGCTTGACACAAATAAAATACTATTTACAAAAAAAAATGAACCAGGCATGGATCCCACAGGACTTGTCCGTACCTTGTGCAGAATAGACATGTATACCGGTGTTGTGACAAAAACTGTCCGGCCATCGGATTGTGTCCGGCCCATACTGCGAAGGCGCAGCGCTTGCGCAGTACAGAGGACAAGGAGATTCACAAAATCTCCGAAGATGAATGGCGCCTGCGCTGTGAGTGCAGGTTCAAGCCCCACCATCCAAGTGGACATACGGTAGCACATAGTAACAGGACCCCTCACGGGCTCGGTTCGATCGCCACGCTTCGGGCACGGCCTCACTTGGCTCGGCTTGAACCACGGATGGTGTGGCCTTCACCTGAACTCACCACGCAGGCGCCATTCGTCTTGGGAGATTTTCGAAATCCCCTTGTCCTACATACTGAGCAAGCGCAGTACAGGGTGGACACTATTTGACGGGGGACAAAATTCGACACATCACCGGCCTTAC
This sequence comes from Rana muscosa, assembly GCA_029206835.1. Taxonomy (NCBI): domain Eukaryota; kingdom Metazoa; phylum Chordata; class Amphibia; order Anura; family Ranidae; genus Rana; species Rana muscosa. The sequence continues at coordinate 1,015,211,629 of CM055116.1, forward strand.
CCAGCCATTGTTGTATTTTTGAACTAGTGTTGGCTACCTCGTCCTCCTCCACCGCCGCTTCCACCTACACAGCCACATCCACCGCCACCTCAACCTCCTACTCCATATGGACCTCGTCCTCCTAGGTCAAGATTATAATTTTTATTTTATTTTTTTGTAGCGCACAGATCCTTTCCCCCTTACCTGCCTTTATGTTGTTGGCTCCTCGCAGGAGGGAGAAAGGCACACCGCACTACCAGCCCGTACCCTCCTATATAAAGAGGTTGAGCGGTGTACTTGACGGGCCGTGTCCACAGTCGGAGTCAAAACTCCTCCAGAGGATGATTCTCACCTCTACTGTAGGTAGAGGCAAGTCCTTTAATTCCCAGTAAAGTCAATGTCCACACCAGCTGAAATTACAACTCTTATTCTCTCATGGCGAAATAAACTCTACTCGGATAGAAAAGGTTAGAGCAAAGAAACAGGACAGCTTAAGGTGTGGAGGAGGTCCAGGCACAAACGTAGCACATTCACTTCACTGCTTAGGTTTCTCAAACAGTTTTAGGTGCACGGTCTCTGCCACAGACCTTGAGGTTGGTCTCTGCCACAGACCGGGTGTACAAGGCCCCTGCCACGGACCTGGAGAACTTTGGTCTCTGCCACAGACCAGGGTGTATAAGGCCCCTGCCACGGGCCGGGTGAATAAGGCCTCTGATACAGTCAAGATGACCTTGAGCTTCTCCTTCTACGAACCTAGCCCATATCAAGGGGAAGACATCTCTCCAGGGAGTCAACAGACCCTTCTTTCACCGTGACTCCCGCATCGGTCCATCAGAATGATCCTCCCTTCCCTGGAACATGGTCCCCTACACGAGGCGGCACCCTAAGACTCCTCGACCCTTAGCGGACTCCAGACGAAGGCTCTGGACTCCAGGCTTTACTCCCGCACCTAGGCCTCCATACCCAGGGCAGCAGGAACTCCAGGATAGTACCTCACCCCGGGCTAAAGGTACCCGAGATGGAACAGGAACACATGCACCCAGGCCGAAGGCACCTGGGCGTGGACCCCACTGGACATCAGCCCCCATTCCAAAGGTCTGCCCCTTTTATATGCTCTCCCGGCATGCACAGCAGGTTCCCCGCCCCGCTGTACTACTGCCAAGAGGGGACACAAAAGGCACAGCACTGTATCAGCGGTTCAACCCTAGCCTACCATGGCAGCGCCACCTGTAGGCCGCAGGGAACTGCACACCAATACTGTTCCCCGAGGACAAAATGGTCCATGAATCCTACAGAATTAGGGTGTTTGAGCCTATTTACCACTCAAACACTTCCCTTAAATTTAGCACCCCGCTACATTTTTATTTCAAAGTATTTTATTTTCCCACTAGCTTATCCATTAAATTGAATAATTTATTCCAGAAAGGGCGTATTCTGGGGCATTCCCACCATATGTGTGGCATCGTGCCGTTGAGTTTCTGAGGTTCTTAATGACTTCCCGTACCTCTTCTGCTGAAAAGCGGGCCTCCAGCATATTTTTGTATTTTTTTTTATGTTATTTGAAGTTATTTCCCTATCCACATTTGTTTGCAGAGCACTTGCCATGCTCTTAACAACATTTTGCTGCCATTTTCAGCCCTCTAGCCCTTTCCATTACTTTTTTAGAGCCTTTTTAGTCCTTAGAAGTCCGGGTCCCCATTGACTTCAATGGGGTTCGGGTTCGGGTCCGGGTTCGGGTTAAAGTTCGGTCCCGAACCCGAACTTTTTTCTGAAGTTCGGCCGAACCCGTCGAACCCGAACATCCAGGTGTCCGCTCAACTCTAAACAGGAGTCAATCTCATATATTCCCATTTTTTCCTACATTTGTCTCAGTACCTTACGAGAAGCAGAAAAGAGGGAAAAGAGAGAAGAAAAAAAAGGGGGGGGGGAGAAGAGAGGAGGGGAGGGGTGAAAGGGGGAAGGGGAAAGAAAGAGAAGGAATCAATATTCAGCATTTAAATCTTAAACTCAGTAACAAGTCCTGATTCTGTTGCGCTTTCCTCCCATAATTCCCATTGCTCCAAAGAGGAAAGGAAAAAAAAAGAAAAAAAATGGGAGGGGGGAGAGAGAGAAAAAAAAAAGAAGAGGTCAATCAGTCATATGTGACCTGTCCATAATCCACACCTTCAAAAAAAAAAAAAAAGGAAGGTGCGGAGTATTAAATCCTCCCATTAACTCAAGATCGGCATTTCTTATCTCAAATCCTGATTCAAAGTCCTTTTCCGGGTTCTATGTGGGCTCTTCTCTCATTGGTGGCCGTGTACCCCCTCTTCTTTGTCTCCACCCAAGTGGTTGTAGCCAGTCCGGTATTTCGCATTGCTCTATCCCCAAAAATGTAAATGCATCCGGTAGATCTCCCGGGTCATTTATGGAAAAAAATGATGTTCCCTTTTTAATACTCAAGGATATGGGGTATCCCCAGCGGTAAGAGGACCTGCTGATCTAATTTTCTCCAGCAGTGGCCGTAATATAGCCCTCCGCTGAAGGGTAGCCCGCGAAAGATCTGGAAGTATTTTTACATTGGATCCCTCATAAGTTACTTGCCCCACTTCCCATGCTTTACGACCTATAAGTTCCTTATGGGCGTATCGATGTAGCCGTCCTATCACATCTCCAGGTCTTACTGGGTCTGTAGAGCGAGGTCCCCATGATCTGTGTAGTCTGTCAAATTCGATTTCTCTAGCATTATCTATTACACCCAGTTGTTGACATATAGACATTACTGCTGTATGCAGCTTGTCCTCTCCTACTTCCTCCGAGATCCCTCTAAACCTTAAATTATTCCTTCAGCTACGGTCTTCAGATTCTTCCAATCTTATCTGCATCATAATTGATTGTTTTCTTTGGGTAAGTTGTTCCTTTTCCAGATTAGAGATCCGTGCATCTAATTTTCCTACCATTATCTCCTCTCCTGTCACTTTATCTTTCAGTGTTTGTATCTCTGCCCGGATTAACTGCATTTCCTGCCTATGGCCATCCTCATATTGGGACATCATCGTCTCTATCTCTGTCCGTGTTGGCAGCGCCTGTAAAATCCTTTTTAACTCTGGATCTATTGACCCAGTTGATATCGATTCTCTTTGCTCAGACATTCTTTTTTTCCGCCTCTGGCTCTCCTCTTCTTGCTCCCCGGTTTTACCTATTGTTATATCCGGTGTCAGTGGTAAGCTCAAACGGGGTGCCGCCTTTGGTATCTCTAGACACAGGTTTCCCCGAGTTTCAACTACCGCTGCCCGTGCCGCCGCTGCTGCTGCTCTTGTCTGGGTGAAGAAATCCTTAATGACCGGTTGTATGGGTACTGTTTGAGATGGGTTTTTACCTTCTCCCCCTTTCTTCCTTCTATTGCTCATCCCAGGTTGTCACACTTTATCCGGTCGCGCAGTTATTGTTCTCATATGACCGTATAACCTATGGCCTGTTTGCACTTTCCTCTCAATGTCCCATCCAATCTCAGGCTTTCAGCTTTTTAGTGTCTGCTTAATGTCTAAGCACCCCTTGTCCCCGTGTTACTGGCGTATCTGCGGTGGTTTATAGTCTACCATTCAGTATTGAGCCTTCAGCTACTTCAGCTGATAGCATCAGCTGTTTGAAATATACATGCCTCCGTGCTCTATAGTCCTAAACGTCTGTGATTTAGTGCCGGATTTTCAGCTCCCCCAACCTCCGTCCTGGGTTTCTAAGCCAACGTCAAGCCATGCAGCCCCTCTCCCCCAAGGCTGTTAAAAAGTTACAAATTACACAGAGGTTATTATTGTTGTTTCTCCTGTTATTGCCAGTAATCCTAAGAAGCACACACACCGGTCCTCAGTTAATTTCTAGTTCATTCAAGACATACATGAGGTACCAGTTTTATCTTTAGGAAAGATATAGGGTGAGCATTAAGCATTGAACAGTATTTTTACAGAGTACTCCGAGCTCCTGCGCTGAGTATAATTTTTTATTTTTTATTTTTTATCCACTATTGATCAACCATTCCCAGCTCTGAGGCTCTCAGCTCTCTTCACTCCTGTCGAGCAACAGCAACAGTTCAATTGCCTATGTCTCTCTCCTACCTTCGCTGGTCGCTGTCCTCCTCTCGGCTTACCAGAATCGGGGGGGAGGGGGTCAGGAGGTTAGGAGAGCTGCTCGCTGACACTCTCCTGAAGTTCCACTTTCTCTCCGTGACTTCTGCTCTCACTGCTATACAGGAGGGGGGCACCGCACAATCTCCTATATAGTTTCACCCGGTCTCCACGGTCTCCACTATCTGTTTACTCACGCTCCTCTCCTCTCTTTCACTGATGACCTCGGCCGTGTCAGCAGATTTCCGTCCTTCTTATCAGGTGCTCCTTCTCCAGCAAAGAGCAGCCCGGCGGGGTTGCCTAGTCAGCGGAGCTACAGAACTTTCAAGCCGGTAGGAGTGAGGTGAGTTACCGCATTAGGGGGGGACCGAAGAAGGATAATTAGAGTCCCAGAGCTTCCTGCGGAGATCACACTGCTACATATAATAAGTAATGAGTCCTAGTATACGGCAATAGTAGGGCTAGTTTTCATCTCAGAAGCCATAGGGACCGCTCCATGCTCTGCGTGCTTGTCTGCTCACTCCACCATCACCGCCGCCGCCAAGCCACGCCCCCTTCTCCGTTTTTCCACTCACTTTTTACATACAACGTGCTGCTCCTTAGTATCATTAATACTAATTACTTTCCACTTTGCGCTGGTCTTGGGGCTTTTTAACCCTTTGTTTACACTTTCGACTTACAAAGAGTCTGCTGTTAGAAGCTGGAGTCCATACTGGGGGCTGTGGTTCTTCCATGGCCTCTTAATGGGTCTCTGTAGAATGGGAGTCTCCTGTCTCCCACTCCTCCTCACTGGAGCTTTCCTTAGGAGATGACCAGGCAAACAGTCTTTCAATGGACCCATATTTTTTCCAGTAATCTGGGGGAACCCCAATCTATGACCCGGCCCACGTTTACCTCATCCAGCTCACCTGGAGGCACTCCTTCCTCTAGCATGGGCTCCTTCTGGATAGGTACAGCAAGGGACTTAGAGGGATATCATCCAGTTCCTACACACTGGCACCTGCAGTCACCGGGCCCCTGGCCATGCCACAGGTCGTGGCAGCATGCTCGTCTTCCTGTATGTCCAGGAACTTTGCAGAAGCGTGAAAATATTTTGTATGCAACTCACTGATGTGACTGCCTTCCTTTAAGCCCAGTGCACACTATTATTATTTTTTCGTTTAACCTAGTGGGACTGAACGAAAAAATAATAACAGCTCTAGAGGAGCCACTGTACTAACCATGAGATGTAATCTCCCCTGCTGTGCTATTGTGTTCTGGCAGAGGGACACCCCCCCACCATAACAAAACGGCCATTGGCTGAGAGCACTGAGCGGCTTCTGTCTGACTGGCTGCAGTAAGCATGGGCCGAATGTCAGCCGGTTTCTATTGAACCGGCCGATGCCTTCCAACATTCAGCTTGTGTGTACTAGGCTTTACATTCCCCTGCAGAACATACATCTATACATCTTTGCAATAGTAAGTGCTTGTTAGTATAAAGTTTGTAAAGTGAAGTCAAGATAATCTGTTTTCATTTCAAACATCACATTATATGCAGGAGATGTTGCTATTTATACCCCCCCCCATACATCTGGATGTCTGAAGTGATCAAAAGTTCACTTCCGTATTCTCAACTTTACTTCACATTAAAGGGTAACTTTAGTGGGGGGAAAAAATAGCAAATAAAGAAAAAAATTATATAGCGTATACAATTGCGACACAAGTCATATTGTAATTGAATGTTATTAAAAATGACCTTTTCTTTTCAATCTATAGACACTGTAATTTTCTCAAATGTATTGCAATATGGCTACCTTGAGTTGTTCTGTACACAGAGTGTGTACTGACCACCCCCCAGAAACATTTCCTGCTTGTGTGATTGGCTCACCAATTTTCACAGAAGTCTGCACTAAGATGCAAGTCAGATTTCTGGCATCCCCTGCAACAAAAATTTCATTTTTGGTGAGATACTCACTGTAGGAACACAACTAAAGGGATGCAGACCCAGCAGATTTCCTCCTTAGTGCCCTGCAGGTGCAGACCTGATAGATAATTATGAAACCACTACCATTAGACCCACTCATCACTGAGGCTCAGAGGAACATAAAGGGATTACTTCAGAATAACAAAAGGTAGGAATCTGCAACAAAGGTTGTTATAATCCTTGCAATGTACATAGATCACCCAGAGAGGAATGTTTTTTTTTCTCAACAAAAGTGGAGTTGTGCTTTAAGGCCGGATGTTGAAAACTGTATTTATGTCTTAACTATGGCTATGCTTCATTTCAGCATGTGTATGTGTGTTATTAGGTTGTTGTTGCTGTTGTTGCAGTGTTTATGATGACAGAAATACATATTATTTGAATACGGATGAGAGAGGTATCTCTAAATGGGATGTACAAAGTAATTTCATTACAATAAATAAGACATCATGCAGGATTTAGACTGATTAATTCAATAAAAAGTACACCTCTCAGCTCTTACAACAGGGAAATAAATTTAGACAGAAATGATCTTTTGATGTTATTGAAATTACATACTTTAAAATCAGCACTACGTATCTTGAAATTGAATGAGATAAACCAGGGCTCCCAGAAACATACCATGAAAGGACCATTTCTGCAGAAATGTAAACTTTATAACATGAATTTATTTTGATTAATTTGATCCTATGCAGGTCAGACTGCCTCTTGTTTTCACAAAGCAGAGAGAAAAAAAATCTCTTTAATATAATTTTAATGGAGAAATTACTAACAGTACGATAGTTGCAGTAGTAGCAGCAGTGGAAGTAGTATGCTGCAAACACAGAGAAAACCACACGTATCTGTACCATAAAAAGGTAACATTTATTATGTAAAACAAAACTGGCTGTTTACTAGACCTGGACCCTGGCACGGTACCCCTCTGCTACAATATATATACACCCTGTTCCAAATTATTATGCCAATTTTCTCTTTTACCTAAATAATTGATGTAAACAATGATGTATTAAGGGGTACAATTACAATTTTATTGAACAAACCTCCTAATGATAACAGTTTTTTTTTCAAAATAAAAAACTTACAATGCACTGTTCCAAATTATTACACACAGTAATGCGGCGTACACACGATCGTTTTTCATGCCATTTTTTAAACCGACGTTTTTCCCGTCTTTTTTTTTCATGTTTCCTCTCAAGCCTGTCTTGCGTACACACGATCATTAAAAAAAACGTTCAAGCAAAGCGCAGTGACGTACAACACGTACGACGGCACTATAAAGGGGAAGTTCCGTTCGGATGGCGCCACCCTTCATGTTAGTAAAGTTTGTTGAGCGACGATTCGCGCTTTTCAGCCTCGTGCTTTTCAGTCCGTTACAGCGTTACAGCGTGACGAATGTGCTATCTCCATTACGAACGCTAGTTTTACCAGAACGAGCTCTCCCGTCTCATACTTGATTCTGAGCATGCGCGTTTTTTTTCACCTCGTAAAAGCATACACACTATCGTTTTTCACGTTGTTAAAAAAAACGACATGAAAAACGACGTGAAAAAATAGAGCATGTTCAAAATTTTTAATGCCCGTTTTTCACGCCGTTAAAAATGCTCTGGAGCATACACATGATCGGTTTTTAAGCCCATTTTTAAAAAGGGCATTTTTAATGGCATGAAAAACGATCGTGTGTACGGGGCATTTAAGTTTCAAAACACTTTATAGGTTGTAAAGAACTGAAAATTGTCATTTGTTGTGTTTGCAGCATACTTCCTGAAATCAAAAGCTATTTCAATCAAACTTTGATCAACATTTTAACTTTTTAAACATTTTAACAGGTCACGTTACATTTTAACATAGGACCCCTTATTTGATAGCAGCTTCACAAGTCTTGCATCCATTGAACTTGTGAGTTTTTGGACAGTTTCTGCTTGAATTTGTTTGCAAGATGTCAGAATTGCCTCCCAAAGCTGCTGTTTGGATGTAAACTGACCCCCACCCTCATAGATCTTTTGCTTGAGGATGCTCCAAAGGTTCTCAATAGGATTGATGTCAGAGGAGGATGGAGGCCACACCATGACTTTCTCTCCTTTTATCCCCATAGCAGCCATTGATGCAGAGGTATTCTTTGCAGCATGAGATGGTGCATTGTCATGCATGAAGATGATTTTATTACGGAAAGCATAGTTCTTCCTTCTGTACCAGGGAAGGAAGTGGTCAGTCAGGAACTCCACATACTTTGCAGAGGTCATCTTTACAACTTCGGGGACCATAAAGGGGCCGACCAGCTCTCTTCCCATGATTCCGGCCCAAAACATGACTCCACATGACTGAAATATCATTGGCATAATAATTTGGAACAGGGTGTATATATATTGTGACAGAGCATCCCAGAGAGAGCCTGGGAAAGTCCTATTCGGGGTTTATACATCTCCCAGGCTCCTCTCATATACATTCAGGGATCTCTGAGCCAGGGTCCAGTTCAGGTGTTGGTTCTCTCCCACAGGTTAATTAAAAGCTCACCTGAGCAGACAGCCTTTGCTCAGCCTGGGAAACACAGACAACGTTGGATTGTGAGAGCAAGAAGGTTGGTAAAACTTGTTACCCTGTGAATGTGGAAGCTGACAAGCGTTAGGCTTGTCCAGCCTGGTAGTGAGGGCCTGTACATACTGTGTAGTTAGAGCCGAGACACGGCTAGGCTTTTGTTTAGCTATTTTTTCTTCTGTTTGTTTTTAGCACACTGTACAGCACCTGTCATTAGACTTTGTATATAGCACCAATAAACAACACTGTTTTCACTGATCCAATGGACTTGGTATCTGTGCCTGCTCATCCCAGGGAGTTTTTGTACCTACTACCTGTCCCCCAGGTTACATATGGTGGAGAATGCAGGCAGCTGTAGTAAGTTACTACTTAAAAGGCCAGTACCTAAAGTGACAACATGGAGGACCTCCTCAAACAAATGGTGTTGGCAAATGCCGCGTTGCAGCAAGCAAATGCTGCACAACAGCAAACTAACGCTGCATGGCAGCAAGCAAACGCTACACAACAGCAAACTAACGCTGAATTGCGGCAAGCAAACGCTGCACAACAGCAAGCCAACGCTATCGCACAGGAGCAAACCAAGGTGCTGTTCCAACAGATTGGTGCTGTACAGGAGCAATCGCAGAGGCTGTTTGAACAGCTTGCCACTGCTGCAGAAGCGGATAGGAAAACCCTTACTGAGGTTTTGGAGACGCTAGCACAGGGGTCACCTGCGATAATGAAGGATATTGGAGACAAGCCCTCAACCATCCATGTGGGTCGCTTTCTTTCAAAGATGACGGCAGATGATGATCCAGAGGCTTTCCTACTAACATTTGAATGGACCGCTGAGAGGGAAGGTTGGCCCCAAACCCAGTGGGCAGGACTGATCGCCCCCTTACTTTCTGGAGAAGCGCAGAAGGCCTACTATGATCTGGAGTCAGCAGAAGCGGGAGATTATGAGAAGGTCAAGCGGGAAATCCTGGCACGACTTGGCGTTACCTTGGCTGTTCGAGCTCAGCGGGTCCACAGCTGGTTCTTCCAAGAAAAGAGGCCCCCAAGATCGCAGATGTTTGATCTGATCCACCTGGTGCGGAAATGGCTACAGCCGGAGTCCCTGTCTGCGCCACAAATAGTGGAGCGTGTGGTCATGGACCAATTCCTGAGGTCACTGCCAATTCCCCTGCAGAAGTGGGTGAGTCAAGGAGACCCCAAGTCAGCAGACAACCTGGTGGAGCTCGTTGAGAGGTACTTTGCTGCAGAGAACCTGGTCACCACCCCTACAGCCGCACGGACTTTCCATCCAAAACCACGGTCTCCCCAGGCAACCGGTAAGACTGTTCCAGGGGAAGTGGGTGGTAAGCATGGCAAGGAAATAGGGGGGAGGAATTTTGGTGCCAGGACTGAAGTTTGGCGGCCCAAGCAAGGGAAGCCACTGCCTGTCAGCAAACCAGATTGGGGAAACATCAGGTGTTTTCGTTGCCAAGAACTGGGACATGTTGCAGCAAACTGTCCATTAACAGATGAACCAATGCAGTGTGATCTATCTTTTAGAAGGCAGTCTATGTTTGCTGCCGTTTCATGCGCTGCAGTGCCAAATGTGGGAAAACACATGTGTCAAGTGACTATTAATAATAAGCCTATTACGGCCTTGCTGGACTCAGGAAGTCTAGTTACTTTGGTTACAGCTGAGATGGTTGAAACTGTGAATTTTCATGCAAAAAAAGTTGCTGTGATCTGTGTACATGGGGATACCCACGAGTATCCAATAGCCACTGTTCAGTTTAAAACTGGCTTAGGTACGGTGACCCATTCGGTCGGACTGGTGCCCCACTTGGTGCACGAGGCTATCATTGGTAGGGACTTCCCTAAGTTTTGGGAACTGTGGGATTGTCCCGACCCAGTCGCAGTACCTAACTCAGTCGCAGAGCCAGAACTCATGGCCATTACTGACCTTGTGAGTTTAGGGGACTCCTCTCAGGGCTCTCCGGGTGATCCTTTCTCAGTTATGGCAGGAGAGCTGGGGGAGCCTGAAGAAGTCCCCACAACCAGTAGAGCTGGACAGCCGTCTGCTGAATCTGAGCCTACGTTAGAGTTTACCGATCTAAATGTGCACAAGGAAAATTTTGGTACGGAACAGAGAAAAGACCCTACCCTTGCCAGGGCCTGGGAAAATGTGGTGGTGGTTGATGGGGTACCTGTCGAACCGGGGGACGGGCCCTGTTTTCCATATTTCTGCAGCAATGAGGATTTACTGTATCGTGTATGTAAAACTAATGATGAAGTGGTTGAACAGTTGGTAGTCCCTAAGCTATACAGACGGGTGGTGTTGGAACTTGCCCATGGGCATTTGCTAGGAGGCCATTTAGGGGTTGAGAAAACCACTGAAAGGGTGTTGTGCAGGTTTTACTGGCCTGGGATATGGAAAAATATCGAGAATTATTGTCAATCCTGTCCTATATGTCAGATGTCAGCCCCCCAACCCCACTTTCGAAGTCCGTTAGTGCCCTTGCCCATTATTGAAGTTCCCTTTGAAAGGATTGCCATGGACCTGGTGGGTCCACTCCCCAAATCTGCCCGCGGTCATCAACATATCCTCGTGATCATGGATTACGCTACCCGTTACCCCGAGGCCATTCCCTTACGCACTGCATCTGCTAAAAACATTGCCAAAGAGCTGTTTATGGTGTTCAGTTGGGTTGGCATCCCGAAAGAAGTCCTTACAGACCAAGGTACCCCATTCATGTCACGAATAACTAGGGAGCTCTGCAAGTTATTTAAGGTGACGCAGTTGCGTACCTCAGTGTACCATCCTCAAACGGATGGCTTGGTGGAACGCTTCAATAAGACATTAAAGAGTATGTTAAAAAAGGTTGTTGATAAGGATGGGAAAAACTGGGACTTCCTGATACCTTACTTGATGTTCGCCATCAGGGAAGTTCCCCAGTCCTCTACGGGGTACTCTCCATTTGAGCTGCTTTATGGGAGACACCCTCGGGGACTCTTAGACATAGCCAAGGAAACTTGGGAGGGGGAGCAGACACCTCACAAAAGTGTTATTGAGCATATCGCTCAAATGCAGGATAGGATTGCAGCAATCATGCCGGTAGTAAAAGAACATTTACTGCAGGCCCAAGCCGCCCAACAGAGGATATACAACAGGGGGGCCCAACTTCGTGTTTTCTCACCTGGTGACCGGGTCCTCGTGTTAGTTCCCACTGTTGAGAGCAAATTCCTGGCTAAGTGGCAGGGACCCTTTGAAGTAATTGAAAGAGTTGGGGAGGTCAATTACAAGGTGTATCAACCAGGTAAAAGGAAGCCCGAACAGATTTACCACATAAACCTGTTAAAGCCCTGGAAGGATAGACTGGCATTAACTGCCAGGTCTCTCCCGGTAACCCTTAAGGGTACTGAATCCCCTCTGATCCCTGAGGTCACGATTCCAGACACCCTGTCATGTTCCCAGAAACAGGAAGCTAGAGAGTTCCTGATAAGGAATAAAGAGAAATTTTCAGAGTTGCCGGACACGACTTCAGCAGTTCAGCATGATATTGTTACTGAACCTGGGGTCCGTGTCAAGCTCAAACCATACCGAATTCCCAAAGCTAGAAGAAAGGACATCAGTGAGGAAGTTAAAAGGATGTTGGAGCTAGATGTTATTGAGGAATCCAATAGTGACTGGTCTAGCCCCATTGTATTAGTCCCAAAACCGGATGGCACTTGGAGGTTTTGTAACGACTTCAGGAAGCTTAATGCGGTAACAAAGTTTGACACATACCCAATGCCCAGGGTAGACAAGCTTATAGACCGACTTGGCAAGGCCCGTTATCTGACCACTTTGGACTTGACCAAAGGATATTGGCAAATACCCCTGACTGGTAGGGCCAAAGAAAAGACTGCATTTGTGACCCCGGAGGGGTCGTTTCAGTATAAGAAAATGCCTTTTGGGTTGCAAAATGGACAGGACCCTAAGACCTCACCGACAGTATGCTGCAGCCTATCTGGACGACATAGTGGTGCATAGCACTGACTGGGAGTCTCACTTGCCCCGTGTCCAGGCTGTCCTGGATTCCCTTTTCAAAGAAGGGTTTACGGCAAACCCCAAAAAATGTGCTATTGGGCTAGAGGAAGCCAGGTATTTGGGCTACACTATTGGCCGGGGTGTCATAAAGCCCCAGGTGAATAAAATAGAAGCCATCCAGGAGTGGCCACGTCCTGCAAACAAGAAGCAGGTCAGGGCCTTTCTGGGCATTGCGGGGTACTATAGAAGATTCATCCCAAATTTCGCAACTATAGCTGCCCCACTGACAGACCTTACAAAAGGGAAAGCCTCCGTAATGGTGAAATGGTCTCCAGTAGCAGAAGAGTCTTTTCAAGTACTGAAGAAGGCTCTTTGTGCACAGCCAATCCTATACTCCCCCGATTTCTCCAAAAACTTTTTGGTCCAGACGGATGCATCTGATGTGGGTATCGGGGCAGTACTTTCACAGGTACACAATGGGGAAGAACACCCTGTGGTGTACTTAAGCAGAAAGCTCAATGACCATGAAAAGAAGTACGCAGTCATTGAAAAGGAGTGTCTGGCCATAAAGTGGGCCGTGGACGCGCTCAGGTACTACTTGTTGGGGCGCCAGTTTGAGTTGATAACTGACCATGCTCCCCTGAAATGGATGGCCCAAAAGAAGGAGACTAATAGGCGGGTGAACCGGTGGTTTTTGGCCCTACAAGACTACGCCTTTACAGTAAAACACAGGCCAGGTGTTGAGATGGGGAATGTAGATGCCCTCTCCCGTGTTCACTCCTGTTGGGCTACAGGTGTTCCAACCCTGGGGTTGAAACAAGGGGGGAGGATGTGTGACAGAGCATCCCAGAGAGAGCCTGGGAAAGTCCTATTCGGGGTTTATACATCTCCCAGGCTCCTCTCATATACATTCAGGGATCTCTGAGCCAGGGTCCAGTTCAGGTGTTGGTTCTCTCCCACAGGTTAATTAAAAGCTCACCTGAGCAGACAGCCTTTGCTCAGCCTGGGAAACACAGACAACGTTGGTTTGTGAGAGCAAGAAGGTTAGTAAAACTTGTTACCCTGTGAATGTGGAAGCTGACAAGCGTTAGGCTTGTCCAGCCTGGTAGTGAGGGCCTGTACATACTGTGTAGTTAGAGCCGAGACACGGCTAGGCTTTTGTTTAGCTATTTTTTCTTCTGTTTGTTTTTAGCACACTGTACAGCACCTGTCATTAGACTTTGTATATAGCACCAATAAACAACACTGTTTTCACTGATCCAATGGACTTGGTATCTGTGCCTGCTCATCCCAGGGAGTTTTTGTACCTACTACCTGTCCCCCAGGTTACAATATATATATATATATATATATATATATATATATATTGTGAGGGGGTTAACTCGGTAGCGGGTGTGTGTGACCCCCTGGTTGGGCTCCCCACACAAAAACAGGGCCAGCAGACGGAGGTTGTGGTTTTCAAAATCAAAAGGTGCGGTTTATTTCTCTATGTACAGTGACAAAACACAGCAAAGCCAAAAAGAAACATAAACAAAATAAATCCTGGTCAGTTTGACCTCTGACTAAACATGCAGGTTTCCTAAACTAACAACTGGGATCAGCCTGGTGCTGTCCTAGTCCCTAAGTCCCTGGTTTAGTAAAAGTCCAAACAAATAGCCACACAGGCTTTGCCTCACCGCACAGGGGTTCACTCTCCCTAGACAGTCCACACAGGTCTGGTTCCAGGCATGAGCTAACACCTAATGAATCTGGGAGTTCTTATAGAGGCCTAAATGAGCTAAATAAGCTTCAGCTGGTCTCATCAACTCCCTGCCTCACGACGCCCAGCACTCTCCCTAGAGGTATGAGTCATTCATGAGCCCACTAGCCTCAGCTGGGCTTCATCAACTCCCTAGTTGTATAAGTCGGCATAAAGCCTGAATCTGGGAGAAATATATCTACCCCCCTGGATGCAACCAGGTGACTTTACCTTCCTGCTGTCACATACCCCCCCTCTTGTTTTAACCTTGGGGTTGGAACACCAGCAATCAGGCATTCATGTACTCGAGACAAAGCATCCACATTCCCCATTTGAACGCCAGGGCGATGCTTTACTGTGAAGTTGAATTCCTGTAGGGCCAGGAACCACCTATTCACTCTTCTATTTGTCTCCTTGTTTTGAGCCATCCACTTTAACGGAGCGTGATCCGTAACCATGTCAAAGTGCCTACCTAGCAGATAGTACCGAAGGGAATCTAGAGCCCACTTCACCGCTAAACACTCCTTTTCAACCGTGGCGTAATTTACCTCATGGGACTTCAACTTCCTGCTGAGGTAAATGACTGGGTGCTCTTTCCCGTTCCAGACCTGGGACAATACTGCTCCTAACCCCACATCTGACGCATCACTTTGTACGACAAAGTCTTTAGAGAAGTCGGGTGAGTACAACACTGGCTGGCTACATAAGGCTTGTTTCAAGAATTGGAATGCTGCCTCCGCCTCGGGGGTCCATTTAATCATGACCGACCCTTTCCCTTTCGTCAGGTTGGTTAGGGGCACAGCCTTAGAAGCAAAGTGGGGAATGAAGCGCCGATAATAACCCGCGATTCCCAGAAAGGCTCGTACCTGCTTCTTGCTGTTGGGACGTGGCCAACTCTGGATGGCCTCGACTTTGTTGAGTTGGGGTTTTATTACTCCCCTGCCAATGGTGTACCCAAGATATTTGGCCTCCTCCTGCCCAATGGTACACTTCTTGGGGTTAGCCGTAAACCCCGCTTCCCGGATAGAGTCTAGGACTGCTTGCACTTTTGGCAGATGTGAGGCCCAATCTGTGCTATGGACAATTACGTCATCCAGGTAAGCCGCAGCATACTTCCGATGGGGCCTCAGTATCTGGTCCATTTTCCACTGGAATGTGGCCGGCGCATTCTGTAACCCGAACGGCATTCTCTTATATTGGAACGCCCCGTCTGGGGTTACAAATGCGGTTTTCTCTTTGGCCGACTTGGCCAGGGGAATTTGGCAATACCCTTTTGTGAGGTCAAGAGTCGTCATGTATCGGGCTGTTCCCAGCCGGTCGATCAACTCATCTATACGTGGCATGGGGTAGGTGTCAAATTTTGTAACTTTGTTCAACTGACGAAAATCGTTACAAAATCGCCAGCTCCCATCCGGTTTAGGCACCAACACAATGGGACTAGACCAATCACTTTGGGACTCCTCTATCACCCCTAAGTTCAGCATTTTCTGTACTTCCTCCCGTATTGCCTCCCGTCGGGCCTCTGGGATCCGATAGGGTTTTAACTTCACCCTTTCACCGGGCGGGGTAATAATATCATGCTCTACCCCAGATGTTTGTCCCGGCAGCTCAGAGAACACCTCCTTGTTGCGAAGCACAAACTCCTTAACCTCCTGTTGTTGGGGTTGTGACAAGGTGGCTGCTATTCCAACCTCCGGAATCACGCAACCAGTTTGAGCTGGTGACCAAGTTTCTGCGACTAGGGACTCTCTATCCCTCCAGGCTTTCAACAGATTAACGTGATATATCTGTTCGGGCTTTCGCCTTCCTGGTTGTCTGACCTTGTAATTCACTTCGCTCACTTTTTCCATTATCTCGTAGGGGCCTTGCCATTTGGCAAGGAATTTACTTTCAACCGTAGGGACAAGTACCAATATCCTATCCCCCGGGGAAAAGGTACGGGTCTTTGCTCCACGGTTGTACACTCTCTGCTGTGCCAACTGCGCTTGGGCCAAATGTTCCTTCACGATGGGCATTACCTGTGCAATTCGATCTTGCATCAGGGCGACATGCTCAATCACACTCCTGTGGGGAGAACTCTCACTTTCCCAAGTTTCCTTGGCAATATCCAACAGCCCTCTTGGGTGTCTCCCATACAGTAACTCAAAGGGGGAGAATCCCGTAGAGGATTGGGGCACCTCCCTAATAGCAAACATCAAATAAGGAAGTAGACAGTCCCAATCCTTTCCATCTCTATCCACCACTTTCTTCAACATTTGTTTTAGGGTTTTGTTGAATCTTTCAACCAGCCCATCGGTTTGGGGGTGATACACAGATGTACGCAATTGCGTCACTTTGAGCAATTTACACAGCTCTTTCATAACCCGGGACATAAAGGGTGTACCTTGGTCCGTAAGCAGTTCTTTACAAATACCCACCCGGCTAAAAACAAGAGATAGCTCTTTGGCTATGGTTTTGGCCGAGGTATTTCTGAGAGGGATCGCTTCTGGATAACGGGTGGCATAGTCCATTATAACCAATATGTACTGGTGCCCCCTAGCGGACTTGATTATAGGACCTACCAAATCCATTGCGATTCTCTCAAACGGGACCTCAATGATGGGTAGAGGGACCAGCGGGCTACGGAAATGTGGCATCGGGGCCGACCTCTGACACACAGGGCAGGAGGAACAATAATTTTCTATGTCCTTCATCACCCCAGGCCAATAGAATCTCTGTAATACCCTCTCTCGGGTTTTCTCTGTCCCCAGATGACCTCCAAGAATGTGCCCATGGGCCAACTCCAACACCAACTTCCTGTAAGGTTTGGGCACCACAAGCTGTTCAACGGTTTCTTCTGCCCTTTTTGCCACCCGATACAGTAGGTCCTTCTCTACGCTGAAGTATGGGTAAGTGCAGGTATTATCTGGGTTCACTAACTCGCCATCTATTTCCACTACGTTTTCCCGTGCCTTTATTAGGGTGGGGTCTTTTAACTGTTCTGTGGCAAAATTTTCCCTGTGAACCTCCAGATCAGAAAACTCCACAGACGGTAGGTTTTCGTCTGAGGAGGTGGGCTCCTCTCCAGTTTCTTGAGTCTCCCCTGCCAATACTGACAAGGGAAATTCTGGAGAGTCCTCACCACTCTCAGAGGAGTTCTGGCTATCACATTCCTGGTACATAGGGGCACCAGTGGGGGGCTCAGGATCATCCCACAGTTCCCAGAACTTCGGAAAATCCCTTCCCACAATGGCATCATGCGGTAATTGAGATACTAACCCCACTGGATGAGAGAGGGTACCTTTGGGGGTCTCGAAACACACTGTAGTCACTGGATACTTTCGGGTGTCCCCATGCACACAAATAACAGCTACCTTGCTATTCCCAGAGACCTCTGTTTTAACTAATTCAGCCTTTATCAGGGTCACAAGGCTACCTGAATCTAGTAATACCACAACATTTCTACCATTAATACACATTTTGCATAAATGTTTCTCAGTTCCCCGAATGGCAGTGCATGCGACTGTCGCACACAGCGACTGACGTCTGTCCATCAGAAAGTCACATTGCATGGGTTCCTCCACAACCGGGCAATTTGCTGCAATATGTCCCGCTTGCCGGCAGCGGTAGCAAACAATCCATTTGGCTGCCTCTTGAGCCCCTGACTTCCCAGGCTGTTCTCGCCAAACTTTGGGTAGAGCTCCCACCCTCTCACTCTCTCCACCCTCACCCCTTGGAATCCTCTTATCCGCCCCTGGGGATGGTCTGGTCTTAGGGTGGAAAGTCCGAGAGTCTCTGGAAGAGGCCGTCAGGTTCTCTGTAGCCAAGTATTTCTCTACACGATCCACAAGACCACCGGCCGTCTCTGGGTCTCCATGGCTTACCCACTTTTGGATGGCAGTAGGAAGAGCTCTCAAAAACCGATCCATTACAACACGTTCCACAATCTCTGGTGCGGACAAAGTCTCTGGCTGTAGCCACTTCCTGCTCAGGTGAATGAGATCATACATTTGAGACCTGGGGGGTTTTCCAAGCTGGAAAGTCCAGTTATGCACACGCTGAGCCCGGACAGCCAGGGTGACACCCAGCCTTGCCAATATTTCAGCTTTTAGCATCACATAGTCTTTTGCTTGGTCAGGCTCTAGGTCATAGTAAGCCTTCTGCGATTCACCAGTTAACAGAGGAGCCACCAGTCCAGCCCACTGCTCCTCAGGCCACTTTTCTCTTTCAGCAGTCCTTTCAAATGTGGTCAAAAATACCTCTGGATCATCCTCTCCAGTCATTTTTGTCAATAAACGACTCACCCCAAAGGACGCGGTATTAGTGGGACGGCTTTCCTCACTGGTCTGCGGACGTTGCTGCATTACTGCTTCCATTTGTTGTAGTCTCTGCTCTTGCTTCTGTAACAGGTCTATGAAGCGGGCCTCAGATTGCTGCTGGGCTTGTTGATGAGCTTGCTGCTGGGCTGCAAGGCTCCTTTGCAAACCTGCATTTGTCTGCTGTTGATTGGCATTTGCTAGAGCCAGCTGTTTCAGTATCTCCTCCATGCTGGCTTAAAAAAAACTGCCACTGGTTCTCCACCAACTGTGAGGGGGTTAACTCGGTAGCGGGTGTGTGTGACCCCCTGGTTGGGCTCCCCACACAAAAACAGGGCCAGCAGACGGAGGTTGTGGTTTTCAAAATCAAAAGGTGCGGTTTATTTCTCTATGTACAGTGACAAAACACAGCAAAGCCAAAAAGAAACATAAACAAAATAAATCCTGGTCAGTTTGACCTCTGACTAAACATGCAGGTTTCCTAAACTAACAACTGGGATCAGCCTGGTGCTGTCCTAGTCCCTAAGTCCCTGGTTTAGTAAAAGTCCAAACAAATAGCCACACAGGCTTTGCCTCACCGCACAGGGGTTCACTCTCCCTAGACAGTCCACACAGGTCTGGTTCCAGGCATGAGCTAACACCTAATGAATCTGGGAGTTCTTATAGAGGCCTAAATGAGCTAAATAAGCTTCAGCTGGTCTCATCAACTCCCTGCCTCACGACGCCCAGCACTCTCCCTAGAGGTATGAGTCATTCATGAGCCCACTAGCCTCAGCTGGGCTTCATCAACTCCCTAGTTGTATAAGTCGGCATAAAGCCTGAATCTGGGAGAAATATATCTACCCCCCTGGATGCAACCAGGTGACTTTACCTTCCTGCTGTCACAATATATATATATATATATATATATATATACTGTATATATATATATATACTGTATATATATATATATATATATATATATATATATATACAGTCATGCTCGAAATTGTTGGCACCCCAGACATTTTTCCAGAAAATCAAGTATTTCTCACAGAAAAGTATTGCAGTAACACATGTTTTGCTATATACATGTTTATTCCCTTTGTGTGTATTGGAACAAAACAAAAAAAAGGGAGGAAAAAAAGCAAATTGGACATAATGTCACACAAAACTTCAAAAATGGGCTGCTCAAAATTCTTGGCACCCTGAACTTAATATTTGGTTGCACACCCTTTGGAAAAAATAACTGAAATCAGTCGCTTCCTATAACCATCAATAAGCTTCTTACACCTCTCACCCGGAATTTTGGACCACTCTTCATTTGCAAACTGCTCCAGGTCGCTCTTATTGGAAGGGCGCCTTTTCCCAACAGCAATTTTAAGATCTCTCCACAGGTGTTCAATGGGATTTAGATCTGGACTCATTGCTGGCCACTTTAGAGCTCTCCATCGCTTTGTTGTTATCCATTTCTGGGTGCTTTTTGATGTATGTTTGGGGTCATTGTCCTGCTGGAAGACCCAAGATCTCGGACGCAAACCCAGATTTCTGACACTGGGCTCTACAGTGCGACCCAAAATCCTTTGGTAATCCTCAGATTTCATGATGCCTTGCACACATTCAAGGCACCCAGTGCCAGAGGCAGCAAAACAACCCCAAAACTTCAATGAACCTCCACCATATTTCACTGTAGGTACCATGTTCTTTTCTTTGTAGGCCTCATTCCGTTTTTGGTAAACAGTAGAATGATGTGCTTTACCAAAAAGCTCCATCTTGGTCTCCTCTGTCCACAAGACGTTTTCCCAGAAGGATTTTGGCCTTACTCAAGTCCATTTTGGCAAACTGTAGTCTTGCTTTTTATGTCTCTCTGTGAGCAGTGGGGTCCTCCTGGGTATCCTGCCATAGCCTTTCATTTCATTTAAATGTCGACGGATAGTTTGCACTGACACTAATGTTCCCTGAGCCTGCAGGACAGCTTGAATTTCTTTGGAACTTGTTTGGGGCTGCTTATCCACCATCCCGACTATCCTGCGTTGCAACCTTTCATCAATTGTTCTCTTCTGTTCACGCCCAGACCAGAGAGATTAGCTACAGTGCCATGGGTTGCAAACTTCTTGATAATGTTGCGCACTGTGGACAAAGGCAAATCTAGATCTCTGGAGATGGACTTGTAACCTTGAGATTGTTGATATTTTTCCACAATTTTGGTTCTCAAGTCCTCAGACAGTTCTCTTCTCCTCTTTCTGTTGTCCATGCTTAGTGTGGCACACACAGACACACAATGCAAAGACTAAGTGAACTTCTCTCCTTTTTATCTGCTTTCAGGTGTGATTTTTATATTGCCCACACCTGTTACTTGCCCCAGGTGAGTTTAAAGGAGCATCACATGCTTGAAACAATCTTATTTATCCACAATTTTTAAAGGATGCCAAGAATTTTGAGCAGCCCATTTTTGAAGTTTTGTGTGACATTATGTCCAATTTGCTTTTTTTCCTCCCGATACACACGAAGGAAATAAACATGTGTATAGCAAAACATGTGTTACTGCAATACTTTTCTGTGAGAAATACTTGATTTTCTTGAAAAATTTCTGGGGTGCCAACAATTTTGAGCATGACTGTATATATATATATATTGTGACAGCAGGAAGGTAAAGTCACCTGGTTGCATCCAGGGGGGTAGATATATTTCGCCCAGATTCAGGCTTTACGCCGACTTATACAACTAGGTGGAGAGTTGTATAAGCCCAGCTAAGGCTAGTGGGCTCATGGATGACTCATACCTCTAGGGAGAGTGCTGGGCGTCGTGCAGACAGGGAGTTGATGAGACCAGCTGAAGCTTGTCAGCTCATTTAGGCCTCTATAAGAACTCCCAGCTTCATTAGATGTTAGCTCATGCCTGGAACCAGACCTGTGTGGACTGTCTAGGGAGAGTGAACCCCTGTGCGGTGAGACAAAGCCTGTGTGGCTATTTGCTTGGACATTTAAAACCAGGGACTTAGGGACTAGGACAGCACTAGGCTGATCCCAGTTGTTAGTTAGGAAACCTGTATGTTTAGTCAGAGGTCAACTTGACCAGGATTTATTTTGTTTATGTTTCTTTTGCTTTGCTGTGTTTTGTCACTGTAAATAGAAAATAAACCGCACCTTTTTGATTTTGAAAACCACAACCTCCGTTTGCTGGGCCTGTTTTGTGTGGGGAGCCCATCCCGGGGGTCACACACACCCGCTGCCGAGCTAACCCCCTCACAGTTGGTGGAGAACCAGTGGCAGTTTTTTTTAAGCCAGCATGGAGGAGATACTGAAGCAGCTGGCTCTAGCAAATGCCAATCAACAGCACACAAATGCAGGTTTGCAAAAGAGCCTTGCAGCTCATCAACAGAGCCTTGCAGCTCAACAACAGAACTTCGCAGCCCAGCAGCAAGCTCATCAACAGAGCCTTGCAGCCCAGCAGCAGACAAACGCAACTTTGCAACAGAGTCTGGAGGCTCAGCAACAAGCCCAGCAGCAATCTGAGGCCCGCTTCATAGACCTGTTGCAGAAGCAAGAGCAGAGACTACAACAACAGATGGAAGCAGTAATGCAGCAACGTCCGCAGACCAGTGAGGAAAGCCGTCCCACTAATACCGCGTCCTTTGGGGTGAGTCGTTTATTGACAAAAATGACTGGAGAGGATGATCCAGAGGTATTTTTGACCACATTTGAAAGGACCGCTGAAAGAGAAAAGTGGCCTGAGGAGCAGTGGGCTGGACTGGTGGCTCCTCTGTTAACTGGTGAATCGCAGAAAGCTTACTATGACCTAGAGCCTAACCAAGCAAAAGACTATGTGATGCTAAAAGCTGAAATATTGGCAAGGCTGGGTGTCACCCAGGCTGTCCGGGCTCAGCGTGTGCATAACTGGACTTTCCAGCTTGGAAAACCCCCCAGGTCTCAAATGTATGATCTCATTCACCTGAGCAGAAAGTGGCTACAGCCAGAGACTTTGTCCGCACCAAAGATTGTGGAACGTGTTGTAATGGATCGGTTTTTGAGAGCTCTTCCTACTGCCATCCAAAAGTGGGTAAGCCATGGAGACCCAGAGACGGCCGATGGTCTTGTGGATCGTGTGGAGAAATACTTGGCTACAGAGAACCTGACGGCCTCTTCCAGAGACACTCGGACTTTCCACCCTAAGACCAGACCATCCCCAGGGGCGGATAAGAGGATTCCAAGGGGTAAGGGTGGAGAGAGTGAGAGGGTGGGAGCTCTACCCCAAGTTTGGCGAGAACAGCCTGGGAAATCAGCGGCTCAAGAGGCGGCAAGAAGGATCGTTTGCTACCGCTGCCGGCAAGCGGGACATATTGCAGCCAATTGCCCGGTTGTGGAGGAACCCATGCAGTGTGACTTTCTGACGGGCAGACGTCAGTCGCTGTGTGCGACAGTCGCATGCACTGCCATTCGAGGAACTGAGAAACATTTATGCAAAATGTGTGTTAATGGTAGAAATGTTGTGGTATTGCTGGATTCAGGTAGCCTTGTGACCCTGATAAAGGCTGAGTTAGTTAAAACAGAGGTCTCTGGGAATAGCAAGGTAGCTGTTATTTGTGTGCATGGGGACACCCGAGAGTATCCAGTGACTACAGTGTGTTTCGAGACCCCCAAAGGTACCCTCTCTCATCCAGTGGGCTTAGTATCTCAGTTACCGCATGACGCCATTGTGGGAAGGGATTTTCCGAAGTTCTGGGAACTGTGGGATGATCCTGAGCCCCTCACTGGTGCCCCTATGTACCAGGAATGTGATAGCCAAAACTCCCCTGAGAGTGGTGAGGACTCTCCGGAATTTCCCTTATCAGTATTGGCAGGGGAGACTCAAGAAACTGGAGAGGAGCCCACCTCCTCAGACGAAAACCTACCGTCTGTGGAGTTTTCTGATCTTGAGGTTCACAGGGAAAACTTTGCCACAGAACAGTTGAAAGACCCCGCCCTAATAAAGGCACGGGAAAACGTAGTGAAAATAGATGGCGAGTTAGTGAACCCAGATAATACCTGCACTTACCCATACTTCAGCGTAGAGAAGGACCTACTGTATCGGGTGGCAAAAAGGGCAGAAGAAACCGTTGAGCAGCTTGTGGTGCCCAAACCTTACAGGAAGTTGGTGTTGGAGTTGGCCCATGGGCACATTCTTGGAGGTCATCTGGGGACAGAGAAAACCCGAGAGAGGGTATTACAGAGATTCTATTGGCCGGGGGTGATGAAGGACGTAGAAAATTATTGTTCCTCCTGCCCTGTGTGTCAGAGGTCGGCCCCGATGCCACATTTCCGTAGCCCGCTGGTCCCTCTACCCATCATTGAGGTCCCGTTTGAGAGGATCGCCATGGATTTGGTAGGTCCTATAATCAAGTCCGCTAGGGGGCACCAGTACATATTAGTTATAATGGACTATGCCACCCGTTATCCAGAAGCGATCCCTCTCCGAAATACCTCGGCCAAAACCATAGCCAAAGAGCTATCTCTTGTGTTTAGCCGGGTGGGTATTTGTAAAGAACTGCTTACGGACCAAGGTACACCCTTTATGTCCCGGGTTATGAAGGAGCTGTGTAAATTATTCAAAGTGACGCAATTACGTACATCTGTGTATCACCCCCAAACCGATGGGCTGGTTGAAAGATTCAACAAAACCCTAAAACAAATGTTGAAGAAAGTGGTGGATAGAGATGGAAAGGATTGGGACTGTCTACTTCCTTATCTGATGTTTGCTATTAGGGAGGTGCCCCAATCCTCTACGGGATTCTCCCCCTTTGAGTTACTGTATGGGAGACACCCAAGAGGGCTGTTGGATATTGCCAAGGAAACTTGGGAAAGTGAGAGTTCTCCCCACAGGAGTGTGATTGAGCATGTCGCCCTGATGCAAGACCGAATTGCACAGGTAATGCCCATCGTGAAGGAACATTTGGCCCAAGCGCAGTTAGCACAGCAGAGAGTGTACAACCGTGGAGCCAAGACCCGTACCTTTTCCCCGGGGGATAGGATACTGGTACTTGTCCCTACGGTTGAAAGTAAATTCCTTGCCAAATGGCAAGGCCCCTACGAGATAATGGAAAAAGTGAGCGAAGTGAATTACAAGGTCAGACAACCAGGAAGGCGAAAGCCCGAACAGATCTATCACGTTAATCTGTTGAAAGCCTGGAGGGATAGAGAGTCCCTAGTCGCAGACACTTGGTCACCAGCTCAAACTGGTTGCGTGATTCCTGAGGTTGGAATAGCAGCCACCTTGTCACAACCCCAACAACAGGAGGTTAAGGAGTTTGTGCTTCGCAACAAGGAGGTATTCTCTGAGCTGCCGGGACAAACATCTGGGGTAGAGCATGACATCATTACCCCGCCCGGTGAAAGGGTGAAGTTAAAACCCTATCGGATCCCAGAGGCCCGACGGGAGGCAATACGGGAGGAAGTACAGAAAATGCTGAACTTAGGGGTGATAGAGGAGTCCCAAAGTGATTGGTCTAGTCCCATCGTGTTGGTGCCTAAACCGGATGGGAGCTGGCGATTTTGTAACGATTTTCGTCAGTTGAACAAAGTTACAAAATTTGACACCTACCCCATGCCACGTATAGATGAGTTGATCGACCGGCTGGGAACAGCCCGATACATGACGACTCTTGACCTCACAAAAGGGTATTGGCAAATCCCCCTGGCCAAGTCGGCCAAAGAGAAAACCGCATTTGTAACCCCAGACGGGGCGTTCCAATATAAGAGAATGCCGTTCGGGTTACAGAATGCGCCGGCCACATTCCAGCGGAAAATGGACCAGATGCTGAGGCCCCATCGGAAGTATGCTGCGGCTTACCTGGATGACGTAATTGTCCATAGCACAGATTGGGCCTCACATCTGCCAAAAGTGCAAGCAGTCCTGGACTCTGTTCGGGAAGCGGGGTTTACGGCTAACCCCAAGAAGTGTACCATTGGGCAGGAGGAGGCCAAATATCTTGGGTACACCATTGGGAGGGGAGTAATAAAACCCCAACTCAACAAAGTCGAGGCCATCCAGAGTTGGCCACGTCCCAACAGCAAGAAGCAGGTACGAGCCTTTCTGGGAATCGCTGGGTATTATCGGCGATTCATTCCCCACTTTGCTTCTAAGGCTGTGCCCCTAACCAACCTGACGAAGGGGAAAGGGTCGGTCATGATTAAATGGACCCCCGAGGCTGAGGCAGCATTCCAATTCTTGAAACAAGCCTTATGTAGCCAGCCAGTGTTGTACTCACCCGACTTCTCTAAAGACTTTGTCGTACAAAGTGATGCGTCAGATGTGGGGTTAGGAGCAGTATTGTCCCAGGTCTGGAACGGGGAAGAGCACCCAGTCATTTACCTCAGCAGGAAGTTGAAGTCCCATGAGGTAAATTACGCCACCGTTGAAAAGGAGTGTTTAGCGGTGAAGTGGGCTCTAGATTCCCTTCGGTACTACCTGCTAGGTAGGCACTTTGACATGGTTACGGATCACGCTCCGTTAAAGTGGATGGCTCAAAACAAGGAAACAAATAGAAGAGTGAATAGGTGGTTCCTGGCCCTCCAGGAATTCAACTTCACAGTAAAGCATCGCCCTGGCGTTCAAATGGGGAATGTGGATGCTTTGTCTCGAGTACATGAATGCCTGATTGCTGGTGTTCCAACCCCGAGGTTAAAACAAGAGGGGGGGGTATGTGACAGCAGGAAGGTAAAGTCACCTGGTTGCATCCAGGGGGGTAGATATATTTCGCCCAGATTCAGGCTTTACGCCGACTTATACAACTAGGTGGAGAGTTGTATAAGCCCAGCTAAGGCTAGTGGGCTCATGGATGACTCATACCTCTAGGGAGAGTGCTGGGCGTCGTGCAGACAGGGAGTTGATGAGACCAGCTGAAGCTTGTCAGCTCATTTAGGCCTCTATAAGAACTCCCAGCTTCATTAGATGTTAGCTCATGCCTGGAACCAGACCTGTGTGGACTGTCTAGGGAGAGTGAACCCCTGTGCGGTGAGACAAAGCCTGTGTGGCTATTTGCTTGGACATTTAAAACCAGGGACTTAGGGACTAGGACAGCACTAGGCTGATCCCAGTTGTTAGTTAGGAAACCTGTATGTTTAGTCAGAGGTCAACTTGACCAGGATTTATTTTGTTTATGTTTCTTTTGCTTTGCTGTGTTTTGTCACTGTAAATAGAAAATAAACCGCACCTTTTTGATTTTGAAAACCACAACCTCCGTTTGCTGGGCCTGTTTTGTGTGGGGAGCCCATCCCGGGGGTCACACACACCCGCTGCCGAGCTAACCCCCTCACAATATATATATATATATATATATATATATACACATTTATTGTTTTGTTTTTTTGTTTTTTACACAGACCATTAATTATTTAACCTGTTTCCGACCGGCTCACACACATATACTGTGGCAGAATGGCTCCCCTGGGTGAAATCCCATATGGGTACATCCATTCCTTTAGTAGCCACCAGAACAAGCATGCCTGCCGCACAGCGGGGGCCCCCAATGCGTGTTGCTGGCAGGAACGATCGCCGCCTGCCATGCGCAATCGCATGCACGAGGGAAGAGGAGCCAAATCTGTGCTGTCAGGGAAGAGGAGCCATATCGTTTGTTCCTACTAAGTAGGAAAAACAATATGTCTCCTCTCTTTGTCAATCCTATCCCCCCACAGTTAGAACACACTGAGGGAACACACAATTAACCCCTTGTTCGCCCCCTAGTGTTAACCCCTTCCCTGACAGTGACATTTATACAGTAATCCGTGCATTTTTAAAGCACTGATCGCTGTATAAATTTCAATGGTCCCAAAACAGTGTCAAAAGTCTCTGATCTGTCCGCCACAAAGTCGCAGTACCGCTAAAAATCACAGAGCACCGCCATTACTAGTAAAAAATAAATAATAAAAATGCCATAAATCTTTCCCATAGTTTTATAGACACTATAATTTTTGCGCAAAACAATCAATATACACTTATTTTACCAAAAATATGTAGAAGAATATATATCGGCCTAAACTCGGGGATATTTATTATAGCAAAAAAATAAAAATAAATTTGTTTCAAAAAAAATTTTGCCGCAAAAAATAAAAACAGCAGAGGTTATCAAATATCACCAAAATAAATCTCTATTTGTTGGAAAAGGACGTAAATTTTGTTTGGGTACAGCGTTGAACAACTGCGCAATTGTCAGTTAAAGCGACTCAGTGCCACATTGTAAAAAGTGCTCTGGTCAGGAAGGTGGTAAAATCTTTCAGGCTGAAGTGGTTTATATTCAGAGATCAGAGACCATAAACAGAGAACAAGAACCTGAAAAGTAAATGTAATTGATAATGTTATCACTGGGGCAGTTTTCAGGCTGCATCCATATACATGAATATAAGAATGCCACTACTGCCATTACCTTTGCAATCACGCTAGAGCTACAGCCTCTGTAGCACCTATAAGATAATCTAGTGTTTATTTCCAGCTTTCCCGTTGCCCATAAACTTGTGAAGAATTAATCTGACCACTCAATATACATTTAGAAGAAGGTCAGATCTATAGTATAAACAATAAAAGCCTATTAACAACAGGAAAAGTTTACATTCTTCTAAACGAAGGTGACAGTGTTTTATTTTTAAACTATACTGAAAATAATATGTACATTAACCTTTGTTCTGCCATTACATGCTGATTTAAAATAAGTGCTGAAATAATTAATTGTGCAATATTTATTTATAAAGTACAAATTTTATTTATTGTCCTACTTAATCTTTTTCTTAACTTTGTGCTGTGAGCATGCCCACTGCACAGTATAATGTCGTACAACTTGTCATGTCCAATTTAGCTTGACATGACCAGGTAAGGGCATTTTGCAATTAGAATGGAAGAAAAAATGCAGATAGAATTACATGCTAAACTAATACTAAGGCTTTTATATTAATACAGTTGCAATATTTTTATCAATATTATTGAACTCAAAATTACTGAATGGAAAGTACAAAAATATATTAATATGGTTAATTACAAAGTGCTGTTTAGTTTAGTTGTTCAAAGAGAAAATATGTACCCTGATTTATCTCAATACACTAATTCAGTATTTGAAAGTTAGACAGACACAGAGATAGAAGTGTGTAGTTACGCAGTTGTTAACCAACAAGGCATATTGAGCCCAGACATTATTGTGGGTTCAACATATGAATAACCTTTCTATGTAGTTAAGGTAGTTAAGCTGAGGTTGTCAGCTACACTATGCCTTGTTATGTCAGTAAGTAGCTGTATAAGGAAATACAGAATTGAGTGCAAGATTATGTACTGTACATATACAACAGAACTTTAGAAAAGTGTTATACCCATAGTGACCAATCAACCAGGAATTTCTTGTGAGAATTATTCGTATACGCTAAAATTTGCTCCATTATACATTGACTGTTAAGATTTCGTACAGTCTTAAAGCAGGAGGTGAAGTTGTAGACCTTCACAATCATGGGATTCAGTCTGACTGCAAGTAGTAAATGTAAAAGGGATCTATGAAGGCTGTAAGGTCATACTGTACAATATGTTTGCATATATTTAATTGACTCAGTTTTATAAAGGGAATGACCTATAGTTAAACTGGATTAAACATATCTTCACCAGACTTAGAAATAATAACTGTGACTGCTTGTAGCATTTTATTCATAACGGAGAAGTGCTGGGTTAGTGCTTCCCCAAAGAATAGGTAATATTCTTGTGGATTTGTTTAAAGGGGGATTACTTATGATGTGTGCGATTTCTTGTTCCATGAAGGGATGGGACAGGGTTAAGGGCTGGTTGTTATAGCGAGTCTGCAGGCTGCGGGTGCGTTTGGAGGACAGGAGACACAGGTCTGGCAGAGGTGCCCAGCAGGGGTATCCGAGATACGTCACATCCATCAACTGGGATGTGGACAAGGTTGGTAATTGCAATAGTTCCTAATGTGGCTTGTGGGGTTTGGTGATTTAAATGAAGATTGTATAGTAAGTAGAGATGGGCCGAACACCCCCCTGTTCTCTGTGGCCATATTTAGTCAGTGATGTTAGTGCTATTTCTGTCCCATTGTTTACATGCCCAGGGATTTCCAGCCAGTAAATGAAAACAACTTCCTTAACCACTATTTACCAGAAGGAAGCTGTCATATAAAGAAGAGTATGACTACCACTCATATATATAATCAACAGGGAGAAATTGAAAATAATACCTGTCACCTGTATCTCATAGGCACCACATCCCTTCATTAAGAAGCTATATAGAAATATGAAGGTATTGGGACTTTTAAGGTGCAACAACTACACAATATTCAATATAAAAAATATAATTTTATTACAAAAAAATATATGAAAATTCATATGTACAAATATACATGAACCATCAAAATAAACATAATAGAGTTTCCAAAGTGCATACAGACAAAATCCTCTACATGTTTCGCCATTTTGTAGGCTTCCTCAGGAGTTTGTCATGCAAATACTGGAAACAAAGAAAGAAAAATAATAAATACATAATAATATTTACTCAAATTTCAAACTCAAAATTACGAAACAGAATATTATTAAGAAAAAAAGGATAACTGAAAACCATAACCAGCCCAATGGTTGCTCAAAAGTTCATCTCAAAATTAGATCTATTTATTCAAGGTATATGACCTTATTAGTATCAGTTGTAAGTACATTACCTGTAAATTTTGATGGTACAATCTAAAATGAAGAATGACCAGATAGCCAATGAGCTATCCCACACGGGGGCGCCCGTAAGGAGGGGATCATATGGTGTATCATAGAGGGGGAGAAATACTGGCACAAATAACCACCCTTCCAGTATTTCTCCCCCTCTGTGATACACCATATGATCCCCTCCTTACGGGCGCCCCCGTGTGGGATAGCTCATTGGCTATCTGGTCATTCTTCATTTTAGATTGTACAATCAAAATTTACAGGTAATGTACTTACAACTGATACTAATAAGGTCATATACCTTGAATAAATAGATCTAATTTTGAGATGAACTTTTGAGCAACCATTGGGCTGGTTATGGTTTTCAGTTATCCTTTTTTTCTTAATAATATTCTGTTTCGTAATTTTGAGTTTGAAATTTGAGTAAATATTATTATGTATTTATTATTTTTCTTTCTTTGTTTCCAGTATTTGCATGACAAACTCCTGAGGAAGCCTACAAAATGGCGAAACATGTCGAGAATTTTGTCTGTATGCACTTTGGAAACTCTATTATGTTTATTTTGATGGTTCATGTATATTTGTACATATGAATTTTCATATATTTTTTTGTAATAAAATTATATTTTTTATATTGAATATTGTGTAGTTGTTGCACCTTAAAAGTCCCAATACCTTCATATTTCTATATAGCTTCTTAATGAAGGGATGTGGTGCCTATGAGATACAGGTGACAGGTATTATTTTCAATTTCTCCTTGTGAATATACCGGGTGGCAAACGCTCATTTTTTACCTGTCACCTCTATATCATTTTTGTAGTTTATTAGATTATTCTTTTGAATTGGGTTTAAAGATTAATCCTTTTATAGTTTCTATTTTGTATAACAGAGTCTTTTTCTCAATCAGCATGGCTACCTATAGAGGGTCGGTATTTGATGGCCTTATGACTAAAATCCATCTAGCCCAAGGGTCTACATTTGGTGGGATTACCCTTGAACGCTTTTTCAATAGCCTTCAACGTTTATTGGAAAAGAAAGCACGTATTTTTTGGAATCGCAGGTATTTCTTGAAATATTTAGAGGATAAAATTGTACCGTGGGGATTACGCATACAGATTTTTCCTAATATATTTAAAGTGGAGACAGAATTCAAATTAGACTGGGAATCAAACTTACAGTCATGTTCATTTAAGATGATGGAGGCTCTTTGCCAAAACTATGCTAAAGATTTAGAGATAGTCAATAACGACATAGAAAAATTGTATGTTGAAAATTCCAACTTGACTACGGAGGAAACCTTCTCTAATAGAGAGGCTCTCTTAGAAAAACATTTGGAGTCTTTTGTCTCCAATATCCTTAAAACTAAGGATAAAAAATACTATAGGGATCGTCTGGCATATGAATCAAACACAGCCTATCGGTGGACTACTGAAAATCAATGGAGGAAATCCAAATCCTCAGCTCGTAAGCAAACAAATAAAAATCAGGAAGCCACTGATTCCGATGAATCGTCTTTATCTTCCTCGTCCCTACCAGCTAATGCCTCAAACACGTCAGCTAGTTCTAATAAAAGAAAGACTGATCGAGCACCTTCGATGTCAGCGCTTTCTAAACGTACTCAACAGGATATGAATTGTCAGGGTTTACGCTCACAGTCCAAAAATGTACCCCCTCCCACTCATCCCACAGGTGATGGTCACCTTAATTTATCCACACCCAGTTTTTCTAATATTCTTAATGCACCAAAGTTAAATCAATCAATAGTTACCCCTTCGGGGGACTTTCAAATCCCCAATATAGGGGATCTTCGCACTGCGCCAATCTTTTCACCACCCCCAATTGTGGACACCAAAAAGACACCCATTCTTTCACAGGCACTCAAAGTAACTTCCAAAGTAATTTCCAAGTAATTAATCTGTCTTCACATTTACTTACACCGGATCAGACGGAGGTTTTGGGCCTTGGCCTGACTTTTTGTCCTGATCAGGAGGTTGATGCCTTTGAAATTATAAAGGACGTCAATCTCTTTGCGAGAAAACTTACTTTTAAGATCATGTTTGACAGGGATTATAAACGTTCTCCCATGGATTCCATGGGGGAAGATCTCTGGCAAAATAAAACAATTAAGGAGATTCAGGCAATAAACGAATTAATGGAATTATGGGAAGAAGGTAATCCACTAGATGACCCCCTTGAGGAACCCCAGTCTGGCCTCGTAGATGAGATTTCCACGGAGAGAATTTTTCCTCCACCTAATCTATATAAACCGAAATCCAGGACCTTTCCTACTCTCCAAGGAAACCCCAACATTTGGGCATTCACCCAACAAGTTACAAAGGAACTACAGAGTACCAATTGGAAAAGGTTTAGAAGAAATACCAACCTTAAGCCATCCCAACAAAAAGCCGTGTTATCTTTAAAACAGAACGAACATTTAGTGATAAAACCTTCGGATAAAGGAGGTAACATAGTGGTAATGGATTTAAACAAATATAAGCAGATGGTCATGAACCTCCTTTCAAATAAAAGTTGGTATCGCTCTATTCCTTTTGCACAGGTAAAATATGCGGAGACAAAATACCGTATCCTCATTAATCGGGCATTTTGTGATAACCTTATAGACAAGAAGACGTGTGAATTCTTGGTTATTGATAAGCCGAGACTTCCCACGTTTTATGCTCTGCCAAAGGTGCACAAAAATTTGGAAAATCCCCCTGGCCGTCCGATTGTGTCAGGGATTGGTTGCCTTACAGAACCAGCTAGTAAGCTGGTAGACGACTATTTGAGGCCCCATGTAGGTTCTTTAAGTTCCTACATTCAAGACACCGCCGATCTACTGAGATCTTTGGATGGTCTATGTGTACCACCGGGGTCATGGCTAGTAGCTATAGACGTTGAAGCCCTCTATAACTCTATCCCCCACACTAGGGGTATTAGAGTTATAGACGGCTTCCTTTCTGAGAGAGGACCTGGAGCCAGGCCCTACAACAATTTCATTTTGGAATTGTTGCTGTTCATACTTACCAACAATATTTTTGTTTTCGACTGTTCCCACTACCTCCAGGTGCAGGGTGTTGCGATGGGGACCAAGTGTGCCCCATCGTACGCCAACCTGTACCTGGGGGGGTGGGAACGGGAGATTTTTTCTTTAGAATCATTTGAAATGTTTTTTGATAAAGTCTTGATATGGCGACGCTTTATCGATGACATTTTTGTTGTGTGGACTGGCTCCTTAGAGGAATTAACATCTTTTATGTCTTCATTAGCTGTAAATTCCTTTAATCTCAAATTTACGATGATTTGTGACCAGAATGTGATAAATTTTCTGGATATTTCTATTTACTTAAATTCTGATGGCACCTTGGGCTCTTCATTATATAGAAAGCCCTCTTCAGGCAATACCATCCTGCATGCCACAAGTTCTCATCCCAGGACTCTGGTACAAAGTATCCCATACAGTCAGTACTTACGAATTCGAAGAAATTGTAGTAAGGAAGTAGATTTCGAGACGGAGGCCTCTGCTCTCCAATCTCGACTAATTGCTAGAGGGTATAGTCGTTCAACCCTCAAAAAAGCTTACAAACGAGCAAAAAATAAAAACAGGAAAGATCTAATACATCCTAAGAAATCTCAAACTACTGACCAATCGGTACGATTAATTACCAGGTTCTCTGGTGAACATCAGAAAGTAAGAAAAATTATTGAAAAATTCTGGCCTTTGCTAGCAACAGATGAGATTATCTCCAAATATATTAAGCCATTTCCCCAAATTACCTATAGAAAATCTAGGTCTTTAAAAGATCAACTAGTTCATAGCCATCTCCAAATCAAGAGGGTTGAGAGTAGAAAGGGTTCGGCCCCATGTGGTCATTGTGAATTTTGTAGGTTTATATATGATTCTACTGAAATAGTTCTCCCTAATGGAGTTACGTATAGACCAAATTTCTTTAGCAATTGCCAGTCAATTGGCGTTATTTATTTGATGATCTGTGATTGTAAGGCCTTTTATGTTGGTAAAACGAGGAGGCCTTTCTTTCACAGAATGAGAGACCATGTATCTCTCATTCAAAAGAAAAAAATGGAGACTCCTATTAGTAGACATAGTGGTCTTTTCCACTCCTTCGATCTGTCAAAGATTAAATTCTTTGCTTTAGAATACATACCTCTTAATGAAAGAGGTGGGGATGTGGACAAAAATCTCCTACAACGAGAAACCAGATGGATACATACCTTGAGAGCTACTATGTATCCCGGGTTAAATGAGTCCATCAGTTTCAAACCCTTTTTGTAGGATAAAAATAGTTATGCTGTATATGTAGACTCTGTTTAACCACTTAACGACCGCCCACCGCCGATTTACGTCGGCAGAATGGCACGGACAGGCAGAATCACGTAGATCTACGTGATCGCCTTTGTGCAGTTGGGGGGTCCATCCGGACCCCCCTTCACTGCAGTGAGCGGCCGTTAAGTGTTCGGGAGCGATCAGGCATGAGGGGGCGGCCGCTCGATTCCGCCCCCCCCCCTCGCGATCGCTCCCGGCCAATGAAATTGCTTCCTCCGCCATGTGATGTAAACACAGGCTGGAGGAAGTGATGTCATCTCCCTCGCCGCGGTCTTTTTGTTCCCGGCGCCGAGGAGTGAAGACAGAGGTTAGTGCTCCAACAGTCCACTGACACGTAGGTACACATAGGCACACAAATCACCCCCCAGTCACCCCCAGATCACCCCCCAGGTCACCCCAAAGCCCCCAATCACAGTGTCACTGATTGCAGTGATCATTTATTTTACTGATCACTGCATTTAGTGTCATCTGTGATTGTAAAAAGTTGCAAGGCAGTTAGGATTAGGCCCCTTTAGGTCCAGGGTAGCCCCCTAACCCCCCCTAATAAAGGTTTAACCCCTTGATCACCCCCCAGGTAACCCTTTCACCCCCTAACTTCAGCGTCACTAAGCGATTGTTTTTCCGATCGCTGTATGCGTGTCGCTGGTGTTTTAGATAGGCAGTTATTTTTTTTTAGGTTCGCCGCAGGTTTTTATTGGTGTCAGGTACCCCCATATTTAACCTAATAAAGGTTTTAACCCCCTGATTGCCCCTAGTTAACCCTTTCACCAGTGATCGCCATATAAAGGTTACGGGTGACGCTGGTTGATTAGTTTGCTTTTTATAGCATCAGGGCACCCGCCGTATATAACCCAATAAAGGTTTAACCCCCCTGATCGCCCGGCGGGTGAGATCAATTAGGTTTTAGCGCCAGAGAGGGTCTGCGTCGCCCCAGGCAGTGTTAGGTTAGTGCCAGTAAC